>OY560198.1:2909486-4349229 GCA_961405105.1 Perizoma affinitatum
GATTAGGTAAGTCAACACACGACACTTAGCACCCACGTGCGAGATTGGTGAGTAAATCCACACTGAATGCAGCTATTTACCCTGGTTCAATATGATATCTCAACAATGTGAATAACAAATACTTAACAGATAACTTTAGGAGCTAAGAAAGCTAATCAGAGTAATTGAGAAATATGAACGTTGATATTCTTCTTAAGTTCTTTACAATTTTGTTTTGGGATTTTCTTTCTGGTGTTTGAATACGACTTACTTAATACCTACTATCGTCAAAGACCTATCTATATGAGGAATTTACAGTCAGAGCATGTCCGTTTGTTTGTTTTTTGGTAAACTACGGAAGAATGTCGCAAAAAGAAATCCATCAATTAATTCTTGCGATGCGGCTGTAATTTGTGAATCTAATAAGACTAAAGAGTTTGTTTTTTGTTTCTTTTTTTTGTTTGGTCTTGCTAATATCTGGAACTGCCAGTCTGATTTGTTTTTTTTTTTGCATTCGTTAACACAATTCATGAGGAAGGCTATTTAACATCACGCCATGACCCTTAGGAACCGAGCAAAAGAAGTAATAGCACGTCCAGGCGATGCGACGTGGTGGGTTGGTCGGGGACCGTGGTACAGCTAGTCTGAAAATAAAATGGTGAACTGTCATCGTTCCTCGAAGATCTACTTATTCCATACCATAGATTCCAAGGTGTCCAAACAAATACCACTTTCTGTTGGCGTTAACGACTGCGGAGAGATTGAATTGTATGGAAATGACATCATCTGTGGAAATGTCACGTGACAGCTGCCAAGTTTTTCCTTGACAAATTTGCGTTAGCGTGAAAACGCTAACGCAAATTTGAGCGCGAGGTATTTGACCCAGTCAAGCCGAGGGTGTCTAGACAAATATTATAATTTTATTATTTATTTTAGTAGTATTTAGTATAATATTATTTTACTTTCTATAATAATAACTAGCTTCTGCCCGCGGCTTCGCCCGCGTGTTATGTTGATAAACCACCAACTTTTGAGTGTATCGGGGAATATTTTTTTCCATACAAATTTCAGAACTTTGATCTAGAAGTAGTTTTATTTTCGAAAATTTGATTATCCTATGTGTTATTCCTACCCTCAACTAGAACCTCAACTATCTACATTCCAAATGTCATCAAAACCGGTTAGTAGATACGGAGATACGTGGTAACAAACATTCACACACAGACTTTCGCATTTGTTATTTTAGTAGGATAGGATTTATCGTATATTTCAGGCAATATGTGCACATACAAAGGCCCATATTTATAAATATTAAATAAAACAAATGTTCAAAAATTTACAGCAAACTTCATTTTAAAAGCATTACCTACTAATCGTCAACCTTGTATGAGTAAATAGGTAATAGGTACGCGAATGCTAGCAAAAAGTTAAACAAAAAAATATACAAATACCAAACCTTCACGATTCATTTTGTCCGCTAATCCAACTTTAAACATTTACTTTGGTTTATCTATGAGTATACATTACCGATTACTTTACCAATAAGCGGCGATGGGCTTGACCTGGCCACGTATTCTAATGCATACAAATGTGTCAAATATATTTATGAGTATATTATGTTTCTGAATGTCCCCTCATATACTCTAACTAGTAGAGTTTTTTAATGTTATTTTGAGGCAAACCAACATTCAATCTAGTAATCTAGTTGGTCCTCATTGGCTATGAAATCTTCAACAACAAGGGCATTGCTGATACATTCCATACTACAGCGATATAGTTTTTTTTACACATATTCTGTCAAGAGACCCTTTATCGTGGGTATCAGGAACTACGTATACCACAAAAATAACACAGAAAATAATCTCAGTTTAAAAAAAAATATGCAATTTAGCCGGTTCTTGCGGTCCCATAGAATATGCACGCAAATATTTTAATTATCAAAGTCGCAAAGTTATGTTATTTGTGTGTTCATTAACGACTAAATGATCCAGATATAGTAGTTTTTGCGAGTTAACGCCAGTATAGACAGGATTTCTTCGGAGCCCTAACTAAACGCCTAACTATACAAAGAAAGCGTTTCAAGAAAACATGAGCTTAACATGAGCTTGGATGCTATATATAAGAAAGAGAAGGTAAAACCTATTTCTGTCGTCTATTCCGTCAAAAAAAAGAGAGGGACAAAATACTTGTTGTCTTCTGACAAAACTGATCCCATGCTAAGCAGACTGCTGCTGCATTAACGTCCAATCGACTGACGAACAAATCCTGACTAGATGATAGATCCTACAGGCCTGAAACGTGGTACCTATGTTTGTTTTTGGTAAGTGGGTGCACTAAATAAAGATTTTTCGAAATTCAACTCCTCGGTGCAAGTGGAAAGATGAAGTTTGTATAGAAAAAGCGCAAACTACGTCGAGTGGCAGTCCAACAGTTTTTCAATAAAAATGTAATGAGAATCTGAAGAATTTACTAGAGAATTTTAAATCAGGTTCAACATTGTCGAGAGGACTTCTCTATAATTCTGAACTTGACTCACTGACACTGAGTCTCACTCATATTATGGATACAACTCCATTTACGCAAAGGAATCCATATTGCACACATTTAAATTAGATATTGTGACCCACTTGGCGAGCCCTTGGCATCGACACGCCTCGTAAGGTAAACTGCAAAACTACATCATGTCTAAGTACAAAAAGATATAAATTAACACGTGAAGTATTTATTTATTTACCTATGTATGCAATGCTACGTGCTGAAAAACGTTATACCTACTTACCTTTATATTACCGGTCAAGTGCGAGTTAGACTCGCGCACTAAAGGTTCCCTACCAACACAATAAAACACGAGAAGATTTTATCATATGTTCCTAAAAACACTTAATACTTTTAAAACCAAATAACCAGTTTGTAGCACGCTTATCGCAAATCTCAACAGATTATCATGGCTTGTAGAAAACGCTTCAGCATTAAGCCCGCCTATTATGGCGTATTATAAAATGTGCAAAATAAATAAAAAAAACATTGAAGTTACTTAGTTTTAGGATTACGTAGGTACCTCATAAGGAAAAACGGAACTCGCACTGGTCCGAATTTCCGATTTTTTTATTTGCCATGTATAATGCAATAAACGGCTACCTATACATTTATACATTATATATTATACATTATATACCTATACATTTCAACTGGCTACCTATATATTACGGTTTAAAGACACTTAAAGATGATGTAGGATTAGTAATCGGGTACCAACAGGTCCTTTGCTATAGTGCTCATTTATCTAATTAAATAAAGCTTAATATCTTCTTATAATTATTTGTTAATTTTAATATCTCAACATGATTATAAGTATTATTTAGATTGATACCTCGGTTCTGTTGAGGAATTATCTCATAATAATAATTCTAATCGCGTGTCTGACCACGTGAAGGCTGCCGAAGTCAGAACGGCCTTATGATTTTTTTATATTAAATAAATTAATAATGCTGGACATTTTTCAATGAAATCGCTAATATTCTGCTAGTAAAATGTATTCTGACTAAGTATGGACAGGAAGGCAAGGCGAAACTATTCCTTGTTTTTCCGGGTTCCTTGTCAGTCTGACTAACGGGAACCCTAAAACATGCAATGTCAATTAGAACTTGATCAGCTAAGGTTCTACCTTCACACGTTTATCTATCGAGAAAGTAAGTACCTACTTACCTTACTTAAAAAAAACATGTTACACAACGAACTGTGGTCAATATGAGTTATGAAATATCAATTTTGTTTGTAGGTAAGTATCTACTTAGTTTATTTTTAGCTACTGCAATAATAAGTGTGTAATGACAGTAATGAGATCAAGATGTGAGTGGGTTGCATAATATGCGGTTAGGATTACCCTACATATTGAACGAAGTTAGTTTGTTATGTTGGTACAGAAGTCGTGCTCACGCCAAATAATTCATTATTGTAATGTTTTTGGTGGGAATGCTTCCGACTATCCTGTTATTAGTGTCCACACAAAATTTTATTATGGGGATCGAAGAGGATATACTTAATTGGATATACTTTTTGTCTTTCCGAACGCGATGCTTAGATCGATCAGCGTACCTACAGTTTTCGGACCTCAGTCTGAACCAATTTCATAATTTTAAGGTAATTTTGCACTGCAAAACTTACTTTTGCAACTTTGGCCTAGTGGGCGATACCCCGACTTCAGATCCGGAGGTCGTGGGTTCGAACCCGATAGTACTCCAATGGATTTTTCTACTTGAAAAATGTATGTGCGCATAACCACGTGCTCAAAACGGCGAAGGAAAACATCGTGAGGAAACCGACATGCCCTAGTAAAAAAATTCGAAGGCATTTGCCAACAGTTAGTGTTCCAATAAGCGGCGATGGGCTTGCAACCAGTCATGTGAAATGCTTACTACTTACAAAACGCGGGCATGTACTAAATGTAATGTTTGGACGTGGCTCTGACTACCTACTTGATATCCTCAAAGATCTACTTACTGAGTATGTATCTGAGGATATCCACTATAGGGAAGACAGTCGTGAACGTGTTTGTTTTTCTTTTTTGCACTGCTTCTGTCAGAGTTAGACTCTAAATGACAGACGGCCTATGACAATTTTTTTATAGAAATCTTGTCGATAAGGTCACCGTTTGTCATGTTATAAACTCAGCAGACGATAGAGAAATGTCTATCTGACAGGCGAAGGTCACTCCTCTAAGATCACTTTGGCATTTTCTGATAATCCAAAGTTTGAAGATTTTGTGATAAGACATTATCTTCAGTACAAGTACTTGTCAATTGGTCAACAGTTACAATATTTTGTAAGATCTTTCAATAGGTACATTTAAATTATCTAGAAGTAAAAATTGCAATAAAAAGATGACCTCACAAGTTCGTTCACATTTTCCTTTATGGTCAAATACATATAATCTCTTCGTTACTTCCGGTTTTCCTTGACCAATAAAGTTGGTAATTATCCTGTCGGTAAGTAAGGTTCGAATTGTAGAAAAAATATTAAGTATGCCGTCTTAACATTGTTTTGACTTGGGTTAGTGACCCCAAACATGCAATTTGGTTTAAGATATTTTTATATCATTGACACGAGTACATACTTTTATGAGATTTTAAAGTTTTATGTAAAAATAAAAAAGTTTGTATAGCTAAATTGGCTGTTTTCCGGGTTAGCTTCTACTAACTAAGGAAACAGGCATATGGACGGAAACAGAGATGCTTACTTTATTATAAAAAATGAGTATAATGTTTATTTTATATCTTCTTTTTATAAATAAAACACTAATGTACACTAGTCACATTCGAACCATGGTCATTTCCTTGTTTGTCGTAGTTTTATTGTACTTTGAGATACTGAGATAAATCTGACAAACTAACATGCGCAAAATAATATTTCTAATAATACTCTCGGGACAGTCAGACGGCTATTAAAAGACTCCAGTTTTGACTATTATTAATAATATATTATACATAGAAAACACCCAGACCCGTGACAAATATTTGCAGATCACACAAGCATTTATGCCGGGAATCGAACCCGCAACCTCTGGGTCTCTGTATTATTATCTCTGTGTTCGTCCGGTTTTGAGTTTTTTTTAACCCTGGTTCGTGAAAACTATCTTCTATTTCTATATCTCCGTCAGAATAGTCTCAGGGACTCTAAATCGCGAAAGAAAAGTTGACGGAAATTAAATATTTTATTGAAGTGTTTTTTGTCATTTCTAAACATTCTCTAACTTTAAGAGTTTAGCGAGTCGAAGTAAATTTAGTAACTTTGAATGAGTTGAGTGAAATTTATCGTTCAAATAACTTATTTCTAACTTTTGAATGGAACTCTGTTTTTACTCAAAATTATTTTTGTACTTACTGTGCTGGCCAAAGTGTGGTATGATATTTAGTTCTGTTGGAAAACGGCATACCATAGCTCAAGTTTCAAGTTTATTCAGAGTTTGTTTATACAGCATTGCACGCAAACGGTTTTGTCAACGGAAGAGGTGGGAAGCAGTGACAAAAATCTATCTCTCTCTGACGGAAAGAGAACACAGAACTGTATCGATACGAAAAATAACGAAAATGGTTGGCATGGTGCATTGCTAAACGTACAAGGGCATTGCAACTTTCGCCAGTGTGTAAACTAATTCTAGTAAAATTGAACTACAAAACAATATGTAGTCGGCAGGTAGGTATAAAGGTCTCTCCACAGTAATTTTACGGATCACACCGCACGAGCCCGCACCAGGGCGCATCGTAGGAACGCAGATGCGTCTGTAGCGTCGGATCTGCTGAAGCGATACGTTCTCTTTGACTTTGCATTCAGGAATGACTAAATGAAAGCTTGGAATCTCTACAAATACTTACAAATACAAATAAATTTATTTACCAAAAATATCGAGTAAGAATAGAGTTGCTGTTGGTCCCCGCACTAGGCCGAGCCTGTATCTGGATAGTTATACACCGTGAGATGAGCCTTGGTGCAGTGCGTGGCTATCCGTGTTCGTCGGCTGTGATCCATGAAACCACAGACCATGGTGGACCGTCCTAAGCTATGGGTAGGTATCGAATTATTGTGTACCTAACCTACCACTCACCAATTGTCCGAAACACGTGTATGGGTAAAATTACGAGGTATTGTTCTATGGTTCGTCATGAAAGCCGTTAAAACGTACTCAAAACTGTTTAAACACTTTCTTATCGATGTCGCAACACAAGTATGCGTAATCTTATTAGTTACGGGATTTCTTTTTCGATGCATTGTTCCACCATAAAAGGTATTTGTGATAGCCTAAATGAGAACCTATCAAAACTTATACTTTTCGACCAAAGAAATCGCCCAGTTAAACCATACCTAGATAGGATAAGAAATGTATGTTCAAAACAGGCCATTTTTGATTCATATTGAAACAAGGGAATTTTCACGTACCGTAGGAACTATCGCGCGACCACTACCCTGATGAAGACTTTTGGAATTAGTCGAAACTAGAGTCGATGCTTTCACCGATAGGATCAGAATGAGAAAAATCCGAATTTACCAAATAAATGAGATGCAATAGTTTTTTGAATTTTTAGAGAGTTTAATTAAAGGCTTACTTGTAAATGTAAACAAACAAAGAATACATAAAAAAACAAATAAACCCTATAATGGACAGATCTACCCTCGTTACCTACGAAGACGAGGATACCAAGAAGGGTAGGTCAAAGACAAATACAAATATTAATTTTTGATACAAACACATTCTGCATAGTAGTAAACCCATCGCCGCTTATTGGAACACCAACTAACCGTGGCATATGCCTTTGAATTTTTTGTTCTAGACCATGCCGGATTGCATTGTTTTCCTTCACCATCCCGAGCACGTGTTATTGCGCACATTAATTTCCACTTGTGCACGATCGCTTTCAAACACCGACCTTCAGGTTGGAAGAAGGTCGAAAGAATGTACACAAAGAGAAAACCAGATGTTTAAATTAAGTAGGTAGGTACCTTAAGCTTCTTTTCTTTAGCTGAATAAAATAATAAATAATACAAACTAACGATTAGGTAAGTTTGACATGTTTTTCTATTATTATTAATTCTATTTGATTTGTATTTGTGCACGGAATTAATATTAAAAAATGAGCCGTGTTGGCCTAGTGGGCGATACCCCGACTTCTGATCCGGAGGTCGTGGGTTCGAACCCGGCCGTGCACCAATGGATTTTTCCACTCGAAAAAAATATGTGCGCATGTACACGTGCTCAAAACGATGAAGGAAAACATTGTGAGAAAACCGGCATGCCCTTGAACCAAAAATTCGAAGGCATGTGCCAATAGTTAGTGTTTCAATAAGCGGCGATGGGCTTGCAACCTGTCACGTGGAATGCTTACTACTTCCAAAAACGCGGGCATGTACCAAATGTAATGTTTGGACGTGCCTCTGGCTACCCTCTACTTGGTATCCTCAAAGATCTACTCACTGAGTATGTATCTGAGGATGTCCACCATGGGGAAGACAGTCGTGAGCGTGTTTGTTTTTTTGTAAAGGCAGGTTTTGGTAATCATAATTTTAAGATCTATGTGTAACCCGAAATCTTATGAATAAATTAACTAGGGAAGCTAGGAGCATAGGAATAGGATGGTTCTATCATACCTACTTGCCGCTAATCAGTAAGTATATTCGCATTGATGTGACTTCTCATCCGTTTTGTCTCAAGGTTGGCAACGCGCGAGTTAACTATATCTCTGGTTGCAAGCGGCCATAGATAACCGCTTACCAACAAGCTTGCTTTCCACTGAGTTTTATAAAAAACGGTTAGGCTGTATCAGGTACGCAGCCACAGTGGAGAACGTGAAACGTTTTAACGCGTGATTACAGCGTAATCCATTTACGCCAGCGCAGCGACCAGTGTTGCCAGAAGGTTACTTTTGTTACCCTTTTGGTGATTTTTAACAACATCGGGTTATTTCTGGGTTACACAAATCAAAGGGATGATTTTTTTAAATTCGAAGAATTAATTTTTTATTTCTTTCTTTAATCCATAGTAGCGCTTTTCTTGTATATTTTTGCAATGATGGCAAATATTAAAGAAAAAGAAAAAGTTTTAAAAAAGTTATATCATGAAATGCAAATTAAAATGGAAAACACTACTGAATAATCATTTTTTCTGTAAGTTGATACAACCAACATATATACATTTTTTTTTTAATGCTGGACATTTTTCACACAGCGTTATCTAGCCCCAAAGTAAGCAGAGCTTGTGTTATGGGAACTAAATGACTGATATACTACTTATATACGTTTTTTTTAAATACATACATATTATACATAGAAAATACCCAGATCCCGAGACAAATATTTGCATATGCTAACATTTATCCCGCGGCGGGAATCGAACCCGCAACCTTCTGCGTCTCAAGCGGGCCTTCGCCCACTGCGCCACAGAGGTCGTCAAACAACTAAAAGTTAATTGACATCTGTTTATTAACTTTTAGTACCTTAATGTTGGAGAAAAACTAAGTATGGTTACTTTTCAACCCAATTATTTTCTTTTTTCTTTTTTATTTTCTTTTTTAGGTAACTTTTGTCCAGACTGCCAGCGACATATTATGGCTCCTAAATAATGCTTATAAAATAATGCCGGTATACTATACTTCCAAAGTAAAAAGCGATCTTATCATTATCGTTACATATGCGGACGAATATATGCTTGAGGTACTGCGAGAATGGCGTATGACTGGTTGCTATGTATTTTATAATTTCATTTATTTTTAAGTAATTTTAATTTTGTACTTTTTCATATTGTGTTTTTTTTTTTTAATTTATTGTATTATTTTATAATTTGTGTTAAAAATAATTAGTGTAATTGGGTTCGTCCCGTTCTAATTAATTAAATAATTAAATAAATATGTATGGTTTTTGCAAGTGACTCCCTACAGACGGAAATGAAAACTTTGCTGGAACCTAGTCAATTTGACAGATTGCGCAATACCGCGTCACGTTGGCACAAGTGGCACATCGAAAGGAAGAGGATCGTTTCGAACTCGCCACGGCCGGAAGAGTTTCGTAATCACGACAATTGTACGACAATGCGGAACGCCTGACAGTGATGGAGGGATTGCCCAGCGATTGCGAAAAAATGTTGGCCATAGCTTCGCCTGACAGTGATGGAAGGATTGCCCAGTGATTGCGAAAAAATGTTGGCCATAGCTTGATATACTACAATCTTTATTTCAATAGATCGAGAAAAACTTTACTTATAAAATAAAAGGTTGAATATATTAACTATAAAGTTGATTTATTAGAAAGCAAATAGATTGATGACTGGTAGAAAATGCTTTAGCATTAAGTGTTCCTAGCACTACATTTGTGCGGAAGTGTAAATAAATAAATATATTGATAGAAAGGATTTTCCAACTTTCGACTACCTACTTTTTTAATCCAGTAAATAATTGATTCCTCCTTTTTTAACTGGGCTAAAAAAGTAGGTCTCAGTTCGGCTATGTAGTTTTTTTATTGCTCTGTGATATTACTTGTGATACAGCAAAATTTATTGTAAATATTCATTTAGTTTTTTCGACGTTGTCTATGATCAAACCCTATTCAACAAATTAAAAATTGCTAATAAATATTACTCGAATAAGTTTATTCTTTGACTAATATAGTTCACATTCCTAAAAATTTTTCTTCATCCAAAAGTGTCTGGAACGACCCCGGGCTTAGATCGATTCTAAGCGTAAAACCGCCCGTTGTATTTTCATAAGAATAAGATTTTGTTTATTTTGTACAATAAATTATTTTTCATTCATTCATTTATCCATTTACTGGTCTTGTTCTAACAGTTACCCGTACTTATAAATCAGTACATATTCAAAGTAAAACCACCTTGACATGCATTCACGTATATTGCTATTGAAAAGAATCCAATAGTTACAAAGAGGAGATTTCGCAAGAGATATTTATAAAGTCGACTATAAATATCGACGTATTGATAACATTACGGTTGTAATTGAGTTTCGTAATTGGAACGCACGTGGACTCGACAGGTATGAAAGGATTTGATCCGCTCCATTATTATTTTTATTTTGGTCTATAGGTACACGACATTTTATCGGTAAACAAAATATACCGATTTAATCGGTATATAAATAAGTTTATTTGACAACAACAAATCACAGAAAGGATAGGTACAAAATAATTGCCTAAAAATATTTTATAAAAACGCAGAAACAAAGAGGAAGATTTCTGTACACGATCCTACCTCTCTCTATCTCAAGGTTTGCTAGAAGAAAACTCTTATTAGGGTTAAGCTCGCCTTTGCACATGCCATTTAATTCTGCCTTTTTGTATAAAATAATAAATAATAAGTGTTTATTTGTGTGTACAATAAAGATTATAAGATTTTTGTGCTAATAAGTCCCATCTATGATATGTGGGCCAAACAGCTCCTATCTGAGTTAGTGCTTCGCCGCGCAGTAGTGAGAAGCAGCGCTGATTTTCAGACAGGGCCATTGCAGGATGGCCTCATCACTATGATTATCTACCAGAGTGTCACAAACTTACAAAATGTATAACCCGTAGCATATCGCTACGCGTCCGTAGATATCTGCTACGATAACATGGCTCTCTAGTAGTGTCAGTTGGGTTTCCACTGTTTAAAAGAAAAAAAAAGAAAGAAATAAAAAAAAAAAAAACACGCTCACGACTGTCTTCCCCATGGTGGACATCCTCGGATACATACTCAGTGAGTAGATCTTTGAGGATACCAAGTAGGGGGTAGTCAGAGGCACGTCCAAACATTACATTTGGTACATGCCCGCGTTTTGCAAGTAGTAAGCATTCCACGTGACAGGTTGCAATGTATTTATTTGACAACAAAGCACAGAAAAACAGGTACACACTAAACAATAAATAGACACTATAAATACCTATAAATAAGATTTTAACAAAAACAGAGAAGAGTTTTGTGCTAATTAGTCCCATCTGTGCCGTGTGGGCCAAACAGGTCCCGTCCCGTCTCAGCTTAAAAGTCACTTAAAACCTGCTGATTGCCTGAGGGGACGAAATAGTCCTCTACTACCTACCGTACCATAGACTAGCTATCTGTACGAATTAGTCCCAGACTATCCTCGTGTGCGTTTGCTTTATATAATGGACTATTTCGTCCTCCTTAGTAAATCAGTAGGTCAGATAACGAAGAATACCATACGCATTCTACTTTGGTATCATTATGGATCTGCGATATCCATTAGTATCAAGGGCATTATAGTTGTGAACATGTTTATTTTCCGTGTTCCGTAAAATTATACTTTTTTTTTCTTGTGTGTGTGTGTTTATAATGTTTAAATCTAAATCTGAAATAAATTAATAAAATAATAATTTGTTTTAGTTTGTGTCTTTTTAACTGTAATATGTAGCCAATGTGTTACTGGCCTATATCATAGCAAAAAATACAATAATCAACAGTTTGTATTATGAAATCTCAAAAAAATATATACTGTTATGTAATTTATTAAGGAATTTTATGGTTATGGTATAACGGATCCCTTAGCGCGGGAGTCTCTTGGTGCTTGCACTTGGTCAGTTTTGTTTTTCTGTGAAAACACATAAAACGGTAAATTTTCACGCGTTTATGTTTTCAAGCGAGGCTTGTCGTAAAATAACCACTATTTAAGACAATGATAGTTTAAAGATTGAGATCTTTGACCACCAAATTGGATAGAATGGACCGCGGTAGGATGCTGCCCATTCATAGACTATTAAAACCTACGCTCAGATCAGTCTAGTTGTTACTAGAACAAATTAAATCGCCTACCTTTGTCATAGTTTCAGCTGCAATTTAGTCACTTATGTATATTAGCAATAAAACTCGCAGAAGGCATGCTCTGGCAATTCACTTGCACTGTGTAAACACCCGCAGCGAATCAACTTCTGAAAGTTTTAGCTAAGTAGCAAACGTTCGTTCGTGTTATTTATTAAGAAATTATGTGGTTGTGATATTACGGATCCCTTAGCACGGGAGTCTCTTTGTGCTTGCAAGGCATGCTCTGGCAATTCACTTGCACTGTGTAAACACTAGCAGCGAATCAACTTCTGAAAGTTTTAGCTAAGTAGCAAACGTTCGTTCGTGGAAAAAATGTTTGGATATCAAATCGAAGTGAAATCCTATTACATCCGTGAATTCTGGCATAAGTTTGTCGAACTACTTAGCTAAAACTTTCAGAATTTTACTCGCTGTAAGTGTTAATTTCGAAACGTCTAGTGACAATAAAAACCTATCTAAATCACATTTCTTGAAATCATATAATATGATTTAAAAAATGGAAACTGACAAACAAACCAAACGAACAATTTGTTATACTACCCCAACGCACGTTGGCTCTTTAGTCAACTGATCCTGCTCTTAACTCATCCCACGGGATGAGTTGACTAAATAATTAATTTTATTAATTTTGATTTGTCAACTGATCCCGCTTTTAAAAACAGATTTACGGGTTCCTTTGCGTCGCAGATATGAGCAAAATGGGTTTCTGTAGCTTTCCCAACAATGCTTTCAAATACGGTTTTTGAGCGGTACAGTAAACACACTTTTAAATACAGTGGGACTTAATTAGAAAGGATTTATAAAACGAATTTTTCTCACTTATCTATTAAAATACGTGTTTCTCACAACTAGTAAATGTATAAAATTATGAACGTGACGTTTATAACTAATAAAGTTTTTTTTAAGACAGCATAATTATTCAAAACTTGAGTGTAAGTATGTCGTTTACGACACTCATTGTACTAAGTATTAGATATTTTCGATCAGCACTTAGGAAATATATCTACTTACAAGTATACTTAAGTAAATACATTTACAATACATTTTTCTGATTGTTTGCCGCCTAGAAATCTGTGAAGGTCATAGGCCCAATCTTCGCCTGGGTCGCAGTATTTTGGTATGTTAAAATCTCGTTTACTAGTAGGTCTTGTTTACCTATGCATAGAAAATGGTGACAACTCTGAAAACTATCACAAGTTTTTCTAGAAAAAAAAACCTATTCCCTCACGTAATGCAGCCTCCTAGAGATATGAATGAATGATATTTATTTGCAGGATTATAGGTATTACATTAGTTCCTATTATTACATAGGTAAAGTTAGCTTCTTTATATCTTTACATTGGAGGTAGGAACCTAATTAAAATGAAATTGTAACTAGATTCCTAGGTACCTAGTTACAATTTCAAAATTTTCAACCAACCTCTGTGGCGCAGTGGGTGAATGTCTGCCTGAGACGCAGAAGGTTGTGGGTTCAATTCTCACCGCGGGACAAATGTTTGTACGTTTCAAATATTTGTCTCGGGTTTGAGTGTTTTCATGTATAGTGTGTATGTATTTACAAAAAAATAAAAAAACGTATATAAGTAATATATCAGTCATGTAGTTCCCATAACACAAGCTCTGCTTACTTTGGGGCTAGATGATGTGTGAAAAAAAAATGTTCAGCACTATTTATTTATTTATAAATTGTAAAAATCATAATAATATAAAATTTACTAGACTTAAACTTATATAAGTCTCACAACACAATCTCAAAATAACTGCATGACAGTCGGTTCCGCAGTTTTACATTCCATCATATAATTATTGCAGTACCGCCTAGGACTTGTATCGATAAAACCTAAGAATTAACCTTGAACGCTTTAAAAAAAACACACAATCAATTTAGCCCGAACATACTATTATGGGCGTCGTCGTGAATATGCCAAAACAATCATACGTGCAATACCTGACAACTTCAGACCACAGACTAAATAAAAACCCATTATACCTACCGAGCTATTAAATTAATGGTTATTCTTTTTATTTCCCACTAACAGGGAACATTTCATGAAATAGAACATTATCTTATTGCACGCACATAAACGTGGAAACAAATAGTGTAAAGAATAAAATACCTTACACAAATACTGACTAAAGCCTTCTTTATCAAAGCGAACTTAGGAATCCGACACAATAAATACATAGGTAGTGTTTTAATGCGGAAAATATTAAACACTGATAAATCTCGCGCGTTTCAAATGTTTTAATAAACTTGGAATTATAGGTTTTGTATTATAATTATAGTAGACTAGCTTGTGCCCATGAGTTACCCAAATAGAAAGAAAATTCGAAATTACATCCCAATCGATTCAGCTGATTATTAGCAACTAATATCCATACTTTCATATAATGTCTTAGAGATTCCTATTGAAGTAGAATAACTTACGCCTTCATTAGATCGGACAGGATCTTTAATACATACTGTATTCTAAGAGGATGTGCTGTAAGGGTAATAAGCACCATAAATTACTGTGCGGAAACGGCCCGTCCATTGTATGTATGTATTCACACCAACCAATTAATATAATGTATAAAAATGAAAAAATCTGAAATTCTCGTATTTACCTACTTTTGTCAAAGAGTCGCATGCTCAGTTCGTTCTCACGAAGTCTGGATGTAAATACCATTGAAGATACAATTATTTATTTAGGTATATATATATGTATTTAGGTAGATGCGACACGCTATCCCGCAATGATAAGGTCAGACCGTGGTTTAACTTCGAATAAACTTGGGCAGGGCTGTCAATAGTTTGCCAATTCAAAATGTTAGGTTGGTTGCTTTCAAACCTTGAAAACAAAACAAATAGAGATAGTCTAGACAAATACCAATTTTTGTTGGCTTTTACGCTTGCGGAAAGATTTAATTGTATGGAAATGACATTAGTTGTGGAAATGTCAAGTTCCTGCTGCCAAGTTATTCCCTGACAAGAGGTATTTGTCTAGAACACAACCAGGGAGTGTAAAAACCAAAAACATAATTTCGGTGTCCGGCCGAGGACTTCTAGAGTCTGATGATGAATTGTATCAACCTAATTCCCAATATGTAATTGTTTTTGAGAATTTTAGAATAATTATTAGCTAGTTACTCCGTATTATATAATAATAACCACCCAACAAACACATAGTCCTGATCCCACACTCGGATTCCCTGAGTATCAGGAGTATATGGGTATCAGGAACTACGAGTACCATGGTACTACACAACATCCAAACCTGGAACGAATACCTGCAGAATATAGAAACATTTGAATCAAACCCGCACCTATTGCGTAGCAGCCGGCTACTAGCCCTCCACGCCATAGATATTAATTTCATGGGACCATCACGGGGATGGGGGATGGGGATATTAAGTTTTTTTGTTATTTCAGGGACAAAAAAAACATCTGAAAAAAACGTATTTTTTTACTATTTGTAATTTTTTCAGTAGTGTCCTACCAATAATTCAACTGAATTATTTTCATTACGTAGGAGGACTACGAAATTTGCATCAAACTTGTACGACAAATGTCTGTTCACTCGAAAATTTATCATAATACATCCTAGATATAATGCCCTTATATAAAACATTTATATTATACATATTTTTTACGTAAAACGTAAACTTGAACCTCGTAAAGCAGACGCGATTTACGTCCAGGGTGAGTCGAAGGGGTTGACTAGATACCTACCCACCCTGATGAAACCGTGCCGAAACACGGTGCATTAACCGAAAGTATGTTTTGAAAATTTTAATAAAAAAAAAAAAAAAAAATTCAGCACGATATACAAATATGATGGTGGGACAGTTAACAAACAAAACACAACAATAAACTTATAGCCGATCTTTAGAATAATTATTTTTATGATTAAAATTGAAATAAAAATGCCTACTAGAAAGTATGACATCTACAGTTCAATGTCGCGTCAAAAAAGTGTCAGCTCAGCATAAATGCAAGTAGGTAGGCTGCTTAGCGCTGGTATTCTGCTGAAGCAAACACTTAACATAGAGAATAAGCCAAGTTGCTTGCTTTACGAATAAAGTTTAAGAAAAGGATCGCGTGAGTATAAACTCAGATATAATGAGTTTTATGTCACTTCAACATGCAAGAGAACAAAAGAGCATCATTACTTAACAAATCACTTCAAAATATATAAACTTAACTACCTCCTACAAATAATTTTACCTTTAAACCGAATTTAGTAAGACATAAGTCAAATTATTAGGGACTAATTTTTAGAGAACTGAACCCATCAATTTCAAGACGGTTAAAAACCGGTATGTACCTGTGTTAAATTCAACAAAAATATAAGAACGGAATAAGTACATACCAACCTGAATACAAATTTACGCAAGATAACTCATGATTATACCGTTTTATAGGTATAATACCTACTTATCGATGCACCTTCGTAAACATTTTTTTTTCAGAATAGCTATGCTCCCTGAGTTTTTACTGGGACTCAATGTTCGGCCATTGGAGTTACGATAACTTGGTACCTACTTACCGCTATAAGTATTTTTGAAAATGTTTTGGTGCCTACTCAGTCATAGGTTCTACCCACATCTGTATATAAAAAAACAATTGTCACATGTATGAAAAATCATTACTTGTGAACGGATCTACCGAGTTGGCTATTTTTTTTGTTAAAACAAAATTTGTAAGATGTTTTTTTTAATTTACCGGAAAACTGCGAGATTTATATGACCGGTGCGATGCCGGGACGAGTCGGTTTAAAATATTCAAAAAAAAACTCACTTGGAACATCCGGAGTGTCATCCTCCATGATCGCCAGCTTGCTCGGCCTCTTATCATCGTCCGATTTCAACCCCATTGTCACTGGCCGCTAACAAAGTCCAGAAAAAAAAATAAACGTCAAACTACGCGTCCTCTTCAAAATTCGAATGTGATTCACTGAACGCTTTCAACACAGGCTGTTGTATATCTTAGGATATATTTTTAGAGTTTTTATGTTTATTTTTTTTAATATTCTTAATGGTTTTTACTTAAATTAATTTCGAAATTAGTTTGTAAATAATACGCGTGCGTCAGAATGCCATACCCGCGAAAGGTGAAGCAACACGTACTTCGTCCGCGCGAAGGTTGCTATCGACTGTCACGGCAGAATGAAGTAGCCTTGTTTTTAAGGCACGCGACTTATAACACGCGGGTATCTCGAGCGGTCGTCAGACTACAATACCAACAATACTTGCGTATTAACTGTGAAATCACCTGTGACAATACCATGGCCAGGGTTGTCTGTAAGATTTCGAGCTAAAAAATTTGCACGTTTTTTCACATCAAAGAAAATGGAGTCATGCAATAAAAGAAAAAACTATTTACGAAACAAAAACAGTATTGAAGATTTAGTAAAAAGTAATTTTCCAACACATTCTTGATAACATATCCGGTTTACCACAAAGGCGGAATACTAACAAGAACAAGTATTATTCGTAGAAATTACTTTATGAATACGTAGATACCTGTAGCAAATAATGGAGGATTACATATAGTGGTTTGAGAACATTTTAAATTGGAAAATGCTGAAATTTGCTACGAGCAGTTATCAAATCAACGGACAATTCTTAATTAGCCAATTTTTATTTTAAAAATTAATAACTTATTTTCTGACTTTGCTCCACAGCCCTGGCAGGCGGCAGATCTGGAAAATTGACAGAGCAATTGAAAACGCTGCCACAGAATAAACAGCTATATTCTAATACCACGTTGGCTTATCGTGTTTATCACACGCACTGTATCACACCCGATAGATACGAGCTCAGATACAAACGTAACGTTCTAAGAAAAACGGTTTGCAATTTCACAAGAGCTAAGACTATATAGTGAATATTTTTTATCAAATAAATTAGTCATTTAAAAGAATAAAATAATATTCGCTCCGTTTAAATAATTTCAAACTCAGCTTACCTACTTATTGTGATACATGAATTTTACATCAGTACTATATTATATTTGATGCAAACGCCTATATGCCGCACGGAGTCCAAATAAAAGTTAAAGAATCTTTAAAATGTTTCCTTATTTAAAACACACCTATTTTATATAATGCTCTCTTAAACTTCAATTGGGTTCTCAAAGTAAGCAAATACGTAGGTAAGTTGGTAACCTTTTTTATAGTATTATTTTATCGCTCAAGCCTGTGATCCACATCATTATGTCTTGCAGTATACTGCTGTGGGGGAGTTCTGCAGATATAAATACCGTTTTTGTGTTGCAGGAGAGGGCTGTTCGATTTTATAATATGGGTCCCAGAGAACCACTTCGTCAGAAGTTTAAAGAAATAAATATAATGACATTTCATTGTAAATACATCTATAAAAATTTGATGTATGTTCACAAAAATATTAATTTGTTTAAGAAAAAAAGCGATAACACAATGCAATAATACCAGAAATAAAGATGAACTCCCTGTTGCCACTTGTAGACTCCATAAAGTTGGTAAATCGTTTAAAGGGCAAAGTGTACGCTTTTATAACAAACTCTCAAGAGATATATAAAAATTGACAATTAACCAATTTAAAAACGTAATTAAAAAAACACTTTTTAAAAAGGCATATCTACTATAAAATATCTGATAATTTAGATGATAAAAACTCTTGGGATTGAAAACGCTCCAATTCGTTGTTTTCAAAAGGAACATTAAAAAGATTAACCAGCCTTGTTTTCTTGTCTTTCTATCCTGGCTTGGTCACAGAAGAACAGGCAGTAGATAAAACCGACGTTTCAAAGTGATCCTTGTGATTTTAATGAATAAATGAATTTTGACTTTGACTTTGTAGAAAATAAAATAAATAATTTGCAGTTTTCAGTAACATCTTTAGGACTACGTTTGAAAGCCTCTGGTAATCTACCAAGTTAATTATCATCAGCTATTGTTACATCTTAAAAGCTAAGTATATATGAAACTACTTACGCATTTCTGATGACACTTTAGAAATATATCTTTACCATACCTATACATATAAGGTTTTATAATGAATACCAAGTATTTCTTGATCAAAATAAATATAAACAAAACAAGTTTTCCCGGAAAAATAAATTGACCACAAGCTTTTATGAGATAACTTACAGATTAAATGCAGTGTGACAAAAAAAATACCAGATAAAATAACCAGTTTCTCCTTATCGATCGCACTTTTCAGAGATTTCCTCATCAATAATCCAAAATAGCACGCATTCTCGCACCCAAGTGCATAAAATATTGTAATATGTTATCTAACATTCATAACACCGTAACGGCATAGAAATAAGCAAATGCATAGAAAATTGCTAATAGCCGCAGCAGCAGAGTTAAATGCTGCAATAAAAAACAGTCAAGTGCTTGCCTGAACCGACATCCCGTGGTTCCGTACCCAAAGCGACAAAGAGTACGCCAGCTTTTTAGCATCTTTATCTGCAAGGATTGCTTAAAGACTGAAAAGTCTTGTTAGTTGTGAGTGTTTTAGCTCTCAGTTGTAACAGACAGTTGGCGGCCATTTTTTTTATTTCTATAGTTTTGGCCGTCGCTTCCTGTTATTCCCTACAAGTATGTATCTATCTTCGAATCACACGGAATCATTAGGTTACGAAAATAAAGGTCTACGTGAAACGATTCCAAGAAATAATACAAAACTGAACCACGTAATCCAATGATATAACTAGCAAAACCGATCAACGTTGCTGGGGAAGAAAGATTCTAAATAGCAACCACGAAAACGACGCCATTTAGGAAGGCCCGACCCGAAGACCCTATAGAACGATGACATCTTAAAGATTGCGGGGAGTCGGTATATGTAGGAAGCCTTAGTACGTACGTCACGGCACTTTTTGGACAGATCATGACCAGCAATATAATTCTACTCACTATTGATGATGATGAATCCGATGTCACAGCAATCGGGCTTTTTAGCTTATTTAAATTAATTTATTGTTTCACTTTTAAATGCGACTAATGTCACTCAAACATTCCACAACTGGATCCGTCATTGGTTACTAATTCACAACGCGTGCCGTGCGGAGGTGAAGAAATGTACTAAGTGGATGGGCCGCAAATTGGGACACCATGTATATGCCGTAACAGGTTCCACTTTGTTCGGTATTCTTAGAACTAAATTGGCATGAGACGGCAGTCATTTGGTGGGTATACAAGTAAAGTGTTAACTTATTGGTCAGACAGGAGCGTATGTACATATAATGAATGATTTTACATTGACATCTTTACCAGCGACGCTAGGACCGCTGTTGTATACCATTTTTGGTATTGTCATCGAGGTCACGAACTACGTAGTATTTACATTTTTCAAATTTTATCCAAAAATCTGTTTAGCCGTCACGGGTTTAAATGGTCAACGAAACGTCAGCAGGAGAATAGTAAAGTACGTGGTATAGTCGTAATAATATTCTAAAATGATTGTAATTCCAGCATATTATATGTTATATAATAGGTTTATTTATATGTTATTTATCATGTGGAATAAAGAGTTTCAGTATCAATCTTAGGTAGATTCAATCTTAACTAGTGCGTGCAATATATGGTCGAGGATAAGATCCAGAGCCTGAAATACTGTCGTATTATTGCATGTCTATTGATTTTCTACAGACAACATTTTGGGGAATATACACAAGAGCTAAATGATCTCACCATCTTCTTTTCACCATAGGACTCTGTATCATCCGTATCGTTTCACAATACCACCCATTCGCACAAAACATTTCCGTTCCACCTTTATAATGAGAACGGCAAAGGAATGGAACACAAAACCATCGTCTGTATTTGCTGTAAAATACAATCTGTGTCTCTTCGAGGTATCTGCTAGATCTTCGTGCTCCATCGGGCATGTCATCACTTACTTTATGGTGAGATTATAGTTAAATGAAGGTAATTTGACTGAGTTGTGCGTTGAAATGAGAGTATTGTAGCTCCATATTGTGAAACCTTAAACCTAAACTTTTACATCTTGTAGATTGAAGCACCATTTCTCCTAACATCTCATTAATTTAATGTTGACACGTGATAGGTGTTTCATTAAGAATTGTTTACATACGTAAGTAACTGATATCTTGGTACCACATATAAAACGATGATCTCGGTGAAGCGGCAGGTAGCCAGGTGCGAATTCGATTAGACAAATGTTAAAAAATAAATGTTGGCATGGTTTGCTGATATTTGTTCCTGGTCCGTGGTGTTGTGTTACCATGTTCCACGTTCCTGCTGCCTACGTCTCAGGGAACGTAGAGCCAGCACTATGTAGGTATGTGTCTGTAAAAAAACGTACTCCTCAAATAGTGACCACGAACCAAACGACGCAAGGTAAGAAGGCATGGACAGCTGGAAATCGGCGAATGGATACCTCCATTCACACTACCTAGTATATTATTATCTCAGATATTATAATAAGTACTTACGTATTGTTTAGTATTGGTCAAAATAACTTGTCCATCCCTTTCGAACAGAGACAGACGCCCTTATTCGTTTGCGCTTCCAACAGCACACATAATTATGTAGAGTCCACTTTATAATCTATTCTAGTCTGTAATAATATTATGAAGCGGTAAAGTTTGTAGGTTTGTATCTTCGAAACTACTCACACGATATCAACAATTCTATTATCAATATTTAGAATGGACCTTCAGAGTGGACATGGGTTGGTAGAATGGACCATTAATCCTGTGAAAATAAGAGTTTTTCGTGTAGACCAAATTTTGCAACGTAAGTCGACGAAAAAAAGGTCAAGCGAAAGCTTTTCTTACGAACGCTGCTAGTTAATTATAAAATCAATTAACCTATATTTAATAACGTTAAAAAGTGTATATAGGGATAAAATTTGTTGTGCTTAACAATGAACATTATAGTGGATATGTATCTAGAGGGAACTTTTAATCTAGAGAAATACAACAATAATAGGCATATGTGATGGAAATGACCCTAGATCGTAAGTCATGGCGCTCTTTGGAAGGCCAACAGAGGACTTCTACAGATTGTTGTCGATTATGAAAAGATATGTTATCATTGGCTACTAGAAAATTCAATTCAAGTGACCCACTCAACAATCGTGAATGCATATGTTGGATTACCGCACTTTACCACTTTGTCAATAAACAGTCAATCCTTGTTTTTTCGAACACGTGATTGTCAGACGGCCTTCAGCTACCGGTACTGTACCGGGTAGTCCTTTTGTGTTTACAAGTAGGTAAGACTACATACGAGGTACACCTCTCCATGCAAGTATAAACTACTAACTTTGAAAGCTAAATAGTGAAAAGCACGAGGACGTTTTGAAATTGAGTAGTTTCGAGTGGAGACCACAGATTGAAGAGCTATGAGGTAACTTACCTATTTACATTATGTTTTAGTATGTAGGTAGTGGTTTTAGTTATTTATGTAATTCAGCCTTAAATAAAAGTTAAAACTTAACTTATAATTATAATCTAAAAAATATATTTAAAAGTTCATCCCACTGCTGTGCAAAGGATTTTAGTTGTAGTGTTTATATTTTATTATGAGTTGAGTATCTATTTAGTGCCAGTTGGTCTCTTCTTTGTAAACTGTGTCACATATAATATTTTCTTTTTTCTTTCATTCATGGATAAACCAGATAGGCCGAAGCCGAAATTACGATGTTTGCTGACCATTATTGGAGACGTGAAACACTAAACTCGGTACCCAGATGTACTACGTAGGTATCCTCGTACCTAGAAAGTCACGTTATGTTCCAAATTTCATCGAAATCAGTCAAGCCGTCACGGAGATTTTTAGCAACATCTAAACTTTGATATAATAGGTTGGGGAAAAAGTTTCTTCGCATTTTTTAAGAAAATTCAAAACATTTTTTAATATAGTTTATTTACATTTAACTAAAGTATGTAGGTACCATTTTGTTCGATAACTTTTTGCCATTTTGTAGGCAGGGACATGATCCCATTGCTATAAAAACTTTGGGGCTTCTGTTCAAAATACCGCGACAAGTGGTTTTGGCAGTCCTCTCGTGATGTTAACCTGACACTGCCTAAAGAATTCTGAAGAGACCGAAACAGGTGGAAATCTGAAGGTGCAAGGTCAGGACTATACGGCGGATGCATTAACACATCCCAGCCAAACTCTCTTAATTTTTGCTGAGTGGCTAAAGATGTGTGAGGTCTAGCGTTATCATGATGAAAAACCACACCCCTTCTGTTGATTAACTCCGGCCGCTTTCTCTCAACTTCTTGTTTTAATCTCATCAGTTGTTCGCAGTAGAGTTCAGAATCGATGGTCCTGCCTGGTGGTAACAGCTCATAATGAATAATGCCCTTCCAATCCCACCACACACACAGCATCACCTTGTTGCGAGTTAACCCGGGTTTCGCCACAGTCTGTGAAGCCTGACCGGCCTTTGACCACGACCTTTTTCGCACGTTCTTGTCGTACGTGATCCACTTTTCATCACCAGTTATCAGCTTCTTCAAAAATGGTTCGGTTTCATTACGTCGTAATAAAGAATCACAAATGAGAACACGGTTCATTAGGTTTCTTTCAGTGAGCTCGTGAGGTACCCAAATATCGAGCTTTTTTGTGTACCCAGTTTTTTTCAAATGCGCCAAAACTGTTTTGTGGTCAATTCCCAGTTCTTCAGCTACGTCGTAACTACTGATATGCCGATCTTGCTCCACTTTTTCAAAAATGGCATCCATTTTATCCGTAATAGGGCGACCAGAGCGACGTGCATCTTTGACATCAAAATTTCCGGATTGAAAACGCTTAAACCAAATTTGTGCTACTCTCACAGACACTGCACTAGGTCCATAAACATCGCAAATTTTTTTCGCGGCTTGCGTTGCATTTTTACCTTTTTTGTAGTAAAATTTTAAAATGTATCGAATTTCTTCATTAGATTCACTCATCTTAACAGTACGAAAAACAAATAAAAATCACACATTTTCCTAATTTGAATTTGGAATTATCTTCTTTAAAATTTAAACTTTTAATGATACCAAAACCAGCCAGATACAAATAGTATAGCCAAAGAGATTTTATTACAAGTTCATACATACAATAATGCGAAAAGACTTTTTCCCCAACCTAATATATATATAATATTAGTAGCATATAAAACTGGATGAATAACTGCTGACCGAAGATGATGGCTCAGTTTCACAAAAAATAAGGAAATGAGGAGAATCCATAGTCACTGAAATTGCTCTTGGAATAAAATTTGCAGGTATAAGTATCAATAGGCTGGTCCTATAGCTCGCAGAATCGGTGACTGTTGGAATATTCTAGAATAGCGACCGCGTCAACTGGGTACACAGGCCCTCCATCGATGACATAATGACATCCTTATAGGTCACTGGTTAATCTGGTAAGAAGGGCTCAGGACTGATCGTCATGGCATTTCCTGAGTTCACTAACAAAATAAACGAACGGACAAGTCGAACCATTGGTTATGAGGACAGATTCCATGAAAACATAGGCCAAAAAGCTTTGATTGTGACCTAACCGCCCGTAAATGTGTTAGTGAACTCGGGTCCAAGGCGGTTCAAATACTCCTTGTGCTTCCGTCTTTTCAGTCTCTGAATATATAAACCTTTAAGGCCAACACCTTGAAGACTTTTGTGGCACAGAAGGCTATGATGACAGAGGTGCTGGTTAGATGCTCTGCAGATAATTGTTCCTGGTCTGCGTGTAGTACAATACGTAATTCCTAATCTCGTAGAGATGAATTGGATTCTGAGAATCCAATCAGAACTATTAATTATATTATAACTGATGAAGTACTTTATAAAAGTATAGTACCTACAATCCGTATCTCACAATAATGTGTTTTGATTATATTTTATAACGTCCATTCAACAGTTGTCTGGAAGAGATAGCTTTTAGCAACAAGACCGTCCATTGTACCTTGTTTGTTTACGAATTGCTGTTTTTTTTGTATTTTTCTTTTTGCAATATAGAGTTTATCAAAGGAAACGACGGAATTAATTGATGCCTAAACTTTACGGCACCGACAGACACGCCTTTTTGACCGGACCGAATTTATAGGGACGGACCGGGCCAAGAATCGAAAAAGTCGAGTTTTTTTTTTATGTTTTGTCGAGGCAAACAGGCATACAGCAAACTTGATGAAAAGCGACACTATTGACAAATTATAAAATATTAAAAACCGGTTAAATACCGGGACGTATAGTATTATAATTATATAACATCTGTACCGGGACGGAAAGGGTGTGTGTTGCCACATGACGTATACATTGAAGACTCACCGATTCCATTCGTTACCAAAACGGCTGAAAACGTTAGTACCCTAACGTTGTAGGGTAGGGTAATGTCAGTACCCTAATTAGGGTACTAGAGGGTAAGACCAATTGGTCTTAATTGAAAAACAAGACCAACAATATTCATATCCTGATGCATATCGAATGTGCAATCGCATCCTACTTGCAATACCTACTTTATTTAAGTGCAAGATATAAGTTTAACAAGTATTTGATTGACGTCAATAATCCCCCATCTTGAAGTCGTGCTATCTCTGATCTTCATGTGATGAAACACACTAAATCGGACCTAGAGAACTCAAGTGTTTGTGGTAATCCCCAATATCTGTGACAACCCCTAATAGCCAGACTGCTGCCGAATAAGCATATCAAAAAGTAGTCTTAATAATTTAATGTTTTTATCAGCATATTTCAACTCGAACTCAATTGCCTTAGAATCACACGTTTTTGGCATTTTCTCTCTCAGACGATTACTTCTCGAAAATGTAAAACAACAGATTCTTTATAAAATTATAATGAGTAAGACTTTTGTAAATTTAATCATTATTTAGATTTTTATATAGCAAGTTTTATTTTAGAGGTTACTTTTGCATTTATTATATCGCGAAAATTCGTCAAATCAAACAACAAGATTCATTGCAAGTAATTAAGATGAATGATATAAAATATTTTATCCTCCTGCTACAAAACTAATCCGTTTTTTTTTTACAGTAAAGCGTATATGTATTTTCTGTTTCAGGCTAATGTGCCAGAAGTAAAAAAAACTTACTATCACCATCAGATAGAAAAAGTATTAGTCACGATAACGAGTGGTTCCAAGTCACCAAAAGCCGTTTTGGCCAAAAAATCTTTCGATTCGAAGGTCGTGAGTTTGAACCAGGTAGAGTTTTAGGTGTGCAACATATTCTCAAAATGGTGAAAGAAAACATTGCGAGAAAACCGACATGCCATAGAACCAAAAAGATCGAAGGCACATACTTTCTATGTTTTCTTCGACTTGTGTGTGTTCCAATAACACACTAGCGCCGGTGATGTGCTTGCAAAACGCCAAAAAAAATGTATTTGAAAGTATCTCCGAACCACCTAGGTGCAAAAGCCATAATCAAGAAATGTAGTGATTACCTAGATGGATAGGTACTTAATATCCTCAAGAATCTGTGTACCATACTGAGCATTAAATCTAAGGATACTCATTTAATGGTAATTTGGTCGTGAGCGTAATACAGACCAATATGATAGTTTTAAATAGGTGCGTCACTTGCAATGGCGCAATTTTGGGGGTTCCCCGTGACGTCTCCTGCCGTGACTATTTAAAAAACTCAAGGTCCTTCCACTACCGTGTGAGTACATCCAAATAGCCCTATATACCTTACTTCTTTCAAGTGCAAGGGCATAAATCCAACACGAGCCATGCGGAGTGACATTCACAAAGACCGCCTCGTGACACCATCACAGAAGCTCGCCAAGTCCGGTCGGTCCGTCTATATAATAGGGCCGTCTGTGTATAACAGAATACCTACCGCTATCCGTGATGCACTTACCACCGGGACGTTTAAACTAAGATTAAAAAAAAGGTTACTAGAACACGTTTTTTACGACCTCAACGAGTTTTACTCGTTACCCGAGAGTTATAACTTTTAATATTATAATAAAAACGATTATTATGTGTAAATTATTAATTATGTAATACTTATACCTAACGTTACCTGTAACGTGAGTTATTAATAAATTATTTAATTTCATTTCAATGAAAAGCCCTGACTCACATATTGTCTTCGAGTCTTGTTGTTCCTGGTCCGATGTGCCGACGTCAGCACATTCCCCACTTTCCATGTTTCCACTTAGTTCGTAGTACAATAAATAAGTAGTTCCACTTTTATCACTTCCTACTTCACTGTTTTCTATACTTTGTGTGAATCCATGTCTATCCAATCCAGAGCAAATAGCTAGTTTTCAGAGTGCTGATTTCGTAAACAAACACCACCTTGCTCTGATTATGTCACTGATTGTCAATTTCATGTCAATTTGATCTCTTTTCATTTAGGAACTCCTTCGTCACAGTGATTTGGCATTAAATAAAAAATGTACAGTCGCAAGTGATAACGATGTTTTTTTTTATTAATCACAGTATTACATTTCATATTACATGCGAGAACGGTGGCGCAGAGGGCAAGTAGCCGGCTGTGATGAAAGATGTACTGGTTCGATTCCCGCTGGGGGACAAATGTTTGCTGTTCTGCAGTTATTTATTTCTGGTCTGGGTGTTGTTGTACCACGGTACTCATAATTCCTGATACATACGACACATAGAATCCTAGAGCTAGGTCTGTCGGGTATAAAAAATAAAAAAAAAACGTATTTAAAAATTATAGCGATTTTGACACAAGTTGATACATCATTTTATATTTTGCTATATTCATTGTAATTTTTTTTTTTTAATATGATGCACTTTGTGTCGCAGGCGATAATATTTAAAAAGAAAGAAGAAAGAACATCTATTTGCAAACGTTGCACAATAGAAAACAAACAGACAATACACACACGGGATTTATAAAAACAATAACTTACATACTAGCAATAAAACTATTTATGTGCCTCCCGATACCTACCAATATGGCGTCCAACTCAGCATTTGCGGTGTCAACTGGCAACACAACTGATCTTCTATTAAACCGAACGCTTAGTGAAATCACGGATGTCTGCTTACATTACCATTAGTAAATGTACATATTAAATCATTTACCTATAAATAATAATTAATTTAAATTTTGACTAACAAGGTGACGGAAAATAATTATATAATTAGCCAAAAGTAAGTTGAAAAAGAGGGCAAGTCCAAGTGGCTTTCACTTTGTCTTAGCAATTATTAAACTCAAATGACGAGCGACGAAACGACAACATTTTTAAAAAAATTGAACAAGGTGACGGAAAATAATTAAATAATTAGCCAAAAGCAAGTTGAAAAAGAGGGCAAGTCCAAGTGGCTTTCACTTTGCCTTAGCAATTTTTAATTTTTAAACTCAAATGAAGAGCGACGACACGACAAACATTTTTTAAAAAATTGAATAATTTTTGACTTTTTCTTTCCTCCTATGAACTCCTCATTAAAATTATATTATTTTTCAGCATAAAGATCATACATTTTTTTCTGCTTTTATGTATTCCCGCTGTTTCCCAGTCACTGATTTTTTACCGTCAGACACCTTGATAGATTTCGATCACTAAATTTCTTAAAAAATGTATTGTATACATTATTTGGATTATTATTATCATATACACATGCAAATACAGAAGTTAAATTCAATTTTAGTTTGTCCAATCGATCTTTGGTCATAGGTATACAAGTAATTTTTCTTTTTTATTTATTTTTTGTTTGAATCTCTATTTTAATTAATTGACCAAGATTATCCGACTTAATATTGCTAATTAAACTCCTATTTAAAATGTTAACATTGGCAAAGATATTGTCTATACATGAAGCCGAAGTGTCGGTTATTCGAGTAGGCTCCATAAATTGAGGCTTTAAATCAAATGATAGCAATAAACTAATTATTCTAGTATTCAAATAGTAGAATCTTTTTACACTCTTTTTACGAGTTCAGGGAGGCACGGCACTAAAGGAGACATTTGCTGAAGTATTAGCGAGAGATCTCTTGCCGCTATCAGTTATCACCAGTTATCAGAAGATACCTACTACTCTTAACAAGCCTGTGATATAAGCATGCTCCGCATTAACTAGCTTTAGTGTCTGGCTTTGTTTGCTCAACCAAAAAAAAAGGACGACCTCGATGGCGTGGCCGGAGAGTCACGCAAGAAGTGCGGGCTAGATTCCGACTGCGGGACTAATGTTTGTATGTTCTGCAAAGTCAAAGTCAAAGTGTGGGGTCAGGACTATGTATGTGCCAGTTGTGTGTTTAAATAAATAAATACATATCATAACCAAAGACCATTGCAAGGTATGTCTCACTAAACCGGCTATGAACCAATTAAGAGTTTGAATGCGGAAAAGGGAGTCCACACACACACATACATACATATATACATACTCACTAAACCGGCAGTTTCACTTTGCAACTAGGCAGCGCCGCCGAGTCCTTGCCTTTCCTCGATCGGGGCATGATTTTTTAAGATACGTAATATCTTTACTTTATGAAGCGATTAGGCTTAGAGACATTATCATTGCTATCGGCATTGATGCATTACTTGCCTTATAGGACTCATTTTATACTTTTTTGAAGTACCAGTTAGGATTTTGCACTCAGACAGACTTTTCATTTTCCCGCAGCTCAATTCCATCATCCATCTGATAGAGGCATGACACTCATGAGACGGAGGCGTGCGTCGGATCCCACTTTCGATTGGCTGAGCCAATCTGCGTCACTGAACCAATTGAAGACACAGATGAAAATATACCAGTTCCATCAGAACCTACATGTCGACTGGCTAATAATCTTATCTTGTTTTCAAGTGTATTTTTTTGCCAACAAGTGTTTTTAAAGTATGTTTTTGACTGACTGACTGATCTATCAACGTACAGCCAAGACTACTAACTCTAGTCTAGAACATAGGTTTATTTTATATCGTAAGCATGTGCTAAAAAGGGTTTTTGGAAATTTCTACTTTAACGGGTTGATGAACTTTGTATGAAAGAGTCTAGCTTTATAGATTTTTAGAATAGTACCTACAAATACAAATAATCAAATAATATACTTAGTAGTATTGAAGACATGGGTGGCGCGGCGAGTGAGTCGCCAGCTGTGACGCAATAGGTGTGGGATCAATTCCCGCTGCGGTACATACGTTTGCATGTTCTGCAGATATTTGTTCCGGGTTTGAGTGATTCGTGGAATCTTAGTGTGGGGTCTATGTATGTATTATATATTGGGTGAATTTAAATATGAAAATGTGAAAACGCATTTTCTTATTACAAAACTATTCATAAAATAAACATGATTATAATGATTCTTAATTGTTTATAAAATAAATCGGAAAACTAAAACATTTCAGTTTGTTTGCCTGTTGTGTTTAAACAAGCGATTGGCAAAAGTAAGCAAGTATGTTTTGGGATCCGTTGCAATTGTCGAACAAATAGCATTATCATATACCTACATGAATACATAAGTAGGTCTTCTTTTGTGATTCTCTCCTAAGTCTACAGTTAAGTACCTACATAAACGCGATATCTTAGTGGACACTTTATTGTTAAATATGTATCTCAATGTCAGAGACCTTATTGCATATCATAAATCCTTACAGTATCGGTCACAAGCTTCCATTTGTTTATATAAAAATATTTCAGATCAACATATTACTTGTTCTATCCTACGTGTTTATTGTTTATTGGTAGAAAAAACCGTACGAACGTAGGAAAACTTTAATGGTCGGATTTCTCTATGTTGATTAATTTTATTGTTATCAACATAGCCGGGGGCATCCTTTGAAACATACTTAGTGCGTAGATCTTTGAGGATACGAACTAGGTGGTAGTCAGAGGCACGTCCAAATATTACATTAATTACATGCCCGCGTTTAGCAATTAATTAGCATACAGCGTTACAGGTTGCAAGCCCATCGCAGCTTATTGGAACACTCACCGTAGGTACAAGCCTTCGATTTTTTAGTTCTAGGGCATGTCGGTTTCCTCACAATGTTTTCCTTCACTGTTTTGAGCACGTGAAAAATCCATTGGGGCACAAGTTGGAATCCACGATCTCGGGATCGAAAGTCGGGATAGCATCCACAAGGCCAACGAGCTTATCAAACGTATATATTTGGTAAATAATAGGTTGGGGAAAAAGTTTCTTCGCATTTTTTAAGAAAATTCAAAACATTTTTTAATATAGTTTATTTACATTTAACTAAAGTATGTAGGTACCATTTTGTTCGATAACTTTTTGCCATTTTGTAGGCAGGGACATGATCCCATTGCTATAAAAACTTTGGGGCTTCTGTTCAAAATACCGCGACAAGTGGTTTTGGCAGTCCTCTCGTGATGTTAACCTGACACTGCCTAAAGAATTCTGAAGAGACCGAAACAGGTGGAAATCTGAAGGTGCAAGGTCAGGACTATACGGCGGATGCATTAACACATCCCAGCCAAACTCTCTTAATTTTTGCTGAGTGGCTAAAGATGTGTGAGGTCAAAAATGGTCAAAAATTTCTTCAAAAATGGTTCGGTTTCATTACGTCGTAATAAAGAATCACAAATGAGAACACGGTTCATTAGGTTTCTTTCAGTGAGCTCGTGAGGTACCCAAATATCGAGCTTTTTTGTGTACCCAGTTTTTTTCAAATGCGCCAAAACTGTTTTGTGGTCAATTCCCAGTTCTTCAGCTACGTCGTAACTACTGATATGCCGATCTTGCTCCACTTTTTCAAAAATGGCATCCATTTTATCCGTAATAGGGCGACCAGAGCGACGTGCATCTTTGACATCAAAATTTCCGGATTGAAAACGCTTAAACCAAATTTGTGCTACTCTCACAGACACTGCACTAGGTCCATAAACATCGTAAATTTTTTTCGCGGCTTGCGTTGCATTTTTACCTTTTTTGTAGTAAAATTTTAAAATGTATCGAATTTCTTCATTAGATTCACTCATCTTAACAGTACGAAAAACAAATAAAAATCACACATTTTCCTAATTTGAATTTGGAATTATCTTCTTTAAAATTTAAACTTTTAATGATACCAAAACCAGCTAGATACAAATAGTATAGCCAAAGATATTTTATTACAAGTTCATACATACAATAATGCGAAAAGACTTTTTCCCCAACCTAATATATACTTCAAAAAAATTATATAGCAAATATACATTTATTTCATAATTTTCTTAGTAAGTAGGTACAATTAACACCTTCAAGTAAATATTAGGTATATATAAATAAGGTACTCGTCTACCTAGTGATTGGTAGTGATGCATATATTTTGCTTAAGTATTATGGCATGAAAGTCATCTTGGTATTTTTCCCCGTAAACAAAGCAGATTCACTACAAAAGAGAGCCATTCCCATCAGCACCCTGAACGCGTTATTATACTGAACCCGTAAGGCATTAGGTAGGTATATACTTTCTGCGGTACCTATTTATAACTGGTACAGAGACTGCAATAAGTACGCTCTGAAAAGCGTTACCTTTGCTTGTTAAGTACACATTGCCAACCTCCGGGCCAGCATATTGAAGCAAACACAATGCCCTGCGTCCTGGCCAAGATCATCATCGCTTTTTTATTTACCGATAGTGATAATAAGTGCTCAGACAATGCGTCTAATATAGTGCTGAGAGGTAGGTAGTCATTAGGTGAATAGCCATTTTGAGGATCGCCATTACTGCTTGTATTTTTTTTTTAAAATGTTATTTTGGAACAAACGGAAATCTAAAACGGAATAACTAATTTTTTCCGCAAAATAAAAATAGCGCGACTTTTTGATGCAGACACGTAGGTATGCTGCATTATGTACCCTATCGGAGTTGGTAATTAAATAGGTATCATTTTTGTCCACCACCATCACCATCAACGTCTAGTTCATGCCATTGTTCATGGATATAAAGACCGCAAAAATATGTACTAGTGCTGTCATCTAGTTTACGACATTCCTACTAAGATACCATAGAACGTTACTTTTTAGGTTAAGTCTAATCGCCTGATTTGCAAAAACCGATACTTTCCGAAAGTAGAAGTAGCTGTTGTCTATGTTTACCAACCATTTCCGGTAAGGAAACCACAACGTGCGGACTGCGGAGGGCGACGCAGAGACGCCATTTTGATTATTCATTCGTTATCGCCTGAGTTGCCTTGTGTTGCATTTTCTGTATCATAATAAGCGTTGTTGTTAATTTATATTGAGTATATCTGTGATAGTGATTAGTGTTTAGGTCAAATCTTGTGCTTTTCTAATCGCATTTTCTGTTTAGTCTAAGTTTAGAAGTATTTAAACAATGGGAAGAAAGAAGAAGAAGGCTTCAAAACCATGGTGCTGGTATCCTTTTCCAACAGTAAATGTTTAATGTAAAAGCTTTAGCAACGACAATTGACCTTCGCAACGTAAACCAGGTCAAACATAATTCCATTATGTCTGCGTACATACGAATGGTATTTTTCCTTAACCAGTATTCAGGTATTGCAACAGGGAGTTTGACGACGAGAAGATTCTGATCCAACATCAAAAAGCGAAGCATTTCAAATGTCACATTTGTCACAAGAAACTGTACACGGGACCAGGGTTGTCAATACACTGCATGCAGGTGAGGATCGCGTGCGTCACGACTATAAAATTGGCAACTGCCCCGCTCGCCCGCCCACGGCCGTGGCGCATTCTCGCCTTTTATAACCCAACCGTTGTGATCTTTTATTAATTTGGCGCTATTCCCTCCCGGAATCAGCTCATAATCAGTAGTTTATTCAATGTTTTTTCCATTTGGGACATGGGTCAGTGAACTACCATATTTTTCTGTTCTTTCTTGTACATTTTCTGATTCTCTGTTGTTGTTTTCAGGTGCATAAAGAAGCCATAGACAAAGTACCAAATTCATTACCAAATAGGTCAAATATAGAAATAGAAATCTATGGTATGGAAGGCATTCCTCCAGATGATGTGAGAGAGCATGAGAAGCAGAAATCAGGTATAAAAACTTTTACTTAGCTCCGTCTCACACCTGGTTCTAATGTATGTACAATTTTTCTATTATGCTTGGGATAGCCTTAGGTGTGTAGGTCTATGTGTGTAGTTTGTAGGTAAAAGCACCAAGCCCCATATTAATAAATCGTTCCATGAGGGCAAACTTGGATGCACTATAATGCAATTTATAAATTGCATTGATAAAATCGGAACACATTTAAGTTCACTCTCATAGTTCAGATTGGTTTATTTATATGGGCCCACTTACTTATCTTTGGAATAACATTTTACTATGAATGTGTAATTATTTAGGAGGTGGCAAGGGTGACGATGACAGCGATGATGATGAACCATCAGCAAAGAAAAAAGCCATGACTCCAGCATTGGTAAGATTCAATTTTTACCTAAAATATTATGAGGTACTAAAAAAATACTATATTTTAACCTAACCATATGGTAATCAGTAACAACAGCAACACCGGATGCTGATGTGACCTGAACTAAATGCAAAATTACTTGCATGTAATTTCACACTTCAAAACGGAACAGCAATGTGTTACTATAACTTATCTTATTATTGTTTATGCAGTCAAAAATTGGTTCTGTAAGTGGAAATTTAACATTATTAAGCTGCTTGATCATATTTATTGGCTCTCATGCATGAATATAGGTGCACTGAATCCTTTACCACAATGGTACTATTGCACTTTAAGAAATAGTTAGCAAAAATAACCATTATGTCAACTTAAATGTTGAATTCTCATATAACAATCATAGGTTTAAGTTTTGTAAAACCGTTTAACTATAAGGTAGTGTGTTGGTGCAATTTGGGCTTACTCTAGTATTGATAATAGAGAAGAATACTATCTTATTTGAAAATTACGAATTTTGATAATGAACCAATCTAAATTAAATTTTAAATTTGGAGTAGATGTGGATCATAGAATAACACATAGACTTTTTTATCAGTAAAATAACATACGGAGCTTGTGGTAGGAGCTGATATTTTGGTTAAACAATAATTTTTTGCCTGTAGCTTGGTGCTGGACCATCTTCTGTGACCCCGGGTATCCTACCTACTCCAATGGGTCCTGTACCTTCTGGGATGTACCCAGGCCATATGCAAATGAATCACATGATGCCTCCATTTATGCAGCATAGGTAAGACTTCCTTTATTTTATTACCTACTTGGCAAAAATAAGATTTATTTTTATTGCTAAAACCCTAGCAGATATGTCCATCAAGAAAAGTCAAAGTCATTTAGATAATATCATGAAATGGAGTGTAATCTTGATTCCTTTACACCTTTTTTTTAATAAATAAAGCAACTAACAGTATATATAGAACTGACTCACACTAGAATTTCGTGTATTGTGGGTATCAGGAACTACAAGTACCACAAGTATCACAATATCCAGATGGACCAAATATCTACAGAAAATCCTGGTCCTGAAGAAGGAATTGAACTCTTACCACTTACCTCTCAGCTGGCTACTTGCCCATCACACTAATGAGGTACACAGGTACCTAAAACAGTTGGTTGTTGATTATATTAAAGTAACTTTCTGAAAATCAATAACAGATAAAAATATGAATACTATTGAAGGAGAACAACAATAATAACTTTGTACTTGGTTAAAGAACAATAGAAAATTAAAAGTGTGGGAAAACAGTTGTATAAACCAAGTTTCCAATACCATTTACTCACCAACATAATAATGGGTGGTTAGGTCAAAACTTAAGACATATTTTTATAGAATCTGTGATCATAATTAAAATGGTCTAACTATTGATTATAACTATTGGTTAGAGGCTTAATGAAACTGAAAATGAAAGTTCCTTGCATTGATGAAGTTGAATTATATGCATATGTTGTGGCTTCATTGCCCATTATCTATACTTCTGTACTAATATATAAAGCTTGAGTTTTTTTGTATGAACGTGCTAATCTATGGAAATATAGAATAGGATTGAAAAAAAATATTTTTGATTCTTAAGGAAGATTATAGGCTATTTAAACATCAGGCAACGACCCATAGGATCCGGCCAAACGAAGTCATTGCGCGGACTGGCGATGAGACGCGATGGGTCGCGAATTTGCGAGATTGTTGCAAACAATCTATAGATAGCTCAACTGCTGGCCGCGTTGGCACGCTTAATGGCAATGCTAATGTGTTGACCCAGATAAGAGCCAGCTCTCTAATCGCGCGTCGCTTGGACCCCCCCGAAATAATTTTGAAAATGAAGTTGACTTAATCGCTGATTATAATGTGTTTCAGAATGATGATGCCTGGGATGAGGCCCTTGTTCCCTGCAGCGAGTGTGGCTTCATCACAACCCAGCAAACCTACCTTCCCAGCATACAGGTACTAACAGCCAAGAGTAATTTAATTCTAGTTGAGAAACGAGATATGAACTTTTTGATCTTGGAGCTGATGAATGATTTTACCAATGAGGGAAATAAATTACCCATAATGTTGAAAACACCCTGGAAAGCAAACTCTAATGTTGGCTATTCCAAGCTGCGCTCCTTTTATGTGCTTCCTTGTGATAGGCCTTAAAAATATTGCATCTTCATTTTTGGCTGCGGGAAGTTCGTGGCTGGCAGACTCAAGATTGTTCCTCATGGCTATGGCTATGGTACAGCGGTGGACTTCTACAGGCGGTTGATGATGATGCTTATGAATAAGTTTCAGTTTTTTTATTTGATCATTAACTTTCAGCAGCTGTGGTAGGCCGGGGATGAAGGCGGTGAATAAGCTGTGCTACTGCTTATTCAATAATAAACACACCTTCCACTATGTTTCAGCTGTTAATAGATCTGGTTCTAAAGTCCGGATTCGGAACAACAAGACTATCGATCACTGACACGCGTTGTTTATCTCTGGCCATCGGAATACTTTCAGCTTTGCGTCAGGACTTATACCTCTGCTGATTCCACTGAATTCGTTGTCCCCAGCAATGCAACAATAAGCGCGCCACCGACCACATCCAGCAGCTCGGAGCTAAAAGAGAACGGCGACGTGAAGCCGCCGGCCGCCAACACCTGCCCCCTCGTCACGGCCACAGGAGCCGGATCCAAGATAGTACATCCACCTGAAGATGTCTCTCTTGAGGAGATCCGCGCAAGAAACGCCAAGTACAGAGCGAAACCCAAACTGGATGCACCCGTGTCTCAGCCGACGCCCGCGCCATCTATGATCACGCCTAGTACAAGTCAAGCCGAGGTATGGATGCTTTTGGTGATGGTTCTACTAACAGCTTCTGAGTCTACCGTGAACAAGGCAATGGCACTGAGGTGTAGTTATAAGAGATCTGAGCTAGTAACTTTAAGGCCAAGTCTGCTGTGGTCATGTCTAAACTATAGAAGCTTCTCTATTCTTTATTCTAGAAAGATATTACAGAGAAAAACTTACCTATAGGATGTATATTAAGGCGAGCTTTACCCTAACAAGAGAGTTCTTTTAGCATACCAAATAGCTTTGTTAAAAGGTGAATTCTACAGATGGAACTGATTATGGCATGTTATATAATAATATGCTTTGTAAGTTTGTCCAACCATTATGTCAGATCAACCATCAAATAACTGTGGCTGAATTGTTAATAAATTAACTGTGATCCTATAAATATTCTCTAATGGTTGGTTGATAAGTAGTAGAAGTCCTTGTAAAAGAGCTAGTCCGAACTGTTTCTGCCGCCAAGCAGTAATGCATTGCTGCGTTTGGGTTTGAATGGTATGGGTAAAGTTATAGGATACTTTTCACCTTATATCTCAAGGTCGGCAAAGCGCAAATGACGTAAGCGTCCACTAAAGCACCTCTAGTTTTGCAAGCATCCATGGCCACGGGAACCGGTTACTAACAGATATGTTAGTATTCCACTAGAGTTGTATTTAAAAAAAAATCTTCAGTTTCGCAGTATATATATTATTTGGTGTTCTACTATCAGCAATACTGGCATCTTTAAGTTCTCCATAGACCGGGTCTTAAGGAGATTTCACTCATCATAACTTGTTCTGCGAGTGGGAAGCATTGTGTGGAACCAGGGTTTCGTTTAGTCTGTTCATTTAACATTGCCAAGTCGCCTTGCTTACTGCTTTTCTTTCATGGTGAAGGTTTCTTATTGGGTGCTTGAAAGTTTATAAAATTGTCCGTTTTATGCGTTTTTTATACACAAATTTCACATTACACACTCTAGGGGTGGAATTTTGGAAAATCTATGCCCTATGTTAAAGAATTATCCCCTTAATGTCAGTTTATTTATGTCAAATAGCTTAATTCAATATAGGCGCCAAAAACAACGGTTTTGTCGACGGAAGAGTAGACGATAGATATTTTTTATTGTCTTTTATCTAACGGAAAAAGAAACAGAAGTGTTTCGTCTTCTTTTCCTTGGACAAAACTGTCCTCATGCAAGGCTTGCAGTTGAGGCTATGTATAGAGGCGTGATTGTCGCGCGCTCTGTTGGGTCTCGGCAGACGCGTGACGTGTGCGAGGTGACGTCATAGAGCGCAGTGGATGTCGCAGGTGGCGGCGCACATGTCAGCGGCGGTCGCGGCGGCGGCGCGGCAGCAGGCGGCCGCGCACGCGATGCGTCGCCAGCCCGCCACGCTCATGCAGCAGATGGTGATGCAGCCGGTGCGCGTGCCTGTGCCCGTCTCCATGCCGCACCACGTCATGGGCGTGCTGCCCGTTATGCCGCAGTTCAATATCATGCGACCCATACAGCCCGGTCAGTACCCGACTCCATACTATCAACACTAGTGGACTAGTCCAGTCCCGCGCGCGCGCCGCACACCTTTGGAGAATTGTAATTTGATGCTGTGCGCGTTTCCACACAGTGCTCATGTTTAATCATTTGTATTTCCAGTACTGAAAATACAATTTATTATTAATATATTCTAATTTCGGGACCAAACTCGCTTGTATACAAATAAGGCGCTCCTGCTGTGTCAAGCTAAAAACAACGAATGTTTTATAATAATGCTGGAGGTTATCAGGGAAATATTTAGTTTAGAAAACAAAGACTGACATATAATTTGTTATTCATCATAGAATTTGTCTAAAGGCTAAGTTACAATTCTCCAAATCGTTTTGTAAAATCTGTCAGGATCCAAATAGGGCTTTTAAATGTTAATATTTCCAACACATTGAAATTGTTACAAATTTACATATGTATTTTTTCGAGCTGTAGGTGTTTTATAGTAATTGATTAAATTAGTTTACACTCGGTGCAGGAAATTGTTATTATAATTTTTAAACATTTCTGTTGTAGAGTAACCAATCGAAGGTAAAAACCAGTTGTTGACAAAAATGTAAGACAATTAGAACATATCAAATCAAACTGTAATCTCGGTAAAACGATAATGTCGCACATTAGTAAAAAAGTAAGTAAATTTATGTATCTACCTCAAATGTATTGTTGATGTTTATAAAACGGTCTACGCTAATTGTTGAAGTATTGTAATACTGTAATACTTAAAGTAAATTTTGCAAAAGGTTCTAAAATTAGATAAATAATACTTTTAATACATTCCGATTGATATTTTAGATGCCCATATTTTTGTATTCATTTTCTCACAGTTTGCTCAAATCAGTTTCGTAATAATATTTTTTAGACATGGCATTTATATGCATTTAATGAATGTAGGAGTAAATAAACATGGGTGGTTTTAGATAATTGTTTTGGTAATAGTGTGTAACAGCTGTAGGACGTTCAGTTTATCTCGCTCAAACATTTCCCGATGTGTGTCCCACTAGTTTTTACATAGGATACGTGGAAAATGGATTTGTTTCTTGGTTTCTGAATAAAAATGTGTTTTCGCTTAACTTTATTTTCTATTTTCCACGCCAACATCTCTCGCCATCGATTATTAGTTTTTAGTATGTTAATTTCATAAGAACATGATCGATTGTGTTTAAGTGCGTGGAGGGGCCTCCACTTAGTTCGGTAATGTCGCTGAGGTGCGACCGCCTGCGTCTGTCGGTGCGTGCACTCGCTATCTCGTCCCGCCTTCGCCGACGGCGACGCTGGATCTAATGACGTATCTCACTCATTGCATCAGGTGTCGCACCGCTCGACGCTCTGGAGCGGCGTCACATTATCTGTCTCTATCCTATCTCTTCAACATTAAACACATAACAGCTTGCCCTGTTCTCACGAGTCCTAACTACTAACACACGGGCCATTTCCGCCCGTACCTATCGACACACCCCTAGACTCCACTTTGCAATGCTGAGAGTAAAACTGTGATTTTGATGTGCCATCCGCACTTTCGGAGGATCGGAATAAACGAGCGGTAATTTTATTCACATTCGTTAATGGATTTGCTTATTGTAGTAGCTCTTATCTTATTACTGTCTCGAACTTCTCGTAGTGTCATATAAGATGTGACTTTTTGTCGGTTTAAGGGTGGGTACACTAATATTATATTTACGTACAGTAGTTTTGTCGCTTTACAATGTGCATGATACGGAGTCACTAGTCGCCGTCGCCGCAACTAGCGACCGTCTCGGATCACACGATACATGCATGACCGGACTACGATCACTCACAACATCGCCGAGTATTTTGAACGTGTGACTTTATGTGATTATTTATCCTATACCTACCTGTGTTCCTTCGCTTTCTGCACCAACGAGCGGGCACTCGGTCCGCGACAGGCGATTGTACGCAGTCACACCGGCCAGGCCGGTGTTGGACCCCGCGCGGTCCCCTGTTGCGCGCAACTCGTGCCGCCCTCGCTCACCCTATGCTGCTCTGCGCAGGTATGCTGCTGCCGGGCGGAATGATGCCGATGCACATGTTCCCCGGCATGGGCATGCAGTCCATGCAAGGCATGCAGGGCGTGCAGTCCATGCAAGGCATGCAACAGCTGCAGATGATGCAACCACGCTACCGATAGAAGCCAGGACCTGGACGCCGGCACGAGCGCCGTTACCTAGCGAAGGTAGGCGCTCGTTGCTCCTCACACTTCAACTGCAGTCATATACCATGGTACCTCCTACTTCTATACGTTCGCTTGAACGGTTGTGTCCTTGCTAAACTGTACGGTGACGGGGTACTAACGCGTCACGAGTCACGCGGCGCGGCAGGTAAGGGGGCGGGCAAGGGACAGGTGACGCGGCGGCCGGTCGCCCGCGAGCCGCGGGTTGGGCCGACAGTTCCCTGCTTGCAGGCGACCCGATACCGTCACAACTAGCGTTGTTGGATTGGCGGCCCCCTGTCCCCGAGCGACCGCTCGTCACATTATAATATTATCCTCACCCGCTGTCCAGTGTCAGCCGCGCGTAGTCGCCGGATAGTTAGATCACTACTGTACCGGTGTTGAGACGTTTGTGTAAGATAATAATAATTATAATGTTTCTGCCTTGATGATTTTTCTTAAGCGTTTCCATATGAAGTTGTGACGTTTGCCTACTCTTGTAGAATTTTGACTATTTTACTGAATAAATGCTCTGGACATAATATTTTTCGTTTTAGTTATTTCCCTGCTAGCTGTAATGAAACCCCGCCGAGTATTTAGTAAAGCCGTTTATTGAATAGTAATAATAATGAAGTTTCGGCACCTTACCCTAGAATTATAATTGATGTACAATTTTAAGAATACCAAAACCCTAATTTACATGTATCCAGTATGATTACAAAACATTACAACAGTTGTATAAAATTAAATTAATGGTATTAACCAGTATCACCATCAAACAATCATCAACCCAATTTCAACTTTTAAATAGTAAATCATCTCAACAGGAATTTTAATAAACCATTGTTTTCTTTAACACATTAGCTATAACAAATAGAAAACAGCTATGGCAACATCAATATAATAAAATGCAAACAGTTCGTAAATCCTTAACACTTGTAGTAAACTTGTGATAAATTATCTAAACTAAGCGTAATGCATTATACTTGGTCTGATATATTATTATTGCACTGCATGATAGTGAATTTGTGAACAGCTTTACTCACAAAATACAGAACTTCTAAAAGGATGAAAAACTTTATCACTATAGAACAGATTCGATTACACAATTATAATGTACTCAAATACAAAACTACAAAAATTTTGAGCCTTCGATAGATCCATAGATATAATAAAATCATTACAAAGTGGTTGTACCTATACTGCTTTGATTGTAGATCCTATATTATACTACAAGTCTAGCAAATGCACGAGTTTCTAGTATCATTCACCTTAGAAATAAGATTACAATCTAAAAACTATCACCAACCCTTCAAGATATGTCACCGTGACTAAATTTGCTGGCAGAAATAATTCACAACCCTTAGCTAAAGTGTGAACACCGACAGAAATTGGCACGTTCGTCGTGGGGACTAGTAAAGTATGCATACGCGAAACTAAGAATATTTTCCCGAAATACAGCTATAAATAGTAGGTACCTAATAATTCATTCCGAAATTAAAGTGATGAATGCAACTCGAAGAATTTTGTGGAAAAGGCAGCTCAAGATTATTCTTTAATACACTTTATGAGAAGACTCTTAAAGTTCTGTTTTATTTAAGTGTATGCCATAATTAGGTTAAAAAAAAGTTACTAAGTATTGCCCCATGCGTGGGGGGGAGGGAAGGCAGCTAACGATTATCCTAATACAGAGAAGACTCTTTAAGTTCATGCCATATTTAGTGGTTTATGCAAGTTAAACAGTTATAATTCCGAAAAGCGATTAATTCTACAACTCAAAAAACTGTGGGAAAGGCACCTCAAGATTATCCTTTAATACACTTCACGAGAAGACTCCTTTAAGTTCTTGCCATATTTAGGGGTTAGTAAAAAAAAGTTACAAAGTTATGCCCCATACGTGGCATCACCTTTTAAAATGACAAGTACACCGCTTACGTTGCGTATAACTAGACTATATGCATAACTAGTCTATCCCAATAGATCCGGCGACGGCGTGATGTTCCTAAACACATCTAGCGACGGTGAGCCTGACCGCATGAGGTCCGGACAGGGCGTGTTGGCTCGCGTCATGCTCTCGAATCTCTCGCGCATCGCCGCCACATGCCCCGCTATCACGCACTCTTTCTTATCACCCTTATCATCCTCCGTAGCTTTCTCTTGCAACTCCGTATCGGACATAGAAACTTCCGATGAGGCCGTATAGTAAATCTCGCTCGGTTCCTGAGCCACGGCCGAGTCTAACTCTACATCGTCGGGTGGCGAGCGGCAGTCGCTCCATCTCTCTCGCGCCTCCTTTGTCACTGAAACGTCTGAACTAGGAGGGGATGTCAGCGTGTCGCTCCATCGCTCCTCTTGAGTCTCCCGTTGGACCGAAACTTCGGAGCTCGCTAATGACGCCTGCGAATCCTTCCAATGTTCTGGTTTCGTCACCGAGTCCACTTCGGCAGTCGGGGACACGATATCCCTCCACAGCTCCCTGTGCACGGAAATCTCCGAGCTAGCCAGCGAGGCCTGCGAATCCTTCCAATGAGTCTCTTTCGCTAAATCTACCGACGGAGACGCTACATCGTTCCGCATATCACTATCTTCCGCGTGGAAGATTTCTACTTTTTTAACAGTCACTACCTCGGGCTCCACTAGTCCCTCGTCACACGCGACGTACTCCGGTTCGATGTAGTTGGAAGTCTTCATGGTATCGCACAGTCTGTTGATAGCGTCGAAAACGTCTTTTAGATCGCTCACATCCTCCGTGGGTAGGATTACCTCCTCTATGGGGAGTGCGGGGAGTGGGTCAGGTTTGGAGGCGGCCAGCGTGTTGGCGGGGTAGAGCAGCGCGTGTGCGACGGAGAGGAGCGCGTGCGCGGGGTGCGCGTGGGGGCCCAGGTGCGCGGTGGAGGCGGCGGCGCGGGGGGCGAGGGGCGCCCCCCGCGCTCGCTAGCAGGCGCTTGACGTGCCCGACCAGCCCTCTAGCGGGAGACGCAGCGGCGGCGGTGGCGCCTGAGACTTACCACCTGCACACAAACAACACGGTACAGACACTGTTATGGGGAACAGAATGGCTTTGAAAACTTGACGTGGCTAGCTCAAGAAGAGATACGAATGTATAAGAGAGAACCTGGGTATCTAGTCAAATACCATTTTCTGATAGCGTAAAGATTGAATTGTATGGAAATGGCATTAGCTGTAAAAATGTCACGTGACTGGTGCACTGAAGATCGCTCTCGGAGTTTAGAGTCATGTTTTCAAAACCAATAGAACAGGTAGGCACAAAGGTGCGCGGATTTACATTGCTTTTTTAAAGCTAAAGTTACATCAGTATCAGCTGACCTTGGAATTACATTTTTAAAACAGTCGAACGCATGATTTTCTTAAAAAACAACACACATTTCCTTGGTCGGAAAAATAGCAATAGTTTGATAATTAGTTATAGTGCTTCACATGTCCCGACATTATTTTAAACAATAGATTAACATTGTAAGGCCAATAAAAATATAATAGAAAAAAAAACTAGAAGTGCAATTAATATAATAGCAAGCACAAAATGCAGCATTCAAACATAATTAATATGTTCGTTCATTGGTGAAGATATTCATGCAACTACGTGGTATTTAAAAGGCATGCACGGAATAAAGTAAACTTACCCAAGTGACATGCTGTTTGTAGACACAACACTAAAAAACTAATTCCCAATGAATACATTTTTCACCTCCAATTTGTAATGTGTATAAACTTCGTAAAATTATGAAATTGGTTACGGTTAGACATCAAATTACCTGATTTATTTCGACAGTAGCATAAACCGATGGGATGGTGTGGGGCTTACAAATAATACTGAATTATTACAACCAGGCAATAGGGTTTACACGAAACGAGACAGACAGCCGGTAAATTTCGCGAGTAACTTATTATCAGCTGTTTTGTCCCGAATTTATTTCAGTGAGATCAGCTGGCCCACTTATTGACTTCCATACATAATTATTGTGGTTGATAAGTAGGTACGTACGCAAGGAGGATTTCTTTGTCGTGTAACGGTCTGAGAAGCCGATTTGCATGAGAACATCTTCCCAAGACTGCCACATTAAAAAGAAACCCCCTGAGTGGAGCTGCAGACAGGACTATCAGCTGATAAGATACACGCGCAACTTACCCCCCTATCTATCTGTTCGTGTAAACCAGGCATATAACTCGCGTTCCCCATTCTAACAATGAACATTCACTTTTCGCCTAAACAGTACGGCTGTTATAAGAAGCCCGCTCTGAAATATCTAAACGAGTTTTCCTAAAAACTAAACTGCTAACTTCAGGGCGGTCTAGTTACATCTGCAGAACTGTACATTGACACATACCTCGATACAAGACAACCACAATGCTAGCCACATCTACTGAAACATAATGTTAGGTTTAACAATGAAATACAGGACAAATTATCATAAATATTTACTTTTTATTATCCAAATAAAAATAAAATATAAATAATTAAGCATCGTACACAACTATCACAATACCGGCCGCTTTTCGTTACAAAAAAAAAAGCATACATAAAATGCCGTCACTAAACTTCTCAACTGCAAAATGACCAAAAAGGTTTTAATGGTGAAAATGCCAATGCCAGATATTGGTCGTGCTGAACGTTGCACAACCACGCCTCGAGCGCTTCAAAATACCAATTCCTCATGCGGTAAAAGCGTTCTAACGAAAGCGTGATTTGAAAGGCAGCAGTTAAGCAACTTAGTGATAGCAGATTTAACTAAAATTAATGAATAAAGTGGTCAGAAGCGTTACAGGTACTATCATAAACATAATTTTTGCAGAGGCTTAAGCACGAATGATTTACCTTAATGTTACGTTAGGGATACGACAGCAATCATATAAACTTGGATCATTCGTGCCTACGCTTCAGTAATGGCACCTCACTATTAAAAATAAACACAAAAAAGTATCCATCTACATTTTCAAAATACATATTATTAAAGTAGGATAAATTCGGTATTTTTTAAAGGCCACTACAACCTGTAAAGTGAAGTTAGGACGTACACAAAAAAAAAACTATTAGATTTCAAATTTTAACTAATACATACTTTAATGACTGGACACAAACTAAATACTCTTAAGTTATTTTTACTATAGAATTTTTAGAAATAATGATAATTTGGTGTAAGACTAATAACGAAATTTTTAGAGACATTTTATTTTTGAATAAGTTTTATCCCAATTACTTCGTTTCCTAAAATGTCCAGGTGAATTATTCACTAACCCATTTTTAAGTATATAAAATAATCTCAAATAAATCCCTGGAATGAACAGTTTTTAAATGCGTTTATAGCAAAAGTACAACCCATTATCAGCAATAAAGAAATTAGATACATCAGTGCACAAAAATTGCATAGAAAATACTTTATATAGGCGTTGTAAAAACGAAAACAAATCTTGTGTTTCATAATGTAGTTGTTTTTTTTATAAATTCAGTCTCGGAGTTACAAGGTCGTCATAGACATTTTTACATGCACCATGCATATAAACTGATACATAAACTCTAATAAAAAATAATACTTTCACTAACTAAAATTACGTAAGACAACAAAACTATAATTTGGTTTAAAAAATATTTCGTGACTAAAAATATGCACTACATACCTATTTACTCTTAAAAATATTATGCCATTTTTATGACTTGTACCTATTGCACTTATAAAATAAGCTTATACGACAACGTACATACAAACTATGTTGTATACTTTATGACTACAGAGCATTGTGCGTTTCGCTCAAACTTTTATCAACAATTTTACAAAATTCAACATTTCTATGCTCATTTTAGATAATAAGAGCACTTTAGATTTAAAGAAATAGTTATCATCAGTAGAACACACAAAATGCGTCCTTATGTTTCGTCTTTAGAAAACAATATGATTCTCACATTATGCTACGTAAAAGATTGTATTAGTTTCCATACAACTTCCCTGAAGAGTCCAGCGAAACAAGAATCGAATCCCACTTTCTTTTAATTTTTAATTTCTGAGAAAGAACAAGCAAACTTCTTTGCTCCGTTGCGCCCAAAATAAGCGTAAATATTGTTAAAATTTACAAATCGCGTAATTTTCAAGTGAAAATTTACTTGAAAATTACGCGATTTGTAAATTGTTTCTATTCTCAAACAAAAATAATGCATATGCTAGTTTAGCGGTTATATAGATGATAAGTTTGTGGACACAAAAATTACCAATGGAATCCTCTCTTTTGTTTTAGTTCGAATCTCAAATTGTATTTAGACTCAAGTAGTCAGTTTTCCATGGAAATGTGCCTATACTTGAAAAAAACCTTTAGTTGAGTCTAGATTACGTTTGAGTTTATTTCCGGAAGAAGAACCTAAGAGTGACACGACAGTTTGTCCGCTACATCCGCATACAGGTATGCTGATCTAGCGGACAAACTGACTCAACATCAAACTTTACCAGCACATTCATACAACATTAAAAGTCCGAACAAACAAAGAATCTCTTCATATAAAAACTAAAAAATATAACAAAGAAAGTGGCGCCCTCAACGTTTTCTACTCTTCCTGACAAGCTACAAATACTGAATACACTGATTTAGCAAGCAATAACTAGAAGTACTTACCAGCGACGGTGGCGCTGCTGTAACCCTTTGCGATGCGCATAAAGCGATCCGGTTGAGGGAACTTGTTCTGGTTGTTGAAGAGTTCAGCGAAGCGCGCGTCCAGGTCGGCGGCGCGCATGGAGGACCCGCGCACGGGCGGCGCGGGCGCGGGCGGCTCCTCGCCAGCGCCGTTCAAACTGTGCTGGGATGTTATGCTCTGGAACGACAACATTTTTTCAAATCAAACCGTAATCAAATATTGGAAAAATCATCGAAATAAGTATGTATCTAATAGGTTGCCGTCACGGAAGGTGAGCACGGAACAGCGGATTGGAGGCTAGTTCGCGCATTTGTTACACTAAACACACCACAGAAAGTGGCATTTGACTGAGTGGTATTTGGCCCTAAGGGGCGTCTAGACAATAACACTTTCTGTTGGCGTTAACGTCTGCATGGAAATGATATTAGCTTGAGATCTCACATGACTGCTGCTAAGTTTTTCCTTGACAGATTAGCGTAAGCGTGAAAGGAAAACTATATAAAAAAAATAAAAAAAATGACTGATATAATACGTATATACTTTTTTTTTGTAAATACATACATATTATACATAGACAACACCCATAACAGTACCTATCAACATATACTCAAAGGAAGGAGTAAGCCAACAATTAAGTGTACTCATAAACCTTTGCTTTGTACTTACTCTCAAAATTTCAGGTCTCTGGTACCTAACAGATCTAAAGACTAAGGTTTAGTTTCTTTAGGCTGTGCTTTAATTGTAAGTCTGAGTGCCACGATACGATTTTCTACATTGATATTATTTTTATTAATTATTTATTCAGAACTTACTGTGAGTATATACTTGGATTAAAATGCTAGTAAATACATTCATAATAAATATTTCAAATCACATAATACCAATCTAATAAAAATTACACATGAATGACTATTTACACAGCACATCGAGTGACATGACAACACATGCGTCTTGGCAGCATATTATAAAATATTGGAGTGAGTTAACAATTCAAAGCTAAATAAGTAAACTCACGTTTTGTCTGAAATGCGGCGGCGGTGGCGGTGCCGTCAGCGAAGCGTTCCTCGCCGGCGGAGGCGGGGGCGGAGCGCCGGGCGGCGGCGGAGGACACACCCCCGGGTGACGGAGTCCACGAGACACTCTCATTGTGCCTGGAAACAACATACATTGTTGTAGCTACTACCTCGCTGGCGCGACAAATGGTTGCATATTCTATCTATGAAGTTGTGTCCAGCATTATTACAATGATTTATTAAAAAAAACAGTCATGTAGGTCTCATAACACAAGTTCTGCTTACTTTGGGGCTAGGTGATGCTGTGTGAAAATTTACAGTAGAAATGCGCATTACTGCGTACGCTCACGCATGCAGCACGCTCCATTACTTGCATCCAGTTATGGTAAGCGGTTACCATCGCCTATTGACATCTGCAACAGCTGGAACATTGCTGATGCGTTACCAGATGTACAAGCACCATAATAACAGCCCCGAGTACAAACCGTCCACATGTCACAATGCGTGTATCCTCGCTTGTGTCAGCAGGCTTAGCATGATCACCAAGACAACAGCTTTATTAACAGTAGAGAAGACAAGTCTTTTTGTCTCTTTTCCACCAGAATAATTAAAAAAAACAATTTAAGAAAGCAGAAATAATTTAGTATTTTCTTCCGAAGAGAAAATGATTGTCTTGCGTGCTAATTCTACTGAATGAGTGCTGATGGATGAGGATATTACCGAAATGTGAAGCCGGATTCTTGGTTCCAATTGGAGGATTTATGGGCGCGGGGGGTAGGTTGAAAGGTCGCGTGCCACCCGTTTGTGGCGAAGATGGCGACACTGGCGGTGACCTATAGAGAAGAAAAAAAATCAAAAAGTTAATTTTTGCTAATCTTAAACACCCCGACGTGCAGCCCCCAGCTCCAATACAGCGCCCCCAAGTAACTTGTTGTGATAAAACCTATCTGAGAACCATCCCTGAAGTTATACAATTCGAATCCGAAACACCGCATCGATTAGATAGCTGTAAATGGTAACATAAAAACAAACATCCGGGTTTTTTTTAACATCAGGATAAAAATGTCAGGCCAGGATGTCTAGACAAATACCATTTTCTGTTGGCGTTAAATATTGAATTATATGGAAATTACATTAGCTGTGGAAATTTCACGTGACTGCTGCCAAGTTTTACAGGTACGACCAATGGGAGGTCAGGTGGATATGATGGTATCTTAAAGGTTGCGGGAATTCGATGAATGGAGGTGGGTAATATACCAATATGCTTAATTAAGGAATTGAAATTATCGTGGTTTGGTATGCTTTTAAAATATTATTGCGAAGTTGTGCGGTGCTTATGAGGAAGGACTTTCAGCAAAGTACGTGGTATAGTCGTAATAATATTCTAAAACTCTTAATTTGTTTTTACCTACCTACTTAACTAAGTTAACTATACTATTGTTTTATAAAAAGTTAAATAAAGTTATTCTTATTTGAGGTAGGTATATGTGACCAGCACATATAGGAATTCTACAAACTGTTGATAATGTTGAGAAGTTATGACGCTCACTGTGCTCTTCGACCTTTTTACTTACATACAGACATACCTTCTCACTATACCTACTATATTATTATATTTATTGTACTTAGACTATGTATGTTTGTTTAAGTGATTTGTTCCGTGTTCGCCCCGCAGAGTTTTGCCCCACATGTAAAATTCCACGTTCGCCCCACATTATATTCCTTGTCTGCCCCGAAAATATTGTTTTCTTTATTTTAATAATTTTGTTCCACGTTTGCCCCATTTTGTATTCCTGTTTTGCCTCACATTTTTTTGTAATACACTTTAGTACAGTCAGAATATAAAATGCTTGAAGCATTGAAACATTTTAATGGTAAACTACGCAAATAATACTTTGTTATGCTATTTTTTAAACTTGCTTTACAACTCAGCAGGTAAAAAATGCAATGGGTAAATGGGATTTCTTTGGGTATATTTACAGAACAAATAATTCAGCCAAAGGCTGTAATCCTAAGTAAAATAGAACATTTACAGGAAAACTAAACATTATCCGGTTTTTAAAAACTATTCAAAAGTATGCTGAACTCTCTCTGAGCCGATTCGGAGGGCAAGGAAAACCAAGACAGCCTAATGTTATTCAGATGGATAAAGTTATTAACAGTGATCGGAATTAGGTGAGCTAATTTACCTAAAGTTCAAAGAACAGAGTCAAAAAAAATGGAGACTTCCTTACCATTAACATTTTTTTCCGGGAAATCTTTCCCGGAAATTGGGAATTTGTTCCAAGTTTTAGGATATCAGTTAAGTACATTTAATATTAATGTTATTCATACAGAAAACTAACTGAATTAATTTTCCTTTTTAACAAACTTCAATAAGATTTATTTTGTTATTAACTCAGGTAAAAAACTGGATTCGCCTATGTTTTCGTTTCCCAGAATAGCCAAATCATGCTGTCCCTTTAAGTGTTTGTAGCAATACACTGCAAACCAGTGATAAACAACAACAACAAACGCTAAGAAAGGGACAGCATGCTTTGGCTATTCTGGGAAACGAATCATTGTTTAAGTAAACAATGACAAAAGGGTTGAAGGGTGAGGGTGTTTTGCATCCAAACGGCGTCATAACTTGTATGCGTGCGTGCATCACTTCTATAGTTACCTCGGCAGCGTGTGTATCTTAGACTCGTGAATATTTTATTAACCTGTTTTCGTATCGTTTATTGGATCTGCTTCACATAACTACCTTGGCTTGAATTTACGGACTGCGATTTATTGCAACCATATCACTACTTGTACCTATCTACCTTGGCTTGAATTTACGGACTACGATTTACTGCAACCAGAAATTTACTGCGCTTTACGGCAATCAAATTACTTGGTAAGTCTTTGATTTGTACTACACTTTTAAAACATTCTAAATATTAGACTGCTTTTGATAAATTTACCAAATTCAAACAATTTTATGCAACTATTTATTTATGGAATTTTATTCAGTGTTTTATATTTGAGTTCGTGCACAAATGTTGGAGCTACTGGCAATTCTATCATCAAACTATATTTTACGCGAAGACGTCCCTGGAAAAGTGTAGAAACTATATATTTGTCTCATTGTTTTCAGTAATTTTTCTGCCTCAACGCAACTAGCAAATAAATGGCGACCAAACCTACCGACGGGATTGTACAGTCGTAGATTAGAGATCACCCCGAATTGTACCACGACCCCGCTAGCAACACGATATTTTGTTCTAAATGTGAGAATTCTATTGTATGCAAAAAAAGCAATATACAGAGGCATATTGACGGACCAAAACATCAAGGTACTGCTAGGCAAGTGAACAAAGAATTTTATTTAGATTTAATACAATTTCTTATATGGTGTAACATACCCTGGTCACGAGTAAATCGACCAGAGTTTAAAACTTTTTTAATGAAATATATGTGTTGTAAATGTACAAATGTTAAAAGGATTCCCGATGAATCGTTATTGAGAAAGGTTTATTTAGACATAGTTTTTAAAAAAAAAATTGCATCAATCCATGACCATATTCTTAATCAGAAACTTTGGATATCTCTAGATGAAACTACCGACTATTTAGGTCGTTATATTGTAAATTTTCTTGTAAAACCTTTAAATCTCGCAACAAACAAACCATTTTTAATAGCTTGCAAAATGTTAGAAAAAGTAAATGGAGAGACAATAGCTCATTTTGTGATTGGATGCCTAGAAAATATGTGGGGTGACTCGTATGAAGACAAAGTAGGAGATGTTTTAGTTTTATGTTCTGATAGCGTAGCATATATGTTAAAAGCAGGAAGAATGTTAAAGAACTCCTTGCCAAATATGATACATGTTACCTGTTTAGCACACGCTCTTAACCGCGTTGCAGAAAAAATACGGACACAATATGCGGATGTGGATACTTTAATTTCAAATGTAAAAAAAATATTTTTAAAAGCTCCTAATAGAGTAAAATTGTTAAGGGAAAAATTTCCGAGCCTGCCATTGCCACCTGAACCTGTCATAACAAGGTGGGGTACATGGCTAGAAGCAGCTTCGTATTATGCTGAATATTACGAAGAAATAAAAACTATTGTAAGACTTCTAAGAAGTTCTGATTCTTTGTCTATCAGGCATGCTAAAACTGTCCTAGGAAAAGAAAGTTTAAAAACTGATTTAGATTACATTGACGAATATTTTAAAATAATTCAAATTTCATTAAAAAAATTGCAAAAGTCTAACTTATTGTTGACGGAAACTTTCCATATTTTTGATGAAGCAAGAATTGTTCTAAGCTGGTGTTCTTCTGAACCAGTAAAACAAAAATTAGAAAACGTTATGGACAGAAATCCCGATCTAGATGCATTAAGAGACATTTGTGAAAATATAGATAAAGGATTAGATAATGAAAATGAATTATTGTCATTCTATAAATATGTACCTGTAACTTCAGTTGATGTTGAAAGGTCCTTCTCTACGTATAAATGGATTTTAAGTACAAAAAGAAATCGTTTGAAAATAGATAATATGGAAAAACTCCTAATGATTTTCTTTAATTCTCCGGACGAAGATATTTCTTTATACTCCGTCCATGATGAAAACGTTAGCGATTCAGATTAAGGGACAAATTCAACATCAATGGAAATAATGTTTAGAGTTCCGACTGTGTATCTTAGGTAGGACTGGTTACTTTCTTAATTATTGATTTTGAGTTCCATTATCTGTACAAAATGAATAAATGGTACAAAAACTATAAAATGGCTTTTTTATTCCCTTGCTTAAAAAAATGTTTTTATTACTATAGCTATTTACTAAAGCTGGTTTATAAATCACATTAGCTTCCGCGCTTACTTACATCGTTCATTTTATTTGTTGAAAACAATAAAAATCGTGCTTACCGTTTTTTACAACAATCGAATTCGTTTCCTCTTCTTGTTATCAATAATAAGAAGAGGAAATTAATTCGATTGTTATTTTACTGTATTAATTTTAGATGGACCTAAGTAATTTCTCGAAACCCGGGAAAATTTTCCCGGAAAAATATTTAGTCGCAAGGCGTCTCCACTTAGTCTCTGTTATTTTTCGAACTTTAGGTATTTTAGCTCACCTAATTCCGATCACTGGTTATTAACGACTCTATAACATCGATGTTAAATGGCTCTAATCCATTGGGTCATTGCTTAGAAAAAATATGCCCCTTTGTTTATTAAACCAGCTACTTACTCATAAAAATCTATATGATCGTATATATTATTATATTTGTATTAGTTTTGCTAGTTTTTTTCTCGGTCATTTTTAATTATTTAACAAATGTATCTTGTAAGTTGCCTTACTGTAATATCAATATTTAATTTACATTATTGATTTAAATATTCAAAGAGTTTAATAGTTTAGATTTTTAGAACTTTTATTTAGGTACTAATAATAAACTTGTCCGTGATTTTGATTGTGGTTATGAGACTGTTTGATTTAATCATACTACTTTATAATAATTATCATTGATATGAAGATATTTTATGAAAAACTATATTTATATTTTAGGTTTGCCTTGGCGCAACATAACCGTTGATTATTTAAAATTTTATCTAATTAATAACTTCTGCGATTTATGATTAAGTTACAGTATAATTAAGTACATACATGTTTTTACAAACATTGATCAATTGGTTTTATTTGTCAACTGTACTTTGCCTCTGTAATGTGTACCTTATGTAATGTGGGGCGAAACCGGAAATATTTTTGACATGGGGCGAAAGCAGAATTTTTTGGAATGTGGGGCAAACAAGTGGGGCGAATGTGGAACAAATCGTTTAAGTGTAAGTAAATAAATGCCCTTTTATTTTTTTTAAGTTTGAATAAAAATCTTAGTATTTCTGCTACAAACTGATCTACTTGTAAGTAGCAGTTAAGGTAAAACTGATTTCCTGCTGCGCAAGTATAACGTTCTAGATGACAAATACACTGGAAACTCTGTTGATTTATTTGTGTAGGTATTGTATTTAAATTCTAAGAATAACGAGATTTATTTCCTTAGAATAAGGATAATTTGTCCTGGAACATGAACCGGTAAATTCCCGAGAGACCGATGTTATCGGAGTCAGGAAGTCAGTATAATGAAGGTATCTGTGAAGCGTTCTTCGAGGTAACGGCAGATGCCTAAGCCCACCAGTAGACTTCTTCCAGCCGAGGTCAGGGTGTAAATTATCATCGGGTGTCGAAGAACATGTATACTTAACTAAAAACGGTAACAAAATATTCTAGAACAAAGTTGTTACCTATTGGTCCATTGGTAACAACTTGTTTTATTTATTAAGGTATTTTTTAAATAAAGAAGAAAATGTCATTAAAAATCTGCTATTTTAAATCAGCTGTTGTCAGAAAGACAAATATTTTTTCGTTTCCGTACACGTAGTCAACACAGTCTAAAATAAAGTTAACAAAAAAGTCAAACTATTTTCTTGAATTAACATTTTTTTTTTTTTTTTTTTAATGAGTAGGTAGTATATTTATATGGGAACACATATACATTTTAAGACAAAACACCACTTCTAAGGGTTAAAAAATAAGGGATCAAAACTTAATTCAACTTTATAATATGACGACTTCTGTGGCGCAGTGGACAAAGGCCCGCCTGAAGGTTGCGGGTTCGATTCCTGCCGCGAGACAAATGTTTCTATCATCTATCAAATATTTGTCTCGGGTCTGGGTGTTTTCTATGTATACTATGAAGGTATTTAAAAAAAATGTATTACAGTCATGTAGATCCCATAACACAAGCTCTGCTTACTTTAGAACTAGATGATGATGTGAAAATGTCCAGCATTATTTATCAACTTTCCGTTATTTGTATTTGCAGTAGACTAGTGATGGACATACCTCGGCACCCTCATGCTCTGCGTCCTTGATGCTATCTTCCCATTGGTGATGAGTTTCTTGGGCGGCGGCGAAGGCCTATTGTCCACGTGGGGCGCGGGCCTGTTGTCCACTGTGGGGGGCTTGGGCGCCAGGTTCGGCTTGCCGTGGCTGACGCGCGGCCGTTCCGACAGGTCCGATGTCGAGAGAGAGGAGGAGGGGGCGGGTGTCGGCGGAGCTGATGAGAGGGACGTCATGCTGCCACCTGTAACATCAAATAAATAAATAAATACTCGATCATAACTGGATTTGCCTTGAAGATTTGACGACCCCTGTAGCGCAGTGGGCGAAGGATCGCCTGGGAAACTACACAGAAGGGTTTGATTCCCGCCGCGAGACAAATGTTTGTATAATCTGCAAATATTTGTTTCGGGTCTGGGTATTTTCTATGTATAAAATGTATGTATTAAAAAAATCAAAGTTTATGGGTATTATATCAGTTATGTAGTTCCCATAGTACAAGCTATGCTTAGTTTGGGGCTAGATAACGTTATGTGAAAAATGTCCAGCATTTTTTATTTATTTTTTTATTTTTGTTTTGCTATTATTTTAGGATATATTTACGACTATACCACGTACTACACCAGTCTCCGTCTTACTCGCGTGGTCGCGGAGGGTGCTCATGAGGAAGGTCCTCAACGAAACGTTACGGTAACCGCTTACCAACAGGTCAATCAAAAACAAAGTTCAGTAACTAACATACGACCCGTATGTTAGTTACTGAACTTTGTTTTTGAATAAGCAATATTTATAAAAAACACCCAATAATCATATTATACACATGGTTTTTGTATGATTTCTTATGGGTATTAGAAACCCCAAAAATTCGAAGGAATATGGCATCAGTTGGTGTTCGAATAAGCGATACTGATAAACATTACATTAGCACAGTCTCGGGCATGTTTGGACGTGCCTCTGACTACCCTCAACAATACACGCACTGAGTATGTATCTGAAGATGTCCATCATGTGGAATACAGTTGTGAGCGTGTTTGTGTTGTTTCTATTCATTGAAGAGTTTCATCGTCCACAGTCATTCTACATTTATCAGAACAGCCCGCTCATATTTTGCACTGTGTTGACTGTTTTGCGACCTCGATGGCGCGGCTGGCGAATAGCCGGAAGAGGACGCAAGAGGTGCGGGTTCGATTCTTTTTTTTGCGTATTTTGCAGATATTTGCTCCTGGTAAATGGTATTCGTAGTTCCTGATTCCCACGACACGGAATCCTAGAGTGGGTTCAGGGCTATTAATGTGTCTGTTCAAACATTAAAAGTTTAAAAAGTTTGGTGCCACATGAGAGTTTCCTATCACATCACATCCTTATGACTTGGCATCACAGCTAACCACCATCAGCTATCCAAAGAGGCCATACAGAGAACATGTCATCATGGAACTCGACATACATGATACCTGACGAAAAGGTTCTTCCCTTAAATGCCTGATCACCCACACCAAACCTGCTTATAATCTGAAGACTGATCGCAGATGAACACAGAACCAAAATAAAACATGAGGTTTCGTTTACCCAAGTTGTTCTGGGGGCCGGAGTGAAGCGAGCTCTGTTCCACTGGACCACTTCCCTTAAATGTCTTCTTACCCACACCAAACCTGCTTATAATCTGAAGACTGATCGCAGATGAACACAGAACCAAAACAAAACATGAGGTTTCGTTTACCCAAGTTGTTCTGGGGGCCGGAGTGAAGCGAGCTCTGTTCCACTGGACCACTTCCCTTAAATGTCTTCTTACCCACACCAAACCTGCTTATAATCTGAAGACTGATCGCAGATGAACACAGAACCAAAACAAAACATGAGGTTTCGTTAACCCAAGTTGTTCTGGGGGCCGGAGTGAAGCGAGCTCTTGTTCCACTGGACCACTTCCCTTAAATGCCTGCTTACCCACACCAAACCTGCTTATAATCTGAAGACTGATCGCAGATGAACAAAGAACCAAAATAAAACATGAGGTTTCGGTTACCCAAGTTGTTCTGGGGGCCGGAGTGAAGCGAGCTCTTGTTCCGTTGTAAGGAGACATGGGACGGCGGGGGCTCCGTGCCTTGCTGTTGTAGACTGTTGATACGCTCCGATATGGAACCTGTCGTGAGAACAGAGTCGGACGAACTCTGGAACAAGGCAAAAAAACAATGTTAGCTACTTGTAAATACTTCTTTTAATTAGACAGGCATATTGCAGAATCTGTTTATTCTTGGTATACATAAGCACGGTCGAGAAACAATAGCGACGATTCCCTTGTACATCAGTTAAACTTGATTTAAAAACTGTCGCTCTCTTTTACTGATAGTGCACGCAAGAAAGAGATGGCAAGAATTAGACTCCTATAAAATTAGTTTACGTATCGCTCTTCTTTGTGAACATAATCAGCATGTTTTGAAATCACGACTTAAAGTATGGATAACTTAAATCTGACTCATTTAACAGCACTAAAATTGATACAATCTCTTTTGTTACTGTAAGTAAAAGAGAGCGATATATGAAATTAAGTTAAGTTGGTGCACAAGAGAATCGACGCCAATATATTTTATATTGTGTCTGGAATCCCAGCAGTCCTAAGGATATAGGAAACAAGTGTTCTCAAGAAACCAAATGCTCGATGGCATGTGCCATACGTCAGTTTTCAAAAGCGGCGGTAAGCTTGTAATTTTTTAGTCAGCATCTCACGGTTGCAAACGTGGGCACGCGCCGAATATAATGTAACGAGGACGTGCCTCTGAATACCCTTGGTATTCTCACGGATCTGCGTACTGAGTCTCACGTACTCACGTATCTGAAGATGCCTATCATATAGATGAGTATTTTTTTTTTAATTTTAAGTTAACCACGGTTTTACGTGCTTTAGCTGTCATATTTGGTTTCGCCTCTCACTAATCCCTAGTAGAATATCCCCACAGATTATAGTTCAGAAGATGCCTTAAAATCGAAAGGATACTTTTTTATCAACTATCCATTTAGCATGACACGATAGTAAAACCGATAGATACCGCGAATATAATTAACACAAAAGTGATCGGAAATGTCGATAATAAAACAATGATATTGCTGGTCAAACAATTCTGTGATAATATTTTATCAACGGATGAGTCAGCGGGAGCGGCTTGTACAATATTGAGTGAGGCTAGAAAGGCAAACAACGGACCAGCGCTCGTTTTCACCAACACCTTTATTTAGAGGTCACTTAAGTATTTATAGTGTCAGTTTTTTATGGCCTCTCACAAGTAGCTACCTACATAAAATCTGGCCAGTTTTTAGGTAAAACGGTCGGTTGCGGTGATATAGCAATAATAAATAGCCAAAATACTCATGTAGGTGTAATAAAAAAATATAGTAAAACGGTTTGTATTAAATCGTTCAATTCTTATAAACTATGAATTGAACAAAATTGCTGCACTATCACAGAACGCCTTCTATTACTTAAGGGACAAAAAAATCAACCTAACAACTTCTTAAAATCTCAAAAGATATTTTGAGATTTTAAGAAGTTGTTTAGTATAAGAATTTATAATATCTAAAATTCAACCAGCGGGACTCCCGCTTAGGTTGATTTTTTGTCCCTTAAGTGTGGGTTAACACTTTACAAATAGAATAACCATTAAGTTTCTTATTATTTTGTCCGTTTATTGCAACAGCATTATATTTTCGAATTGAGACATTACATTATTTATAAAGAATGTCATACACAATACATCGCTACATGCATACAAACAGGATATCTACATTTTCCCTGTGAATCATCAATGTCATGATTTGTTCGGGTCAACTGATTCATCGAGATGACTCAAAATGATGCCTTATTGAAGGCTTCAAGGGAAACTAACGTAGGTACTTAGACTTGCGATGTGGTTGCGATATAGACGGTCCTATATTTGCTAATGTTGAATCACTGCATTTAAATTCGAATAGGAAACTATTAGAAACTTAGTACGCAGCTAACAGTTTTATATTGACAGGGTCAAATATTGCTTAAGCTTTAAAGATAAGGAACGAAATAAATGAAACAGTTCATTAATATTGCAACGTCCACAAATTATAGGCTATGAATGTTATGTTATGATTATGTGACGGACGACAATGAAAGTAGCGCACATAAAAAAATAACCAAATCACTTCATACATAAAATTGTATATTTGTGCAATATTATTTTTGTATTCTTGTGGCTTCAACTTGATTACAAAAATAAGCAACGCGACAAGCTGTTAACCCCTTCTATTAAAATCGTTTACAATGACAGTAGTTTTCAGGTACACCGACTCCAGGGTTAACCATAAGTCATAAAAAAATACTTCAAATAGATTGAGAAAACCATGAAAGGAATAACTCGATACCAAAGTTATACAAGAGAAAATGGCTGACACTTGATACAAGTTTTACCTCGTATCGGCAGGCATCGACGCAATTGAGGCCTGAGGAGCAAGGTTACCTGCCTTGCGACATTATGTGAGATTCAATTGGGTTACGTTTGGCTAGGGCCCGGCACGGTGGCAGATCTATGCTGTGGACGGGATGCAAACAAATATCGGTAGGTACGTCAACGTACGTCATGGCGCTTTTTGCGGGAGCAACCTATATGCTGCAGTGGCCTTCTACAGACTGATGATGACGTTTTGCAATGAACGCATCCACGCACGTAAGCCGGGTGTGGATAATCGTAAAAAAAAATATTATTTTATTTTGCCATATCCCTATATATCTCAGCACGGAAGCCTCTACCATTGAAATTTCAAAACCCTGTACAATTTTAAAGGATTTGAAAGTGAAGCGCTCACTAGGTAAATACTACACGTCTCGATCCTCAATGCCACAGAAAGCGATTACGCAACTGAAAGTATTTACTTTCGGTGAAGGCACTAGAGAACCTTTTTACCGAGACGACGCGGCGCGCAATTAACTTTGGTTGTGTATTGACTTAATACTAGAAAACGAGCCTGAGATGATAAACTGCCGATTTAAGTAAGAAAAGAGGTGTGATTCACTGCTCTGTGCCATGTACAGATCTCTATAGCGTTTTCCGTTTCCTGGATGACACAACCATGGCTAAAGTTACAATTACCAATAGTAATTTCTAGGCCCTGTATAAACAACAACAAGATATCGTATCAGAGACCTCGTCTTTTTAGGGTAATTCGAGGCAAGACATATGTCGATGAAAAAGACGGACCATTAGTTCAATAAACGAAACGTCGAAAACATCTTGACCTTGATTCACAACTGTCGAATATATATACACTACCCACGCCATCCGTGTTTCTGCTTCGTATAACAATGAATGAGCTTTGGTTCAGAGCTATTATCGATAGTTCCATTCACAAAAGCTGCATTAGGAGGTTCGGTTAATTCTTCATTCATAAATGTTTAGTGCCAGTTGGTGCAGGTTGCTTTTCTGAATTTGATACGAACTCAGTGAATCAGATAAGTACATTATGTCTCAGCAGGTGTAACCGTATTATGTTACCGACAGAGGCTGCTTCAACTTCTGAGCTTATTGGAGGCATTCTTATGTAAGGCTGTGTTATTTCGAATTTTTATTCGCACTTATAAATGCAACATCGCGTTTTCTGAAATCACACCAGACATTCTGGTAACAACACATACGCTCTGTGAAGATACGCTGAGAACTTGGCATCGGTCTCGGGTTACAACCCGATCCATGATAATTGTACGCCATTAGGGGCCTTTGCCAAACATGGCAAAGTAGTCAGAGTTTTGAGTGAATAAACTTTTTTTCGAAAACAATGAGTTAAAATAATAATATAGAGAATCACTACGTTATCTACAGTCGGATAACATCTATCAAGGATGATAATACGTAGTAAGAAGGTTAGCCATTAGTACAAATGTGAAACTCTGTACGTACAATTTCTACAATTCTAACTCAGGTAGGTACTATCTCTATATTCGGTAGATTTATCTCTAGCTCATAAAACATATGGGAAAACAAGACAATAGTTGAAAAGTCGTGATATTTCCTTTCCTACACAAAGAGCTTCATTCAAAGAAGTGAATAGTAGGTAAATGACAACAATCTTAGAAATGATTCATCTGGTTCACGGTCGTATAACCATGGTGATTCTGGTGTGACTAATCAAGATAACTTGATTTAATAACATTAAGATACTACGTGATTATTTTGAATTAAATTAAAATGTGCGCTAACGAATATGTTCCTGATGTGCGAACGATAGAAATTAGATAATGAATGAGATAATATTTGATAAACAAAATATGGTGAGTTAAATTTTATCTATATACTCGTGTGGCACAGTCAGTTTTGCTTTTCGTCCAAATCAATCAACTAGGCAATTTACTTACCAAACTATTCAACATGTAGTTTCGAAATCGAAAATAAACTAGGATCGTTTCTATCAGTTTATTTTACTGCTATGGTACACAATCGATCTACCAACGCCTAGTCTTGAATTTTAATTAGTCGCCAAGTATTACGACAGATGTTTCTATCGCCTAATTTTTTCAGCATACGCTGAGTCCATCAACATTGCCAAATATTAAACCGATGTCGTTGTAGTAATATCAAAGTCAAAGTCAATAGGTTTTTATTCATTGAAATCACAAGGATCATATAGAAACGTCATCTTAAAAAATACGTTAATTTAAAAATTTAAAGTGATTTTACGCCGTTTCCTCGCGCGCGACCAAGCCTAGATCTACCTAGATATACCTAGACCTTTAACGAGATTTGTTTTTAATTAAGCAAGTTTTACCTTGCCCATTCAATCCGTACCTACCTGGTAACTAATTTCATCAAATTTATAGCTTAGTCGAAATCTAAGTAGTCTGGCCTTCGTCAACCGTTGAATTTCTGCCTAGAGTCGTAAACATATTTATATTTAATCAAAATAGTTAATTGCTTTCAGTTAAAATTAATTGCAATATTAAATTGATGATAAGGAATACATTCATTTTTATTTGTATATCTTCGTTGATCATGCTTAACATAATTTTTGTTTCTTAGTTATTTTGACAACTGCTCCTATTAACAGAACGCCTGGTGTATTATGTTTTCAAAACACTAGACACTAACTAACTTGGTTAAGTTAATTAAAAGATAGATGTATACTCATAAAGCACACATGGATTATGAGCTAGTATCCGAGAAAAATATTAGCAAGCAATTGAATAACATAGCTACTAGATATTAACTTTTCATCATTGCGTGTTTCAATAAATTTACTTAAAGCATGGTGGGAATGGGGAACTATGACAGAAAAAAATGTGTCAACACAATGTACGTACTTCCTGCAGTAAACCATTACAATATATTAGGTTGGGGAAAAAGTCTTTTCGCATTATTGTATGTATGAACTTCTAATAAAATCTCTTTGGCTATACTATTTGTATCTGGCTGGTTTTGGTATCATTAAAAGTTTAAATTTTAAAGAAGATAATTACAAATTCAAATTAGGAAAATGTGTGATTTTTATTTGTTTTTCGTACTGTTAAGATGAGTGAATCTAATGAAGAAATTCGATACATTTTAAAATTTTACTACAAAAAAGGTAAAAATGCAACGCAAGCCGCGAAAAAAATTTGCGATGTTTATGGACCTAGTGCAGTGTCTGTGAGAGTAGCACAAATTTGGTTTAAGCGTTTTCAATCCGGAAATTTTGATGTCAAAGATGCACGTCGCTCTGGTCGCCCTATTACGGATAAAATGGATGCCATTTTTGAAAAAGTGGAGCAAGATCGGCATATCAGTAGTTACGACGTAGCTGAAGAACTGGGAATTGACCACAAAACAGTTTTGGCGCATTTGAAAAAAACTGGGTACACAAAAAAGCTCGATATTTGGGTACCTCACGAGCTCACTGAAAGAAACCTAATGAACCGTGTTCTCATTTGTGATTCTTTATTACGACGTAATGAAACCGAACCATTTTTGAAGAAGCTGATAACTGGTGATGAAAAGTGGATCACGTACGACAAGAACGTGCGAAAAAGGTCGTGGTCAAAGGCCGGTCAGGCTTCACAGACTGTGGCGAAACCCGGGTTAACTCGCAACAAGGTGATGCTGTGTGTGTGGTGGGATTGGAAGGGCATTATTCATTATGAGCTGTTACCACCAGGCAGGACCATCGATTCTGAACTCTACTGCGAACAACTGATGAGATTAAAACAAGAAGTTGAGAGAAAGCGGCCGGAGTTAATCAACAGAAGGGGTGTGGATTTTCATCATGATAACGCTAGACCTCACACATCTTTAGCCACTCAGCAAAAATTAAGAGAGTTTGGCTGGGATGTGTTAATGCATCCGCCGTATAGTCCTGACCTTGCACCTTCAGATTTCCACCTGTTTCGGTCTCTTCAGAATTCTTTAGGCAGTGTCAGGTTAACATCACGAGAGGACTGCCAAAACCACTTGTCGCGGTATTTTGAACAGAAGCCCCAAAGTTTTTATAGCAATGGGATCATGTCCCTGCCTACAAAATGGCAAAAAGTTATCGAACAAAATGGTACCTACATACTTTAGTTAAATGTAAATAAACTATATTAAAAAATGTTTTGAATTTTCTTAAAAAATGCGAAGAAACTTTTTCCCCAACCTATTACTTCTTTCTTCCGTCACAATGAAATGCCTATTAAGTTTGTTTCTGTATAAATATCTTTAGTGCAAATAATTGCTACATAAATAATATTTATACAGCAAAAACTGGTTTTTGATGTTATTCAAAACTGTTAAATGGAGCCTCACCGATTCCTAACCAAATTTGGTCAATTGTCTTTATGATTTTTTTAAGTATATTACTAAAAAAATATAGAAACGTCTTTATTTTTTTAGTGTTTTATCCGTGTGCCATAAATAGCGATAGGACACGAGTTTTTTTTTAAAATATTTATATGTATTCTTATACATATAAGTTGGTTGATAATTAGGTACTAACAGCATATTATTTATTTATCAAACCTATCATCGATTTAACTATAACAATCTTGTCAAAGTAAATATTAGAATCTTTATTCTTATAAAAAATTTTAATCGCTGTATAAATAAATAGATCGTAATATAATCGAATAGTTTAGATATTTTTCTTCTTTTACATTGATGAATGCATAGAAACTAGTTGATAATCAACTAGTTTCAGAACTAAGAACAGGGGGAGTGATACGTTAACCCAGGAACCATCAGCGCCAAACCTTCGCGGACTATGAGTTTTCTGCTTTAACCGATAGGTCAGAGCAAGAGAACTTTACAGAAGGCCCTGTTAGATGACCTATATTTGCATCAATCGATCATCTCCTCAGACCAAGTCAAGGGTCTGAGAGGCTGTTCTGTTGGATGGCGGGCGCGCGTAACGTTTGATTTTTGATATTTATTTATTTAACCATTTCGTTATAATTACATAACATTGGCATGTCAAAGTATACATTTTCGTGTTCTTAATCTAACAATGTCAAAGTGTACATTAATTCTTAATCTAGATTTTTCCACTATCATCTAGATGTTGCTTAGTAGAGTACCAGTATCCATACCAGTAGACTCAGTCTACTAGACTGGCAAGTTGTATTTTGTAACCATTATCCCTCACTTTACTAACGTTATTTATATACTTTTAACGTTTCAATTCAAAGTGGTATCAGATTATTCTTTTTTGGACGAAAGAGGAAAGATATTTTTTATCAAGATATTTAATCTTGATTAAAATAATATTCTACAATTTAGGAAATGGTTAGTGAATCGTTTCCGCAGAATTGGGAATCCATGACACCGTGAGGCAAGGCTAAGAAAACAAGCTGCCTAGTCAGTTTTAACTTCAAGCTTTTGAGAGGATATTCTTACGATCTCAAAAATTTTTACGTACCAGATTTTCTCTTTTAAAAATATAGGTAAGTACTTAGTAGTTCTTACAGAGAAAAAACTCGGTAAGTGAATTTTAGCATTCAACCAAAGTACTACGCTCTAACATTCCCAAGATAAAAATCACATTTATCGCAGATAAAAATAATTTTACATTTCTCAATATCTACCTTATCGCATTGCACGATATTGGCATTGGCATGCCATTTTACTTTTATCCCGAAAACAAGTTTTTTTTTTTTTTCAGTGTCACTTTACCTTGCCTGCCTCAGAAATAATCAGTGACACGATATATTAGAAGAAAATGGATAAGTAATGCTATGATAAATGTAGTACTTTTTGCTGACAATATTTGCTGAGATACCGTATACCAATTAACAATAATATGATAGGACACAAACCAAAAGGCGAAATCTAGAAACCCCCATCCCCCCTTTTTTTTGTTGTAGGAAGTACGAATAAATCTCACACCGGTACATAAGGCCCTCTTGTCAACCCAATTATGGAGACCCTAAAAGTTTAACTGAGCGACAGTATTTTTACGAAGTAGTAGTCCCCCCTTTTTATGTGCGTTCTCCCCTACAGCGTTTGTAAATGGAGTAACTCATTCACAAAACATTCCAAGGTTACCATTTTGTGAATCACCTGGCTGTTTTCAGACTATTCCAGATTCTAAACCGAAATCTGTAAACTAGAACACCAATTCTGATCATGTTAGATTATCCAAGAAAGTAATGCTGTAAGTAGCTTAGCCCTAGTCGAAAAGAACAGTACACAAACTCCTTGTCCGCATTTTCCATTATTCCTTGTTTATTTTTATTTTATGTTCATTGTTCAGCAACGTTCATATTGATTTTCCGAACTGATTATGCATTTGACAAATACAATAATCGCAGGTACACCGATTACGATGGTTTGATAACGTCTCGTCCGCAATATACCTATGAATTTATTGCGCGAATAAATTTAATTGACAGTCTAACTAACTAACTAGCAATAGAAATATCAATAGAATTGAAAATACGGCTGTTTTTCGCCGATTTTAAAATGATCTCCAACTACTCAATTCTGTAGCTTTGAAGTGTTAATTTAACGTCGAACTTTTACCGACCCTATCAGTATTGAAAGAATCTTTTACCTCTCCTTAAGAGAGCTCAAACAAATCACAGTTCTTATACGTGCTATAGTAGCTTACCAACCTATATAACTAAATTTAAAGCCAAATTACCTTCAACTACCAAATCCGATTTCATTTTACGTAGTGACTTTCCAGCAAACTGTTTACTGCGGTAATTATATCCATGGATTGTGTTAATGATAATTTTTGCTAATTAAAACGTTTGCACGTCATTATCTTGATCTCAGAGCCTTGAGATGAAGAATTCACAGAATGCGTCCTTGCATGTTTGTGTGACATGTTTTCATGAGAACAAGTCAGCAGTGAGCGAGTCAAGTGAAAAAAAATATATGTGAATGTAAAAGAAACCCATCTTTTTGATACATATTTTTATATGTGTTGTGTAGAGTCTACAATACCACGGTATCTGGTATTGTAGACTCTACATTTTTCAGAAAAAATCTTCGGTCAAGTTAACAAATCCTTTGGGCTGCGCGCAAGTATGTTTGACTCTCATTATTTTACATAATAATATGCAGAAACACGCGTAATGAATAATAATTTTCCTACTCAGTGACAGCCATGAACACGAGTAATAGTAATGTACATACAAAACCCGCAAGAGATTATTTAAATCCTTCAAAGGGGTAATATGACTAAAAAGGTGCATCGAAAAGTGAAATCAGAATTTAAGTATAGCCTCGCACTTGGCGAGCAAGGTTAATACAAACTTTAACAAACAGACCGATTTAGGCCTCCACCCACCCACAGCGTGGTATTTCGGAATACACAATGTTAGACCAGTTTGAGAACCATCCCGCAAAGGATATTTTTAGGTCTTTATCATTCGTGGGCAAATATATTGCGCCTGCGATTGATTCATAAATTTAGGTCTGAATGAAACACTAGTTTACCTTAGTCAATGTTGATTGCCATTTAATGTTAACAAATAACTGACTTTTCCAGTTTACTCAATACTTCCTCAGTGCGAGGGAACAAAGGATTCATAAAAACCACCCGGAGAGTCCAAAAATACAATCAACGTACTTAATTAGCCGCCTAATAAAAGAGCAAGATCTCTTGCTATGGTCTCTCAAGATGTCATGAATAGACAGAAAAGGAATGTAATTATATTTAAACGTCGAATATGTTAAAATGAGGCAGTAAATCCAACATGTATGTATTTTATCGACTCAATGTCTTGACACTCAATATGCAATAATCTTGAGAAACTGACGATACAATTTTATTTTTATAACTCCACTTTGTTTTCTGACTGCATTGACCAAATTGACCATAAGTTTATCTGAGAAGAAAAGAGCCAATACTTCGACGGTAAAAAAAAGGAAAGATCAGCGAACTTGGTCAAGAAAAGTGATTCTACATGACTGTAACAGACACATACTTGATCTTGATAAAAACAAAATTGCAAACAGACATGGGAACTCAATTTAACCAATGTATCGGACAGCAGGTCATTGGCTGGACATTAAGGTCACACACACTACAGCCGAATGGTCGTATCGATTCCATCAGTCAGACTATAAACTGATACACGTCGAGCATTAACCTGGATACTATAATGTCAATGGGTGTTCCATTTAGGCAAGGTAGTGTTTATGAGGTTTCCAGCAAGGCAAGCACGAGCAAAATTGTCATGAACGAGGTAAATAAAGATAGCCGATATAGGAAACCCTATTACTAAAGTTGGTCAGGACATTTGATAACGTATGTTGGATTATTATAATTGCACAGTACAGGGAATAGAGGCTTTTATGGCCGTCTGCACGAAACTGAGGCAGTCTTAGACATGTTAAAAAATAATAAGCTGACAATAATGGATAAAAAGAGTGTTTCTGTGAGATAAAAACAGAGGTATTTCGATCAGCATTATTTCTACAAGTCATTACGAGCTTATTCCATAACCAAAATGTTTCAGAACATTATACGACGGTAGAAAGGGTCTTCTCTTCCACTTGCATATGGCTCCCGATATGGCTTGTATATGAATCGGAATAACTGCAGCCATGTAAATTATAAAAAAGGTCACGCATTATGTTTACGCAGTATTGTATTGCATTCGTCACGCGGTATACGCTGCCATTTTATTAATGTACGGGAGTAAAACTCGGATCAATGCGAGCATTCAGCTTCTGGCAACCGCGTTTAAAATGGGAATGGAATAGCGGATAAGTTTCCAACTGTGACGAGAAGCCACTGTCAACCAGTTAGCTTAAGATATGGAAACTTGATAGCAGAACCAGCAAATCAAAAGGTAGAGATTCAGTGGATCGGCTTATAAGAACACAAGAAGAATAGAAGATACCCAAATATCATCCTAAAAAACTGGTGGTAAATGTCATTCCGGACCAATACTTTAATACATTTTCTTCTTCTGAAAACCTCCTTCATAACACAGGACTATTAATGATGTGTTCAGTCACAAATAGAACACATTATGCACTTACCAACGGCATCTGTTTCTGCGTCGGAGGCTGTGGAGGAGGTCCTCTCACTCGGCTATCACTCGGCTGCCTCCTCACAGCGGGTCGGCCTGGAGGAGGTTCTCTTATAGGTTCTCTCATTGGTTCCCTCGGTGACTCTCGAGGCGATTCCCTTTCCCGATTGGCCAGAGCTTCAGATAGTACAGCTGATAGAGCGTTGACGTTGCTGATTGGCGGAGCCGGCATTGCTGGCCTGACCCGCTCAGGAGAGGTCTTTGGGAGCACCTGCGGTTGAGGCGGTGGATACCGCGGCGCGTCAGTCTTGATTTGGCCATTGGGTGTCGGACCTGCAGAGGAGAATACGATTAAGTTTGATCTGATTATCTGACCTGTGTTGACGCAAGGAAATCTTAAGTTACTGGTCTTTTTTAATGGAGATGTGCACATTGTAGTCTGTAATTTTGCACATCGCGTCGGAACTTTATGATGTGCACATCTTTAGATAAACTAGTGCTAATTTGATTTCGACGTTCAGACCTCGACTCGCGTATTGGCATGGCTTAGCAGGCGACACAGGTCTAGAGTTTGTCTTGTGACAGGTGTGACAGTCTTCATGACTTCGTATTTGTGGTTAATAGCCTAAGAAATGCTGGTATAATTGCTAATGCTTGTGTGTTTCAAGTTAAAAAAGCTTAAGAAAAGACATGGCTTAGGCATGTCATTTTTTCTATAGAAGTTTTTCATTGCTATAGGCATTCACTTAAGAGATCTTAAAATTTAGTGCAAATGGGCCTTAATGTTTCGCCCTCGTATACATACCTATTCATGAATAGCCGACACCCTCAGTTTTACTCACTAAGGGTTAGGTAATTGAAAGGAATATCAATGCATGCCTTGCACCCTTAAGGGTTTTTTTCAATACCCTGATACATGTTCAGTTCTTTGAATTTTAAGTCATTTAAGTCAATTCTTCTCTTCACTTCCATATACCTATGTATTTTAACTATTTTAAAAATATGATTAGGGTTTTTTTTATCATGATTAATTTATATTATAATATGTATTTATATGAATAATATTCAACTTACCTGCTATGTTTCACTGCTATATTATAGTTGTTGAAAACAAGCATGATATTAATTTTATTCCAAGCTGACTTTCCTCATACTGCAGTCCTATATTTAGCTTAAATTTTTTTTACAAAATTGAGTTAAATAAACCACAGTGATCAGCAAGAACAATGCATTTGATCTTAAATTTAATTTCTTACTATCTCGTTCCTGAGCAAAGTTAACAATGAGAAAAAGCTTATTGCTTCTACATATATTTTTTCACTTAAATATTACTTGGTTTCCATAAATAAATCTTGCGATAGGAGGGCAGCACAGGATTAAATCCTTGGTATGCTTAGTATGGTATCCTTGGTAAGCCCAGATCTGGTTAAGGCATAACAGATTTTCGATCATGTCTGGAATCCCAGCAGTTTCAAGGTAGACACTACACAAGTACACAGTGACTGCTGTGACATCTACTTTTAATTTCTTAAGAGCATGTAATTGTCAAATTAGTATGACGTCCAGCTTGTATTTTAGAAATCTGTTTTATATATACCTCTAAAGAGGTTAACATACTAACGGCCATCCTGGTGGTAAGCAGTTACCAGAGCCTATGGACCCTTGCAAATACCAGAGTATCACTCACGCATCGCCTCCCTGAGATATCAAGTTGAAAGAACTTATGTGCCTGTATTTTCACTAGCAACCAGCAATGAGCACATTACTGCTTGGCAACATCATACAGGACTATTCATGACTCAAGACTCTTGCATATATTTATGTCAGTTTTCAATGGGTATGTGAGACTTGAGTTAATGATTAGCTGATGGCTATTTACATATATTTTCACTAGTTTTTTAAAAGTAAAGATTTTATTGTTTTGAATAAACAAAAAACAAACATCTTTAATTAAAAAGCTACTCAAATCCCTATCAGCTGTTATCGAATGATAATGGACACAGACAATAATGATTTATTATATTGATCAAGATAATAAGTATATAGTAGATACTAGTATTGGTGCTGAATCTTATGCTCATAGATAATTACAAGGCTAGAGATAGTTTGATCTAATAATTTTATTGAATTTTGTTTCCATCTTTTATTAATTTGCGAGCACCTTGAAATGTACCTGCTTAAGGATGCTATTTTAGAACTCAGCATGAATTGAGACTTAATTGATGATAGCAATATTACAGTATTCCCTGACTCCATGGAAATTGTTGCTGAAGAAGAGCATAATTTTATGAGCTCTTGCAATCCTTCTTCACTTGTAGTGGCTCAGCAAGACTGATACAACCTGAAGTTATGAATTTTTGATAGAAATAATGGACACTAGTTAATATTTACCTGCCAACTTCCCAGTAGAACGTAGTTTAGGCATGCCACCAGCGAACAGGCCACCAAGTCCAGGAGGAGCTCCTCCTCCATTCTGAATCGGAGCCACATTCCGCATGCCATTCCCACCTGATGGTGAACCACTGCCTGCACTTGAGACTTTTCCAGGTATATAAGGTCCACTCTTATCCACTGTAACAGCCTTCTTTAACTTTGCACCCTGTCTGATGGAGCTCAGCAAGACACCTCTATTATCACTCGAACCACTTTTTGATGAGGTCCCAAATATGGGCGGGGGCGGTGGACCCGGCGGCGGCGGGGGCCCTGGGGGAGGAGGTGGCTTCGGACTCATGGCAACCCGTCACTAGCACGTACACTCACTGAATGCCATCGAAATGTAACCGTCCTTTGAAAAATGTCCTTTCTGTGTGCACTCGACGCACGGTAACTACACTACAAGCCTGCGCGTGCACCTCACTACCAGATAACACTCAATACGTCACTCAGATTCATGCTAATTAACATAAAATATCTAAAAACCTTGCACCAAAGGATTAATCATTGTAGGAAGTACGTAAGCACTTAAAGCACTCGAAATTGTTTAGTTCACCTCATTTTCTCGTTTCAAAGAACATCGTTTATTATTCATATAATTTTAATCTAGCAGAATAGAAACGAGTCCGATGAAATAGTTGTAAATAAAACAAATAACCAGCTGCTCATTACGGTAAAGTTCAAACGAATGAAATTATTTCGAAGAATCGTCAAACCGAATTTTATTTTGTTAAATTTACAAATGGCCGACACACGCAGCTGTCGTGCAATGTCAAAATGATTTCTGTCAAAGAAAGAATTGCCATTCTAGAAAAAAACTATTATTTGAGAAAGAAATGATACAACATTTATTCCTCAAATTCAACAAACATATAACTTTTAATATTAAAACAATTCTTATTATCCTCAAAGTTTTGCTGGAAGAAAACTCTTGTCCTAACAACCCCAGTTAAGCTCGCCTTTGTACGTGTCCTATATCTATATGTGTAAGTATTTTGTCTATATTTTCTGTGTGTACAGTAAATAATTATTTAGCCAAAATATCCTTTTACTTAATACTAGCTTTCCGCCGCGAGTCGTTCGTCGTCCGTTGACGTAGGTAGATAGAATGTGTGCCTTTCACCTCAGGCCCCCTGCTCGCCATCCTACCTCATCTACGCATTTGCATTGCCAGTGTTATCAAGTGTTAGCTTTCATAATCCACTTACATTTATTATTATTATTATTATTATTATTATTATAAGTTAGGTACTAACTTACTTTCCTTAGTATTGCCAATACATTTTCAGGACATAGTGGAAAGTCTGAATGTAAATTGTGAAGGTGATCAGGATATTCCAAATCAACTTCTAAAATATATCCAGTGTCAGAAACACCATAGCCACTTTCATTTTACATTATCTCTGAAACTATTCTATCAAATGACATGCTGTAAAAGGCAAACTTTATAAACATGATAATTAAACTATTCGTTTTTCATAAATATTCAGAGAGAATACTTGAAAACTTAACCTGAACCTTATTCTTAATTCTTTGTTGATTTTTAAAAACGTTGAGGCATAGCTGAATGTGTTTTTAATGGTGTGCATCGGAATAGCGGGTGTAGGTCAACAAACCGCCATGCTTACTCGAGAGTAATGTATGAGGAATATACTGACTTAAAATTATCGTGGTTTGGTATCATTTTAGAATATTATTACGACTATACCATATACTTTACTATTCTCCTGCACTATTCGTCTCACGACTGTCGAGCGTGGTCGCGTTCATAAAGGGCCTCTAAATGGTCATCGAAACGTAAGCAAGAGAATAGTAAAGTACGTGGTATTGTTGTAATAATATTCCAAAATGTACTAACTGTACATTGTACATTCATGTAGTGGATATTTCTTCTATGGAGTAGTTTATTGGTATATCGAAAGCTGATAAAACGTTACATAATAATGTATCGATATATTTTTCCGACTTTATCGGTTGCATCGTTGTATCGTCGCGTCGCTTAGAAACAAACCCCAAACATTTCACAAGGTCGTATGCTTACAGTGGAGGTACATGAAAACCCCAAATACAATAATATAGGTAGACATAAATATGCCAGTTAACCAGGGTTTCTAAACTTTTGTTTGGTGACCAATGTTGGCTTACTCAACAATAAATGGCAAAAAGAGTAGGGTACCTTGTATGTACATGTACATAAGTAGCAGACTCCTTTTGTACATACACTACGATAATTACAACATAAGCAATTAATTTTGTATATTATTGAAATTCAAACATAAAATCACCTTCCGTTGTGATGGTCAAACTTAAAATATAAACTAATTAAGTAAAACTTAGGTAAACAAAATATCTAGACATAAGGTAGTAGGTGCGCAATAAAATAACTTATTTCACATAGCAATTGGAAAGTAACTAATAAACACTCTTTTTGGAATCCTTATTTTGTACTAGCCACAGAAACTGTGTCATCAGGATGCATGGATGTGTACCTGTGTATGTTAGAATCATAACTGGCTTCACTTCCACCTTGAGCAAGCAATGCTGCTTCCATTGCAGCTCTTTCTGCAGCAGCACGTTCCTCAGCTAATATAATCTCTCTTTCAACGTTTAGCTCAGCCTTCTCAGTTGCTCGTTTTTCTTTTATTTCCATATTTTCCCTGTATTTTTTCAAACGAGTTGATAAGTATTTTATTGGATCAGCAGGTTGGTGTATAATACAATCAGCAATAGAAGCTCGTAAAGCAGTGCCAACAGTTTGTTTGAGATAATTAAAATCTTCAGTCACGTTGGCATCTCCTGGACAGAGCGCAAATATATCTTGATGACTACGAATGCGTACAAGGTTTCCCAGTCCATCATTTTCATATTCGCTCACAGTATCAGATTCTCGATAGATATGTTTTCCATCTTCGTTAATAAAATATCGGCCATAGCTATCATAGTAATATGTAACGCCTTCTCGCTCTTCTTTGACCTTCAGCAATACTCCTGTGGAATCCATCATGTACTCGCTAGCAGTTCCATGAGCTTTGTATACACGCTGTCTTATTTTGGGATCAATAAAATATCGGCCACACTCGTCATAAAAATATACATGATCGTCATCATCTGAAAGCGGAACAAGTTCGTTCAACTCATTTAGCTGGTAGAGAATATCATTATCAGGTATCTTGTAGATTTTCCGACTGTATTCATCTATGTAGTATGTTCCTAAGTCGTCAGTGAATTCTTCTTTAATATCAGCGGCACTGAGAATAGAAATTATGGATTTTCGACTTGGCCGCTCTCCAAATATTGCTAAATCCCATAAATAGCAGAGTTCTGTAATAAGTCTTTCACGTTCTACTAAAGGAAGAAAGTGATTGAAGATTCTAAACTTGAAAAAATCTTCACAGACACATAGTTCCTCTTCGGCGACATCTTCTAGCTCAATGTCTGTTAGTTGGTGTAAACTTTTTATAGTCGTCTTTAACTGCTCTAGAGAAAACAGTCTTTTCTCCAGGTATTCTTTTTTATGTGTCAAAGCCATAACAGCTGCAGACGTTGGCTCTAATTCAAGTCGTTTGATGCGGTCTTCAAGAATATTAATTTTTTCAACCACTGTACTGATTTCAAGGCCATGATCAGCGGTGCATCGGATCATTGAACTTAGTTCTTTCCCTTTCTCTTTTAAATCATCAATCATTTTTACAGCTGATGGTGATTGTGAAGTATGAAGTTCATCTACAATCTGCTTCAAAGTCTTAGTTAGATCACTGCTCAAGTGTGGTACATTCATATTGACATATTTACTTACCTGAGTAGATAGGCTATCACAGATTTTATCAAGCCATAGTAATAGTTCATCAGTAGTTTCGTTCACTTTCACCCTAAATTCTTGATCCCCAACAAAACTTCGAAAGCATTTCAGCTTTTCCAATAGTGCATGAGTTACGTCTTTGTGCATATCTTCTACTATTTCTAGTTCAGCATGCAAATACGCTTGATCGGAGTTTGAAAGTGTTGAACGATTTTTTTCCATGTACCTCTGAAAATATTTTAAACGAGCAGCCAATGCATCAATAGTGTAACTTATTGCTTGATAAATATCTTCTCTTGAAATTTCATTGATCAGCTTTTTGAAATTTTCTATTTCATTTACGGCATGCAACCATTGCAAATGATAGTCCACAATGGTATCAATAACTTTATCGTTGGCATCTATTTCTATTGCCGTGCGTAACGTACACATTGCATTAAATAGCGTATCGGCATAATCTTTTTTGGTAACATAGACTACCGGAGTTTCGTAAAAGTGTTTAATTTCTTTACTTATATCAAAAAGAAACTCCGTTTGTCTCTCCGTATTGATATTATTAGCAAGTTTTTCCATTTTCTTAAAATAATTTATGATAAACTGAATAAATCAAACCATTTTCTGATAAGTACCTGCATTGTTGTCATTTTTTGTTAAGGTTTTTAAAAAAATGACATACCGAGTCTAAAGAGACATTCTAAGGAAAATCTTAGCGAAGCAGAAGGTAGTCTTTGGAAAAAATATCACTAAAGGTAAACGCGCACTGATTCACGTCACATGCTCAACATGTCAGTATTATTCTGTAACGTCCGCGCGCGAGGCTGATGCCATCATATTTGATTCGATCCGGCCTGCGTTGGCATGCCATCCGGAATTTTCAAATTCCAGTAAGATTTGTAACAAGAATGAAGTATGTTGCAAAACATGCAAAAATCACATTTAATATTTTTTGACAGTATTTTTCGGACAAATTCAAGTTTTCGATGACTTAACGTATTTTTGTCGTAAGTCAAAGCCGGTATTCTTCGCATTAACTCATTTTATTTTTGTTTCTATTTAAGTATAGGTACCCAACTGTTTTATATACGTGCAAGTATTTTGTTGCTCGTATAACAGTAATAAATAAATACGAAAATACACAACCAACAAACACATAACGGGACAAATGTATTTATATGCAAATATTCGTCTCAGGTCTGGGTGTTTTCTGTGTATAATATGTATGTATTTACAAAAGAAATGTATTTATATAGTATAATATATCAGTTATGTAGTTCCCATAACACAAGCTCTGCTTAGTTTAGGGATAGATGATGCTGTGTGAAAATACCAGTATTATTTAGTATTTATTTTAAGGCTTTTACTAAAGCTAGGTATCCTCTATGCTTGATAGTCCATACCAAATCGGCGCTGATCATTTCCTATTCTTTTTGAATACATTTCGTACTGATAGTTCCAAACAACAGAGCCATATTCCATAATAGGATGAAATAATGTTTTGAAGAGCTTTATTCTTTTTGCAGGATGCCTAAAGTCCTTGCTGTTACGTATGTTTTTCTTTTTGATATAAGTAAAGAAATTAAACACTTTTACGAAACTCCGGTAGTCTATGTTACCAAAAAATATAGCAGCTTATAGTATTTGGAAACTGTAGTAAAAATATTTGTATCAAAACTAAGTTTCGGATCTCCTAAATCTTTAACTTTGTCTAATGTTTGTAAATGGTGACTATTAATAAAATAGCTGTTTGATAACTGTGTGATAACAATACTTCGAGTAAAGTGTATGTGATGGCATTTATTAACATTTAACTACATATTATTACAACAACAAGAAAGCCTATTTAGATCGTCCTGCAAGAGCTCTGTATCAGATGTTTTTGAGATCATCTGCAAATAAATGAACCTTGGAAAAAATCTGGTATATCATTGATTAAGACGTTTTTCATTTTCGACGAATTTCATTTTTATCACTGACAGGGTTTTTTTCCACGAGTCGGGAAATACGTCTTCCTCAAGTGATTTATTGAAGATTTGATGAAAGGTTTCGCCAGGGGCTTTGCACATATTTTCATAAAAACTGGTGCAATTCCATCATTTCCAGCTCTTTTGTGTTCGCATAGAGATAACAGACAGTTATTGACATTCGCTTCGTTTAGAGTGATGGTACTTGATATGAATAGTGCACGAGAACATGAGCGGTGAGTACGCATTCACCTTAACATAGATATTATAAGCCCTAGTAAGCAACCACTTTAATACAAAACAAACTATTTTGTTCATTTAACAAAGAGGTGGCATATAAAATCTACGGAGTGACATTTAGACAAAATTATAATAATAATTTAATCGGATAAAGTATTATACAATGATTGATTATTATTATCTACATATCTATATGGATAAAAAAACGAGACAGGATTCGATTTATACCAGTTTCTACCACTATTTCTCGGTGTAAAAATATTGCTATAAATTGGCAGCCCTGATTCTCTCCGTGTCGCGTCTGCGTCTGCTAATAATGTTGCCATTTTGACACTACTTGATCTGGCATTTTCCCAACGAAGCTGTATCATAATTTCTAAATCTTAATATTCACAATAGAACTGTGTAAACTGTGTATTTTTGTTTGATCTCTCTTTATAATTAAATGGAGAGGACATTATTGTGTACCCAGTATTATTTTAATTAATTGGTACATACAAAATAAATATTAAGATTTTGGTCCCCATATAATAGTTTTCAAACGAATAGTTTACTTGTAGGACCTGGTTTTATTTATTCCTTTAATTTAGCATTTCACCAAAGCAGGCTTTCAAATTAATTAAGTTATTGTAGAAAATATTATTTTTTGTATTGTTGTACAAGTACTAGTATATTATACTTAAGTGTAACACATATCTGCGTATATTTCGGCAATTATACGTTTTTTGTTATTATAAAAAGGTTCTTACTACTACGTTTAGTTATAATTTTGTGTAAAAAATATTCTTGCGCTGGTAACCCAATCTGCAAAAAAAAATTGTTTCCAAAGAGGTCGTCGATGACTTTGCGATTATCCACAAAATTACAAAGAAAAAGTGTACCTACTCGTAGAAGCAAGATTTCATAGTTTATCCTATACTTTATATTAGTGTAAGCATATAAATATACACGTCATGGCCGGAGCGATGTTATTCGAGAGATCACGCGTCTCGTCGACTACAAGGGACGAAGACGTCCGCATGACCGACAAAATGGTTAGCACTGGCGGACAACCCGATGATGACGAGGAAAACATAAGAGCAAAAGAACAAGGGATCCTGAACCTCGGCGAGAAGTACAAGAAAGAAGGCAAAGCTAAAGAACTGGCAGAACTCATCAACTCGACGCGCCCGTTCCTCAGCCTTATAAGCAAAGCGAAGGCAGCCAAATTGGTGCGATCTCTCGTCGATTTCTTCCTGGACTTGGAAGCGGGAATCGGCATAGAGGTCCAGTTGTGCAAAGAGTGTATAGAATGGGCCAAGGAGGAGCGACGCACGTTCTTGCGACAGTCGTTGGAAGCGAGACTGATCGCGCTATACTACGACACAGGAATGCACACAGAGGCCCTTGAGCTCGCCACGGCGCTTCTCAAGGAACTCAAAAAGCTAGATGACAAGAATTTACTAGTGGAAGTGCTCCTTTTCGAGAGTAAAACATTTCATGCACTCAGCAATCTACCGAAAGCCCGCGCTTCTCTCACCTCAGCTCGCACCACTGCCAACGCCATCTACTGTCCGCCCAAGATGCAGGCGGCCCTGGACCTCCAGTCAGGTATTCTGCATGCTGCAGATGAACGTGATTTTAAAACCGCTTACTCATATTTCTATGAAGCTTTTGAAGGTTATGATGGCGCCGACAGCCCAAAAGCTCTGACTGCACTCAAGTACATGCTGCTATCCAAGATAATGCTCAACCAGGCGGAGGAAGTGGGTACTGTGTGTGGAAGCAAGACTGCCCTCAAGTATGCCGGTAAGGAACTAGAAGCCATGAGAGCTGTAGCAACCGCATCCCACAAGAGGTCCCTAGCTGACTTCCAAGCTGCACTTAAAACTTTCAAAAGGGAATTGGAAGAGGATTCGGTTGTTAGGGCTCACCTTGGTGCTCTGTATGACACTATGTTGGAGCAGAACCTTTGTCGCATTGTAGAACCTTACATGAGGGTTCAAGTGGATCATGTTGCTCGCTCTATACGCTTGCCCGTTATACAAGTAGAAAAGAAACTGTCCCAAATGATCTTGGACAAGAAGCTGAATGGTATCCTGGATCAGGGCGAGGGTGTCCTGATTGTGTTTGATGAATCCCCCGTTGAGAAGACTTATGAGACTGTCCTGGAGACCATTCACCATATGAGCAAGGTAGTTGACACCCTTTACCAGAAAGCAAAGAAACTCTCATAGTTTTGTTGTATAAAGTTGTAGCTTTAAAAAATATGTATATGAAAGTACCCATAACATTTCAGTTCTAACAATAAAATACTTTTATTTTGAATAATTTCTAAATTCCATTATTTGTACCAATTTGTTGTAAGCTAATAAAAATAAAATAGTGTCTTAATAAACATTTTGTAAAATTATAAAGGGCTATTTCTGTAATGTTATAAGTGTAGGACTGACTTGTTGCTGTTGGTTGTACGTAACCCCATTACAAATTATGCAGCATTTTGAACTAATACTTAATTTGATTTTACATTTCCTTTTTTAACTTAAAGCTAGTGAATTATAATATTCTGTTTTATTGAGAAAATAAAAGGTGTTCTCCAAATATTTTTGTTTTATTCATCTCTGCCTTGGTCACACCCACACACTTATTTAGCAAGTCATGGTACTTTAACTGTTGGCAAACGCAACTGTGATTCACATTATGTATAAACATATGCTTGCTTTATATACCTACAGTGCAATGCAGTGATCACCTCTAACTGCCAATGCTTGCATGACTCTTCTTGAGGAAAGAAAATGTGCTACCATAATATCGATAGCATTATAATTTAGGCTCTAAACTTGAACTTGTACATAAGATTGCTTCAATTATGCTTTTATTAATATCTTTTCATATGTAAGTCAGTAAATCTACCTATTATTTCCTCTATTTGGCACTGTAAAGGGGTCAGAGGGAAGAATTAATTTAAAAACAATGTTTTTTTCTGCAAGCTTCGAACCAGGGGGGTAAACGAAAATAAATCTAATAGTATTTCTTATATATTGTAGTTTATTTGATACCCAGTTTGTGCTGAAGAGACATCCTATACCTACCAAGGTTGGTTAAAATTAGCCCTCTACTTAAAAGTTACTAAGGCGTAAAAGGCAGTTGACCTCATTTTCCTAATAGAGTACTTTAGTTGTTTACATTGAACGCTAGTTTGACGTGATTCTCTCAAAGGTAGTCGATTGACAAACGACCTCTTTAGTTGCGCCAATTAAGATACATGTTAACATCAACAGATAGTACCCAGGATGTACACAATAAAAATACGATACTAGTATGATAACGTTTTTATTTTAATTAAAATACACTTTAAAACATTATAATGATACATGGACCCATTCTTTAATATCACAATTAGTTACAAAATAATTAAATTGGAAAATTGCTTATAATATTACATCGTAAAATAGGTAAACATAAGTTCAAGATCATATTTGCTTAGGTACATAGTAATGGTACAGTTTAGCTACATAGCTTTTAAAAATGCAATCTGCATTGTTTATTCTATTCAACTTGTCTTTGGGAAGGTGCCACCATGAGTTCCAGAATCTAGATAGAGTTTTCGTCAGAAGAGAGCTATTAGTCGTTATCACAGTAAGTTAAATCGGTTAGCGTTTTTCATACTATATTAACTCCTGTCTCAAAGGCACCATAGGTTAGGTTAGGAATATGGCCGGAATCTTCGATGGAAGATGGCTGTATAGTGTTAATAATAGTAGGTTTTATCAATTAGCGTTGTTCATTTTATTCAACTCCCCGGTGTCTTCAGTAACATGCCACCGCGGCTACCAGAAGTAGAGTCGAGCCTTCGAAAGTAGATAGATGGCTTGAAGCTCCAGAAGATGTAATTTTCTATAGAAGAGGAGGACTATAGATTGTTAATCATAGATTTTATCAATTAGTGTTGTTCATACTATATTAACTCCTGTCTTGAAGGCACCATATGTTAGGTTAGGAAGATGGGCGGAATCTTCGATGAAAGATGGCTGTATGTTGTTAATCATAGTAGGTTTTATCAATTAGCGTTGTTCATACCATATTAACTCCTTTCTCGAAGGCACCATAGGTTAGGATAGGAAGATGGGCGGAATCTTCGATGAAAGATGGCTGTATGTTGTTAATCATAGTAGGTTTTATCAATTAGCGTTGTTCATACCATATTAACTCCTTTCTCGAAGGCACCATAGGTTAGGATAGGAAGATGGGCGGAGTCTTCGATTGAATATGGCTATAGGTTGTTAATCATAGTAGGTTTTATCAATAAGCGTTGTTCATACTATATTAACTCCTGTCCTTGAAGGCACCATAGGTAAGGTTAGGAAGATGGGCGGAATCTTCGATGGAAGATTGCTGTATGTTGTTAATCATAGTAGGTTTTATCAATTAGCGTTCTTCATACCATATTAACTCCTTTCTCGAAGGCACCATAGGTTAGGTTAGGAAGATGGGCGGAGTCTTCGATTGAAGATGGCTATAGATTGTTAATAATAGTAGGTTTTATCAATTAGCGTTGTTCATTCTATTCAACTCTTCGGTGTCTTCGGGAACGTGCCACCGCGGGTTCCAGAAATTGGGCGGAGTCTTCGGCCTCTCAGGATTATGCCTCCCGCGGTGTTTGGAGCATTCGTTTATCTTCTTCGCTAGCATCACCGGGTCGTTCTTGTAAAGTTCACCGTAGAACTAGAACAATAAATACAAGCGCGACGCGCGAGTGATATCTCTGGTGTTGCAAGCGTACATAGGTTACGGTAACCATTTACCAAGAGGTGGGCCGTATGCTCGTTTGCCACCTTTGTTATATAAAAATAGCAGGACATGAAAAAAAATTGACGACCTCTGTGGCGCAGTGGTCGAAGACTGCCTTCCCTTTGTACTACGACTTACGACACAGGGAATCCTAGTGTGGGGTCATGACTATGTATGTATAATTTGACTGTTTTTATTTATTATAAGTATGCTTACATTCTTGCACTGTTCACAACTCCAGCCCTGAAGATTACGTTTCTCCTGTTTATTTCTCACAGTGGGCTCCTTGTAAATCGGTTCAAGCAGTTCCGGTAACTTCCTGTAAACCAATTGTAATTTGCATCATCGGTCGTGTTACAACTAATACATTTATATAAGACATAGCTACCTACAGTTCTACAAAACCTAGAGTCAACAAGATGCATATAGATAGATCATAGACACATAAAATGTGTAATTTAAAAAAAAACTAACAAACACGCTTTTATGACGCACCAATTATAAAAGAGAATTCTACTATCCACCACCTGGCTCCATCATCAGACCCTCGTTAATAAGCCCAATCTGTTGGACTTGTCAAAACGAATCATATGTGCCCATACTCGAGAGGACTAGTAAAGCCACTGAAGAGTTCCACTAACCATACCTCCTGGCTCCATCATCAGATCAGCTTCAAGATACTAAATTATAGTATTGTCATCCGAACTACATATACATACAAAGATTCATTTCGTTACGACAATTAAAAATAGGTTAAAATTTACTTCCAAGATTGATTACATTGCTTGTTATTTAGTTACGAGTGAAGCTAATATAAGCGTGTTAGAAACGACGTTTTGTTCCTCAAAAAGCGCCAGCAAAACATGTCTATTCTCTATAAGATTTTTACGGCGGGCGGTAATGATAATTTGGAACATCAATTTTATTTAGTTGTTTATTTATTAATAAAATATATTCAAGAGTGAGTTCAAATGAGAGTTTTTCACGGCCACTTTGAATCAAGCTTTCAGTAATCAAAACAGATGGCGCTGCTCTCAGAAGTGAGTAAATAATTTTTTTTTGACCTTGTCTTTTTGTGACCTTGACAAGCAAGCACCATAAACAAACCTTGAACCTTACGGTACTTGCAACGTCAGAGCCATCTATCGCCCCAGTTGGAACTATTTTTTTTTATTTGATTAAAACGCCCTCATTACCTTTTAATGTTTTCAACAGCAGCCATCTTGTTTTCCGGCCGCAGATCCGTAACTTCTTGCTTTGGAGGTGTATTCATTATATTGATGTTCTCCGCTAGAGGGCGCTTTGGACTAAACAAAAACAGAAATAGAATGCAATAGTTTATTGCTCAAAAATATAGGTTAATTAACATTTAATTTTGTTAAACAATATTGAAGACATTTTTATCATTGTCTATGGCGCAGAGGGCGAAGGCCCGCCTTGCGTTAAAAAATCTTTGTATATGCAAATATATGTCTCGGGTCTGGGTGTTTTCTATATATAATATGTATGTATTTACAAAAAAAATACAAGTAATATATATCAGTCATGTAGTTTCCATAACACAAGCTCTGCTTACTTTAGCGCTAGATGATACCGTGTGAAAATGACCAGCATTATTTATTTATTACAAAAAAGTAAGAAAATGTATGTAAAAGAATCGTGAATTCAGCATGGATGGGTGTCCGATGTAATAGCGTGTTATATTACTCTGCGTCGGCGATTTGTGTCATGCCGTTTTTAGGGTTCTGTACGAAGGGTACACATTCTATAACTAAACCTACGCCCATTTTTTAAATCTAAAAATGTGTAACACATTATAATATTAAATGGCCTCTTACAATGTTAACTATTAAATAATGAATAAGTCAAACATCTAATGTGGAATGTTAACTAATATACAAAAACGCAACACGTCCCAAATATAATGTTTGGACATATCTCTGACTACCCCCTCTTGGTATACTCACAGATCTGAGTGTTACGTGAGGATCTCAATCATTCTATTGGATTGGATTCAGGGATTCTATATCGCGTTCAACTTTTTATTATAAATCACCAGGACGTTTGGGCTGTGTAACAGCGGTATAAAAACTAATTTTGCGTCTGTAGTCGTACGGAACACTTAGTGGGCGAGTCTGACTCGCACTTGGCTCGTCTTTTTTTACTCGTGGTCACCGTAATACTTCGCAATGTTTAAAATATTGCTGTCTCACCTTTTAACATGTTCCTGCTCTAACATATTGACGTGATCTAGAAGGGAAATACTGGAGTCGTCTTCGCAGTGCGTCGCGTCTTCGTCCATTTGCTTTATAGACTGTTTGGTGACTGCTAACTGTATTGTCTGACTCTCCTTCTTGATATTATTGAACCTGTTAAGTGGATTTATTCAGTAGTAGAACTCCTTGTTAAAAAATAGGGGGCATGTACCAGATGTAATGTTTGGATGTGCCTCCGACTACCCCCTACTTGGTATCCTCAAAGATCTACTCACTGAGTATGTATCTGAGGATGTCCACCATGGGGAAGAGTCGTGAACGTGTTTTATTTTTTTAGAACTCCTTGTAAAATAGCTCATCCGGCGAGAGTACCACTACCTACTTTTTCTGCCGCAAAGCAGTAATGCTCACATTGCTGTGTTCCGGTTTGTAGGGCATGGGTGCCGGTGTAATAACAGCCAGATGAGATTTTTCATCCGTCATGTCTCAGGGACGGCAACGCGCGATACCTCTGGTGTTGCAATCGTCCATAGGTTACTGTAACCGCTTACCAACGGTGGGCCGTACGCTTATTTGCCAATTTAGTTGGTAACATTATTGGCTCATTAATTATTCCTTATTTAATGTTTTAATGATAAACTTTTATTAAGCACAACTTATAACACAAAATAAGTGTGGTTCAAGTTGAAAAGACCTTTCCAACGACACATGTGTCATTGCTATTGGAGGGTTGTACCAATTTGCGCATTCTTCTTTCGCAGGTATATGATAGTATTTGTGTAGTCTTAAATTTTTATTTGGGTTAGAATTGCGAAAATTTTAAGTTGTTTTAAAACATTAGTATAATTTGTGTTTTTTTTTGTTAATATGCATATAGTTTTTATATATTTAGATGTAACCTTGTTATATGTTAAATTTAGTAAAATACAAAAAAAAAATTGTATGATGGTGGGACAGTTGTGAAACAAATATTAATTAATTACTTAATTCATTTTATTTTAATGTAACCCGTTTCGACTCTTGCACTTAAAATAATAATAAACTTCCAACAGACGCATTATATAGTCCTGATCCCAGCACTAGGATTCCCTGTGTCGTGGGTATCAGTAACAACGGGTACCGTGGTACCACAACACCCGGAACCCGGAACGAATACCTGCAGAGCATACAAACACTTGTCCCATGCCGGGAAACGAACCAGCACGTCTTGCATCCCGTCCGCCGCACCACCAAGGACGTCATTGATATAACAGTCAATAATGGGTCATTATGACGACCTCTGTGGCGCAGTGGGCGAAAGCCCGGATGAAACGCAGAAAGTTGCGGGTTTGATTTCCACTTTTTGGTAAGATCTGCAAATATTTGTCTCGGATCTGGGTGTTATCTCCATACAATACGTATGTATTTACAAAAAAATATATAAGTAGTATATCAGTCATGTAGTTCCCATAATACAAGCTCTGCTTAGTTTGGGGCTAGATGATGCTGTGTGAAAAATGTCCAGCGTTATTTATAACAATTATATTGGTTTTGTGAATTCTAAAGTCAAAGTCAAAATTAATTTATTCATTAAAATCACAAGGATCACTTTGGTCCTTGTGCTTTTAAGTTCTGATAGACTTACCGGCCAGCGATTGGATTCAATATGTTTATAGAGTCTTCCATTGCTGTGACATCATTATGGTTTCTATTTTTATCGCATTTAGGTTCATTTTCACATTTTTCAGTCTTCACCTTCAAACTTAGGGCGGGTCTTTTGAATTTACTCGGACTGTCTTTAGAAGAGTTTTTTATTCTGAAAGATAAATATTTTCTGATTTAAAACACCACCGATGTGTAATAAAACCTATCTGCTCCATTCCAATTAAAGCAGCTTTCTAATAAACAGTAAATTTTTTGAAAATTTCAAAACCTCTGAGTGTTCAAACAATGAAATCCCATGTCTAAACAAAAAAAAAACAAGTGTGTGTGTGTGTTAGAGTGTTGGCCTAGTGGGCGGTACCGACTTCCGATACGAATGTCGTGGTATCGAACACGTTTGTGGATTATTTTCCACTTAAAAATTTGCCTACTATGCGTTTTTGCATAGTTCTTAGCATTCCAAATTACATGATTAGATTTTAATGAATCGAACTTTTGGTTCATGAGCGTGTTAAGCGCACCGCACATAATTTGCAAAATTTATTGGTGCACGAAAGCGATCGGATTTCGAAAAAAATATGTAGGTATAGTAATTATAATGTTATCTTACAAGGTAAAGCTCGTTGGCCCACTGGTGGGCGATGGTAGGATGGTATCATCATTTTCAATTGATTCTTTCTTGATGAGAGGCTGAAATTAAAATAGAAATATATTTATAAAACTGATTTTGTATCTGCAATACGTAGTTTATAGACTTTGAATGAGTCCTGTCTTAAAACAATCAATACGCTCACGACTGGCGGCCCCATAATGGACATCCTCAGATCTATACTCAGTCCACAGATCCGTGAGGGTCAGTCAGAGGCACGTCCAAACATATTTTATTTGGAACAGGTTGCAAGCCCATCGCCGCTTATTGTTACAATAACCGATTATGACCATTATCCCTTGGAATTTTTAGTTTACGCAGTTTTAGGAATTCTAAGGCATATATGCCTGTTCCCTAACGATTCCTATTAATCATACTAATTATTATTATAAATGTGAAATATGGATGTTTAGATGTTGGCTTTTTTCTAATAATCTTTATAACGGCTGACCAATTTGGAAAAACACATTGGCCCCAGAACCACAGAGGCTAGTATTTAGATGTTATGGCCTCTGCCATATCTAAATATCAAAACTGTCACAATTTTAATATTTATCAGATGTTTATAATTCATAAAAATAAACACATATAAGTCACACACATAGTCCGGATCCTCCACTAGGATTCCCTGTGTCGTGGGTATTAGGAACTATGGGTATTTTAGTACTACATAACTCAGACCCGGAATAAATATCTGCAGAACATGCAAAAAATTGTCTTGCAGCAGGAATCGAACCTCTGAAGTCCCACCCGGTTATTGACGCGCCAAAGTTAACATATATTGACATGTTATATTTTAATGATATAACGAGATAAACTGTCATACGGGCCACCTGCCCGCTTAGCATGAGCACCCAAGACAACGTTTTCTTTACGAAAGAGAAGACAAAATCGATATCTGACGCCTTTTCTGTCAAACAAAAGAGAGGGACAAAATATTTTTTGTCTTCTCGACGGCAGACAAAATCGTTGTCTTGGGTCCTGGCTGATGGTGCGCGGTTACCGTTGCCTATTGACATCTGCAATGCTTGGGGCATTGGTGATGCGTTGCCTGCTCTGAAGGACTTCGAAGGTTCATCTGCTAAATATCTTGTCTGCGAATAACGTGGATATTTTTTACAATAGCCTGCCGAAACTCCTACAAATAGCACAGGCAGTTTTAGAAACAAATTGTTTAATTTGTTTAGATTAGTTCTCTTCTTCTATCTGATATTATATACTTTCTTACATATATCATCGCTTTAAATAAAAAAAAATCATCGTTATACATAATATGATGTATAAAATAATATTTACCATCACATTCTCACTGTGAAGACTCCCACGAGAGAACTCGGGTGAACACGTCAGGTCTACCACGGAGGTTTGCTTTAACTTCACCAGGTTCAGTCGAGACTGTCTCAGCTTGACGACTTTACTGCTGGTCGGAGTCGGGTATGTGAGCTTAACGCTCTTTGATTCGGGTGTTGGCCTACATTAAAACGACGAAAACATAAACGAATAAAAACACCAAAAACAAAACAAAACCGTTCAAGATTCAATGTCAATAAAATCACGTACATACTTAGAGAACGTCAACTTAAAAAAAAAACGCAAGATTCCTAGCGACTAAGCTAAGAAGAATCAGGGCTTATTTCTCAAATACGGAGAACACGGTTGGTGAAATGTCCTCCATTTGGAAAGGGGTAGATCTTCCACAAGAATAACCAGCCTTGTTTTCTTGCCTTTCTTTCCTGGCTTGGTCGCTGAGGAACAGGCAGTAGATAAAACCGATGTTTCAGAATGATCCTTGTGATTTTAATGAATAAATTTAGTTTGACTTGACCGGACCGATCCATCTGATCCACTTACCTGGGATTCTAGGACCGGCAGTTGTTGTCGAGAGGTATTATTTACGTTCAAACTCCCCGATATTGTGGTAAGCGCGATTCAGATCATTTAATGAATATTCAAGCGCCATCTATGAGTTGTACGCGGTAGCATGTAGCTACGGTATATTCGTAATCAGTAGTTCGTTGCTATTGCGTTGATGGGATCAAACACTTGATCCTATCAACGCACAGTGACATATACAATTTATGTCATGAGATTTAGCAAACGGGACCTTACAAATAATCTTACCAATCACTGGGACATTTTTTCTTATCCCTGAAATCTGATGACTTGCCCAGAACACTCTTTGTTTTCTTCGTTTGTATAATGGGACTCAATCGCCCCGGAGTCCCTTCTATCTCACACACAGACTCTTCTTTGAAAGACACATCTTCTGTTATCGATACATTTTCCTTTTCATTAGGGCTGATATCATGTTCTGTTTGTGCTGGACTGATTTTCAGAGCTGGCGTATGGGCGCCATCAAAGAGTGCTTTGAATATTTCTGCCAAAATATTCCAGTCTTTTGTGTCATTCAGTTTTGTGAGAGATGATGCTGTGGAATTGTTTTTTAATAATAGGATTAACATATTGTTTATTTCAGGCAACATGTGCATGCACAAACAAAATATGTTATATACAATATATTTATATACACAATCATATTTTGCCATATACATGAAAATATACAACAAAAAACTGTAAATTAAGTTTCGTAAGTAAGAACAATAAATATTATTCGTCTGGTAGAGGTGAAGGAAAACATCGTGAGGAAAGCGGCATGCCCTAGAACCAAAAATTCGAATGCATGTGCCCACAGATAGTGTTCCAATAAGCGGCAATGGGCTTGCAACCTGTCACGTGGAATGCTTACTACTTGCAAAACGAGGGCATGTACCAAATTAAATGTTTGGACGTGCCTCTGACTACCCCCTACTTGGTATCCTCAAAGATCTACTCACTGAGTATGTATCTGAGGATGTCCACCATGGGGAATACAGTCATGAGCGTGTTTGTTTTGTTGATAGAGGTCCTATTGGTTATTATAGTTGAAAATGTTTACAGGATGTTTAATTAAACAATCTGAACCTAATAAAGTTTTATTTGAAAATCGTATAAAAGTTAACCTTACCAACAGATTGTAAGATTTGATCTTTATTGACAATCACTTTCTTGAGGTCCTCTGTTCCTATACAGATTTTGCTGTGAAAATAAGAAATGTGTTAGAGTTATAGACAAGCTTTTTTTTAACTTAAGTTGGTAACTACAAAGCACCGAAATTCTTACCTTTCACACTTATGTTTCATCGTCAAATATTTCTGCTTGTGATTTTCACATTCAATTTGCAGTTGCTCAAAATCTAATAAAAGTTCTATAATAAAAAAATACAGCTAATCAATTTCATTGCTAACAGATAAATATAGATTATGGTATTGTTGGGTAATAAAAGAACACCAGTTCTCTTCCTCACCACTAGAGGGTAGAGCCAAGAGCCATTTCCTGTTACCATAAATGAAAGCGAAAAATTAAAATTATATGTAAATGATATTAGCTTGTGAGATGTCACATGACTGTTGGCAAGTTGGTAGACCCGTGCAGACCAGCTTACTAGCAAGTAGCTGGTACTAAGTTATTCCAACTAATATTTCGGTCGGAAGGTTGTGGGTTCAAACTACATCAATAGATTAAAAAACAAAAAAAAACATGCTCACAACAGTTTGGTCATCCACAGATCATGGTCATCTAATTCATACATACTCAGTGAATAGATCTTTGAGGAGACCAAGTAGGCAGTAGTTAGAGGAACATCCAGGTACAACAAAGGATATTAGTCCAAATATGATTGTATGAATTTATTATTATTACTAGTTAGGTACCCTCTGTTACTGCAGAATATTATTGCATACCTTTGAAATTAACTATGCATTGCTGGAGAGTAGATTCAAGAGCTAAAACCTTGACATTGTTTGAAAACACTGGAGAAATAGAACTGCAATTGGATAAACCCATATCTGTTCTCTGATAGACATCCAATAAGCACCAGCTTTGTAATGTATCAACTAGATAACAAATTGTAGTGATTATGTACTTGCTCAATGAAAGTCAGAAGAAAGAAAATAAAAGTGGTTATAGCTATTAGTTCTTGGAAAAATCTCTTCTCATTTCAAACACAATCAGAGCTTAGACATTTTTAACATTTGATAAAATTTGATTTGTTTGAAAAGAAGTTTATTTTTTAATATGCCTTTTTAAGTCAGGCTATAGTAGTAGGACCATACCTCTTCCGTAATTTTTTTCATTCATTTATATGAGAGATTTTTTGTGTTTCGATAAAGAAAAAGACAATGTTGCTAGACCGGTCCGGATCACCGTAAATTTGGCGCTAAGTAGACTAGATTCACCCATTTTTTTATGTAAAAAAAAACCTAAAAATAAGTCAGTATAATATTGCTTAGTAATAAGTCAAGTAGCCTAATTTTTGTAACCTAATGATGCAAGTGGAAAAATAAATAAACTTTTGTTAATTTTTCCACTTGCAAAATGTCCTGAACTGAAAGTGAGTTTATATGGACAAGTTTTTTTTAGATTTATCAAGTTTGTTGTTGACTCATCAAGTATGTGAGTTGAGTATTAGTAACTCAACACTAAAATTATCAATAAGCTCACATAATTCTAATGTCGATGAAAGTAACGACAAAAGGACGGCATAGATTCAGATTCTGAATTTTAGAAAGGCGGAACAGTTATTATTGCTGGCGTTCAATGACGACGCTAAATAAAATTTCTATAAATAAACGTCAAAGTGGTCGGTGATACTAGAATTACGTCAAGAAGATTAAGTTAAACTTGAAAAAAAAAACACAAAATATCACCTCACAAATAACAATATATTTAAGTATATATATATTTATATTACAAGCTAATATAAAATAGTATATAATTAATACATATAATAATATATAAAAAACTGTAAATGTAAAGCAAAGAACCATCCAGTGAAATCCTAAAGCTTAACTACCAATTAACCCAGAGATAGTTGTCTCTGCGAGTTGACGCCAGGGCAGAGAGGGACATCCTCGGAGCCCTAACTAAACGCCTAACAACAGCGTTTGAAAATAAGCTTAGTGCTGGCTTACATCACGACCACAGACAACACAGATTTTTTAATCCTGTTATTTGGAGAACAATATAACAAATTTCGCAGCAAACAAATTAAATTAATTGCGAAAACCCAAATTTTTGCAATTTGTTTCCATCAAAGTAAGTCAAAAGTCAATTTCAAATGTATCAAATAAAATTTCTACTTTGATTCAACATGGAATCAAATAGATGTATAAAAATAAGTACTTTGCATAAATAGTAGGTCGTATGATCTTGCAAAGCAAATCGCACTCTTTCATGCATCTTGGATGGTGGAATAGTAAATTCGGCTGCAGTCTAACATGTCGAGCCCGATAAAAAAAGTTTGTTGATTCTTTTGGCGCCAAGTGAAATTTACGTGAACTAATTTTACTTTTCAGAAAGATACGATCAAAATAACTAGGTATGTTGAATATGGACGACGACGATGAAATGATTATGATTATTGTCGGTGATGAGAAAGGCGATGGTCCATCTTTAGCGATGCCCATCAAAGAAGAACCAGCTGAAGCCTTTGACGAATCTGCCTTGGAGTCGATTTTAAAGAGCGCCAAAATGCATGGCGAGTACATCAGTCTGCGAAATGAAGAAGATTTTAAATGCGAATATTTGGATGATTATATCAAGGTAAAATTCACTATTATGCAAGTAGGTAGGTAAATCAAGGAACTAACCCTACACATATAGGTAATTAACTCTGTGAATATGGCTAGTTTGGTTGAATATGTATGTCGGGAAATCAGCACATAAGAAGACAAGCCATGAAAATCAGTAGTTGCCCCTTACATTCAATGACATCCATAGAAATCATTATATTTATTAGAAAACATGAATTTTCCATGATACCTGATTGTTAAGCGCTCAAGCCAGAGCGTTATAAGAAGCTTATAATAGCCAGAGTTTCCTATCAATTTAATGAAACAGTTATTGCTAAAATGAATTGCTTTATTATAGGCCAGTATGACACAGCTGCGGGGGCCAGTGTATCATCACAACATAATCTATATGAATTTAATAAGTTATTTAATTCTGGTGTAATTTGCAGGAATGCAAGCCTCAGATACCGATTCTTGAATGTGACATAAAAGTTGAACAGATGGATACAGAGAACACAAGTGACAATGGTGAGAGTTACAAGACTGCCAAGAGAGGACCTTCTCTGAAACAGAAGCAGTCTTACATTACAGAGTTGCGGAAAAACTTCCCAAAATTGAGGAAAAACGAGGAATACCTAGTGACACATCTTTCTGAGAGGATGAAACATACCAAGCCTCCACCACCACCCAATAATTTCTGCCAAGACATTGATGGGTTGTTTATGTGAGTTTATATTTTAATCATCTCAATATTTCTGATGACCTCTGTGGCGCAATGGGCGAAGGCCTGCCTGAGACGCAAAAGGTTGCAGGTTCGATTCCCACTGCGGGACAAATGTTTGTAATGTTTGTCTCGGGTCTGGGTGAGTTCTATGTATAATATGTATGTATTTACAAAAAAAAAGTATATAAGTAGGTATATTAGTCATGTAGTTCCCATAATACAAGATCTGCTTAGTTTGGGGCTAGATGATGCTGTGTGAAAAATGTCCAGCATTATTTATTTATTTATTTATTTTATTTTATTTTATTCTTTGACAACCTTTGTAGCTCAGTGGCAGAAGGCCCGCCTGAGACGCAATAGGTTGTGGGTTCGATTCCTGCCATGAGACAAATGTTTGTATTATATGTAAATATTTGTTTCGGGTATGGGTGTTTGGTGTATGTATTTATAAAAAAAAAGTATATAAGTAGTGAATCAGTCATGTAGTTCCCATAATACAAGCTCGGCAAAGTTCGTGTTTCCGAATTAATATGATTATGCAACCAATGTCCGGCAGTTTGTGTGTGACGCTTCAAAGGTGATAGCTCGTGCGGTTCCAGTATTTGGAAGTATATAGAGCTGTTAACACCAGTTCTCACATTTCGTAGCAGTACATATTTAGTTGGATTTTTTTCATCCTATTTTTTTAAGTCAATTTTTTTTATGTGACTTATTAAGTTACGATAATTGCAAAAATTATTATGTAATTTTTTTTGAAAATCGTTTTTTGTTGTCATTAAATAACTGAACTTGTAAACAATTTGAAGCACTTTTTCGGAACTATTATAATTTCACGATACTAAAAAATACATCATTGTTGTTCCAGCTATAGATAAATATCTAGAGCAGTATTCAGTATTGGACGTTCGTATTTCCGATAATGGATGAAATTTGCCGAAGCATCTAATTAATCAAAATCATAAGAGCTGTTTTTGAGACAAAACAAACAAACCTTATATGTATACATTGGTTGTTAAAGTGTTAACCCACTTAAGCTTTGCTTACTTTGGGGCCAGATGACGCTGTGTGAAAATGTGCAGCATTATTTATAACTTAAATGTTATTTTATGGCTTCTAAGCGATAAGACCGCCCATTGTACTTTCTTTAGAAAAATATTTTGTTATGTTATTTGTTTAAGGTGTACAATATATTATTTTCATTCATTCATTATTTTATTCCACAGGTGTGTTTATTGTGAAGAGGTGAGTCCCAGCTTGCCTGCAGCAAGCCGTCACTATCAAAAGAAGCATGGTACTCGATACCTCATCTGCTATGCATGTGGAGCCGACTATAGGTGGTGAGTATTTTTAACAACAATCCTACTACTAGCTTCTGCCCTCGGTTTCGCCGGCGTGGTACCCGTTTAAAAGTAGCCTATATGTTATTCTGATGTATAAGCTATATAACTGTAAGGTTTCATTAAATCCGTTCAGTAGTTTTTGCAAGTAAGAGTAACAAACATCCTCACAAACTTTCGCGTTTATAATAGTAGTATAATTATCGTGGGTCAAGTGTTTGTATGGTCTGCAAATATTTGTCTTGTATCTGGGTTTTTTCTATGTATAATATGTATATATTTACAAAAAAGAAAAACGGAAGACGAGAATTTATAATATCACAAAAATGAATCGAACCCGCGACCATCTTGGGATGTTGCGCAACGGCTCGAAGCGCCGAGGCTTCACCTACAGAGTCTGTTCAATGACTAAAATTATAACTTACTTACAAAGGAATAACTCAGATCCGAGACAAATATTTGCTGATCATACAAACATTTGTGCCGCAGCGGGAATCTCAGCGGGCCTTTGTCCATTGCGCCGTCAAGAGTTTAGCGTTGGTTAACACTTTAAAAACCCAGTTTTTTTTATTTTGCTTAAAATGTCTTTGTTTCATTCAGTACAACAGGTCTGTACAAGCACGAGAAACTGTGTGCGGCGCCGGACGCGCGGATAGTCTTGAAGGCGCGCGGTCGGTACCTGGGAAGGAAGGGCCGCTGTCGACCATTCCTTACACTGAACAAGTTCGACCCTTGGGATCTGAAGATCACGAAATATACCAGGAAAAGGTAATCATAAATAAATAATTCTGGACATTTCTCACACAGCCCCTAAGCAGAGCTTGTATTATGGGAACTAACATGACTGATTTACTAATTGTATACTTTATGTAAATACATACATATTATACATAGAAAACACCTAGACCCGAGACAAACATTAGCTAATCGTACAAACATTTGTCCAGCAGCGGGAATCAAACCCGCAACCTTCTGCGTCTCAGGCGTGCCTTCGCCCACTGTGCCACAATGGTCGTTTTTGTAAGAAATGTCTCTTATTTTAATTTGTGCTTGTTCCCAGGTACTTCTGTTCGCTGTGCACCGCTAGTTTCACGCAGAAGGAGACGTTGACATCCCACGAGCACATGCACATCGGATACCGGCCTTTCCAGTGCGACCGCTGCCCCGTCGCGTACACCTCCGCAGTCGCGCTAAAGGTATGCACCTACTGTACAAACTGTCAAAGTCAAAGTCCTACTGTCAAAGTCAAAGTAAAAATTCATTTATTCATTAAAATCACAAGGATCACATTTAAACGTCGCTTTATCAAAGTCAAAGACAAAATTCATTTATTCATTAAAATCACAAGGATTATTTTTAAACGTCGCTTTTATCTATTGCCTGTTCCTCCGCGACCAAGACACGAAAGAAAGGCAGGAAACAAAGATGGTTATTCTTTTTTATGATCCTTTTACAAAACAACGAGTTGGAGCGTTTTCTATCCCAAGAGTTTTTATCATCTAACAGGGCCTTAATGAAATAACGCAAAACTTCAGACACCCCAAATGATTTTTATTTGTTTTTGTTAATTATTAATTGATAGAACTATGTACAAGTAGGTATATACAAAAAATACAGATAAAACAGTTAGTTATCTAAAGACTGTTGCAAATTATTTATATATAGTTCAACTGCTCCAGATCACTACCAGACGGAAGCGCTCCTAAAATACTGGCCGCATTGCCACGCTGAATGGCAATACTGATGCGTTGACCCAGTTCATTATTGTAGGAGATATTTGTATTAATGTTGTGAAAAGTTCTGATTGCTTTATAGCTTTTTGAATCTTATCAATGTGGTGCGTGCCGCGCCGCGCGGATCTGTCAAGGAGAAAACCCTTTGAATTTTGGACACGGCGTCATAAAAAAAATATTAATTTAATATAATGCATCCAAAAAGTTGCTACATCGATTCTACTCTCGATTCTGATCAAACTATTTTAAGGTTTTGCGTTAAGTATATCATTGCGACTTTGTATATGCAGTTTGCAGTGGCTTTGGGAGGGGCTTGACCCAGCTGAGAGTAGGCTTTATTGAGTTATAAAATTCCAAACACGCCATAACAGTTTTTCCTATTATGCGGAACCTTTTTTTTTGTATGAATAAATAATGCTGGACATTTTCCACACAGCGTCACCTAGCCCCAAACTAAGCAGAGCTTGTGTTATGGGAACTACATAACTGATATACTACTTAAATACATTTTTTTTCTAATAACATACATATTATACATTGAAAACACCCAGAGACAAATATTTGTCTCGCGGCGGGAATCGAAGACCTTTTGCGTCTCAGGCCTTCGCCCACTGCGCCACAGAGGTCACAGAGAGCGTAAGATCAATTGAAATGGTATTAAATAAAATCTATAAAGTAGAAGACAATTGCCTGTACGTGGACCGTACATTGTTTAACACCTAATAATAGAAAGATAGATTTTTTTTTATTGCACAAGATAAAAACAAGTACATAGGCAAACTTAATGCTAATTAGCATTTTCTTCCAGCTAACCTTTATGTTATGAAAAGTGGAGCGGTAGTGCTTTTGGCTGATTACCAATATAAGAGAAAACATTATTAAATAAAATAACTTGCTACTTAAAATAGAAGTAAACTACATACATAAAACTAAAAATAATTCATACTTAAATATATACCTACATCCAAATATATATTTAGATACATACAAATATAATATAATAATGAGATTATGTAAATGATATTTTCTTTTCCAGCGTCATATTACAATAAGGCATACGGACAGACAATACATTTGTGATATCTGCGAGCGCTCCTTCAAAGCCAAGACCTCGCTCATTGTCCACATGGACACGCACTTACGTAAGTTTATTTGCGATTATATGTTTGGATCTTTTACCCCCTTTTTTGTGTACCGATTACAAAAATATACGGTCTCATCACGAAACGTGGTCTAAACTCGAGTTGATCTTGAGTTCTGTCAGAGCCACTAAACCTAAATGTTTAAATATATTTTATCGAAAAAAGAGTATTATTGCAAAGTTACTAAGGTTTACAATTTAAATATAAAATAAAACCGCGGGATGTCCATTTGATTTAAATAAAATACTTCAAAATCATAATAAAAAAGAAACACATAATTTTGATTGGCTATAAAGAAAGTAGGTTCTCAAAAAGAGGTTGATTTATCATAGAAATAAACTAGGTAAATAAAATCTCTTTTTGAAATGTCCAATAGACTATTAACTTTTATATTATAGCATTCAATTTTAAACATTGTTTCCTTTGAACAACAATTTGTCTTGAAAATCAGGAATCAAATGTCTAAAAGATCAACCACTGATTTGAACCACCTTTCGTAATAAGACCCGGACGCATTTTTGCGTGTAGACAGTACATGCGAACATGTGTCGCTTAGCGGGAATCGAACACGCACCTCTTACGACAAGGCTGGCTGCTCGCCCGCCGCACCATCGAGGTCGTCATTCATTTGTTAACTGAATATTTTTTTCGTTTTGTTCACCAGCTCAACGAAAATACCCGTGCGATCGCTGTGAGCGCCGCTTCGCGCAATCTAGCGCATTACGCCTCCATATCGACAGGGACCATCTGAATATCCCGGCCGCCCACGCTTGTGCCGCTTGCCCTAAAAGGTACCTTCATTAATATTTTTTTTACAACTTAAATGGCAAACGGCTCTTGGTAAGCGGTTATCGTAACATAGATAGATGCTTGCAACAGCAGAGGTATCACTCGCGCGTTACTGACCTTGAGATATAACGGATGAAAAGTCTTATGTATCTGTAATTTCAACCTATATGCATACAAACATGAGTCACGCCTGTTTCCCGGAGGGGTAGGCAGAGACCACGGATTTTCACGTGCTGCAATCCTGGCATACCTCTTTCGCTTCACTCATCCTTCTCACATCGCCATAGGGTGGGTTTTAGCGAGACCCGCTGATAACCCTGCCACACCTTCAATGTGGTAAGGTATCTGTAAGCAGATTTCCCCCTCATCACAAAATAAGGCTTGGTGGTACCATGTAGGTGGAAGCTTGATGTTACCTTGTTAAAAAATTGGGCTATAAAATGCAAAAAGAGTTTATGAAATCCGACTGATAGTTCCAGAGATTAGCGCGTTCAAAGAGTAAAAACAATCAAACTATTCAGTTATATTATTAGTATAGATCACTCGCTAAACTTAGCAGTGTGCTAATAGTTTTGGCTATCCTTTGTTTAGTGTTAGAAAAGAACAGGGTTAGATTTAGCGAACCGCTGAGTTAGTGAGTGATTATGAATAAGAGGGACATTTGCTTGTTAAAAAGGACAGATCTTGTTCTGCGAGCTACATTTGTTTTACACCCAACAGAATGTTCATAATACATATACCGGTGATAGTTTGACGTGGAGAAGAAAAAACTTGACATTACGTTCTGTTTTTTTCTGCATGTAAAACATCTTTTATTTGCTAGTAGTTCCAAGTATCCATATCCTCATACTATTGGCGAGAGGATTACCCCAAACTAGGATCCCCTGTGTAGTGGGAATCAGGATTTACGAGGACTATGGTATTGTTACGAATACGGGATAAAATAATGATGAATGTCCATCCAATTGGACACTAAAGGAACATTGTAATAGCAAAATCACACTGTAAAAATTACAACAAAACAAACGGTACAACTATCATTTCATATACCCAGATACCCAGTGGGGTATCGCCTTTTTAAGATTTGGTCGCATTTAAATCTTGAACTAAACTATCGCTACGGGTCGCTTGCCGCGCTTATATATCCCGTCATAAAAACGGCCGCATTCCTTCCAGAACATTCTCATAGGAGGCGTTCCCCGCACGCTGCCTAGAATATTCGAGGCACATTACTGTTTTTTACTAGCGCGGTTTGATAAGAGAAGGCGCTAGCTTACCGTAATTTGCTAGCTGGTTACGTCACAGTACCATAACACTCAGATCCGAAGCAATACGAGGTTTACAATAAAGCATTTTTATTAATTCATACATTCTAAATATCTGCAGAACATGCAAAGTTTGTCCCGGGAATCGAAACCGCACCTCAGCCAGCTACTCGCCAAAGGTCCTCAAATGACCTGTCCATTTAAATTTTCCAATTCTCAAAGCTATTGCTGTGAACTTGGTTCTACGGATTTACTCTATCTGTGGTTTCAGGTTCCCGCGTATGTACAACCTCAAGGCACACATGAAGGCAAAACATGGAATGACGCTAATGACTCGCCAGGTAAGATGCTAATGACCTTTGTGTGGTAGCTCTTCTGTACAGCAGAAGCTTTTTTTTTTTAAGTTTGTCCATATTTGACAGTTGCTATCGCCTTGCCCTTTTTAGTGCTGGGATAAATCGTTGTTCGAGATAAAACGATTATGTACAAAGCCTGCTCGTCCAATAATAATGTTAAATTCCAGATGTTCTTCAAAGCGCTGCCGGCGATGAAGGAAACAAAGTTGAAACAGGCTACCATTGTGTTCAACAATAATGAAAACAAGGTTATAACAGCGCCGCTCGGGGAGTCGATATTCAACAAGAAAGGCGAACCTAAGAAAGTAAATGGTGGAGAATTATCCTCTAAATCAGATGAAGGCGATTCATATGAAGAAATTGAGTTCGATTCAAACTGTCAAAAACCTTCGGGCGTACAGATTGTAACCGAAATGATACCTAACGAACCTGAGGAAGTCAAAGCGGATATTATAAGTATAAAAAAGGATAACCTACTTAAAAAAGGGAAAGGAGAAGAAATACAAGAAGTAGAAAATGAACCTGAAGAAATTTTAGTCACTCGTCTTGTTCATAGCTTTCGTCGCAGAGGGAGCTTTGGAGAAAACAAAGAATTAAATAAAAGCGACGAAGTGAACGTGAAAAATGAAACGAAACAAATGCCATCAGTCGCATGCAATCAAGAATTTGCAGAAAAAGAAATCCTGGGTACTTCCAATGATACAGTTATACGACCGTTACTTGAAGAAAACTATGAGCTTGAATTCGTAAAGTTCGTCGAGCAATCCGGAATCGATAAAAGTAAAAATCAGCAACGTGATATAAATATAGAAATAAATGAAATACATAAACTTATTGCATATGTCACTTCTCGTGATGGAGATGTGACAAATATTGAAAGTGATGCTGACGTAAAAACAAACTCAAGTATAGTATCCGATGAAGATGTAACTGAAATGTTAAATAAAATATCTCAAACCAAACAAAACAAAAGTACAGATAAAATTAAAATTAATAAAAACGCGACTGAAGTAAAGATAGAAAGTAATAAAGTAAACAAAGGGTCAAAAAAAAGGGCAAATATCATTAGAAAAACTATCGGAACAAGGTCTGGGGCTATGAAGACGCGTAGCGGTGCGATTGCGAATAATTCCGCAACGGAACGTCGGAAGGCTTCGCGTAGGAGAAAATAAGACATAACTTATTTGATTCAGTCCCTTTCCTCATTTTTACATAGATATTTCAAGAAGTGGCGCAGTATTTTTTTTAGGTAGTATGATGATTACGAATTTAACAATTTAGAATAGTTTGAATTGTTTATCTGCCCACAAGTCTTATGTGCAATGGAAAAACAATAAATGCATAATGCCTTTATAGAATAATTAAAATATGATTAAAGATTACGTTATTCTCCGAAAAAATATAATTTTCATAGTGCTACATATCAAATATATAAAAGGAAATAGGCAATAGCTTTAAAGACTAAACTATAAAATTAGTCTTGTTTTGCCTGATACTCTTGTATAGATTCTTGTATAGATTTCATGAAATTATTTATTTCATAAACATATCTGAAGGTTTGTTGATAGATTATTTTGTATTTAAATATATTTTTTTCTTTTTGATGCGTAAACAAAATACCTTATTTACTTATAAACTTACTAGGTATGTTAACGTTATTTATTGTATACTACTTAGAGGATATTTATTGTAAGTAAATAAAAATAGCTTTAGTATGTACGAAAAAGTGTTTTATTACGCACTTATTATTTCAATGTTACGGATTCTTGACTAAGTATAGCGTAATGCGTACACGATCGTTAGAAGACACCACATTTTTAAACATTATCATAATGCATTACACACTAGGAAAATACAAAAATATTAAGCGGTTTTTGGTAAACTACTGGGATATCTTAACGTTAAAAAATATGCGAACTTTACGAATAATGAAATGCACCTTTCTTTAAATACGAATGTTACAATATCTTGGTCATAAGTTAACACTCCAAGACCGGATTGTATTTGTGATTTAAAAGATGTCTTTTCAAATTACCATTTCGTTTCTTATAGACAGTATGAACATTTGGACTGAGAGGGCTGATAATATAAAAAAAAATATTATCAGCCCTGATAATAAAAACAGGCAACGAATAGAATAGTGTTTTCCATAAAACATTTTCGATTTAAATGTAGGTATTGATTTCATTGATAGTGAAACAAGTTGAAAGGACAGATTTTAAAAAATCACAGAACACAGTAGGCGTTACGAATGTTTGTGTAGATAGGGTGCATTGTATAGAGCTAGGAAAGCTTTCTCTACCCTCAACGATCACTTCGAAAACATGCACAAAAACTAACATTTATTCTTCACTCCACGAATACTGATAATAGATTTTTATCTTAACAATGGTCCAAAAATATCTAATAGCATCCCTAAACGATCAAGTAGAAAAATACTTTTGATTCTAAAACCTCACAGAAATCTAGCTTCAATTTTCATTATGTTACCAACATATTTTTACTATTAACTTTTCGCATATGAGCGTGCGAGGAGCATTTCTGACTAACCAAAATAAAATTCGGCGTAAAAATTAAGTTCTGCCTAGCGACAGCTTTTCAGATACCAAACGGTACACTGAAATATTCAAAAGTGCCTAGATATGCTCCCAGCACGGGATTTTTTTAAAGGCGGGCGATTTTTTTGAACGGCATCAAAGTACAAGTTAAATCGTAGGTCTAAGAGTGTTAATCTAAACTAGTGTGACGATCTCAATAATTTTCAATTATCTGGTGCATATTGATCAATTTATGAGCATAAGATATACAGGCACTGTTTGACGAATGTATATTTTTTGACTTGAAGAATGAATTCCGCTTTTGAAAATACTTCTCAGTCAGTTTATCACTGACCATTATGCACCAGAACTCTTAACAATTATATAGGTAATCCTATGATAACAGTTGATACGATTACATTATACATACAATATGTGAACTTGCAATGCGTTATCGATTTAAAGTCCTTCAAAGACGTATGTGATCATGTATGAAAGAAAAAGTAAGTACGTGATCGTGGATTTAACCTTGAGCATCATTCAAATGATGATTTTAAAAGCCAATATAGAATCTTGCAAATCTATAAAAACATGGATGAGCTTTCATCCTAGGCCTTTTATCGATCACAAATTAAAAGCTATTAACTCGCGATTATAAAGTGTTCAGGTAACCAAATACAGATGTGTAAAATCAACCAATAGGATCGTGCCAAAAAGACATGATCTAACGTTGTTCACAAGTGATTCTATTGGTTGATTTCTTGATGCATCTCCGCTAGGCTTAGATATATACTGGGTATTTCCAAAACGTGCATTTTCATCGAACATTCTTTACAAATACGTCTTGAACGAATAACAATTAGAAAATTCGTCTTATATTCTAAAATAAATCCGAAATTCGAACTGTAGCCATCTATTTATTGTAAAAATAAATATTTTATACGTCAACCGTTACATACGATGATTGAAATATTATTAGGTATTATTATTTAAACTAGTGGCAGTTTTCAACGCACTTTGATTGCGAATACGACGCGATGCGACGGCAGAGACCTTCAATACAATACAATAAACCGTACATTAGTAAAGATACTATTGAAATCGGACGTTACAAGTTCTCCAATAAAATTAGGGTTCTCTAATCCTCAGATTATCGCAAGATTGCCTTTAAAAACGATACAATAGTCGAAGCTCATACAAAGTTAGATACAAACAAAGTACCATAGGTTATAAACGATACACAGCTACTATAATATTTCTACAAGTTACATTTTAATAGAAACAATAAATGAATAATAAAACTACCCACATCTCTTCGTTCACGCAGTATAAAATGATCTCAGACTCAAATCCCTGCCTCTCCGTTCTAATCTAAAACCAATTCAAATCATCAACATCTAATTTGTGTATCGAAAAATAATAAACAGTCAAAAACATCAAAACTAAAATTAAACTAAATCAGGCGAACAATGAAAACGTACGCGTCAACTTGCGACTAGTTTCCTTGTGAAAAAAAAGCGAACTGCACGAAATTAGGAACGATACACATTGATCGTATGCGTCTGAGCAACTTCTTGTCGTCGCAAGAAATTCGATTTCTAATCTAATATACTTATCACAGGTTAAAAGGGGACAAGAGAAAGTATTAGTGTTCTCTTATTTCAAATACACTACGTAATCAATAAAATAATAACTAAGACAACTTACGCTGTACTAACGCTCTAGGCGTGTATTGTATCGTTTCAAAATAATAACGTAAATTAAGCCCTTGGCCCTACAGGGGGCGGTTGAGATCGATAACTTATACATAACATTATAATAACTGACTGGCGGTTTAAGCGCTGAAGCCGACTATATACGAAAAGAGCACGTTTACCCGTAACAGGTTTAATCGATCACTTACAGGGTTCGACGTTTACATCCATATTTTTAGTTATTCCTGAATTTGTCTTTGATTTCTTGAGATCTCATAAAATAACCATCAAGTCAAAGCAGACAGTGTCAGAGGAAGATTAAACTCTTAAACCGGAGTTGAGTCAATGACAAATAGAGGAAACACTAAAGGCACGGGGGTCACAGCATACACGTCACCATACTCTATTTAGCCGCAATCTCGCTACATGACACGTTCGCATGACGTTTTATCGAAGAATCGTACATGAATTCGTTCCCAAATTAACAAGTCTCCCTCCGATTAAGAATTGCGTTTTGATAAAAATAGTTCGAAAACCCATCAATTTGGAGACAATTTCAAAGCAAACTCGTAGACTGAAATCTATATAGATCTAAAGCTACTATAACATGATATTGTACTTAAAATTTATGGCATTTCTAGTTTAAGTCTTCCGAGAAAACTTTAACTAGACGTTGTGGGTGGTTTGCAAAGTTCAGTTCGGTTCAATCTTGAACAAGCAATACTTGAGACTAATAACATTCTACGGATTTCAGTCTAGAAGTAGCCTGTTATTCTTCGCTCAAAAAGTTGCTGACCACTTCGTTCGAATAATCAATGCTTATGGTAATCGAAAATTGTCGGTAGTAATAGAGATTTACATCGATGTCAGTACCTAGTCAACTTCGTCTAAATTGTGACCACGGCATTGTGCGCTTTCACATACTATAACGAAACGATATCTGTAAGAACTCAATTTTTACTTTCCTGTATAAAAATGACACCAGTATCTGTTATCAGCTGATGTGAAAGCGCCCATTCTCGTCACAGTTTAATGTAAGCTGTTACAGATATGCGAGTCCACTCAAGTGAAAACATCACTCGATTCCGTACGCTATTACTTGCAATCGGCTCTTCCCGCTTCATAATTGACGCAAGTATTCCGCAGTCCAAGGCCTCTATGGCGGCGCCACCAATCTATCACAACACAACACTATCCACACTGTCTATCACATTCTACATTAATCCCAACCGTTCTCTTTCACCATGTGGGCCAGTTCTATAATGAACTTGCCCTCTTTGTATTTCTGGCTGGATTCGAACGCGTGCTCCTGAAAAAACAAAACATAGTTGTTATTGCTCGCGAAAGCTATAAAAATATTTCGTCCAATGAATGGTGTCACGCACGCACGTGTTTATTTTTTCGATAGTAATTTATTAACTAGCTGTAAACCACGGCCGCCCTTTTAAAATCCGCTGGTTCCAGAGATTAGCGTGTTCAAACAAAAAAAACAAACAAACTCTCCAGCTTTATTATTCGTATATAGTATAGTAGATAGATGGATGGACAGAATTCTATTAAATGTGATTAAAAACATTTATGCCGAACAAAATATACTGCATACTGGTTTAAATGCATGAGCATTCAATCGACCCCCCCCCCACCCCTTTATGCATAAAAATTGTATTAAAAAGAAACTGGTCCCAGCACGTGTTCAAATTAATTTGCTATTATATTTCTTTATTCGAATTGCATGTGCACAGGAAAGGCCCGACACGAGTCAAACCTGTTTTAAGTTCTGCAACAGAGGGGTTTAAAGGCCGCGTGGCCGTTACAAATGGGTTAAATGGTAGACGCTTGTGCCGCATCGATGCAATGAGATGGAATAAAACATATAGGTAGACCGGTCAATAGATTTTTAACAACTTATTTGTATAAAGAGGGACTTTTCAGATTTCACAACGATTGTCTATGCCTTTGTTACGTAGTACGCAAAAAAATGTAGTTTTTATCTATAAATCGTCCTTGTTGACCTTGCATAACAGCCGATGCATTGTTCCATTCCAGCAAGATATATCATTTAGGATAGGTTTGCACACGCGGAAGACAAATATGCGTCTTTAAGCGGTTAAAAGAAGGTCGTCAGATTACAAGGGCCATGTCACACAAGGAACTCTTAATATTTAATTATACGATAACCCTTTATCGAAGAGTTCAAGTTAGGTTAGAATTGTTCTTAGATTGTTATATTGATATGACGTCATACCGTTAACTAAAGGCGATTGAGCAAATCGTTAGGAAGGGGCAAAGGTTAGTATGTCATGATTTTTACTAGATCCACATTCCGGCTACCCAATTTACTGAGCAATTGGTATTGAATTATTAACAACGTAACTAATAATTTGACAAGTTCGCTCGCTTGACCAGAGCGTCTTACTGGAACTAATCGCCAACGAATGACAAAGGGAAACGAAAAAAAGGAGCGGAAAATAAACACAGTCTGAAAATATTTACTGTCCTGCAAGAAAGTAATATTACTTTTCTGAATGACCCTTTTTGCATTCCCTTCACGCATTGATAAAAATATGTTAGTGCTTACATATTTCCACCCCAACATGGTCTTGCAGCATTCGCAGTAAATGTCTGCGACTGCGTGAAGTCCCGTCAGCAACACTCGCTCCTCGGCGGGACCGCAACCCACGTTCACTCTGGAATATGACAAAAACATGATTAGATTATTAGGTTTTGCGAAAAGCCTCTTATGAAAACAAAGGCAAGAGATGTTACTATCGTTGGGTTTCGAATCGATACAACGGCAACGTCTTTTCGACGGAATTAAAGTATTTTCTTAGAGACTGAAATTGGGCAACCTCTCAAATCGAAATGCTCTAACGTTTTACAAATATACTCTACCCAGAAATAGCTTTTCTATCTTTGCCGGTATTTCTAAATTGGATATGTATTTAACCTAATTCACGCTGTTTAACTAAACAAATTGTAGTACTTTTTAAACTTTCGCGATTAGATTACGTAATTATAAGTTTAACGGGTCTTTATCGCGTTTACCTTTTATATTATATTCCCGACTGAGAGTCATCCCGTGACCACGGCTGTTGCAATACAGTCGAAACGTCGGGAATATAATAAAAAAGGTAAACGCGATAAAGACCCGTTAAACTTATAATTAAACAAATTGTAACTTAGATTCGAAAACTTGGCATTTACTATGATAATGCGAAATGAATAGTTTTAAAATTCTAGAAGTTCGAGTCGTACTCGTACATGAAATATGCATGACCGCTGTGGAGAAGCGGATAAAATTGAGGCGAAATGGATACTCACACGGAATTGAAGAGATATGCGCGCCCCTGGCTGCCCTGGAACGACTGGAATATAAAATATACATAATTTTGAATTACATTCGGATATAAGAGAAATATTCAACGAAATAAGATCGAAAGCAGCGCTTAAGTAAACTTATAAAATAGCTTGTCCTGACTGACTGACTGATCCATCAACGCATAGTCAACACTATTAAATCTAAAAAGCTGAAATTTGAAACAAAGGTTTATTTTGTAACGTAAACGTGTGCTATTAAAGGATTTTTGGAAAATTCCTCTTTAAGGGTGGAAAAGTTTGTATGGGAGTATCCGGTTTTTTTAATGGTAGGAACTTGAAAATTGGAATTGTAGCTACTTATCACAAATGAATAATGACGTGTTTCAGGGTTATGGACTTTTACATTTTAAGTAGAGATATAGGGGGTGAAACCTTGTATGGGAGCATCGGTTTTTTTTAAACACGCGCGCTAAGCCGCTGGCGAAAGCCATTATAAAATATATACGAAGATCTCAGTATAAAATTAAGCTTTAAAATTAAGCAGAAAATACGGGCTCGGTTCAAAAACCGAGCGCGTATTTTACCTTAAATAATTGTCTAATGAAGTGGAATTCGGCGACAGACGAACTATACAATTAGGATAATATAAAGAATCCCAAAATTAAACGTAAAATTACGAGCAGTTCAGCCTGTGTCGGAGTCGGTGTAGGCCAACAGTAAAAGATCAGCAGTTAGTAGAACGTGGTTGGTTACTTGGTTTGCCTCTCGCTTGGAACCTTTTAAAACTATTGAATATAATTTTCACTAAAAACATACAATTTAGCAGAATTTTATCGTTTTAACAATCAAAGTCACAAATCATATAAAAATCCTATTTTTAGTCATTGCTACCCAGTTACACGCAGCAATAGCAAAGTTTTTCTGAAAGCGCTCATCTACAAGAAAATTTTCGAGGAGGCTACATGAGGCTTGCTTACACTAGCAGTTCTTGGTGGTATAGACGCTTACCTTAGATATAAGCTCGTCATGGCTAGCCAGGTGCGCCCTACAGTGTATGCAGCTGTAAGTGCGGTGTGCCGGCGGCAGGTACGCCTGGAACGTCTTGACGGGAGTCCGCGCGGCCGTGGCGCCCCCCTCGCCTGCGACGCCGCCACGGTTAGTCACCACGTCACGCATGAGTGCCTGCTACCTAAACACAAACCCCGCAGGGCTAGAGTAACACCCTAAGCGCACCATCAGAACTGCGATTGAGAATCTGGACAACATTTTGGTTGAAGGGGTAACGAGAGAGTTGCTAAGCAAGAGCACAAGAAGAGTTACAGGTGTATTGTGGACTCGAACGTCAAAATAATCGTGACCGTCCGGCACATAACAAAACAGCATCTCTGATCACAGAAACAGAGAATCTAGGGAACGTTTGAGAAGAAAAAGGACTGATATTTAGAAGGTCCGTTAGAGATAATCTCAATCGCAGTTTAGCAGAAGATAGTGCACACAGGGCGTTACAGTAACAGCACTCATGAGGGACAGCTACACAACATTATTGTCTACGCAGTTATTATGAAACAACTTATTTTTCAGCCGTTATGGCCAGCTGACTTATCCAGACCCAGTAAGCCATGATTCATTAAATACAACAATAGTGTTCTATGGATAGGCTCTCCGGAAGAGTTATATGACTGGATTGGAGTTCGTTACGGTCGTCATCCGTTTACTTTGCGGGGGTTAGTGTATACTCATTCTGGAATATTGTTACAACAAGGGAGATTCAAGGTCAGCATACTAAAGTCGAAATTCCTTCGAGCTTTGAAAACTTCATAATTGACATGATTTTATAAAACTTAATATTGAGTAACGTGGTGCATGCAATTCCTTTTGCTTGTTTGTTTTTATGATCTTTAAAGATTTCATGTTGAATTCGTTACACGACGCCGCGATCGGAAATCTTGGTGGTCAGGACCCAACACCAGGATTTCAGGTGTGTATGTATATCTATCGTTGGGTGTTATAAAGACAAATAACTTATACTTTTCAGTCATGTGTATCGAACCGAAGTTATCACTCATTTATCGATATTTACGTCTGATATGTATGAACTGCCAAGTATTTGGAACAGCCCGATAAACGCACAAATATCTTAAGAACTGCGCTGGGAAATATCAGAGATATTCAGGTTATCTCACCAGAAAATCATTCTTCATATAAATGTCGTTCATTATATTTCTTGAGGGAACTATGGACGACTAAAGAAAGAATGTCGTCTAATCTTTCTAATCTTTTCAGGAAAAGTGCGTCTTCCTAGTGAAAATATTCACTTTCAAGCACATCGCCTGCTTTACGAGTATAAGCAAACAGTATAGCCAAATAAAAAACTTTCATGGAATTGGTACTTAAATAATGATTTATTGATTGAAAACGGAAGGTTAGTAATTACAATGCCCTTTGAGTTAAATGTGCTCAACCAGCTGGCTCGCGTAACCATTTGAAATTATGCCTTTTTATATTTTGCTATGCTTATCCACACGCACTTCCAATGCCTTAGGTTTCCACCTGCCTGTTCACCTGTTTTAGCACTATTCTTCCTGGCTACATCGGATTAGATAGACCAGTTGTTTCTTGATATTTTAACTAGCTGATATATATGTTCTGTACATATACATGTTATATTTATATGTTTATGATGTATTCATATATATTTGAGTATGGGTATCATATAAAAATAATGTTTAATTTGTATTTTATGTTTATTCTCATTGATTAAAAACGGAAGGTTAGTAATTACAATGCCCTTTGAGTCAAATGTGCTCAACCAGCTGTCTCGCGTAACCATTTGAAATTATGCCTTTTTATATTTTGCTATGCTTATCCACACGAACTTCCAATGCCTTAGGTTTCCACCTGCCTGTTCACCTGTTTTAGCACTATTCTTCCTGGCTACATCGGATTAGATAGACCAGTTGTTTCTTGATATTTTAACTAGCTGATATATATTTTCTGTACATATATATGTTATATGTATATGTTTATGATGTATTCATATATATTTGAGTATGGGTATCATATAAAAATAATGTTTAATTTGTATTTTATGTTTATTCTCCACACTTTCAGTAAGGCAAAAACACCGTCATTCTTTTAAATAGTTCTCTCCATTCTAAGGTTGTCTGAAACAAATCGCTTTCAGCGATAAGACCACTTATTGTTCACTTCTTTTGTTTTTTTTCTTCTTTTTTCATGTTTCTGTGTTTTGTACTGTAAAATGGTGTTGAGCACAATAAAGAGTTTATCTATCTATCTAGCATAAATCCTTGGCACTGACGGTAAAGTGGTCGTTATGAAGAACGACACCATCTTAAATATGATAGGTAGCAATTCCTTCCTATTTACCTGACTGCGTATTATCTAATAAGATGTTATATACGTATATAAATGTTATATAGGTACACGGAATGTTAAACCTACGTACGACTGAGGATAACTGGTCATATTGTAGTAGGTGGTAAATGATAATACTTAAACCAAGTGTCCGTGAAACTTGGATCAATAACGAACTGCCATTATATATTTTATCATGGTATATTTGCTACTTTTCTCACTCACTACAGTCAAAGCGAAGCAGACCTAACTCTGAAACTTTGGATGGAGTTAGAAACATTTAAACTAAACTAACTTTATCTGGTCTGTTCTGCAGTCCGTCTGCTACTTGTATACCTGCACCATTGTCTGGCCAATTCAGTAAGAGTTATAATGAACAGTGAATATACCCTCTATATTCTATTCCCTAGGGTTGTTTGAAGTTTGTCTTCAACTTTCATTTTATATCCAAACTTTTATACCCCAGGGGTGCTTTAAGTTTAACTAAACGAAACCATTGGCCACAGTGGTCAATGTTTTATTTTGAGAACTCGTTTAACCGTCAACAGATTAAAGGACTTCTCGCTATCTGCATATTCAGTCTGCTGGAAGTTCCTACAGAAACATTGTTGATAATGGCAGGTAAGGATGGTAAGTGGTTTACCTGGCTGGCGCGAGCAACACGCGCTCGCCGCCCACATCAGCCGCGGACACCGCCGGTCACCTACCGCGCGCGCTGCGAACCCGCGCCGCCGTTTCTCGCACTGCACCCGCCACCCTCTGAAAACAATTGAAAACATACGTTGAAATAACTCATATTTTCTTCCTCCTTCTATCGGGAAAATTCTATTAGGATAGAAACTAGCAGTAGTTTGAGAGTCAAGTAATGTGGTCAAGTCCTGCCCGCATGCTTCTGTCGATATTTCGTTTACGATGTAATGCAAAAACTACGTAGGTACTCATAACAATATCTAGCAACGCTGTAATGTAAGTTTCTGTCACAAGAACCAATCAATTTTATGCAAAATCATGAGACATGACACCAATCACGTTTCATATTATTATGTAAGGACGCCTCAAAACAAAAACAAACACGCTCACGACTGTCTTACCCATGGTGGACATCCTCAGATACGCCTCACGTCTTCGTAAAGCTACGGAATGCAAGTCAACCTTAATTTATTTCAGATAGGATCACACCTGTTCTGCTCTATGGTAGATGGAACTATTGACAACCTCTGTGGCGCAGTGGGCGAAGGCCCGTCTGAGACGCAAAAGGTTGCGGGTTCGATTCCCGCCGCGAGACAAATGTTTGTATCATCTGCAATTATTTTTCTCGGGTATGGGTGTTTACTAAGTATAATATGCATGTATTTACAAAAAATAATATTATTTAGTATATCAGTCATGTAGTTCCCATAATACAAGCTCTGCTTAGTTTGGGGCTAGATGACGCAGTGTGAAAATGTCCAGCATTATTTATTTATTTTTAACAGTTGGTTCATTATATCCTGGCTGAAGGGTAGCCTTAAGACTTTGCAATAGAAAAGTTTCTAAAAATCTACTGCGTCGCCAGAAGGTACACACAACTATACACTATCAAGGACCTTGTACTTGGACCTTTGATTAATTGTACCCACAAAACAGTAAATTAACAACCTAGATCTAAATAACATTATTGTTTATTAAGTTTTGTTATTTTTCCAAATAAAGATATTCTTATTCTTATTTTTATTCTTATTCTTAAGGAGTACCGTTGAATGTTTTATAGCAGCGAGCCATCTCATTTCCCTTGTTCTGTACTCTGATTTTTCATGATCATGTTTACAATTTCTCACTCCTTTGTTACTGTTATGCACATGGGCCATTATTCATTATTACAACTTCCATTGTTCGAGTAGGTACTATGTAATTAAAATTGTATGCGTAGTAATATCGCACGATTATGATACAATAGCCATGTATCAAAGACCTACGTTACATCCGAATCATGACTGTTCTATGTAAGTCAGATATCTAGATAGGTACTTAAACTAAATGCGTATGTACCTACTAAAACGATGGAAACTACGCATCGGACTTCAAAAATAACTGACAAAAATATTTGCTCTTTTTAAAGATAACAAGTAGGAATAACAACAAAACATCGTTAGGTTTAAAAATATTTGTGAAATGTTTATTATCGATTCGATTTCGTAGAGATTTCTTGTGGGATACTTTATTTGGCCTCGTTATAGTAGCTGTTTACTTACTGAGATTTGTGCGGCCATGGAGGTCAACACGACCACACAACTGGACCGGTCTGAATAGAAAAGCCCATTTTAAAATACACCTACTACACAAGTGCCTTTTTCAACTCTAGGAAGCATAGAGTTCAGAAATACGTGGTGAATTTAATTTTCGAACCTTTTCTCACAATGCCTCACTGGGCAAGTCACTGATCATGAGAATACGTACCTACAAGATACGTATTCTCATGATCGGTGGCTGTTCTTGGAAACGCTTAATTAACAAGCAGAGCGAAGTAAAGCCATTCGTTTCGTGGATGAAAGACTTCAGGTTCCTCGACCTGCGTGGTCATCGCACTGCGACGGTGGCCGTACCGTTTCGATGCCACTCGGATTCGCTACTAACGCTATTATTATTTTTAAACCACTAGCGTAAATAATCTAGGTTCAAACTTCTTGTCTAGTTCTTAACACAACGATCACAACGAAATAGGTACTACTAGTACGCCCCAGGTGTTGAGATGTCGAAGCATAGTATTTGGTGATTTGCTGTGTCGTTTTCTTTCGTTGTAACGCCTAACAGTCACACATAGTCCTGACTCCACACTAGGATTCCCTGTAGTGGGTATTTTGGTATTATAACACCCATACCAGCCATTCATTGGGCCATGTTAGTGTGATCGACCGCAGTTTTCCAACTGTATCCTCGTTATTTAGTGGTTTTACAAACGCAAGATTTAAAAAAAAAACATGCCGTATAGCGAAGCCAGTTGTACAAAACTTCTAAATTATGAGGGCTTGATTTAATTGGCAATAAACAGATTCTCGGAATAGACTACGGTTGTTGTTCTACGAATGGGGCCGATTTGCAATTGATAGGTTTCACTCCTGTAACTATCAAGACTTGATTGAAGATTGAATTTCAGTAATAGATATAGACATATCATTTATTTGCCACCACAATACACAAAATATTTTGAAATTAACATTAAAAAGGTAGATAATCATAGGTTACACAATAAAAAAACATAGGGACTACGTTGAAAAAGGAATTAATATTATGTAAAAAAATAAATATATAGGTGACCAATGTGTGCTGTAGTAGAAAATTGCCCTAGGCTCAGCATAATGCCGACTGTTGTGAACAGAAGGCGCTGTTATTCTGCCTAGACCAGGACAAGAACAAACACAAAACCCTGCGATTACAAACTGTTAAAAAAATAGAAGAAAGAATAAAAATAAAAATATATGTATTATAAATCGCTCAGTAATAAGAGTGCATTTAAAAATAATATTATGTGCATAAATAATAACACAAAGGACACAAATAAATAAATATTTAAATATTATTATGTGCGTGTGTAATACTTATTATAATAAAATCTAACATTTAAAAGGGACACCGGAATCAAGCAATCCAGACTCTTGTTGGTCCAAAATAACACATTTTAGCCGTTTTCTAAAAGTGTATTTGCATTTTAACAACCTAAGGGGTGGAGGAATGTTATTCCAGCACTTGGTTGCTTGATTGTACAGAGTAATTAGTAATAACTACCAATTAGTAATAACTAGTTATAACTACCAATTACTCTGTATCATATTGGTAACATATTGGTTTATGATTTATAACTAACTTTCCGCCAGATTGTCTGGGGGGGGTCTGATTGTTTCAAAGCGAAAACAACAGTCTCCTGTAGGTACCCAATAAAATCTCGGATATATATTTGACTAAACTCGAAAAGCTTCTTAAAATACAGGGTAAGATAATTCTTTTGATGCGCGTTGTCCGTTACTTTCCCTTGTTCAACAGATATGAACAAAGTAGTACTTTGACTTTGACAACAGACATCAGATCTCCAGTCTCTGTTGTCTGATTCCACAGGCGTTAGCAGCAGTTCTCTTCAAAGCTTCTTAAACGTTATATTGGATGCGAATGCGACTATTCGCGTTTACAGTCCTGATGTAGATTCGTGGTGGATATTAACTTACAGTCAAATTACATAAAATAGATAAAAGATCTTCTTGAATAGATTAAATATACTATACAGCTTTATAAGTCGTATAATGTGACATCTCAATAGATTTATCTCCAACTAATTGCGTATGAGAATTGAATTTCATGTTAGCAAAATCTTATGTCCTGGATCTCAACAATACAAGTGGCCTGGTATCCAGAACTCGCCACGACACCGCTACCTTTCTGTTAATGAATTTATAGCAGCGATGCATTCAACCGATTTGATAGTCGGTTAGCAACTAATGAGTTAAATTGGACCCATTAAGGACACCGTCCATAGCGTCGAAGCATCATCGCAAAACGTAGCCGCATGGTTTATTTACGATTATAAGTATAAAACTGTTGCCACACAGTCGAAACGTGGGAAAAATAATAATAAAAGGTAAACGTGATAAAAAACCGCAGGAAACTTATAATGATACTATCGTGACGCCTAGTTGGACTGTCATAAACCTTTCCACCATTCATAGAGGAACCAGCGTTCTCGAAAGCAGAACTATTAAGAGTATCCCACTATTAAGAGTTAAACTAAGTAAAAGCATAGTGTTAATCGCAGTGTCGCATCTGCGGCTATGCAGCGACGCTGTAGCGGACAGTGGCCTCTACTGAGGCCGTTTATTTTATGTTGCTTTATCGTGTCTTGTTTCTATCGCAATAGCCTCCAAGCCGTTGATTACAAATTTTCGTTTGAAGGTCTTTGACCGTTTATTGAATCGAATGCTTGTTCTCGTAATTTATAAGTCATTAGCATTATCCTAACATAAGGAAATGATTGGGTAGAAAAAAGGAAATAGGAGAAAACGCATTTTGCATACTAAATAATTCGATTTTCGCCAATCCTTTCGCTCGTCCTAATGAAGGCTCGGGGGATTTCATTGAAGAAGGAAAATATAGACCGCACGGACTCTTCGCTAATTTTGAACTTCGCTAATGGCATTTTGATGGCGTCTACATTTTTTAGTCAAGATTGTGTCGTGCGATCGTCTCTCAGCGAGGTCGCAGCTTGAATTCATAATACCAGCTTTATCTCTTTGTACAATTCTGATTTTAGATCTCAACAATACAGGCGCAGTCAGAGACACAACATTAAGATTATGATATGATACATGATTTTCCAATTTCAACAGTGTGATTTACAGATTTTTTTTTTCAAACAATTTGTATTTTGGGCCTACTGGCCATTTTTATTGCCACAGGTCACTAGGGGGCGCTGGAATCCATTTAGGAAATCTAAGAAATTTTCAATTTTGTATTACATTTGCTTGTTTTGAAGCGTTACAAACTAACTAACTAAACGGCTTATATAATTTCTTATTTATATCCCTAAAATCTTCAGTACCTACTTACCATATGAAATAACATTTTAGCTTTACGACCGACCTCATTACGTTATGATCTGCAGTACTATATTAGTATATCATGTATTCTATGTGCAGTACTAACTGCCATTTATTCTGGTTTCGGTGTTCTGTTCATTCACCTCTGGACATGTTATATATATAGTATTATTTATTATGTACCGTGCATCATCGGTTCAATTGAAATGATTGTCGTTTTGATTATCAACCGTTTAGTTTGGGAAAATTGAATTTCATCCGACTTCAAAAAAAAGGAGATTCTCAATTAGTCTGTGTTATTTTAAGTATACGCGATATCTCCGCCAATAGTGAACCAATTTTGACGATTCTTTTTTAATGGGTAGGATAATTCAAGGGTGGTCCCATTTATGAAAAAATAAGAACCTTAAGGATAAAAAATAGGGGTTTAAATTGGACTTTTTAACTACTTTCCCTTATATGGTCAAGTTTTTTTTTTTTTCTGAAAAAAATAAGTTCTATATTTCGTTCTCTACAGTTATTCTGTTGTCAAAAATATATTTTTAGCATTGAGGTACATTTCGAGATTAATAATAATTCATTCAGGTTCTAATATACATAAGTATACGTAAACTTGCGTAAACGTGTTCATAACTATTTTCAATTGAAAGCTGGTAACATTTTTCATGTCGAGTAAGTAATTTATAAGTTATCGAGTACATTCTCATTGTCCCCCGATCTTCGGCCCCATGAAGGGGACAAGGGAAAGTTTTTTCTCTTTATCTCACAGGAATTGATTTAATAGGGTTCATTAATACATTTCAGTGTTGACTAATTTTAGTATGCTGATTATGGCAATTAAGTTCGTTTGGAAATTAAAGATGGCGCATCCATTTCCATGCTGTCCTTGAATTTTTAACCAAGGATGTTTAACGAATGTTACCAAGGCTGTACTCAACTACCTTCCCTTCCCACCTTCCCTACATGCAAACAATATCTGCAGTTAAAAACAACTCTCTCTAGAAATTAAACTAATCACACAAAGGCACCGCATCACTCATAATAATTAGTCGAGCGTGTTAGGTACGTCTGTTTTGCAACAAACCTAGTACCTATATCATATCTAGTAGATACATAGTACATCAAGTTATTTCCCAAGTGCTCGTACAATGCACAATGCATTGCAATGGGACGCGACATTGACCTGACTCGTTGGGAAACGAGGAGAGACAATGGATTTAGGTTGCTACGAACCGACATATATTTATTGGGAATAATAATAAAGATTAAGTAAAATAATCTTGCTTTTTAAGCTCTACTTTTAGGTAGGTACAATGGTACCTACTTAAAAAGTAAAAGTTGTGCCCGTTACCAAAAAAAAATAATTTGTGTCTGATAAAAAAAAACATTCCAAACTTCTATAAAATTCGATCAATATTGTTTATGGTATTTGGCTTTATGGTTGTAAGAGGTTATATACGAGAAAGTATCATCTCGGAATTAAAATTTGCACATGGCATGTCTAATGCGTTGCTTCCCTTAAAGGGTTCTTTACATTTTTTGAAGAGGTTCATGTTTTATTACACAGAAACCCTCGGCTTTTGGTCTGTTGTTACTTATGGACATAGGTAGAGTTGTAGAATTCATCGACGCGAAATAACTGATTCACTGAATAATGACATCCAGAATTTATTTGACATAATCTTCTTGTGACCTGCAGATGAGTCAAAAGAACCGAAAAGATTGCGGATAAGACCCTTATGTGATCAGCTCAAAACAGGAATAGTTGACACAAAATCGAGGAGGCTTATACCAAGCAGTGGGCGAACGTGTTGATGACAATGAGTCTTCCTGACCACACTCTAGAAGTTTCTGTGTCATGTCATGTGTGTCAGGTATGAAGAGTAGTCACTCAAACCAGGAACAAATATTTATAGTTCAAGCAAATACTTGTCCCACAACTAGAAACGACACCGCATCGATTACGCTTCAGCCCGATACAAAAAAGCTCATCAAAAATCTTCACACTGCATCACAAAATTCACGGAACTCGTCACCAATTGCTTCACGGAAATTTAAAAAGGATATTGCTGGATCCTTTTAACTGCGCAAAGCATTGGGGCTTACAATGCGCAGTTTATTTTTTGCGAACTAAAAACAGCTTTATTTCTTTCATCTGGATCTGTATTCAAGTCTTTAATCTACCTGGAACCATGTCACGGATATAAAAATAAAGTTTTGGTTTTAACCGACAAACTCAACGTGTTTCACATAGCAATAAGACTGTACGTACCTTAATGCAATCTTAATCAGTTAAATAAACTCTATTACCAGGGCAGTAAGACTGAGGTTTCCCAGTCGGTAAAGTAGATAGGTACTGAGTACATTCAGTTTTTTTGTTGGGTATTTTAAGATGTAAAATGCCGACAGTCAGTTTTGAAGGACACAGATTGTAGGTACTGATTCAGCTACGAACTATGATCTAACTTACTGGATAGTTCATATTTTTTCACGTTTCGTTCGTGCTACGTTTCTATATTACCCTTTAGATAGATAGATAGATAGAAAAATCTTTATTGCACATAAAAATATGAGTACATAGGCGAACTTAATGCTAAAAAGCATTCTCTTCCAGATAACCTTTGTGTTTTGTGGAAAAAGATGTGTCGGTAGTGCGCAGAACGGATTAAAACAAAAATATTAATATGTAGTAATTATGTAATGCAAATCTTTAAATACAACTAGATTATTGATTTTAATACTTAAATACTAAGGATATAATAACATAAATAAAAGAAAATGATATATACATATATACACAAATAAATTGCTCAAATATTAAAAGTACAAAAGTACAATCCCTATACTGAGGATGAAGGCAAGATAAGGATGTGCCACTCAAATTTGTTTATGCCTTCTGTAATAGAGCTTAAGGAAGGTAGATTATACATAGCGCGAGGTATACGTTTGAATTCTCTATTTAACGGCTAAATTACATTGATTGTTAAGAGGAAACGCGGCAGATGTCAAATAAAAAAAATGATTTTGAAATATGAGCCTTGGACCTAGCGATCTACCTACTCTTAATATTAACAAAATAGGGGATTGCGTATTCCCCTGTATTCGAATCCTAAACTAAACCATTTTTTTTATAATCATCGAAGTGAGCACTTCTTTATTTCTTTTTTTTATTGTAAACAATTTACATACTGAACGTCCTTTTATAGCAGTAGTTGATGATGTACATATAATTAAAAAAAACGTAGAGACCGTTGCCTTTATCTTTGTATAAGGACCGTGTCATGAAATAATTTAATTAGTGTCATACAAAGTCCAAAGAGGGATTATACTTTGTATGGAAAATATGCCTTTTTAAGTTCGTATTTATATATACACAAGTATAAAACATTCACTTTCGACGACGATTACCTTGTGAATATCTAGAGCTATTTTCATTGATTAAACTAAATGTGTCAGCGACCCAGAATTCAAAACAAATAAGATAAGGAATTAGATAACCGCTATCGGTCATTATCTTATTATTATTTGCAAATCGGTTTGTCCGTAACGGACCGGTTTAATTAGAATCTCTTTATGACATCTGAATTGCGCCTTTTCTTGCCCTAGATCGTTGATCTCGATGTTGTAGCGGGTGAGTAGGCGGCTGCGACGCAAAATGTGCGCGAAAAATGTTTGCACGTTCTGCAGATATTTGTTCCGTGTCTGGGTGTTGTGGTACCACGGTACTCGTAGTTCCTGATACCCATGACACAGGGAATCCTAGTGTGGGCTCAGGACTATGTACGTGTCAGTTGGGCGTTTATTTACTTATTTAAATAGTATTAGATCATAAGAACAGGTAGATAAACTGTCACATAGATCTTACGCACCTGCAGCTCAGAGCTGGGCCCATATGCCCGCTTCATCTTGTCTATAGAGGTTTTAATGTCGGGAATTTACATGATCTTGAAGCATAAACGTATGCTCTTGCATTGTGTGTTGCCAAAGATCTTTTATGTATAGTTATGTTAACGTGCCCCTGACTACCCCCTACTTGGTATCCGGAAAGATCTACTCAGTGAGTATGTATCTGAGGATGTCCACCATGGGGAAGACAGTCGTGAGCGTGTTTGTTTGTTTGTTTTGTTTACGTTAACCGTCACCAACTGGGGATTATAGAATAGAGTAGAATAGAAAAAAACACATCAAAACAAAACTTGATAATGTTGTACTACAAAGGGCGGTATTATCGCTAAGTAGCGATATCTACCAGACAACCTTTGGAAGGAACGGACTTTAAGGAAGTTTTATTGGTGTAATTACATACTATGAATATACTATAACAAACGCAATATACAATATAATACACAATATACCTATATAGCTACATAAAGCAGGCAACAGTTAGCGACTCGAGGACAATTAGTAGTTATTATACGTTGAACTTTAAATGAGTAGGACGGTCATTTTAGTTTTTTTTAAATCAATAGTTGTGTTAGTCTTAGTCTACATATTTGCCTCTACGATTAACGAATTCAATCTTTTAAACCTCAGAGGTATAACCAAATAATGCAGCATCATCTAGCCCCAAGGTAAGCAGAGCTTGTGTTCTGGGAACTCAATGACTGATAGACTAATTACATATACTTTTAAAATATATTACACAGAAAACACCTAGCACCGAGAAAAATATTTGCAAATCATACAAACATTGTGCCCCTTGGCAGGAATCGAAACCTTCGGCGTCACAGGCGGGCTTTCGCCCACTGCGCCACAGAGTACAACAAATACCTACTCCGATTTAATCTCCTACGATATACCGACGTGGTTAATTCCCAATGCCCACACTGAATCGACCAATTGGCGGCTGTTGGAACGCTCTTTGTCTGGAGTTGCATCCAACAGTAGGTGTTGGCGGAATAATGTTCAGTCAGTCACTGCATCAGTCAGCATCGCAAAAGTTTGTTAGACTGAGATAAGATTACTTTTACTTAAAATTAATCTTATTTCAAAAGAAAATATAAAGGGTTGTAATACTGTGTAGATAACTACTCTATTGCGTTTTGCAAAAAGCGAAACAAATCTGGAATGAGCGTTGTCAGAGTGGTTATTAGGCGAAGAAAGAAGATTGATAGTTCTGCGAAAAAGATTCCCCCGACAAATTGCACAATGGATATATCATTTCCACTACATTTCATATTAATTTTTTCAAGCCCGGGCCTGTATCATACAGCTGATATTACAAAATGAATAATGATGGACATTTTCACACAACATCATCTATGCAAACTAAACAGAGCTTGTTGTATGGGAACCACATGACTGATACACTTTATATAAGTATACCTACTTTTATGTAAATAATATGCATATTATACATAGAAAACAGAAAGAAAAATATTTGCAGATCATACAAACATTTGTCCCGAGGCGGGAATCGAATTGCAACCATCTGCAACTCAGGCGGGCCTTCGCCCACTGCGCCACAGAAGTCGGAAATACAGCTCAAATTGTGAGATGGTATATAATAATACTTTCGCCACACTGTTACGACGAGACAAACACGCCCACCCTACCTGATGGGATGCGGTTACCGTCACCTGGGCCATTATGATGCGTTGCTCTGAATAACTCTTTTTTTTTTTAAAGCGTGTTTTTTTTTAGAGTTCAACGGAAACACCTCAGCAGGGAGCTTATTCTACACCGGGGAGACAAATCTAGTCTAGAGGCACCGTTATTCTATCATAGCGTTCCTCATCTTTTCCCTCCCGCTGTTCCTTTCTTGGTCACCCTGCGTTAAATCACTCTCAGATTCAGTAACTGTATGAACGACGAGGAAAGGAAAATCTCGTAAAAAGTCACCAAGATACCTAGTTAAATTTATACGCTCACTTAAAAATATTTTAAACAACTTATTCCACCGTAATCATTTTCCCACACCGTTTTACTGTACTCCCCGTTTGTGTTTCGTGTTTCTTGGTTATTAATTTACTTTAATTAAAACGGACATTCTCAGTGAGCAAATCTTTGAGGGTACCAGGTTGCGGGTAGTCGGAGACACGTCCAAACATTACTGGCATACACCCGCGATTTGCAAGAAATTAGCATGTGACTAGTTGCAAGCCCCATCGCCACTTATTGGAACTCTTAGTTAGGTTCTAGAAGTACCCTCAAAAGGTTTCATTTTCAAATGATTATTAAAAATACTAAGTAGGTCTTAAGTAATTGTATACTATTTTCAGATGAACTACCTCAGGTAGAGCGACGAAAACAGATCAAGTGGCACTAAAAACGTACCTACCTACTACAGTATAAAGCATTAAAAAAAACTACTTAAGCCCGAGTTCACCAACATAATAACGGGTGTTTAGATCCTAAACAAAGCTTTTTGACACGTGTTTTCATAGGAGTCTGACATCATAATCAATGGTTAGATTTAAACTTCCGGTTATTTATTTATTAAGCTTATTAAGCTACAAATTTTACAGTCAACTCGAGCATTTTCCGCTTAAAGCTCCAAGATTTTGCATTTTGTCCACCCGGTTCATATCCGAAGGAAACCACGAAGATATTTCCTTTGAACACGGTGGCATACCTTTAAAATGCGTTCATTTTTCTTGGTATTTCCTGAAGAACGCGGTTCTGCGTGCGTATCTAACTTGTGTTTTGAATATCAACTTCCGCGGCTGTAGTAGTTAGGTATGACATATAGTTCTTATGATAAATGGTTTTTAATAAGTTTTTAATAAAAATGAAAAAAGTTTTCGACTTACACGATGATAACGCTGTAATAGTGCAGGGTTTTTTACCTGAAAAAGAGAACAATACTAGTTAAAAAAAAGTACACAAAGGGCACCCAAGGAATGATACGTAGTAGTATACCTCTTTTTTTGTCTAGAAAAAATATTGTACAGACCACTTACGAATAACAACTATGAACTATAGGTAGGCACTTAAAACTAAACTACCTGTTATCTCATTACTACAGGTAGAATGGTGTTGAATCTCTGGTATTGCAGTGCCCATAGGTTACAGTAACAACTTACCAACCGGTGGGTATGTTTGTTTGACACTTAAGTTGTATAAAAAAAGTAATACACCATAATCTTGGAATTAAGAGTTAGAGTTCCCGTCTCACGACCGTCGAGCGTGGTCGCGGACGGTGCTTATGAAGAAGGACCTCTAAACGGTCAACGAAACGTCAGCAGGAGAATAGTAAAGTACGTGGTATAGTCGTAATTATATTCTACAATGACAACTGTCCGTCTGTCTCTGTCACGGAGCTGTCTTTTTAAACATAATATGTAGGTAACTAGTTAACTAATTTAAGGTAAAGAATTCGTGTTGTTCTTGTGCTGTATCATGGCAAATTATTAAAAATCAACAAGTCAAAACTTTAGGGGGTATATAAAAAAAACGTTTTAAAAATAATCTTGTTACGCATTTAGCTAATAATTTCTAGTCTAGTGTTTGATATAACACCTATAACACAACCGCTTGGCATATCCAGTATTATAGGTTTTTTTAAATCTTCAGTGCCACTAGCGGTAATAACATGGACAAAATAAATAAATACCTAGCTTCTCCCATGACTACTCTGAAATCAATACTGTGGTGATACGGAACCATTAGTACGCGATCCGATTCGAGCTTGCCTGGTTTTATAATGTTGGTATACACCACAGTTAAGGTCCGGTCAAATTTATACTAGGTCTGTGCAAAGTTAAAGCGCCAATGTACTACGCACTACCGACCGCCCCGCGCTATGCGACCGCGTCAGTTTGACCGTACCTTTATTTCTGACCATAATTAGTAACATACATACATAAATGGTGATATACCTACCTACTGAAGGCGGAAGCTAATTTATGCAATGTGCCTGCAGCTGTGCATGACTTGACTTGCAATAATGTCTCTGATTGTAAACAAACAAATGCTTTATCGAGTCGGGTTATGTAACGAAACGGCCTAGAAAAAGTTCAAGGCTCCGCAAATATTTCAATGTTTTATTCGTGTTTCTGTTTCGGTGGAATTTCGTACGCGGACACGAATGCTCGTTGGATATCTCAGTGGTTGCACATATTTTTGGCTTTTACTCTTGACCTCTTATTCATAATCACTCACTAATTAGCAGTTTTCTCTATCTCTTGTTTAGTGTTAGAAAAGGACAACGGCGCTTGGAATATTTCCAGCACTAAAATATCGGTTAAGATATTACCTACAAACTGATCATAGGGTTTTTGAAAGTCATCGGTTCTTTCTGTAAATGCGACACAGGTGCGTTTTCTTCACTTTTAACGATAGCACATTTCAGTTGAAAATTTTGTTGCTACTTTCTTGGGGTCTAGACAAATACCTCACGCTTACTTTTCCATTCACGTTAACACAAATTTGACAAGGTAAATCTTGGCAGATGTCACGTGACATTTCCACAGCTAATGTCATATCCATACAATTCAATCTTTCCGCAGGCGGTGTTCTAGATTAATACCCGAAAGTGGTATTAGTCTAGACCCCTTGATGTGCTAAACTAGCCCAAGGTATCACCTTAAACATCATCTACCGATGAAAAAGCGGGCTATACAAAGTGAAACTCTTGCACCGGACACGTGCCCGTCATCAGAAGTGGGATTGGACACGGATTCAATCCAAACCAATTCCTCATCAGCTCAGGTACCATATTCGTCTGATACCCAATGGCAGCAGACCCCCTGATATCCTAACTAGCCCAAGGAATCACCTTAAACATCATCTACCGATGAAATAGCGGGCTATACAAAGTGAAACTGTTGCACCGGACACGTGCCTGCAATTGCATGAACCAAACAAACTGAACAAGCTGATAAAGTCACAATAGCCCTTACTCTTATGCAACTCAGATAACATTAGCTGCGCATTAAACTCGTACAATCAAACATCTACTCCAATACAACAACAATACGGTTTAGAATATAAGAGTTTTGTAGCGGAATAATGCACGCTGCCTCACAGCTGTGTCCATTTACATAATCTGAAAACGGAAAATTGTACTCGATATTAAATCAAAAACACACAGAGTCAGAGTTCCTTTTCTCTCGGTCATTTGCATAATATAATAACAACTTCCGCGGCTGTAAGTTTCTATTTGATTACAACTTTACTGGGCATGGATATTTGCAGTTGAGGATTCGCCATACAAGTCGATAGACTGAAATCACCTGTTGTTTACCCTTTCCAGGCATTATCCTGAATTCCTGACGCGTCGACGCGAAAGATTGCTTTTTAAGTCGAACGCGCTGTTAGGTGTTAAGAATAAGAATAAGAATTTATTTATTTTTCACACACACACAACATTACAAGATATAATACATGAAACAAATAACAAATAATCTAGGAGCCTAGGTACTACAACATAAATAAAGAAAAGTAAAGTATAAAATAATTTGAAGATTACAGATACAGAGACAGTGACACAAAGTGTTAACAAGATATTGATGAAACAACTATCTATGTCACAGCACAAGTAAAAAAATAAAAAAAATACACATTTACTTTCAAAGTCCAGGCCATGTGTCTAAAGAGCTCTAGACTATTGAGTCACGAACACCAGTAATATAAATAACGACAAACTTTTAAATTCATGAAACCAAACGTTACTTCATTTTTCTAAAACCTACCGCCTTTCTGACATTTTCTAAAGTAATTTTTACAATTACTTTACTAATGTATGGTAATGAAAGTTGGGTATGACAGAAAAAAACATCGACAGTCGAATAAATGCAGTAGAGATCAGAGCTTTTTGTAGTATGTGTAATGTCTTTGATAGCGTGAGATAGCGTGAGGAACAGTGTGTTGAGAGGGCGTTGTGGAGTGAAAGAAGATGTAATAACGAGAGTTGAGAAAGTTATGTTAAGATGATTTGTGCATGTAGGAAGGATAGATGAAACAAAATTAACAAAACTAGTATCTAAGGCGCACGTGAATTAGAAGTCAACAGTACTCTAAGCTTGTATAAAGAATGTGATGATGATGATGATGATAAAGCGAAAGAGTTTGACAGCCAGGAGCGTAGCAAATAGAATTGTTAAAAAAAAATTGTACCTACTTTAAAACATTAGCGACGTCGTATCTTTGTATTCGTGATTTTGTGTTGAAAGTTTTGTCAATAAAAATTACATTAAAATAGATGCTTGCGACTGTAGAGTACCAATTTTTTTTTAATTATATTTTCCTAAAAATGATATTACCCTAGATGGTTCAAGGCCATCAGGAGTTGCTGTAGAACAAAGATAGTGATGTCAAACGATATGTAGAATAGGTAGATTGATTTAAATACAGCCTAGTAACCAGAATACATGTTACCTAATAGATACCTACATTATTGGTTACCACTTGTCTTGGTCGGTCGGTCGGTAGCGACTAGAATACAATAAAAAGCATTGAATGCGAAATGAATTTAAATGTGCGAGCTATCGCCATGTTGAATCATAAATAGCATTACATAAAGCAGCTGAAACTTTTTGTTTCATTTGACGGAACAAGTTTAATAGAGGGTAAAACGTATTACCTTAATACGAGTTGAGGGAGGAAGAGTGGGGGCAGAAGTAGTCCCTCTTTTTTTTTAATGGAAATAAAACTGAATCAAAAATTTCAGTTATACTTCCATCGGTATGTTTATTTAGGTTTGTGAAACACAATGCGAACTAAGTCGGACATTTCACTAGTCGTAAATAAAATACAAACAAACAAAATGATTACCGTTGGTAGGTACGTATATTTTTACACGGAAATTAATCATTGGCCTATTTCGACGGCCCATTCGAGCTGTCATATAAATAAAGATGAGTGATATCAATTCGGTCCGTTGACAGCTGAATAGAAAAAAAACATGCTCACGACTATACGATAGCCAAACATACTACCTACGCAGATCCTTAAGGATACCAGTAGTACCATTGAAATTAGGAAAATGCTTATTTGGGCTAAATGTAGGTATATTTTACGTGTGCAGATGGCCAATATGAAGACTCATATACAAGAGCGCTTTACATTAATGTAAAGCAATGTAGAGCGCTTTACATTGCTTGAGCAATGTAAAGCGCTCATCGTGTGCAGTCTGTCCCATCCCACAGCTGAGAATAGGCTCTCTCCGCACCTCAATCCGGCAATCGAACTTACGACCTGCGGCTCTACTATGCCGTCAACCCATCTTACGGACGGACGACCTACGCTCCTTTTACCGCTTCAACATGCAACGGTTTTTCTTTTCGCCAGCTTCCTTATCTAACTACCTACCTATCTACATACATTTAGTTTGGCGTCACTAATTCTAACTCTACCTACCAACGTTGTTGAATTCGCCGACTCTTGGCACAAACCCATTTTCTACGTTCATTGACAAGTCTTTGTGCAAATATTCATCCCAACTAATTGAATTGACATCCATTGTTGGTGTGGATATCGTTTTCTCGATCACGCTGAAACGAGAATACTTCTAATCGATTTGGATGAAACAAAACAGTTATAGTCCGTGACTGTTTCAGAAACCAGCAAGTGCGTAGTTAAAAAAACTCTGTAAAAAGCAATGTTACGTTAGTTTGTACAAAGTTTTTTTAACTACTTTTACGAAAATAGAAATGGAGCTAGTAGATAATACAATTGTGACAGACACATAAAGCTATGGCTCACTCACTGTGCTATTTGAAACAGAATGCGAAACTCAAACTCATTGCTATGCAAGATAAGGCATTGTTTCTGTATTTCGGGGTACACGACAGTCCAGCTTTAGTGAAAACCAGTAGGTATTGCTTAGGATTCTCCAGGATTGTGCAGTTGTTGAGCCCTCTTTCAGAGAATGCAGCATATATCTAAATCCTCACGATTTAGATATATGCAATAATTTAAGGTCTAGCCTTTTTTAACTGAACCATTTAAATATTACAACAAAAATAATATTTTTTGCAGAATATTATGTAGGTAACTTATCTAAGTGAGAATTTTCCAAAGCACTCAACCAAATCTGAGACTCCAAAGTTGATGATCTACCGAAACTGGGTATATTTTATTATGAGCAATAATTATTATATGGTAGGTTCCTAAACAGACCATAAAAGTACAAACTTGACTTTATGTACCATACAGTTGAATAAATAATAATTCTAGGTACATATGTATGATAGAGCTGTAAGTACCTTAATAAAACCTCCACAGTATGTGATAAGAGTCGCCGTTTATTTCCAACTGAACTCTCACTGAAGTCTACCCACCCCAATCTTAATATACCACATTACCATAGGTATATTACCCACATCATGCACCGATACACTTAACTATGTCTGGAAGATAAATATGCTTATCTAAAAGCTATCAATATTCAGAGAGATTATAAAAAAGACGTCATAATGACTATGACGACCTCTGTGGCGCAGTGGGCGAAGGCCCGCTTGAGACGCAGAAGGTTGCGGGTTTGATTCCCGCTGCGGGATAAATGTTTGTAATGTTTTTCTCGGGTCTGGGTGTTTTCTATGTTATAATATGTATGTATTTACAAAAAAAACGCTTGACGTTGACCATAGTTTTAAAGTGCTAAGCATAATGTTATGTTTGCTATCTGGCACATTACGATGTGTTTAACAATAAACAGATCTTGCATAACGGTGTAAAAATAAACGTACTAATCTATGATAGCTCGGGCCATACACATAATATCATAAATATACCTATTACGATATTATGGTTCTGGCCCGAGCATACTAACACAATAATGAGTGATTCTATAGACTACGTAGGTACTTCGTTTCCTCAAAGATTTACGCACTAAATATGTATCTGAGGTTCATCGTGGGGAATACAGTCGTGAGCGTGTTTGTTTTGTTTATTGAACTTAGGTAAGTATATAGGTAGTACGAAAAATTGAGATTTTTTTGTGAATTTGTCCAATTGTACTAACAATTTTCCAAAAGCAAATTTCATTGAAATCGCTTTGTATAGACTCTGTTTTGTTTAAAATTTAAGTTCAATATTGGCTAGAATAATGTTATTCAAAAATGTTTCAGCTTCCAAAACCCAGCTCCCTCAATTTGATCCCAATCGGCCGTGAACAAAGATTATCCAGGCAGAATCTAACTTTCCTGACAGCTGACTAGCAGCTAACTAGGCAGATTTTACGTCCAAATTGCTTGTTCCGTAAAATGTTTGAAAGGTCTTTCTGGTAAATAAATTCAAACTTCACTAAAGGTTTTCTAAACATAAACAACTAGGGCAATCTAGGATATTGCGCAGGTACCTATTCATTTACTTCAATTAGCCTATTATTAGTACAGTTTTGAATGAATTCAAATTTCCCTCCAAAACAATCAATCAATCGGTTTTTTGGATCTGCGGGTAAGGGCCTACAGTTTCTAACAGCTGCAGGGCTGAGCGATGAACTTTGAAGGCCCCCTGCGGGGAAAAGAAAAGCAAGTGGCGATCACAATAGGCCTGTGACGGCCGCAGCGATACCACAAAAAGCGAATAAAAAAAGGGCCTCTAGCTGGCGCTTATTATGAACTCTGGGGGCTAAAACTTCGAGGTCACGGGGAATTTCCCAGATGCAAAATAATCTGTCTGTAAGGCAGACTGTCAGTTGATCAGCTCACCTGTCAAACTTTTTAACTGTCATTATCATAGGTTTACTATTTTCGTGCATAGTTCAGTTTATGCATTCCACCATAGATACTACGTACCTAAGTTTTTTTTATTAATTCGGTTCAAAACAAGATTTATTTTGACCTTTTCATAACAACCTCAAACCTCCATTAAATCTTACCAATTAACTTAACCATAATATAGGTAAGATAGGTATATAATTTACAGAGTTAATCTCATAATAATTTTGAGATGTCATAGGAAGGCTTTGCTGACTCAGGTGGTGTACATTTGAGCGGTATTAACATGGCTTAAGGTTCTGTGATGCATGGATCTATAAGGTAAGTAGGCATTTTGCAAGTGCAAGATTTTTTTGTTTATTTTTTTACATAATTATATCCTACTCAATCCTTACTTTTACTGTGTTTTTTCTACTTATATCTACCCAAATGCGAAAGTTTTAAGGTATGAATGTTTGTTGCCGATTATCTTCATAACGACTCACGGCTAAATCCACTCGAATGAACTCGAAATAAAAGATCTCGATCTGGAATAACACCGAGTTTTTAACAGGATGAAACATTAAAACAAACATTTTTAGTGCGACCTTTACTTAACTTACTTTAAACATTGCCGCGCACCAACACTCAAACTCAGATCAAACCAGCCATATTGTGAAATAAGCAAAAAGACAACTTCTAAAAAGCAAGAAATCATTCACCCTTCAAAAGTTTAAAAAGTTAAAAAGATCACTCCCCTTTTTCTTTACCGCTCAAAACTCCGTCCATCAATTTACGCAGACAAAAAAAAAAGTGATCGTTTTTATAAAGCAAACAAGGCATGCGTGCGGTCCTCCATTCTCCCAAAAAAATGGGTATTAATAGCCTTCGCGGAGGTGACAGTTCGCCCTCCCTGTGACGAACTTATCAGGGGTACTCGTGCTTTCAAAACTTCGTTGAGTTGGGTAATATGTACTTCAAACTTTGACCATTCAAATGATGACGAGACAGCCAAACCGGTAGATAGATAAGTAGCTGTCTACGCATCTATCTACCGGTTATCTATCTATCTTGGTACGTAGGTACGAACTACCTACATAGATATCATTGGAATTAACAAAAAAATAACTAAATAAATAAATAATGATTCTTTAAAACAGTTTATTAGAGCTCTACTTTTTAAACATATGACTTACGGGTAAATCTAGGATTGATTATGTTAATAAATGAAGACTAGAAATTTTCTTAGAAAATGTTTATAGTAATTTCATTAAAACGTAAATATAGTAGGTAGCTTCCGTGCTGAAGCACAAATTGGTAAATACCAAGAAACAGATCAATAATTATCATCCAATTGAAGAAGAAATTGATAATAGCTCTTACATAGACGTCCGAGGTAAACGATGCTATGTTAGACTATAAACATTCAAGCGATTATATACGTTATATCAATGGTGGTAGGATGCCAGTGAACTGCTTTGTTATTGATGCCAAAATCAGCTGATTGGATGACGTAAAGCAATCAGCTGGCCTTGAACCTGACTTGAAACAGCTGGCAGAAGGAATGACTTTCATTTCTAATTCCTTGCTTGAAAATATCAGGGATATAACAGGAACGTCTAGGCGTCTAGGCTCCCAGGCGGCTCGCTACGATATAATTATGTGGCCGCACGCAATGCAAGCGGCTTGGCATCTTAGGGAAGTATTCTATGTACCGATCGGAACCACGCAAAACTACTAGGTAATAATAATTATTATTAATTATCCCGCTGAGCGCACTTGTGTCTAGTGTTCGGTGCATGGCGCCCCATTACTCCCTGGGGTCGACAGAGCCCCTGACCCGCGGCTTACCTTAGCCGGCCGGTGGAATCTATGCTCCAAGTGTGGAAGGGATAAAGGCATAAAGCACGGGAGTAGCGTTTAGTGAAACTGCAGCCACACGTCTCGACACCCCCAGCCGTTCACACCAACGTTGCCTCTACGCTGCCTATTGTTGGCGGCACTTACGGGGCCCGTTTAGACGGCAAGTCATCACTAGCCTATTATTTGATCTGAATTTCAGTAAGATTTGACGGGTGCCAGTGAAAATCTGCTTGCCATTGTGTTTGAATAATACATCCATAATTTGATCCCCCAAATTACTGTTATTTGAATTTTAAATCGTTTGTACTTGTGAAGAATTTGAATATTTAGTTGGTAAGAATAGAAGGTATTGTTTTTTTTTTGTTTGAACACGCTTTTCTCTGGATCATCTAGTCTGATTTGAAAAAAAAATCTCTTTGCATTTGATAGCACTATTCTTGAGGAAGTGGATTTAACATCAAGATACGACCCCTAGGAGCCGAGCAAAAGAAGAAATAGCGCAAGCGGACGATGCGAAGCGGTGGGTCGGGGCGGCTGTAGCATAGCTAGTAAACACATAACACACATACATAGTACTATGTATGTGTGTACTAGAATTTCCTTTGTCTGTGGGTATCAGGACATATGATGGATAATAACACAAACCGATAGCCATGCTTTCGAATTTTGGTTCTTCGGCATGTCGATTTTTTCACGTTTTGTTTCACCGTTTTCAACACGTGTTAACTCATAAATTGCAACTCAAAAAATGCATCGGTCTCTGGTCACCCGGTCGTACCGGGTCTGAATCCACAACCTTCGGATCGTTAGTCGGGGTGCAGCCCGCTATGCCAACACGGCTTCCCACTAACTCACAATAACGGAATTAAGGGAACTTACAAGCTAACTACACCGTTTACGAGAGTTAAATAGCAAACAAGTGATTCTTGCGACAGGTCTAATAAAACCTGTAACGCAATGTCAATAGAGACTCGACCGGTCTGACCGTCCTCTGTCTTCCGGGTGGAGACAGGTACATTAGTCCGTTTGATTATATTTGCTTTGTATTTCACAAAAAAGAACTTGATTAATAGAGGCGAACAAATCTATTCGCAAATTTATCATGACCAATGCAACAAAACGATGAAGTTATAGATAAAATAGAAAATGCTACATATTATGCGAACTTAATGCTAATTCGCATGTTGTTTCAGCGAATCTTTGTCTTTGTGAATGGGGGGGGGGGGGGGGTTATCATAAGTCTACTGCTGCATAGGCCTCCCAAATGCTTTGACAAACGATCACATCCCGCCACCTTTAAGATCATCGTTCCATCGTGTGTCCTACACTAAGGAGTGTACTAAGGTACTTTCGGGGCTTTCCATTACAATAGCATAAAGAAGAAAAAAATCTTTAAAAAAAACAAAGGTATTTATCACAGCAAAGTGGGGGCCTTCCTATACGCTCTGCTCTACACTATTTATGTTTCGGGGTTTTCCCTACTACCACAGCAAAAGAGAGGAAAAAATCAGTAATCTAAAAATTTGCTCTGATTTTTTTTTATCAAATACAAAGGTATCAAATTTTACAACATAATACACCTTAGGCTTATGTGTGTATGGATATACACTGTTAAGCTGAGAATTTAATATCTAGGAGTCTGTTATTTTCCGCTTCCTCACTAGGCTAAAAGTTATGATTAAAGTTATCGAAAGGCGATGATGGTCTGAAGAGAAAGACTATATTAAACTACTCGTACAAAACAAACAAACAATCCTGTGTACCTACTAGAAACATCAATGATACAAAACATAGAACGGTCAAAGACCTACATATTGACAAAACCATTATAAAAATAGCTACAGCATTTATCTTATGAAAACAACGCAGAATTAAAATCTTTATTGCTGAAGAGTGAGTCACGAGGCCGCGATCGGAATCGCTGAACCACGAAATTGGATCAACAGGTGTTCTTTGTAATACATTTAAAAAAAAAAACTTCTGCTAGAACCAATATGGGTAAACGTTTGCCTCGCACAGAGTTTATAGTCAGAAAATTAATAAAAAAATATTTATTTGAACACAAAAAACAGATGGTTAATACTACCAACTCCTTTAGAAAAAAGAAGAAAGCAAAACAATGTATTATATGTCTGTATGTGTAAAATAGATGCGCCCTACATTGTTTACGCATTGATTGTTTAGATATCTTCTTATCTATATAACCTCCTTTAAAAAAAAAACAACTATAAAAAAAAGAAATACTCAATGGATGGTCTTTTTACTGAAATCGAATACGTTCAAACAAACTTCGGATGGAGAGATACATGAACTATTTAAAAGAATTAAAGAATGGGACCTACTTTTATCTTTTAAAATATTTTCTTATTTATCGACACCGAAAACAGGCCAGGTATTAGAGAAGTTTAAACGCCATAACCAAAGCTATGCAAAGTGTAGGCGTGTGTTTGTGGCTCAGATTTTGGGTCAGTCTTGTAAATCAATGTAAATTGTTTATGAGTGGCAGATTATTTTGTGGCAGAGCTAAAAACGTTTCAACGATTGTAACAAACAGACGCATTTGAACAAGATAAAGAGTGCTGTCTCTACACAGCTGTTTCTATACTTGCAAGTACTTTACACTTAAATCAAGTATTATAGATATGATCACTCTGTCATACTTTTTAGACATGGGCTCAATGTGGGTATTTAACACGGCGCGTGTTGATAATTTTAGTTCTTTCGCGACGTGTTAAGCATGTGACGTGTTGACCTGAGGAGTCCGTTTATGCGTTTTCCATAAAAGGTTGGTTGGTTGTATGTTTGTTTTTTCGTTACCATTAATCTCAGAAACGTTTAATCGGATTGTGATACAGTTTTTCATGCGATTGTTTTAATCGGATTGAGATGCGGTTTTGCTAACGATTTGTTTGTTATTAAAGATGGTTCTTACATAGATTTTATCGGCACAAAACATCAGGGGGCGCTGCAATCGATGATGGAAATACAGGTCGGGCTTTAAATGTTTTTTTCCAATAGTCAAGAACTTACACTCGAATACGGTTAGGTCAGAATGTACCTATGTAATTGTTTATCTGACGACTTGTAAGTATTATTAACCTCTACTGCTCTACCCACACGAGTTTATTGAATGCAGAAGTACATAGGTACATACCTACATACGAAATACCAACTAAAGTACTTGTTGACTATGTATTTGTATAGTATAAGAACAGTAGGTAGGTAAGAAAACGTAGGCAGCGGTTCTTCTGGACTACAGTACGCGGCAATTAATATGACATGTCAAACTTATATCAACAAGGTTTGTTTGTTTGCGCTAAACTACAACTCCTAGCTTGATGAGACATATTTATATTAATATTTATTGCGCTCATGTAAACAGTTCAGTATATATGTAAAAATAATACATAGCCCAGTTGGGGCTTGCATGCTCGAGTCATTGCTAAAAATTTTTTACTTTGGTGCCGACGAGAATCAGGGTGTCCCAGTACATCTTTAGGTTTTACCTAAATCTGCAGCATGTACGCGTGTGATGTTTTTTATTAAGTATTAATTTAAATTTATTTTCACAAAAGAGCAAGTTAATGTACCTAACGTAAGAAGCTTGTTGCGACAGCGATCCTCTTTTACTGTGTACTATCATGCCGTACAGCGAATGTGTGCTATATAATGTCCGTATACTGTACGCTTATTATCACAAAAAAAACACTTCATAGAACGCTGACGCGTTGTCATCATCACGGCGAGGTGGCTCCCACGATTCTGCGACGGTAATCAATTTCTTCTGATAATCTCCTATTCAATTTGAATTGAAAGTGTATTTGTGTAATTATTATTATGACACGGTCTCATATCAAATGAACTAACGTCTTTGTTCTCAAATGTTCTGTAAAAATACCGCTAGCCTGTTATTTTACACCTTATCGTTGTTACACAATATAACAATGTTTTTTTAATAAATAAAAATCGACTTGGACAAAAGCAGTCACAGAATGGTGGCCGAGAGATATGATGCAGACCACCTGCCCGCTGGTCAGATGATATTGTGAGGGCAGTAGGTGAGCAGCGGATCCGGCTGGCACAAGACCGCCAGGAGTGGCGTAATAGAGAAGAGGCCTTTACTCAGCAGTGGATGTTATCGGCTGATTAGATACATAGATAGAAAAACCGACTTCTAAAACAGATGTCAAAATGACAGTTCTTTATTAATCACGTAAAATTGGTAAAAGTCAACTAAAGCGAGTTGGTGAGAACTAGCGTTGGTTTGATATTGTGAGTCACACACAAGAGAAAAATATATTCTATAACTAAACATATATAGTTAACCCGGTAAAGGTTTTCCGGAAATAGCTAGGTAGTAGGGTTTTGTGCCAGTTTTGACTACAATGGCATGTCATCGCCCTCATTGCATATCATCAAGGTCGTAAGGGGTGAACGTACAGTGATCGATTGGTCACGACTTCAGGGTTGCCATCTCCTCACTAACGATCTAACGTCGTCAGCTCCATTTATTTCAATTTAGTATATTTATTACTTCTGCACACTTAATGTATTGCTAGGACTGAATGCAAAAGTCATCCTGGGCATGCAAAAAGATGGTGTGGTGTTTCAAGTGAAATATTAAAAAAAAACAATATCTAATACATACCAAATTACACTACTAAAATATACCAAATATATATAAATATACTTCGTTTACATCCGAATCTAAATAATAAGAATCTAAAATATACATGCTGGGTTACATGTCAGCTGAAGGCCAATTATAAATTTCCACTTATAGGTTACTAATTAGATGAAAAACAACCCCATCACTAGACCCTACATTACCATTGCAACGAGGAATAAAAACTTAACTTTTATACCTACTGAATGAAGCGCACCAAAAAAGTTCGAAAATGACGAAGTACTTTGGTGCGCTTCATCTGGGTGCGCAACGATGAATAAAAACTTAACATTTACACCTACTGAATGAAGCGCACCAAAACGGGTGCGCTATGTGGAAGTACTTTGGTGCGCTTCATCTGGGTGCGCAACGAGTAATAAAAACTTAATATTTACACCTACTGAATGAAGCGCACCAAAACGGGTGCGCTATGTGGAAGTACTTTGGTGCGCTTCATTTGGGTGCGCAACGAGGAATAAAAACTTAACATTTACACCTACTGAATGAAGCGCACCAAAACGGGTGCGCTATGTGGAAGTACTTTGGTGCGCTTCATTTGGGTGCGCAACGAGGAATAAAAACTTAACATTTACACCTACTGAATGAAGCGCACCAAAACGGGTGCGCTATGTGGAAGTACTTTGGTGCGCTTCATCTGGGTGAGCTACGAGGATTGCCTCAGTATAATAGGAGCAAATATAGAAGTCTCGACAGAGCTTACTTATGTGAGCCTTTTGGGGTTGAGACTCTGGGTCCGTGGGGAACCGGGGCCCTTCGCGTTTTCAAAATTCTTTCAGGGCGACTGGTCGAAGCGACGCGTGACAAGAGATCTGGCTCTTATCTGGGTCAACGCATTAGCATTGCCATTCAGCGTGAAAATGCGGCCAGTATTTTGGGAACGCTTCCGCCTGGTAGTGATCTGGATCACTATTATTGGATTGTGCTATCTATAGATCGTTTACAACGTTGTTAGTATATATTCAGTTTATTGATAATGGTATATTTTGTAACCAGGACACGGGGATGCGGGGACCACCAAAATGTCAAAATTGTTACCTAATTAATAATAATAAATAAATAATAAATAATGCTGGACATTTTTCACACAGCATCATGTAGCCCCAAAGTAAGCAGTGCTTGTGTTATGGGAACTACATGACTGATATACTACTTATATACTTTGTTTTTTGTAAATACATACATATTATACATAGAAAACACCCAGATCCCGAGACAAATATTTGCAGATGCAAACATTGAATCGAACCCGCAACCTTCTGCGTCTCAGGCGGGCCTTCGCCCACTGTGGCAAATAAATATGTTTTGTGGTTTTTTGTATCTAATTGAATACAATATATACTTAGCGCCATCTTTTTCCAACCCCCACTTAAATCTTGAGTAGCGTTCCAGTATTTGGCGAGTAATTAGTTCGTTATGTCACTAGTTCTTTGTTGGTCACGCTATACACAATGTGAAGATGGTGGCCTTTAAAATGGTATTGTGGCTGTTACTAATACATAGATAATCATTGGCGGTTACTGTAGTGAACGGTTTAGCTCATTTCGTTTACACAGTTGGTTGAAATAAAAAAAATAACATTTTGATTTTCCCTGAAGTAAAGCACCCGGGCCCGTATTATGCGTTTGCCATAAGAGATTGTTTGTTTTTTGTCTCCAAAATGCTGCTAAATTGTATGACTTCAAGGATGGTTTTAGCTAAGTCACTAGCTAGGGATAGGTCGCAACAAGTCACTTAAAGACGATGCAATGACTATAGAAAATTGGTCAGTCGTGTTAGTAAAGTTTTGTAAAAAATCACTTGTTCATGCAAATTATAGCAGTCTTCCAATAAAAGATTCAGATTCAGATTCATTTATTAATAACGAATTGTTACATGTCAATAAAATAATACAACACAACATAATACCAAAAACAAAACAATAGTAGGTACATATTAAAATTAAAAATTCTGTAACAATGTAACAATTCTGTAATAGTATTAGTATACTTAATTTTTTATTGTAAAAATTCGTCAACCTTGTAGAAAGCTTGCTCGATAGGCCAGTTTTTTAGCCTGATTTTAAAAGATTGCGTCGACGGCGCACTGGTTATTAAAAAAAAAGGAACATTACAACAAATTTGTAAAAAGATGTTAGTTAATGTATATAAAAAGGTTAAATACGATTTCTCAGAAGTAGTGGAGCTTCTTGTGAAGGGTTCGTCCGGGGAAAAATTACCAACTTACCTATTTCTACCGCCAAGCATTAATGCTCGCATTGCTGTGTTCCGGTTTGAAGGTGCCGGTGAAATTACAGGCACATGAGACACCGCGTCTTAGGGTCAGCAACGCGCGTGTGATAAATCTGGTGTTGCAAGCGTCCGTAGGTTAAGGTAACCTCTTACCAACAGGTGGAACGTATGCTTGTATGCCATTTAAGTTGTGTAATTAAATATTATAATTAGATCCAGTTACGTACTAGTATGAAACGATCCTAAAGGTATAGTCACTTTGCGTCACCTTTAAGCTGGCATCCCTAGCGATTTTCGGGTCAACGTATTGGACTCCAAGCTCTTTGATAGAATAACAAAGAATATATATGGTGCGATACCTTATAAAGGTAAGTACCTTCCTAAGCACTTTGTCTGAATAAATAGTTTTTATACCAAGTCAAAAATTGTAATGTATCAAATTGCTTTTAGGGTTCCGAAGTCAAATGGCGAAATGTGGTTTCAATGGCCTTTGTTGTTTCGTCATGTTGGTGTGTCTATCTGTCTGACCGTATGTCACACATGGATTTATAGTTCGAGAGTTTAGCTCCTTAGTTTAAAGCGTATAGAGATAAAATTTGGTTTGAATACCAATGTCCAAAAACGTCGTTTTCATGACCCATAAAAATACAAACTTTTTCGCGCACTTCCTTGTACGAGTAAAGTGAAGGATGATATTTTTTCATTTCACAATGGTATCATTGAATAAGTCTCCAAAAAAATAATTTGATGATTATTATACTAATTTTTATTTTAAGCCTTAGTCTCGCCGTTTGTCCCCATTTAACTTTTTAACCGTGAGTCCTAGAAGTATGAAACAAAGTTTAACAAGTAGCATTTGACCTAACAAATGCTAAGTATTTGTTTTAATTAAAATTAATTTTGGTTTTCAAAAATTCCTTCGTTAGATTTCCAATGGTAACATTATTTTGTCGAATCTTTTAAGGCCACCTAGGTTGGTATTTTGTTAATGTTTAGATTAGTAGTTTATTTTAAGATAACAGAGACTTGAAACTGTTTTTGAATTACTATATATATTATTTTGCCTTATTTTTTAAAATAATTTAGCTGATCTTGGACCACCTCCACCCACCGACTTCCCGCAACCTTAAAGATACCATCGGGACATCGAGTGGAGGGGACCTGAGGGTCTATGCTGAGTTTGTAACATGTCAAAACGGTGACCGTAGCGACTAGTTTTTAACGTATTTGCTTCGGCCTCCATGCGAGAACATTCATTTCGTCCCCATTAACTACATTAAGCTACGTCAACTTCTTCATACAGATATTTTTGACGTTTATTTTACATTTTTGAACTCCGTATCGCCTGGTGACCTCGCTGTTGCTTTTCATTTCTATTAAAAGGATTGGATTGGACATGTTAATTTATGAATATAAATGCATCGTATTCACGCAATACAAAGGGCATTCAATTATTAAATTCAAGGGCGGGCGGTGTCCGATCCGATAGTACGTGTCGCTCACACTGACAACTTCTAAAGTCTTTTACCACAGCACTCAACCTTTAACTTCAAATGATTACCTGCTGCCATCACATATTTTTTATTGTTCTCGATATGTCAAAACCTAGCAACAAGAAAATATTATATTCGCATCGCAGAAACACTTGCGATTGTTAAATCTCTAGTCTCACTGAAAACATAACCTCTAGTAGTGTAAAAATTGTAATCTAAGTATTTAGAATAATATACCTACTTACTTTTATTAAACCAGATGAGAACTCAGTGTCTAGTTAAACCTAACATAGGCTTTAAGGCACTTCTAACCGAAATGTAATGTTGTTTTTACCTGAATAAATAATTCTATTCTATTCTATTATTCTCATCATTGTGAATTCATCAGATTTTAATTTCAGTGATTCGGTGTCCAAATCTTTTACACAACTCTTATACAACCTAATAAACTTGTACAATTCAGAGTAAATCTACGATATAACAAAGAAATACTAATAAATAAAGCAAGCTACATGAGCTGGGGAAAATAAATCAGCTCAACTAGATCTGTACATCGATACTATCAAGGAATTAATATCAGTGGAGGATCCAATCGGTAAAGTACTTACAACCTCATAAATACCTACTCGGATAGGATATAATCTGATTGGAGAACTTGAAGACAGAAGACAGACAGATGAAGGTAGATGGATAATAAAAGCATGGGACAGAATAATAAAATAAATTGAACTAAGATAAAATTTGTGTGATTAAAAAACAAACAAATGTTAAAACAAAACTGTAAAGCCAAAGAAAAAACTATTATTAGATTGTACAATGTGCTTAGACTTTCAAAGGACTAAAATAAAATGATTGCAAGCAAAAACATACACGAGAACCGACCATAGACCAAAACATACAACAGCAGAACTCGAAACGCAGACCGCAGACAAAGAATATGTAAATAAAGTGCAAGGACCAAGAGGGTTTGTATATTATTCCAGCCAGTCTAGACTGCACAATGAGCCAGTATTAAAAACATACAGTTCATACTTGTTGCCCTGGCACACCGTGGCACCTTTGCCTGCTCGGGTAACTTCGATTTTGTAGAGTTCTTACACTAGTTTTGAGATAACACATATGCGATAGACGATGATGGCTATTAAAAAGTCGAATTAAACCGAACACGGTCCACATTGTTCCACAGCAACAACCGGAAACTGCTGCTTATTACCAAGTACATATACATAAAGTAATATAAGCGTTGAGGTGGAAGCAAGTCGAAGATATAGAACATTGGACATATGACTGGCATCCCTGCAAAGGAGCCCTCGATCGATAACTGTGTAAAAGTGCAGTATCCAAACTATATATATAGTTATATATATAGTGTAACTTTATATATAGAATATATATAAAGTTAAGTTTGGATATATAGAAGTAGTAACTTACGAAGGTTGTAAAATTTTACCCAGAACTATCCAACTATATCGTTACTTGAGAGCCACGCCCTCTGAATTTATCTTTAAATATATTGAAAGAGAGTATTGCTAGCATACTTACTACTATATTTTAATAGACACTAAAATGTTTCATTAAATTCTACGAGAATGAATGCAAAATAATAGGATCATCTAGCTAGTTGAATAAATTTAAGTTCATTCACAATCCAATTATCTACCAATCTTCATTCGTCTGAAGTTTTGTAAGATAAGGACATTCTAGTCATTCTATCTAGTGTTTTAAAGTTTTTATTTTAACTATACCTATCTCTGGTATCGTTAATCTAAAGATTCGATAACGATTTTATTTAGTCTACAACTGTTACGTAAGGACATTAGCAAATAGGATAACATGTGCCAGAGAAAATGCTTATAAACTCGGCTGTCTATTTTATTAATCTATGTAGATAGCAATTTTTTAAGGAGAGTTTAGAGACTTTAGCAGGGTATAATCAAGTACTAGCCTGGAGAAAATATGAAATGTTATTGTCCCAAAAACTATCGTGAATTTCATTATTCATATTGTAAAAACGGGATTTTTCACGTTATCGGTGAAGTGCACGACGCGACGCGGAGGGAGAGCGCCGCGATCACTCACCCTGATGAAGACTCTCGGAATGAGTCGTAACTTAATCGGTGTCTTCACCGATAGTGAGGTACGTGAAAAATCCCGTTTTTACAATATGAAATGTTATTGTGTCCATAATGTAGTGCTCTTATTGAGATAGCGTGTAAATGCAGCAGTCGAGTTTATGTTCCATAAAGATACAAAATTGCTGCAGACGGGACTTTAGAAATGGGGAGGGGGAGGGGATGGTTGCAATCCAAGTGAATGCACGAACGTCTAGACAGCAGAAAATACTTAAACTGTATATCTTAGTAGATATACCGTTCTGTGGTTAAGTGAAGAATAAGAATAGTGAACAAAAAACATTTATTATTAAATACATAGTGTTCAATAAAACAGAAATTATTAAAAAAAGTTGAGGAAATATTTTAAGAAATCAACAGTTTATTTCTAAGTTGTAAGTAAGTAAGTCATATATACGCAATACAATTCTAGATTCATACTTAGCTGACAGTACATAGTTTTGCCATACTTTTACTCTGTGGTAAAATAAAAAATAATGGTATTATTAACTAAAAAAAAACGTTCTCCAAGCATTCTAGAAATATCACCAAGACAACGAGCTTAGTTTATTTAATTATCTTTATTGTCATCGCTGAATTATGTTTATGAATAAAAACAAAATAAGATCAAAGTTTTAATTAAATGGTATTGAGAACAATGTGTAGATACACGAAGATCTGAAATCAACTACGCAGACGATAAAAATATAAAAAAAGTTCGAGAAACATTCAGCATGGCCAACACATGGATGGTGTTTGTACCTATCATTTATAACTGAGCGCCTCTGTTCTTTAGAGAGCAATAATTTTTATTTTAAATTTTATTTGTGAAGTAAATGTTTCCAATTGTTGCGAGCAGAGCTTTTCGGACGGCCTATAAACTTCGACACCACCCATGGCCACAAGTTCATACAAACATACTTTCTACGTAACATTCAGTTCATATAAAGTTGTCCTTTCTCTATAATGATGAGTTCAATACGCAACATTTAACTCAGGACAAACGACGCAGTAGCAATGAAGGTGAACGTGAATTTAAGACGGAATAAAACAAAGGTCTTCTCAGATATTTGTGCTTATCCCTAAAATATGTTCCTTAAATTTGGTTGGACCCGAGCCAAAATACCAAGCGTACTAAGAACCCTCCTACTTTCTTGCACGTAAAACCAAACTTTTGAAGAAACTACGAAGTATTTGCATACAAGAAGAAAAAACTGATGACGCCCAGTTTTGGCTACGATACTATTTTTTTTTGGAACTAAATTATATAATGCCCAGCCAAAAGATAAAGACAAGGCCGCCTGTTTTTAAAGTTAACTAGATGCCTTTGTATGTCCAGAAACACGTGTGACTTTAAAGAACAACAAAATGACACTTGACCACAATTAAAACAAAAAAAATCGTTTAATTACCTACCATAGACATAATTAAAACACTATATCACCAAATTGTAAACTCTCCAAATTAAATGATGAAAAATTTACATTAAATTACATACTTATACCCTCTAGGCATACTTACCGTGTAGATGTCTTGAAAGAAAACCTTTTATATTATTTAGGCTAACAACAAAGTAATGGTCTTATTGACTATTAACAAGGAATTGATGGAACTAATACAAAATTAAGCCCAAGTGCCGACTTTAATTCGTGGAAAGTTATATGCGATTACACTGAGTCACCCTTGAATTCACAACTAAAAGCTTTGATTACAAAATAACTCGTTTGTCCAAAGCTTTGAATTAAAAATATTTAGTTTTTTGTGTCACTGATTCTTTTCTGCGTTGGATCAGTCAATTGGTTGTGGTATGGTCCTATTCAGATCTTATTTGTGACAAATGGTGGAATAACTATAGTAGTGAACAGATTGAACAGATTTTTATGTATGATTCCGAATTCAATCCATTGAGCTGGTTTCTTCCTACCGTATATTCCCTTAGAATAACGAGGAGCTTTATCAGTGACAAAAAAACTAGCTGGTGATAGCCGTGTTGGCCTAGTGTGCGATACGCAGACTTCTGATCCGGAGGTCGTGGGTTCGAACCCGGTCGTGCGTGCACCAATGCATTTTTCAAATTGAACTCTAGAGTTCTATTCTAAAAATCAGACTATAGCGCATATTTTGAAAGTGTAATAATTATTTATCAACAAGTATATTTCTCGCGAACAAGCCAGTTGGTGATAAAGACAATTATATTACGGCAATAGAAGCGAGGGCAAATTAAAACATCACATCGATGAAGGTAATTAGTCTATTATTAGAATCTGGTGCACTCAATCTGGCTTTAGCTATCTTGTAGTTAGAGTTAGGCTTGATTCTTTAAGTCTCGTGTTTAATCAAGGTTCCGTGTGTGAGCTGGGATTAAACACGAAATGAATAATTTATAACACATCAAATGTCAAAAAACCGACTTCAAATAACGGGAAATTGATAAAAAGTCCAATATTAAATTTTGTCACACATTTTTTTTTGTTTAAGAAATGGGGCCACCATTTCTAAGTGTGAAAAAATGAAATATTACCATTTAAAAAATATGTTCACAATAAAAATACATTCGAATTGAGAACCTCCTCCTTTTTTGAAGTTGATAATAATAAAATCGCGATACGTGTTCAGTCCCAAGTTTACGGTTTCTGTCCTACAGTTACTCTATCATCAGATCTTCACGTGTTTATGATCACATGCTCGCAAAAAAAAAAAAATCGCCCACACAAAATGTTTTGGCTAGTGATTCCAACAGATAATGATATTATTAAGTTTTACGGGAAAAATAGCAATCCTTCAGGAATTAAACTTTTATGGGACTACATCGGGATCATTCTCTATACAATAACAAAATAATCATCAAAACCGTATAACAATTGGCAAAGATAGGCAACAATCAAACACGTAAAGAAAAACATACAGCAGAGTTGAGAAATTCCTTTTTTGAATTCAGTTCAAAAATGGAACAGAGTCTGACGACTGAGTCTGTCAGACTTCATGCAGAACAAACCTTGCTGAGTTCCTAAGCTGTTATTGTATGTAATTCATTCTATAACTTCACGGCCCATACACACGGTGTGTATGGGCTTATACACACGGCTTATTTGATATCAACGTTAATCCGCTGACTAAAAGAGGAACCATGCATTGGAGTGATGCCAGCAAAACACGTTCTCAAATAGGAACTTTCGTTGCAGTGAATCAAAACAATCTGACCTCAAACTAAATAACAAATAGCAAATTGTAAAACACAACTAGTTTTTGATGCCACGTGGAGAATAGTCGTTTCGGCGTGTTCTGCTTAATTATAGGCAAGTTATGGAGATTTTATCTCTCACTAATTTATTTTCACGACATATTTTTTACTACATAGTCTACTATCTTTTACTACATTTAGTGTTAAAACATGTTGACATAACTGACCGACAGAAGATTACATTTTTTTTTAATTCACAAAAGGCTGCTTGGAGTTTAAGGAGGATGTTCAAATAAACTAGAAAAGTTTACAATTTATAACATTTTGAATGAATGGACTTACAAAACAAAGAGTTGAAGACAAAGGATTTAGAAGAACCAATGGACAAAAAAGAAATGGCCTTTCCTTTTGTTAGAACGTTTTGGGAGAAATCGATTCATAGAAAATGTACAAAGAACATATTCGTATAGATGCTTTTACCTGTAATTTTGTATACGTCCATTTTATTGAAGCTGTTTCGATGTTATTTTAGATTAACAAGAAGGAAATTAATCCCCATAAGACACCCCTATTAGCTAGTGACATCCTTATTAAGGTCACGACATAAATCTCCATTATTAAGATAAGTTTTTCGAAGTTTTTTCGCAAATTCGTTAATGTTAATATCTGAATGGGTAATTACAACTGTAGTTTAGATAATTTGTGTAATAAACATAACGGTGTATGCAAAATCACTGTCATCAGTGTTTAAGACTTGCAAAGTACCAGGCTTGCAGAAACGAATGGGAGTGTGTGCGCGCGGTGCAATACAAATCCCGTTAACCGAGAGATGTCTTACCGAGTTAGCAGGCCACCAGGCGTCCATAAGAGGTACCGCTAGTTATCCGCCTTTCTTCGGCAACACGGCAAGTCTCCAAATTATAACTGTAACTAGCAAAAGCCTTGGGAGCTGCGACGTTTGTTTTCAACTGTTGTGTGCAGCATCTCATTAGAGGTGAAATCGACGGTGACATTTTTAATGACCATTCCGGTTTCTACTTTCGAAACCTTCGTTTTTGTTGCGAAATATTATGGATCCTGTTGCATGGCGTAGGTATCTACATTGCAGATTATGTTGGTGTTTATACACTCGAGTTCGCGATAAGATATATTGGAACAATGCACGACGGCTATAAGATGATAAAATACATTACTCTCAACAAATTGCGTGTGATGCAGATATACGTTTCAAATCTGAAGCCTACCTACTCATATTCACAGTAACACGAAATTGTAAGAAAAACAAAAGTATTTACCTTCTGGCAAGAAGGCGAACACGTAATTTTAGATGTCGAACACAGGAACGAACTTTGGCGGTGCGACGCAGTCAGCGCTCCACAATACGACACTATACACAAAATTATTGCGCGGAAAGAGCGAAAAAATAATATAACTGCACTAAATTTAGCAGAAGTACGCGATAACACGAGCTCTATAAACAAAGTAGAGTGCTTACGCGACGCATGCCCGCCGCGCACGACGTCTACGGGACGAGTGCGCGGCTTGCCGCTGGCTGTGCCTTGTTGAGTTCACCAGACTCGGCTTGTCAACAAACAAAGAGGGCTTGGTCGCGAGCCGATTCGCGCAGGCGCGACGACTCCGCACGCACACAATGCAAAGCGTGTGAATGAACACGTAAACATTCGAGTGGATTTACTTAGCTCCGTTTCGGTGGTTACATTTTCCAGATCGAAAACCTCACAAACACCAAGCCCAGCTAATGCCAGTTCTGCTATTTTACGCGTCGTCCGGAGCGTTAAAAGAACTGCGTAAATTCGTTTCTGTAACGTCACGCACACGAGTAGCATCAAAACAATAACACGGCCTTATCGTGCGCTGTTCGTTATCGGAAATTACCTACTTATTATTTTATTGCCGGTCTAGACCTTTCGGCGGTAATACAAGACTGTTGTTTGATTGTCTAGGTAAGTAGGTATTTAAATAATTATAATCCAGACAAAAAATATATTTCACTATTAGATTTTATCTGTGTACACTCTCACAGTACCTATAGTTAAGTACATAAAATATAATAAATAAATCAATAATGTTGGACATTTTTCACACAGCCCCAAACTAATAAGAGCTTGTATTGTGGGAGCTACATGTCTGATATACATGTAGAAAAATGCCCTGACCCGAGAAAAATCTTAGCATACCATACAAACTTTTGTCCCGCGACGGGAATCGAACCCTTCTGCGTCTCAGGCCTTAGCCCACTGCGCCACAGAGGTATTTTTTTCATATATTCATAGAAAGACGTAATGTCTTTCATTGTTTGAAAATAATATTATAGTATGTAAAATAACATTATAAGTAACATCATTTAACACAATATAAGAAGGAAAAAAAGGTAGAGTCAACAGACGAATTATCAAAGAGGAAAACGCATAAAATGTTAGATATCATTCCACAAAACATAAGGAAACAACAATTACTGCTAACATTCAATGTTAATTGGCGTTCGATAAAGTCCTAAAATTAGTAGGTAGGTACTAAACGAATTATCGAATAAACGTATAAAGTGTTAGAAATGTTATGTTAGGAGAGTGTGGACCACTGATACATAAGCGTTGCCTTCATCTGGGAAAACACATTCTTAGCCCAGATGAACTCATCACACCCAAAAAGATCCTGCAGTTTCTAACAGCGGCAGGGCTGAGCGGTGAATTTTGAACGCCCCCTGTGGGGAAAAGAAAAACAAATGGCGATCACAATAGGCCTAACGGCCGCTGTAATAAAAAAACCACAAAAAGCCAATATATATTTTTTTATATAATTCCGAATAAAATAAGGAAATAACAATTACAGAAAACATTCAAAGTCAATTAGCGTTCGATAAAGTCCTAAAATTAGTGTGTACTGTCCTTCACTCACTACACGTGTAGGACAGATAACACCATTTTCCGACGCAAATGCGTCAGCTGTCACAGCGGACCACTACACAATCCATAGAAAGTCACAACATGTCCGAATTTGATTAATGTACCGAAGCAACATACAACAATACAGACCAAGAGCAAGTGTTTCTTTTCGTATAAAAGCTCGCTTAGCTGGAGCACAAATATTATAATACTAGTACCAAGGAACCAATGAAAGTGATGACCGAATCCTGACTTCAGGGGTAAGCTTAGATACATGCAAGAATACTAGATGAAGTGGAATTTGATTAATGTACCGAAGCAACATACAACAATACAGACCAAGAGCAAGTGTTTATTTTCGTATATAAGCTCGCTTAGCTGGAGCACAGATATTATAATACTAGTACCAAGAAACCAATGAAGGTGATGACCGAATCCTGACTTCAGGGGTAAGCTTAGGTACATGCAAGAATACTAGATGAAGTGGAATTTGATTAATGGACCGAAGCAACATACAACAATACAGACCAAGAGCAAGTGTTTCTTTTCGTATAAAAGCTCGCTTAGCTGGAGCACAGATATTATAATACTAGTACCAAGAAACCAATGAAGGTGATGGCCGAATCCTGATTTCAGGGGTAAGCTTAGATACATGCAAGAATACTAGATGAAGTGGAATTTTAGGTAATAAAATAGTGCTGGATTCATAATATGACTATATATAATAATTAATAATAAGTTGTTTGATGATCTTAAAGTGTTCGAAGGAATGGTTTTCAAGAATAAGTTAAATAATTGGTTTGTTAATAATCGTTTTTACAGCTAAAATTAATATTTTGATTCTTAATAAATAAATAATGCTGGACATTTTACACACAGCATCATCTTGCCCCAAAGTAAGCAGAGCTTGTGTTATGGGAACTACATGACTGATATACTACTTATATACGTTTTTTAAATACACACATATTATACATAGAAAACACCCAGAACCCGAGACAAAATATTAAATAATATTTGCACGTCTGCATGAAAACTAGATATATGAACTAGTATAGCTTTAAGACCTGTTATATAATTATATTATGTTATCTAGCAAATAAACGATTGAATCTTAAAACTGGAAGATGATAGATGAAATAGAATTAACCCAGGGCTTTGAGTGTTCGATAGTGGTAAATGCAGTAGAGAAGACTACATGGTCTATACCATCTAGTGTTTAGTAAAATGCTTTAGTATCAAACGTGCAGCAATATAAAATTATCTTAGCTTCCGGGCTTCTACCTTCATATATTAATATAACATTCGTAATAACAATGTTGGCACGCGAAAAACAAACCGTGGACGTTAGCCGTGAACTTGTGGTGTCGAAATGCGGGGGCGTGAGATAGTAGGCGTAGGACGTAGACATTGAATACTGTCTAGAAAAGATCATGATCATTTTAAACCAGAAATAAGTTCGTCTACTAGAGACAAAAAATACTATCAGTAACTAAGTCCTTTTCAGGACCCCTGTACCTCACTGATACAGGCTAGCAAAGAATGAACAGTTGACACGATAAACGAACGATAGCCACAAGTTGATCCTACCGAGTCTCGCTTGAACTGATTATTATTATCTGGAAATCCAGGGCTGGATACACCTAGACCCCCTCTAAGGATGAACGGTCTGTGAGCCCCTCCTTTTTACGTCGTATTCATCAATACTGAGGGTCGTGAAATCCCCAGTATAGTTTATCTTGACCGATGGTGCGCCATCGAAATCTTTCCAAGGTTACCACTGTTTTCAGCTCCTTAACGATCTATATATTGTGTCGAACTACATGGACCACTCTTCTTAGATGTTAGCACAGCAAGCAATGCATAGAAAATTCTTCATGTAAATTGCCAATCAAGCCAGAAACCAATCAAGCTCAATTTGCATGAAAACCTTTGTTATGTAACTCGTGGCTTCCAATACTTCAGCCCTTCTATTAAGCTCAATTTGCATGATACACGTAATTTATAACGACGACGTGTCATTGATTAATAAGTTTCCAACAATGTTTCCAATGACTCAATTACGATTTGCATGAAACCGCGTTGTTATAACCACAGAGTATATGTAGTACAAAAAAATAAAAAACAGACAATAGTCCTGACTCTGACCCCACAATAGGATTCCCTGTGCAGTGGGTATTGTACCTCAATACCCACACTCAATAGCCTTACTTCGTAACGTTTGATAAATTTCATCGATGGGTATCTTACCAGCAAATCAAGATAATTACAGTCATAGATAATTACTTCATTTTAGTTTGGAGTTCCATTAGGACAATTTATCATCCACGTCATGAAAGTACCTATTTATCGACAAATTCATATGTTTTTAAGGTTTTTGGAAAACTGACATATCTTTCAGATATTATTTTCATGGGATCATCCCCTGCATAACGCAATGAAAAACATTTTTTAATAGTTGCCAATTCTATTGCCACCATAAAATAGTAGGAACCCGAATTATTATAATATTTTTTTATTCATTAGCCTCGCTCTAGTGGACGGCGGACCTCGTAGCCTTTATACTGTCTATTTCATCGACCGGTATACCAATGACACGCGCTGATATATTGGACTTGAGTGGCGATGGTTTCCAGTAAAAAAACATCATGGATGCGAGATTTCCAGTGTCTGGCTATGACTACATTACGGGCAGTGAAAGATTGAAGTATGCAACGGTTCTCTATTTTATTCATGGGTACAATTAAGTTGTTTTAAATCACAGAGCAAGGTTATTTTGCAACGATTATTCGCGATATAGATTTCTCTTCAGTTGATTGTGAATCTTAGATACCGTGATGAACTCGCAAACAAAGCATTGTTAGAATCAGATTAGATGAATCTCATAGGTTTTTTTTTTTTGGCTTATAGTTGAATTTGCAACTTTGATGAGATCAGATCAATTAGGTTTCTATGTCTTATGAGTGTCTTAGGTAATATTAGAATGCATAATAGGTGAACAAACGTACGTAGATAACTATTTTGAAGAAGTATGACGGGAAGCGAAAACTTATCCCTCGGTAAGCTGCTTCTACATCTTGGCTCAGGCAAGTGGCAAAGCGAATAAGATTGACTATGCAGTTGACTTTACTAACTAACCATTATGATGATTAAGATAATAATTAAGATTTACTTATATCATTAAAGTAAATTACCTAATAATTAAGTACATATCATTGATATTGTTTGGAAACAACTGCGCTATTTGATTTTAGAAATCACCATCATTTTCAATTTTCAGAAACTCCTGCCTGCTGATGGCGTGTGAAGATAGTTGTTGTGATATGCTATGAGCAATAACTATGAGGCTTTTAGTTATGCAGACCTCAGATCGGTTCATAGATTCATAGTTCGATTAGATGTCAGCTCGGAAATAAACCATTGCTATTCTTCAAGCCCCCAAAAGCTGAGACAAGTTTTATCAATCATCATAAAACCTGGGTGCGATTTCTTCTAGACGACCTCAGATCAAGGAGAAAGCAAATTGCAACAATAAATAACTCTGCTTGCAACAATACTTCAAGCGGGCAGTTTAGTCGTTCAGAAATAGGAAGGCGGCCATCACTGCAATCTAAACACCTTGACCCGTGGTACATTACAATTATTTGGTCTGTGGTAGAAGGTTGGTACTAGGCAGTAAAAACCGAAGTAACGTTTGTCTAACCTGTGGTAACAGTAGCTGGAAGTGTGAAGGAAGTATAACTTAGGTTAGGTACAACGAGTTGTTGGACCAAGAAATTCGAACGAATAAAGGTACTTGACTGGTCCTTGACACGACTGGCGTGCAGCGCTAACCGACCTTAGCTGATAATCTGATCGATTCCGATACAGCTGATACGAGGGAACAGAAATGTATTGTACGTTTAACTAATTACAGTCAAAGAACAAAATCAACTTTGTTTTGCATGATGATCTTGAATTTGTAGTTTTTTTAATCTTATTATACACATAATCTACACACTATAGGTTAAGGTATGGCGCAACATATACTTGAGAAGTGTTAAGCCTGGAACGACCACCGCCATGACTTCGTCGCAGTAGTATGTAAATAATAGTATGGAAGGGTGAGAGATGAAATCATCCTTCCAGAGCTCTTAAAAGCTTTGCTGGAGTCGGAGAGTTCGTGGAATTCTTCTGTCGCTTTCTGTGAAGATATCACGCAGAAGGAAGCTGCGGAGAGGGAGCGAAAAATAACAACTGACCTCCAGATCTGCAGTAAGAGAGCCGGGCGTCGAAGAAGAATATTTCACTCTTCTTCGACCTCCATAACAGAGCTCTAGGCAGTGGTTTGAGATAGCAAACAAGAAACAATAATTTTGCGTTGCCAAGCGTTGGGTGTTTTTATTTCCTGTGAAGAAAAATATCGAGATAACTTAGGGGCATGGCATGGCCATGAGATGGACTGACCTAATCAAGACTGCATTGGAGGTGAATAAATGCACAGCCAGGGGTCATCATGCTTGACTTCGACATGGAACTCGCGGTGTATGCCTTTTATTAGTGACGAGTTGAAGCAACCGTATCCGTCATTCTGGCAGAGAAGGCATCAATTAGTGGATTTAGACGGTAAGAGTCCGTCACAACCCTTCTACGGGTTATAAATCTATGCGTTATTTGATATTCATACAAGTTCAGACCTTCATGATGTTTCATATAGTTCGTCGACACCACCAATTACCTTCATTAATTCGCTAAGTTGGTAAGTAATGTCTCGCCGGGTGTAACATGATTCCTGCAAGTCCGTCTGGCTTTTAAACCTGACTCATTGCGAGTCAAATAATCGACTATTAACACTATATAGCAAGGTAGGCGCTGTGTCAACGCCGATGCCGGACCGATAGTAAAACTGTATGTAAACTTTGTATGATCTCGTTTACACACACCGGTACCTAATATAGTATTGTATTATCTGTGCCGGTACCGTTCTCGTCACGGTGCCGTAATGGCTTCGGTAGGTCTTGATAGTCCTTGAATTTGCAAGTCGAGTAATACTTTATTGCACGAGGGAACTGTATATATTTATAAGTACGGCTTAATTTTGACCTAAAAAACGGGATATTTTTTTTTGTGAGTTTGAATGTTTCCTTATATTTCATAACCATGATATTTTAAAAAGTTAAGTACGGTTTGTAACTTTTTTTTGGGAATCTTTCAAATCATTAACTTCTAATCACGAAAAACAATCACAGATAGTAGGTAAATAGAAGGTACTTAGATACATTAAGTATTGTAGGTATTCAGATATCTTAAATCTTTGTAACTTCGCAAAATAGTCTTCGTGTTCTATGCAAGGCCAACAGTCTAACTACATAATTTGCTCAAGGATACCGCTTTGAGGTCAATTTATAACGTTTAAAAGTAGTCTCCTGCAATTTTGCACTTTTATAAAGAACCACACATATTTAAGAACTTATGCTGCAAGAAAGTTGGTCTAGAGAGATGCATTTACTTTGCAATATTGTAAGTTTTTCGATAGAGAGACAAATTTTACGATTTAGTTTTTGACAATGGTCGCATACGTCCGTCAGACGCTGAGTAATAAGGTAATAATTAAGGATATTTTTATAAGGGCACAATCATCAAAAGGTTCCGCCCACATATACGGTAAATGAGGGTAAAATAATTATATATTTAGGTTAGATTGAGCATCGTAAGTATGCTTTACGTTTATCATGAATCGCATTTTAAAAGATGAATGTATCGTGAAAAATAGACGCTCGATTTGGGCTCGAAAATTAGTCTGGTTGCTAATTCTTATGATGCTTGATAATAAGCTTTGGAAAGTAGGTATATTATTCATGAGCGTTTCATTTTGCAGCACATTTATCTTGTAGATATGAAACGGTAAGCGATGAAAAAAGTCAATTATATAAAAATGCATGAAGATGGAAATCCCTTTGTGTTTGCGAGCTCAAATCACATAGCCTCCACTGGTTTAAATATATAACTATTTATAGGTACCTACACAAAGTCATAAATAAATAATAATCAAACAGACACATATGTTCATTGTTCTGACCCAACACTAGGATTCCCTATGTCGTGGGTACTTATCAGGAACTGCGAGTGAGGTACCACAACACCCAGACCTGGAGCTACTACCCGGGAAGCAAACCCACACCTCTTTCGTCGCAGCTGGCTATTCGAACTCCGGGCAAACGAAGCCATCGAATAAAAAAAGGAGCTTTTGTTTTTAACACGCCTTAGTGGAAATGAGTCCGTTATCCCAAGAACGGAAGGGAAGATTAGAAGGGTAAGGTTCTTCTGCAAAAGACCAGTGCAAAAATTCAGTAATGAAATAACTACAATAAAATATTTTTTAGTAGTAGTAGAGCTTCTTGTAAATACCTCTGGGAAAGAACTGCTACCAACTATTTCTGCCGCCAAGCAGTAACGTTTGCATTGCTGTATTTCGGTTTAAAAGGTCCTATACCTTTACGGCAAAATTAAATAATAAATAAATAATGCTGGACCTTTTTCACACAGCATCATCTTGCCCCAAACTAAGCAGATATTGTATATTGGTAAATTGATGTTATACATAGAAAAATACCCAGATCCGTGACAAATATTTGCAGATCAATCCAACATTTGTCCCGCGGCGGGATTCGAACCCGCAACCTACTGCGTCTCAGGCCCCCTAGCCCCCCAGCGCAACAAAGGTCGTCGAAAATTACAGGAACACGAGACTTTTCACCATTACGTCTCAGGATCGGCAAGGCGTGGGTAATACCTCTGATGTTGCAAGCGTCCATAGGTTACGTTAACCGCTTACGGTGGGCCATATGCTTGTTTGCCACTTTTGTGGTATTAAAAAACATACACGAAGCTTTTCCCAACGACCGCGCAAAACAAGTTCTGCACAAACGTTTAAACAATCAGCTCGACCAAAAACTAGGCCGCGTGGAGCATCACAAAACTACAATCGCGGCCTTATATCGGTCACAACTGGGCACTTGACCTTATTTCATTATAGGCCTTTCAGTTTTGTTTTCACATGAAAACAAAATAAATAAATAATGCTAGACAGTTTCACAAAGCATCATCTAGTCCCAAACTAAGCAGAGCTTGTATTGTGGGAACTACATGACTGTTATACTACTTATATATACATATTTTAAATACCTACATATTATGTATAAAAAAACACCCAGATCCGAGACAAATATTTGCAAATCATACATACATTTTCCCACCAACATGTCAATAGGCGACGATAACCGCTTTCATCACGTGGGCCAAATACCCGATATAATATTAAAAATTAAAAAAGTGGGCCTCACCCTATGAATACTCTAGGTATTGAACGAACGATTTTGAATCGTATCCATCAATTTACTTCCTGTGACGGGATTGTATCGTTCAAAAAATATACGGATGTAACTTTTGTGTAATGAAGTCTTATAAATGTACGTCTGTACTATTCTAAAACGAACTTGAGTAAAAGCTTCACTAAAAGTAAGAACAAATTAGTGTTACTTTACCAAATGGCTTCCACCGATCCCCAGGCGATGGAATTACAGTTAATTTGTTCATTCAATTGGTATTAGTTGGTACAGTCTAAGCTAAATACCCAGCTAAAAGGTCAGTTTACAAAGTCAAGTAAAGTACGTTACTTGAAAGTGGAGTGCCGTAGGGATAGCAAACAAGAAAGAATAATTTTGTGTTGCCAAGCGTTGGGTGTTTTTATTTCCTGCGAAAAAAAATATCGAGGAGCATGGCATAGCCATGAGATGGACTGACCTAATCAAGACTGCATTAGAGGTGAATAAATGCACCAGGCAGGGTCTAGACAAATACCTCACGCTTAGTTTTCCTTTCACGCTAAAGCAAATTTGTCAAGGCAAAACTTGACATTTCCACAAAGTCACGTGACATTTCCACAGCTAACGTCATACAATATATATATCTATCGATATATCTGCAGGCGTTAACGCCAACAGAAATTGGTATCTGTCTATACACCCTGTTGTGCTGAACGAATTGCGAATAATTGCTAAGCAAGTAATAGCCCTCTGAAATGACCAACAAGGCCACTCTGTCAAGAGAATGAACCTAGGTAGAGATAAATACTGATATTCACACAAACTAGTGATAGTTACATTTAGTTATCAACCTAAAATACCCTCTTAAAGCATTCTACCGAATAATCACTATTAAGATAGTAGCTGGTCTCGCAAAGAATTTATTTATTTGGCAGCTTTTAATGTAATCACCCCCATTGTCGAACAGAGCAACCTTGATTACAAAGCTAATAAGCTTGACCTTTTACGAACAATTAAACACATCTAACTAGGTATTCTATTAACTTCGACTGTTCTATGTGGATGGCGTCTAGACAAATACCACTTTCTGTTGGCGTTAACGCCTGCGGAAGAATTGAATTGTATGGAAATTACATTAGCTGTAGAAATGTCACGTGACTGCAGCCAAGTTTTACCGTTAGCGTGAAAGGAAAACTAACCGTGAGGTATTTGTCTAGACTCAGTGGACTTTTACAAGCTGTTGATGATGAAGTCTATGTTAAAAATTCTGGAGAATGGCCAAGTCAAGAGTACCTTAAACGGGCGAGCGTGATATAAGAATGTGATAAGAGATTATAGAGCAAACAATCTGTACCTACCAGGATAGTCGTGACCACATGTAGGTTTGTTTACTGTGATAAATTAATTTCCACGTAGGTGCTGTAGGTAGTCGGTAAATCGATACAAAGTCACGTCACGTCAATTTCATTGATGGGAATATCGATAGAAGCCATTAGTGTCCGATGGCAGATAATATCGTACATTATTATAGAAGTAGGGCATAAACAGAAGCTTTACCACCTGGAATATACCATACATGAAACATTATGAATACTCAGGATACAAAATAATAATAAATATTTTTTTTATCAAATCAAGCATTTACAAATTATTATCGATAAGAAGAAGCAGAACATAAATACTTCCTTCTAAGAGTTGTAAGATTTGGACTCACACGGGTAGGTGTTGCGATCGCGTTACCTTCCTGAACTGAACTTGTTTGATAGCCGTGCTTATATTTAAAACCTTTTTAGGTTAAGTAGATACATTATATGTTTTTTTGATTTACTGTATTTTGCTGATGAAAACTGAAAAAGGTAAGGCTAAGTGGAAATAGAATAAGTTTGTGCGAAGGGCGTTATGCGAGAGGGGCACCGGTGCGTTCCTTTGGAGATCCCGGAGCCCCTTGACATGCATCGAGGCCGGCCACCGGGGGGGTTTTAGTGAGTTTACGAGTCCGTGAACCTCACATAACCCTATCACACCCTCAATCTGGTAGGGTATCTGTTAGCAGATTTCACCCTCGTCAACAAAAAAAAAAGTGGAAATAGAAAAGTGGCTCGGACTGGCCCTAAACATAGTTCCGACATAATGGACAAAACTGTGACCGAATGATGACCAAACAGAAAACCATAAACTTTATAAATCCCAATACTATCGAAATTTGTGAGGTTGGATAGATGTTTGTTACTCTTTCACGCAAAAATTACTGAACGGATTTTGATGAAACTTTATTGTTATATAGCTTAAACATCCGAATAACACATAGGCTACTTTTTACCCGGATACCACGTTGAAGCCGTTAGCGGAGGCTAGAAAATAATAAAGGCTGGATATTTTCACACAGCATCATCTAGACCCAAAATAAGCATCGTACATATTATACATAGAAAACCACCCAGACTCTATACACATATTTGCAGATCATACAAACATTTGTCCCGTGGCGGGAATCGAATCCGCAACCCTCTGCGTCTCAGGCGGGCCTTCGCCCACTGCGCCATAGAGGTCGTCACATATGTGACGAACCGATTTTCGATAAAGTATGCCAGTTCAGACAAAAAACAAAATATACATAGGGTAGCAGAAATATGCACCTCTGTGTCATATTCTTTACTTCATATTTATTTCTCCAAAATTATCCGACGACTCATCTTGTGATGTTAAAGACTTGGAATTTTATTGGAAAGGACGTGTTTCGCATATTTGGATTGTGATACACTTTTGTTTGGCACGAGATGAACATTTCAGAGCTTACTAATTTTATTGGAAAGCTATAGCCAAGATGACAAAAACTTCTAGATATTCGTATATGCCTTTTTTTTAGCACAAAAGTGAAATGGATAGAACTTAATTAAAGTTGTAGTTAAATACTTAAAAGCACGCTTTTATTAAGTACTAAAATTATTAAAAGAATTCTACTATCCACCTCCTGGCTCCATCATCAGACCCTCGACACCAAGTGCAATCAATTGGAATAGTCAAAACTAATTTTTAAAATAAGTATACAGGTAGTATATCAGTCATGTAGTTCCCATAATACAAGCTCTGCATAGTTTGGCTAGTATTATGATAGATGCTGTGTGAAAAATGTAAAAAAAAAACATATGAGCCCAAACTCGAGGAGTTTACTAGTAGCCACTGAAGAGTTCATTATCCACCTTTAACCACCAGGTTAGTTTAAAATTGACTTCCAAGATTTGATTACATTGTTTGTTAGTTGGTTAGTATGTTAGAATTGTTTAATGAGGAATCAAAGCTATTTGACACGACATTCACATGACCTGTTTTTAACACCTTTTTTTGGAAACAATGAACACATAATAAATATCTCTACATTAAATTTCATGAAGATCGGATTAAGGTTTCTGTAAATACCGCCGCTACATATTTAATATATAATTGTTATACTTGTGACATAGTAATTAAGATTTTATTAATTTACATGTAATTGTTTGACAAAGCCCCTATACAGCTGCCTCATATTCATTTCGGTTTGTACCTGTTATTTAAATTGTGACCAACTGTAATATGTCCCTATGGTTTAAAATAAATGAATACTGAATACTATAATCGGTCACGCATATAAATTTATATATCACAGTTACCATAAAGTCAAGTAACAAAATATATTCAACTAATGTAAATAATATACAACAGCCTGCAAAATAAATTAGGTAAATTTTATGATCGTTTAACGCAAGGGTTTCATCTGGATCGCTACAGAATACTAAACTTTTCGTTTATTTTCTCAATAGTAATTTATACGGATCAAAAGAATATAAAGTGTCGGCAACATTATATTGCTTTTAAAAAGTTCGTGAACCACACTTTCTCAAAGTTTTCAGATTTGGAAAAAATAATTACAGTCAAATAATATTGCAGTAAGTATTTAGGAATGTTAGAGTTATAAAAGTTGAGGAGTAATAGGTTAGCATGGTATGAACACGTCATGAGGAGGGAAGATTACATTACGAGAAGAGTGTTAAATATGAATGTGGATGGTAATAAAAGCAGAGACAGGCCAAAGAAAAGATGGATGGATTGTGTGAAGGAGTACATGGTTAAGAAAGGTGTGAGTACTGAGATGACGATAGAGGAGAGTGGAAGAAAACATGTTGTGCCGACCCCACGTAATGTTGGATAAGGACAAGATGATGATGATTTAGGAATGTTCGAAATTCTGTCTGCCTTTCTCGGTTACAAATGTTTTTTTTATATTTATGTACTAATATGTATGTATTGTACGGAACTAGTATCAATAACGGCTTCAGTATTTACTTTTGTAGCAGCTTTTTAGCTAGCTACAACACAAGGAGATTATTGTGGGTACTAGTTTTAATAATATGTACCTATAGGTACATATTATTAAAACTTTTTTTGGTTAGAACTATATTGTACCTTTTTTATTTTAACTAATCTAATAAGATTGTATTAGATATTAGATATAATAAGATTTTCGATATAATTTAAAGTCTGAAAACCGAATTCTATATTGATGATGATACAAGGCAACGAAATTAAAATCGGATTAGTCTATCAACATGGAGTACCAATTCGGTGTTATGTCGATAAACAGCAGAGGAGGCACCTAGGTAGTCCGAGCAAACATTATTTTAGAAATAAATCGAGATCATTAGAAAAGCTTCTTATCTCTAATGAACCAACCACCAATTCAACCACTTACCTTCAGTATTGGAGCAATCCGATAGGAAGAACAAGGAACTAAAAAACACACTAGAACTTTGGATGCGGTATAGCTGACGACCGTGCACATTCAGTAACCGCCTCGAACTAGATGCATTGTGCGAACCAGCGAAGAACTATTCATTTCGGTCCCTTTAGAGACGCAATAAAACCCTGTGGAGTCGTAACTGGCTGTATTACTTGAATTCAGCTATAAATGCGGGATGAACTTTAGCCTCCTGACATTAGATTCAATATGTTTCGGAAGATCGACGTCCGATCATAAGATCTTTTGTATTGGTGACTGTTGGGCAAGCAAATGGACAAATTAGATTTCAATGAAAAAAGAAAAGTTTTTTTTTTTAATTTTTTGTTTTGTTCAAAGTTGCCATCGATGCTTGTCTACGGGGAAAGGAGTGAGTAGTCACGCATTGATTATAGTTTCAAAACGTGTAAAACCAAAATGTCCGTTCAGGACTCGAGACTCAATGATACCTCTTGAGATTAATTCTGGAATAGGTACGGGTCTTATAAAGTTGTTTGAGTGAAACATCTCTACTGTTGGTTCTATTGATTCATCTATGACATACTCCAGACACATAAAATTCAACAATATTCACGAACTACTGCAAAAGTAATGCGCAAGCTGACTGCACTCGCTAGAGTGGATTTACAAACCTAATATAATTTCACCGAGCCGAGCTATCTAAGCTCAGCAGGGACCCTACTAACTACCTAACTTTTTATTTCTCAAAAAAATCCCAATGTTTTTTCCTAGAGCGATCTACGCAGTTCGTAGCAACGTGTGGTTAGAATAAACTAACATTTTAATATAATACGTGAATAAGTCAGTTATAATCATTGTTTGCTGCCAGTCTCTCTAAGCCTTGGCATAGATAGACTTAGGTGTTTCATACTGAAATATTTTCATAGAAATCTGCCACTAAGACAACCTAACTCTGCGTATAATATCGTAATCAAATATGGAAGTGCAGGCGCGATGGCAGAATGCACAAACGATGCAATGCCGATAACAAAACAGAATATTTTGCGCAACCACTGCCGCGTACCGCATCGAATTCCAAGCTCACGTATCGCTTCATACAATGATTGCGTTCGATCGGTGCAAGACAAAGCGATGTCAACGCACCGCAGCGATCGATGACCGCTTCGTTCCGGAAACGAAACTTATAGCGCAGGAGGCAAAGTTCGTCTCGTTGGTCTCGTTAAGAGGTCTCTGAAACCTGTATATTTTATATTGCGCATACATTTTTGGTATCACCTTCTAAAGATCTTTGTTAAGATACCCATATAATAATGCTTGACATTTTCACTTAGCATCTATCTCCGAATTAAGTATAGCTTGTGTTATGGGAACTACATGACTAATATACTACTTAAATGCATTTTTTTATAAATACATACATAACATACATAGATAACACCCAGACCCGAGACAAATATTCGCAGATACAAACATTTGTCCTGCGGCGGGAATCGAACCCGCAACCTTCTGCGTCTCAGGCGGGCCTTCGCCAACTGCGCCACAGAGGAATATTATATAGTTTAATTGATTTTTACTGTTTTAAAGTAGATGTGTTATAAAATTTATTTTTTTGTTTTGTCTGTAAATAAAATTTACTTTACTATCAATATTAGGTCTTACCTACGGTGTGTTCCAAATAAAACTTTACATGAAATTATTTTTTTAGACCTTCATGTTAAAGTATATAACAAGAACATAAGCCCGAAAAATTTATGTTTTTTCCTGCTGTGTAAGTTTTGTACAAAATCTACTGCTATCTCTTCATCTACAACAGGTAGAGTGACCAAGTACGCAAAAACGCAGATATTGAAACTGGTTTAGGCGGATAGCTGGTACCGAAATCAGTTTTAAGTAATCCAGTGTAATCTGGATGATGCATTAGATGATACGACATCCTGATACAGAAGCGTTTTAATTTTGTGGCAAGGATTAACTGCGAAAATAAATTAATAAGGACGCTAAGATCATCAGTCAATGTTTACAAAAGCTTTCTTACTTTGCTTTACGCTATATATCTCTATATCCTTAAATTTGGGTATTTTAATATACAATACATGTATTGTTAATAAGTTACGTATAAAATTATGTTATATCTATGAAGTAAAGTATTAGTCGATATCTATTTTGATTTTCACTTTGTGTTTGTAAAAGCTTATACCCGACCCTACATCTATAACCACCTCTCACTAGCATCAAAGGTTTGCTGGAAGATAAAACTCTTTTAAGGTCAAGACCGCCTTTATGCATGTCCTCTAATTCTGTTTTAATGTGTGTTATAAATAATAAGGACACTACGAAGATACTACTTCAAACTTTAGTAGAACCGCAAGCTCTGAAGCACGTACAGGAAATAAATTGGCTATAAAATTAAATTCCAGCTTCTACCAACCATCCTAGACTAAAATATTTTGCAGACACCACTATGATAAGTAATGAAAGTATAGCGTCTAGCCGTCTCGACTGTAGACTATAAGTGCAGTCTATAGATGACTTCGGCGGGAAACGAACTGCATATACTTCCTGAGAACCAAGGACTCTCGGGGAATTGAGCGAAACCGAAAATGGCTCTATATTTTTGATAACACAACCCGATAATTGTGAATAAGAGGAATGTACTCTAGCATTAGTTTGTCATTCGAAAATAACAACCATGAATGCGAGATATTAATTTCTCCCTAATTTTAAAGGAAGGAGTTGGAGGAGGCCTATGCTGAAGAGCACACACACCATAATCACAATAAAATAAAATTAAATTAAAATATTAGATCATAGTTAGGTAGGTAATTGATAATAGAATATAATATAAATTTAAATTAGCTCAATGTTTTTTTTAATATTTATTAATTGTTATTGATGTCTTAAATAAATCGCTTATTTATTATATTATTATAATAATATAATGTTAAAAGATGTCCGATGGACAGATGTCATCTTAAAGGTTGCGGGAAGTCGGTGGACGAAGGTGGCCCAAGATCGTTCGTCATGGAATTCTTTAGGAGAGGCCTACGTCCAGCAGTGGACTTCTATAGGCTGATGATGATGACGATGAATGTTTACATTTACCGTTTTTTACGGAATAGTTTTGATACGCAATAATCATGTTAAGGCAGATTTGGCTATCAACTCTCGTGGTTAGAGATTTAATGTCGAACAGTTTTTTTTTATACAAAATCTGTCATCGAAAATATTATATGAAAACGACAGAGCTATAAGGATAATGCGGTAATAATACACCCCTATTTTGACGTTGAAAAAAAGCAATGTTCTGAATTAATATTTGAAATTATTATAATTATGTATTTAGCTTTAGAATTCAGGAATATTATTATTATTATTATGACGTTGACTGCACAAGATATAAACCAATGCCAATACGAATTCCAGTTCAGCAGAAAGATAGGTATTGAAAACTGAAAAGGAACCCTGAGTTTTGAAGCTATAAATCTAATCTCTTTTATTTTATAGGTGTGATCAAACCGCGGGTAATTCTGTCTCGCCGTCGCGACGGTGTAGATGACCGGCGGAAACACCGCACTAGGTACAGGCAGGTGGTGGCGAGACGACCACATCGATTTGCACTGCAATCATTACGTTTTATTACTCTGAGTTGGAGGAACTACCTCAATGTTTATGTATCGTGAGATATTAAAGAACTCAAAGAAATGCACGCGAATATGGCTTTTACACCTAGAATCAATCATCATAACTAGTTTGAGAAAAAACTCTTCGTTGCCAAGACTTTTTGAGCATTATAATGCGCTTTCCAAAAGTAATTACATATGTCACTGGTCCTTTGCCTGAGTTTAAAATACTTTTTCGGTACACTCTGATTATATTCGTGAGATATTAATGAACTCAAAGAAATGCACGCTAATATGGCTTGTACACCCAGAATAGTAACGAATCAATCATCATAACTAATTTGAGAAAAAACTCTTCGTTGCTAATACTTTTTGGGCATTATAATGCGCTTTCCAAAAGTAATTACATATTGACATCACTGGTCCTGTACTTGAGTTAAAAATACATTTTCAGTACATTTTGATTATATTCGTGAGATACTAAAGAATTCAAAGAAATGCACGCTAACATGGCTTGTACACCCAGAATAGTAACGAATCAATCATCATAACTAATTTGAGAAAAAACTCTTCGTTGCTAAGACTTTTTGGGCATTATAATGCGCTTTCCAAAAGTATTTACATATTGACATCACTGGTCCTTTTATTCGGTACATTCTGATTATATTCGTGAAATACACAAAGTTGACGAATTAGCTTAACACTAACTAAAAATAAAAGATTACAAGTTAACTTAAAAAAATGTCGAGTACCTACCTAGATCTAGCTAGTCTTTAACAGGTATAACTATGTATTGAGTACTAACTATAATAATTACTTATAATAATGTCAAATACAAATTGATTTACGTAAAATACGAGAGCGGTAGGTAGATTAAGACAAATATATAATAAATATATAATGCTGGACATTTTTCACACAGCATCATCTAGTCCCATACTAAAGAAAGCTTGTATTATTGTAACTGTATGTTATGCAGTTACTTTATGTTACTTATATACTTCTTTTTTGTAAATACATACATATTATACTTACATAGAAAGCACCGAGACAAATATTTGCAGATACACACATTTTTCCCGCGGCGGGATCGAACCCGCAACCTTCTGCGTCTCAGGCGGGCCTTCACCACATGGGTCATCAAAAACTACTGTGTTTTTGATTTGGGAATAAATAGTACTATGTATGTAAGTATAGTATGGATAATATTGGACGCGCAGGCTCATATTTCCAAACAAAGAAACACAAGTATCATAATGAAATTAATAACTAAAATAAGCGAGATCCAAACTAAGCGTGAGATTGTGTGATCTTGGATATCATGAGAGCACTTAACAGAAAGATTGAACACTTAGCAGTGTCAATATTTCTGTTAAGTGTACGACGAATTACTTGTGACCTTATGTGACGCATTAGAAAAGTGTGATAGATGAGAAGCGAGGTGAATCATAGAGTGGTATGTATAATATATCTTCTTTTATGATATTACCGCCTGTATACATTGCCTGTGATTTTGATGTAATTGTTATAAATAATACAAAAAATATGAACCTTTTTGACGCATTAGATTGGTGTGATGGGTGATGAGCGAAGTGAATGCTAGAGTGTATTGTGTATTTGTGAGTAGTAGAGGATGTGTGTGTAATTTAAACACACAGTGAGAACTATTACCTTTATAAAAACGTTACAATTTGTTACATTATCTCCAAATAACTGCTCACAATCACACCCAGTCATTGTAAATTCTCCTGGAGTGGCTCGTAAACATTTTGTGCGCAACATTGCCATCTAAGTAACCAGCGCAAAAAAAAACAATTTTTATTTATTCAACCAAGTTGCTCAACTAAACGGTGGTATGAATGATACTTGTTTTTGTACATTTTGTCGATTTGTAAAACATCCTTTTCAAACGGATCCCTTTGTTTTTTTTATGAACATTGTGTAGGATGCTAGGTATTGGGCAAGACTTTTCGTCAGGTCTGTATCCGGCCTACTCTAAGTAATAAATGCATAGCTAATAATCATTGATATAGTTGTCTTATGTATCTATAGATATGCGAGTATTTTTTTTTAATTGGCTTATAGCCGTCCGTATGCAATTTATTATTACTGCTGCAAACGTACCTAAAAGTTGTCTGGAAGACTACCTATACATACGGTTTATGTAAAGGTAGTCTTCCAGACGGTTCCTACATACGGACCGGTTACATACGGTCTTCCAGACCACCCATTGTATCCTTAATATTTTTGAATCCGTGTTTTTGTATTTTGCTTTGGTGTGCAATTAAGAGTTTATCTATCTTTATTGTTATTTATTATTACTGCTGCAAATGTATCTAAAGGTTGTCTGGAAGACTACCTTTAGATACGGTTGTCTTCCAGACCACCCATTGTATCTTTAATATTTTTGAATCCGTGTTTTTGTATTTTGCTTTGGTGTGCAATTAAGAGTTTATCTATCTTTATTGTTATTTATTATTACTGCTGCAAATGTATCTAAAGGTTGTCTGGAAGACTACCTTTAGATACGGTTGTCTTCCAGACCACCCATTGTATCTTTAATATTTTTGAATCCGTGTTTTTGTATTTTGCTTTGGTGTGCAATTAAGAGTTTATCTATCTTTATTGTTATTTATTATTACTGCTGCAAATGTATCTAAAGGTTGTCTGGAAGACTACCTTTAGATACGGTTGTCTTCCAGACCACCCATTGTATCTTTAATATTTTTGAATCCGTGTTTTTGTATTTTGCTTTGGTGTGCAATTAAGAGTAAGTCTATCTTTATCGTTATTTATTATTACTGCTGCAAATGTATCTAAAGGTTGTCTGGAAGACTAACTTTAGATACGGTTGTCTTCCAGACCGCCTATTGTATGCTTAATATTTTTGAATCCGTGTTTTTGTATTTTGCTTTGGTGTGCAATTAAGAGTAAGTCTTTCTTTATTGTTATTTATTATTACTGCTGCAAATGTATCTAAAGGTTGTCTTCCAGACCACCCGTTGTATCTTTAATATTTTTGAATCCGTGTTTTTGTATTTTGCTTTGGTGTTTAAGAGTTTATCTATCTTTATTGTTATTTATTATTACTGCTGCAAATGTATCTAAAGGTTGTCTGGAAGACAACCTTCTTCTTGTTGTTTTCCAGACCACCCATTGTATCTTTAATATTTTTGAATCCGTGTTTTTGTATTTTGCTTTGGTGTGAAATTAAGAGTTTATCTATCTTTATTTTTTTTTTGTTTCTACCCTAAACCAGCGAACTTATCTGAAGAATGTGATGAGAGTGAATGAAGTAAGCTAGGTATGTCAAGGTCGTAGTGTAAATCCGTGGTCTCTGCCTAACCCTCCGGAAAACAGGCCTGATTTCATGTATCGGCTCGCTTCATTTAGCCACATGTGACATAAGTGCGTTTATGTATTTATTGAGCCACCTGTGACTGTTATTTTTTAAAGTCTTATAGACACTAAACAGCCTACAAAAACAATTGTGTTATCCAATTGGTGTGTGTAACCCAACACTTGAACAGCGTCCAGTTAGTATTGGTATCGTTTTGATATCCTATAACTGTGTCAGGGTGAAGTGTAACGAATAGTTAGTTCGATATTCGTATCTATCTGAGTTATATAGCTAGTTATTTGTGCTCAATAAACGTGTTTTAATATAGATTTGGTGAATGGTTTATGAATCAGGCAAACCTTACCAAGGTGAAACTATACAATGTAGTGCTTGGTGTTGACTGTTAATAGAACAAAACCTTAAAATGTGTCTCAAGGAGAGTTCCTTACGTTGGTATTACTTTAGTTATCATTTACAACAGTTGAGCTACGAGTCTCTATAGATCAATTGCTTCGGTCTTTAGATGGTTGGACTGTTTTATATACAAATATATTTTGTGCATACTTAACCTTATTGTATTATTCTTTCTGTTGATAAATGTATCATTTTGTCAACCTGCTTAAGCCTCCGACGGAGTCCCTATCGAGTAGTATCAAAATTGGAGTCACGATTACAGTAATCAAAATGGCGTCGTTGGTTTAGTTATGCAGGCTTCATTAATAAATTTTTGCAAAATTTTACAACTTCGCCTTCCATCGTCATTTCAAGCGGTCACTATTGACTTGTGATGATAAAACTTCCTTATAATCATACAAATCGATTACAAACAAACACCCTTTCAGCCGTCACGGAGATAACATGCAACCTAACAAACAACCTCTTACGGAAAACGCATATTCTCTCACTCATTATGTCGCAGTTCAAAAAGAGACGAATAGCAGAAAACCCTATTTGGGTCTATAGGACTGTGGAGTGTTTTTGATAAAACTGCACTAAAAGAAGGTACTTAGTATGTTGATATACAGATTTAAATTAAACTTTGTGTGCAGTAAAGAACTATCTTGCATTAGTCGGTCCCTAACCAAATGAATATAGCTCTATATTCTTAGGTAAGCTAGGTCAATCTTGAATCTAGATACCTTGTATATACTAGCTACGAGTATTAAGAAACAGTTCATTGACACTGGACAATGCTCTCAGTTACATTTATTCAAAGCTCTATAGCTACTGTCACATAATCTGCAGCGTTGCCCTTACAACGCAACTCATGTGTCATCCAAGTCCATAGTAACTAGAACAATATCCATGCTAAAGCTTTATATAACCGAATAACCACTAAAGACAAATTAAGCTGAAATTAATTAAAATAGCTTAATAGATAAGTACTAGATATATCACATATATCAAATAAAAGGATTTAGCTGCGACAATAGCACTATAACACTTAAGCTACAGAGAGACGAAAGATTTATTAGGTTAGTCCAGTCCGCCATTTGCATTTTTCAACATTTCCATTTTGTTTTGAATAAACGAGCACAACATGCAAACTTAGGCTACTGATACGTTTAATCTGATAAAAAACGTTGTTAAAATTAAAATTTGCAATTTTCAGTTCACGTGATAAAAGCAACATTTTCGCTAACACGTCGAGCCACTAAGCTGTAAGTTATCGGATAAAGTAGGTAAGAATAAAAAGGATTTGGCTACGTATGAGTTTACAACAGCACTAGAAAGCTGCAGGCACGAACGATTTATCACAATGGCTCCGGCAGCCATTTGCAATTTTCACGATTTCCCGCGAAACTGTAAAAAGTTTTATTTCATTTCTTCATGGTGCAACATTAACGAATTTCCTTGCAACTTTTTAGTGAACATTTAGTACAACGAGCACAAGCTAATTAAAGGTTTGCTTGCTGAACATATTAGAGGTTAAGTTTGTACCTTATGTTTTTTTTTTATCACGGAACATCGACCCATTGTTCTCAGAACTCTCATAACGGAAATGTCAACCGGTAGGCAGCAGTGTTGCACCCACCCAGTTTCAATTACCTCTATTAGCCCCAATATTGCCGTGATTGATGCGCTGTAGTTTGGTGAACTCTGTGCTCTGTATGCATTTGATATTATCCAAGGTAATCTATTTAGTGTCCCGCTTGATATTTTACTGCTTGATTTCATTTGATGGCATCGGTTATGCGATTTGCTGGGATTTAATGTTAGGTACTACGGGAGAGGGTAGTTTACTACGAGGTAGGTAACACTATTAAAAAAAAAAATGCTGGACATTTTTCACACAGCATCATCTAGCTCCAAACTAAACAGAGCTTGTATTATGGGAACTACATGACTGATAAACTAATTATATATTTTTTTTTGTAAATACATTCATAGAAAACACCCTGACCCGAGACAAACATTACAAACATTTGTCCCGCAGCGGGAATCGAACCCGCAATCTTCTGCGTCTCAGGCGGGCCTTCGCCCATTGCGCCACAGAGGTCGTCAAAGAAACTTCTAATCTCCATGAAACGTACTGCTAGAGGTCTTCACATATTGTATCACACTTCACACATCGAACGATCCTCAATATAAAACTACCGCCTAAATGATAACAAGACATAGCACTAGATATAAGATGCTAATTGGCACGCTTGCTATCGAACAAACAGCCGTCACTGATCTACGGTATTATGAGGCCATTCATCTATAATAAAAGCAATAGTATCAGACTTTTTAAAAACTTAGCAACCACTGAATTGCTAGATATTAAAACACATTGTAGTAACCCAACTACTCACATGTCCTTGTCTAAAACAATAGGACATTTGAGTCAATAAGTCAGGTGACACAACATGGGACCTCTTCCGACAGAGTCATTGTTTCGAAGCAATGCAATATGCCATGCATGGCCGTTCACAATCAATACCAAATATCAAGGTCAAATAGTCAAATAGTAATAGGTTGGGGAAAAAGTTTCTTCGCATTTTTTAAGAAAATTCAAAACATTTTTTAATATAGTTTATTTACATTTAACTAAAGTATGTAGGTACCATTTTGTTCGATAACTTTTTGCCATTTTGTAGGCAGGGACATGATCCCATTGCTATAAAAACTTTGGGGCTTCTGTTCAAAATACCGCGACAAGTGGTTTTGGCAGTCCTCTCGTGATGTTAACCTGACACTGCCTAAAGAATTCTGAAGAGACCGAAACAGGTGGAAATCTGAAGGTGCAAGGTCAGGACTATACGGCGGATGCATTAACACATCCCAGCCAAACTCTCTTAATTTTTGCTGAGTGGCTAAAGATGTGTGAGGTCTAGCGTTATCATGATGAAAAACCACACCCCTTCTGTTGATTAACTCCGGCCGCTTTCTCTCAACTTCTTGTTTTAATCTCATCAGTTGTTCGCAGTAGAGTTCAGAATCGATGGTCCTGCCTGGTGGTAACAGCTCATAATGAATAATGCCCTTCCAATCCCACCACACACACAGCATCACCTTGTTGCGAGTTAACCCGGGTTTCGCCACAGTCTGTGAAGCCTGACCGGCCTTTGACCACGACCTTTTTCGCACGTTCTTGTCGTACGTGATCCACTTTTCATCACCAGTTATCAGCTTCTTCAAAAATGGTTCGGTTTCATTACGTCGTAATAAAGAATCACAAATGAGAACACGGTTCATTAGGTTTCTTTCAGTGAGCTCGTGAGGTACCCAAATATCGAGCTTTTTTGTGTACCCAGTTTTTTTCAAATGCGCCAAAACTGTTTTGTGGTCAATTCCCAGTTCTTCAGCTACGTCGTAACTACTGATATGCCGATCTTGCTCCACTTTTTCAAAAATGGCATCCATTTTATCCGTAATAGGGCGACCAGAGCGACGTGCATCTTTGACATCAAAATTTCCGGATTGAAAACGCTTAAACCAAATTTGTGCTACTCTCACAGACACTGCACTAGGTCCATAAACATCGCAAATTTTTTTCGCGGCTTGCGTTGCATTTTTACCTTTTTTGTAGTAAAATTTTAAAATGTATCGAATTTCTTCATTAGATTCACTCATCTTGACAGTACGAAAAACAAATAAAAATCACACATTTTCCTAATTTGAATTTGGAATTATCTTCTTTAAAATTTAAACTTTTAATGATACCAAAACCAGCCAGATACAAATAGTATAGCCAAAGAGATTTTATTACAAGTTCATACATACAATAATGCGAAAAGACTTTTTCCCCAACCTAATATATAAGCTGTAGCTGTTTTCGACTTCCGACTTTAAAAAATAACTCAATTCGTCTGTATGTTTTTTTTTGTGTATATATTGTGCGATATCCATTTATGAACCGATATAAATGATTATCTTTTAATGGGTAGGGTAGGTTATATAGGATGTTCCCATCCCATCTCCCATCCTCTAAGGTTGAAAAAAATGGACGAAATTTTATATCAAACTTTTTATCAACTACCCGTTATTTGAAGTCTGTTTTTATTTTTTCCTAAAAAAACATTATACTTCTTTAACACGTATAATGTTTTTACGTTATTCTATAACCAGTCATCTACCAAATATTCTAGGTAAAGTTTATAGTGTGTACCTACTTAATGACTGGCGGTAGACTATTCCCCTAGACATATATCGGTATCGGTGCTGCCAGACAATAGCCGTTCCATTCCCTTCACATCCGCTTTCACCCCCAATACACAGCACCCTTTCCGCCCCCCCACTTCCCGTAACTAATTTAGTTGGTAAACAGGAGCATTGCCCGAAGTGGATCGCCGGCTCACTCAGTAACGTTTCACAAACAACGATGCAAGCTAACATGAACGTTGATACGTAAAATACGCGTCGCAAACCCCCGCCCGCGCTATTACTTATTTTGCACAGCTCCTGATCGTAGCGTGAAGTTATATAACCTTCCTCCAAAATTGGTCTATCAAATGCAAAAAAAATATTCAAATCGAAAACTTGTTTGTTTTATTTTTATTGAATAGAGCGTTCAAATATAAAAAAAAAGCAAACGATGCTTTGTGATTAGTATATAGATTTCTAGTATATTCATAATATGTGGTATACCAACAAAGCCCCTAGTAAACTTTCTAAACCGTTCGTTCCCTAGACTATTATAGAATAGGGGATTCTCCAGTTTTAATTTTTTGATAAGTACTTTTTTTCTATAAACGAGTTCACCTTGTTCGATTGGCATCACACCAAAGCTGAATGAAGGATCATGAAAAAAATAACCAAGCAGAATTTGTTGCCTGATTCTTCTAGGCTTGGTCACGCGCTTAATCGGCTCGGCTTATATTCACTTTAAAATTTTAAATTCACCTAGTTTTTAAGTTGACGTTTCTATATGATCCTTGTGATTTCAATGAATAAAAACCTATTGACTTTGACTTTGTTCTAAAATAATGTTGTCAGGTAGAGATATCTAATTAGCGACAAGACCGTCCATTCTTACAACATTGTCAAAGTTTGTAGTACATATTTAAGCTGAAATATTATTTGCTGACCAATAAAGTATCTTCTATCTTGAAACCAACAACCTACTGAGACTGTAACTGACATCCGAATTATCTAAAATCTGTAAAACAAGTCGCATTATAATCCGAAGGTTCTAGGCCTGTTTGTGCTAGACTTTGACAGCTTCTAAGATAATGGTTAATGACAAGTTTCCTTAGAAACAACCGTCAAGACAAGTAAGTAGATCTTTTAAGGTTTGCGTAGTCAAAAATGAACCCTTATAGTTTCGACATGTCCGTCCGTCCGTCTGTCTATCCGTGGCTTTGCTCAGCGACTCTTAGTACTAGAAAGCTGTAATTTGGCATGGGTATACAATACATATTAATCACGCCGACAAAGAAGTAAAAGGTATAATTATAATATAGTACAAATTCCATTGAAAATTACTTCCAAAGATTCGGCAAAATGACCAAGATTCGGCTTAATAGGTAGAACTATCCTATTGTATCCTGTCACCGACTCTCTCTTCATCATACCTAGCCTGAAAGAACCAGCGTGGTAAGATAATCCAGTGCGCCTAGCAGTGTCTTCCATGAATTATTGATTTCAAATTGTTGATCCTAGAAAAAACTGGATTCATTACACTTTATTCCTTCGCTGTTTGAAGGGGAAACAGTACGTTACAAAATACAAGGAAAGTTCGATCTATTTTGCAGAATCTTGGTCATCTTGACGTATCTTGGAAAGTAATTTTTTTATAAAATTTGTACGAAATTATCAACGAATCAAAGACTAAAATCGGCGGTAAAGAACTGCTTGCTGGTCTGACTAGGGGTGCTATTGCCGTGGTACGTTTTACGAATGAACACGGTGACTCCCTCTGGACTGTGTCAGGTCTGTTCCTTTGTTGTCTGGTGCAGCGAATAATAACAGCAGACTGGCTCGTCTCGACTGGCAATGTGCTTAATGCAGCGTAGCCTGCCACTAGCTATTAACATGGTGGATGCCTTAATACCTGACTGCCGTATACCAGAACGGTAATTAATAATAGTTATATTAATAATGCTGGATATTTTTGCTCGAACTAAGCAGATCTTGTATTATGGGAACTACATGACTAAACTTTAATAATAATAATAAATAATGCTGGACTTTTTACACAGTATCATTTAGCCCCAAAGTAAGCAGAGCTTGTGTTATGGAAACTACACGACTGATATACTACTAATATAATAACGAATTTTTTTCGTAAATACATATTATACATAGAAAACACCCGGATCCCGTGTAACACACTAACTAGGTAACGTTATAATTGCATTGTTTTTCAAATTTTAATATAGGTTGTAGTAAAAAGTTCTCAATTACATAAAACATTTTTTTTCTGTTATCTTGTATATTAACATGAAACTTAAAAATAAAATAAACATGCCGCTTGTTTGCGTAAGTTCTGAGATTGTTGCTTATTGAGATTGTTTTCGTAAGTTCTGTTACCAATGCTTGTTTTTCTTTTTTAATGTAGTAAATGTATTATAAGTAGGTACGCCATAATATTTTGAACTTTCTTTGGGAGAAGCCAATGGCACCTGAAATACAGTTTCTACTTGTTCAGAAGCCTATGGATTCATATACAATTTGTAACATTTTATTATTTCAAATAAATATATTTTTCATTTTGAGACAAATATTTGCAGATACAAAAATGAATGAATGAAAATTCTTCATTGTTTATTTGTCTAGGGTCTAGGTGTTTACTATGTATACTATTAAAGTATTTAGAAAAAAGAAGTATATAAGTAGTATATCAGTCATGTAGTTCCCATAATACAAGCTCTGCTTAGTCTGGGGCTAGGTGATGATGCCTCAGCTTATACTATGGGAACTACGTAACTGATATACTACTTATATATATTATTTTTAACATTTGTCACGCAGCGGGAATCGAACCCGCAACCTTCTGCGTCTCAGACGGGCCTTCGCCCACTGCGCCACAGAGGTCGTCAAATAACAGAATAAACAAAATGTTATGCTTAAGAAAGTACAATGGGCGGTCTTATCGCTTTTGGATGGAGAGTATAATTAGATATTGTGGGTGTAGTGTATATAAAAAAAACAATATAACGATAAATACTTTACGAATAGTTGACAAGGTGGTCCAAGATGCATAACATTAATCTTGACCTCAGCTGGTATAAGTTTAATTAAAATGAAAACCGGCCAAGTACAAATTGAGCTCGTGCACTTTCAGAGTTCCGTACCACAACGCAAATATAAACTCAAATTCATTGGTAAATACATATAATTGAATTTATTTCTGACTTGCCATGATAGAGCATAATAGAAGTAAAGCTCCTTAAGAAAAAGCTCGTCCGGGGATGTACCTACTACCGCCATATCCCTTTCAACTGCCAAGTAGTAAATGCATTGATGTGTTCAGATTACAAGCCGGTGAAATTACAGGCACATGATACTTTTCATCCGTTATGTCTCAGGGTCAAAACGCACGAGACCTCTAGTGTTGCAAGCGTCTATATGTTACGGTTACCGCATACAATAGGTTGCGGTAACCGCATGCTTTTTAGTCGTTTCGTATCCTAGTTATACGAAACGTCAGCAAAACCGACGAACAACAGTGGTAACAAGCCGTATTTTCAGTTACTATAGTTTCAATTCTGCGTGTTACTAAATATATTACAAAAGATACAGCTCTATGACAGAAAGACAGTTAGACGGACGGTGCGGTCTAGTAATAGGGTTACATAGGCATCCTCTGGATACAGAACCCTAAAAAAGGTAGAGCGTGAAATAACTTTGAAAGGAGCAAAGTGTCAAGTTTAATAGTGAAAGAAAGCCATTGTCTGTATGCTATTGTTTAAAATACAAAAGTTGCTGAAATTACCTCAATATTTTTTCCCTCTTCTACAGCGGACACCTCTAGTACCTGGAAAGACAATCAAATATTATAAAGCTGTAAACACGCTTAGAAGATCGCCTCTAAACGATAATACCTACTATTGTACTTATAGTTTTGTAGATTTGTGTTTATTGAATGGTGAACAATAAAATATTTTCATTCATTCATTGTTTCATTCATGCAATGTTCCTTCATTCAGCTAGTGTGGTGCCAATCGAACAAGGTTAACTCATTTAAGAAAAACAACAATACACCTTTACGAATCCGTTGTTCATAATACGTACGATAATCTACAAAAACTTATCATCACTTAAGAAAAATAGGTACCAGGTAATCCTGCGAACTCCCTAAGGATAGCGAAACCTTAGGTAATGGATTGCTGTATAAAACCCGAAGCGTATTTAATTATGGAAATGGATGACGGTACTGCTTATAAATTGCTGTTTTGAATAATAGTGTAGCACCCAAGGTAGAGCTGTATTTTCGATCAACACCCTGTGGAAGACCACGGCTGGCCTCGTCCAAAGTTTCTTTGTTGCGTCTTCCGGTTCGTTTTCGCCTTACCAGAACCTTTCTTCCCCAGCAGTTATCGGTTCTGGAGAGAACTTGCTCATTCTAAGAGCTATACCGGTGACTAACATTCTTCTAGAAGGTATTGTTACAGTACATTGTACATTTCATTTTATCAACCAACTTCAAAAAAGGAGGAGGTTCTTAATTCGTCTGTATTTTTGTTTTTTTAACTATACTTAAAAAAAAAAAAAATGCTGGACATTTTTCACACAGCATCATCTAGCCCAAAAGTAAGCAGAGCTTGTGTTATGGGAACTGGATGACTGATATATTAGGTTGGGGAAAAAGTCTTTTCGCATTATTGTATGTATGAACTTGTAATAAAATCTCTTTGGCTATACTATTTGTATCTGGCTGGTTTTGGTATCATTAAAAGTTTAAATTTTAAAGAAGATAATTCCAAATTCAAATTAGGAAAATGTGTGATTTTTATTTGTTTTTCGTACTGTCAAGATGAGTGAATCTAATGAAGAAATTCGATACATTTTAAAATTTTACTACAAAAAAGGTAAAAATGCAACGCAAGCCGCGAAAAAAATTTGCGATGTTTATGGACCTAGTGCAGTGTCTGTGAGAGTAGCACAAATTTGGTTTAAGCGTTTTCAATCCGGAAATTTTGATGTCAAAGATGCACGTCGCTCTGGTCGCCCTATTACGGATAAAATGGATGCCATTTTTGAAAAAGTGGAGCAAGATCGGCATATCAGTAGTTACGACGTAGCTGAAGAACTGGGAATTGACCACAAAACAGTTTTGGCGCATTTGAAAAAAACTGGGTACACAAAAAAGCTCGATATTTGGGTACCTCACGAGCTCACTGAAAGAAACCTAATGAACCGTGTTCTCATTTGTGATTCTTTATTACGACGTAATGAAACCGAACCATTTTTGAAGAAGCTGATAACTGGTGATGAAAAGTGGATCACGTACGACAAGAACGTGCGAAAAAGGTCGTGGTCAAAGGCCGGTCAGGCTTCACAGACTGTGGCGAAACCCGGGTTAACTCGCAACAAGGTGATGCTGTGTGTGTGGTGGGATTGGAAGGGCATTATTCATTATGAGCTGTTACCACCAGGCAGGACCATCGATTCTGAACTCTACTGCGAACAACTGATGAGATTAAAACAAGAAGTTGAGAGAAAGCGGCCGGAGTTAATCAACAGAAGGGGTGTGGTTTTTCATCATGATAACGCTAGACCTCACACATCTTTAGCCACTCAGCAAAAATTAAGAGAGTTTGGCTGGGATGTGTTAATGCATCCGCCGTATAGTCCTGACCTTGCACCTTCAGATTTCCACCTGTTTCGGTCTCTTCAGAATTCTTTAGGCAGTGTCAGGTTAACATCACGAGAGGACTGCCAAAACCACTTGTCGCGGTATTTTGAACAGAAGCCCCAAAGTTTTTATAGCAATGGGATCATGTCCCTGCCTACAAAATGGCAAAAAGTTATCGAACAAAATGGTACCTACATACTTTAGTTAAATGTAAATAAACTATATTAAAAAATGTTTTGAATTTTCTTAAAAAATGCGAAGAAACTTTTTCCCCAACCTATTACTACTCATATCTTTTTTTTGTAAATACTTACATATTATACATAGAGAACACCCACCTGAGACAAATATTCGCAGATACAAACACTTGTCCCACGGCGGGAATCGAACCCGCAACCTTCTGCGTCTCAGGTGAGCCTTCGCCCACTTCGCCACAGAGGTCGTCATGTTAGTAATGTTTTGGTTGTAACTGGTTTTATGGCCCAATAAAAATATATATTTATATGTATTGTATTTATTACCTAACAGCTTGGAAATAAGGATTCACGATTGGCAAACTGGAGGTTTTCACCAATACTTCGTTCTTGCCATTATTCACAAAACGACTGAAATTAGCAACTGCGTCAACTGAATTTGTGTAATAGATTCGTTTTGTTGTCTTTCTAATATTCGTGATTTTGATTTGATTGTTATTTAGATAAATAATACAGATAAATTTGGACATAATGTGACGCATTGGAAAGGGGTGAGGAGGGTGATGTAAGAGTGGAGTGTGTAGGGGTGTGTATTTGTGAGAAAGAGGGTGTGTGGGAGTGATTTAAATGAGATCTTTTGTTTCGTCTTATGATAAGCTCAACAGCGAGCTTTTTATGTTTTACAAGTTTGTTGCACAATATGTTATTGGATTGATGTATAAAAAAAACGTCACGGTATTAAAATGTTGTAGAAATAAACTTGTTTCTTGGTAACACTAAGATAATAACATATAACACACTACACTCACATGGTGAGTAACTTTTTACGCGATCGCAAGGAACCGGTGTAAATCTTTATTATATAAAATTATATTAAACAGGAATAGGTATGATTTTAGTTAGGTAGTTTTATATTATAGTTTCCTTCTTATTTTAATGAAATTTCCAACCTTAGTGTAACTAGATTTAAGATGAATATTGTATGTCCGAAACGGGCAAGCTGTTTAAACTTAAAAAACAACACCTACCACTTTTATACACAGTTGTTTAAAACTGTAAATATTTTTATCTTAAACCGCTTAACCGATTGCGGTTTTTGCAATCGCTCTTAATAGTTCTCAGATAGCATTTGTAGAAACTGCAATCGATATCAGAATATAAATCAGGGTTTTAAAATTTTGTGAAAATTAACCTGGTAACGACATTTTACCATCTGGATGCTTTAACTACTAACATGGTTTGGTTTACGTCGCTATATATCTCATCGTCCACGCAACACTCCCTAGTGACAAAACCTACCTAAGAACAACCCTTTAGGAGCTTAAGGTTATACATAAACAAACGACCTCTTAACCCAAACTAATATAGGTAAGGATTTCTTACATCGCGGCTAAAACCAAACGTAAATTTTGATCGAAATAAGATACATTTATTGAGTTCCAATCTTTTGTACATACTTCTTAATTATTTCATTCAAGGTAGTATTTTGTATGCGAATTCGTGATATAATCTAGTTTGTTTTATAATTATAGTGAATCTTTGTTACTATGAATCTGTGAGTAATTCGTGTTTTTTTAAATGTTTTACCTATTTATAGGAGTCTCAAAATTAATAATGCTGTAAAAATAATAATAAGTAAAAATAGGTAGCCACGGATTATAGACTGTAGGCATGAATTAGATTGGTAAGTACTAGTTTACATTGCGAAGGATAAGCATTAAATTTACTGTTGAAACAAAGGGAGCGATTCATGTTAGGGCAATGATTCATGTCGACAAGTACAGTCGGCGACAGAAAGATGTATCTTTAATAAATAAAACGTTTGAAACAATCGAATCGTGTATGTGAATTGGATTAAATCCCGTTGCCAGGCCGAAGATAGGGGGGACGCAAGTGGAAAATAGTTTAGAACAATATACGAATGCCTTAAAATTTTTGGTTCAAAGGCTGCCGGATGTTTCCTTCTCCGTTTTCATGAATTGATAGTGGTTCAAGTGTTTTATCAATGGTAACACGGGTAATAAAATCTTGATGATCATTTCCCACAGTACCATTAAAAATGACTAGGAAATAAAACATATTTCGATTGAAATAATCCATTTATTTCACGTATTTCAGATTGTTGGGGTATCGCCTACTAGGCCATAGCACATGGTTTTCTACATACTTCTTTAGCCGACTGTACAAGTAAAACAGTGCTCGCCAAACGGACTGAGCCAGTGCACGCGAGCCAACGGAAATAACTCCCGAAAATACAACAGACTCTGTGTACATACCAGCGAGTGCCATGCGAAGGGCCAGGACGTGAACAATAAGTTTTTTTTAGCAACTAACCGCAGAGGTAAAACCACACCTATCTTTCATTAAATCATACGATAGGTACCCCCGTACTAAGCGGAAGGTCACGGGTTTGTTTCCAGACTAGGTTGAATTTTTGGCATATATAGAATCTTGTTGAAGGAAATGTTGGCAAGTAAAGTGAAAATACCGAAGTAATTGTATTTATGCATAAAAGTTGGAAATAAAATTACACTCCAGTGTTGAAGGCCCGATTAATTTCACGTGAAAACAATAAATTGCGTTCGCATGCTTTCAACGTTTACGGCCCACGCTACTCGCGGCGGAAGTACTCAGAACAAGTTAATTTTTGGACAGAACAAATAAAAAGACACTTCATATAACAGGACGTTGATAATAAGTCTAATATGAAATTTCATCCCTTATTTTTTAACCCTTTGGGGTAGTATTTTATCCACTAAGCTTATATGAGACAACCCTTGAAGTGTATACCACACTAACCGTTAGAAAAATAATTAAAATCGGTTTACTATTGGCATAGAATACAGACGAATTGAGAACCTCCTCTTTTTTGAAGTCGGTTGCAAAATGAAATTATTAACATTTATTAACATAAATATATGACGTTAAAATTTTCATGGGACATTATTATATACTACCATAAATGGCGTGCAAATGTCAATAGGTAGATTAAATATCAATTTAAATACAAGATTAATTATAAGTCAACACTTATGCCCTAACGTTTCAATTAAAAATGAAAATATCAATTATCTACCAAAAAAAAACTTAATTTATCATAGTTTTCCGTCACATATCACTGTTGCCCACTTTATCATTGTACAACGCGGGCGACGCCGTGGTCAAAATAGAAAGTTATTTACAAAATAATGAATTTCATGATTAGCTGTAAATTCAAAACTTTCTGTGAAAACATTATCACGAAAACTTTTAAAGAATTTTACAAAGAAAAAAGTAAAAAACCAAATAACAAAATGATTCATGTCGTTACAACAAAATTGTGCAAAAAGTTTCCAAATAACAGCTCCATAAAACAAAAATATTTAGAGTTCCACGTGAACTTATGTAAGTTATTTGAGCTATACGGATTCATTCATTACCCGCGACGTAAGTTACCCGTATATGCGTTTGCCATAAAAGGTTGTTTCTTTGTTTGTTCGTATGTTAGTATGTTAATATTTATCTCCGAAACGGCTTATGCGGGTTGCAATGCGGTTTTTTGCAATCAATATGTATGACTTCAAGGATGATTCTTAGATAGGTTTTATCACCACACGTCACTAGATTCAATATTCAAAATATTTAATTGTATTTAGATACATACAGTACACTTGGAAAAGTACTTTTCAAACTTTCACGAACATGGACTTTTCTGATTCTGAAGATGAAATGAGGGTAGTTGCTGCTACTGCCTTTATTTCTCGACGATAGCTCCGTATACTCCAGTCATCCCGTGACCACGGCTGTTGCAATACAGTCGAAACGTCGGGAATATAATAAAAAAGGTAAACGCGATAAAGACACTTGGAAAAGTCGACTCGTATACATCATTTTAACAATTTTTAATATTTAAGTAGGTAATTACTGACGCGTGACCAGAGAGCTGTCTCTTATCTGGGTTAACGCATTAGCATTGCCATTCAGCGTGGCAATGCGGTCAGTATTTTGGGAACGCTTCCGCCTGGTAGTGATCTGGATCAGTTGAGCTATCTATAGATCGTTTGCAACGGTCTTTAGATAGCCAGCTGTATTTTTCATCTGTATTTTTTGTATATACCTACTTGTACATAGTTGTATGAATAAATGTAAAGTTGTGGTAATTATTTAAATTAGGCTAGCAATTAAAAATTAACTTGTTTAATTGAGACAGGGACCTTTTGACCCCACACCACACATATTTTTATCTATATCATTTTATTTGATATTTATTTTAAAAATAAGAAATAAAAAAATAAAAAAAACTTTTATGAACACCCTTAAAGTCATACAAACAACATGAAAATTGTACCAACAGGACATAAGTGGTAACAGACAAACAAATGGGCGTTTCGCGGGCAAAAGGGTATAGAAATTCGATAAAAAAATTGATAATTTCGGACCCTGCCATGTTTGAATTTTCGGTATATTATAAAATCTTGTAATTTCCTTCAAGTGTGAGTTAACACTTAAAAAAAAACAGATGATAAACAGGCCGCAGTGTGGTAGGCAGCCTTACGAGGGTGCATAAATGAGAAGAACGCAGACTGCTAGGACAAAACTCTCCCAACTTTTTTGATTATTTGACGGTGATACGCTCGTTTATTCTAAAGGCTGAACTGAAAGTTAAATTGACATTAAAAATAAACACGAAATCATTTACTAGACGGCGCGGTGTGAATGAACTCTGACTCGCTCGCCCTTGGTCCCTTACGTCTGAGAAGAGACAACTGGTAGTTCACTCTGAAATGTACCTATATTTGATTATGTACAATACATTTGTGTATTGTACATAATCAAATATATTATGTACAATACAAATTTCGTGGCATTTCCAAATATGAAAAAGAGATCACCGCAGAAGCAACCACATAACGGCCACTCTTGAAAAAACTCTATGTAACCAACGCGTCGTTATCACCACATGCAGGAATATGTACGTGAACGCCGTTGTATGTATGTGTTAATTAGAAATGTCAAGACCATTTAATTTGACTAACACTAGAATGTAATGACATGCTTTCGCGCACTTTCGCGTCCTCACCTCTCGAAATTACATCTGTCAATTCAATGAGCTAAATATTTTTATTGTCACGCATTGTTGTTTCGCTTAGAGCAAATTCAGTGTCTATTGAAATCAGGGCGGGGGTGAGGTAAGTCGGATCCGCGGGAGGGGGTGAGTGGCTTTTGTACGTAGCACTATTATCTTATACCTACTGTGCCGAAACTGCAAGGCATAAACACTTGAAATTTGAAGAGTTGCTTTCTAGGTATGACGGGCGGCATGCAGTAAGAAAGGATTTCCCATAATTCCATCCCTAGAAGGTGCAGCGGGAAGTAGAAGTTTGAATGGAAAATTTAAATGCAGAAAACGTACCACTGGTTTTTAGATAATCTTGCTTAAAGGATCCAAGCACGTATTCAAGAATGGAATTTCTAATGGAACAAAACTGACTATCTCCTTCGTAATAAGCCAGTGACCTTGAGATATCACCAGAAGGTGAAACCAGTGGCGTGAAAGGAATTAGTTTACCTGATGCCCAAGTATATTCTACATAATTATACATACAAAGATTCATTTCGATACGACAATTAGAAGTAGGTTTTAATTGACTTCCAAGATTTGAATATGTTTGTTAGGTTGTTGTTTACAAGTATAGCTAAAAAAAGCGTGTTTCAAATAACTTTCATGAACAAAGAAAGGAACTTGCAAAAATGCAAACATAATATTATGTAAGAAACAACCAGGGGATCATAACGCGGCTAGAGATAATGCTGAAAACGCAGGCCGAAGGCAGGTCATGAGGTCAAGTGTGCCTTCTGAATATAGGTCGGAAACTCAGCCATTTTCCGATAGACGCGGTGTTCACAACATTTTATGGCACCCTTCCGTGTCGCCATGCAACTTTTGCAGTGAAAATGACGTGATCTACGTCCGTACTCCGCTTATTCTCATTTATTTTGCTAGGAAAATGAAAAGGTTCCTACTAAATGCACTGTATAATTTTGTTGATTATTTAATAAAAGCTGAATATTATGTATAATGGTGGTTTATTTTTCAGTAGTATGATTATGACCTTAAACTCGAGGGGTTGACGAGAATAGATTGGGCTTGTTTTAACCTAAAACTATTTTTTTTTTATTATTTAAGTTGAGTATTTATTTGTGTTTGTTCATCTGTTATTATTCGTGTTTTTTTTTTGCTTGATGTTCATCTGTTAGTCGAGTAAAGCGCTGATGAGAAAATGGTAAATCTGCCGACCTATTTTTAGAAGACACACTTGACCTCGTAACCCACCTTCCGCCAGCACATCTCTTACCGAGCTATGATCCCCTGGTATTTATGTAACTTTTTACGGAATTCTTTGTTCGTAACACAATACACAGACCCGGAACAAATATCTTTTGGAAATCGGGTTTTGTAGATTGAATAAAAACGAATATGATAAAGGATTTAACAAATAAAATTGTATTAACCTTTTAAAATAACTTGGAAGTTTTATACGTTTGACACCTAGCACACAGCTCACAAGAATAAAAACTATAGATGGCGCTTCTACCATGTGTTTTAAATAAAACCTCTTTATTCAAATAAAGATTACTATTTGGTAATAAAATAAAATAAATCAACAATATCTACATAAGATTTCATCAAAATCTTTCAAATAACTCTGTACAAAATGACACAGAAACATAGAATTAACCCTTAATTCTATTTTCATATATTGTTCATGAAAAATTAACAGGTTCTCAGTTCTTCGAACTTTTCGAAGCAAAATGTTTTGCGTAGAAAATATTTATTTTTCATTGAATGCCACGCCCATCCTCCAGTTATAGCACACATTTGTTCGTATGTCATTCACCCCAAAACTCTGATTCTGCTTAATCCACTGGAAAACCAGAATTCAATATGTTTTCCTACTGTAATCCAAAGCTAAATTCTATAGATCCACCTTAAAAACATGTTGTATCCTTGCAATCCCCGATTTACATCGGTTTATTTTGGTATCAGCCGAACCGAAGCAATAACCTGTGACCCAGTTAACTAGTACGGTCGTGACCCCGCAGCCTAGGTCACCTCCCTCCCAGACTGATCAGCTCTAGGGCTACGGGATGAATCTTGAAAGCCGGAGAGGACTGTACATTTGGTAGTCTCCAGTATGTTTGTTTATTTTGTACTGTTCCCACTGCTAAATTAAGTCACTAAATCAGATGATCCAATTCCGGGATGTTCAGCTCCTTGAAATTTAGAGGAATAAGGTAGAAGGAAAAAAGCTGATGCGCAGTATTGCTAATAGCAGTTGTAATAACCCGTTCCCAGTAGCAAGTGACAGTGTGACATTGTGTGGTAACTGGTAATAGATAAATGATTCAAGATTAATGAAGTAAAAAACTTCAAACCGGACTTCCCCACAATTCCGTTTGCAATTTAATTCTCAACCTGCTCCTTTGTCCGCAAAAAAGAAATCGAATTCGTATTTTGGCTTATCAAATAGCTCTTTTGCTTTTGCTAATAAAATAACACCATACATATAAAATATTCATATTAGTATTTTATTTAGTGATTAACAATATGATTGAAAATTAGTATTCAAGACGAAAATAAAAAAATACAATAATACATAGAGTTTAAGTTAGAAAAGCTATTTTAATAGCTTTAGAGAGTCAAATTCATTGTTAAACCTTTGAATCCATCCGATAGCAAATCCTGATGCGATTCTCAGTAAATATCTAAAAGCCAAGGCAGTTTGTGCAATCAATACCCACATTGCCCACTTATGTAAACGTATTCGATTCTAAATCCTTGCAAATAGAACGCAGAATTGATACCGTCTCTCTGCCCTACTTGCAATCGAACAGAGCTATAGTTCAGAAAAACAAACAGCGCCAGCGGTTGGTAAAATAATCGAAAATTCAAAAAGCATGTTAGAATAAAATAAACTGATTCTTATGGCCCTGCAGTATTATGCAGAAACCGTGGTCGTTGTAATTTTAAAACCAAGTTATCCTTACCCGCCGTGGACACAATTAAATACGCTGAAGGATCTAACATCCTTCAGGGCGTGCCTTAGGCATTACCAAGAAATAACCTATGTCTCTCTTTGGAACATCTCCATTTCGCTCTATCCTCGACATCTTCCTTGGAAACATTGCATGCCTATACCTTTGCACAGCGCATGGTCTTGAGTCTCTAAGATCTTCTACAATGTACGGAAAACAGACTTTCATGGCTGACCATAGATTTGGCTTCAAACGACACAGAATTGTTAGCAAACAAACATCTGCATTGAATGATCCAAGCACGTATTCAAGAATGGAATTTCTAATGGAACAAAACTGACTATCTCCTTCGTAATAAGCCAGTGACCTTGAGATATCACCAGAAGGTGAAACCAGTGGCGTGAAAGGAATTAGTTTACCTGATGCCCAAGTATATTCTACATAATTATACATACAAAGATTCATTTCGATACGACAATTAGAAGTAGGTTTTAATTGACTTCCAAGATTTGAATATGTTTGTTAGGTTGTTGTTTACAAGTATAGCTAAAAAAAGCGTGTTTCAAATAACTTTCATGAACAAAGAAAGGAACTTGCAAAAATGCAAACATAATATTATGTAAGAAACAACCAGGGGATCATAACGCGGCTAGAGATAATGCTGAAAACGCAGGCCGAAGGCAGGTCATGAGGTCAAGTGTGCCTTCTGAATATAGGTCGGAAACTCAGCCATTTTCCGATAGACGCGGTGTTCACAACATTTTATGGCACCCTTCCGTGTCGCCATGCAACTTTTGCAGTGAAAATGACGTGATCTACGTCCGTACTCCGCTTATTCTCATTTATTTTGCTAGGAAAATGAAAAGGTTCCTACTAAATGCACTGTATAATTTTGTTGATTATTTAATAAAAGCTGAATATTATGTATAATGGTGGTTTATTTTTCAGTAGTATGATTATGACCTTAAACTCGAGGGGTTGACGAGAATAGATTGGGCTTGTTTTAACCTAAAACTATTTTTTTTTTATTATTTAAGTTGAGTATTTATTTGTGTTTGTTCATCTGTTATTATTCGTGTTTTTTTTTTGCTTGATGTTCATCTGTTAGTCGAGTAAAGCGCTGATGAGAAAATGGTAAATCTGCCGACCTATTTTTAGAAGACACACTTGACCTCGTAACCCACCTTCCGCCAGCACATCTCTTACCGAGCTATGATCCCCTGGTATTTATGTAACTTTTTACGGAATTCTTTGTTCGTAACACAATACACAGACCCGGAACAAATATCTTTTGGAAATCGGGTTTTGTAGATTGAATAAAAACGAATATGATAAAGGATTTAACAAATAAAATTGTATTAACCTTTTAAAATAACTTGGAAGTTTTATACGTTTGACACCTAGCACACAGCTCACAAGAATAAAAACTATAGATGGCGCTTCTACCATGTGTTTTAAATAAAACCTCTTTATTCAAATAAAGATTACTATTTGGTAATAAAATAAAATAAATCAACAATATCTACTTATGATTTCATCAAAATCTTTCAAATAACTCTGTACAAAATGACACAGAAACATAGAATTAACCCTTAATTCTATTTTCATATATTGTTCATGAAAAATTAACAGGTTCTCAGTTCTTCGAACTTTTCGAAGCAAAATGTTTTGCGTAGAAAATATTTATTTTTCATTGAATGCCACGCCCATCCTCCAGTTATAGCACACATTTGTTCGTATGTCATTCACCCCAAAACTCTGATTCTGCTTAATCCACTGGAAAACCAGAATTCAATATGTTTTCCTACTGTAATCCAAAGCTAAATTCTATAGATCCACCTTAAAAACATGTTGTATCCTTGCAATCCCCGATTTACATCGGTTTATTTTGGTATCAGCCGAACCGAAGCAATAACCTGTGACCCAGTTAACTAGTACGGTCGTGACCCCGCAGCCTAGGTCACCTCCCTCCCAGACTGATCAGCTCTAGGGCTACGGGATGAATCTTGAAAGCCGGAGAGGACTGTACATTTGGTAGTCTCCAGTATGTTTGTTTATTTTGTACTGTTCCCACTGCTAAATTAAGTCACTAAATCAGATGATCCAATTCCGGGATGTTCAGCTCCTTGAAATTTAGAGGAATAAGGTAGAAGGAAAAAAGCTGATGCGCAGTATTGCTAATAGCAGTTGTAATAACCCGTTCCCAGTAGCAAGTGACAGTGTGACATTGTGTGGTAACTGGTAATAGATAAATGATTCAAGATTAATGAAGTAAATAACTTAAAGCCGGACTTCCCCACAATTCCGTTTGCAATTGAATTCTCAACCTGCTCCTTTGTCCGCAAAAAAGAAATCGAATTCGTATTTTGGCTTATCAAATAGCTCTTTTGCTTTTGCTAATAAAATAACACCATACATATAAAATATTCATATTAGTATTTTCTTAAGAGATTAAAAATATGATTGAAAATTAGTATTCAAGACGAAAACAAAAAAATACAATAATACATAGAGTTTAAGTTAGAAAAGCTATTTTAATAGCTTTAGAGAGTCAAATTCATTGTTAAACCTTTGAATCCATCCGATAGCTAAGCCTGATGCGATTCTCAGTAAATATCTAAAAGCCAAGGCAGTTTGTGCAATCAATACCCACATTGCCCACTTATGTAAACGTATTCGATTCTAAATCCTTGCAAATAGAACGCAGAATTGATACGGTATCAATTCTGCGTTCTATTTGCTCTCTGCCCTACTTGCAATTGAACAGAGCTATAGTTCAGCAAAACAAACAGCGCCAGCGGTTGGTAAAATAATCGAAAATTTAAAAAGCATGTTAGAATAAAATAAACTGATTCTTATGGCCCTGCAGTATTATGCAGAAACCGTGGTCGTTGTAATTTTAAAACCAAGTTATCCTTACCCGCCGTGGACACAATTAAATACGCTGAAGGATCTAACATCCTTCAGGGCGTGCCTTAGGCATTACCAAGAAATAACCTATGTCTCTCTTTGGAACATCTCCATTTCGCTCTATCCTCGACATCTTCCTTGGAAACATTGCATGCCTATACCTTTGCACAGCGCATCTATACATATGGTCTTGAGTCTCTAAGATCTTCTACAAAGTACGGAAAGCAGACTTTCATGGCTGACCATAGATTTGGCTTCAAACGACACAGAATTGTTAGCAAACAAACATCTGCATTGAATCACAAACACACTCTCAGAAAACAAAGACCGGGTCTGATCTACATTTCGCGCCACAGAGTTTCAACTGTCTATGTTGTCCTATCAATCAGGTCAAGATGGCAGGGCCAAGCGCACCAAACGCATATTACACAATACAGCCAAGCAATCTTCATAATTGAAGATGACAGGATTGTAAATCTAGGTTCATTGGCTAACAAATTGCTGACGCTGGAATCAGCGCAGTTACTAGCGCAGTTTAGCTCAAACTAGCTATAATCAAATCTATAGCCTAGAGACTATACGCTAGAGTTGGCACAATCTGGATTAATAAAATAACTGATTGTATTCAGCTAATAGAGGTGAATTCGAGTACATACATTGAAAGGCGTAACTTTCAGAATGAGAGCGAAAACATGGATTTCCACTAGCTACAATCCTGACTTACCTACACTAGCTATAATCTTTTGGTCATATTCTTCAAGCATACTCGTCGTTTTACCTGGCCTTTCTCTAGAACGTCTATGTGGTCAGAGTTTGTTCGCAGAGTTTTTTTGTTAATCTCATTCATCCACCTCTATATTCATACATCTTTTTAAATTGTTGACTATCTAGCTACATATACGTTAATTTATAAAATAGGTGGTTACAACAAATTTTACGACCTCTCTGGCGCAGTGAACGAAGGATCGCCGGAGACGCAGAAGGATGCGGGTTGTACAAATATTTTTGTATATTTGTATGATCTACAAATATTTGTCTTAGGTCTAGTTAGTTTTTTATTTATAATATGTATGTATTTACGAAAAAAATACATATCTTTAAGTAGTATATCAGTCATATAGTTCATATAAAACAAGCTCTGCTTACTTTGGGGCTAGAAGATGCTGTGTGAAAATGTCCAGCATTAATATTATTATATAACTTTGTTGTTACCACGCAAACCAAGGCAGGTTTGTTTTAGTTCCTTACTTTCGCTTGGTTATTCACCTCTGCTTTCACTCTAAACGCTTTAAACTGGTCCTTTATTTGCATATAACAATTGTAACTACCACAAAGTGCAGAAGGATGACACAGTAGTGTTCAACCCTTTTCGCGGTACTTCAAACTGGACGAAATCAAACGGTGTTTTGTAGAATAATTAAAATTCACTGTACAAACTCCAAACGTATTCCAAACGTAAAAAGCAGTTATTATTGCGGCTACGTTTCCAACAGTTACTTCTAAGAGTTGATGACTAACACCCGATACAAGTTGTAGGACAAAGAACCGTACGGCAGTACGCCACAATTTATCCGTGATTCACACAATGATTATGAGAACTTTGAAGTTGATATACATTGGTATCTAAGTGGTGGTACTAATAATACCTAATATTATTATTATTTCAGTCCTTCTCTATCCCTCAATTAGCAAATTAGAACTTATTTAATTTAATTATATACATGCGATATTATAATTATAGAGTTGTCACTTATTAATTATAAAGGTTATTTTTTTATCTTTTATTGTTTTTATTTTTTATTTTTTATTATTTATTTTTATTGTTTTATACTTCATTGTTTTCTTGGGTTTTATATGAATTTCACTGGAATATTTCCTCAAGCACAGACAGACCAAAAACACTATAAAAGACCAGTACCTATGATAGAATTTACTCAAGATTTAAGAATTAAACGTTGTTCGACAGTTCTTTTCCTTGATTGGACAACAGATACTACCAAACTGACTGATCGGACAGCAGAGACTCTCTGCTGTCCGATCACGGGATAATCTATGTAATCATTGCCACCCACTCAATGTTTACCAGCCAGTCTCTGTTCAAGGGAAACAAAAAGTCAAAACAACTTGCACCAAACTAAAAAATGCTAGCGATACCGCATTTATCTCCGTCTCTCTTGTGCAATAAGTAAACCTACTTAATATCCTGAGTCTCTGAATTATTTATCTGGAACATTATTCCTTATTTTTTTCATCGATTCCCGACAATTCTCGTACCTGTACCGCGCATACCTCTACATCTTCCTGGTGCATTTACGTGCATTTGCGTCACAGAGTATAAATAGAACGGGATCGTTGGCACAGTAGCGAATCGATCTTGAAGGAGATAAATAGCGTGACTAAGGTAGAGCCATTGACGAAGAAGTATGAACCGTGAGCTTATGTTTGAACCGAAGAACTGACGTTAATAGTATTCCGAATTCGTAATTTAAGACTATAGCAAGGCTGTGAGCATTTTAAGACTCATTGTGATTGTTTCTCTGTTAATACCAAAATGGCGACAAAAATACGGCAATGGTAGCCGTAAATATCCACTCATTTGCCTTTTATAATGACCGTGATAATAATGATTTATACGCCTGTTTCAACGTAAGTTCATACTCATTCTCATGTCTATCTTTTGTCTTTAACAATTGTGGTACTTTTGAGGAAGTAAACAATTAAATGTTGTAGAAGGCAAGCATAAAGTAAGCGGTTGATTTAAGGAAATAGTCCTACGAAAGTTTCCTAGAGTTTGCATAATTTTATGACTCTGTGGGATCAAGCCATCGGATACAATGTCACTAATTGTAATAGCAGTAAGTGGCTCTATGACGACCAATCAAGACATGCGACAGTGATCATAAAGGCATGGTGGAATTACTCTTTTCATACTGAATAATTTCCAAGGAGATCCAGAAATATGTTTGTTGAATTAATTTTAGTGCTGCCGCGGCGCCACTGTACCCAATAATTTTAGGGGTGGTACTTCCTCTGGGATTTCTTTTAGATAAATGTTCCAGGAGCAAAAATAATGACTCGAGTTAAGAGCAATGAGAGGTATGGTATATTGCGTACTAAACTGAGGTTATAGCACAAGTTTAGATGGTATTAGATGTTTTTTGTAAGAATATTTGTATTACCCTTGTCACCTAAAAAAACAATATGGCCTTCTATAATATAATGATAAGGATTCCTGTTCATTATTCTGAGGTAAGTAACCATTTATTAACAGTTTATTCAAATAGATACCTCGTACCTACAAATTGTGCAACATTTGTTCAAGTGTCCACACTAGTAAAGTTTCTTTGTTCAGTCAATCAGAGTTCAATTTCGACATTACAAACTCATTACAGACTTACTGACAATAATTTTGAGGTGGGTACCATTTTTTGCCAGTTGAATCTAATAGATACCTACAAATTGTGCAACATTTGTTCAAGTGTCCACACTAGTAAAGTTTCTTTGTTCAGTCAATCAGAGTTCAATTTTGACATTACAAACTCAGTATAGACTTAGTGACAATTATTTTGAGGTGGGTACCATTTTATGAAAGTTGAATCTAATAGATACATACAAATTGTGCAACATTTGTTCAAGTGTCCACACCAGTAAAGTTTCTTTGTTCAGTCAATCAGAGTTCAATTTTGACATTACAAACTCAGTATAGACTTACTGACAATTATTTTGAGGTGGGTACCATTATTTGCCAGTTGAATCTAGTAGATACCTACAAATTGTGCAACATTTGTTCAAGTGTCCACACAAGTAAAGTTTCTTTGTTCAGTCAATCAGAGTTCAATTTTGACATTACAAACTCAGTATAGACTTAGTGACAATTATTTTGAGGTGGGTACCATTTTATGCCAGTTGAATCTAATAGATACATACAAATTGTGCAACATTTGTTCAAGTGTCCACACGAGTAAAGTTTCTTTGTTCAGTCAATCAGAGTTCAATTTCGACATTACAAACTCAGTATAGACTTACTGACAATTATTTTGAGGTGGGTACCATTATTTGCCAGTTGAATCTAGTAGATACCTACAAATTGTGCAACATTTGTTCAAGTGTCCACACAAGTAAAGTTTCTTTGTTCAGTCAATCAGAGTTCAATTTTGACATTACAAACTCAGTATAGACTTACTGACAATTATTTTGAGGTGGGTACCATTATTTGCCAGTTGAATCTAGTAGATACCTACAAATTGTGCAACATTTGTTCAAGTGTCCACACAAGTAAAGTTTCTTTGTTCAGTCAATCAGAGTTCAATTTTGACATTACAAACTCAGTATAGACTTACTGACAATTATTTTGAGGTGGGTACCATTTTATGAAAGTTGAATCTAATAGATACATACAAATTGTGCAACATTTGTTCAAGTGTCCACACCAGTAAAGTTTCTTTGTTCAGTCAATCAGAGTTCAATTTTGACATTACAAACTCAGTATAGACTTACTGACAATTATTTTGAGGTGGGTACCATTATTTGCCAGTTGAATCTAGTAGATACCTACAAATTGTGCAACATTTGTTCAAGTGTCCACACAAGTAAAGTTTCTTTGTTCAGTCAATCAGAGTTCAATTTTGACATTACAAACTCAGTATAGACTTAGTGACAATTATTTTGAGGTGGGTACCATTTTATGCCAGTTGAATCTAATAGATACATACAAATTGTGCAACATTTGTTCAAGTGTCCACACGAGTAAAGTTTCTTTGTTCAGTCAATCAGAGTTCAATTTCGACATTACAAACTCATTACAGACTTACTGACAATTATTTTGAGGTGGGTACCATTTTATGAAAGTTGAATCTAATAGATACATACAAATTGTGCAACATTTGTTCAAGTGTCCACACCAGTAAAGTTTCTTTGTTCAGTCAATCAGAGTTCAATTTTGACATTACAAACTCAGTATAGACTTACTGACAATTATTTTGAGGTGGGTACCATTATTTGCCAGTTGAATCTAGTAGATACCTACAAATTGTGCAACATTTGTTCAAGTGTCCACACAAGTAAAGTTTCTTTGTTCAGTCAATCAGAGTTCAATTTTGACATTACAAACTCAGTATAGACTTAGTGACAATTATTTTGAGGTGGGTACCATTTTATGCCAGTTGAATCTAATAGATACATACAAATTGTGCAACATTTGTTCAAGTGTCCACACGAGTAAAGTTTCTTTGTTCAGTCAATCAGAGTTCAATTTCGACATTACAAACTCATTACAGACTTACTGACAATAATTTTGAGGTGGGTACCATTTTTTGCCAGTTGAATCTAATAGATACCTACAAATTGTGCAACATTTGTTCAAGTGTCCACACCAGTAAAGTTTCTTTGTTCAGTCAATCAGAGTTCAATTCCGACATTACAAACTCAGTATAAACTTACTGACAATTATTTTGAGGTGGGTACCATTTTATGAAAGTTGAATCTAATAGATACATACAAATTGTGCAACATTTGTTCAAGTGTCCACACCAGTAAAGTTTCTTTGTTCAATCAATCATCTGAATCATCGCATCGCCATGGAATCCTAGTTTATCGTTACAACTTATTTGAGTTCCTGTTTACAACTTTACAACTTCCAAGAACGAACACTTTAATAACTGTTTAGCATAGATATTACTTCCAACACATTCACATAAACATATTGTTAGTTTACCACCTTAATCGCACGTTTAAACAGACAATCTAAATATACCTGGTTTACTAAATAAGTACTACGTCTCGCGTGGTGCGCAATTCACTACGTAAATAACAGCGCTGTAAATAAAGTTCTCACTTTTACATTTCTGTGATAAACAGATTTATAGAATATGGCTAAATTATTTTCAGGGTTCCCAAACCTAATATAAATATATGGGCTTTGTAGAAAGTGAAGTTGTTGAAAAGGTTAGAAGGGACCTCTTCTAACCTTCTAACTTTATGACACCAAGATGTATGAAACTAAGTTTAGCGAGTAGGATTTGATAAGAACTGTCAACGAAATTGGGTTGACGGATTTCTAATGATAACTGTTGAAGGTAAGAGGCAGCATTGGGACCCTAAAATAGAGGGTTTAAAATATAAAAAATATAATTCTTAAAATAAATTTGAAATGAATAAAGTGCCCAAGACCTCATAACTCCTAAAGTTATCATCGGAAATCCTTCGGACGAATTTTCGGTAGTTCCTATCAAACGCGACTCGCTAAACTTAGTATTATACTTTAAGGACTCAAGGTTAAAAGCTACAAAGACGCAATTTTTACTAATTGGAAGCCTTATATTTTCTAGACGAGAGGGTTAAAATAAAAAATAGTTCAGGGAATCCACAAAGTGATTTTTTGATATCTATTTAATGACATCGAAACGAGGGGGTACGCGAACAAATAATGTAACATTTCATTTTTTGTTTTCAGGTCTACACGTCCTGCATACCAAATTTCATGACACGCTTACATAACACGACGAAACTACAAGTGTTCTATTTTCGTAATTTGTCTTTATAACCCTAAAAACACTTTGTCAACAAAAAGTGATTTTTGTATACGGCCGATTTCAGCTCAAAGGACTGGCAAACTAAGTTTTTATCTCCGAAAAGCAATCTACAATTGAATTTTCTCCTGTCATAAAGTATGTTTTATGTGTTGCTTCTATTAGATACGATGCGATTCGGCATCGTATAGATTAGATAGAGGATGAATGGATCGGGGCAATCCCTGAACATAAATATCCCCTATATTTATGTTTGAGTAGACGATATGACGTCCGTCAACATGGTACAGACATTAGAATTTTCTCTTATAATTCTAGTTTTGGTCAACACAAAAGCTGAAAAAAAGCACGTGATTCTTAGCTGACATAATGATGATAATAAACGGTTAATCTAAACTCAACTAAGCAAAGTTTGTTGCCTGATTCTAGGCTTGGTCGCGCGCAAGTTATCTGCGCAAATTCACTTTACAATTTTAAATTCACATAGTTTTTATGACGTTTCTGTATGATCCTTGTGATTTTAATGAATAAAAACCTATTGACTTTGACTTTGAAATCATAGCTTCAAAATATCTACATCATCAACTGCCTGTAAAAGTCCACCATAGCTGGACATAGGCCTTTCCTAAAGAGTGCCATGAACGATATTGAACCACATCCACAGACTTCCCGCAACCTTTAAGATGCCATCGGTTCATAGGATAGGAGCCTTCACACTGAGGCGTCCGGTTTGTTGACGCCATTTGAAAAAATCTTAACAAACCATGCAACAAGATCTATTGTTATTAATTGTTATGTGCTAATAGTTACTCATATAAACAATAACAAATAAATACGCTCACGACTATATTCCTTATGTTGGAAATCCTCAGATCTATACTCACTACTCAGAACCTACGCAAATGGGTGAGGACGCCAAGGGGTAGTCAGAGGCAAGTCCCAACATTATATTTGGCACATGCCCGCGTTTAGCATGTAGTAGTTCGCTTTACGCGTGACAGGATGCAAGCCCATCGCTGCTAATTGGAACACGAAAAGTTCTAAGCCCACGCTTAGAACTTTCAGCTGGAGGGCATGACGGTTTCCTCACGTTGTTTTCCTTCACTATTTTGAGCACGCTTAAATTAATCAACGAGCACACACTTTTACCATTGAGTGGACTTTCAAGGAAATTATAATCGATGACCTTCGCCCATGCCGAGGTCAATATGATTGATAGTGCCAGCGATGCTATCTATCGATGGCGTTTATGGAAATGTTGGTTGACTGACATTAAACATTTGTCTAATTCTGTACTACGGCGCTGTGGAAAAGGTTAAATAATAAATAATGCTGAACATTTTTCACACGGCATCATCTAGCCCCAAATTAAGCAAAGCTTGTAATATGGAAACTATACATACTTTTATTTTTGTAAAAACTTGCATAATATTTTTAAGGCTATCAAATGCAAAAATATTTTTTAAATTTGTTCCTGAGTTTTTTTTTGTTTGAACGCGCTAATTAAAAAAAAACTCTTCAGCTCTTCAGTGTTGATTAAATTTTCCCTAGAAAATCCTACATATTGCATATAAAAATTGTTTCCACATATTCATAATGAACAAACTTTAACAAGTTTTAAATTTAATTAAACACATCCGGCCTGACAATGTCCGCACTCGATTTTGTATCCCGATCACGGTACAATAAAAACTCAGAAAGAGTATGACTATGTTTAAAACATATTGCTTTTAGTAAAAATAATTATACGCTGTATATTATTCAGCGCCAATGAATTTTAGCTTACCATAGTTTTTGCTCAGGGAAAAAACACACGCAAAACCAGCAAGGTTTTGAAATAATAATGCTGGACATGTTTCACACAGCATCATCTAGCCCCAAAGTAAGCAGAGCTTGTGTTATGGGAACTGGATGACTGATACACTACTTATATACTTTTTTTTGTAAATACATACATATTATACATAGGAAACACCCAGACCCGAGACAATTATTCGCAGATACCAACATTTGTCCCACGGTGGGAATCGAACCCGTAACCTTCTGCGTCTCAGGCGTTTAGCTTCTCTATTTGCTTTTTCAAAGCATAAATACTCGAAATAACGGACTAAAAGCATGTACAATTATTTATTCTTGCTCGGTTTAGAACCATATGTAACTACGAGAACTTAGGTAGATATACTTGTCCGAGCAATGTCTGAGAAAACTTTTTAAAATATTACATTTATATGAAACATAATTATCAGAAATAATCCGCTTTAGTGATTATTATAAATATCAAAAGTAAGTTTGAAGTGATTAGTAAACCTATGTGCCATGCCACTTACACTTTGCCTTAAAAAAATAATATCTTAAGTAATTACTTTAAGTAATTTAATGAAAAGATGGCTGAAAATAATCCGTAACACTTAATTTTATATTAGCAACAGTTTCAAATAAAATAGCTTTGTAAGAATCCTAATTGATTTAGGCCCTAAATCTAATTGATTTACTCAGACGAGCGAGAGCTTTTTTTATGAACCTGTACATAAAAAAGGCCCTGTTAGTGTAATTACAGGGTGCTTCCCCTGTAATCACACTTGTTTTAATCCACACTTGCGACGAGCTAACAATCAACTAATACAATAATTCCCGTCTCCATTAAGCTTCAGCAGACTTGGTTAAGCATGTCTTAGTGACAAATTTCTATAAACAATTATCCGTAAGACACGCCTAAATCTTTGTCTAAGCTTAGTGCAGACGAGCATAAAGATTTAATTCCAGAGCGCACTTATTCATAAGTAAACATCGCTTTTAATTTATACGAAACTACGCGCTTCAAAAATATCATCACCAAACTTCACCAAATCAGAATATGTAGGTTGTAGATTCGTTCTTATACAAACAATCCTACTAATATTATAAACGTGAAAGTCTGTGAGACCATCCTCATGTTTGTTACTCTTTCACGTAATAACTACTGAACGGATTTTGATGAAACTTCACAGTAATATAGCTTATACAGCAGAATAACACATATGATACTTTTTATCAGGCGGGCGAAGCTAGAAGAAGCTAGCTATGTTTACTATTATTCATTTATTTTATGATGTTAATTAAAACAAATATGTAACATAGATACAATACAATACAATATAATGATGGTCATTTTTCACACAACATCATCTAGCCCCAAACTAAGCAGAGCTTGTGTTATGGGAACTACATAACTGATATACTACTTTACTTATATACATATTTTTTGTAAATACATAATTATTATAGATAGATAAGAAATACTTTGCACATAAGCCTAGACAGAAAGTCCCGAAAACGGTTCCAATGATGTAACATTTAATAGTGTTTAGGGAAGAAAGTAAAACGACAGAGGAAAAATCCAAGTTTCCAAGCAAAGCACGATATCGCCGTTCGACATTTGCATATCGATTATTTGCAGATTTGCCTTACATGCAATTGTAAGTGCTGCTTGTTTACTTGTTTACATAATTTATGAATACCTATATTCATATGTAAAAGACCACATTATTAGATAAGAACACGTGTAAAATAATTGTTCAAAGATTATTTGTTTACGTTTCAGACGGTTGGCATTGCCTGAAACCAACTAAAGAGTTACAGGTTCAATTCTCAGACCGGCACAGAAATATTCACAAAAACAATGGCGAAAATATCTTATTCCTCATGGATGATCTTCTAAAACAGCTGCAATAATAACTAAATGCAAACTCAATAGAACAGAATATACAAGTTGAGGTCGGAATCGTCTAGTTTCTGTTACTTATTGGATTCAATCACTCCCCTTAAAAACACAGATGCTGTCAGTGGAATCAACTGCATTTTCAACCTTTTTTAAATCTAGGCATCCTTTAAAAATGTGGATATGTTTACCACATAATTATCAACGAATTTGCCTGAATTTAAACTAAATATTGTGCCTGGAATACAATTGGGCTGAGGTTGTCTGCCACGTTCACGATAAATTCGATATATCAACTGAATGCACCCAACAATGGAAGACCGTGTCGCGCAGACCCATTGAAATGACGGGACGAACTGTTCCACTCTAATCTACTAAATCGTTTGCATACCGATATCGGTAAAGCATGTTGTCACTATACCTAATATAATCATATTTACACATGTTTAAGCAAATAAATTATCTTTATCTTTATCTAAACAAATCCATTGATGTCGTCAAGGATTGGTCTACGTTAGCACTGCAAAAGTGAAAGGGGGATATGGAGGCCTTTGTCTGCAGTGGGACAATGCAATCCAATAATAATGCAGACTAGTATCTTCCAATACCTTGCAACTACTGCACAAACAAATCCAGGGCAGAAAAAGGTTTAGGATTAGCTAGTCATTGCAACATGTAATGTATGTTGACAGATTTCCCAGCTACAGGAGATAGTGATGCTAATCTCTATCTCTATTTGCATCTAAACGCGAATTGGGGCAGTCGGGCGCAACGAGAGTCGATGTCGAAACCAGTTATACGCTGTCGATTTCGACAGCGTTTGGTAGAGACGAAGTAATGGGATGACGTGATGAAAGGGCATTTGAAGATAGGTTAAGTATGGAGGACCATAGTTTAATCTAGCAGTTGGTGAAATGAGACTGGGAATAACAAAGAATAAGTGGTTTCGTTTGGAAGGCATACCTTTTACCTTCCGAGGCGGAAGCATGCTGAACGTTGATAACCTACTTCTGTCAAGAACCACCTGGCCAAGAACTTAAGCAAAGATTTGATAGTTTTCAAATGAGTATAAATATAAATTCTATGTTTATGCAGGTGAAAACAAAGATTTTCAGTTTTAATTCGAATACGGGTCAAATTCGACAGAATACATGTTATTTGAAAACTATCAAAAAAACTGCGATTCTAGACTCAGGTTTAGATTCGACCTTAATACGGACCTGTAGCCTACTTGGGCTAATTGGGGCATCTAATCAGTTCGCTTCCTCTTGCAGCATCGTTAGCCGCTGGAGCCGTAAAATTTTGATTTAATAGTCGTGTGGGTGCAAGAGCTTGTAACTTTTGGAGGTTATAGCAAATTGCCGTGACTCTTGAGAGCATACACAAAACTATGGCTCGGTATTGGCTACTAAGATTGAGTGACCTCTATGTCGTAGGGTTATTGTAGAAGCCGTGGTATTAAAATTTCACTAGTTAGGTTTTTTTTTTTACATATTCACACAGCATCATCTAGCCCAAAACTAAGCAGAGCTTGTATTATGGCAACTACCCATAAAACCATACATATTATACATACAAAAAACCCATGCCCGAGACAAATATTAGGATACAAACATTTGTCCAGTGGCGGGAATCGAACCCGCAACCTTCTGCGTCACAGAGGTCATCGAATATTTTAAGTATAGCGTCCATAGGTTACGGTAGCCGCTCATCAACAGGTGGGCCGTATGCTTTAGTTAGTGTGCGTATGCGTGCCCTACTTTAGCATTACAAAAAATATATTGCACGATGTCATCGAGTTCATAGCCCCAAGAGACGCAATGATTGTTATTTTGCTAGAAAACAATCCTGTCAACTGTCGTGCCAGTCCCGCAAGGCCTGCTGTGCTCTGATTGGTTAAAATTGTAATTTCGACCAATCAGAGCACAGCAGGCAACATGACGCAATAATAATAGGGATATGGTAAATTTCTTTAAACTATTGTTATCGATGTTAAATATTTAAGAGACAAACTAGTTATCCACCTATTTATGGAAAACAATATAAATCTTTAACTCGGTTTTAAACAAAGCATGTTATTGAATATTCGTTAAGCAATTGATCGTAGTAAAGTTATCACGTTAATGTAATTAATCTAATAAAAAATCAAAATCTCATTTTGCTTACAAGCTATGTACAAAATTAATAGAACTTATTGCTGTTGGTATTACCTTGGGCGGCGTACCCTCGTTATGAAACACAGTTATTTTTATGTCGCTTTAAAGCCGGCGCCTACGTCATTAACTATGTCTATAAAAAAAGTATTGCCATACCAAGGTACCGCCCCTTACCGTGTTTTAGGTAATTTATTTCATATGATTTCCTTAAATAGTTTTATCACATGTGAAAATTACCGTGTGTATCCAAACTTTGTGAAATATGCTGATGGAACTGCATCGCTATCTTTTGTATCACTAGGCGAGTAGTTAAGAAAATAGATAGACAATAAATTACACTTGTTTTTATGATTTGTGAGTTTGTGAATACTAGCCCTCACACTAGGATTCCCTGTGTCGTGAGTGGCTAGTCTCTTCCGGGGGATATGTTATCGGTTGGGAGTTTACAAATTTGATATATGTAGTTAAACTAACTCTTAAGTTAAGAGTTAGTTTAACTACATATATATTGTTACATGAGTTCGTATGGTTCTTGTTGAATGAATTAAATTACTTGAACATTGGTCAAAGTCGAAGACACTTCTAGCACACACTGATCCAAAGCCATTAATTAGAAAAGTTATTGCAAAAAAAAATTTGCAACAGGTACATACATAGTTGTACCCCACACAAGGATTTACTGTGTCGCGAAAATTAGACAATACCATGGCACATGGTACCATAACACCCAGACCCGGAACAAATATCTGCAGAACATGCAAACATTTGTTCCGCAACGGGAATCGAACTTCCCATAAATAGTTTTGCGCGTCCATCTTGACACCAAATAAATAAATACGATAGGCGTGCGCCGTAGCAAATATGTTAAGGCATTCCAAAATGCATACACAAGATGTAAGAGAAGGTTGAATAAGACTATAATGAAAAGGATGACTGTGAGTTTCAATTATTTATTTTTTTCTATTATTTTGTATTATTAATTTTTCTACGTTTGTATTATTATTTATTAACAATCTCATACTAGTATTAAGTTGTGATTGAGAGTCCGAGGCGAGTCGCTGTGACCCCGCAACACATGCTCAATAGAGACCTAGTGCGGGGAACAGAGCTCATCAAGGTACTTACACTTACCAATATTATATAATTTCATCATATTGTATAACATCAATGTACCTACTAGACCATTGTTATTGAGATTTAATAAATTTTTCATTTTCATTTTTTTTTTCAATGAAAGCGCCCACATAGGTAGGAATACGCGTAGTCGAATAAAAAATAATTTCAGTAACATGCTACGAGATCTACGCCGTAGCAACATGAATTTACAATCGATACCTAGCTTGGTAACCTTTAGAAGTCAAACCACGAACGTGAAACCTACTGAAGATTTCACGTACAAAATTCATAGAGCCTTCGACAGACAGGCTGACATCAAAGAGTGGTAGAAAGGTCAGTTTTATTATGACTTTAATGCTAGCTTACACGTGTTGGCCGACATTTGAGACACGATGCACTATCTATCCATAACAAGGGGTCTTGACAAATACTTCACGCTTAGTTTTCACTAGCCTCTGCTCACGGCTTCGCCCCCTTTTCATACCTAGATGAAAAGTACCCTATGTGTTATTCTGATGTATTAGAACTAAATGTACTAAGTCAAAGTCAAATTTAATTTATTCATTAAAATCACAAGGATCACTTTGAAACGTCGGTTTTATCTACTGCCTGTTCTTCCGCGACCAAGCCAGGAAAGAAAGGCAAGATGTTTTCTTGCCTTTGCCTAGGCTGGTTATTCTTTTTAATGATCCTTTTACAAAACAACGAGTTGGAGCATTTTCAATTCCAAGAGCTTTTATCATCTAAATAATCAGATATTTTATAGTATGCCTTTTTATAAAGTTGTTTTTTAATTACGTTTTTAAATTTATTAATTGTCAATTTTTGTACATCTCTTGGAAGTTGTACTGTAAAGTTTCATTAAAATCCGTTCAGTAGTTTTTTCGTGAAAGAGTAACAAACATCCATCCTCACAAACTTTCGCGTTTATAATAGCATAGTAGGATAGGAGTTCACGCTTACGCAAGGAAAAATTTGGCGACAGTCACATGACATCTAAAAAGCTAATGTCATTTCCATATAATTCAATCTTTCCGCAGGCGTTAACGCCAACATAAAGTGGTTGTCGTCTTTTAGGGAGTGTTTGGGGGTTATTATTGAAACGAAAGGGTTAAGCTTTTCGATAAAACGTAGGTATGTCATTCATAGAATTAGCAAGTTTAAGTGGCAATAGAGATATATAGCTCGCAGAACCGACAATCGTTGGAGAAGACAGGTTCTCAGGTCTGGCGACCACGAACCGAACGACATAGTGTATAAAGGTCCCCACTTGATGGACCGATAGTAAAAGTTGCGGGAAGTCGATTCATAGTTCATCAGTGGGAGGCTTTTGTTGGTGAAAAGTATTATTTTATATTCTTTGAAGTCTTGTGCTTGACTTCCATATTCACCCCAGCACTATTTTCGTGTATGTTTTTAGGGTAGCTACTTTGATTGGGTTAGAGAATTTGGCACGGCACTTGGCAGTGTCGTATAAAGATTGCTATATTATGTATAGAGAAGCTGAAGAGAGTATGTAAAAGACTACAGTAGGTCTTTTACATACTCTCTGCAGCCTCTTACCTATCTACATAATATTCTTACAAATAAATATCATTCATAAAAAATGGCAGAATAAATTGCATGCATGGTAAACGATTTGCTAGCTTTCTTTAAAGATTTTGAAATGAGAAACTTCTCCTATTTGAAGTCGGTTAAAATAACCTAGCTCTTTGCTTAACTTGGCTCTAGACCAACAAAATTAAATGGATTTTTAACAGTATTGAAATTTGGTAAGTATTTAAACTGTTAATTTATGAAGTTGTTACCAAGAACAACGAAAATTATGCATATTTCCCACCAACGCTGCAGTAAATTCTCAAAATTTTCTACTCGTTCAAGTGGAACGTAAAATGTTTGCGGCAAACATTCATCTCGTAACAGAAATGAAAACTATTTCAAAGACATCTTGTACAATGTACCTACTTTATTTACCGAAATAAAAATACTTAGCAAAAATAATTCTGTACAATAATAGCACCTAAAAAACTGCTAGTTAACAATAGTACATAGTGAACATAACATAGGTAGCCATATCTACATAAATTTGGAAAACTAGGTAAATGCATTCATTTGTTAGTACTTTTCAAGATTAGCTATAAAATAGAATTTGAGTTTGAATTTAATATTTTTTGAAGCTCAAGTCTAATATCGACAAAAATATAAAAAAACAGAATACAATTAAATAAGTCTTTTCTAATGAAACATCATCTTCCTGATGTTAAAATTTCAGAAAATCCTTTCTTAGTGGAGCCCGCACAAAAAGCTACCTTCCAAATTTTAGGACGGTTTAGACTCTGCGTTGGTCCTTCCGTCAATCAAACAGTCAGGACTTTAGTAATAGACTAGCCTCTGCTCACGGCTCGCGTAGTACCCAGATAAAAAGTAGTTTATGTGTTATTCTTGGTCACGAATATATACCTGTTCCAAATTCCATCCAAATCAGTTCAGCCTTTATGGAGATATTTAGCAACAAACATCTAAACATCCTTACTTTAACATACTTTATGACGTAGTATAAACAAGTTTCGCACTCGTACAGTTGTGGTCTACGGTATTTGCTATTATTCCATTTATTGGCGAAGTGACGCAAATTGGCATCCATTGATTACTGCAGTCCAGAATGGCAGATTTGCGTATCTATAGTAATAATTAAAGAGGTAAAGTTTGTAAGTTTGTATGTAGGTAGGGGAGCGGTAATCCCCGAAGAATGGACTTTCAAAGTGGACATAATTTCGTTAAAATAAATTAAATCTAATAAATTATACGACTCCTGATTTATGTCTCGTAGATATGTAGACGGTTTTTTTTGTTATAGATCATACGTTTATTGTATTGCATTTCCATAATAGCTGAACACAATGGTTATAATACAGGTGTTGGCGTCTTGAGAATTGTGTAATGCAACTTTATAATATCATCAGGGTTCTAGACAAATAACACTTTCTGTTGGCGTTAACGCCTGCGGAAAGATGTATGGAAATGACATACGCTGTGGAAATGTCACGTGACTGCTGCCAAGTTTTACCTTGACAAATTTGCGTTAGCTTGAAAGAAAAACTAAGAGTGAGGTATTTGTCTAGGCCCCTGGTGCATTGTCCATGTGACATAAGGTCGGTTAGGTGATAAATCTCATGTGTAAACGACTGTTTGTAATTTTTTTTTGTTCAAATCGTGTACAAAATTGACGAGTCTAGGCCTGTTCACGTAATTTAGGTTTTATTATGCTATTACGCTTTTTTACATGTTTCGCCTATGACAATAAAGATATTCTATTCTATTCTATTATAATCATATTAATAATCTTTATTGACAGAATGGTGGTCACTTAGACCGCATCTAAGTGAAATTATACTTGGATTAGTGTCACATATGTTATCCTTCCGGACATGCAATAGTGTATTAAATATAATTCGTGTAGATTTAATATATTAATTTCATTCAGTAAACAAATTAGAGTTACAATGTCGCTGTTTAATTAGCTAAATGAGCAGTATTTGAAGATGTCAATAGCTAGAAAATTTTAGATATTAGGTTTTGTGATCAAAATATTCATTCAAATTAAAAATCTCTTTTTCAAAGAGCCATTTCTTTAAATTCAATTTGAATTTATCTATTTTCATTTCCTTGATATAATTTTAATTTAAATAAATTTTAATGCTTTTTATTTCTAATCCTAGGTAGGTATAAGTCATCATACATTCTTATTTTTGTTTGCGCATTTCTGATGTTTTCTAAATACAATTTTGAGTTCTATTTTACGAATGAACAAATCTCTTAATATGTAAATACCTGTTAGTGTCAAAATTAGATTTTCCTTAAATAATATGCTTAATACTTATCGCTTTTCAAATTGTACATAGTTCTTAAACTTTGTTTCTGTAGAACAAACGTGCTTCCTATATTTACTATGTCACCACAGAATATAATTCCGTACACTAGGTATCACTAGGCACAAGTGGCGATCACAATAGGCCTTACGGCCGCAGTGATACCAAAGCCACTAAAAGCTAAAAAAAAAATCACTAGGCACGTCTAGTGATTTCAATGAACGCAACATCGGAGAGCACTGATAGGGCATAGCAGAAACTTGAAATTTTATTATAAGATACCTAATCCTTTCCAGTTGAGATTTTTACTTAAAATTATTCATAGGAAATTCGCTTTAGACACTGGATAAATTTTAGTCCCTTTAACAATGATTTCAAAATCTAAGGGTTCAGTATTATATCTAGTGACTAAAGGGCATTATCTCAGTTTTATTGAATTAAATTTTAAATTATGTGAATCTAACCATGTCACTAGACATTTAAGATTGTTATATATAAATCAATTTTATAGCTTAGGGGCTTGACCATCAAGTCATATTGCGATTTAACAGCTGGATTATTTGACATCTTTGCATAAATTGAATCTCAATTAGACTTCATGGTCCTGAGAAAACATACAACAAGAAATAAAGTTGCAGGTTCGATTCCCGCCGCGGGACAAATGACCTGTAAATATATGTCTCGAGTCTGAGTGTTTTCTATGTATAATATGTGTGCCTTTGCAAAAAGTATGTATGCGTTATTCACAAATAGAATACATCAATAAGAAAGCGTAGTTTGAGCTGTCATATTTGTCGTGACGCGCCATTTTCCCTCCGTATCAGTCACTTATCATACGATATTACTAAAAGTGCTGTGACGAAATCATAAGATTTTTCTAGATTTGTTGAGTATTGCTGATATTTTTTAGTTATATTTAAGCTGTCATTATTTTCTAGTTATATTTGAGCTGCCATTTTGACGCGCCATATTCCCTTCGTATCAGTACTTTTTTATCATACGATATTACAATAGGTGCTCCGACGAAATCTTAAATTTTGCTAGATTTGTTGCGTATTGCTGATATTTTCTAGTTATATTTGAGCTGTCATTTTGACGCGCCATATTCCCTCCGGATCAGTATTTTTTATCATACGATATTACAATAGGTGCTCCTACGAAATCTTAAATTTTGCTAGATTTGTGTCGTATTGCTGATATTTTCTAGTTATATTTGAGCTGTCATTTTGACGCGCCATATTCCCTCCGGATCAGTAATTACTTATCATACGATATTAAAATAGGTGCTCCGACGAAATTTTAAGATTTTCCTAGATTTGTTACGTATTGCTGATATTATTTACTTTCATAAATAAAGAATTCCATTAAAACATGAATGGAATTCTTTATTTATTGCTCGCATATTTTTTAGTAAATTTCTATAAAGTATGCTGGAAAAATGTCAGCACTGGATAATAACGCCCTTAAAATAACGTCCAGCAAATAAAGTATTTGTACAATATCTGGTTCACCATATATTTATACGCATAAATTAATTTATATGCAAACAAATACAACCTTTCTACACATATATAAACATAAACTCACGGCTGTTTCCCAAAGGGGTAGACAGAGACTACAGAATTCCACTTGCTTCTATTTCACTTGCGATCTTGACATACCCCTTTTGCCGGGGTCTACTTCTTCCAATCACTCACGTCCAATTCACGCTTCCCTCATACACACATGTTCCATCCTTAGATATGATTTATTGTATTTTCAAATATAAATAAGTACCTACCGAAATAAATTCAATACAAATTTCATAGATATATGATGAAGGTTCTTAGATAGGTTTAATCGCCACAGATCACTATGAGCGCTGCAGGCTTCTGCAAAAACCTCCTTTCTTTCCTCGAGTCAGTCCATAGACACCGCTGACTTGTCTATGGACTGCCACCAGTCTCTTTTGATAATGGTTACCACAGATGGCTACTAATGTAACCACAATCACGGCAAAATTATGAAAATATTTTTTCATCCCAGACCGGACATGTACCAAATGTCATATTTGGACTTACCTCTGTCTACTCCCTACTTTGTTGCCCTCCAAGATCTACGGTCTGAGTATGTATCACTGAGTATAATACAGTTGTAAGCATGTTTGTTTTTGTTTTCTAGATAATTAGTATGAATTTGTTCATACCGATATTGTATACAGATCCACGATCGTGTCGACACAAAAACTTGTTGTAAATGTAATACCAAATTGGGCCCTAAATTAGACCTAACACAGAACAGCAGCAGCGAACCTTGACCCCATAATTCTTGGCATCAACGCCAACTGTCCTTTGTTACGTTCCATTACACGGGTTATTGCGCAATAATTACTAATTAACATGTAGCTTGTTAATCTTCATTGCAACTTCCTTTCTAGGTCTGCGTGTGTCGTATATAGACAGCACAGTAATATACTAGGGTAATTGTTAAACAAGGTTTGTTAGCTAAGTAAATGTGTTATAAAAGATTCATAATATGACTCGAGATTTAAGTTGCCTGAAAAAGATATGGAGGCGGATCTGGATGCATTCAAACTCAAATGACCGCTCTTGAAATTGGAACGCGATCATTGCATGCAATTATTTTTTTTGTTGTATCGAAATATTTGTGAGTATACACGAATGAAATTCAGTCCGGGCAGCAAACGCTAAATTTAAAAGTTCAGTTTCACAAAAAAGGAAAACATAAAACACACGAATAAAAAACCACATTTGTTGAGTGAAACGGAACGGTATTAGCTTAGGCCTGCGACTCACGAGCGATTAACCTCTCTCACGGTAGAATGCCTTTGCTGCGTTCCTAACTATTCAAATACGAATTTCAACTTTCCAGCGGCTTCGAAATAAGTTGTACAGTCGTGTAAATGGACACTGCCCGTATAAAACAAAAATAAACCGGCAAAATCATAGTGGTGCAAGCACCAAAATGTTGGCGGGGTCATCTTTTCTATTGCTTTTCTTCCACTCTACTCTATCCTCATTTCGATCCAAAACAATGCATGCCACCATATCTTGGTTGCCTGAATGACATCATTTGTGAATATTGTGTTATCTATTTAATCCTTTTTCCTATACTTCAATTTGGAATATAATTATAACAACCGTCCAATAGTGTTTTATTATACAACTAAAGTGGCAAACAAGCGTACGGCCCACCTGTTGGTGCTTACCACAGGTGGTTACCGTAATTTAAAGACGCTTGCAACACCAGAGGTATCACTCGCGCATTGCCGACTCTGAGACATAACGAAAAGATAAAATAACCGATACGTTAGTTTTTATTCGAATAACAAGAAGTCGTGTGCAGATGCTTGATTACAAGAATTATTTATTATTAAGCAAGAAACGTGGGTTAGTTGGTTGATTACACAAACTTGGTGTCAAAGACCGCAATGTATATTTAGCGGTTACCTTGACTTTGATTATGCTTAATTACAAGCTTCTCACTCAACAGAACAGGTGGGAATAGAAGTCGGTTAAAACGAACCTACATTACAGGTTGATTCACTGAACCAGAATCAAACAAGGTCAGCGGATGAAAGGGCTTCATATAATCACCCCACCCGTTTTTTGCATAGAAGATTTGGATTGACATAACCTGCCCTTTTAGGTTGTAGCGACCTACAACCTAGGTAACTATTAACGTGTTAAACCAATGTTTGGTCAATCACTTCGTAAAAGGTGCTCCTTTAAGAGACGCTTTTGCACTGCGTTTGATCTCGGGCGAAATAAGAATGATGAAAACTCGAACCGAATTCGGATGTCGCTTGCGCATAGATCTCGGTACCTTGCGCACTTTATCCGACCGAATACGGATGTCACTTGTAACATCTCAACACTGTCAGCGTTGACTGATGCAAGGTGGTGGTGAGGTTAAGGGAGCAAAGAAAAAGAAGGAGCCACCCTCGAAAGGATACACTCCTATACTAATAATGAAGCTGAAGAGTTTGTTTGGACGCGCTCATATCTGGTACAAACTGTCGGATTTGAAAAAAAAATATGGAAGGTTATAGGCTAATTTAACATCACGCTAATTTAACTCCACGGAAATAACACAAAACTCAAGTGGCTTCCCATCCGCTTTCGCCGGAATGCACATATTCTTTCCCTTCTTTATAGTGTTCTTTTTAATCCTTCCTCACCATCTTATCTGAAGGAGCGTTTTGAATTTTTACACTACGCCCATGACCGAAACCTTCGCTCCTCCGAAACTCTACAACTTCATACTCCTGTCCATAGTTCACAATTTTATAGTAATTCCTTTACGGTGGAAGCTGTACGACTATGGAACGCCCTACCTCTTTCTATTAGAACATCAAAATCTCACGCTATATTTAAAGTTATGGTATACAACCATTTCCTTTCTATGTCTCAGAGTTGCTAGTTAATCGTTACATAATTATTATCTCACACTATTATTATTTGTATGTATATTATATAGGATATTTAAATACATATTTAAAGTTATGTAGGTATTTATTATTATTAATATTATATATATTTTTTTTAATATAGGTTTACTTGTACACCGCCGTCTTTTGATTCCATTTTATCCTGTCCATCCAAAGGTTGTCTGGAAGAGATCGCTTTAAGCGATAAGACCGCCCATTGTACCTCTTATATTCTTTTTTTTTTTAATTCGTGTGTTTTTGTACTTTACTTTGGTGTGCAATAAAGAGTTTATCTATCTATCTATCTATCTATCTATAACACAGAGCGAAGTAAAAGCGCGGGTGGGCGATGTGACGCGGTAGGTCACGGCCCGACGGCGGCCTTTGCACAGCTAGTACAGTAATAAAATACGTAATTCAACAAAAACTTTATAAAAGGCCTACTATAAAATATCAGATTAGTTATATATTAAAAAAAATTGGATTGAAATTGCTCCAACTCAATGAAACATGTACTTACATGGTTTTGTAAAACGAACATTGTAAAGAATAACCAGCCTTTATAATTGCCTTTTTTCCTGACTTGGTCAGAACAGGCAGTAGGTAAAATTACCGTTTCAAAGTGACCCTTGTGATTTTAATGAATTAATTAATTTCGACTTTGATATTCTGCATGAAAGGAGCCAGTGCGAGGTGCGCATCTCAAATATTTATAATTATACAAGTAAAAAGGATAATTATTAATGTTTAGAGAGCATCAACCTTGTCTATAGAATTTGTGAGAATTTTCATTAAATTTGCTATTTTTATTAACGCTGTGGATTAAAATTCCACGGTCTGTCTCGAGAGTTTCTCGCTAAGTAACAATCACCGTTCGTGGGTACTGAGAAAAAGCTCAGTTTTAATTTTAAATCTAATTTAAAGTTAACGAACTATAGCGCCACCTTCTTTGTAGTGCATTATTATGTTTCTGAATTAATTATAGTTAGTTACATTTTACTTGTAGAATAGTACCTACTTCATAAGAACCGCATCCCTGATCAGCCGCATGCGAGGGTCACTGACAGCTTAAAGGTGGCCTTTCGAACTGAGCGTCTATAGCGTCAGTGTCGCCGCGACTGTGACGCCGCGACAGAGCGACAGATAGATGTTCTATGCAAATGTATGAAATTCTAGGGAACGACTTTCGAGCGCAGCGACACTGACGCGGCGTCAGTGACGTCACAGTGCCGCTGTGACCGCGTCATATGACGCCCGCGACAGTCGCTCGGCCGCGCTTGCGGTGTCGCTGTATTTTGAGGTTACTTTTACAAAAATGGCATCTGTTGAGAATTTTAACGCAGAAGAAGATGAGATTTTAATAACATTGGTGTCTCAGCACCCCCTGCTTTATGATTTAAGCTTAGAAGATTATAGGAATACCAGAAAGAAAGACAAAACGTGGTCTGAAATTGGGTTAAAATTAAATAAAAGTGGTAAGTTATTTTATCAATCAGTTTCACTATATTTTTTAACAATAGTTGTTTTGCCAGGATACTTGACCGATTTGGGAGTTAAAGAACAGTTTTAATTCGTTTCTGACATTAATACCATCGTGCACGGTACTTGTGGTTGCTGCCAAATCAATCATGTTATCGGTGGGATTTTGGTTTTCATCGCGAATGTAGTACGGTCTGTTATTAATTTCCAAATAACCATCGCGTAACAAATTGTGAAAACAACACGCCACTAATATCAAGTCTGTGCAAGTATCCGGTGCAATCGCTATTGGTGTATAAAATACTCTGAACACTTGGCTCAGGAGCCCGAATGCGTTTTCTGCCACGCGACGAGCGCGACATAATCTATAGTTAAAGACCTCCTTTTGACGATCTAGTCTGGATCTTCTGGAATAAGGTTTCATCATATTCTTGTCTAAAGGAAATGCTTCATCTCCTATCAAAAAATGAGGCAAATTGATGTTGGTTCCCGGCAAAACCTTAAATTCTGGAATATTGAAATCGTTTCTTGCAATCTTTTTTCCAATCATCGACTTCCTATATATGTTGCTGTCGCCTTCTTTTCCATAAGAACCAGCGTCAACAGCTACAAACTTGTAGTCGGCGTCAACCAATGCCAGCATCACAATAGAAAAATAGTCTTTATAATTAAAAAAAAGGGAACCACTATGCTGTGGTGCTTTTATAAGAACATGTTTACCATCTATGCTAGATACACAGTTTGGCATATTCCATTTCTCCCACATTACTTTTTCAATTCGTTTGAAATCCTCTGTTGTTGAAGGCGGCATTGCGATTGGTATTAATTTTTGCCTAAGCAGCCTCAGGACTTTTCGTATGATTGTTGAAATATAAGAATCTGATATCCGATAGGCAAATGATAGGGATTTATACGTCTCTCCTGTCGCAATGAATCTGGAAAAGAAAAATAATAAATTTAAATTTACTTGCAGGTGACAGCTGCAAAAAGCACTGGAAGAACCTAAAAGACACATATTTGCGTCAGAAACGCAAAAGCAAGAGTGGGACTGGATCTGCAGCACCTAAAAATCCAAGATCTAAATTTAACGCTTATGCTAAGTTGTTTTCCTTTTTGGAATCGGTACCAAACGAACGATCGACTATTAGCAACCATGTTGACCCCCATGACATCACTACACAAGAGTCTCAGAGTAGTCAAACGTCGACCCAAGATAGATCCCCTTTACAAACGGAAACGAACTTAACCGATGATTCGTCAGTTTCACGAACATCCTCACCAGCCTCATCATCAAACCTTCTATATTTTCCAAAGAGTAAGAAAACACGCACAAAGAAAGATGATATTTTAACGTACCTGCAGAGAAGAGAAGTATCTCGCCAGAAAGTTTTACAAAATTTAAGAAATAATGATGAAGATGACAATTTGTCGTCTTTTTCCGAACACGTTAAAGCAGTTTTAAGAAAACTGACACCTTTACGGAAATTACAGGCAAAAAAAGCGATATTTGATGTTCTCATGACATATGAGACATTAGATGTTGAGTCAGCAGATATAGAAAGTGATCGCCCAAATACATCAAGCTCAGGTGTTTCATCAAATATATCTATTGACTGTAATTCACCTGAGTATACACCAGACAATGCCACTCAACCCCAAGATGCGCTGGAATCAGTCTCGAATAAAAATGATTTGCCTGTCTATTCACCTATATCACAAGACAATGAAGAGGAACCTACAGACTTAACTCTCGCACAATTTATTGAAAAGTCCTTCTTCGAGTAATAAATAAGAATACATAATACTAATTACTTAAAATTTAATAAACATAAACATACCTTAAAGTTAAAAATAGTTTTTCTTCTGCACCAATACAATCCCTTTTTGTTTTTGGATGTAACTCTTCTTTCACTATATTTAAAAGAAAAATGAATTGTTGTTTATTAAAACGACAATAATCTCTGAACATTTCATCGTTCGCATTTAGGTGTCGTTGTATTAAGATCTTGAAGTAACCTTCTTCATTTCGGAATTGGAACATCAAATTAGTAGAGGATCTTTCCAAACTGAGGTAGTATTGAAGTAAAAGATCATCATCTTCTTCCTCTTCTAGCAAAACGAGTTGCAAATCCATGTTTTATGAAGACTGCTTTATAGATCAATCCGGTCGGGGCGGTGCGCGGCGAAAGTGTGATGCGACTGTGCGTCTGTCGTGGGTATCCAAAGTCACCAAAGCGTCTCTGTCGCGGCGTTAGTGACGCGGCGTTGGTGACGCTATAGACGCTGCGACTGTGACGCTTAGTTCGAAAGACTACCTTAAGGTACTACTACCTTAAGACTACCTTAAGGTAGCCTTTCGAACTAAGCGTCACAGTCGCAGCGTCTATAGCGTCACCAACGCCGCGTCACTAACGCCGCGACAGAGACGCTTTGGTGACTTTGGATACCCACGACAGACGCACAGTGGCAGGGTGCTGAGACACCAATGTAATTAAAATCTCATCTTCTTCTGCGTTAAAATTCTCAACAGATGCCATTTTTGTAAAAGTAACCTCAAAATACAGCGACACCGCAAGCGCGGCCGAGCGACTGACGCGGGCGTCAGATGACGCGGTCACAGCGGCACTGTGACGTCACTGACGCCGCGTCAGTGTCGCTGCGCTCGAAAGCCGTTCCCTAGAATTTCATACATTTGCATAGAACATCTATCTGTCGCTCTGTCGCGGCGACACTGACGCTATAGACGCTCAGTTCGAAAGGCCACCTTTACTGACCGTTGTTGCAGAGAATATGTACTCCAGCTCCAGCGTTTAAGCGTTGGAATGCCCTACCCCATACTATATGTGATAGTCCTTCAATCGATGTCTTCAGGAGAAAAGTTAAAGATATCTGTCTCTCTATATAATGTATTGTATATGTTAATAGTATCTATATATTTTAGCATGGTTTATATATGTATATATATTTATATGTTTAGTTATTTTTTGTAGCTTTAAGTAACTTAATTTACTTAAAACTACAAATAGCAATAGGTTTTTTTTTTGTACACGATCCTACCTCTATAATTACCTCTCTCTAGCTCTAGGTTTACTGGAAGAAAACTCTGTTTAGGGTTAAGCTCGCCTTTGTACATGTCATTTAATTCTGCATTTTGTGTGTACAATAAAGAATAAAGAAATGAGACACTGGCTGGTAGTGCTCAAGCCGAGCTCTCGATTAGTATCTAAGTAGGTTAATGTATAGGTATTTTGTATCATTTTATTTGCTTGTGTTGACTAACATAGTTGTATACGTTGTTTTTTGTATACTGAGGATCATTGGTATGAAATTAACATTATAATTATTATTAGAATAGAATAGAATATCTTTATTGTCATAAGCTAAACATATAAAAAAGCGTAATAAATATAGCTACCTAAATTACGTGAACAGGCCTAGACTCGTCAATTTTGTGATCAAAATTTTACAAACAGTCGTTTACACATGAGATTTATCTAATTATTATCGCTGTAGAGAGGCGACGGTCAACAGTGCATCGAAAATGATTCAATAAAATCAGGTTAATCTAAAATAGGGTACAAAACTGGGGTTGGCTGAGAAAAAAATAGGTTCTACATTAAAATTATTGTAATCGTTTTCTAAAAATTATTTGATGATCTATAGTGTTTTGTCAAGTAAAAGTATAAGTATTATTATAAGTATCTGCTTAATTAATAAATAAATTACGAAATGTTTGTGGCAACACAAAAGAAATATAATGTAACATTATTACGATTTAAACATTGCGGGCGGTCAGTGTATAGAGGTGGCTAAAGATCTTCGTCGTGGCATTATTTCGGGGAAGTCTTATGTCCGCGGCGGATACCTAACAGGCTGATGATATTGATGGCATACGATAATGTATTCCAAAATTTGGATTCAGACTTCGCACTTACCCGAATAGGGAACTCATTTAACCCGGAATCTGGAACACGGCCATGATGTCGCAAATAATGGGGATTTAAATCTGGTCGAACAATGCGCATTGAAACAATACTCATAAACCCATGAACATTCAAAGCACATTTAAGGAAAATTAAGATAAGACGTAATCTATACTAACATTATAATGAGGTATGGTTTGTAAGGGGATATACACCGAAACAGCTAATCCGATTTCAAAAATTCTTTCACCAATATTTAGAAAGGACCAACATTTGGTGGTCATTTTTGCAATGATGGTCGACGAAAAAACTGTCGAGCGAATGCGTTTCTTACGAACGCTGCCTTAACGGTAAGGAATACTTTTCATCTGTTACTTTTTATCCGGGTACCATGCAGGCGGCGCCGTGGGCAGTAGCTAGTATGTATTATGCTTAATACTTGTAAAACGCGGGCATGTACCAAATCTTTGTATGTTATGAACGTATTTACAAAAAAAAATGTATATAAGTAGTATATCAGTCATGTAGTTCCCATAACACAAGCTCTGCTTACTTTGGGGCTAGATGATGCTGTGTGAAAAATGTCCAGCATTATTATTATTATGTACCAAATCAATTGTTAAGACGTGTCTCTGATTACCCCCTACTTGGTATCCTCGTAGATGTACAGTCAACATTCAAATTCCTTATTTATATGTAACATATCGGTTAAATAACAGTCGTAAACGTGTTTTTTTATGGTATAACAATACATGACAGCTACGCTAAAGCTGAATAAAGAATCATCAAAAAAAACAGAATTCGTTGTCTGTTTTCTCTAGGCTTTATCGCGCGCGAAGAATCAACGTAAATTCACTTGACAATTTTAAATTCACCTAGGTTTCAAGCTGGCGTTTTAAAATATTCTTGTGATTTTAATTAATCACAACCTATTGACTTTGACTCGTAAATATTTTCAACCTACAAAACAATTATACAATAGTAATAAATGCACTTAACACATATGCATTGTTAATCAGGTGTTACCACATATCACGCGAAAGCAAACCTTATCGTCATGTTACCTAGTTCAAAGTAAAACATTAAGAGCCTTTAAAAGAAACAATAACATTTTAGTAGTTCGATACTTAAACCTGTGTGTACTAAGCTTAAGCAAAGACTTACACTATGTACTTTGTTATAGGTACTATGTTGTAGTGTCAGATTTCCAACAATTCCCGTAATGGCCCGGTTAACCTGCCACAGCGGCGGTGGCGATCAAATGGTACATATAAAAATAAATAATGCTGGACATTTTCAAACAGCATCATCCAGCCCCAAACTAAGCAGAGCTTGTGATATAGAAACTACATGGCTAATATACTACTTACATATTTTTTTTTGTAAATACACACATATTATACATATAAAAAGTTATAGCTTTTGAAACTATCATAGTTATGAACATATTTTTTTGTGAAAAACGGCATATTTACCATTATTTGTGAGTTTGAATGTTCCCCGATATTTCGGCATAGTTGCATGTACCATGATCACGGGAGGAAATGAAGTATTTTTTTAAGTTTTTTTAAAACAATATAGAAAAGTTGTTGTCAGAATTCACGTAAATGCATTGGTCACCACCGCTAGCGCGTTAGTTTGGTTGAGCCTTAAGACACCGTAAATCTTTGCCTGAGGTAAATGCAGACGATGATCTATTTGTAGAAATGGATGTAAAGATATGTTGTACAAAAACATTGATACCTAAGCAATGTTTCCGACGATGATGACGAGTATAGAGCGAAGTGGAGAAAAACACTAAATGCTTATCCCACCACCATATGGGATTAATAACCAGGAAGAAAGAAAGAGAAGGATATAGATAGGATACCTTTTCACTTCGCTACAGTATACCTAAAATTACTACCTCTGTGGCGCAATGGGCGAAGGTTCGAGTCCCGCTGCGGGACAAATGTTTGTCTCGGGTCTGGGTGTTTTCTATATATAATATGTATGTATTTACAAAATAAAAATTATATCAGTTCCCATAATACAAGCTCTGCTTAGTTTGAGGCTAGATGATGCTGTGTAAAAAATGTCCGGCATTATTATTATTATATTAATTACTGCACAAAACTGTACCCACAAACGAGAATAGTTCACACAGTTTAAAGCTCTACATACACACAGATTAGTTGCGTCACTACCATACTCTACGCAAGAGATTCAAACTTTGAGCAAAACATGCCCCACTTCTGCGGGCCAGAGCATTTTGTTTTCATTGCAATATTTCACAAGCTGTAAATAGGATTACTGCATTAGCTACGTTTTGTTTATGCGGAATAGCCGGAACTTAAAAGTCGGATGAAGAAAAAAAACATAGTGGTAATTTGTATTTAAGTTTTTGAGTTCTGTCTGACTTCAGCGAAATCGACTACTGTGGTATTGTTATAATACTCTGGAATCGTTTTTCAACGCGTTTATGTAAAATAGCCGGAACTTTTTTCAAATTATGCTCTAATTTGAGTTCTGTGTGAATTAACCGAAATTCGCTTTTCTGGGGATATTTTAAAATACATTTTAAGACTCTGGAATTGTTCTTCATCACTTTTTAGGGTTCCGTACCTCAAAAGGAAAAACGGAACCCTTATAGGATCACTTTGTACATATACCCACCTTTGTTTTTCACCTGTCCTTAACCTCAAAAGTTTGCTGGAAGAAAACTCTTGTTAGGGTTAAGCTCGCCTTTGTACATGTCCTATATGTAAGTTTTTTTTGTCTGTTTTTACTGTGTGTACAATAAAGAATAAAGAATAAAGATGGGCACTTTGTTGTCCGTCTGTCTGTCTGTATGTCAAGACCCTTTATATCGGGTACGCGTGGAGGTATCGAGTTGAAATTAAAACCATATACTCAGGTCTAAGTTAACGTAATAATAAACATATATTTCGACACTCTCAAGGGAATCAAAATTTATAGGGTACTTTCTCGCACTGGTCCGTTTTTTTTATTACAAGGGCAGAAGCTTTCGCTGTAAATTTCATTTCGTTGTAAATTTACGAAATTTACAGCGAAATATAGTAAACCGTAGCCATAGCGTACGAGTAAAGGCCGGACGTCCGGACGTTTCACTGCCCCACAGTCTGGGGCTGTATTGCAAGCTCCTGCAACAAGCAGTAAAGCTGTCAATCCCCTAAAGAGATAGCAAGATGGGTTTTTATTATGATTTGAGTGGTTAAAGAGCTATGGAGATGAATCGTAGTTTATTTCGAGAGCTTCTTAAGTTCAGTCTTTTGGCATGTGGAGAGCGAAAGCAAATATTTTGATTTAACGTTTAATTTTGTCGGCGAATATAATTTATTTTGGTCATCTTTCGTTTCGTTCGTCGTGTCGCACGTTATTTTGGTCAACCAGATTTAGGCCAGTGACCTGGTGGCTCTCAAAAGGGTAATGTGGCCAAATGCAAATGAACTTAGGTAGTGAAAGGATTCCACGTGCGCACTATAGATCTTTCACCTTTCAGTTTTTGTTATTTTGTCCTCTTACCGGTGTTTTCTTGATTACACTCGGGTCGGTGACCTAACTCAGTCCTAAAAAGGATCGACATAGGAATGGAAATAAACAACTTAAAAAAGGTCATTAAACAATATGGCGGGTGTGTGAAAACCGTTTTTCGATGCAGGCATCCGTTTACGAAATATTTAATGAACTAATTGTTCATCAGAATTTAGAACTACATGCCAAGCTTTAGAGACTTTAAATGTCAAGCACACAAGTTCAATGTCTCCTGTAAGGTTATTTACTTGTCTAATTTATTCAGAGTTAAGTAAGCAATCAACCTCCTTAGATAAGTGGCTAGATGTGAGTATACACGTGTGGCGTAACCGAACGTCACTACAAAATTGTAAGTTTGACAATGCTGACGAGAAGCTCCGACTACTTTCGATTTCCGTTGTTCTGTCAAATTCATATCACCTCTCTAGACTTACGCAACGATATGTTTAGTCAAGTCAAAGTCAATTGTTTTTTTATTTATTTAAATCACAAGGATCATCAAAGTTAACGTAAAAACTACGTGAATTTACACCGATTCCTCGCGCGACCAAGCCTAGAAGTATCAGATGTTTATGCGCTCGTGTAATTCGTGTGAGGTGACAATCTCTGTGGCGCAGTGGGCGAAGGCCTGCCTGAGACGCAGAAGGTTGCGCGTTCGATTCCCGCTTACAAACATTTGTACGATTCGCAAACATTAGCGAATCGTACAAATGTTTGTACGATTCGCTAATGTTTGTCTCGGGTCTGGGTGTTTTCTATGTATAGTATGTATGTATTTAAAAAAAAGATATTTAAGTAGTATATCAGTCATGATGATGCTGTGTGAAAAATGTCCAGCAGCATTATTATTATTCTCATCGTGCAATTTTACTGTGTAACCGGAAAATATACGGTTGTGATCAAGATACTCTTCAAATAAATTTACTCAGCTTAAAATTCATACAATCTTTCACTTCCACGCTTAACGGCTTGCGCTCTAGTTGACATTTTGTCTAATGGTGCAGAATTTAAGAAATTGAATAGACGTGTTATTACATAGTGACAGGCATACGTTTTCATTGTTTAGTCGGTCAATGAGTCGGTCAAACGTTTTTTTTTTCTAAGAGTTTAGTTGAATCTTAATTTAAAGTTGAAATCATTATAACGCAGATGTTCTTGAAAGTAAACTGACAAGATACTCTGGTAAGATAATCTCTTTTCTAATTTAACGAGATCAGCGCAGAACAGAAAATTTAAAACTTGAGAACTTGATTTTGAAAATAAATTGTAGTCTTATAGTTACATAGGTATCAGCTATTAAAGAAAATACGGTCTACAAATTAAAATATATATACTTACAAGTCTTTTTTTAACTTAAAACCTGACTTTTATTTTTATAACATCACGAATGACAGCGTTTGACGTTTAAACATCTAAGAACAAACAAACACGCTCACGACTGCATACCCCATGATGGACATCCTCAGTGCGTAAATCTTTGAGGACAAGTAGATGGAAACCATAGGCACGTCCAAACATTAGATTTGGTACATGACCACGTTTTTGCAAGTAGTTAACATTCCACGTGACAGGTTGAAAGCATCGCCGCTTATTGGAACACTAACAGATGGTACATACATCGTCCCGTTTTTATTTGTATCGCAGCGGGAAACGAAACCGCAACCATCGCGTCGCTTCTAGCTACTCGCCCACCTCGCCACCGAGGTCGTCAAATGTATGCATTTTAATTTTCTTCTTACCCGTTATGTGTTGTTCCGAGCCTGGGCATTATGGTACCACGGTACTCGTAGTTCCTGATACACTCGACACAGGGAATCCAGTTATGAGTCAAGACTATGCATGTGTCTAATATGTTTATTTATTTAAAAGTGTATTTTTTAAATAACTATAATAAATATAAATTTTATAAATGTATACTCCACATGTACTCCAAATGTACACTTAATGTAATGTATGTCCAGTAAACAAAATAATAATTTCCGTCACGAGTTCACTATTAAAGGCTCCCACGCTAGAAAAGTAGCTCATGGCCTTTAAGATGTCAGTAAGATAACAGGGGTCATAGGATTTGAAGGAGGTTAGTGATCCGATGTCAAAGACCTCGCTTAAGTACCTAACCAGTGACTGTAAATCATTTTATGCCACAGACTATATAAGTAAAGTTACTAGGAAACACGAATGCAAGAACTTTGTCTAAATTCTTAAGGCCATCTTTGTGACTAAAGCCGAAGAATCAATTTTGCAAATCCTGCGGTTTACAAAGTTCTTGCTTGGAACATCAGATAATTAGATAATTTGTTTTTGGAACGAAGTTCTTTATCGCGCGTTGTGAAAGGGGGCTAGACGGAAAAGATTCTCACGAAAAGTTGTAACGACACTTTTTGCTATAGTAAGCTATTGTAAGCTGTGCGGCGTGCGCATGTTTCTCTGTCTGTCTCTCTCTCTCTCTTATAGAAAGCAAGCCAGATATTTTCATTTATTTTATTAGGTACTATTATTATTATTTTTTTAAGTTGGCTTGTTAAAAAAAAAAAATTACAATTCCTTCACTAATTAATCGAAAGGAACTTCGTTCCATCCGGGTGTCCCTTGACACCTCTCATTTTTTCTCTAACTTTCGTAATTATTTCATTACCCGCTCGCATTGTAAGGAGCCCTCAGCTTCTAATGGCAAACAATAGTAGTTTATTGTGTTTTTGTTTGTTTGCTTGTTGCATTTATCTTCGAAACGGCTTATCCGATTGATATAATGTTTTTTCCAAACGATTTGTATGACTTAAAAAATGGGCTTAGATAAGTTCTATCGCCATAAGTTACTAGGGGGCTCCGCAATATAAGATTGAAAACACGTCAAAGGATTCAAAATAGTGCATAAAATTACTATGTTCAGGTCAAAATTCGCTCACAAAATCATTGCTTCCAACGTATTCAAAATCCTAGATCATGAATGTGAGTAATTTAAAACGACTCTGACGTTTCTAGCCACTGTTCCTTTTGGACAATTTGAAATCTCGAATCACCCTGTATACAATGTACATAGTTTGGTAACTAGGCCTACCGACCTACAAGTGTGTGTATACTTTTTGTTACTCTAACTTGAGACACCATGTTATTGAAAAGAGATTGATCCTTTTGATCATGACACGTCACTTTTAATTAAATTAAATCGACGACAAACCGATTTAGACGATGTAAACGTACCTATTGTGAAGGTACCTATTGTTTTGTAAAAGAATAATTAAAAAGAATAACCAGCCTGTATTCTTGCCTTTCTTTCCAGGCTTGGTCGCGGAGGAAGAGGCAGTAGAGAGATTATACGTTTCAAAGTGATCCTTGTGATTTAAATAATAAATAATGCTGGACATTTTTTCACACAGCATCATCTAGCCCCAAAGTAAGCAGAGCTTGTGTTATGGGAACTACATAACTGATATACTACTTATATATATATATTTTTAAATACATACATAAATAATTTTAAATGAATTTTGACTTTCACTTTGATTTACCTACCTTTTAAAATCTATGAATGCGATTTTATCCTTTCGATCGGTATCATAAAATACAGAATGGTTTTCTTTCTTATTTAGCGGCGACTTATAAAATCTTTGAATTCATTACTTACTTTAAAATATAAAGGAAAGTCTACATTAAGTTAAACTTCCTTACAATATTTAAAGTACTTGTCCTTCATGTAGCATGGCCGCGGGACACATTGTATAGGTAGACCATTTACATAGTACTTAAGTACATCCTGCCTGCTGTTGGGCAGAGAGAGCAGCGCGAAGGCAAACATTGTTGCAACCGCAGACCGACAATTGCACCATTGTTTGTCCTCCAAGCTCCACTCCTCTAATCATAAGTTACCTACCTACAGTTACTACCTATTCTATGTACGTAAACAAACTCACGTCCAAGCGAAAGAGTAAGATGCTAACTAACGAAAAACTGGCCCCGTCAGAAAACCAGCGCTGCACCTGACCTTTTATGTTTTTGGTGCAGCAGGTGTTGACCAAACACAAACACAAATTTAGGTACTTAGCTTGTCTGTTCGTCTCGTTTCGCTTTGTTATAATATGTTAAGTATCTGTTTTGTGTGTTTACTATTAGGTATTTTGTATTTAACTTTTGTGTTTAAGGGGACAAATAAATATATTTTCTTTCTTTCTTCTTTCTTCTTTCACATTCTTCTTTCTAAAAAGATATACAGTAACGAAAATATAGGATTACCGCCGCCTATGACATCTGCAACACCGAGGCATTATTGATGCGTTGCATGACTTACGAGGTTTTAAATAAATCAGTCTCACGTTACTGTTATTTCACCAATCATTACGAATTCACTTTGTTCAATTATGGCACTAAATGCAGAGATGTTTTTGCCTAATTCTTCTAGGCTTGGCACGTTTAGCGCATGGGCGTCGTAACTAGCTTAATTTATTATCTGTAAGCTTAAACTTTTAGGTCACTAGATTTCGCATTCTTTGGATCCGGATTCTTAGCTTCATGTGTGGTCCATCTGTGGCTCTTGTGGTTTGTGTGTGTGCGACACAGTCTGGTGCACCTAGGGTTACGAGATCCGAAAATGAGTTTCCCCGACTTTTCAATAAATGTCCTGATATTTTGTGGCAATAAAACATGGTAGATATTTCTTATATTTTCTAACTCTACTTAAAATTCTTAAAAAAAAAACCTTGTGGCCCTGCCGCAGAACTAGAGGGCTATTCGGGACATGTCAGGAAAATTCCTGTCATCTGGTAACCCTAGGTGCGCCCACGTTTTCCTGAGGCGAGATGCGTTTGTCTATAAATATTGTCATCTCAGCGATATTGTGTTACGCTATCTATCGTATATACACTTTTTCTAAACAGGTTCGTTGCACCGCTTTCTAATAATAACATGGCAAAGCCAACAATAGCTCGTAATCTGAAACTCTGTGCGTGCGCATAAAGCAACATGTCAAGGCTTCTTTGAACGGGGACAGTAGCTGGAATTTGAGCTTACGTTTGAGGCAAGTGCCCGAGTGGTGAGTCTAGACTAGATCTAGAGTCTAGATCGGAACACAAACAAATGACGGAAGAAAGGCACTCGTATTTACTTATGTGCAAGTTGTACGAAACGTAGCGCTACGATTTCTACGAGTACCTTCAAAATAAGCAACTAATTAATAAACAGCCCTGCCCTACGCTTTTACTAAAGAGTCAAGCTCGAAGTAACGATACAACTGTGAGTCGACAAAGATCTCCCGTAGACTCTACGACCAACACAGCTACGATAAATTGTTCAATCAGGAAAATATTTAGCTTAATAGTCTCTTAATAAAACTAAGTCACTACATCTATTATGTAGGAATTCACATCGCACCCCCGGTGCAACAGTGGCACAATTGCAAAAATGGCCAAAATGACTTAAGTATGCACAAAGTTGCGTTATGTATCCTTGTATCAGGTGAGAGAATGTCATTCATGTAGTTCCCATATTTTTTGATTGAGGGCACTAGTGTCGTTGTCGATAAGGTGCAAATTGATATAGGTTCTGGAGTGACAACGTGTCATTGGTCAGTTATGCACGATCCCCTGCAGGACCATGAGTAATCTGGAGCTAAAACGTTATAAAGGTAGTTGTGACATTTTTTTTTATATAACTTCTGCGGATTTTGTGTAGTTGTGACATTGTATCTCCAATTTTGTATCATAGTTTTTTATTTAATCTGCAACTTAAACATTTTATTTCGTAATTATGTCTTTGATTCTCCAATTGGTACTCAAAATTCGATATTTTTTGTATATCGGTTGAGCTAGAGCTGTTGCCACACGAACATGATACATGAACATGATTTAGTCCAGCATATTCGTACTGATTCGTAGTCAAAACAAAACCGAGTTTTTGTTTAGTTTATAAAAAAAAGTTTTATATACTTGAATACAGGTGCTATAATTAATGTTAAATGGAATCTCTAGGAAAAAAACTCGTTCTGTTGCTTGTTCAAAAAAGTAGAAAAGTGGCCAAAATATACCCAAAAATGCAACAACAGTGCCGGCTGCGCCATTTCTGTTGCTGCGTGATGCTTCTGCACTGATACAGGTGATGAGTATAAACCCTCGTCTAGCAGCAGCTCCTCTGATAGTTCTAGCATTCCCAGTAGTTCATCTAATGACTTATAACGTAAATCAGGAGCCTGAATCATCGCCCAAAACTCGTGCAAGAAATCTGACTCGTAACTCTACTATATTTGGAAGAATAACATCGCAAAAAACTGAAGAATTCGTACTGTTATTGATGAAACACAGAAGTGATGGAATGATCCCAGTAGATATGCGAGGAAAGCATGGACAGCAATGTTAACTCGACATTGAAACACGAAAATCACAAATATTGTGATAGATAAATAGATAGATAGATAAATCATTTATTTGCAACTACGTATTAATAAGGTATATAACTAAGATGGTTACACTGCTGATGAGGTAAGCAAAAGCAAATTGGGGTAGGATTCAGCATAAAGCGCCGCAGACCTGGTGTAGGTTGTATGTGAGAGTTCAGCTTAATAAATCTATCTAACATAAATGTTTGATAGACTTCGTAGTTATAAAGTTATTTCACGTACAAAGTTACCAAGATAAGACTTAAACTAGTGCATTTCGTATTTTATAGTGAGTAAGTTTAAGTGACTTTCAAAACAATACTGATGTTGATTATGAAAATGTATAAATTATGTTTTTTACTTTGATATTTTTATTTGTAGGTATATCATAAAAAAGTATGCCTGCTTATTCATTTAATCTCCTCATAAATTAATTTAAATTAATCTTTAACGTGAATTAATTTATATTTTTTATTAAATAAACCTCGTCACATGATTACTTTTAATTTAATTTCAGTGCGATAACGTCACAATTGAGGGTGCCACAGATATTATGTTATTATAACTTTTATATTAGAAGTTTTATGGCAAAAATAATAATTATATTGAGTAAAATAATATTAAAACCACGATAAAACCTTGTTACATTGTTATAATTTGCAAGTGTTATCAATTAATGAGCCTTTGAAACTTTAAATGCTTCTCCTGAGAAAGTTAAATTTTGCAATTGTGCCACTGTTGCACCGGGGGTGCGACATGTTGCGCACAAGAACATAAGAACATTACAAACGAAATGTTCTACGTACATAGACTGTCACGTGAATACTGAATGTGTATAGTTCAGTCAGACTGCGCCACAAGATGTGGCGTCTACACCAATCTAGTCACTATACCACGACTGATATCGTATCCAAGTTGACTGTCTACGTGTGGAATGCCTCAGAAAGCATGTCTTTCAACCGCGAGAGAAACCGCAACTTAATGCACTGTTACAGAACGTTTTGCTTTTAATTTTCTGTGTGGAATGGAAACTATGACATTTAACTCTACGCCACAAAATGTGACGTCTACACAAATCTAGTCACTATAACAACAGTGATATCTTACTGTCTACGTGTGAACGGCCTCAGAAAGCATGTCTCCCGACCGCGAGATGTTAATGCACGCTTACAGAACGTTTTGCTTAAAATTTCCTGCGTGGAATGGAAACTATGACACATATACCCATTCCAAACAAACGAACTACAACTCTATAGCAGCGAGAATTTTGTTGGTACCTTAAAAATTAAACTTGTGTTAGACTTAGCTTCCCAAAATCTTTTTATAGCAAAAAAATATATCGTTAAGCTTTATTTCTTGTTTACGCTTTTTTATTGAAAATAATAGACGTTTACGAAATGAAGATCAAAGTTAAACTGAAAAAGTAAACAGTACTTACTTCTAAAAAGTACTACAAGTACATAGGCGAACATAATCTTAGATAGCATTCATAAAATAAAATAAAAAAAAAAACAAAATCAATCGCAAAAGGAACGCATTTTCTCTGCAACAGTAACCAAATTCTTATAATACCTACTCGTAAAGATATCCATTTGCCATTCTCTGTGTGCCAAGTTGAGATGTTTGAAATCGTACCAGAATCTGTCGTGTTATGCAGATTGGATTATGTTGTTGGTGTTATTAGTGTGAGCCTTAGTTTGAACGGAGGTGTAGTAAGTCTAGAGTTTTAAGTTTTACCTACCTAACATTTTGGTTTAGGTATGCTAGATAGTGAATATATAGTATTACAAATAAACCTTTTTTAAAGTAGCGTGCATATCATTTCATCTATTTACATATATTTCGTACAATTACTTTAAAACAGAACAATAACTACCGAGTTAACTTTTAACAAAGACACAAATGGAAATACGATCACTAATCTAATTTCATAAATTATTATTTCATCAATATTTAAAATGGACCTTCAAAACATATTAAATCTTGCTTATAGAAAAGGGCTTTTCGTGGAGATTTTTTTGCAACATAATTCGAAGAATAAACGGTCGAGAGAATGCGTTTCTTACGAACTTAACGGTAAGAGCTACTTTTTATCCGGGTACCACACGGGCGAAGCAGTGGGCAGTAGCTAGTCATAGATATATTTGTTTTAACCCCACAAGTCACGAGGGGGCGCTGCAATCGATGATGGAAAGTGCTCTATATTTTACTTAGACATAAAAACCAAGGAAATTCCCGGAACATAAAAAAAAAACGCCCAACTGCTAGTTTACTGCATTTCTACATGCATAAACTAGGTTACAACAAGCTAATCCCATACTGACTAAGAACTGACATAATGGCTTCACCTGCATAGGTTTATGTCGGTCTACCTATCTCCACCCACAGATAGGTACCTAGCATATTCGCACAATAACGTCATAGAGCCGTTAAGTATCCTTTATATATAGAAGCCAGATATGTGCTGAATGTAGCTATGTAAACGTCTTTGGACTAAACGAACTCCTTTAGGTACCGATTATCTGGAACGAGTTGTATAACTCAATAGATAAGTTACTTCATAACTTATAGATATACTTATAGATAGAAAAAAAGAAAATACTTTATTGCATACCAAAGAACATATCAGCTTAGTTATTAAAAACTCTGATAATGTTGTACAATGGGCGGTCTTATCGCTAAATAGCCATCTCTACCTTTGGATGGAACGGACTGTAAGAAAGTTTACAAGGGGTTTAATTAATGTACTTACATACATATGAATATACTATAATATACTTACCTACCTATCATATTTTTTACCGATCTATGTCTTACGAAACAAATACAATTTTACTTTACATTACTTTTGGACTAAACAAAAACGGAATCATGGTAGGTACCTAGGTAGGTATACAGTTCCGTCTTTGCTCTACGTTGTACGTAGAGTACCACCTTTGCCCCGGTCGGGCAAAACCTGAACGAGAGATTCTGCCCGATGAGATAGTGTCCAACTAGATAGGAGGGTAGGTAGGGTACCTAATATAAAATATATACTACAGTTACTAGTTCGAGATGTCATTTTATCACTAGCCTGGGTATCATTTATATAACTAGCTAGATAGACAGATATATAGATAAACTCTTTATTGTGTATAACACCAATTTACAGTACAAAACACAGAGACAATAAAATAACAAAAGAAACGCACAATGGGCGGTCTTATCGCTTCAAGCGATTTCTTACAGAGAAACTTAGGATGGAGAGAACTATTTAAAAGAAAGCTAGCGTAGGAAGTAAAAAAAATAACGAACGCTAGCTAGTGATAAAAATGATACCTACCTAGGTAGGTTTACGTAAAGTAAAAGTATTTTTTAATATTTATTTTCATAGGAAACTACCAAAGCATTATCTATTTGGCATAGGTATCATACATTTTCAGCCGGTCGTAATGGAGGTGTTTCGATCGGTCTTTAAAATGTTGGTGAGTAGTTTTATAGTAACAGTTTTATCTAGGTAGGTATCTAGGTAAGCTAAGCTTTTTCTGTCCCTTGCTCCAAGCCAGCTGAGCTAATACAATATCCACCTTATTAGGTACCTACCTACATTAATAGTGAGTCAAGGGTAGGTACGTTCCTACCTACTGTAGGGACTGATACCTTAAATAGGTAGGTAGAACTCAACTACGCTTTAGCCTTCAATATGTAGTTACCTACCTAAGTAGGAAGTTTACGGTTTAAATACATTTATTCTCAAAAAGACAAAAAACCACTTACATGAGAACTATGCTATTCGTTCTAAAAGTATAAGCTAGGTTAGTACCTATGGTAAGTGATATAAGGTGTGGTAAGTAGGTACCTATTAGGGTTGGCATACGGTGCTTGTGAGGGGATACGAGACAAAGCATAGGTAGGTTACCTACCTACCTTCGAAGGTAGGTAGGCAGTAGTCGCGCGCCGACCCGTCAGATTAGTTGCTCCCCTCCCAACCTTTCCCCCCTTGAACAGCTGACAGACCCAACAAAGAGCTACACGATAGTCTCGCATTCTCATTTCAATAATGATAGGTAAAGTAGTTTAGTAGATAGGTAGGTATCTTGTTGGCAACTTCGATGACGAGGGAATTGAAGCTTGACAGGCGGACGGATTTGTTTTGTTTTGAATGATGTGTGGTTGCTATGGTGAACTTAGAGTTGAAAAATAACACAGCAAATTAATATATACGTTCCTTTTATTTATTTTGAGTAGCCGATATTACTTAATTTAGGGGTAAAGATAACATCAGAAGTGAACATCGAACTTCACGTGTTTTTGCCTGATTAAAAGCATAATGGGCAACAAAGACAGACGCAGGAGTAAGCGCAAATATAAAAAGAAGCGTGCTCGACCTCGCGTGTCTTCGAGTAGCAGTAGCAGCACCAGCGCAAGTAGCAGTAGCAGTAGCAGTGGATCACGAACGCCGCCAATGCAACCCCGGGCCAAGAGAGTAAAGGTATCGCACACAAAAGATGTTGGAACTGTGAGTACAAACCACAATATTACTTTGAATAATATGATACCCGATTTTGACCCGCTTATTGACAGCGTTTCTGCATGGCTGAATGTTATAGAATCCTACGCAGCTACTTTTTCATGGTCCGATAGTATGATTCGTTATCAGGCGCTAAACAAGCTTAAAGGCTCCGCAAAAATTTGGTACGATTCGCTTTTGCGTACAGAACACGCTTGGACATCTTGGTTGTGGGTGGATTGGAAAAATAAAATTTCATTTACATTTACTGTGAAACGAAACATGTTCGAATTGCTGAGGGAAATCATTGATCGAAAACCAACAGAAAATCAATCGCTGTACGATTTTTACTTTGAACAAAAGGCAAAAATAGACACATTGTCTTTAAACTTTACAGAACAGGATACAGTATCAATAATTTTGGGAAACATAGGTGATAGCAACATCACAGCGTCGGTAGAAGCTAGTAGCACTATATCCTGTGACAGTTTAGCCAGGTTTTTGCATGGTCGGGTTTTCAAACAAAAAACAACTAAGCAATCGATTGGCAATTTTCGCGACAGTGCCCCAAAAAATACTTCATTGGTTCACAACACTGGGCCGCAAACTTCCACGACAACAGCGCCAGTAGTACCTCCATCATCAAATTTCAACTATACGGGTCAGGGTCGTAGGCCTATAGAGTGTTATAACTGTGGTGGTAATCATAGAAGGGTACAATGTTCAGTGAAATGTGAGTTTTGCGGCAAAAGAGGGCATACAGAGGCTACATGTTTTCACAAGAAAATACCTACGTTAGACAAACTTGATAAAAATAACGAACCAATGCATTGCGGCTAACATCAAACAATTAGGAAAGGTTACCGGTCATGAGATAGTCATAAATTTAAGTGACAATAAGCCAGTTCAATTTAGACCATATCATACATCTAACTCTGATAGGAAAATTGTAAGGGACATGGTTAACGAGCTTTTGGAGAACGGCATAGTTCAAGAGAGCAAATCTGCTTATGCTAGTCCGGCTCTTCTCGTCAATAAAAAGAACGGTGAAAAGAGATTATGCATAGATTATCGTGCATTGAATAAGCTCACGATAAAAGATAAGTTTCCAATGCCACGCATCGAAGATCTATTAGACAGGCTTCAAGGTTGTAAATATTTCACAAGTCTTGATTTAAAAAGTGGGTATTATCAAATAAAAATGTCTGATGACTCTGTTCATAAGACGGCATTTATAACGGAAGATGGCCACTATGAATTTATGAGGCTTCCGTTTGGTTTAGTCAATGCCCCATCATGCTTCCAGCAGATGATGAATCAGGTTATAGGGAATCTACGATTTGACAAAATAATGTTGTATCTTGACGATATTCTGATCGTCAGCGAAACAGTTGAAGAAAATTTAAAGTTATTGGAAAAGGTTCTCCAAATATTTAAAAGCAATGGCCTCACGCTCAATCTAAAGAAGTGTCATTTTTTAAAAACTGATATTGAATTTTTAGGCTATAGAATAAATTCTGAAGGCCTAAAACCCACCGAGAGCAAAGTAGATGCAGTAAAAAACTTCCCAGTGCCCAAATCAGTACACCAGCTTCGCCAATTTCTAGGCCTTATAAGCTATTTTCGTAAATTCATTCAAAACTGCGCTTTGCTGTCGAGTCCACTCACTAAACTGCTGAGAAACAACTCTTGGAGCTGGACCTCAGATCACGATCTCGCGTTTGTGACGTTAAAAGATTCGTTAACATCGGATAGTGTTTTGACATTGTTTGATCCATCTAAGGAATGTATACTATATACGGACGCGAGTAGAGAAGGAATAGCCGGAATTTTGATGCAGGTTACGAGAGAAGGTGAAAGGCCTGTTCATTATTATAGTCGCCAGACCACAGAAGATGAAAAGAAGTACCATTCTTTTGAACTGGTATTGTTAGCAATTGTACAGTCGTTAACAAAGTTTAGGCATTATCTTTTAGGTGCTCAATTTCGTATAGTCACCGACTGTAATGCAGTGCGTTATGCTTTAACGAAAAAGGATATCATACCGCGAATATCTAGATGGGTTCTTTCAACACAAGAGTTCTCATTCGAAATCGTTCATAGAGAGGGCACTCGAATGCAGCACGTTGACGCACTAAGCAGAAACCCAATACAGTCGGGAGAAAAATCTGAAGCTGAGATTATAATGTCTGTTACGGAAGCAGATTGGTTACTTTCTGTTCAACTTCAAGACCAAAACCTTATAGATTTAAGAGTCATATTAGAATCAGGCGAGCGCCATAACCACGAAGATATATTTGATAAATACGAGCTTTTAGGTAATAAAGTATATCGTCGGACTGAACAGGGTCGCCGTTGGGTGGTGCCGAGACAATGCATATGGCAAATCATTAAATGTAACCACGACGACCTTGGTCATTTTTCGGTTGATAAGACGGTCGAAAGAATTTCTTCTCGATACTGGTTTCGACGAATGCGCCACATTGTTAGTAAGTACATAAAGAATTGTATGAACTGTGCTTACTACAAGAACAAAGGTGGTCCAAAGGAAGGTGAGTTATTCCCTATACCGAAACATGCACAACCCCTTCATACCTTACATTTGGATCACCTCGGTCCTTTTGTGGAAACACAGAACAACAATAAATACGTATTAGTAGCAATAGACGCGTTCACAAAATTTGTGTTCGTATCAGCGGTACCTAATACTGAGAGTAACCATGTAGCTAGCGAACTTGATAGTATTTCGAAAATATTTGGTAATCCACGGAGACTTATCACCGATGCTGGTTCAGCCTTTACATCAAAAGTATTTAAAGAATATTGCGTCAAGAAAAATATTCGTTTGCATACGATAGCTACAGGGATGCCTAGATCAAATGGACAGGTAGAAAGGGTTAATAAAACAATCTTGGAGGCGATGAAGGCTATGGGAGCAAATGTAGGAGAAGATTGTTGGGATGATTGTTTAACATCTCTTCAACAAGCAATTAATAGCACCTATCACCATACGATTAAAGCTGTTCCTAGCGAAGTTATGTTCGGATATAGACTTCGTACCGATAGTGATAGTCTAGGGCCCGAGTTTGACGATGATTGCGAACATATTACGGACTTGACGGGACTGCGAAAATGCGTGAGAGAGAATTTACGAGCTAATGCGAATTCTCAAAAAGAAAGGTTCGACCGAAACCGCAGTAAAGCCAAACAATACAGTAAAGGGGATCTGGTTCTCATTAAAATACAGAGCCAATCCAATGACGGTCGAAGCAGAAAACTATTACCCGTTTTTAAAGGCCCATTCCAAATTGAGAAATGTCTTGAAAATGATAGATATCAGGTCAAAGACATGAGAGGCAGCGAAAGAAGTAGAAAAGCTTATGAAGGGGTTGCAGCGGCCGAAAATATCAAACCGTGGATAAAGATTGATAACTGGACTATTGATTAAATCACGTGCGATAACGAATGCGTGTTGGCAAGAAAAAAAAAAAGGGTATTTATTAAAATAATAATAATAATAATTTGTTAGATTATATTTATGTCTACTGTTATGCTATAAAGTGGGTAGATAGACAAATAATATTTCAAAGTACGTTAAGAACAATTTATACAGTCATTTCCTGAACTAGAGAATCGAACTGAAACAGTCATCTTAGATCCGGACAATGAGCTGAAAACAGTCATAACTTGGATCATGAAAGTGAGCTGAATGGTACAGTCATTTTATGGATCTAGTTTTGAACTGGCGCAGTCACAGGCACAGTGAGCTGATTACAGTCAAAACTTGTATCACAAAAGAGAGCTGGATAATACAGTCTTTTTACGGAACTAGTTATGAACTGGCGCAGTCACTGCCTAGGACTAAAAGAGTGAACTGAGATAGTCGATCTACAGGAACTAGGGTGAACTGATGTATCATGTTCAGAGCGCTAAGGAATCATGAAACTTATACCACCATAACAGGTTGTTTCTGGGGTAAACTGCATTTAGCAAGTAATCATGATGGGCCGAGCATTAAGGGTGACTATTAAAGATACCTATGATTTCAGATTGGCCTTACACGACTCAAGAAGGTGATGAGCTCAAGTTAGGGGGTGGTGTGAAGATGTGGTGTGCTTGAGGACAAGCACATTGCAGGAGGACCGTGTTGGCAACTTCGATGACGAGGGAATTGAAGCTTGACAGGCGGACGGATTTGTTTTGTTTTGAATGATGTGTGGTTGCTATGGTGAACTTAGAGTTGAAAAATAACACAGCAAATTAATATATACGTTCCTTTTATTTATTTTGAGTAGCCGATATTACTTAATTTAGGGGTAAAGATAACAATCTGTAGATCAATCTATTATCGAGTGTAAATGCAGGAAGGTAGGGATGTTACCTAAATTTCTAGGTGCATAGTACGTAGTAAATACCAATCATAATTGTAGCTACCTAAATTTCTATTCCATGAGCTTACTGTGTTTAGTATAAACAATTAGCGCGAATCACGCATGCACAAGCGTTTTACAGTAGGTAAATAGTTATCGAATAAACAGCGATGACCATGAAAATAACAGCATGTGAAAGGAGAATTAGACACTTGCCTTTTTGTACATTCAATACACGATGCTCCACGGAGTGCGTCGATCCTGGAAACTAAAGTCTCAGGAATCATAGGTCCATCCTATAGTTTTAAGCACGGAATCATTACATGTCCACTTGGGTCGCAGATTTTAGCACTGATGATCGGTTGCTAGGGTGCAAACGATCGCCACACGGATTTCACGGGATTGCTCGTCGTAAAATACATTTAAGAAATCTTTGTTTACAAGTATTTACGTATATTTACACCACTTTTATTGGCCTGCGAACGCTTTAAATCGTTGCACTGCCAGCACAATTTATTTTATTTGATGCGCCTCTGCGTCAATTCGTCAACAAAACAAGGCTGATCGGGGAAACTCGGTCTACGTTCGATAGATTTGCTCTCTCCTTCGCTAGCCTAGTTCGGTCCAGCCTTGTCCCACTCGCGCATTTGTTGATTTGACGTTTAGTCTGGGTTGCTAGGTCAGGAAAATCTTTCCAAACCCTATGAAAATTACCATTTTGGGGATAAAATATCCTATAGGATTCTCATAGGAATAAATCTGCCTGTTTTCGCTCTCGGGTTAACTATTACAACGCCTGTTGCATCTTACATAGCAAACGTAATTAGTTTCTTGCTCTTATTTTTAACTTGATGTGGTTGAAGAGGTTTGAAGCCGGCCACAATAATAACAAATAAAACACGCTCACGACGGTATTCCTTATGATGTACATCTTCAGACACATACATAGTGCGTAGATCTTTGAGGACACCAAGTAGGGGATAGTCAGAGGGACGTCCAAACATACATATTTGGCACTTTCCCGCGTTTTGCATGTTGTTAGCATACCTCTTGAGAGGCTGCAAGGCCAACGCCGCACTAAACAGTGACATGCCTTCGAAATGTTGGTTCTCGGACATGCCGGCTTTCACCTTTTTAGAATATAATTACGACTATACCACGTACTTTACTATACTCCTGCTGACGTTTCGTTGAACGAACCGTCCGCGACCACGAGCGTGGTCGCGGACGGTGCTCATGAGGAGGGACCTCTAAACGGTTAAAGGAAAAAAGTAAAGTACGTGGTATAGTCGTAATTATATTCTAAAATGATACCAAACCACGGTAATTTTAATTCCATGTCTTTCACCGTTTATAGCACGTGTTAATTAGTACGCACATAATTTTTTGAGTGGTATAATACATTGGTATACCGGGTTTGAACCTACGATCTCCGTATCGGAAGTCGGGCTACCGCACACTAGACCAACACGGCCTTAAAACACATACAAATTATTGAAGAAAGGATTCCATACTTATTTATTACACTTTAAATTACAGTTTATATTGACTAGGTTTGAGCATTATGTGTTTTTCTGCCAAAACTTAGGTGCGTTGCGAGGCGTCTTGCCCTTCCCTGAGCCCTTCTTGGGAGCTGAGTGAGTCTCCATGCTCCCCCCCGAGGCCGATTCCTCGTTTTCTGCTTGTGTCTTGAGGGTTTTCTTTATGTGGCTAATCTGTAGATGAAAAATGGAATTAGCTATTTAAGGTACTGCTGTACAAACAAATCATCATCATCATCATCGGCCTATATAAGTCCACTGCATAGTTTCAGCTAGCTTCTGCACACAAGGTATGATGTAGCCTAATTTGTTATTCCATGTCACATATAAAGTTGGCCATTATAAAATAACATTTTTCACACAGCATCATCTAGCCCCAATGTAAGCAAAGCTTGTATTATGGGAACTACATGACTGATATACTACATAAATACTTTTTTTTGTAAATATGTATGTTTATTATACACAGAACCAGACCCAAGACAAATATATGCCAATCATACAAAACATTTGTCACTAGGTGAGAACTGCGCCAAAGAGGTCTTCAAATCAATCTATGGTCCTTGTTTAACATTTAAAGGAGGTTTACCTCTTTTTCTATGCTTTGATGGTGCCTAATAGCCTTCTGTTTATGAGCGTTAGCCCTTGCTATATGCTGATCCACAGAGCTGAGCACAGTCTCGCATGCGTTGCACCAGTCAGAGAGAACATCAGCTATGGAGGCAGCATCTTCAAGTCTGGCATCGCGTCCTAGAGCCACATCAACCTCAACCTGCTTGCATTCTTGGTCTAATTTGCCGTGGATAATATCTAGGAACAAAAATATGTTTTTTTTAACAGTCACATACATAGTCCTTGAGTAACCTCACATTAGGACTTCCTGTGTCTTGGGTATCAGGTATTACGAGTATCATGATGATAACAGAATCCCAGACCTGGAAAAAATATCTGCAGAATATGCTAACATATGTCCTGCAGTGGTAGTTGAACCCACACCTCTAGCATATCAGCTGGCTAGGCACCCAATGGTGTTTTAATCTTAGTTTCTCAGGTAATTAAGTTGACACTTTTGTGGAATAGCTTCTTTGTTCTTAGAGTATCAACTAGGTAAAGCAACATGGTACTTTGCAGGGTACATTACAATATTCAAGAGCTTTCAGAGTTGAGATCATTGTCTTTAAAACTTTTGTGTTTAGGTAACTTTATTATAAGTTTTACGGGTCTTCCATTAACCTTTTTTATTAAAGTCCTGATATTTCAATTGTATTGCAACAGCCATGGTCAAGGAATGACTGAGAATATCAGGACAATAATAAAACAAGTCAACGTAAAACTTGGCAACTGTCACATGACATTTCCACAGTTAATGTCATTTCCATAGAATTCAATATTTGTCTATACTCCCAGGACAATACAAAAACATTCATGCAAAATAATAATGCATCAGCTTAATATCTGCTAGTATATCAAGATTATTATAAAATAATCTTACCAGCATAAATGGCTTCAATAATAAGGTCCTCCAGATCCCTTACATTTTTGATATCCAGTTCATCTAGCAGCACACTGTATGGGATACATTTTTCTTGAGTAGCGAGCGTGGCAATGGTCAGGTGTTGGAGCTTCTTGCACTGAGCTGGTGTCAGCTCGAGGTAGTCAGACTTGTTCTCAAGATAGTCTTTGTATGTGCCATATGCAAAGAGGTTCAGGCTTTTGAAGTGTGTGGCATATGGACCTTCTTCTAGCTAAAAATTAAGATTATTCTCAGATGTATAAAAGTAACTTAAGTGGTGGTAGTTTAATTCAGGGAATCTTAATGTTCTCCCTGTGTTCACAACTGAACACAGGGAGAACATTAAGATGCCAGTCTGAGCTAAAACAGACAACAAGTCAAATCAGATATCACTTTTAAGCTATTCACCTTTAGGTGGCCTGTGAATAGCTGAAAAGACTGACTTGATTGAACAAAACAATTATACAAGGCAAGTGTGAATTGGATACTTGGAGAGGGAAAAACTCAGTGACGTAAAATATCTTCGCTGAGAATAGCCAATAGAAAACCAAATTGTGGACATTCTGTAGAAAGGTCCCGTCCATAGACCATGGAGCGTGTTTGACGTATGTGATATGAGTAAATGAAGCAAAATAGGTATGCCAGGATCGTAGCATGTGGGAATCCGTTCTTGTGGAACTTTACTGGCTCATAATATTAGCAAGTTCAGAACAGAAGTATGTACTTCGATTGAGGTGTAGTATAGGTAGATATAAGTATACACATAAGCTAGCATATAAGCAACCGATCTATTGTTTAAAGAGAGAGTAATAAAAGGTCTTCCACCGAGTTAAGACGTTTCAATAACATCCCTTCACGATTACAACTGTCTTAGAGGCTTTCGCAAAACGACAATGTTACTAACCTCTTTTATGTTCGGCATTTCAAGCAGTTCTCCAAATACATGAACACCGGGTGCTTCTAGGACTTGTTTGATCAGTTCAGCGCAAGCTGAGCCCTTGGCACCTTTGGCAAGAAGCACAAATTGCTCCAAAGGGTGGTTTGTGGAGACCGACAACAAAGAAGACGGCTCCTCTCGGTCCATCGACATTGAATTCATGGCGAATGTAATTAATTTTCGTCACTTAATTAAACGTGATTAAAGGACTCGAAATAAATAATATGTGCAATCGAACTTGGAAAGATTGATATTTGATACCTAATCAATTTGTTTGTTCGCAAAACTATTAAATAAAATAATAAGCACTTGATTTGACTGTCAATGACTGCCAAATTAGTTTGTTTGACATTGACATACCTATAAAAACTACCCGATATATTGCTAAAAACCATAGATATATTTATTTATTTGTCAAGGAAGATGCAAAAGAAAAAATATTTTAAGGTTTGCACTTGAAAAGTTTATCACAATTTTTTTTCCGGTGCTATTGACTGGGAAATTATTATTGCGGAAAGCAGTTTACTTCAGGATGATAGCTATCGAGCAGATAACCCCTCTTCTCGAAGATGCCAGCCAAACATCAGTTGCTTGCTTCCAAACTTAAGGCCCGCGCAATTTGACGTGGCGCTCAAAAGGAAGTTTTAAAGTGGGTCAAGTCCTTGTCAAGATCAAGATCGCCATCGTCACCACGTCAGTTTAATATAAGAGTGGGCGTTTCAAATTGTAAATAGTGTAAAAGTCTCTACTGGTTCAACAGCTACTTCTCATTATGAGAAACTATTTAAACCTTGTAACATGTTTTATAAATTAAAAAAAATATGCTTACTCTAAATGCATTTGGGCTCCTTGCATCATGGGTAAATTTGTGTCAGCTGGCTGTCATTCTCCTTGGCAACTAGCCACAGAGTACATTTTTATATGAAAGTAGCCATGACAAGCCACACAAATGCAAAATGAGATAGAAAGAAAAAGGAAATAATAAATTAAATTAACCATAGACAATAAAATGGCGTCCGGTTTTTTGTGTGTGCGCTAAAATTATTGTTTTCTTTACTTCAACATTTTAGGTTGATTGCTTCCGTTATTTTACGTGTTTCTGAAGAAAGGGCTTCCTAAAAAAGCTATTCGTAGTGTATCTATGCGTGTAAAACCAATCCTTGAAAACAAATTTCGTGCGTGACAATGCTCTTCCAAGCGTCGTTGTCCTGTGCCGCCTTTTGAATTTAGATCATTTGACCAAATTATCGAAGGTCTTACTTCCTAATTTACCGATATCAACTTAATTTAAGTCTCTAGAGTGTAAATTTCCACATTGTTTTGGTTTGTAATTGCCGGTAAACGATGTGTCGTCGATGAGTGTGTATTGCGTTTGTAGTGGTGAAAGCGTACATACATGTTCGTATTCGTAATGATAAAACTGTCATGAGGAGTGTTTACTATCAAATAGTGGATTTGTGTTAGTGGGTTTGTTTAGTTCGTGTTGTGTATGGTGTTATGAGTTAAAAATGTGTATGCCAACTCCTAACAATGTGTCTGGTTTTGGGGGATACTCCTGGTTTACCAGCTCAGCTGACCTTACCAAAGGTGAAGTGGACACTCCCAGCAGCCTCAGCTATACACTGGGGAGCAATGTAAGTTAGCCACCTGCTTTAAATAACTGCAATAAATTGAGTTTAGAAGTCAATCAGTTTCAAACCTAGAGATTAAAATTTGATTTTGTTTGTATATACACTAGCAATTAAATATGTAAACAATAAGTAGAAAGGTGCAATTGCATGCACTTGTTTGTTTACTAATGAACTTTCATAATGCAAATCATACTCAGGTTGTAAATTATCTAAGCATTTGTGAAAATCATTCAAAAACAAGATCCAATTGAAGTCGCTTTTGTTCATAGAATCAAGACATTTAATGTTGAGAATGATAGTTTTTTTATCAATTTGTGGCATTGATGCCACCCAATAAAATTGGCACAGTTATGATGTAGGTGACTGTTAGTGGGACTTGAATGCTTGAATGCTTCAAATAGTATTTTATGTTATTAATTGCTAGAGGCAGGTAAGCCACTGATCAAATATCTTTTTCCAATGTGACTTTGATCAAAGAAATTGGATGTTTTTGGAAGAATTCATCAAATATACTAGCAAACCTATTTATTTGTTCTAGGTAAAGATTTTTTAATAGAAATTGTCACTTGGCGAATGGCACTTTTTAAACTTTCACAATCACTTAACATAAACTTATATTGTTATTGAATGAGCGGCAAAATTAAATATAATCAAATAAATTTTAATAAATTTTAAACATTCAACCAGGACCACCCTTAGACTATTATTAATTCTCACACCAGGGCTAGGTTTTTACAAACCATTCAACATTTCAGGTCTCTCCAGAAACCACCCTAACAGTGATGTCCCACAAGTCACCTCAAGTTCAAGAGAAAATTGGCACAGTCTCAGTAGCAGTCTCAAATACAGGGGCACAAGTGACAAGGGTTGTAACAACTGGTACTCCAGTCACTGCCAGGAGGGCCATGTTCGTTCTAAATGAAGCTCCACATACAATTAACAGAGTGACACAGCAGAATCAGACTGCAACAATACACAGTGAGTAATTGGGATTAATTTAACAGCCACAAGTTTTGAGAATAGGCTGCTTTACTTGGTGGCACAATTGGTTAGTGATTTCCTGGACAGGAAACAATTACAGTAGGATGTGTCTGAGATGGTATTTTTAATCATTGCCCATGATGCAAGGGGCCTTTATAAGGTTTTTTCTGTATGAGATTGTTTCTTGTGTATGCTTTAAAATTTGGCAAAAAGTCACTTGAATTTCATTATTTTTATATCAATTAAATTAACCTTCACAGATCTCACAAAAACACTAAGGATACTTGTAAACAAATCCTATCCTAGAATTTCGACCAGGCTAGTAACAATTTCATGGCTTTGTTGACATAGCCCTTGCATATCAGTCATGCTGAGGTTGGATATATTAGGGATATTACAAATATCTTATTACTCCCTTTGCCAAACACTATTTTATTTTCTCCACAGCAACAAATCTTGCATCAAAGCCATTCATGACACCGCTTGGACCCTTCCAGTTAACAGCTGAAGAATGCAATGAGATCCTTATGAAAAGAGCCCTTCAAGCCCAAGGCATTGCCACGCCGGTTATTGATGCTTCTCAACTGAACCATACATTACTGAATGGCAGTCTGAAAAGCCTCACTGAGAACACCCAGCAAACCCAACAGCAGGAGACTATACAGACCACCACTGTACAGCATCATCTGTTGCATACTAAGCAGGAGCCTGGAACTACAAACAATTCACCTAAAGTGAGTACCTGGACCCTAAGGGCTCATTTACGGCGTGCACTTTTCAGCTGTGCATAAAATCGCTTCTTCATAAACGCTCGTACTGCAGGCTGTGCTGGCGTATACTCCTTATCTGGTGGTTACCACGTTAGTACGTGGTAACCACCATATGTATCAAGAGTAGAAGCCAGAGGGTAGTTTTAGTGAGCAAAACAAGCAAAGATTACTACTTTGATCTCTGAGTCCGGATTTAGTATGTATATCTGTTTGTCTGATGATAACTGCCAAATTGTTTGATCTATGTTGATGAAACTTGGTATAACTTACCTAACCAAGTTATAATAATAGAATTTTGTAGTTTGAATATTAATCTGTATGCTTTTTTTAATTACCTACCCCAGGTTAGTTTCGGTATTTGGGTTAAATTGGTGATGTCAGTTCGTGTTGAACTACTAGTGTATTAAGATAACTAACGGTATGTCAGGCGGTATATTCGCAGACGGAGCTGCTGTCCAGCAACTCTGTGATGACGTCAGCGCAGGCGCCGGCCGCCGTCAAAGAGCGACCGTACTCCTGCGAGGAGTGCGGCAAGAGCTTCCTGCTGAAACACCATCTGACCACGCACGCGAGGGTTCACACTGGTATGTACCTAGCATTGAGTCATGCAGCTCACGTTCTATTCTTGTTAGTTAGTTAGAGTCTATGTGTTTTAATATACTTGGGAAAAAAATGACAAGCCACATTTTTTGTAAATTTAAATGATTTAGTATTTACTTGACACCTTTATGGTTCCAAAGGCAAGTGAAAATGGAACGCAAAATTTCGTCATGTCTAAACTATTCAATAGACGCGTTCAAAAAAATTAATAAGGGTGTGTAAAATGGACGTGTGTCAATCTCTGTTGTTTTTTTACCGAAAACTCAAAACCTAATAATAAAGTAGAAGAATTTTGTTTTATCGCGCACCCTCATTTTCGATAAGCAACTCGCATAACTGTCGCTTGGACGTTCATGTCGCCATAATGTGCAATGTCATCATAACTGATATTTAGTTAAATCTTGGCAACATTACATGAGTACTGCAAAACATGGTAAACAAAACCATTCCAATAAAAATGCGGATTACGGCTCCAATATCATTGTCCACATTATTTATTTACGCGCGTCCCACACGGTTGTGCGGTCCCGTACTGACTACACACTATCTGTGGCATTGCCCTAATTAGTTTTAAGCTCCGTTCCGCATTCCTGATATTGATATCTATGTAGATGGCAATAGATTGAACAATAATAATTGAAACGTATTGGAAGGCTGATATACATAGCATTTCCATAGCATATAAATACACCCAAAGTCTTGTATTTTATGTATTTTTAACGTTAGCAGTAATGCAGTTTTTTTTTGCTTCGAATCAGATTAATAGTTGCTCTAAAAATACTTAAATTCTGTAGATAGAGACAGTACAACAAGTGGTTCGGCCCGTGACTTGGTACGCGTTGAATTATTTCCATTCAGCTTCATCTTTCCTCTGCGCCATCTAAGGGTAGATATTCGGGAAATCCTTACTAGATTTCCCGAATTTCTAGTGCACCCCTGCACACCAAAAGGTACTTAACCTCCAAATTTCAGGTATAAGAGTTACGGTTTATTCTGGGCGTTGATTGTCAGTTAGTGAGTCAGTGAGAAAAATGTAAATAAAAAAAAACACGCTCACAACTGCATTACCCATGATGGACATCCTCAGTTACACACTCAGTTTTGACATGATACATTTTCATGACTTTTATTTAATGGAATTTTGCTGTATTTAAATTGATTCGACATTTTATTGACCTTGTGAACAAGGTCAATAAAAGGCCCTTGTGTAGGGCTCATATACCTACCTGCCTATTTAAATGTATTACCTAAGACATATACAAATATGTTATGTGCATGAAAGCAATTAATAAACAAATAAACATTTTTTAAGACAACACAAGGGCATTTTATTGACCTTGTGAACAAGGTCAATAAAAGGCCCTTGTGTAGGGCTCATATACCTACCTGCCTATTTAAATGTATTACCTAAGACATATACAAATATGTTATGTGCATGAAAGCAATTAATAAACAAAAAAAAAATTTTTTAACATTTTTTAAATCTTTGTGAATGCCATGTATGGGGTAATCAGAGACACGTCCATACACTATATCAGGAACGTGTCCGCGTTTTTGAAAGAAATATCTATCCTAAAAATTTTTATCTTTGTGCTCGAAACCACAAATTTAACTTTAGGATATCATTACGAATTAACGACTATACCACGTACTTGACTATAGACGTATATTATTCTGCTGGCGTTTCGTTAACCGTTTAGAGGTCCTTCCTCGTGAGCGCCGTCCCCGACCACGCGACCACGTCCGTGAGACGGGAACGGACATCAAATTGAAGGCGTTTTTTTGATAGATAGTCGTAGTAAGTAGACTTGCCGTAGTGACCGTAAAGCGGATACGCTCTGTTTCAGGTGAGCGTCCGCACACATGCGTTCACTGCGGCAAGTCATTCGCGCACAAGCATTGCCTGAACATGCACCTCCTCCTCCACTCCAACAACCGCCCCTTCCAATGCGGGGAGTGCAAGAAAACATTCACACTGAAACACCATCTCGTCTCACACGCCAGGGTAACTTGAAACACATTGCATTCTAGGTGAAAGGCCCCATGTTTGCGCGCACTGCGGTAAGGCGTTCGCGAGAAAGCATTGTCTGAATACGCATATGCTGCTGCATTCCGCTGAGCGGCCGTACAAGTGTCACGAGTGTAAAATGGCTTTTACGCTGAAGCATCATCTCGTTACACATTCACGGGTGAGTCTGAGACTGAACACATACACGGGTGAGTCTGAGACTGAACACATTCACGGGTGAGTCTGAGACTGACTCTTCGAGGTGAGAAATTGATCGCGAGGATTCAACGAGTGTAAAATGGCTTTTACGTTGAAGCATCATCTCGTTACTCATTCATGGGTGTGTCTGAGACTGATGCTTCGAGGTGAGAAATTTATCGTAGGGAATCGGCGTTCTAAGTTCATAAGTATTGATTCTATAGCACCTTCGGGATTGTAATGAATTATTTTAGCTGCATAGACGATGTTGGAATGTGAAACGATTTGTGTGACGTCAAAGGTTCTTAGATGAGTTTTAACACAGCAGGTATAGGGTTCTTCAAAGAGAAGTTGAAGTTGCTCTAATGGAGTTGAAAAATGATACAATCTAGACGTCACTTATTTTTTTAATTGTTTTGTTAAATAATAATTTAAAAGAATAACCTGTCTTGTTTCTTCACTTTCTTTTCTGGCGTTGAATGAGTTTTGTCTTTGACTTTGACTTGGAGCGTTTTGAAATCTATGAAAAGTCTTGAAATCGTTCTTAGGCTTCGATAACCGCTTACCAACATGTGGGCCGTATGCTTGCTTGCCACCTTGGCATAAAAAATGCCACACGGCACCCCAATAAGTGATGGAACACACGTCGGGTTTTTTTTTTTAAATAACTTTATTTTTGTAGGTACACAGTCGCGACCGTCCATACGTTTGTCAGGAGTGTGGTCGCGGGTTCCCGCTTAATCGACACCTCGTGACGCATAGGAAATTCCACGCGGGCGAGAGGCCATATATCTGCAATGATTGTGGAGAGAGCTTCGCGCAGAAGGTAATTATAATAATGCTTGACATTTTCACACAGCATCATCTAGTCCCAAAGTAAGCAGAGCTTGTGTTATGGGAACTACATGACTGATATACTACTTATATACATTTTTCTTGTAAATACATACATGCATTAAACATGGATAGTACCCAGACCTGAGACAAATATTTGCAGAGAATACAAACATTTTTCCTGCAGCAATGTGATTGAAAAAGGCTTTTAAGAATACCAACCGTCGGTAAGATTGAATAAGTAATTTAGTACATATAACATACATATAACATAAAGTAAAGTTTTTTTAATAAAATGTTACAGATTGTATGAACATTGAGACTAATGTATGAATTTTGATCGTTTTTACAGTAAATTAGTCTATAGACCGAACTAGTAAAAACTGTATTTCAGGAGCCAGTGGCGTCGATTCTCTTATACACAAACTAAAGTAAATTTTATCAAACACTTTCTTTTACTTATAGTAATAAAAGAAAGAGATAGCAACAATTTAATATTTTTTTTATATCGTTGCAAACAGGAGCACCTTGTGATGCACAGTCGCTTCCACGGGTCGCTGTCGCCGTTCGTGTGCCCGGACTGCGGCGCCGCGTTCGCGCGGAAGTTTCAGCTGGTGAACCACGGGAGGGTGCACGGCCGGGTGCCGCACGCGTGCCCCGTCTGCGGGAAGGAGTTCCTGCAGAAGAGGACATTAGTCGCGCATATGAAGTCAGTATTGCCATAAACCTTAATAATCCTACTACTATTATAAACGTGAAAGTTTGTGAGGATGGGTGTTTGTTACTCTTTCACGCAAAAACTACTGAACGGATTTTGATGAAACTTAACAGTAATATAGCTTATACATCAGAATAACACAGCCTACTTTTTATCCAGATGAAAATTATCACAAGGTTTTCCCCCTTACATTAAATAGATATGGAAGTCTTTCTTCATTTCATTCTTCTATGTAGAATATGATCATCTTAAAAAAAAACATTATTTTATTTCCTACAATACAAGCTCAGCTTACTCTGGGGCTAGATGATGTTGTGTGTGAATGACCAGGATTATGATTGTTATTTCAGAATACACACGGGAGAAGGCGTTGTTGCTTGCCTTGAATGCGGCGAAGCCTTCAAATCCAAGGCCGACTTAACGCAGCACTGCAAGACCACGCGGCACTGCTCCTACAGCTCGCCCACACAGACGATACAAGTTGAACAAACACAACAGCAGAACCAGCAACAGCAACAGCAACAACAACAACAACAACAACAACAGCAACAGCAAACAACGGTTATTAAGTCGGACGATTTCAACATCAAGCCTCAAATTGTACAGGTGTGTGCTGCTGTTGTTTGCCTGGCTTGTTGTAGTTTGGTCGATGTTGTCTTGAAGTTTCACGCACTTGTGTATTTTCCATTTAGATATATTTAGTTAACTTATCTACACCATAATAATATAATGAAGTAAAGTTTGTAAGTTTGTATGTAGGAGATAATCTCCGAAAATACTCATCTGATTAAAAAAAATATTTCAGTAATATTTAGAATGGTCCTTCAGGTGGACATAGGCTGTATACCCGTTAACACAAAGGGCTTTTTACAAAGATAAAACGGTCGAGCGAATGCGTTTTTTACGAACGCTGCCATAGCGATAAGATCCGTGTACCACGCGGGCGAAGCCGTGGTCAGTAGCTAGTCATTGTTAAAAAGGTGTCCATGACATTTTAATTCCTTGGATCATTGCTTACCTACGTAAGTGAAACAAATTTATTTTTATAAATTACCTTAATTTGTTTCATAATAGGTACGTTTGTTTTTGACAAAACATAAAACCACTGGTCGGCGTCAATACGTGAAAGTGAATATAAGCGTATTATAGTTTATTAGAGATTTAAACAAGTTTTGATTATTATGTATTGAATTCGAAAACTATACTCAGGTTCAGAGCATCAAAAGCCCTAGGTGTTGCAGATGTCTATAGGCTACGGTAACGGCTTTTCGTTAAGTGGGCTGTATGACTGTTTGCCCCAACATATCACAAAAAAGTATGAATCAAAACTTTCACAGCGATTAAATGAAAAGCTGACAAAAATCTATGCCATTATCTCGATTCACGCTTATGAGTTAAGTGTTGTTATAAAAAAGACTTGTCCAATTTACTTTACGTTCTTGTTGGTAGGTGTTCTGCAAATCGCAAGTGCAACATCAGTTACAACAAATGGCGCAACAACAGCAACAGCAACAGCAACAACAACAACAGCAACAGCAGCAACAGCAACAACAACAAACAACAGTTATAAAGTCGGACGACTTCAAACCACAGATTGTTCAGGTATTTGGTGTTAGTTACTTTTTTTTTTTTCGTTGGCAATGACTCATTCGTATTTTTAAACTTTTTTTTTGTCAATTCCATGTGTTGAATTTGGAACAATGCTGCGTGCATGTTCATTCATTCATTCATTCATTCATTGAATGCTAGTAGCACTTGCCTACAAATGTTTGCTTTTTTGATTGTATGGCATGTATATCACTGGCTAGAGAGCCGTGTGGGCTTAGTTTCTGGTCCCCGACTTACGATACCAAGGTTGACGGCGAAGAAGAACATCGTGAGGAAACCAGCACGTCCTAGAACCAAAAATTCGAAGACCTGTGCCATCGGTTAGTGTGTCAGCTTGCAACCTGTCACGTAGGATGCTTACTACTTGCAAAAATGCGGTCATGTGCCAAACGGTATGTTTCGACGTGCCTTTGAAGGGGTATACTTGGTATCTTCAAAGATTTACGCACTGAATCTGTATCCGAGGATGTCCTCATAATGGGGAATATAAAATTATAAGTTTTACGGGTCTTTAATAAGCGTTTAATTTGTTTATTATGAGACCCGTAAAACTTATAAATATCTTATCTAATAACAAAAGTTTGAAAAATAGTGCGTTATTCCCGTTGTACCCAGATCTTCGGCCCCATCGGGGAGGCAATGGGAATAAAACTTCCCGTTGCCCCCCCCCATCCGGGACAAATGCATTTTTCCCGCTGTCTCCCAATTCATCCTTTTGCCTCTAGGCGCACACGAATTTTATATAATACTAGCTTCTGCGCACGACTTCGCCCGCGTGTGTTATTCTTATATATAAGCTATTTTACTGTAAAGTTTCATCAATATCCGTACAGTAGTTTTTGCGTGAAAGATTAACAAACATCACACAAACTTTCGCGTTTATAATATTAATAGTATAGGATAGTATGGGTGAGTACAGTCGTGATCGTGTTTTTATATAACCGGCTTAATGAGAACCCACTTTCAGGTTATCGGTGCTGATGGTCAAATATTATCGGAGAAAACGACACCGGGATATGCTTGCCCCGAGTGTGGCTCGTGTTTCAACACAAAGGTATGTTGTACGTCTTCACAAACGCTAATTCTCTTGTTATATATATATTTATATCCCTCAGAAAAACAATATCTCTGGTATACACAGAGGTAGAGAGATGTACCCGTTCCATAGATTACAAACAACCACAAACTCTATTCAATTGCAAGTTGCGAATTGATTGCAATATGGCCGACGGTCTCGCGAACTTAAACAAGTTAGATGAATAATATTGTTGCAGGAGGCGCTCTCGCTGCACGTGAGGCTGCACGCGGGCGACCGCACCTGCGTGACGGATCTGTGCGCGCTCACTGCCGCGCTGCAGCCCGGCCTCGTGGCCGCCGCCACCGCCGCGCACAACGCCAACAACAACCAACGTTAGTTGCAGCGATACCGTATCGCATTTTACGACCTCTGTGGCGCAGTGGACGAAAGTCCGCTTGAGACGCAGAAGGTTGCGGGTTCAATTCCCGCCGCGGGACAAATGTTTGTATGATCTGCAAATATTTGTCTCGAGTCTAGGTTTTTTCATGTATAGTATATATTTAAGTAGTATATCAGTCATGTGGTTCCCATAACACAAGCTCTGCTTAATTTGGGGCTAGATTTGATGCTGCGTAAAAAATGACCAGCATTATTATTATTTTAATTATAAATCTGCAGATTTTTTTTGTATTTTGTTCTCTCGAACGTTGTCGGATTTGAAAAATATTTTTGCATTCATTAGCCTAATTCTTGAATGTTATATGCTATTATGGCTATTTAACATCACGCTACGGAAAGAACGCTAAGCGAAAACGATGTAATAGAGCAGGTGATGCGAAGCGGTGGGTTGGGAGCCGACGGTGATCGTGACACAGCTAGTTATTATTATAAAAGCTTACCCTTTCTGGCAGTTCCCAATTTGTTGCTAGCAAACTCAAAGTTGAAGTAAATAGATTTGTATTTATTGAAAAGCAAGCTAGTACAGCTACCAAATTAAGCGAAGGACCATCCTATCAGCATCTGAAGGTGAAATCCTTGGGAAAACATTTATTTTATTTCTTCAGCATATAAAAAGACCATCACGCATTTGTAGAGTTCCTGCATGTTGGAAGTTCGCAACTAATACCTATGCAAAACGTGGCATGCCCCAAATGTAATGTTTGAACATGTCTCTCCAGACTCATCCCAAACAAAAATGTTAAATATATTATGCCTGCGTATATCTTATGTTATGAGAAGAACCGTATATTGTGGTAACTCTACAACCAGGGTGTCTAGACAAATACTTTCTGTTAGCGTTAACGCCTGCGGAAAGATTGAATTGTATGGAAATTACATTAGCTGTGGAAATGTCATGGGAATTCTGCCAAGTTTTACCTTGCCAAATTTGCGTTAGCATGAAAGTAAAACTAAGCATGAGTTATTTGTCTACACTCCATGTACATTAATAGCGTCGGTTTAACAATTTGCTAGAGCATAAGATAGATTAATATATTTTTATTGTACACCAGATAATACAAAAGAAACACGAAAAATAAATTATAATAATACCTAGTGGTACAATGGCGACCTTATCGCTGAAAGCGATCTCTTCCAGGCAGCCTTTATTTGGACAGAAACCGGAAGAACAAATAAGGACGGCGGCGTACAACCAACAATATAGATAATGACAAAAGTCAAAGATAAAACAGTAAATGACATATTTTTTTAATAATTTTCAGATCAACATTTACAAATCATATCGTCGAGTCCCAGTAATGCTGTTCACACGCAAGTTATAGCAACCGTGAGTAACACTAAATTAAGTTACAAGTATACCAATAGAATATAATGTATAATCACAGAATACATACTATTATGTATTCTATGATTATATATAGTACTTCATACAGACTGGCCAATCACCCCCTCCCGTCGATTCGACATACCCCAATCCGGGAGTGGATTTCAATTGTTAACTAATTTGCTCTAAGCAGAAGTAGAGGGTCATACGTCAGCGTTGTATTGTAAGATTGTTTGCAAATTGAATTGGCACGATTTTATGAAACATAGCGACCTTTGTGGCGCAGTGGGCGAAGGCCCGACTGAGACGCAGAATATTGCGAGTTCGATTACCGCCGCGGGACAAATGTTTGCATATAAAAAACAAAATATTTGTCTCGGGATCTGGGGGGTTTCTAAGTATAATATGTATGTATTTACAAAAAAAAGTATATAAGTAGTATATCAGTGTAAAAAATGTCCAGTATTATTTATTTATTTGATCTAGAATGGACGGTGTGTGGTAATACTCAAAAAAACCTAAGCACCATCAGCGTAATGTCTAACCGATCACAAATTAGTGACGCTTTTTTTCCATATCAAAAACTGATTTCATTGTTTTCTGCGGATAGAGCCCTCTGCGTTTGTTTCACTTTAGCTACTTTTATCATAAACAACTACGACATCCTGTTTCAGAATCATCACGCAGCGCCTCGGCCGAAAATGCACTTCTGCGGTGAATGCGGTAAAGGCTTCGCGGCAAAACATGGATTGCTGGCGCATCAGAGACGGTACAAATCATTGCTACAGTTTGACTTCTATTCCAAATGCAGAGCGAACAACGGTCATTGACATTTGAGCGTACATAGGAATGATCAACATTTTTGTGGGTTTTACCATTTTTAAGAAATAAAGAAGAAATCATATTTTTATTTGAACCCAAAAAATAAAATATGGGGAAAGTATTAGCCTATAAAAAATATGTGTTGCTTGGGGTCAAAATAGGACTCAGCTTGATGCAGCATCGTGTTAGTACGTTACTGCACTGGTTTTCAGACGGGGCCTTATTTGAGGACACGAACATTGACGAGGGTAAACAAAATTTACATAAACAACATTAGGGACTGAGACGGTATAAAAAAAGATATATTTTTGGTATGCAAACTGCTGTTTGCAAAATACAATGAATGACTTGCTGTGATTATAAGTTTTTATACGGGTCTTAATCAAGTTTACATTTGTACTTACCACAGCCATGGTCACGGATTGATTAAATATTTAAAGAAACATTATGAATGAATGTATGAATGAAAATACTTTTAGTTAACCACACAATAAACTTAGCAGAGCTTGTATTATAGGTACTACATGATTGATATACTACTTATATACTTTTTTTGTAAAAACATATATATTATATATAGAAAACACCTAAACCCGAGACAAACAGTAGCTAGTACTAACATTTGTACCGCGTGTAATTTCTATTTTATTTTCTTTGTTGGCTGTATATAATGTAACCCTTAACCCTCTAAGTCTCAGTAATAGTATTTTTCTGTGTAAACAGGCATCCAGAGGGTAGCTGTACGTTACGCACGCATGTGTGCGATCAATGCGGCAAAGCGTTCTTCCAGAAGAATCACTTAATGCTACATCAAAGGCAGCACATGGACTTGACGAGAAATGTATGTTCACTTTATATTAGTACAGCTAAGTGTCACTTTAAGTGACAGGTTTAAGCGGTCACCGTAACCTATGGACGCTTGCAACACCAGAGGCATCACTAGAGCGTTGCCGACCCTGAGAAATAACGGGTGAAAGTATGAGACTTTTAAGAAGAATATTGATCAGATATTTTTACCAGCAAAGCAATGTGCTTTCGTTCGTTTGTTTGTTTGAACATTTTACTCTGAAAAGACTTGACCGATTGTAAGGTAGTTTTTAAAAATTGTCTTGTATTACTCCAAGTAAGGTTTTATCTCCATAAGTCAGTTGGGGGCGCTACAATAGATAGAATAAAAAACAACTTTTAGAATTTGTTAAAAATGTTCTCGGATATTAATTTAAAATTGTTAACACGTCGACTATAATAATTATTATAGTCACGGTCATTTCAGAATTCCCAGCAACAGCAACAGCAGCAACAGCAACAGCAGCAGCAGCAGCAGCAGCAACAAGCGCAGCAACAAGCCGTCCAACAAGCAGCGCAGCAGGCTGCCCAACAAGTCGCTCAACAAGTTGTCCAACAGGTCCAGCAACAAGTCCAGCAGGTGCAGGTGCAACACCAACAAACTAACATGGACATGGAGGATCACCAACAGCCGACGCATATACAAGTGGTAAGTGCTGATTAACTGTGCTGCTTAATACATTTCACGACGTACTGAAAACGCCTGGAAGAGCCATTGGGCCATGAAAGACATGATGAAAGGTAATCTTCCACTCTGCCTCAAGCGGAAAAACATGGATCCATGATTAGAATGCATATGCATTCTTCCCAACCTGACCTGCGTTGTACAAACCAGCAGGGCGATCACACTAACCTATGGCTATCGAGACGGCAATCAATCAAATTATGTTATTATAAGTTATGTTAAAAACGGAATGTCCAATGGGGAACCAATTTCGTTCGTTCGCCGTCCATGGCATATCCAGCCTACAAATAAGCGATAAAACGATTCATTTACATAAATTATATATATTTATTTATTTATTTACACTTCCGCACAAAAAAATTTAGTGCTAGGAGGACTTAATGCTAAAGCATTTTCTACCAGTCATCCTGGGCGTGCAAAAAGATGGTTTGGCGTGTCCAGTATGACTTTAGATAACATAAAAAAAAAAATATATATATATATATATATATATATATATATATATATATACTTATAAAAAAGAACTTAAATATCGAATGGTAGTGGCATCAGATGGGGTAGAAGAGATAAAATAATCAATTGATTAACTTCCCAAGAAAGTATTCCCGGACCGATTTTTTAAAAGATTCCTTTGAGTCAATCTGTTTTATTTTGATGGGCAAAGCGTTCCACAGCCGAACTGCCACGACTGAAAAGGAATTAGTCCGAAAAGAGGTATTATGTAAAGGGGTGTAAAGGAGAAGGTTGTCAGCCGACCTAAGTTGTCTGTCATGTGCGTCAGTCAGGAATCTGAAACGATCCTTCAAATAACTGGGGGTGTGTAAATCTTTTAGAACGGAAAAAAGGAGACATAGGATTCTTACGTTTCTACGGTCACGAATGGAAAGCCATTTAAGTTTAGCACGGAAATGACTAACATGATCGTATTTGCGCAGATTAAAGATAAAGCGGATACAGGTGTTAAGCAGACGATCGAGTTTACTGAGAAGTTCCTCAGTCAGGTCGATAAAGGCAATATCAGCATATTCAATAATCGGCACAAGAAGTGAGTTTGCAAGAGAAATTTTAGTCGAAAAGGGAAGGAAGTTCTTAAGGCGTATTATGGAGTGCAAGGTAGCTTAAAACTTTCTAGATATCTCTTTTACATGAGGTATCCAGCTTAAATTGGTGTCAAAGATAACCCCGAGGTTCTTAACAGTAGAAGAAAGAGGAATAACAGAGCCATCATAACAGAGGGAGGGCAAGTTGGAAGCATTCATATTACAGAGACGACGAGAGCTACCAATCATGATGGCTTGACATTTGTTGGGATTGACTATGATGCCAAAACGATTCGACCATGAAAGAAGGCGACACAGATCGTCATTGAGAGCACGGAATGCATCATCTATTTTATCTACCGTAGCAGAAGAGTAAAGTTGGAGGTCATCGGCATACATATGGTATTGACTGTGAAGGTTTGGAGAAAGCATATTAATAAAAAGAGAGAAAAGAAGCGGAGATAGTATTCCTCCTTGGGGTACGCCGGCCTCAATCTTTCGCCAATCAGAGAAGACTTCGCCATCACGTGTTCTCTGGCGACGATCACTTAAATAAGAGGAGAACCAAGTAACAGCTGACGGTGATATATTAAGTTGAGGGAGAAGAGCTAATAAGAGATCATGGTCAACAGTGTCAAAAGCACTACTAAAGTCGATAAGCACCAAGAGTGTCACCCGAGATTCCTCCATATTAACACGGATTGTCCTCTGTAACATTTAAAAGTGCTGAAGTGGTACTATGTCCCTTCCTGAAGCCTGATTGAAAAGGGTTGAGTAGTTGATTATAGGAAAGAAAATCTGTGATTTGACTATGCACCACTGACTCAAGAATTTTAGATACGAAAGGTAAAATAGAAATTGGGCGATATTGATTAAGGAGAATCGGGTTGGAAATTTTGGGAAGGGGTTAAGGAGAATCGGGTTGGAAATTTTGGGAAGGGGAATCACGTGGGCCAAACGCCATTGATTAGGAAATTGGGAGGAGGAGAGTGAGAAATTGACGATATGAGCTAGAGAAGGGAGGGTTTGTTTCAGGATGTGAGAGATCATAATACGACTAATGTTGTCACTGCCAACTGCATTGGTTTTAAAAGAAAGAAACACTTTCCTGATCCTGTCTTCGCTGACGGTTGTGAAAGAAAAAGGGATGGTATTAGGAACGGGTAGGCTGGATATCTCGAAAAGGGCATCAGACTCAGGTAATTTGTAGATTGATTGCCATCTCGATAGCCATGGGTTAGTGTGATCGCCCTGCCGGTGTTTAACGGCTCTACGAAGGCACAAACTCAAGGTTTGACTGCGGGCTATGGAGCGCAGCATTCTCGGCGTTACCTTACCGATCGCATTTGTAACACCACACTGCGCTCCCAGACCAAAATCGCTGATGTAACCCATAAGTAAGACCCATTTTACTCCACTCTTTCTTTTGTTACTTTCCTTCCTTTATGTACCTGTTTAAGTAGATACTCGTAATTATTATTAATTAATTATTCGTTAAATTATTTCTTTGTTTGGTTTTTTTTTCGGAGTAGGGCGCTAATATTCGCGACGTAGTTTATTAAATTTATGATTATTAATACTACCGTTCTTAAAAAAAAAGAAAAACTACTTTTGTGGTGCAGTGGGTGAAGCCGGAGACGCGGAAGTTTAGGGGTTTGATTACTTCCGCGGGACAAATGTTTGTATTATCTGCAAATATTTGTCTCGGGTCTGGGTATTTCCTATGTATAATATCGAACCCACAACCTCCGGCGTTGCAAGCGTTCATGGGTTTACGACCGACAGGTGGGTTGCCACTTTAGTTGTATAAAATAAAAATAAGCAAGTTTTAGTAACTTGCGGACCCAGCGAAATGGCTGACATAGAAATGGCTTCGGCGTTGACATGGCTGCAGTTCCAATCAAATTCCAAACAAAATATTTGAAAATAAGGTGCAATTTAGGGAAATGGAAAATCATTTATCTGTTACTCGCACCTGAGAACAAAAAAATTGGCGCGCACGAATATGTTTGAAAAAACGTATCGAAAGCGATCCAAGACAATTTGTCGTGGCATTGTATAGACGTCTTATGGCTAATGATGATACTGATAAAACGACTTTTTGCATCTCTTAAAAAATCATACATTTAAGAGAAAGGCCTTGTAAGTAAAGCCTATCTTAGTGTTAGTTTCGGCTCCACTAATGCCTGTAAAGGTCACAGGCGTAAGCCTCAGATTTTATTGTTTCTCAAACAATGTTTTAGAAGGTACATAGTGCTATAATTTTCAATATAGTATGATGATTTATCTGAACTTTAGGCAGATAAAGCAGGTAATGACATCATCATTCATCACATATATGCTTTTTTAAATCTATTGTTATGTTCCTTAGGTGAATCGGTCTGGTCAAGTGATAGGCAATCAGATAATAGTGGACGTGGGCGGAGTGGGGCGCCGGTTAGTGGGTCCGCATGTCATCACCATGCCGCGGGACGCGAAACATCTCACGCACAAGCACCACGCGCAGCGGCATCATACTACCAGGTAACAACACTCTTGATATCTACCTATGACGACCTCTGTGGCGCAGTGGGCAAAGACTCGCCTGTGACGAAGAAGATTGCGGGTACGATTCTCGCCGCTGGACATAATGTTTGTATGATCTGCAAATATTTGTCTCGAGTCTGGGGTGTTTTCGATGAATAATGTGTATGAATTTACAAAAAAATAGATACGTAGTATATAAGTCATGTAGTTAGTAGATTCTGGGAACTACATGACTGATGCATTTCCTTATGCATTTTTTTTTGTAAACTCATAGAAAACATCCAGACTGGAGACATATATTTGCTTTTACACAAATCGGAATCGAACCCGCAAGCTTCTGCGTCTCAGGCGGGCCTTCACCCACTGCGCCACAGAGGCGTAGTTATAGGTCGTCCAAACTTTGACATTTCTAATATTAATAGGATGTAACAATACGGATCATCGGCTTAAATATGTTTCTCTCAACAGTGGCGATGTTAAGGAGCTCGGCGGGTTGGTGCTATCAGCCGGCCGGGGGACCGGCCTCATCAAATACGAGATCTCCATCCCACCGTCCAACTCAGTTCAAGTGCAGCAGCTCGACTGATCGAAACCACTCCCGGATCTAGTGTCAATATACGATTGACCATCTGGGACCCTTAGACAATGAACACATTCTGTTAGCGTAAATGCCTGCGGAAAGATTGGACTGTCCAGAAATGACATTAGCTAGTGAGATGTCACGTGACTGCTGCCATGTTTTTCTTTCTCTTAATAAAAACATGGCAAAAACATGAATAGTGGGAGGAGTGAAAAGACTACCGTTGCGTGGAAAGTGGCGCGGCGGGCAAGTAGCCGGCTGAGAGGCAAGGAGTGCGGTTTCGAATCGGGTCTCGGTGTTATGGTATCATGGTCTAAAGATTTTATTTGTGATTGTTACTTCTCTCCGAAAGAGAATAGTGGGAAGAGTGAAAAGAAAAGAGTACTAAAGAGTCGCGTGGGAAAAGGCGCGGTGGGCAAGGAGCCGACTAAGAGGCAAGGAGTGCAGGTTCGATTCTGATCTGGGTATTGTGGTACCATGGTACTCGTAGTTTCTGATACCCATAAGATAGGGAACCGTAATGTGGGGCCAGGACTATGTATTTGACTGTTTCATAAAGTAAATCTTCCAGCTAGATGATTGGATAACAGCTGATCTGCGAAACTTGTTTGGTACGCTATTTCACAACGGGTCAGCAAAGTGAAAGGAAGTTATGTTGTTGTTGTGAAAGTGTCCTGTCTGTCTGCACTAAGCTAAGGCAAATACTAAGGCAATCATAACGATATTTCTACTTAAAAAAAATACTAACGCCTAAATAATTAAATGCTTTAGATTTAATAGAGTTTAGATGTGATGGCGCTATATACAATTAGATTTTTTTGAAAGGCCGTTAAGGTATACCTTAGCCTTTGCTTAAGTTTAGTTCAGATAGGCACATATCGCGTAGCAAACTCATGTCGAAGACAGTCTCAACGTATTTCACGCCTATAATAATTGTGTTCTGAGGGTCTATGCTGAGTTACAAACACGCTACAAACATGTCGAAACTGTGAATTGTTTATGTAAGAAATATTGTCACCGTTTTGACTTGTTATAAACTCAGCGTAGACCCTTTGATCTAGGCTTTATAAAGTTCCTCCATTAATAATATTGCGAACCGAAGAGTATACAGTATGAAAACGATTCTAGATCCTTGATTGACCTTTCTTTACATGAGCAAAGTCTTAACTCAAGAGTTATTGCATAGTGCGGTACTAAACTGTGTCATTGATGAGTTCGATTGCGAAATTAAATCTACCTGTGAAATTGTGGTGGCGACTCCTTCATACGATTCCAACGCGAAAGGGACAGCACTACGTTTTTTAAAGTAACTAACGAACGAATACTGAAACGCTACTCGTGTAAGAGATGAAAAGAGATGGCGCTATATGCAATGTCCTTTTCTAACCGTCCGTTGTGATCGAATTATATATATTATTTAGCAGTAGGTATATTTGTGTAGTGTACGTAAGTAACTACCTAATTACCTAATATTCATTGTTTTCAATTGACTCGCCACAGTATCTTTTTACTAGACAAAATAAACGTTGCGAGTTTCAGTATTTGGCGGTTTTTTAAGAAATGCGTTGTGAATGCTCTGGAATAGGAAAGATGGCAAACATACTTTCGATTTGTTATTTGCCTTTGTGTGGTTTATTCATGGATCTATTTGGACCTGAAAGAAATGTCTATGTGCTTCCTCAAAAAGTAATAAAATGGCAATGGTTGTTATAAATTAGACCTCTTCATCTACTACATTGTAGAGAGTGGGGGGTGGTAAATATCTCGTTTTCCGACTTATATATGTTTAGGGTGAATTAGAATGTAAATAATATGTTAGTGTACAGTGTTAGGAATTATTAGGATTGTTGGTTAGTATGTGAATAGATAGGCTTGAAGTTACACTTCTCTGCACCTAACTCGTGATATGTTTGTCAGAGCTGCGTTGTTTGAAATGTTCACACAAAATACGGATACGTTCGAGTTGTGGTATGTATTTTTTTTTTAAATTGAGGTTTGGTTTTGTAGTTTGGGTGGAAGTGGCATATTACATGAAAGTGATGGAACTATACATGGAAGCTATGTTTAAACGTACCTTTTGGTATTTCAGGCGTCAACTTGTTTTTTTTTTGTGGTGGATGTTTCTTGGAGCGGTAAATTATTGTGCATCTATTCCAAAATCCGTCGTATTTTGGGTGTGCGTGTACAGATTTTACTGCTTTTGATATTTTTTCTATGATAAAACAAGTTTTTTGTGTATTACAATTGTATTTTATGCAATCTTATTCGAGCAGAGTTATTGTTGTATTTTTAGAAACGAAATTTTCATTAAATTCGCCTAAATTGGATCTACCCATTGTCAATAGATTGGAAAGCTTTATTTAACTAATAAACAGCGTATAGCTTTAATTTTTTATGAGTTTTTGATACATTTGGTAGGTATAGATCGAATCTACTTAATATTGTAAGGCAATAATTAGATTCTAAGATGAAAGTGGCAATATTCGAGCTATAAAACCCTAACGAGTCCATTGCCAACCGTTTATTAGTTTTTTTTCCTGAGCGTAATTAGTTCATATCGATCATAGCTTCAATATTGCTACTGAAAGTTTATGTTCTAAAATTTAGAACATTGTTAATTGTAAAAAGACATGATTAAGTAACTAAATGGTAATAGTATAATTATTGTACATATCAACTCGTTTTTTATCGGCGGTTTTGAACTTAATGTATGTACAAGCACTATTATAATAACGCATTTAAGTTTTAATCGTTGGTAACATCGTGTCGCGTTGCTAACTGGGACTATGGGTTTGTAGATGCCTCGTTGAATAAGCTTTTGTATAAGTACATTATTGAGTTTCTGTAATGGCAGGATTTTTGCGCGTGCAATCGAAATTCCTAATTCTGTTATCCTAGATCTGATTCTATTTCGTTCTACACTATATATCCAACTGTTTGTGATGCAACTTGAATGTTTATCAATGTGTTACAGTATGAAATAATATTATTTAGTCAAGAACGGTTCTAAAATTATTACAAAACGGTAATATTTTTATTTATTGATTTTATTTACAAAAAGAAATATGTTACACCATAAACAATTTTTTTTTCCAAAATTGTTTATCTAGTCTGTGATAGGGTACAATTTGTATGTTAGCTGTGGTGATTAAAAGCAAAATATTCTATCGTAGAATCGTAAATACAAAATGCAATGTTGATGGCCGATCACTTTTCATTGAGTATTTTGTCTAAATTCAGTAAAAAAAAAGGCTTAGATTTTAATTTTAATTTCCAAAATCAGTAAATCAATTAAGTATTCTTTATGTATTCAGTTTTACTTGATGTATTCTAGTTAGTTGAACAAGTACCTATTATAACTTACAATTGCCATAATAACCAGACTAATGCTAAAAACTCTAATGCTAATTGAACGTGAAATCTGCGGGTCTATTTTTTTCTGAAAACAAGACTGCATCTGGTCTGTAATGTTGAAGAATGGTTAAATCTCATTTAAAGTGATGGGTTTCTGAAAATTCTTCATCCAATCACGTTAGTTCATATGAGATTTGACAACAGGCTAGTGTGATGACTGATGACACCCGGTTTTTGAAAGTTTGATCAACGTAATATTAATCAATGGTCAGATCAAGTGATGTGATTGTTTTTTTTTATTTCGTCATCCAATCACGTTAGTTGATATGCTATTTGACAACAGGCTAGTGTGATGACACCCGGTTTTTAAAAGATTGATCAACGCAATAATTCGTTAATTGGTGGTCAATTCTCCGGTCATGTAATGTAATCGTTAAATTACGCCATCCCACGACGTTAGTTTGTCAAATCTCATAAGCCTGTCAGAAACCGGCCGTTAGCTTTTGGTCCAAGTATGTTTTTGGCATAAGTCTGTTGATCTAACTACTGTCTTCCTTTTAACGGATCCATTCTCTCTTAATAAGCATCATGCTTTCTTCTTGTCCATGAGGACCAGATACCATTACGGCGCTGGTTTCTGAAACGCTAATCAAACGAACCTTTTGGTCAATCTCATGTCAACTAACATGATTGATAAACGAAATTTAAAAAAAAAACCATCACTTTACTTGACATGAGATTTGACGTATGATAAACGAAATAGAGCGTTGATCAACTTTTCAGAAACCGGGCATAAGTAGGTAAGCTCTATTTGCGTTTTCCATTAGAATTAAAAGCAATAACAATAAAAATATTATAAGAGTTATTTTATGCAAAAGCTTTGATTGTCTAGAATTAATTTCGTGCCTTGTTTACAAACGAAAACGTTGACTGAAACTGATACCGTAACTGGCTAATTATCGGCCGCGTCTTCTCAGACCAAACTTTAATTAAATGATATTAATAGCTGAAAATTTTAGTCTACAATACGAGACGATCTTTGTTTAGATACGATCTATCAATTCCATGAGTATCAATCTCGCGTTATATATGTTTTGGTGTCGTCTCGATCCATTTATGATGAATTTATGAAGGAGGTTTTTTATCTGATTCTTCTAAGCTTGGTCGCAAAGAATCGTAAATAGAATCGAATTCACCTACTTTATACAAGAAGGTGAATAATGATCCTTTTGAATTCATTGAATAAAATGCTGTCACTTTGATTTCACACTGCGATCAGTCCAAGTTTAAATTGACTTCAGTTGAATGAAAAGTGCGAACTTTTTCGATCAAAACAATTCAAAAGTCTATTAATTCCAACGAAAAAGGTCATTATTTTCATTCGATTTATTGATTCAATTGCCCGACTGTTTGCGGTGTGAAAGCATCTAATCAATATCTTTCCTATGATCTTGAATCATAGAGTCAATCATAGAGAATTGCAAATTAATCCATTGGTGACTTCCATGCAAATTATATTTCTATTGATCGTGTTGAATATTACAAGTTTGCCATTGACTGTCTTGTAAATAATATAGTTTATATCTATGATTTTTATATTAAATGAAAATATACATATTATAATCCATATATTGTATCATTTATAGTTGTGTTGTATATAATATACTTTAGGTTAAATTACTTTCGTTTGCTACAACTGTTTCCAGTCCGAGGTTTCGAAACAAAGTGCCCGAAGCTCTTTTAAGTGAGTATAAGTTTTATTTTGTGAGTTTATGTTCGCAATTAAAATCTTAGTAACTACAGTATTTTTTAGCCAGGGATTAGGGGGTTTTTGTTTAGGGGCAGATTCTGTAACGAATCTTATGACCACCATGTAGGTATGTAGAATGTTTGTTTTTTTATCGTGTGATATCTTCGCTAATTGTTAACCGATTTTGATGATTCTTTTGTCGTGTAGAGAATGATGCCGAGGTGGACCCATAAAAGACAAAATTTTATTTCTGAGGGTTTGCGTTTTTCCCGTAAAATTATGTTTTTTAAAACATCATATGGAATCACGAATAGCCGAAACATTTTTTGTGGGCGATTTTTCTTTTGTTATTATTCGAACGTGTAAGAAAAATAACAAGGGCGCGTGAGGATCTGGTGATTGAGTCGTGCAAGATAGGTACCATCAAATTGTAACTGCACGCGTATCACGAATATCGCGATTTAAATAATATCAACCGACTTCAAAAAAGGAGTTTCTCATTTCGTCTTTACCCATATGTTACGCAATATTTTCGCCAATTGCAATATTTTAATGATTATTTTTTTAATGGCTTCAAGGGAGGTCCCAAATACATTTTTTTTTTACACAGCATATAGGGTGAAAAAATGGGCGAGGAATTAATTATTTAATGAATGACTTATAAATTATTATTGATCTATTAAATTGCGGATTGACGAATACTTTTTTCAGTTTATTTTGGTATGCAAAATAGATATGTTTTTAAAACTAGCTCGCGCTTCCCTTGCGAGGTTAAAAATAAGGTATATATATATATATATATATATATAACGTATATATATATAACGTATATATATATATATACGTTATTTCCAGGCAATTACTTAATTTACTTACTTAGGCACCTAAGTTAATCTCTGTTCTAGATCACAAACTATGTACCTATATTACAAATTCCATTTAAATCGATTGAGCCGATAGAAGATAAACACCCTACATCACACACATATTGTAGGAAATAAACATTAATATTAGGCTAATTTCGAGAATTGTAAAGCCTAATAATACTGAGTATTCTATCCTCGTGAAGTTCAGTTTCCGTCAAATACAAACAAATAATACAAAAACTGATGAAAGTCTTATAAATTTCTGAGAGGACTAGTTTCGTCAATTCCGTTCCTCTGAGGGCTTATAAATTCGGAACGGTGTGAGATTGTATAAACTCCCTGGGAGCCGTTTTAACAGATTGCGCGCGTAAGCTCTGTTTCTGTTATTTTTTAGGAAAGATCCATAAATGTTCGAGGAACTTTGAGCAGATATGAAGATGTTTGTATTTATTACGTTCTAGTAATAAAATTCAATTCAATGTCGTCCAATTTCAATATTCTGTCTGTGCTTTCTGCAACACAGCAACATTGATAAATATAGATAGACAGATAGAAAATTCTTTATTGCACAAAAAAAAAATGAGTACATAGGCGAACTTAATGCTAAAAAGCATTCTCTTCCAGATAACCTTTGTGTTTTGTGGAAAAAGATGTGTCGGTAGTGCGCAGAAAGGATTAAAACAAAAATATTAATATGTAGTAATTATGTAATGCAAATCTTTAAATACAACTAGATTATGTATTGATTTTAATACTTAAATACTAAGGATATAATAACATAAATAAAAGAAAATAATATATACATATATACACAAATAAATTGCTCAAATATTAAAAGTACAAAAGGCAAATTGCTCAATCTTTGCCTTTACCGAGGAAGTGATTGTAGACTCTAGCCCTGGACACTTCAACTGAAGGAGCTTCACGGTAAATGGTTGGGATATGATTCCAGAGACGGGAAGCAGTTATTGTAAATGAGCCGGCATACGATGCCGTATTTAACTGTGAAGTCATCAATTGAAAATATTCACAAAGATTTTGGATTACTTAGGCAGCAATTAGATATGTACCTAAAACGATTATTTTTACTGATTGTGACCTATGATGAGATATAAGTACTAGGTACTCTTTAAATAATATTCTACTGAATATTATGCCTTATCTATTTTGTATCTTGCGGTTATATGTTACAGACCTTTCCTCGACAAAAATTCAACGCTCTAAACTAAAGGGTCAGGGCGTTGGACCTTGTATTGTAGGGACAACACATCGATCGCATAACTATGGGACAAGACATCGATATCATCTCGTTCGGGGGCAGTTCGGTCAACATTTCATAGCACCCGACACGGATAAGAAATAACTTAATAAACTCCGACGTCACAAGCTTGTTTACAAGGGTAATACTGAATTACAGCAACATAGTGAATGAGTAAAAGAAAACAAGGACGCAAATATTTTGCGTTTTTTGCATTACTTGAACCTACCTAAGTAGGAACTAGGTTAGACGCAGTGTGGGTTCTCCACCCGATGGGCAGATGTCATCTAAAGTAGCCAAAGATCGTTCGTCATGGCACCAGAGGTCTACTTGCCTTGAGCAAAATAAAGTAACTATGATAAAGTAAAAAGTTTTAACGGGTAGATCTTAGTTTGACTTTGGCTGGTGACGTTTGACGGCGAGCCAGCTGCGACCCAGGTAACCTTGATTTGGTCCTAATCTCACCTGATGGTAAGTGATGATATGGCCGACGATGGAGCATGAAGATCTAGAAGATACCTCATAACTCGTGACTTTGCAGAGACCCAGGAGACCATGCAATGTTTGCATGTTCTGCAGCCTCTTATATGTTCCGTGTCTGGGTCTTGTCGTACACAGACAATCCTAGTATGGGGTCAGGACATGACTATACAATGTCTGTTGGCTGTTTATTATTTGTATTAACTAATATTGTACCTATAGAGCAAGAATGCAGCACCCTGGTATTGCAGATGTCAACAAATGAGCGGGTAACATGTGTAAAAAAATGCACTGATTTTAGTTTTATTCATATTATAATTATTTCATATTTTGCCAAATACGGAATGTGCTATCCACTGTCCAACATATGTGCTTGTTAACACAAAATGGTGTGCAGTTTCAGAGGATAGAATCCACAAAAGCAGATGCTTTTATTTTAGAGCAATTTTCATGTCAGGTTTGAGGCGTAGAATATAATAGGTAAGTATTTAAAATATGTAATAATGTCTCTTTTAATTGTGTCTTTTTTATCCACAAAATTTGTGAGTGTGAAACTGGCACTGCACTGCCGAGCAGGGTATCAAAACGAGCGTGATTTTGTGAAACGTGACTTAAAAAGTAAAAAATACCGACTGGATCAGGGGATTTCTGGAACTCTTGTCCACAAATCCCCTGCGACAATCCCCTTCCAGTATTTACTGAAAGGGGAAGCTAAGGGAATAAGCCGTTTCGTAGATATTTAAATGAAAAGGTGTGAAAAACATACATTGACTAAAATATTTTTGCCTGATTCTTGCAACTAACAACCTTTCTAAAACGAATCAGCGAATTTAGAAGAACTTAGGTAGCTGACTGTAGCGGCTGCGATGGATATGCGGAGGCTGGAACTGGCTTGCTCTGCTTGGCTGATGGTACTGGAACGATATTGAGGCTGATGATGATATGGCTACTGAAGAAGTTGCTGTTGAAGAAGGAGGCTGTTGCTGAAGGTTGCGTAGAATCCAGTCGTCGGTCATCGGCTGTGATCCTTAGTAATCGACGGCTGATCACGTCGGTGGGTCACCAATATTGAGAACACGGTTGGTATTGTGTCCACCATTTGCTGTGGGGAAGATCTTCCACCGAGCTGATCCATCTGATCCACTTGCCCGGGGTTCTAGGACCGCCAGTTTTTTTGTCGGAGGTATTATATTTCTTCAAAACAAAATTTGCTTGCGCGAGCTAGACACTCCAATGCAATACCATCTGTGTTAGCTCTTCGTTGATGTGATGTAACGTAGCTCAGTAATGTGGCGAGAGATGTCGCTACACTTACTCTTTGCCTTTCTCCAGAACGTCTCCAATTCGGGTGAACTATTTATGTAACTGACTGAGACATTACTCTTTTCGCAAATCTCTTTAAATCTCTAATCACAATAAAATCTCAGTAGCATCACCATCTCAGCAAATAATGTGTTTTTTTCGCAAATATGGAGATAAAGGAACTTTATAATGGCGTGTAATCACAAAAACTGCTATTTTATGGCGAGAGGGTTCCATTAAATGTGATTAAATGTGTCTTAGGAAGATTTTTGTACATAGATTTATTTTCACTGGCTCACTGCTCCTACCTTGCCTGGTAGGAAATCTTTTAGATGTCATTGTTTCAGCGAATCTCGCTCATCCCGCCATCTCCGCCTGAACCTTCCACGAGGCCGTCGTGTTTAGTATCTAGTTTACGGTGGTCTTCGTCCCCCGCTCATCTGTCATACCACACACACAATCCGGCCCACTCCCACACAGTATAGATACTAATTAAATCTAATTAGCCTAACTGATCCCACTACAAAGCAAAGGCCACCCTTCTCTTTGGTTGTGCATCTTGTGAATCTACTGCCAGTATAGATTGATTAAGTAAAATATCTAAATATGCATCAAAACATTAGAAATATACATATTTGCATTATACTGTTTATTTATTTACATAATATACTTGGTATTGCATATTTTACTTAATGTAAATACTCATACGAGTATTTACATTAAGTAAAGAGTGAGATTAGATTATATCCAAGCACATTAGGGAAAGTAGGTACTTCGCATTAGGGTAGCTAATGAGTGCCGGCATCTCAAGCATTATCTGATTTAGTGAAGATGCTATCCGCAATCCTTCAACGTCAGAGAGGAGTACAATACATGAAGGTCCTATCAATTAATTAGGATTGGACTCCCACCGCCGAGATTCGAGGAGAGCTAGTGTTTATACTGGTAACACGCGTGCGAAACTAGGGACAGAAAAGGCCTAATTTTGTGAGTTTTAAAAGTAGTCTATCACTTAATGATATCAACAAAAGCATTCGAAGGATTAAAAAACAGTTTTTATAACATAAGACCTGTCTGTATCTACCATTATGGCGTAAACACTGGCTTTTAGATTGTGTTTCAAATACTGTAAACACAGATTTTTACAAATTATAAATAGTATAATATTTTTATATTTGTGACTTGATGCAACTTTTTTGGTATTAAATGAACCTTTGCTAAGCGCACTGCGATTTTGTTGCAAGTTCGGCCAAGTGAATGCAGTAAACCTGCCTGTTTCAGCCATCGGTTTTCCAGTTACTTTAAAATTTACAGTAAACGAATTTTCCAGTTAAGAGCGAATAAACCGATACCTGTTTACTGAACCTTTAAATAAAATGTTTTTCTTCCCTGATTGATCAGCTCAAGTTGATTAAAGTTTCCAGACTTGATTCATGAATAGAACCCTTAATGGCTGGTTCCGATTTCTCGTAAATTGCCTAAGATGTTTTGAAGGCCTTCGCTAACAAGATTCGAGTTACAGGGGGAAAATGTCTTAGAAAAATTCTCTATAGGTCTTAGCAAAGCAAGGAATTATTGCTCCTCCTATTTCAAAAGTTAAATTCCGATACGAAACACATAGTTTCAGCAATTTGCTAAAAATGGCCAAGATCAAGTGCGCGAATTTCTTCAGGAATTCTAAATCAACTAGGAGAATTAAAACTACGTAAAGTAATGATTATCACGTCATGTTTATGATAAACCTAGTTTTATCCTTATGTGCGCTGTTTATAATAGAGCTTAGGTATAAATACTTAATAAATCTTAGCAATTATTACAACTATACAATTCATCATAAAACTAAAGGAATCAACATAAAAACTACGCAGCGTTCTGTAAAACAAAGAAATACGGCGGTTCAATTCTGTTCACTCCAGCAGTCGTCATATTAGGGGCTGGTCCATGCCACTCCAACCTGTACCTGTCCAAGACCCTTGTGGCTAAAGACCCAAGCATATTCCCAGCTATCTCTGTAGCAGGACAATTCTCCCCGAAGGGTACTGAGGAGTAGGGATGAGCTCGTGATGCATCAAGTGGCTCGGAGCCTTTGCACCAACGCTCGGGAATAAAGTCCTTGGCGCGGCCCCATTGCTTTTCGGATATGCTGGTCACACCGTGTGCTAGGACCATGTCGATCTGAAATGGAAAGATCGATAAGCAACTGTTTTTTCACAAACGTATGTACGTACTGTAGATATTTGTTCAGGGTCTGGGTGTTGTAGTATCATGATATTCGTAGTTCCTGATACCCACAACACAGGGAAACCAACTGTGGGGCAATCGTTTAAAGGGCAAGGTGTAGTTTTTCTTCTAATCCTCATAACTATATTTTCCCTTGAACGTATTGCTAAAGTTAGTTTCAGTTCTAACCCCTTCATCTCTAAACACCAGCTTTATAAAACAGCGGTTAGGATAGAATAGTGGTATTTGAAGCCATGTAAATCGTTTAAAGGACAAGGTGTACACTTTTATAGCAATCTCACAAAGATACACATAAAATTACAATTAACAAATTTAAAAATGTAATTTGCATACTATAACGTATCTGATTATTTAGATGAAAAACTCTTGGGATTGAAAATGCTCCAACTCGATAAAAAAATTAGGTTAAAAACCTACCTATTGTTTTGTAAAAGGATCATTAAAAGAATAACCAGCCTTGTTTTCATTATTTTCTTTCCTGGCTTAGTCGCGGAGTAATAGTCAGTACATAAAATCGACGTTTCAAAGTGATCCTTGTGATTTTAATGAATGAATGAATTTTGTCTTTGACTAGTTGAAACTCACCCCAGCAGGTACCTCGTAACCTCCAACAACAATAGCCTCCTTAGTTCGTCTGACGACACCTCCAGTAGCGGGGTACAGTCTCATAGCTTCTCTGATACACCCTGCTATGTAAGGCAATGCTGGGCTGCCAGCGCCCGCGTCTCTCGCAGCGATGGACCAGGTGATCTCGTCGTGGGCGCGTTGCTGCCGCGCCGCGTTCAGAGAGAGGTGATAGAACATGTTAAGGGCAGTTTGGGCGAGCTGTGAATAAAACGAGGCTTTCAGATGAGTGCTAGCTTGATACTTCTTAGATTTTATTTTTTTCTTTGACTAACTCATTCTCGGTCATTGAGATTATGTTTGATGGTTAGCACCAATCTAAGGCTGAATGAAGGATCATCACCCAATTGCTTGTTCCCGAGACTGCGTAAATTCACTTACCTAGATGTAACTATATTAAATTCAAATAATTTATGAGGATCATTGCAAATGATCCGATTATGATTTCAATTAATGACTCGAACATTGATTTTTGTCCATTGGTCCCTTTTTGGTCATCCTGCGACCAAATAACCAGATAATTTAATACATATCTACAGTGCCTTCAGAGGGTATCACCAGATCTGACTTAACTTTACTTCGAAGGCTTCTTTTTATTGAAGGTCTTACAGGGTCTACACTAGTAAGCAATATGACTGCAGCGAGAGGTAAAATCCGCAATTTAATGGCCTTAGTTCGTTCAGATGCATCTGCTCGGGCCTTAGCTCGTATGAACTTACTTTACTTCGAATGCTTGTTTTTATTGAAGGCCTACTTACAGGGTCTACACCAGCAAGCAATATGTCTGCAGCGAGAGGCAAGACCCGCAATTCCAATGGCCTAAGTTTGTCCAGAAGCATCTGCTCGGGCCTTGGTTCACCAGAACTCAGCGAATGTAGAGCTTTGAGAAGGAAGTGCTCGGTTAAACTGCAAATAAATTAAGTTTAGTTAATAGAATAAAATCTGTAAGTATTAGAGGTATTCTGTTGATGGACTGGGCTTCTGCTACTGTAGTTTTCTTAGTTTTGTTGGCTGTAGTTTTGTTAGTTTAAAGTAATATTCCTAAACACCTCTATTTCTGACAATCCAATCTTGCACTACCTAACCCAGTTCGCTTCAGGAACATACCCAGTTGAGCCCGGTGGCTCGGCGGGAGATCAGGCGCCTGAGACGTAATAGGTGCGAGTTCGATTACCGCTGCGGGGACAAATACTAGACAGGTAATTCTGATGTGCTAAATGTGGAAATTTGTGTTTTGGCTGCTTGAATTCTGCACCAAATCAAATGTTTTTTATGCGAATGATGGCTTAGTTTTTTTTTACTAAAATTTCACCAAAATCTCATTATGGCTTTTCTTAAAAGTTGAAAGCGATATGCGGAGTATTCACGCCGGATAATGTCAGTATTAGAAAAGTACCTAACCCTTACCTAAAATGTCTGTCAAAAGCCTTCAAAGCTCCATTGAAAGTAGCAGATTCAGTCTTCAAAGTCCCTTCGCTCCGTATCAGGTAGTTTTCATCAGCAATACTTCTGCAAGTTCTGACCAGGCGCTCTGCTGGTGTGAGTTCCTCTATAGATCGTTTAGTCAGTGAACAGGGGTCTATGGTGCTGTCATCAACACACTTTTCTGGATTCCTACAAAAAATGGTTTTAATTTGTAGTATTGTTAGGTTACTTGTGTCACTGGTACTTTCATGGCCAAACTACGATCAGCTCCCTAATTATTCTAGCGAAATGTAACGAGATAATGGCAATTTTGCCAGGCTTAATAAGGTTAAAAGGTTCTGAACCTTAAAAATGGGAGAAGAATTTAAAGAATGAAGGAGAATTAGAAGTTTTCGTCATTGCTAGTTCAATCCAAATGAGTTTAAGGCAGGTTGGTATTATGGATCTGAAAAATACTTTGGGTGTGATACCATTTTATCCTATCCATCCAAAGGTTGTCTGGAACAGATCGCTTTAAGCGATAAGACCGCCCATTGTACCTTTTATATTCTTTTTTTTTTAATTCCTGTGTTTTTGTATGTGTGCAATAAAGAGTTTATCTATCTATCGTCTTTACACAGTTTATAGGCGCAGTTTAAACGGTATCAGCAACAATAAAAATTTATAAAATGGTAACCTTAGAATGAACTAAAATCTACATGTTCTAGAAACATTTAAGTTATAAAAATCGAAACGAAACTATTCATCTACTTTTCTCGGTGTCTAGCTAGATAGCGTACCATAGCTTTATTTCGCAGCGAAGGTGGAACTAATAGAAATCTTGTTTACTTATTCTCCTTGGTTGGTACATGGACTTCCCCGTCCAAACAGCCCAGTCTGATGCCGAAGATCATCATCCCAATAGTTTCCACCGCCCATCGGTAGACTTCCGTCTCCAACTCCTCATTCAGCGCGTTCTCTGCGTGACGCAAAGCGCCCAACCTGTCGAATGAAAATACATTTATTGAGCACAACATGAAAAATAAAAATAATGCTAACTACGTGCAAAACGCGGGCATGTACCAAATGTAATGTTGCCTCAGCGAGCTGGTAAAACACGCACAGGCGGATTTATTTAAGTTCAACATCTGGTGTCAGAGCAATCTAATGACAGTCAACGCAAAAAAAACATCATTTAAGCTATGAATAAAAAAATCGCGCAATTTCCGTCACTTACTATAGGCGGTTCGATAATACATCGCTCGCGCCAAGAGAAGTACCTAGGTCTCATACTCGACGACCGCCTGAATTGGCAATCTAATATTGAACATAATAAAACTAGTCTCTAATAAAACTAGTGAAACTAGTCTCTTTCTTATGAAAGAGACTAGTTTCACTAACGGATGCACTGCGAAGATCCGTGGGGTGCCTGCCACGTAAAGTCCGAATGACTATTTATAATTCCCCGGCTAAGTCTTATTTGCAATATCTACTGGAAGTATGGTACGGCGGCAGTCTCAAATCTCAAATCACTACAAATATCTCAAAATAAATTAATTAAAGTTCTATACAAATATGACTACCTAACTAGCACACATACTATTTACAAGGAAACCAATTTTTTTTTATATCAACCAGCTATATACTTACCTAACTTGCATCCTTGTTAGGAAAATATTAACTAATAAAATACATACGCAAATCACACTAACAAAGAAAACCTACACCTACAATTTAAGAAATAAAAATAAGTTAAAACTAAGGAGTCCACGGACCAACTATGGAAAACGAAACATCATGTATGAAGGTGCGCAAATTTATAATAACTTACCTGATAACATCAAAAGCTGCTTATCAATGCACATATTTAAGAAAAAATTAAAACAACATATTTATGACAAAATTTGTTAAAAAAACGGTACCAAATATTGATTACTCTAAAAAATTATAAAAAAACTAAAACTAAGTCTACTAGCTAAATACCTATGTACTTATTACAATTATAGTATTATATATTAATTAGTTAAGATAGTAAGCTTAAGAATAATGTATATACATTCTCATTTAAGTGAACTGTGTTCTTTTGAGAAATAAATTCTTTAAACTGATGTTTAAAGAAAAGAAAAACTGACACAAAACGAAACGAACCGTGAAAATCCACAGCCGTATTTCACATCAACCATGAAATCGTATTTTAATACACGGATATTATGTGATATTTCTTTGGTTAGAAGAAATTCGTAGCAAGGTCATAAAGGGCTATTCACACCAATATGTGAATAGCCCTAGACAATATGTTCTACTTCGCTTCATTAGGAGGCTTGAGTACCTAGTACGAGAAGCACAAAGGGCCATGGAGCGAGCCATCCTTCAAACTTCGAACCAAACTGAGATCCGTCACCTGACGAAATTCTACGAGACGTTGAGGAAAGACCAAAAAAATCTGAACTGGAGACGGGCCGGGCCGGGCCGGACGTGTATAAAGGAGTCTACATTCATAAAACTTATGCTAATAATAAAGCTGAAAAATTTGTTTGTTTTTAAATGGTTTGAACGCGCTGGAACTACTGCTCGAAAAAATGTTTTAGCATTTGATAGCCCAATCTTGAGGAAGGTTATAGGCTATTAAATATCACGCTACGACCCTTAGGAGCCGAGCAAAAGAAGTAATAGCACGGGTGAGTGATACGACGCAGTGGGTTAGGGGACTGAGGGCTTCCGTGGCACAGCTGATACAAAATATAGGGTACATACACATACTACTGAATTATCATTTTTTGTGATCCGGTCCGTTCACGGCACGGATAAGTGTGGATAGTCCTTTACAGTGTAACAAATAAAAGAATGTGTTATGTGCTCTATGAATGAGAGTTAGCTACCTTCTTGTAGTATCAGCAGCTATATCGTCGAATGCTTTGTCGTAGGAGCTAAGCAGGGTTCCGTCCATAAGCAGTGTCCGTATGCCAATCCAGATAGCTCTGATTTCGTCTCTGAAAGAAAAATCCCAATTTAGTCATTTAATTATAAGAGACAAAACAGAAACACACAACTGTATTCCCCGAGATGGACGTCAGACTCAGTGCATAGATGTTTGAAAATATCAAGTAGGGGGTAGTCAGAGGCACGTCTAAACATTACATTTGGCAAATGCCCTCGTTTTGTAAGTAGTTAGCATTCCAAGTGACAGGTTGCAAGTCCATCACCGCTTCTTGGAAATCTAACTTATGGCACATGTATTATAATTTTAGGTTCTTGTCTAGGGCATGCGTAGGTTTCCTCACGATGTTTTCCGTTACCGTTTTGAGCACGTGTTAATTAGCACATACATTTTTCCACCAAAAAAAATTGCATTCATTCATTATTACAACAAAACAAAACAAACACGCTCACGACTGTCTTCCCCATGGTAGATATCCTCAGATACAAACTCAGTGAGTAGATCTTTGAGGTTACCAAGTAGGGGGTAGTCAGAGGCCCGCGTTTTGCAAGTATCATTCCACGTGACAGGTTGCAAGCCCATCGGCGCTTATTGGAACACTAACTGTTGACACATGCCTTCGAATTCTTGGTTCTAGGGCATGCCGGTTTCCTCACTATGTTTTCCTTCACCGTTTTGAGCACGTGTTAATGCGCACATAAATTTTTCGAGTGGAAAAATCCATTTGTGCACGACCGGGTTCGAACCCACGACCTCCGGATCAGAAGTCGGGGTATCGCCCACTAGGCCAACACGGTCTATTCATTCATTATTATTATCACAATTTATTACTATAGAGTAAAAAGTTTTATAGCAAAATAATCGTTCATGCTTCGTACACGCATATACCACGCTCTCATTGAGTGATAGATAGGCAATGAACGTCATTAAAAATTTTAACCTTTTGATTCGTAAGTGCTTGTGGCAAAACGATAGCCATTGTAAAAAAAGAACATACAATGGATAAGAGCGGCCAAATATAAGATAAAAATATTCAGAGACGGGAACTCTAGTTCTAAATATTTTTATGGGAACTAGAGTTTCCGTCTCTGAATATTTTTATCTTATATTTCGAACTAGATTTGGGAACTAGAGTTCCCGTACTTGGTGCTTTGTTGTTTTTTTTACCGTAGCTTATGAACCTGTATGTACGGTTACCGTTTCTTATGAACGCTTGCAACACCAGTGACGACCCGGAGACATAACGGGTGAAAAGTCTCATGTATGTACAAGTATTTTCCCCACAACCATCAAAGCAGAACACAGCAATGTGAGCATTAGGTCGTAATACATTTCCGACGAGCTCTTTCACAAGGAGCTTTCTACCACATTATTTTTTTGCTTCAGCTGCAAAATTGAGGATATAAATACCAGCTAAGAATTTACGTTAACTTCTGAAGACTCAACAAAGCAAAATGTTGAATCCAGATTCCACTACATTTTAGTACTAATTTCTGTTTCAAGTCGAGATGTTTACTTAGAATTAAGGAGAAGATAGCTGAGATGAAAATACATAGACGTTGGTAGCTAGACGTTCTATGTCAGATGTAGTTGACACAACTAGTTACTAGATTATTATTTCAGATGTTATATCAAAAGCAAACACTTTGATTTCAGTTACTGTAAAATGAATACTAATTTGTTTAGAATCGCTCTCCATAAAATCTATAGTAATTATACCTTGCATGCAGATACTACTTACTAATTTTAAAACAATGTAATGTGTATTTAGGAGTAGTAGAGCTGTTAAAGGGCACGTCCGGGAAAGTGCTGCCGCCATGCAGTAATGCTCTCATTGCTGTGTTCCGGTTTGAAGGTTATGATTGCCAGTGGAATTAGAGGCACATAAGATCTTTCATCTTGATATCTCAGGGAGGCAACGCGTGAGTGATAGCTTTAGTAATGCACGAGTCTAAGCTACGGTAACCGCTTAACAGCACAGTGAGCTTTTAGTTTGTTTGTCTCTTTACTCTTTAGTAGTATAAAAAATAGTAGAATTATAATTAGATTTCTTTCAAAATAGTATCTAAGCTTAGTTCGCATCAAAATACAAACTATCTCATATGAAAACTTAAATAATAATCTTATTGAATGACATATTTATGATGGGCTGTCATAAAAAAAATTACATCCTGAAACTCGTATGTGTTAAATAATGCATTCCACTTTATTAATTTAATTTTTATTTTTATTGGATCAGTTGAGCTATCTATAGATCGTTTGCAACGGTCTTTAGATAGCTAGCTGTTTCATCTGTATTTTTTGTATATACCTACTTGTACATAGTTGTATGAATAAATGTCTAATATACATCGTTAAAAACAAAAAAAGTTGAAAACGTTTGCGTCCAAAAACCGTCTTTTCTTGTTGCTCGTTTTCATTGTTTGAATGGTAGTTAGGTATTATGTTTGTTTCATTGCTGTATAAAGATTATGGACTTGCAACCTGCCACGTGGAACGCTAACTACGTGCAAAACGCGGGCATGTACCAAATGTTATGTTTGGACGCGCCTCTGACTACCTCCTACTTGATCCTCCTTTCTCCTTCCTCCTTTTATCTTCAAAGATCTACTCTCTGAGTATGTCCACCATGGGGAAGACAGTCGTGAGTGTATCTGTTTTTCTTTTGTTTTTAGTTTAAAGTTTTAGATGTGCTAAACTACAGGTTGATTTTAGTATGCCTATGGTATTTAAGGCATAGGACTTAATTTGAAAAGTAGGTACTACTAGGATCGTATTAGTATGAACGCCCGCACTGAATATCTATTCTATATATCAAACTCCATATTTCAGCTGGCCCTCTAGGAGTTTTTATATAACTAAAGTTACCGTACCTAACCTATGGAAACTTGCAACACCAGAGGAATCACTTGTGAATTGCCTAAATTTAGACCTAACGGTTGAAAAGTCTTATGTTATTACACCGGCACCTTTCAAAAGATATTTAAGATCCCATACTTTTGAAGCTCACTGATTTGTATACCTTCTGAGTATCTGAGAATGACCATCTCGATCAACGTTGCGCCTGTTTTTAAATTATAATACCTAGAATCCTAGATGATTACTAGCTTCTGAATATAAAGAATATTGTATGAATAAATACAGTAAACAGACGAATACATCTTGTCCTGATTTCACACTAGGATTTCCTGTGGCGCTCGTGTGTGGAACTAATGTGGTAATATCTGCAGAATATTGACGACCTATGCGGCGCAGTGGGGGAAGGCCCGCCTGAGACGCAGAAGGTTGCGGGTTCGATTCCCGTTGGGTCTCGGGTCTGGGTGTTTTCTATCTATAATAAGTATGTATTTACAAAAAAATATATATAAGTAAAGTAGTATATCAGTCATGTAGTTTCCATAACACAAGCTCTGCTTACTTTGGGGCTAGATGATGTTGTGTGAAAATGTCCAGCAATATTTATTTATTTATATTGAAAAATATACAAACATTTGTGTATTATTATACAATACACAAATGTTTACAAACTTACCCGTGAGCCGGGCAGCCAACAGCTTTCCTGTGGTGGTTCAGGGGTGATTTGTCAAAACGCGGTGGCTCCGTCGCATGGCTTTCGTACACCTGTGTACGAATTCATAAAATGCAGAGGTGGTGATTTGTTCCTTTATTCCTTTATTATTATATTTATAATCCTGACGCACGGTAAGAGAAGCAACTATAGGTACAGGCTGTTGTAAGATAATGGGAATCTCAAGTAAATCAACTTTCCTTTAATTGTTGGATACCATGAAAATATATTAAGATCTTAGAGTAATGATAGCCTAAATATATAGTCCTAAAAAATGAAGTAGGGTTCCGATCCCATTTGCCATCGAATGTTAGTTGCAACAACGGTAACAACATCTAATCGTATAGAATACATTTTCACAATTTTTTAAATAAATTCAAATTTGTTTGCAGTTGTGTGTTTTTTGAAAATACAAAGAATACAGAAATTGTTTTCTAGACCAACTTCAAAAGAAAAGACACTTTTCCTGAGAGTCCTATTATCTTGCCACAGCCTGTATGCTCCAGTAAAAGTTATTACACTAGTAGGTATTTTGATGGGCTATCATTACGCCCCTTACCCAATTCAAATTCAAAACTTTTCATTTCAGCATTTTCAACCACATAATTGTTATTTTAGCCATATCATAACCATTCATGAACTGAATAGACGTAACTTAAAATTAAAAACTCCTCACGAAGCTATGGACCAAGGTGCACACTTATTCCAGTTCTTCATAAAGGCTGTGTTTACATTCAGCCTGCCCAATATACGTTTCAGGTAGTTGTTGCAGCTTCGCATCCGACGCATCTGGGACTCGAAATAGATATTTCCGAGATATATGAATATGATAATAATCATATCACTCCTAAATGTATGATACATATCGATCCCGTGTTAAAATGCGTATTCTCGAGGCAAATAGATATTTATGGTAATAGATCTATGTATATTATGATTCATTTTTAGATTCTGATCAGACGATTTTATATTAAAGTCACTTAATCAAATCATATGGATTCACGTAAGCTCGTAGTTGCAGCGCCTCTATTATGGCCTCTTAAATCAAGGTGTGGAGGTATGTAGTGTAAGGTGTGTTCCAGGGTGTTGGTAGAAGAAGGAAAAGTCCAGATAAAGTTCACCGTTTACTGTTCACACGACACAAGCACAGCACATTTATAATAAAGTTAGAAGGAGAGAGGCACAGAGTAAGAAAGCACAAGAATAAGAGTCTATGAGATAAAGAAATGAGAAAGCGAACACGTAATGACAATTTGCGGTAGCCGGAGGTAAACAAGCGATACGGCGTTTGCGTTGCACTAGCGATTCCATCCGACTGACTCGACGCGCGAGCCCGAGCCAGCGAGTAGGCCGCGCGCGCGCTGTGTTGACGTCACGCGGTGCGGCCCACGTAGGTAGGTAGCCGAGCCGGTCGCGCGGTTCCAATATTAATATCGGATGACACGCCAACTCGTCCGTCGTCGTAGTGTAGATAGGTAGGGTGTATAAATATATTGTATATATGTACTTTACATTTTATTAAGTATATAGTGTGTAGGCATATGAAGAATGTATGAAGTAAGTATGTGCGTGTGTATAAGTGTTGAAATTATTTAAATAGATAGGTAAATAGATAAATACGGTTACAAAGTAGTAGGTAGGAAAGTAGGTAGGTAAAGGTGGAGAGAATCCCCACATCACTCCCCTCCGAAGACCGTCACTACGGGCGATAAAAATCCGGGAAGCGGACGTGCCTACCGGATCGTGTAGTACGTATCGGAGGAGGAGATGTTTCCTCCGCAGGTCTAACCTCACGATCAAGAACAGGCTCAAGTGGCGATGCAGTCGACAAAATGTAGGCCGGTTTCAGGCGGTCGATTGAGACGGTCATCGCTTTACCTTTAACCAAAATTTTGAAAACTTTTTCACCACGCTGAAGAACTTCATGAGGGCCGGAGTATGCTGGATGAAATGTTCCTCGTAGCATTTCTTCCCGAAGGAATACGTGCGTCGAGGAAACGAGGTCCTTATAAATAAAAATTTTGTTTTTATTATGCCGTGACGCGGGAGCGGGTTGCAGTTGTTCTGCAATAGAACGCAGTCGAGCAGTGAAGTCAGTATAATCGGTCGTACCGGATGCAGTGTGGTGAAAAAATTCACCTGGGAGCCTTAAGGGCTCGCCGTAAACCAATTCGGCAGAAGATGAATGGAGATCTTCTTTGACCGCGCTCCTAATACCTAGTAGGACTAGTGGTAGCGATTCCGTCCAACTACTGTCAGCATGACAAGTAATGGCTGTCTTTAGCTGTCGGTGGAATCGCTCCACCAGTCCGTTGCAAGCTGGGTGGTAAGCAGTGGTCCTGCGGTGTTTGAATCCGGCTATTTTCGCGAGAATTTCAAATAGTGAGGATTCAAACTGACGTCCACGATCAGTCACAATGTCAGTTGGACAACCAAATCTGGCGATCCAACCTGACAGCAATGCCTTTGCTACCGTTTCTGCCGTAATGTCCACAATAGGGATGGCTTCAGGCCACCTGGTAAAGCGGTCTACGGCAGTAAGGCAGTAACGGTAGCCGTTGGATAAGGGCATGGGACCAATCAAGTCGATGTGTACGAAAGCAAAACGAGCCTTAGGTAAAGCGAAAGTGCCCAGAGGAGCGGACACGTGACGATTCACCTTAGACCGCTGGCAAGCTAAACACGTTCGCGACCATTCTCGACAGTCCTTTCTGACACCTGGCCAAACGTAACGCTGTGCTATAAGCTTAGCGGTTGCGTTTGCACCAGGGTGACTCAAGCAGTGTAGGCTGTCGAATACTTGCTTTCGCAATGATTTGGTCACGAAAGGTCTTGCTGTGCCAGTACTTACGTCACAGTAAATCTCCATCTTGCTACCGGGCTCTTTGATCTTCTCCAAGCGAAGCGAAGTTGGTTCGTCATGGAGATAGGAAGAAAGCTCGGTATCAGAGATCTGAGATCTAGCGAGAACTTCTAGATCAACTGGACTAGACAACTCATCAATTCTCGAGAGCGTGTCGGCCACAACGTTATCCTTGCCGGATATATGCCGGATATCGCTAGTGAATTGAGAGATGAAGTCCAGATGTCTGTATTGACGAGGTGAGCAGTTACCTTTCCGTTCGCTGAAGGCGTAACAAATGGGCTTGTGGTCGGTGTAAACCGTGAAGTCCCTTGCCTCCAGCATGTGGCGGAAGTACTTTATGCCCTCGTATATGGCGAGCAGCTCGCGGTCGTAGGGTGAGTACTTCTGCTGGGATGGGCTGAGTTTCCGCGAAAAGAATGCAAGCGGCTGCCAAACCTCATTTTTATATTGCTGAATTACTGCGCCCAGTGCCAAGTCGCTGGCGTCAGTAACCAACGCGAGCTTGGCTTGGCAGTCGGGGTGAGCTAGTAAAGCAGCGTCGCAGAGACTCTGCTTAGACTGCTCGAAAGCTGCGAGAGCCTCGCCGGTCAGGTGCACTGGATCAGAGGCCTTTACCGAACCAGCTAACAAGGCGTTTAGAGGGCCTTGAACTTTTGCGGCGTTAGGCATAAATCGCCTGTAAAAATTCAACATGCCCAAAAATCGCCTGAGTTGCCGGACTGATTTCGGCGCAGGGAACTCTTTTATGGCATGTACCTTGGAGTCTAGAGGTTTTGTACCAGAAGCTGAGATGTGGTATCCTAAAAACGTTACCTCTGAGGCTCCAAACACACACTTCGAGGTATTCACGACGATGCCGTATTTCTTCATGCGTTCGAAGAGCTGACGAAGATGGCTTTCGTGCTCGACTGCGGAACGGCTAAAAACAAGAAAATCGTCAAGATAACAATAACAAAAGTCCAGCCCCCGGGTCATCTCATCTACGAATCTCTGGAAAGTCTGACCAGCATTCCGGAGGCCAAAGCTCATAAATGGGAACTCGTAAAGGCCAAAAGGGGTTGTTATTGCTGCTTTCTGGATGTCCTCCTCATATACAGGAATCTGGTTGTATGCCTTCACCAAGTCGATAGTCGAAAAGACTGTACAGCCAGAGATGCTGTGGGCAAAGTCGTGTATATGCCTGATAGGGTACCTGTCAGCGATGGTCCGAGCGTTGAGTAGCCTATAATCTCCGCATGGACGCCAGCCATTGTCTTTTTTGGGGGCCAAATGCAGAGGAGAAGACCATGGACTCTCGGAAGGACGCGCCGTACCATTGCTCAGCATCAAGTCGAACTCCTGCTTCGCCACCTTGAGCTTATCGGGAGCCAACCTGCGAGGGGAACAAGAGATGGGGGGACCGGGTGTGGTGCGTATGTGATGTACAGTGTTATGTTTGTGGACGTGTGGCGTGCCAGCCGGCTTAGTAATTTCTGGGAATTCCGATAGAATTTTATGAAAAGACGTGTCGCCGGATGGAACCTTTACAGAACATGTGTCAGGAGCATTAGCGGGGTAAGCTTCGGTTGACAATGATGTTAGGTTATCTATGATACGTCCTATGCGCTTATTGCGAACATCCACAATGAGATTGTAGAAGCTGAGGAAATCTACACCTATAATAGCTTTAGTGACTTCAGCAACAATAAAATTCCAGGGGAAATTACGCCTAAGCCCTAAATCTAAATTAAGCTGAAGCGATCCGAAGGTGTTTATGACACTTCCGTTGGCAGCTGTCAGCTCGTAGCTGGTCTTGACCCGACGTTCCCGAAGTGCAGACCGAGGGAAGACGCAGACGTCGCTTCCGGTGTCTACCAAGAAAGGTATCTTCGATTTGCGGTCGGTAACGAAGAGGCGACCAGGAGAAATGGGGCAATCGTCAGTCGCCTTTACCGACCGCCCTGGGCGTTTCCCGACTTCCCGAAGTCACAGGGCTTCACACACTGGGTTGCATTGGCGCCATGTCGACTATGGTACCAGCAGTTTGGGAATTTCCTGTAGCTTGATTGTGATCGGGATCTGGAGCGCCTGCGCTGATTACCGTAAGAACGATGACTGGAACGGTCGCGTGTACGGGGCTGATGGTTCAGCTGCATGGTCAAGTTCTTGACTGCTGCCTTCAGCTCAGCAATCTCGTTCGCCATTGATTGCATCGAACCAGGCACAGGGCTTGCCGATGCAGTTGAAGCTACCTGGAGGCTGGGTGCCACGATATCGTGGACTCTGTCCGCTAGGTCAGCTGATGCTTCCAGGCTGCTGGACGGTTGTGATGCGATCAGCGTTTGTATGTTGCTGGGTAGACGGCTGCACCATATGCTTCGGATGAAATCATCAGGAACGGTGGTTCCAGCCAGGCCCTGCAAGTGGCGCAGGAACTGTGAGGGTTTCCGGTCTCCCAACTCCTCATGCATGAGCAACTGTTGGATTTTTCGCTCACGTGACGCTGACAGTCGCTTGATCAGCTCCTCCTTAAGCTTCTCATATTTGTTTGACGCAGGAGGATTCGTGATGATATCCTTCACTTCTTTGGAGTACTGAGGCTCCAAGTGTCCGGTGACATAGTAAAATTTTGTCGTATCCGAAGTGATGTTGGATATAGCGAATTGACCTTCAATCTGCGCGAACCATATTTCAGGCTCCTCAGGCCAAAACGGTGGAATTCGGATGCCAACTTTAAACATCTCGGACGGGATAGTGGAAACATGCCTTTTTTGTTTCTGCGATGTATCACCGCCATTTTTGTCCAGCTTCGACGTGTCTGCTGAATCATGCTCACTCATCGTACCTTTTAGTGCTCTTCAGGGGTCACCAGATGTGGAGGTATGTAGTGTAAGGTGTGTTCCAGGGTGTTGGTAGAAGAAGGAAAAGTCCAGATAAAGTTCACCGTTTACTGTTCACACGACACAAGCACAGCACATTTATAATAAAGTTAGAAGGAGAGAGGCACAGAGTAAGAAAGCACAAGAATAAGAGTCTATGAGATAAAGAAATGAGAAAGCGAACACGTAATGACAATTTGCGGTAGCCGGAGGTAAACAAGCGATACGGCGTTTGCGTTGCACTAGCGATTCCATCCGACTGACTCGACGCGCGAGCCCGAGCCAGCGAGTAGGCCGCGCGCGCGCTGTGTTGACGTCACGCGGTGCGGCCCACGTAGGTAGGTAGCCGAGCCGGTCGCGCGGTTCCAATATTAATATCGGATGACACGCCAACTCGTCCGTCGTCGTAGTGTAGATAGGTAGGGTGTATAAATATATTGTATATATGTACTTTACATTTTATTAAGTATATAGTGTGTAGGCATATGAAGAATGTATGAAGTAAGTATGTGCGTGTGTATAAGTGTTGAAATTATTTAAATAGATAGGTAAATAGATAAATACGGTTACAAAGTAGTAGGTAGGAAAGTAGGTAGGTAAAGGTGGAGAGAATCCCCACAAAGGTCAAAGCGTCAAATAGATCGTCAAAAGACATTTTACTGAATTCACATCCATAAAAAACGTAATACTTGACTTCTATTATTGCTTGCGTTAGATATTTCAATAGATATGACATTATCTAATGCTCCGGATCACTCGTTGCATATCTAATGATTTACCATCGATATTTATCTACAGTGACTTCTCGAGAATACAGAAATTTCTATTCAATGTTGACGTTTCTAGCGATAATTATGTAATGTGATATAATTATATCACTTTCACGAGAATCTGCTCCCATGGATGCTATTCTGTTGCGGATGATCGCGTAGTGTCGCCAACGCGTAAATCCGCAAACATACCCGATGCGCTATAGAAGCGCGCCAGCCCTATCAGCACCCTGAAACCATTAATGTACTGGACGCGAAATTATAGTTAATCAAAACAATTTGTGCCTCAAAGGTCATCCGCTTGTTTAGTGTATGGTGTGCTCAGATATTTTCTCGAAGGTTCTAAAACGATCTTCAGTCTGATTGAGTTTTTCTCAAATAATTGATAGGTATCGGATTTCATGATCATTAATTTCATTCTCATCCACTTCAATTAACACAGATAAGTGTCTGAATGTACTAGGATTTTAATGCTGTTTTAAGCTCTTATTCGTTTGCTGAACCTAACCTTCTCACTAATTGCCTTTTAAGCTCTGATTATACTAAGCCATAAATACCTACTGTAAGTATTAATCTTAAATCAAGAACTTTTTGATATCTACTAGCTTCACCCATGTGGTATCCGGATAAAAAACTTGTGTTACTGTCGTGAGCGTGTTTGTTTGCTTTTGTTTTGTGTTACTAGTCTCTGCTTTGCACGTGTGGTGGTACACGCAATAAAATTGCCGCAAAAAAAAAACCATTTTTTTTTTGCGGGTACAACACTTGCAAACAAATTGGGTAACTATCCAAATTTGAATTCTTGTTAAAAATTTCATCCAAGTCAGTCTAGCTGTTACGGAGTTTAATAGCAACATACATCCGAAAATCTAAACATCCAAAATATGACTATTTTAATATCTACTAGTTATAGTGACGTAAATAATGTATAATTTTGCTATGTATTATTAACCGCCTTCAAGAAAGTAGAAGGCTATTTAGATAGGATATTTGTTCCTTTTCTAGTGATGTTTTCAATGTGCTACCTAGTTTTTCCACAAATTCATAACCGAATTAAGTATTTTTGTATATAGGTTTTGACCTCTGGATTTATACATCAAACACGTACTTTTTACGTGAAGGAAAACATCGTGAGGAAAAATTCAAAGGCATGTGCCTTTGGTACTGTTCCAATAACCGGAGATAGGTTTGCAATCTGTCACGTGGCATGATAACTACTATGCGAAACGCGTAATGTGCCAAATATAAAATTCGGACGCGTCTCTGACTACCCCCTACCTCGTATGCCCATAAATCTGTGTTTTTTTATCATACATTTTTCTTATACATTTTGTAATATATTTCCAGGATTGATAAGGTATCTACAGATTTCATACTAACTTTGCTTTTCATATCAAAACATCTGATATCAAAGCTCGTAATGAAAACAACATAATTATGTCACTTGATAACGGGCATGAATATTATTATGTAAGTACCTATTAAAATGTATGTCTATCTAGTAACTAAGCTGTTAGATAATTGTTAAGTGTTAGATAATTACTATTTATAAATGTATCTTTTGCGCATTCCTACAAAGTCCACTTAATGAATATATTAATTATAGATGTACCTTCTACTTGCGTGTAAATAAAAAAAAAATGGTTAACTTAAGAACTCTTAAGTTATTTACTTTAATTAACTAAATAGGCATTAAAAACCTTTTCTGGAGTCGGCAAAAACTAATCAAGTTTATGTTCTTGTAGGTAGTAAAACGTTTGGATGTTTTGTTTTTTTATTTTAAACCCAACGTTGTCTTAGATGTTTGTTGCTACTAATGGTGGACCAATTTAGATTAAATTTGGAACAGGTAGGTATAGTTCCTGACGAGGCCATATAGGCTAGGTGCTTTTTATCTATGTTCTGAGACGGGCGAAGCCGTAGGCAGAAGCTAGTTACATAAAATGCATCGAGTTTCGTTCGAAATATGACGCAGAGTCATTTGATAAAATTAATAATTGTAAAATTTGTTACATTTAACAAATTTTTCGAATACATAATTTATATTTCGACAAATCATTATGCCTTTGCAAGACTTGAAATTAATGTATAGATCGTTTTTATATTTATATTTTGTGGAAATTTTAAAATAATATATTTTTTGGCAACACTGGGATCATTTCCTTCACAGTATTCAGCATAACCTACCTACATAGAATGTACAAAGAATAGGGTATAATTAAAAATAAAACGTTTTTTTTTTATTAAAAAACTAATGTAAAGAGGTACCTTGTAGGTATTGAGTTCGATGAAAACATAACTCTCAGCTTCCTATCATCAGAGTGCTAATTTGATTAAAAAATCCGTTTAAAAAAATATCCGTTCGTTTAACAAAACAGGTTCAATCCATCAATCACGCTCAAACATTAATTCCAACCTTAGCCTTTATCTCAAGAATCAAAACGTTAAAATTGGCGAATCACTTCGGCCTTTGATACTGCACGTCCAGGAAACGTGTCGAACAGTAGGTATGATCCTTGAGCGTACGTTTGTGTCCAAAAAACTTAATTTACATAAACAAGACTCGACTCATATGACGTCGCTTGTGATAATACTGTTATTATTGTCTCGTTTATTTTTACATTTGATCGATTTTCCGAACCGAGTCTATCACGTTGCAAATAGGCGAAGTACCTACAATAGTATTATATTAAAAAAAAAAATGTATTTGTGACTCAATTAATTTGAATTAATAATAATAATGGTACTTAATACAATATTTTATATGATATCGACACTATTATCTGTTTGTCCTTTTTTGGCAAAGGCCTCCTTCGACCTCTTCTATTACTCTCTATCTCTCGCTTTCCTTATCCAAGATTTTCCTGCAAAATTCTTTAGCTCGTCCTCCCACCTTTTGAACTGTCTCCCCCTTTTCCATTTATTGTATTTTGGGAATCAGTTCCCAAAATACAATAAAGTAATTTGAATTACAACAGAACAAATAGCTTCAAGGCCACCGGAACGGAAGAGATGACAACAATTGGGTACTATATTCACCGTGATGGAAATCCTCAAGATACGAGTACATGTATCAAAGGCCGAAGTGATTCACCAATTTTAATGTTTTTTTATTGAGAATAACTACAATCGTGAGGTCACCCCTCACTTCCTAGGTCCTATCTGAAAATCAGCGATGCTTCGCCTTGGCGGAGCGGCAATAAGCTGAGATAGGACCTTTTCGACCCATACTTAAAACTGCAGCTAATCGCCCTCGCTAGCACTGGTTAACACCCACGCATTGTATTCTACTGTAATTAACTGTGTTTTTTATTATTTGTCTTTCTTGCCATTTGTATTACTTGTCAGGGCTGTAAGCGTATGTGTTGAAAAAAAAACTATGTATATAAATAATTCTTTGCTTTGGTTTTTTATACCACTAAAAAAAGCATGCTTAAATTTTTATTGTACCATATTTTTTGTGTATTTTAGAAAGTTGAGAATGCTGTTGGGAATGGTCCCAGTATTGCCATGAAAAAATCAGCAGATACGTAGATCTTTGAGGGTACTAAGTAAGGGGTAGTCAAAGGCACGGATGAACATTTGTCACAAAGCCGCGTTGATTGCAATTAATATTCTAAGTGACAGGTGCAAGCCCATCGCCGCTTTTTGAAATAATAACCGATAGCAGATTCCTTCGGAACTTTTGCTTATAGGGCATACTGGTTTCCTAACGATGTTTTCCTTCAACATTTGAGCATGTTTAAAAGTAGTTGAGCTCCTTGTGAAGGGCTCGTCCAAGGAGTACTACCACCATACATATTTCTGAAAGCAGTAATTCTCGCATTGTTGTGTTCCGTATTTAAGGGTGCCGGTTAAATTACAGGTACATGAGACGGTTATATCACAAAGTCGCCAACGTGTTACCTCTGGTGTTGCAAGCGTCTATAGGTTACTGTAACCGCTTACTAGCAGGTGCTTACTTCAGCGTGTTTAGTTTCGCGGAGTTTAGTTTCAATTAAAACTTTTAAACATTGCTGTCTTTCTCAATATAAATAAGCAATCTTAAATCTATTTATTCATTTGTTTTATATGAATATGTTGTGTAGGTAATTTGTGTTTTGAAAATGTTGTATGGATTAAAATCTGTAGTAAATAAATAAATAATAAAAAAGGAGTTCTAAGGTGAGTTTCTTTAAATCCTAACTGCAATGTAAGACTGCTAATTTGGAAAGTTAATGTTACCTCTCAAATAGAAGGTGACTTAGATTTTTTGCAAAAATAGCAAGATGTTATCTATGTAAGTATTTGCTTTCTAATAAAAGTGTGTACAAGTAACTACGTGTATATCTACTAACTTCGCGCTTTGTACAGAACAAACTCAGGTATAACACACTATGTTAGGGTTCTGAAGTTGTCTAATAATAATAATATCTAAAGGTATCATTGCAAATTATTCTAAACAAATTTTCGATGTTAGTTCTTACCAAATATTAAACGCTTTAACTGTTTTATGCTTCTAAGAGTAAGTACACAGTTAAAAAAATCGAGGAGGAAGACACAGATAAATTTTGATACCGGTTATCTAGTAATAAAATCTAGTGAGAAAATATAGTAGAATATAGTTTTTAGGGAGGTACAGGTAGCTTTTATTTTCAGATTGTTTATGGATGTTTCACAAAAAAACAAATATCATCTCCATAATACTTATGCTTTAAACTGTGGGTTGAACTTTTAACCTTAATCGGGTTTATTTATATGTCCACGACAGGACATATAAATAATAATACATAATAACGTTATAAGGTTTCCGTTTTCGCTATTTGTTTTGGGAACCCTAATAATCTATACTAGCTATGCTCGCATGATACCAACAGGGTTTTTATTGATTTTTGAGACACTAAATTCAGGTGAACCATATTTCACACAAATCTGTCTGCCGTATTACTTTCAAAAACATTGTAGACCGTTGCATTTAGAACATACCTCTCGCATCATCTCAGGGTCGAAGACGTAAAGTACCGGCCGTTTTCTTGACATCTTGGCTAGTCGCACCAAATCGCCGTACTTCTCACGAAGCCCCTCTAGTAGACCCAAGCCAACGGTGTGGTGGAAACTGCCTGAGGAAAATAGAAAAAAAATAAAACTATTCACAACAACCTCTTCTTACCTCTTTGGTTTGACGAATAAGCTTGTTTAATTTGTGGAGAATTTCAGATATATTTGAAAAATGTAAGTGCGCGTAACAGTTTAGCCACAGACAGCAAGCAGGTAGTTCTGAATTTAGTTCCAGAACTCAGAAAACTGATTCTGTATATAAATTCTGAACGCTCAGAAATACATAGGTATTTGTAGTCATATACTACAGATATTATGCTATCTTACTTTGCCACCATCAACAGTTTTTTTTTTCAAAACGATCTACTTTATGTCTTTCCGTGCGTTATGAATAAGAACAGAAAAAAAAACGCAACAACAACAAACAAACGCGCACTTTTCCTATTGTTTTAATGTCTTAGTTTGCGCTAGGAGGGAGCGAGAAGTTATGAGTTACTATCCTTAACAGATTATAAATTCAGATTCCGAATTCAGAAAGGCCAGCCTCTGCTGAAGTGCTCTCAAACGGTCAAGGAAAAAATGTGAGGAAACCAGTGTGTTTTACGTAGTCACGTGATGCGAGGCTTCTTTGCAAGGTTCACTGAATTTTAAATTGTATTATTTGAAAAAAGAATCAAAGGTTTTCCTCTGTACCTGTTAGCCTAAAAAAAGTTTACGGAACATTAGTTTGCCATGACACCTTGGCACATGTTTTGTGCAAGTCTTTTACGAAGAAATACGCGAAAAAGTTAATATCTCATCGTTAGATTATATTCGATTCATGAGATACGACTACTGCCTTTTTGCTTTCCTAGTTTTTACTAAACCTGAGTGCATCGAACACGGGCTAGTTTATTTAGAAACTTGTTTTTCTAAATATAGCGTACTTGCTCTTACAGCAAAGGGTTCGCTGGCAGTCAGATCATAATCAGGTTTTCAAATCAACTAGCGTTACTCGGGAACTGGTTGTTTCCCAAAGCTATGCTCACATCATCATCATCCAGTACAAACTCACTGCTGGACATCATAAACTTCCTCCAAAGAGTGCTTAAGACGAACTGTTTTAGGCCACCGACTTCCCGCAACCTTAAAAATATTATTGGTCTATCGCGGGCCTTCTTACACTGCGTCAAGTTCATGATCGCTTTTCGGTCGCTAATCGCTAGCAATTGCTGGTTTGGCGAGCTTTATGGTCTGCCTATTGGTACTTCAAATACAGAGAGCTATGTCGTTTAATTTAGTTCTTCTAGGAATTTCCTCGTAGATCTAACATTTACATTACTCAAAAATAACTATTAAAAACTTTCAAACAATAGCCAAAAAAATTATGTTAACAGGATAATTTTGCTTCAAGATCTTCTGGCTAAAAGATCTCAGGAACTCGTTATCGCTTCCCAGTTTGCTTTGAAGTAGTAAAAGAATAAAACTTGAGCTCGCCAGGACTGGCTTGTTAACTGTCCACTTATGTTAAAGTATCCGAAGCGTCTGAACGACGACGTTGGGATTCTAAAAATAGCTGGGTTTATTGCGTAAATCGGATGAAAAAAGTGCAATGAAATACTGCAATTTTGTTCGTAATGTCTATGTATCCTTACTTGGTCACTCAGCAAGACTTCTAGCCATGAAGATCATGACAATGGTATTGAAATTGATGGTAACAGAACCATTGTAGTGAAATGATCCAGTCCGCTTTGCAGAGGCTTTTGAATGCACTGGGATGCAACTATATTATCGATGTTATAAGCTACTCTTCGATTTTGGAACCTTTCATCATTGGTCAAGTATGCTTTAATTATATGTTCTTGAGGTTCCATGAGGCCATGACGAGTTTTTAAAGAAAGATTTTGAACAAAAAAGTCTTTGCGAAACAATACAGTATTTCGCGAGTTTTATTACTGGCCTCAGGAATAAAACAGGATGACGCAGACCGGTTTCGCAAGATCCTTGTGATAAATGATGTGTTTTTTTTTTTTCAAGAAATTTAATTACTTTTGGCCAAACGATACAACTTATTGCTTGGAAGCTTTAAATTTATGTAAAATTATCTTTACATCATTTTGCAAGCAAGTTAACTTTAATTTCGTGTTTCACTTTGATCAAATATTATCCATATACATTTTTTTTTGTAAAAACGTACCTATCATACTGTAGGTATAGTTCATAGTACCACACCTGGTGTCACGGAATAATCCCCTGCACAACACAGAATAAAAACAAAAACAAAGACGCTCACGACTGTCTTCCCCATGGTGGACATCCTCAGATACATAGTCAGTGAGAATATTTTTTAAGGATACCAAGAATGGGGTAGTCAGAGGCACGTCCAAACATTACATTTGATACATATGACAGGTAGCAAGCCCATCGCCGCTTATTGGAACACTAACTGTTGGCACATGCCTTCGAATTTTTGGTTTTGAGGCATGCCGGTTTCCTCGCGATGTTTTCCATCACCGTTTTGAGCACGTGTTAATGCGCACATAAATTTTTCGAGTGGAAAAACCCATTGGCACGGCCGGGTTCGAACCCACGACCTCCGGATGAGAAGTCGGGGTATCGCCCACTAGGCCAACACGGTTTAACCATTGAATTAAAACTAAGCATCGCGGAGTAATCAATATAATGTACCCACAAATATTAACATACCAATGAATTGAGGACCTCTTTGAAGTGGGTAAAAGAACAAACCTGGCAGACTACTTAAGCGTCCTCTGCTGAATGACTAGGACTCGATAAAGATATATATTAGAAAAGGACATTGTTGCCTTTTTTTTATACAACTTAAATGGCAATCAAGCATATAGCTCACCTGTTGGTAAGCGTTATCTATGGACAAACATATTTCCCAACATTATGACAAGAGGGTTAGTTTTTTACCTATTCTCGGCAGCACATGTGCCGAATGCCCCATCATAGGTAGTCCAATTGGTCCCGGGATCTCGCTGAACGGTCTTACTGCTGCAGCTACCGCAGGGCTGGTCAAGCCTCGTCGCTGAGGCGAGGTGGATGTGCGTGTTGATGACGTCACTGAGATGTGTCGTCGGGAGGTTTGTTGGATTCTGGCGGCAAAAAATGTTTTATAAGATTCAAAATAAAAAAGGGTTCTTTTACCGCCGCGAGACAAATGTTTGCATGTTCTGCAGATATTTGTTCCGGACCGTGGTACCACATATACCCACAAACACGAGGGGTATATGAACCACGAGTGCCGTGGTACCACGGCACTCGTTGTTATTGATAACCTAGTGTGGGATCAGGACTATGCATCTTATTAAGTTCGCCTAAGTATTTGTTTTATCTTGTGCAAAAAACCTTTTCTATATATCTGTTGAGAATGTACCTATCGGCGCAAAGGCGTTATTGTGGTTCTACAATGAGCTTCTACAATAAATAGTTGTATTTTGTTTACCTTCAAAACCATTTGTAAACTTAAATGATTAAAGTTTGCAGGTAGTTTTAGCTTGTTCGCACAAGTTGCTTGCCTTTGTCTTTGTTTTTGCATAAATACGGGCGACGGACCGAGTACGATTCATTCTCGCTCGAGCCGTCGGATCGTACAGACCTCGAAAGTCTCTGTACAACCAAGAATAAATTAGAAGAACATCTCCTGGAGTTTCCTTTCGTCATCAACTATGAGCGACCAGCATGCTGGTGATAATAGTGACGTTAGCATTGCTGACGTCACACTTTTTAAATACCACCTTGGAGCTTCTGCTCCGTCATACCTATTATTATTATTTTTTTAATAAGAGCTTGATAATTTTGATCTCTTATTGGATTCATCTAAGATCTGCGAAATAAATAGTTGTATTTTTTTTTTGTGGGGTCTTTCAAAGCAACTGCACAGCTATCTATCTATTGAAGCGAGGTCTTTTTTTAAAAGAAGTCGCGAGATTTTTTGGTGATTCAGAAAAAATAACAGTATACTTAATCATAATCTCATATATATTTTTTTTAATTTTAATATTTATTTATTTAATACAACAAACATTATTATACATGTAGGTACAATCTTAAAAGTTGTTATCATAATATGTTTAAATAGTGTTGTTCTGTATTTAAGGGAATAATAACCAAGGAAACACGGCATTCACTTGAACTCGTTTAATGGCTGACCACCGACTGCCCAACCTCAATATAACTACCCTCATCTAGAATAATGAGAACCTACATATACCACATCCCTCCACCTCTATTAACAAAATAGGTATAGTTAACCTACTTACTAAAACTTATAATTTAACTGTTTCCTAGTTTTCCTAATCGGATACCGGCGGGCAAGTTGAGGTTCCTGTTGTGCATTATTGCTTCCATTAGAATGTATAATCATATATGGACAACATTAGTACCCAAACTAGGATGCCCTGTGGTATGGCCTACTAATGCCCTCCGCCAGACAAAGTTGTATATATACAGTCTTTAGTTATTATATGTATATATAATAACTAAAGACTGTAGTACAATAATTATTAACAAGAAAATAGTAAAATAAAGAAAAAAGTACATTAAAATATAATTGAATATATTAGTTAGGTATTAATTGTATTAAATATTTTATTTTTATTATGCAAGGGCAGTAAGAATGGCTTCTGTAGAAGCATAATCCTGTTCAACAAGCCAGGCTTTTGCTGTGTGTTTAAGCTTATAAGATGTTAGTGCATAAAAATTAAGAATTTTGTCTAGTTTTTATAGTTATGTTACTCATATTATTATAATTATGTCTTCTCGCGAATGTTGTGTTACATTTTATTAATTTAAAGTTTTTTAATGATCTTGCTTCTGTAATATTTGTAGGCTCAAAGTGGAGTGTTTTATGAAATGCCAAAATAGTGTGAAAGAATAAACAATTTGCGAACCGATAAGAGTTCACGCTCCTTGTAAAGAGAGGAAGATGTATATCGAAAGTGCTTGAAAGTCATGACTTTAAGCACCGATCGTTGAGCTCGCTCAACCTTAATGAGGTGTTTTTTGCACGCTCCACCCCAGACAGGAACACAGTAGCTGAGTACAGACTGGCAAAGCGCAAAATATATTGATTTAAGCAAGGGAAAGTTGGCAACTGATCTTAGGTTTTTGAAGATCCAAATGAGTTTACGGACCCGGCTGGAGATCAGCTCAATTTGGGGCAGCCAGTTCAATTGAGAGTCCAATACTATGCCAAGATATTTTATTGAATTTACTTGTTCCAAGAGAAGGCAGCCACATGTGCCGTTGGAGGGGAGAGTGCACGTGTGAGCTTGGATTTTAAGAGAGGGTGTGTTTATATTTAAGATGCTGAAGGTGATGAATTTAGTTTTGGCAAAATTAAGGGTTAGCAGATTTTTTCCTAACCAGCCGATTACATTGCGAAGGCCTTGTTCAGCGTACGTACGTACTAGATCCCAGTTGTTTCCTTCAAAAATGAGTGCTGTGTCATCCGCGAAAGTAAGAATTTTACCGTGCGAGGGTGAGTTTTATAGGCATAGTTCGTTTATGAAGATCAAGAAAAGAACTGGACCCAAGATGCTTCCTTGAGGGACTCCGTATGAGACAGGTTCATCATCACTTACTAGAGTATTGATTATAACTCGTTGCGTTCTATTAGTCAAATAACTTTTAAACAGATTTAGTGGAGCACCACGTATCCCCAGACTTTCGAGTTTAGTTTAGTATAATCAGCCGAAATGCGTCCATTACTGGACATAGTTCTCTCCAATCTCCTTAGAATGCCATGACGAACCTTTGGAGTCTTATTTATTGACTTCCTGTGACGTTCCCAGGTCAAACATATTGTTATTCTAAAAAAAAAAATAAGGTAGGTATCCTACCTAATATCAAATCAAATGAAGACAAACCTAATACCTATATGCAGGACTTATACTATATCAGCAGGATGTAGGTAGGCTATTGATATGCAAAAAGGGGTAAGTGAGTATTATTTAACTGCATTGTTTGCAGTAGGGACATTGAAATAGCTATGCAAGGCATTGAACCGAATCAGTCAGTGTTGTCGAATGAATCCCTTGTTTACCTAGATCGATCCTCAACCCAAAGATAATAAAGGTATTTAAAATACTGGAGGAACTATCAAGGAAACTCGCATTTCGTGGGCTGTAAGTTTGTGTGCCCCTTTAGAAGTATTAAAAAAAAAACAAAAACGTGCTTTTAACCATGTTCTTTGTATACCTAGCAGTACGTATCTGAATTCGTTCAATTTTTTTATGGGTTATTTTTTGCAGCGTAGGCCACTAAGTGAAGTCTTCGATTAGTATGTCGGAGGGGCCACCTTCATGACTGTGGACAATACAAGTAAACACTCACCTTTGTTATTATTTATTGTATTTGTCCTGTCAACGAGTCCTATCTTCCTTGCCTCCAAATTAGCTTTTTTTAAATGGTCCATCTTTCCCGCCAGCTCAAGCGTTGAATACAAATTCTCCGGTTCCAATACTTTTAAATTATCCACGCTTATATCCAATTTTAATTTTGGCATCATTTGATTCGCCGAATTGAAGTTTATAGTCGGTTCAATTTTGGGTAGTATGACCGGCGTGCCTTCATTTTCGTTAGACACTCTGATTGTATTTCTATTTTCCTCATCGGTCAAATCATCGCTACCAGCAACTATACCTTCAGTAGCGTTGCTATCTTCTTTTTCTTTAGTAGACGAGGATTGCTCGATGTCCAAATTGGAAATGAATTTTAAGTGAACATCGGCTTCATCGGTCCAGGAACTGACTTGAACTGATTTAGCCTTCTTCATAATTTCGAGGAACTCAGTCGTAGGAGCGGAAGGCACTTCACCGTAGTCTTTTAGCGTTATGAATATCTTTTTGAGCATTGAAGGCATTTCACTCATAAATTCTGTGAACTTATTTATCTCAAAATGCTCTATGGACAGCAGTTTAAGCCTTAAATCGTCCCTAGCTCTGATGTGTCGAATTTCACTTTGCAGCTTTATCGTTTTGATGTTTTCAGAAAGTTCAGGGCAGTATAAAATTGCTCGTTCGCAGAAAGCACTGAATTTCTTCCTGCTTTTATCCCATTTTGTCCAGGCGCACATAATCTCCGAGTCGAGTTGGTCAGACTGTATTATATGGCTCTCAGCATCGCTCACTTGAGAAGGAGTGTCTTCTGTGCATATCTAGATGAAGATAAACACAAACATAACTAGTATGTCCAATTCAATGGCGAAAGAACCTATTTGTGATGTATGACAACACAAACATGAGTAGTATTTTCTGTTGTCATACATCACAAATGTGTTGTACCGTCTTCGTTATTATATTAAACGGGTTTTTATCGCGTTTATCTATTTTACCGATGTTTCGACTGTGCTGCAACAGCCGTGGTCACGAGTTGACTGGTATATTAAGCTATCGTCGAGAAAGGAAGGTTATAAATTTAATTGTTTTTATTTGGTAGATAATAAGTATAATATACACCCACCATACACATACATATTCCAGACCCCCACACTAGGATTCATCAATTAAAATGTCGATCACGTGATCATGTCTAGGCAATACACATGGATGTTTTTTGCGCGTAATCGATCTCAGCTTTAATAAGCCGGCCGCCGACGCGAATAAGGCCGTTTTCGTCTAAAGCAGGGCTTCAGTTTTTGCAAGGCGGGTGTACAATTTTCACCTGCTTTTAATTTATTTATATCGTCATTCAAATAGACGTGTCGTAATGCGGTAATAATTTTATTTTCAGCGTATTCTAAATCAGTATTACTCAAGTAAGTTCTGCGCGGTAATATTCGGGAAAAGCGGTACACATAAACCAATAAGCGTTGTAACTTCGACAAAGAAGAAATGCGATGAGCGAGCTCGTCCCAGTCTTACTATAATAACCATAACTCCTGGATCTCCTTGCTTGGCATAAAGTACAGCAGGAGCTACTAGGCCTAAATTGTTCCATAAGCGAGCGACGAAAGGATACTACGTTTAGTACAGCAGAACTGTCCCAATGCGTATCTAAAATTTGATGAGGGACTTCCTTATTAATTTCCAGATCCGACGAGGCACAGTGAGAAGCGGGAATAGCGCGGATGTCAACATTAATTTATAGAACGGCATCCCTAAAAATATGGTAGAATTGTTTTTCTAGAGTTGGCATCTCTCTCTTCCTGGTGAACCGCAATGGCGTCCGACATGTTTCAATAAAATGTAAAACTAATTAATTCTTTCCATTGTTTCTTTGCTAAATAAACCCCAATAACACACAGGTTATGGGCCCAGCCGTAAGGCAATAAAATCAGTGTAAAACCAGCGATAAAAGTTAAAATAAAAACAGAAAAATGGTCTCGAAAATTGAAGACGGCGAGGTTGAAAAACTAACCTCTTCGAAAAATTACCACTTGTGGAAATTCGAACTAGAAATTTATATTAAAGCAAACGCGCTTGAAGAAGAGTTAAAAAGATCAACCACAGAAAAATCGGAAACAGTAAACGCTCAAAAAGATGCTAAAGCCCAAAAATTGATAATCAGCTCAATTGACAGAAAGCTGAAAGCTCACATAATTGGCTGCAAAACGGCCGCCGATATGTATAAAAAACTATGTAGCATCTTTGAAGGCAATGAGGAAAGAAACAAGTCGGGCATCCTTCAAGAGTTCTTCAACTTTTAATATAAAAATCAGACAATGACTCAACTTATAACTGAAATCGAAAATCTGGCAATGAGATTGAACAACCTTGGTCAGAAGGTTGATGACGAGCTGGTAATGTCAAAAATACTTACCTGTTTACCAGAAAAATACAAATTCTTTATAACGGCATGGGAGTCGACCCAGGATGAACATAAATACTTGACTAATTTAACAAACCGGTTACTCATGGAAGAGACCAGACACAGCAGTGATAAAAAAGTTGAAGAACCAGTGGCCTACAAAGCAACACACAAAAAGATAAAATGCTTCAAATGTGGAAAAATTGGTCACATAAAAACAGATTGTAAGATGTGCAGTATTTGTAAAAAATACAATCACAGTGAGAAAGATTGTAAGAACAAAGACAAACAGTGCAATATTTGCAAGAAAACAAACCACAAAGAAGAAAATTGTTTCTTCCGGAAAATAAAGAAACTGCATTTTTCACAAGTGATAACACACTTACAAAATTTGTTGTAGACTCAGGCAGCATGTAGCCGTTATAATACGTGGTATCCAGATCTGAGTTTTTATAAACGTATTTTAGCTGCAAAACATCACACTATAAAAAATTTAAAAACATCAGGCTGGTCGATAAATAAAAAGTTGTGTTTTCACGTAGTAATAATAAATAAATAATGATGGTAATTTTTCACACGCAAGCTTGTGTTATGGGAACTACATTACCGATATATATTTTTTGTATTTTTTTGTAAATACACATTATACATAGAAAACACCCAGACCCGAGACAAATATTTATAGATCATACAAAAATTTGCCTCGCGACAGCAATCGAGCCCGCAAACTTCTGCGTCTCAGGCGTGTTTTCGCTCACTGCGTCACAGAGTCAGTAAAGTCGTTAGACTCACTTCAAAACGTTACATCGTGACGTTATTTGTTTATGTGATCTCCAGATTTCAACGTAGATAAATATATTTTAGCTAACGTGGTCCGCTGCAGAGTGTCACACAATAAATAGTAGGAAAACATCAGGCTGGTCTATCGACCACCTGGATGCATTATGCTGCGTACGCACAAGTTTTAAAGACCGAAGGAATCAGAACGAAACTACAGTTTTCCACACATACGAGCCATGTATGTCCAATGTAGTAGTTTATATAAAAACTCAGGCTCAGTTACTTACGGTATTTTTGTAGGTTAAAGGTTTTAAAAGGACAAAAATAAATTTTAATGAATCAGTGAACATTTTTATGAGCTTTAATTCAAATTACAGAGATAATTAACTTAAAATATCGTCGTTTTCCAAGAAACAAGGATGGTAAATATCTGTTGTAACGATCATGAGATTATGTTCTGTGGCGCAGTGGGCGAAGGCCCGCCTGAGACGCAGAAGGTTGCGGGTTCGATTCCCGCGCGGGACAAATGTTTGTATCTGCAAATATTTGTCTCGGGTCTGGGTATTTTCTATGTATAATATGTATGTATTTACAAAAAAAAAGTATATAAGTAGTATATCAGTCATGTAGTTCCCATAACACAAGCTCTGCTTACTTTGGGGCTAGATGATGCTGTGTGAAAAATGTCCAGCTTTATTTATTTATTATTTATTTATTAATTATTGTGTTTTGTATAATAATGTACTAAATATTTTGTTGTGAATAAAAATCATAAATAATAAAAATTTAACCGTTTCTTTTGTTTACAAAATAAGATAGGAACTTGCCTACTTAGTTAATTTGGTTACTTAAAGTTTATCAAATACTTACAACCTTGCATTTAGGTATTTCACTACAGGTTGTGATAAGTATGCAGAGATAAGACACGTATTGTCTATGTCAAACATACACCTACCAAAATAAACTGATTAACAGATTTCTTAATAATAATTCATTTATTTCAGGCAACACAGTAAAGTACCTACACGTATCTACGCATACAGGGCCCATAATATAAATACTTATACACTAAAATACATTAGTTTTTGTTTAATATACTTATATGTATTAACAAAAACTAATTTATTAAGCACATATTTTACTTAAACCAGTAAGTATTACATTTGATTTGATGGTATCACAATTCCTAACAACATGGGCTCAGGCTTAGTCCGAGTAACAAGACAACCGTTTTGCATAATAATTAATAGAGAAGACAAAAAAAAGCAAGTTTCTCCTTTCCGTCAGACAAATCGAGACACAAAATTCAATGTTGTCTTCTTTTCCATCGACAAAACTTATTGTGGTACTGTGGTCTAGTATTATAATATCTGTAATGTGGTATAAATAAAATGATTAATTGTATGTCCTCTCCCAGAAGCTTTGACGCCGCCTCCGCTGGGTGGATAAGCAGACTCGGTTAATCAGTGATTGGTTCATTTTTTAACACCAGATTCAAACCTTGGCTTTGAAAAAAAGATTGAAATGTCTCCAAATACCCCGAGTATTTGGAGTATTTGGAGTCTAGTGTAATGTACTCGCACTAACTGATAGCAATGATAAAATAGGGAATTCTAGTATGGGCAAGGGTTTTATAGATAGATCCACTGCACCAACTTGGATCTGCTAAGAAATTGTTCATTCCTTTTTCAATTTTTCAATCAACAAGCCGTGCCCAGTAGATAACGAAGAAAATTGGTTCGATGTCTTCAGTCTGTGGTTTAATTCAATTAGGTCATCTCGTTTTATTTGCGGAGGCTGAAAAACGTTGACCCTGTTGCATTCCACTCAGTTTTTAAGCTAAAAATATACTTAATTAAGTGCAAAGTATTTATCTTTGAACCTTCACGATCATTTCAAGTAGGTAGTTTTAGATCAGGGATCTCAGTTTTGAGATTCTTTTCAGTTTTATGTTTTCTTCCTTATTAACCTACTTACTTAAAATTCGAATAACAGGATGGTTTTTGTATCTTGTGTGGGGATAATGTTGTGAGCACGTTTTCAACAAAATATAAGCCAAAGCCGCTACTTTTTTGAAATGTTTGTCCGTAAGTTAAATAAATAAATAATGGTGAACATTTTAACACAGCATCTAGCCCCAAAGTAAGCAGAGCGTGTGTTATGAGAACTAAAATGACTGATATACCTACTACTTAAATACATATTATACATTGAATACACCCATATCCCGAGACAAATATTTGCAGATACAAACATTTGTCCCGCGGCGGGAATCGAACCCATAACCTATTACGTGTCAGGCGGGCCTTCGCCCACTGCGCCACAGAGGTACGGGATGAGGAAATCAGAAACTCCTCGCTTGTAATCAGGATTAACTTTGGTTGCACTGAATTAATTTCGATGAAATGTAAAAGTAAATCTACCGGTTTCTGCAATGACCACAGAAAAGCGAAAACCAGTCTCACAACTTTGGGTATCACAATTTTGCGCCATATCAATTGTTCACCGTGACAAGAATTCTGATTCTAATTTCTAATGACTCATATGACTTACGTATAGTGTGGAAATGAGTGGCATTTGAATATGCATGAAGGTATGAAGAATGCAAACTTGATAGGTACTTTATTACGCAGTTGCAAGTTCAAGGATAATGTTAATTTATCAGTAAGGTGATACTGTTTAGTCTATGTATTATGTGCGGTGGTTAGTATTACACACAATACCGAATCTTAAACTGCATCAAGACTCAAGCTAAGATTTCGTGCCTACCGTGTTTTTATGTTAAATGTCTACATTGAGATTGAGTTTGGAATGCGATCTTGCGTGGTCTACGGATTTTAAAGTTAGGTACCTAAATATATCATAAAAGTTATTGGGTAATGTGAATTCAGAAATGGTGTTTTATCTCAAATCCATGTATTTGAGATGTTATGATTTAGGATTATTTTTCTTATTTGCTACACTTTATTTTCTAGAATTTGAGTGCTTTGGATAATTCTACAATAGATTCTACAAAATACTACCAGTTCGATAATGGTATCATCGACCTACCTAGAACCTGCCTATCGCAAAATTTGTTACGCTAAAAAAAGAAAAAGGTATACCTAGGTGATTGGTGAAACACGTGTAGTTTCACCTTTGCTAGGGGTAACATAAGAGATAAGCTAGGTAGATGTTATATAGAGAAATGTTATATACCTAGTATATACCATTTTGGTATAGGTCAACTCATACATGTTAGGAATTTATAAGACAGCCTTATCTATACTTCATTGAATCTTAATTTACCTGATCTCGATAGATTCCTATAATCGTTTATATCCACAGAACACAAGTAAGATTTCCTGAGCCATCTTGAGTCCCTGCTGCCAAAACGAAATTTACAAAATGCTATTTCGTTAATAATGCCTACCTACTACTTCATTATACATATTATATTAAGCTAAATAATAATTTATAAGTTTTTTTATTTTTATCCTTTTCCCCTTCCCTTCTCTGGTATGTATTGGGAAAGGTACTTTGCCGTCTACAAATTGTGTTTTTATGCAAAATCAGACCATTGTAGTTCGATGCATCCAGGTTGCCTCGCCATATTTTCCTGGGCATTATGCGGCGTCTTCGACCTTTTCCGGTTACCCATTGGGTTTACGAGTTTTGTCCAACCTTCTGGATGCATTCGAGTCACGTGACCTGCCCAGTCCCACTTTATATCCCATGATAGACTCAATGCGTAGATCTTTGAGGGTAGTCAGAGGCACGTACAAACATTGACATAACATACATACATCGTGCATGTTATTTAACAAACGCATTTTTTATATTTGTTGATTGCGGTCTATACAGCAAAAAAAAAAAAATATAATTTTATCTGATGAACGGATTTTTTTTTAATTGGTTGGTTACGGTTAGTATCCCCACCAGAAATAGTATTAAATATTATAAAATTGATAAATCATATAATTACCCAATAATAATAAATTTTTAAAGCTACTTACAGCGATTGCCGAACCAGCAAAGTTGATTTCGCCATTTTGATAACCTTTTTATTAACCAACAAAAAAGTAAACAAAAAACACACAAAAACTAAATATGGCTTGTCACAACTTTCACTTGCGCACCGCCATTTTGAAGATTTTCACAATTTTATAATTCACGATATATTTTTATAAATTTAAAATACAACACTACTTCTTTCGTTCGCGCCCGCCGGCTAATAATGTGTGTGCATTGCTTCTGTACCTACCTACACGCGTAGGTACTAACTCCCACTATTGCTTACCATATTGAGATTTTAGTGCTGTCAACACTTTGTCGATAAGAACATGCTCTTTATAACATGCGTTTGTCCTACTATAAATTCATCGTTTAATAAATCAGTGAAGTGCCTATTGATTGCGCGTTCCTGAGGTCAGTCGATTTACAGACTATCAATGCCAAATAAGTAGGTACCTATATGCATATAAATTAATTGTAATCACAAGGATAATTTAGAATTGACGATTTGTAAACTATGTGAATTTAAGTTGTTATTATGTACATTTTCGCTCAAGCCGCCAAGGAGAATCCTTGAAGGAAGACTTACCTAAATCGAACGCGGTCAGAACTCGTTCGACGAGACATTATCTATATTATTTTATTATTAATATAATATAGATATGTATCTATAATTAAATATATTATGTACCTATCTACTACTAGGCAAAATAATGCATAACCATACTGTGTTAATAAGTTGCATTAAGTATAATGTTTTATCCGTCTATCTATAAGTACCTACAGTAGAAAACGAATGAATACAGACTACAGTCTACAGCCTATCTATACCCTACAGCCTAACTTTTGTAGTTATGAAGACTTGAGGTATTGATAGAGAATTCTCGTCACCTCACTTTATCACAAGTAGGCATGTGACTACTCTTTCTACACTATGATCAAGTAGCACCAAATACTACTATCGATAATGACGGTATTTAACGATAGTAAACAAACAAGGCGCCTGAAGCGCATCACTAGAGATCGAACTTTGCTCCCAATCTTTGTTTACATCAAACCAGGCAGTGGTACCTACCGATCAATTGCCACCAAGGATGTCTATTGGTTAGGTACCTGTTTGTGACGTAACAGGACTATAATGTTACTGGTATGATGTAGTTCATATAGGTAGGTAGAAAGACAGATAGATTGATAGATAGCTCTTTATTGTACACCACATAATATTTTGCTTACAACATCAAACAGAACAGAGCAAATTACGAGCTAATCGCGGGAGTACAATGGACGGATATCGCTTGTAGCGTTCTCTTTCAGACAACCTTTGGATGGACAGGAATTGATGGACGGTGGTGTATAGATAATACAAACATACACAGTGACGAATTATAATGTATAATTGTTTCAAGTTTCATTTTAGATTTATTCGACTGATTTACATCAAAGGGCGGAAGTTGAGTTCATTACATTGCATTTTGCAAAAGACCCTTCTCGATAACATGTAGGTACATTTTTTTCTAAATCTGAATTTGTTTACTCAAAGATTAAATAAATAAATAACGCTGGACATTTTTCACACAGCATCATCTAGCCCCAAAGTAAGCTGAGCTTGTGTTATGGGATCTACAAGACAAGAATTTTTTTTTGTAAATACATACATACATTTACATATAATTATATATAGAAAACACCCAGATCCCGAGACAAATATTTGCAGATGCAAACATTTGTCCCGCGGCGGGAATCGAACCCGCAATCTTCTGCGTCTCAGGCGGGCCTTCGCCCACTGTGCCACGAAGGTTAAAACTGTTGATGACAATAGGGTTGGCTCATTCCACACCATGGATTTATTTGGCAATACAGCGAGGGTATGCCACCTGTGCTCTTGACACCTTGTTGTTGCTTTGCAATACGTATTTAGTTAATTTCTAGCTCTAGCTTTTTTAAGGTTAGTTTAAATTTTTTTTATTAAAAAGTGAAAATAAAAAAACTGCTAACCTTTTGCTCTTTTTTATTTTATGATTATGTTTACTTATACACTAAAATGCTTATGTATTCGCTTCTTAAATTGAAACAATTAAATTTCGAATTAATATTTTTTTTACGACCCTCAAAAAATATTATTATAAGTATTACAATTTGATAATTGTAACCTTTTTGCTTGTAACCTTTTTGCTTGTTTGTTTGATTCAAGCTCGATTGAATCAAACAAACATTGGCGCGTATAGAAAGACCCACGTGGCGAATCTCATTCACAACTATTACACCAAGCGTAGCCGCAGAATAAACGACAGTTAGTAAATACTAAGAAGGTAGGTAAATATCCTACTATACTACTACTATTATAAACGCGAAAGCTTGTGAGGATGGATGTTTCTTACTCTTTCACGCAAAATCTACTGAACGGATTTTGATTAAACTTTACAGTAATATAGCTTATACATCAGAATAACACATTATAATTATATTGTGTGATTTAGCCATTATTTAACGATAAGTATCAATTAAGTCACTAAAATAACACATAGGCTACTTTTTAACCGGTACAACGCGGGCGAAGCCGTGGGTAGAAGCTAGTACATAATAAAAACGTAAGTGTGTCATTGATCAAGGTAGGTTTTTACTTATTTACAAAATATGTAAATACCTAGGCGGTCAACGACGGTGCGTTTGTAAATATTATTATACCTATCTATTGTAGGTAGGTTATGCAAAATAGGTGTTATTGGACGAAATGTGTCGCCAGTTATTTATATGCTTGTTTTTGTTATTACCTATATTTGTCCACCTGTGTACTTACATAGGCGGTGGGAACATTATTTCGTATTTAGTTATTGCTTTCATGTAGGTACCTACATATATATCCAGAGGTCTTATGATTATACATATAGAAATAGGAATATGAACCCCGTTAGAGCGCTGCATTTTGAGTTCGATATACCTACCTACCTATATCCGTAATGACAATAATTTTAATAGAGCGAATAATCAAATATCTAGTTATAACCAAACAACATAATTCACAGAAAAAATTAGGATGAAAGTTCTAAAGAATTTACCATATTAAGGCCCGGTCATACACACGTGGGTGGTAGCAATACATTCAGGTGAAGTTTGACAACCACTTGACAACCACTTGACAACCACTCGACAACCACTCGACAACCACTCGACAACCAATCCCCTTTGATCGCCACCGCCACCGCGCCCGCGTCTATTTGACCGGCTCTTAGTGTTCCTATAGTGCTTACCTTCCTATCTCCCTCTAACTCTTGAAACAAATATACAAAATCAAAATGAAAATATCAATAAAAATGATAAAAAGAAAATTAACATAAGTAAACTTAAAATGAATTAAATACAAAATTATAGGGAAAATATTTTTGTAAGATTACAAAAGTTTGTAAAACTGAGTGTGTTTCACCTTTATACTCAACTCTTAGACCAATTATAAACACATGTAAGAAATAAACAAAACGATAACAAAGTCTATGAATACTTTTATCAGAGGTATAAGAAAATAACTCTTGAACCACTGTTGAAAATATTCAATAAGTATTTTAGAACTAATTTAGCTCGTACTTCTTACTGTTCTGTAGGTAGGTACTGTTCTGGATGTTATTCAAATACCTACGTCTGTCTATGTACAGAGCACTATTAATATGATTTCCATGGTCTAGGTTCAACTACATAGTTCACGAGTTTTTTTAATTACAATTACAATTACTGTTACATATCTATGCTGAGTACCTACATCTTAATTAACGCACTACCGCTCCACTCTTCATCACACAAAGCTGTTAGCTGGAATAAAATGCTAATTTGCATTAAATTTGCCTATTTGTTTTATCTTGTGCAATAAAGCTTTTTCTATCTATCTGTTTATCTAACCTTGCAATGGTTTCTTGGGTTATTACGGTTAGGGACTGCGAAGAAAATGAACTGCGGGGCCCTAGAGACAATTTCAAAATAAAAAATATATTCACTCTCAGTAGGGACACGCCCACTGTTATTTTTTTAACAAACCTAACTATATTCAGTACAGTCAATTATAGTCAGTTTAAGGTGAATGTAAGTACCGATTTTATGTAGATACATAGGTATGATAAGTATGTAGCGACATCTCTCGCCACATGACTGAGCTACGTTACATCACATCAACGAAGAGCTAACACAGATGGCACTACTGCATTGGAGTGTCTAGATCGCGTAAGCGAAGCGTTCACGCAACTTGAACATATATAATACCTCCGACAAACAACTGTCGGTCCTAGGACCCCGGGCAAGTGTATCAGATGGATCAGCCCCGTGGAAGATCTTCCCCACAGCAAATGGAGGACACAATACCAACCGCGTTCTCCATATGTATAATTTCTGATAAGAAAAGAAAAAAAGGGAAATGAAGCAGAGATTTCTTGTATTGTGGGTACGTGATCTGACGCGCATTTCGCTTTTTTATCTCGAAACCTTGTCTACGTGATGTTGAGCCAGCAACCCTGCCCGTTACAAAATGATAGCAACACGTCATGTCATGTCCACCCCCGGATGATAACCCTAAGGGCATAGTAGGTACCTACAATCTTAAATCATCATGTCCGTTTGTTCACCGGCCGTTTTATTTATGTTTTGCTGTAAGTTTCTCACAAACTCACAGATAAGACCAAAACGTTTTAGAGCTACAATTTACACAGAACTTACAACACTACAAAATATACAAATCATAAAAATGATTTTTTTATAAAAGTGAAAGACATATACATTTGGTTCTTGAGCAATCATCGATTTATACATCTAGCTATGTTACTATTCCGGGAAAAAATAATATTTGCCGCTCTTTACATTACTTATGTCATACATAAGCATGTTATCCAGAGATGTTGCAAGTTTTAAACTACTTAAAAAGGAGGTTATTAGGAGCAGTATGTATGTCATATTTGTTGGATTGGAATTATTGGAATATTCAAATAATATGTTCGTCTACCAGGGCTCCTTAAAGTGTACACCAAATTTCACGAGTGTATGTAGGTATGTTTGTCCAAGAATTTTTCAGAAACTACTGATAGCATTGACATTTTTATTTTAAATTGTTTGTCCTGACTGGCTGACTGGTCTATCAACGCACAGCTAAACAACTTACGTATGGGAGTATTGGTATGGATATACGTGAAAGTAATGTATTGCAGAAATATCATCATCCTGAGGTCTTCAAAATGGCAGAGAAATACCTAGATTTTATATTAAATCCACTACACTAATATTAAAAATATTTAGGATGGACCTTCAGGGTGGACAATAAAGGTTACACCTCTTTTATCCTATAAAACTAAAAGGACTTTTTCGTCGTTTCGTTTCGGAGAACTATATTTTGCATCGTAACTCGAGGACATAACGGTCGAGCGAATGCGTTTCTTACGAACGCCCTGCCTTAACGGTAAGAGCTACTAAAATTGGGTGAATTTCCTTGTTCGGGTTTTTGGTTAAATCAGTAATTCATCCGAATAATAATATATGCCTTTATGAATTACAAAATTCATAAAATACTTTTTTAGTAGCCGCTGACCGCTCTCTATTTGGCCGCCCCTCATTTTTGCCTCTCTGGGCAATTGCTCGGATTTCCCCCCCTCGCCCCTTCCTGCTTCCAAAAAGTTATATTACTAACCTCTTCGAAAAAAATATACTTCTTATTCTAAATTAAAATCGTTGCGTGGCACACTGACTTTCTATCAACGCACGTTGCAACTTACAGTGGCCTCGTGGCTTGAAAGGAGTGTTTATGATTTTTGTTATGTAAGGGTCTACCTAATTCAAATACTAAGTGGGGGGAAACAATAATATTTTTTTTAAAATTTAACCACTAGATTGTGCAACGAAACGATCAAGTTGGTATTGAAACAGTTATATTTTTTGTAAAAAATACAACCAAAATAAAACCGACTTCAAATACCGGGAAGGTGACAAAATGAATGAATATGAAATTACATCCCCCATTTTTTAACCCTTTATAAAAGTGGAATTTAATTATTAAAATCGGTTCACAATTGGCGAAGATGTCGCTTAACATACATACAAAAAATAAAACATACATACTTATTAAGGCTGAAAAAATGGGTGACGAAATTTCAAATTGGACTTTGTATAATTTTTTTTCTTGAAGTCTGTTGTATGGAATTTAATGTTCTATAAATTATTGTAAGCAAGTTAAAAAACTCTACGCGAACAAAATATGGGCGTTCACAGTACAAGTATTTGATAGATATAGGTAAATTATATCAAAAGACTCTTCCCGGGACGAACTTAGCTCTTCAGAATAAATATGCCTCAGAGGATGTTTGGTTTGCGTCGTGTTTTATCAGAAGTACGTAGTTACTTATTGTGGAGTTGAAACTGTGAAGGAAATGAAACGCCTTATAAATTCGGAATGTGGCAAAATTTTCGACTTTTCACTTTGGTACCAATCTCTTAAAATTATAGAAATTTATGTGAGTGAGCCGAACTTTTTATACCTACCTACTTAAGGGTGAATTACTACTTAGTAACCGTACCCTATGGCTGTATGTATTTGGGAAGTCAAATGTTTATGCATTGGTTTCCACAGAAGTTTTATCGTTTATTGAGGTATGTCTCTAAAACTGATGAGCATTTTCTATGCTCTATGCCCAAGCTTCCTGGCAGTATCTAAAATAAGACTTGACACATTTACCGAGTTTCTTAAGTGCTCACGTGACTTTGCTGTCTGCTACTTTTAGTAGATCCCAGTTGTTTCCTTCAAAAATGAGTGCTGTGTCATCCGCGAAAGTAAGAATTTTACCGTGCGAGGGTGAGTATTATAGGCATAGTTCGTTTATGAAGATCAAGAAAAGAACTGGACCCAAGATGCTTCCTTGAGGGACTCCGTATGAGACTGGTTCATCATCACTTACTAGAGTATTGATTATAACTCGTTGCGTTCTATTAGTCAAATAACTTTTAAACAGATTTAGTGGAGCACCACGTATCCCCAGACTTTCGAGTTTAGTTTAGTATAATCAGCCGAAATGCGTCCATTACTGGACATAGTTCTCTCCAATCTCCTTAGAATGCCATGACGAACCTTTGGAGTCTTATTTATTGACTTCCTGTGACGTTCCCAGGTCAAACATATTGTTATTCTAAAAAAAAAATAAGGTAGGTATCCTACCTAATATCAAATCAAATGAAGACAAACCTATATGCAGGACTTATACTATATCAGCAGGATGTAGGTAGGCTATTGATATGCAAAAAGGGGTAAGTGAGTATTATTTAACTGCATTGTTTGCAGTAGGGACATTGAAATAGCTATGCAAGGCATTGAACCGAATCAGTCAGTGTTGTCGAATGAATCCCTTGTTTACCTAGATCGATCCTCAACCCAAAGATAATAAAGGTATGTAAAATACTGGAGGAACTATCAAGGAAACTCGCATTTCGTGGGCTGTAAGTTTGTGTGCCCCTTTAGAAGTATTAAAAAAAAAAAAAAAACGTGCTTTTAACCATGTTCTTTGTATACCTAGCAGTACGTATCTGAATTCGTTCAATTTTTTTATGGGTTATTTTTTGCAGCGTAGGCCACTAAGTGAAGTCTTCGATTAGTATGTCGGAGGGGCCACCTTCATGACTGTGGACAATACAAGTAAACACTCACCTTTGTTATTATTTATTGTATTTGTCCTGTCAACGAGTCCTATCTTCCTTGCCTCCAAATTAGCTTTTTTTAAATGGTCCATCTTTCCCGCCAGCTCAAGCGTTGAATACAAATTCTCCGGTTCCAATACTTTTAAATTATCCACGCTTATATCCAATTTTAATTTTGGCATCATTTGATTCGCCGAATTGAAGTTTATAGTCGGTTCAATTTTGGGTAGTATGACCGGCGTGCCTTCATTTTCGTTAGACACTCTGATTGTATTTTTATTTTCCTCATCGGTCAAATCATCGCTACCAGCAACTATACCTTCAGTAGCGTTGCTATCTTCTTTTTTTATTATGCTACATTCTTTAGTAGACGAGGATTGCTCGATGTCCAAATTGGAAATGAATTTTAAGTGAACATCGGCTTCATCGGTCCAGGAACTGACTTGAACTGATTTAGCCTTCTTCATAATTTCGAGGAACTCAGTCGTAGGAGCGGAAGGCACTTCACCGTAGTCTTTTAGCGTTATGAATAGCTTTTTGAGCATTGAAGGCATTTCACTCATAAATTCTGTGAACTTATTTATCTCAAAATGCTCTATGGACAGCAGTTTAAGCCTTAAATCGTCCCTAGCTCTGATGTGTCGAATTTCACTTTGCAGCTTTATCGTTTTGATGTTTTCAGAAAGTTTAGGGCAGTATAAAATTGCTCGTTCGCAGAAAGCACTGAATTTCTTCCTGCTTTTATCCCATTTTGTCCAGGCGCACATAATCTCCGAGTCGAGTTGGTCAGACTGTATTATATGGCTCTCAGCATCGCTCACTTGAGAAGGAGTGTCTTCTGTGCATATCTAGATGAAGATAAACACAAACATAACTAGTATGTCCAATTCAATGGCGAAAGAACCTATTTGTGATGTATGACAACACAAACATGAGTAGTATTTTCTGTTGTCATACATCACAAATGTGTTGTACCGTCTTCGTTATTATATTAAACGGGTTTTTATCGCGTTTATCTATTTTACCGATGTTTCGACTGTGCTGCAACAGCCGTGGTCACGAGTTGACTGGTATATTAAGCTATCGTCGAGAAAGGAAGGTTATAAATTTAATTGTTTTTATTTGGTAGATAATAAGTATAATATACACCCACCATACACATACATATTCCAGACCCCCACACTAGGATTCATCAATTAAAATGTCGATCACGTGATCATGTCTAGGCAATACACATGGATGTTTTTTGCGCGTAATCGATCTCAGCTTTAATAAGCCGGCCGCCGACGCGAATAAGGCCGTTTTCGTCTAAAGCAGGGCTTCAGTTTTTGCAAGGCGGGTGTACAATTTTCACCTGCTTTTAATTTATTTATATCGTCATTCAAATAGACGTGTCGTAATGCGGTAATAATTTTATTTTCAGCGTATTCTAAATCAGTATTACTCAAGTAAGTTCTGCGCGGTAATATTCGGGAAAAGCGGTACACATAAACCAATAAGCGTTGTAACTTCGACAAAGAAGAAATGCGATGAGCGAGCTCGTCCCAGTCTTACTTTAATAACCATAACTCCTGGATCTCCTTGCTTGGCATAAAGTACAGCAGGAGCTACTAGGCCTAAATTGTTCCATAAGCGAGCGACGAAAGGATACTACGTTTAGTACAGCAGAACTGTCCCAATGCGTATCTAAAATTTGATGAGGGACTTCCTTATTAATTTCCAGATCCGACGAGGCACAGTGAGAAGCGGGAATAGCGCGGATGTCAACATTAATTTATAGAACGGCATCCCTAAAAATATGGTAGAATTGTTTTTCTAGAGTTGGCATCTCTCTCTTCCTGGTGAACCGCAATGGCGTCCGACATGTTTCAATAAAATGTAAAACTAATTAATTCTTTCCATTGTTTCTTTGCTAAATAAACCCCAATAACACACAGGTTATGGGCCCAGCCGTAAGGCAATAAAATCAGTGTAAAACCAGCGATAAAAGTTAAAATAAAAACAGAAAAATGGTCTCGAAAATTGAAGACGGCGAGGTTGACAAACTAACCTCTTCGAAAAATTACCACTTGTGGAAATTCGAACTAGAAATTTATATTAAAGCAAACGCGCTTGAAGAAGAGTTAAAAAGATCAACCACAGAAAAATCGGAAACAGTAAACGCTCAAAAAGATGCTAAAGCCCAAAAATTGATAATCAGCTCAATTGACAGAAAGCTGAAAGCTCACATAATTGGCTGCAAAACGGCCGCCGATATGTATAAAAAACTATGTACCTAGCATCTTTGAAGGCAATAAGGAAAGAAACAAGTCGGGCATCCTTCAAGAGTTCTTCAACTTTTAATATAAAAATAAGACAATGACTCAACTTATAACTGAAATCGAAAATCTGGCAATGAGATTGAACAACCTTGGTCAGAAGGTTGATGACGAGCTGGTAATGTCAAAAATACTTACCTGTTTACCAGAAAAATACAAATTCTTTATAACGGCATGGGAGTCGACCCAGGATGAACATAAATACTTGACTAATTTAACAAACCGGTTACTCATGGAAGAGACCAGACACAGCAGTGATAAAAAAGTTGAAGAACCAGTGGCCTACAAAGCAACACACAAAAAGATAAAATGCTTCAAATGTGGAAAAATTGGTCACATAAAAACAGATTGTAAGATGTGCAGTATTTGTAAAAAATACAATCACAGTGAGAAAGATTGTAAGAACAAAGACAAACAGTGCAATATTTGCAAGAAAACAAACCACAAAGAAGAAAATTGTTTCTTCCGGAAAAATAAAGAAACTGCATTTTTCACAAGTGATAACACACTTACAAAATTTGTTGTAGACTCAGGCAGCATGTAGCCGTTATAATACGTGGTATCCAGATCTGAGTTTTTATAAACGTATTTTAGCTGCAAAACATCACACTATAAAAAATTTAAAAACATCAGGCTGGTCGATAAATAAAAAGTTGTGTTTTCACGTAGTAATAATAAATAAATAATGATGGTAATTTTTCACACGCAAGCTTGTGTTATGGGAACTACATGACCGATATATATTTTTTGTATTTTTTTGTAAATACACATTATACATAGAAAACACCCAGACCCGAGACAAATATTTATAGATCATACAAAAATTTGCCTCGCGACAGCAATCGAGCCCGCAAACTTCTGCGTCTCAGGCGTGTTTTCGCTCACTGCGTCACAGAGGTCATTGTTTATATAAAGTCGTTAGACTCACTTCAAAACCTTACATCGTGACGTTATTTGTTTATGTGATCTCCAGATTTCAACGTAGATAAATATATTTTAGCTAACGTGGTCCGCTGCAGAGTGTCACACAATAAATAGTAGGAAAACATCAGGCTGGTCTATCGACCACCTGGATGCATTATGCTGCGTACGCACAAGTTTTAAAGACCGAAGGAATCAGAACGAAACTACAGTTTTCCACACATACGAGCCATGTATGTCCAATGTAGTAGTTTATATAAAAACTCAGGCTCAGTTACTTACGGTATTTTTGTAGGTTAAAGGTTTTAAAAGGACAAAAATAAATTTTAATGAATCAGTGAACATTTTTATGAGCTTTAATTCAAATTACAGAGATAATTAACTTAAAATATCGTCGTTTTCCAAGAAACAAGGATGGTAAATATCTGTTGTAACGATCATGAGATTATGTGGTTATAATTATTGTGTTTTGTATAATAATGTACTTAATATTTTGTTGTGAATAAAATCATAAATAATAAAAATTTAACCGTTTCTTTTGTTTACAAAATAAGATAGGAACTTGCCTACTTAGTTAATTTGGTTACTTAAAGTTTATCAAATACTTACAACCTTGCATTTAGGTATTTCACTACAGGTTGTGATAAGTATGCAGAGATAAGACACGTATTGTCTATGTCAAACATACACCTACCAAAATAAACTGATTAACAGATTTCTTAATAATAATTCATTTATTTCAGGCAACACAGTAAAGTACCTACACGTATCTACGCATACAGGGCCCATAATATAAATACTTATACACTAAAATACATTAGTTTTTGTTTAATATACTTATATGTATTAACAAAAACTAATTTATTAAGCACATATTACTTAAACCAGTAAGTATTACATTTGATTTGATGGTATCACAATTCCTAACAACATGGGCTCAGGCTTAGTCCGAGTAACAAGACAACCGTTTTGCATAATAATTAATAGAGAAGACAAAAAAAAGCAAGTTTCTCCTTTCCGTCAGACAAATCGAGACACAAAATTCAATGTTGTCTTCTTTTCCATCGACAAAACTTATTGTGGTACTGTGGTCTAGTATTATAATATCTGTAATGTGGTATAAATAAAATGATTAATTGTATGTCCTCTCCCAGAAGCTTTGACGCCGCCTCCGCTGGGTGGATAAGCAGACTCGGTTAATCAGTGTTTGGTTCAGTTTTTAACACCAGATTCAAACCTTGGCTTTGAAAAAAAGATTGAAATGTCTCCAAATACCCCGAGTATTTGGAGTATTTGGAGTCTAGTGTAATGTACTCGCACTAACTGATAGCAATGATAAAATAGGGAATTCTAGTATGGGCAAGGGTTTTATAGATAGATCCACTGCACCAACTTGGATCTGCTAAGAAATTGTTCATTCCTTTTTCAATTTTTCAATCAACAAGCCGTGCCCAGTAGATAACGAAGAAAATTGGTTCGATGTCTTCAGTCTGTGGTTTAATTCAATTAGGTCATCTCGTTTTATTTGCGGAGGCTGAAAAACGTTGACCCTGTTGCATTCCACTCAGTTTTTAAGCTAAAAATATACTTAATTAAGTGCAAAGTATTTATCTTTGAACCTTCACGATCATTTCAAGTAGGTAGTTTTAGATCAGGGATCTCAGTTTTGAGATTCTTTTCAGTTTTATGTTTTCTTCCTTATTAACCTACTTACTTAAAATTCGAATAACAGGATGGTTTTTGTATCTTGTGTGGGGATAATGTTGTGAGCACGTTTTCAACAAAATATAAGCCAAAGCCGCTACTTTTTTGAAATGTTTGTCCGTAAGTTAAATAAATAAATAATGGTGAACATTTTAACACAGCATCTAGCCCCAAAGTAAGCAGAGCGTGTGTTATGAGAACTAAAATGACTGATATACCTACTACTTAAATACATATTATACATTGAATACACCCATATCCCGAGACAAATATTTGCAGATACAAACATTTGTCCCGCGGCGGGAATCGAACCCATAACCTATTACGTGTCAGGCGGGCCTTCGCCCACTGCGCCACAGAGGTACGGGATGAGGAAATCAGAAACTCCTCGCTTGTAATCAGGATTAACTTTGGTTGCACTGAATTAATTTCGATGAAATGTAAAAGTAAATCTACCGGTTTCTGCAATGACCACAGAAAAGCGAAAACCAGTCTCACAACTTTGGGTATCACAATTTTGCGCCATATCAATTGTTCACCGTGACAAGAATTCTGATTCTAATTTCTAATGACTCATATGACTTACGTATAGTGTGGAAATGAGTGGCATTTGAATATGCATGAAGGTATGAAGAATGCAAACTTGATAGGTACTTTATTACGCAGTTGCAAGTTCAAGGATAATGTTAATTTATCAGTAAGGTGATACTGTTTAGTCTATGTATTATGTGCGGTGGTTAGTATTACACACAATACCGAATCTTAAACTGCATCAAGACTCAAGCTAAGATTTCGTGCCTACCGTGTTTTTATGTTAAATGTCTACATTGAGATTGAGTTTGGAATGCGATCTTGCGTGGTCTACGGATTTTAAAGTTAGGTACCTAAATATATCATAAAAGTTATTGGGTAATGTGAATTCAGAAATGGTGTTTTATCTCAAATCCATGTATTTGAGATGTTATGATTTAGGATTATTTTTCTTATTTGCTACACTTTATTTTCTAGAATTTGAGTGCTTTGGATAATTCTACAATAGATTCTACAAAATACTACCAGTTCGATAATGGTATCATCGACCTACCTAGAACCTGCCTATCGCAAAATTTGTTACGCTAAAAAAAGAAAAAGGTATACCTAGGTGATTGGTGAAACACGTGTAGTTTCACCTTTGCTAGGGGTAACATAAGAGATAAGCTAGGTAGATGTTATATAGAGAAATGTTATATACCTAGTATATACCATTTTGGTATAGGTCAACTCATACATGTTAGGAATTTATAAGACAGCCTTATCTATACTTCATTGAATCTTAATTTACCTGATCTCGATAGATTCCTATAATCGTTTATATCCACAGAACACAAGTAAGATTTCCTGAGCCATCTTGAGTCCCTGCTGCCAAAACGAAATTTACAAAATGCTATTTCGTTAATAATGCCTACCTACTACTTCATTATACATATTATATTAAGCTAAATAATAATTTATAAGTTTTTTTATTTTTATCCTTTTCCCCTTCCCTTCTCTGGTATGTATTGGGAAAGGTACTTTGCCGTCTACAAATTGTGTTTTTATGCAAAATCAGACCATTGTAGTTCGATGCATCCAGGTTGCCTCGCCATATTTTCCTGGGCATTATGCGGCGTCTTCGACCTTTTCCGGTTACCCATTGGGTTTACGAGTTTTGTCCAACCTTCTGGATGCATTCGAGTCACGTGACCTGCCCAGTCCCACTTTATATCCCATGATAGACTCAATGCGTAGATCTTTGAGGGTAGTCAGAGGCACGTACAAACATTGACATAACATACATACATCGTGCATGTTATTTAACAAACGCATTTTTTATATTTGTTGATTGCGGTCTATACAGCAAAAAAAAAAAAATATAATTTTATCTGATGAACGGATTTTTTTTTAATTGGTTGGTTACGGTTAGTATCCCCACCAGAAATAGTATTAAATATTATAAAATTGATAAATCATATAATTACCCAATAATAATAAATTTTTAAAGCTACTTACAGCGATTGCCGAACCAGCAAAGTTGATTTCGCCATTTTGATAACCTTTTTATTAACCAACAAAAAAGTAAACAAAAAACACACAAAAACTAAATATGGCTTGTCACAACTTTCACTTGCGCACCGCCATTTTGAAGATTTTCACAATTTTATAATTCACGATATATTTTTATAAATTTAAAATACAACACTACTTCTTTCGTTCGCGCCCGCCGGCTAATAATGTGTGTGCATTGCTTCTGTACCTACCTACACGCGTAGGTACTAACTCCCACTATTGCTTACCATATTGAGATTTTAGTGCTGTCAACACTTTGTCGATAAGAACATGCTCTTTATAACATGCGTTTGTCCTACTATAAATTCATCGTTTAATAAATCAGTGAAGTGCCTATTGATTGCGCGTTCCTGAGGTCAGTCGATTTACAGACTATCAATGCCAAATAAGTAGGTACCTATATGCATATAAATTAATTGTAATCACAAGGATAATTTAGAATTGACGATTTGTAAACTATGTGAATTTAAGTTGTTATTATGTACATTTTCGCTCAAGCCGCCAAGGAGAATCCTTGAAGGAAGACTTACCTAAATCGAACGCGGTCAGAACTCGTTCGACGAGACATTATCTATATTATTTTATTATTAATATAATATAGATATGTATCTATAATTAAATATATTATGTACCTATCTACTACTAGGCAAAATAATGCATAACCATACTGTGTTAATAAGTTGCATTAAGTATAATGTTTTATCCGTCTATCTATAAGTACCTACAGTAGAAAACGAATGAATACAGACTACAGTCTACAGCCTATCTATACCCTACAGCCTAACTTTTGTAGTTATGAAGACTTGAGGTATTGATAGAGAATTCTCGTCACCTCACTTTATCACAAGTAGGCATGTGACTACTCTTTCTACACTATGATCAAGTAGCACCAAATACTACTATCGATAATGACGGTATTTAACGATAGTAAACAAACAAGGCGCCTGAAGCGCATCACTAGAGATCGAACTTTGCTCCCAATCTTTGTTTACATCAAACCAGGCAGTGGTACCTACCGATCAATTGCCACCAAGGATGTCTATTGGTTAGGTACCTGTTTGTGACGTAACAGGACTATAATGTTACTGGTATGATGTAGTTCATATAGGTAGGTAGAAAGACAGATAGATTGATAGATAGCTCTTTATTGTACACCACATAATATTTTGCTTACAACATCAAACAGAACAGAGCAAATTACGAGCTAATCGCGGGAGTACAATGGACGGATATCGCTTGTAGCGTTCTCTTTCAGACAACCTTTGGATGGACAGGAATTGATGGACGGTGGTGTATAGATAATACAAACATACACAGTGACGAATTATAATGTATAATTGTTTCAAGTTTCATTTTAGATTTATTCGACTGATTTACATCAAAGGGCGGAAGTTGAGTTCATTACATTGCATTTTGCAAAAGACCCTTCTCGATAACATGTAGGTACATTTTTTTCTAAATCTGAATTTGTTTACTCAAAGATTAAATAAATAAATAACGCTGGACATTTTTCACACAGCATCATCTAGCCCCAAAGTAAGCTGAGCTTGTGTTATGGGATCTACAAGACAAGAATTTTTTTTTGTAAATACATACATACATTTACATATAATTATATATAGAAAACACCCAGATCCCGAGACAAATATTTGCAGATGCAAACATTTGTCCCGCGGCGGGAATCGAACCCGCAATCTTCTGCGTCTCAGGCGGGCCTTCGCCCACTGTGCCACGAAGGTTAAAACTGTTGATGACAATAGGGTTGGCTCATTCCACACCATGGATTTATTTGGCAATACAGCGAGGGTATGCCACCTGTGCTCTTGACACCTTGTTGTTGCTTTGCAATACGTATTTAGTTAATTTCTAGCTCTAGCTTTTTTAAGGTTAGTTTAAATTTTTTTTATTAAAAAGTGAAAATAAAAAAACTGCTAACCTTTTGCTCTTTTTTATTTTATGATTATGTTTACTTATACACTAAAATGCTTATGTATTCGCTTCTTAAATTGAAACAATTAAATTTCGAATTAATATTTTTTTTACGACCCTCAAAAAATATTATTATAAGTATTACAATTTGATAATTGTAACCTTTTTGCTTGTAACCTTTTTGCTTGTTTGTTTGATTCAAGCTCGATTGAATCAAACAAACATTGGCGCGTATAGAAAGACCCACGTGGCGAATCTCATTCACAACTATTACACCAAGCGTAGCCGCAGAATAAACGACAGTTAGTAAATACTAAGAAGGTAGGTAAATATCCTACTATACTACTACTATTATAAACGCGAAAGCTTGTGAGGATGGATGTTTCTTACTCTTTCACGCAAAATCTACTGAACGGATTTTGATTAAACTTTACAGTAATATAGCTTATACATCAGAATAACACATTATAATTATATTGTGTGATTTAGCCATTATTTAACGATAAGTATCAATTAAGTCACTAAAATAACACATAGGCTACTTTTTAACCGGTACAACGCGGGCGAAGCCGTGGGTAGAAGCTAGTACATAATAAAAACGTAAGTGTGTCATTGATCAAGGTAGGTTTTTACTTATTTACAAAATATGTAAATACCTAGGCGGTCAACGACGGTGCGTTTGTAAATATTATTATACCTATCTATTGTAGGTAGGTTATGCAAAATAGGTGTTATTGGACGAAATGTGTCGCCAGTTATTTATATGCTTGTTTTTGTTATTACCTATATTTGTCCACCTGTGTACTTACATAGGCGGTGGGAACATTATTTCGTATTTAGTTATTGCTTTCATGTAGGTACCTACATATATATCCAGAGGTCTTATGATTATACATATAGAAATAGGAATATGAACCCCGTTAGAGCGCTGCATTTTGAGTTCGATATACCTACCTACCTATATCCGTAATGACAATAATTTTAATAGAGCGAATAATCAAATATCTAGTTATAACCAAACAACATAATTCACAGAAAAAATTAGGATGAAAGTTCTAAAGAATTTACCATATTAAGGCCCGGTCATACACACGTGGGTGGTAGCAATACATTCAGGTGAAGTTTGACAACCACTTGACAACCACTTGACAACCACTCGACAACCACTCGACAACCACTCGACAACCAATCCCCTTTGATCGCCACCGCCACCGCGCCCGCGTCTATTTGACCGGCTCTTAGTGTTCCTATAGTGCTTACCTTCCTATCTCCCTCTAACTCTTGAAACAAATATACAAAATCAAAATGAAAATATCAATAAAAATGATAAAAAGAAAATTAACATAAGTAAACTTAAAATGAATTAAATACAAAATTATAGGGAAAATATTTTTGTAAGATTACAAAAGTTTGTAAAACTGAGTGTGTTTCACCTTTATACTCAACTCTTAGACCAATTATAAACACATGTAAGAAATAAACAAAACGATAACAAAGTCTATGAATACTTTTATCAGAGGTATAAGAAAATAACTCTTGAACCACTGTTGAAAATATTCAATAAGTATTTTAGAACTAATTTAGCTCGTACTTCTTACTGTTCTGTAGGTAGGTACTGTTCTGGATGTTATTCAAATACCTACGTCTGTCTATGTACAGAGCACTATTAATATGATTTCCATGGTCTAGGTTCAACTACATAGTTCACGAGTTTTTTTAATTACAATTACAATTACTGTTACATATCTATGCTGAGTACCTACATCTTAATTAACGCACTACCGCTCCACTCTTCATCACACAAAGCTGTTAGCTGGAATAAAATGCTAATTTGCATTAAATTTGCCTATTTGTTTTATCTTGTGCAATAAAGCTTTTTCTATCTATCTGTTTATCTAACCTTGCAATGGTTTCTTGGGTTATTACGGTTAGGGACTGCGAAGAAAATGAACTGCGGGGCCCTAGAGACAATTTCAAAATAAAAAATATATTCACTCTCAGTAGGGACACGCCCACTGTTATTTTTTTAACAAACCTAACTATATTCAGTACAGTCAATTATAGTCAGTTTAAGGTGAATGTAAGTACCGATTTTATGTAGATACATAGGTATGATAAGTATGTAGCGACATCTCTCGCCACATGACTGAGCTACGTTACATCACATCAACGAAGAGCTAACACAGATGGCACTACTGCATTGGAGTGTCTAGATCGCGTAAGCGAAGCGTTCACGCAACTTGAACATATATAATACCTCCGACAAACAACTGTCGGTCCTAGGACCCCGGGCAAGTGTATCAGATGGATCAGCCCCGTGGAAGATCTTCCCCACAGCAAATGGAGGACACAATACCAACCGCGTTCTCCATATGTATAATTTCTGATAAGAAAAGAAAAAAAGGGAAATGAAGCAGAGATTTCTTGTATTGTGGGTACGTGATCTGACGCGCATTTCGCTTTTTTATCTCGAAACCTTGTCTACGTGATGTTGAGCCAGCAACCCTGCCCGTTACAAAATGATAGCAACACGTCATGTCATGTCCACCCCCGGATGATAACCCTAAGGGCATAGTAGGTACCTACAATCTTAAATCATCATGTCCGTTTGTTCACCGGCCGTTTTATTTATGTTTTGCTGTAAGTTTCTCACAAACTCACAGATAAGACCAAAACGTTTTAGAGCTACAATTTACACAGAACTTACAACACTACAAAATATACAAATCATAAAAATGATTTTTTTATAAAAGTGAAAGACATATACATTTGGTTCTTGAGCAATCATCGATTTATACATCTAGCTATGTTACTATTCCGGGAAAAAATAATATTTGCCGCTCTTTACATTACTTATGTCATACATAAGCATGTTATCCAGAGATGTTGCAAGTTTTAAACTACTTAAAAAGGAGGTTATTAGGAGCAGTATGTATGTCATATTTGTTGGATTGGAATTATTGGAATATTCAAATAATATGTTCGTCTACCAGGGCTCCTTAAAGTGTACACCAAATTTCACGAGTGTATGTAGGTATGTTTGTCCAAGAATTTTTCAGAAACTACTGATAGCATTGACATTTTTATTTTAAATTGTTTGTCCTGACTGGCTGACTGGTCTATCAACGCACAGCTAAACAACTTACGTATGGGAGTATTGGTATGGATATACGTGAAAGTAATGTATTGCAGAAATATCATCATCCTGAGGTCTTCAAAATGGCAGAGAAATACCTAGATTTTATATTAAATCCACTACACTAATATTAAAAATATTTAGGATGGACCTTCAGGGTGGACAATAAAGGTTACACCTCTTTTATCCTATAAAACTAAAAGGACTTTTTCGTCGTTTCGTTTCGGAGAACTATATTTTGCATCGTAACTCGAGGACATAACGGTCGAGCGAATGCGTTTCTTACGAACGCCCTGCCTTAACGGTAAGAGCTACTAAAATTGGGTGAATTTCCTTGTTCGGGTTTTTGGTTAAATCAGTAATTCATCCGAATAATAATATATGCCTTTATGAATTACAAAATTCATAAAATACTTTTTTAGTAGCCGCTGACCGCTCTCTATTTGGCCGCCCCTCATTTTTGCCTCTCTGGGCAATTGCTCGGATTTCCCCCCCTCGCCCCTTCCTGCTTCCAAAAAGTTATATTACTAACCTCTTCGAAAAAAATATACTTCTTATTCTAAATTAAAATCGTTGCGTGGCACACTGACTTTCTATCAACGCACGTTGCAACTTACAGTGGCCTCGTGGCTTGAAAGGAGTGTTTATGATTTTTGTTATGTAAGGGTCTACCTAATTCAAATACTAAGTGGGGGGAAACAATAATATTTTTTTTAAAATTTAACCACTAGATTGTGCAACGAAACGATCAAGTTGGTATTGAAACAGTTATATTTTTTGTAAAAAATACAACCAAAATAAAACCGACTTCAAATACCGGGAAGGTGACAAAATGAATGAATATGAAATTACATCCCCCATTTTTTAACCCTTTATAAAAGTGGAATTTAATTATTAAAATCGGTTCACAATTGGCGAAGATGTCGCTTAACATACATACAAAAAATAAAACATACATACTTATTAAGGCTGAAAAAATGGGTGACGAAATTTCAAATTGGACTTTGTATAATTTTTTTTCTTGAAGTCTGTTGTATGGAATTTAATGTTCTATAAATTATTGTAAGCAAGTTAAAAAACTCTACGCGAACAAAATATGGGCGTTCACAGTACAAGTATTTGATAGATATAGGTAAATTATATCAAAAGACTCTTCCCGGGACGAACTTAGCTCTTCAGAATAAATATGCCTCAGAGGATGTTTGGTTTGCGTCGTGTTTTATCAGAAGTACGTAGTTACTTATTGTGGAGTTGAAACTGTGAAGGAAATGAAACGCCTTATAAATTCGGAATGTGGCAAAATTTTCGACTTTTCACTTTGGTACCAATCTCTTAAAATTATAGAAATTTATGTGAGTGAGCCGAACTTTTTATACCTACCTACTTAAGGGTGAATTACTACTTAGTAACCGTACCCTATGGCTGTATGTATTTGGGAAGTCAAATGTTTATGCATTGGTTTCCACAGAAGTTTTATCGTTTATTGAGGTATGTCTCTAAAACTGATGAGCATTTTCTATGCTCTATGCCCAAGCTTCCTGGCAGTATCTAAAATAAGACTTGACACATTTACCGAGTTTCTTAAGTGCTCACGTGACTTTGCTGTCTGCTACTTTTAGGAGGAAGTCATAAAATGTTATTCTTTTCGTACGCGTGAGAATGGGTCGACCCAAAATAAATATATGTCTATCTCGGTAAACTTTTCAATCAAAGACGACTTCATCCAGTCCTCAGTATTTAAAACTTATAAGATTCACTTTTTAGCCAACGTAAGGGTCATGTTAGTATAGTAAAATGACACGTGTCCTGATAGCTTTCTATTTTAAGTTCAATTTAAGCTTACGATCCATACCAGACCTTTAATAAATAATAGAGTAGACAGTTCGTAAAAGTTTAGTTCAACTTGTTATACAGTAGACACTTAATAGGAATGGAATACTAGACATAATGGATATTGTGGCCTCGTGCCTTAAAAATTAAATAGGTATATTAACCTGATGTCGAAGTTTTAGGCCGACAAAGCTATTTGACGACAATCTCGCTTTGCAATTCAAATCTAGAAACAAAATGATGCTTTAGAAAATGATAAAAAATCTCTAAATGAGATGAGAGAATAACAGTTAATGCCTTCCAATGGTGGAACTACAGAATATAAGTTTACATTCCGATAAAACTGTAGGAGATAATTATATGGCAACCATGATTTAATTATTAAATGAAAATACTATATTGTACACCTTAAACAAATTACATAATAAACAAAATCTTATTATTAAGAAATTATAATGTGCGGTATTATCGTTTAGAAACCATCTCTTCCAGACAACCTTTGGATGGAGAGGATAATAAGAATGTTATTTGAATGTTTGTTTTAAACTGGCGAACTAGGTTATTTGCCGAATTCATATTCATGGACCGTCATCCTATCTCCGCCAAACCACCACTGCTATCGTAATAAAATTGATCTCTTGATAGAGTTGTTTCGAAAACGGATTTGTCTAACAAATGCGACCAATTCACCCGTTTCTGTGTTGAAAAGTATCTCAGCTTCCGACCCGAAGATCGTTGGTCGTGTCTGGGATATATTGTGTGTTTTTTTCCAAGAGTTGCTCGATACATCGTGATGAAACATTGCAAGGAGATCCTTTTACCAAAGCATTATTTTGGGTTGATAAAAGCTAAGAATAAAAATTGTGGATGACGGGCGCTCCGCGACTAGGCTCATCTACACAACAATGCTTTCATGATTAAGGTGAGCCCGCAACCAGAACAAGCACTGAATGCTGCTTTCAGTAGTAAACACCGTTTCATAGACAGATGCTGCCACGATATTAAATCAAAGTATGATGAAACTAAAGTCAATAAAAACTAAATAACTAAAGTCACACCAAGAATTGCATTGAAAGTTAGTTAAGCAGAGGTTTGTTTTTCTGCGTTTTGTTACGCCTAGGTATCAGGAACTATACAGATACATTTCATGGCAATCAGATAGGCACACAATAACTACACAAAAAAACTAACTCGCGCACCAAGGGTTCCGTACAAATTTGTAAGTTCAACGTCTTTTGAAATAAGGTAAACCCGCTAAAGACCTATAATTTTAAACTTTAATATTTATTTTTTAAAAATTACAGCTTGGCCTACAACTGTTTATCGCAGTACTACCTTAAATATTTGACTCAGCAAGCCCGCAATAAACATTCAACCAATCTATTTAAACTTGGTTTAACAATTCGCGCAGTTTTATCCCTTTCAATTTGTTTGGATTAGTACCGAGAGTAACATTTTAGAATATCCAAAAATGCAACTTGGGTGCTTATTTCGATTCCCTTAAGTGTGATTTGACACTTAAAACCCAATTAACCATTACAGCGAGAATGTTTTTAAGAATTGAATCAAAATAGATAGCGGTGACGGCAATGAACTTTGGCATTTTCTGGAAATGTAGAGCAGATATTTTAGATTATACCCACCACGACCAATTAGGCTTAACTACCGTGGCGTAGTAAAAGATAGTATTATTTGACAGTAAGAACTTGATCGTTGTGATTCTTTTTTCTGCACTTGAAAGCAGTGGTGTAGGAAATTATAAGCGGGACATATCTTTATTCTCGCACCAATTTAACTCGTCGGTATTTACCTAGAATGATGGGAATGTATTTAGCTCACTCTTATCTCGACAACTACATTATTTATAAAAAATGGAGTAATCTATTATTGGCACTATACTTAAAACACATGTTTTTCCCAGATTATAAGTTGATTACCGATAAACCAATAAACTTTTGATGGGCCCAATTTTACTCAGGTTTATTAAAAATGTTTAAAACAGATGAGCCCAGGTTGGGTCGAAGAAACTGAACACACCTAGAAAATTTCCTAAGAAGCGGCTACCATTATACATATGTATTTATATGTATATCTTAGCCATAAAATAGCGCTAAAATAAGGCAGAAATATTTCAATAAATAAAATTAAACACCTAATAGACACATACATAGTCCATTCACTGTGTCGTGGGTATCCGGAACTACGAGTACCGTGGTACCACAACACCCAAACCCGTAACTCGGCGGGAATCGAACTACCTTGCGTCACAGCTGCCTAATCGCCCGCCGCTCTATCGAGGTCGTCAGATAAATGTTGACAAAGCCTGTTAGTCGGTAAGCCGCCATATTGTATCAGTTATTTCCTTATGGGATAAGGACAAGAAGATGATGATTTCCTGGGGGTTAGTTTGATTAGAAGTCCTAAAACTTTGAAGGTGACATACTAACACATAATATTTTCCAATTTATTCTACTTAATAATTTTTTTAGGCCTAAGTTCACTAACACAATAATGGATGGTTAGATCCTAATCAAAGCTTTTTTTTTTACGCTATTACTCATAGAAATCTGTCATAAGCAAGTTGTTTTGGGTTGACCGTCCGTTTATTTTGATGGTGATCTCAAGCCTAAGTCAGCAATTTTTTTTAAAAATACCGTTCGTGATTTTTTATGCGGACTTTGGTTTTACGTGCCAATCAACTCTGCAAACGACCACAGTAAATAAACATTTTTTTCTCGCCGTAAAAGTATTTCAAATGGCAATGTTGGTTGGAGAAACAAAAATCATAATAATTTATACGTACCTAAACTGATTTTGAAATCTTTATGTCGATTCCTTTGCGTGAACTCATTATTTCATGTACTTGTATGTATTAATAAAGAATTGGAATTGTATTCCAAAAACTATCATGAATTTGATTATTCATATTGTAAAAACTGAAATTTTCACGCACTGTACTATCGGTGAAGGAACCGATCGTGGAGATCACTCACCCTGATGAAGATTCTCGGAATAAGCCGAAACTTAGTCGGTGCCTTCACTTTTGTGAAGAGTTGCTCAAAGAGCTAACCGCTCCGAAACACGAAAGTGATTCGATGTTAATGATACTAAGGGCCCGCTCAAACAGACGCGGCGGCGGTGGCGGTGGCGGAAGCGATCAATACATACACGCGAACTTTTTTTTTTTTTAAGATTTATTTATTTTGCACCTTAAAGAAAAACAACAATTTACAATACGAGGACACTGTTAAAAGTAGGCTTAAGGTAGTTTAAGTAACTAGTTTAAGTGATACAGCTAATAGCCTAAGCTAGGATAGTAACTATGTATGACTTTGACAACCATTTAATAACAATAATAATATGTCTGGTAATTTTTCACACAGCATCATCTAGTCCCAAACTAAGTAGAGCTTGTATTATGGGAACTACATTTTTTCTTTAATACTACTAAAGAGGCTAACAAACTAACGGCCCACCTAGCGGTTACCGTAGCCTATGGACGCTTGCAATACCATATTGAAATCTTTCATTCGGGTCCTGATTTAAGAGTCTCACAGAAAGCCTATTGAATCGGGACACGAATGATTGACGATGACATTATTGAATTGAATTGTATCGAATGAATGTATGTATTTTAAATAAGGAATTGTATTAACATTATGACATTAGGTAACTTACTAACAAATTATGGATCAAGTTATCTGAATAAATAAATAAATAATAAATAAATAATGCTGGACATTTTTCACATAGCATCATCTAGCCCCCAACTAAGCAGAACTTGTATTATGGGAACTACATGACTCATATACTACTTATATACTTTTTTTTTTTGTAAATACATACATATTATACATAGAAAACACCCAGACCCGAGACAAATATTTGCAGATCTTACAAACATTTATACCGCGGCGGGAATCGAACCCGCAACCTTCTGCTTCTCAGGCAGGCCTTCGCCCACTGCGCCACAGAGTTCGTCCCTTTGATCGCCACCGTGTTAGTTTGACCGGACCCTTACATTCACCGATCCACTATGAATCAACCGGTGATCTAAACACACAAGCTATGCCACTACTGCTTCTGGATTTCTGTGAAAGTATCTTAGATCGTCCCTTTGATCGCTAACGCGTTAGTTTGACCGGACCCTTACAGTCACCGATCCACTATGAATCAACCGGTGATCTAAACACACAAGCTATGCCACTACTGCTTCTGGATTTCTGTGAAAGTATCTTAGATCGTCCGTTTGATCGCCACCGCGTTAGTTTGACCGGACCCTTACAGTCACCGATCCACTATGAATCAACCGGTGATCTAAACACACAAGCTATGCCACTACTGCTTCTGGATTTCTGTGAAAGTATCTTAGATCGTCCGTTTGATCGACACTGCATAAGTTGACCGGACCCTTACAGTCACCGATCCACTATTAATCAACCGGTGATCTAAACAGACAAGCTATGCCACTTCTGCTTCTGGATTTCTGTGAAAGTATCTTAGATAGTCTTTTTGATCGCCACCGCGTTAGTTTGACCGGACCCTTACAGTCACCGATCCACTATGAATCAACCGGTGATCTAAACAGACAAGCTATGCCACTACTGCTTCTGGATTTCTGTGAAAGTATCTTAGATCGTCCCTTTGATCGCCACCGCGTTAGTTTGACCGGACCTTACATTCACCGATCCACTATGATTCAACCGGTGATCTAAACAGACAAGCTATGCCACTACTGCTTCTGGATTTCTGTGAAAGTATCTTGGATCGTCCCTGTGATCGCCACCGCGTTAGTTTGACCGGACCCTTAGTAAATAATTCCAAAAAATAAATAATAATAATAATCTGCAAATAAATGCACGTTGACTGGTAGGTATATACACGCTTATTCCTTTTTTTTTTTAATTCCAACCTTGGTAGTAACAGCGAGCGGGATAAGCTTGAACAAAGAGAGCCACACTCTAATTAATTTCCCGGATTAGCTTCGACCTCAATGAAAATGGCGTGTAGTTTTCTCTTCATTAGGTGCGGTGTGTGTTTGGAACTTTGGATACGCATTTTTGTTGGCTAGGCAGTCAAAATCTTCCAGAGAAAAAGAACGAGCAAGCGGTGGATATGCAGTGAATTAAATAAATTAATAAAGCTGGACATTTTTCACACAGCGTCATCTAGCCCCAAACTAAGCAGAGCCTGTATAATGGGAACTACATGACTGATATACTACTTACATAATTTTTTTTTGTTAATACATACATATTATACATAGAAAACACCCAGACTCGAAACACCCAGACGAAGACAGAATATCTAAAATAAGCGATTAAGAGTCAGACTCCTTGATGTTAGCCAGTCTTCCACTTCTGAAATTACTACAATCTACTATTACAATTAATAAGGTACACTAGGGTGTCTAGACAAAAAACCTCACGCTTAGTTTTCCTTTCACGCTAACGCAAATTTGTCAAGGTAAAACTTGGCAGCAGTCACGTGAAATTTCCACATCTGTTATCATTTCCATACAATTCAATGTTTCCCTAGGCGATAACGCCAAAAGAAAATGGTATTTGTCTAGACACTCTGAAATGTTTCTCTAAACAAACTAGTAAGATTTCGCAGGTCAGAAATAGAAATACTGTGTGATTTTAGCTTCATTTCGCCTTGTACAGTTTGTATGGTATGTATAGTACGGGCATAGAAAGAGGCATTTTAGAACGTACAAATTAGCGTTTATGCACACTACGTACGTTCATAGGAATAGGAAGGTTTTTATCTAAACAGTGTTTTGTTTTGTTCTGTTGAATTTGGAATGACACTTACCAAAAAGTGACAAATCAGTGATAAGTTATGGAACTATTTTAAAATTCAAGGGGTTTTTTTTTATTGACTATATAAAGTCAAATTATATAGTCTATAGTATAGTCACTTTATATAGTCAATCATATAATGTACTGTAGGTACTTTTTATTTTTTAGTTATTTCTTCAAACATCGGTCTGTAGGACTAATGGTTTAGGTTGTGAGTTTGTCAATACATACATATTATACATAGAAAACACCCAGACCCGAGACAATTATTTGCAGGTCAAACATTTGTCACGCGGCGAGAATCGAACCCGCAAACTGCGTCTCAGGCGGGCCTTTGCCCACTGCGCCACAGACGTCGAGTTGCCATAAAGTTAGTAAAGTCACACAGATTTAAGTAATTATATAACTTACTTTATTACAAAATTAAATAAAAATCAATTATACTAATGTACCTATAGGAACTTGGTCTAGAGCAAAGTGTGGATATATTTAATACTCCAATGCGGCCGAGTGATCGCTTCCGGACCGCTGATCAGTATCTATCTAAGAATACTTTAAGACTTGAGAAGAACAGTGTCGATGTATCTGTTTGTTACGACTAGTTTTTCATGAATTAAAGTGCAGAGTTGTATTTTTTTGGTAGTTTCTCAATCAACATAGCTAAGTCCGGGCGTATATTGATAAACATTAAAGCAAGATCAATTTTCAGTATTCAGAGGGTACTCAACTTAGTGAAGTTTGTGATCATAAGTGGAACAATATGGAAGAGATTCCTTATATCGGTAAGTCTTTCGAATCCGGGTTTATTCTCCTCCTATGGTGTTTTTGGTAGATTCTCAAACAAGCCAAGTTCGGGTGTACCTACATAGACGAAAATTAAGGTACGATGCATTTGTCAGTATCCAGTAAGTGTCAATTCAGTGAAGTTTTTGATCACAAGTGGAACAATATGGTAGAGATCCCTCCTAACGGTAAGTCTATCGAAACCGGTGTTCTTCTACCATTCTCCTCTATCAGCTTCTGCCATCTCAACATTAATTCCTTTCTTCCTATGTCATCCTTCACACAGCTATCCATCTGTTCTATGACCTTTCGCTACTCATAATATGTAAAACTTTTCTCGTAAAAATATGACATTCTTCCCTTCCCATTACATGCCTATTGTATTAAACTTTTTTAATACCCCAGTTAAGAACTTACTAAAAAATATATATTTACAAAAACAAAAATATAATTATGTACAATGAGGTAAGTATATACCTACAAAAAATACAGTTAAAACAGGTAACTATCTATAAGGCTGTTGCAAATGATCTATAGATGGCTGAACCTGGATCATCCAGATCACTACTAGACCAGGCGTTCCTAAAATGCTGGTTTCATAGCCGCGCTGAATGGGAATGCTAATGCGTTGGCCAGCTCTCTGATTAAGCATCACTTTGACCAGTTTATAGTCCTTAAATTTAAATACGCGAAGGACCCCGGTTCCCCTAGGTTTTAGGGTCTCTACCCCAAAAGGCTAATAAGTAAGCTCTACCAAGACCATATTTAAGCCTCATAAGATTCTCGGCTGAATAAGTAAGTAACTTTAGAAGACAAAGTAGTTTTTTTATTAGCTATTTGCTGTTGCAGCTGCTATGGAACATTTGAATGATAAAAATTCAGTATTTCCAATAGAAAACTGCCTACACGATTACGTACACATTGCCAAAACTGTTTTATTTAAAAGCACAGACTTTGTAAACTGCGATAAGTTTCGATTAATTTGTTTGAGTGATTCCTTTGTTAACATTAAAGCATTTTCTTTGCTGATTGCAATAAAGAAAACATTGTAAGTTTCTACATTTTCTTTGTTCACCAAAAATATGTTCAAAAATCTATTGCCAAGTCGAAAAAGTTTATCCAAGGATCGTGAATTATTTGGTTCGATGTTTCGAGTTCGAGTTTTATGTTGCCATTATTCAGTTGTTTTGTTGAGGTAATTCTGCCATGTTGCTGCCATTTTTATAGGTATTGAGAATCTTTAGAATAAATTATTTAACTGAATAAAAAATCTTAATTGAAGTCATTTTTTTACATACCTACCTACATGCGAATTTGCGTTATCTGTGCGTAAAATAAAAAGTTGTCTGACATTTCTAGTCAATCCTCAATTTAGTTTTTCAGACTCTTTTCATCATCTACATTTTGTACATCTTTGTCTGAACTCAAAAAGCGAATGGGCTAGAATAAAAAAATATAATATCATACCTTATTCATAATGATACCCTGCATAACCTGATAACTTGTTTCACCGCAATATTTCAAACTTAACTTAAAAAAATAGAGCATGGCTATCAAAGATCTGGTTTTGGTGGGTTTATAATTAAACCCTTCTGACCTTTGGACCCCTTTTCCCAATAAGTACATCATAATTAATGTCCCATACTAATAACACCCCTAGGCAATGGGCAATTTATCTGACTTAAAAAATATTACAGGTAAAATTATAGGCCCATTAGTCTTTTCACCCGGGTCAGGGTCGGCAACGCGCGAGTGCTGACTCGTGCAAAGGTTACGGTAACCGCTTAACTACAAGTGGGCATTATGCTTGTTTGCCAAATGAGTAGTAGAAAAATATATATAAGTAGATGATAAAATGTTGAAAATAAGTGTGTCTGTAAATTAAAAACAATAGGCCCTATTTTTCTCTTAACAAAATTGTGTATAAATCATAAAAAACAAAGTTATTTTTATACTTGATTATTTTTGCAACCCTATTTAATCCATTGTTTTACGCCGTGGTTAAGACTCGGGTTAATCATCTTTTCAAACCTTATCCGGTTGGCATGAGATATTATTTTTGAGACTATACTTTCCGCTTTTCATCTGTTCCACCTTCCTTCATTCTATATAATTATAAATTAATAATATGATGAATAAACGCCCAACACATATATAAATTAAATTATAGTTTATTACAAATTTAAAATAACATAACAGTAAAAAACTAAAGTAGTTATTTTTATCACCCTATACACTGAACTTGGTAATACCTAATACCTACTTTACTGAATGAATTTGACATTGGCCAAGAAACTAATCTAATTTTTAACGTTTAACACACTAAACACATAAAATACTTACAGATAAAATATAACAAAATCATAATTGTTATTATTTACCTTCACAATAATTTCGACAGGCTCTTTAAATACAAAGCAAGTGTATCGGCCTTAAATAAAATAGTCTGACCCCACTCTAGGATTCCCTGTATCGTAGGTTTCATGAACTATGAGAACCGTGGTACCAGAACACTACAATATCCGCAGAACATGCAAATATTTGTCCCGTAGCGGGAATCGAATCGGCATCTCTTGAGTCGCAGTCGGCTACTCGGTCTTCAAATTACAATAGGCAACGCTGTCCCTTATAAATAATATCAAGAATAATCAGCTAATATCATTCACATACAATTCAATCTTTCCGCATGCGTTAACGCGAACAGAAAGTATTATTTGTCTAGACACCCTGGGGTGTGTTGAAAATTGGCTCTCGCTTTTCCGGACGTGTCGCTTTGACCGTGACAATGACCTTGAGAGTGTCGCGACTTTCATTTCTACTGATATCTAAATATCCTGATTTTTGATGACACCAGACACATTCTAGAGACCAGTGTCGAAGTATTTCAGTATTAGTAAATTAATGCTTCGCTGAACACAACACTAACGCTAAGAAATTAAATTTAAAGATCTAAAGTAGATTCGGACCTAGTGGCCTAGTGGCCAACATGACTCCTTGTATTTTTTGTATATACTTAAGTAATTGACGACCTCTGTGGCGCAGTGGGTGAAGGCCCGCCAGAGACGCAGAAGGTTGCGGGTTATATTCCCGCCGCGGGATAAATGCAAATATTTGTCTCAGGATCTGGGTGTTTTCTATGTATAATATGTATGTATTTACAAAAAAAAAACCTATATAAGTAGTCTATCAGTCATGTAGTTCCCATAATACAAGCTCTGCTTACTTTGGGGCTAGATGATGCTGTGTGAAAAAAAATGTCCAGTATTATTATTATTATTATTTATTATACTCCCTCAACCTCAAAATTTCCTCTTACTTGTGTTGCGTGTCCTAATAAATAAATAATAAGACATACAATGTTAAAAAACGACTTAAAATAACGGGAAATTAATTAAAAATCCAATACGAAATTCCATTACCCATTATTTAACCGTCAGAAATGGAATGTTTTCATAAAATGTATATAAGACCTTAAAGTATACCAGACCCATTGAAATTGGTTCACAGTTTGCGACGATATCGCGTGAATTACGTTATTATATAATCTGTTTATTTAGTGTGAATGCTAAACAATTCAGAACCTTCTCCTTTTTTGAAGTTGATGATTGATAAACCCAATTGACCGTCGCGTCGCTGTCCTTTGTGACAACGTGATGCCGAGGACACTCCCAGACCGTTAAATGGGAATGGGTGTGTTGTGAGAATTGCCCATCAATTGCAAAGGACGTGTCTATGACCGTGACAAAAACAGAGACACGTATACAAGTAGGGCACCTTTATTTCGTAGAAAAAAATCAGAATTACTATATTGTTTTACTTAGACAGTAGGTCATAAAATATGTCGAGATTTGGCAGATTTTGCCAGTGGCTTTGCAGGCGTGGTGTCGTGTTTTAAAATAAAACCGATACTTTAACTTTCTCCTCCAATTCCCCCTCAACCCTACCCCTTAAATTTGTAAATCCAAAAACCCTGAAACACGTCATTATTGATTTATGCTCAATAGCTATAATTAATTGTCATCAACTTTAAAGAACAAAGACTTGCATAAAAAGTTCCTTCCCCCGTCTCACCTACTTAAAGTTGAAATTTCCAAAAATCTTATAAACCTTTGTTTCAGATTTCAGCTTTCTAGACTTAGTAGTTTTGGTTGTGTGTTGATAGATCAGTCAGTCAGTCAGCACAATCGATTAAAATCGATCGAGCTTACCTGAAGCGAATCTCGATATTGATTATACAGCTTTCATCGAAGAGAATATAATTTTAGATACCTTATGACTTGGATGAAAAAATTGCTCAGCCGTCTTGAATTTAGATATATTTGGGTCGCATTATGAAGACAGACGGATAATAAAGTAGCCTGTTATAAAGTAGTGTGTTATTCTGATGCTATATTACTGTAAAGTTTCATCAAAATCCGTTCAGTAGTTTTTCCGTGAAAGAGTAACAAACATCCATCCTCACAAACATTCGCATTTATAATAGTAGTAAATAGTAGTAGGAAGTAAGATAGGATAGGATAGTAATATTAAAAAAAAAATACAGAGGAGAATATAGAGAAAATAATATGTAGTTCCCAAAACACAAGCTCTGCTTACTTTGGGGTTAGATGATGCTGTGTGAAGCATGTCCAGCATTATTACCAAATAGGTAGTAGTCAGAGGCCAAACATAAGGTATATTTCGTACATGCCATTTTGTATATCCGACATCCGACAGCTAAAAAAAATAAAAAAAAAATATAAATGGCCTTGTTTCGAGGGGGATAATGGGATCATTAGGCGCCACTTGACGTCATCACAATTTATCTTGGGCCTCTTGGATGTTTTAATTTCTATAATTATTCCAACTGCTTTCAAAGTAATTTTACCATAGCAGGGTAATAACATAGAACTGTTGCTTCTAATGGTCCAATTGTACTGATAAATAGCTTGACTTCTTCTTGGCATTAGTTCGTTCGTACACCGACCAATCTGACCTAGTTAACGTGGCACAGATAATAAACGGGAAGAATAAAAAAAAGTAACTAAGGGGCTTGTAACGACGACCTTGATTGTGCGGCGGGCGAGTTACCAGCTGCGACGCGAAGTGCGGGTTCGATTCTAATGTTTGCAGATATTTGTTCCGGGTCTGGGTGTTAGATATATAGAAAATGCTGTATTGCACAACATAAAATAAGTACACAGGCGAACTTAATGCTAATTAACATTTGTTCCAGCTAACTTTTATGTAATGAAGAGTGCGTTTGAAGGAGATTACCAAAATAAGAGTAAAATTTTATCCTGTCTTGTCCTATCGATGTTTGTTACTCTTACACGTGTAGGGTTACGCTCCCACATCGCACCATAGAATAAGTACTAGTTGTAACTTTAAATAATAAAACTGTGCTCACTCATGTTTGGCGGACAGTCTTCAACTGGCGCTCAATTAAATCGCACGCACTTGACCGGCCTCGTAGTTTACTTTTACACGTACCTCTGATACCTCTATCCTTACCTCCGGCCTAACTAAACCAATAACTTGGTAGTTCAGGCATATAGGTAGGTAGGCTTAGAGTCACTAGAGACAATTGATCCTCTTAATCACCTAAGCGGTAAATAGACACAAAAGTGGTGACCCCGACGTGATCTACGAGTGCCGAAGTGACATACAGTCAGTGATGACTCAACCTGCCGACCCAATCACCGAGGAGCAGTATAAGATGCTCGTAGGCGCAGACGACGCCGCGGCGGCACAGCAACCCACCACAACTACCAGCCGTACCACAGCGGAATTGGCTGCCAGCGCGGTCACCATACAATCGCGCTTGTCGTGTTTCTGGACCACGCAGCCGCGGCTATGGTTTCATCAATTCGAGGCCATCATCGCACCACAGAAAACCGGAGACCTCTGCAAGTTCCAACTGGTCATAGCGAAGTTGGGGAGAGACGAGTTAAGCCAGGTTAGTGACATTCTCGAGAACCCACCCGTTTCCGATAGGTATTTAGCACTTAAGAATAGATTAATAAATGCTTACGAGGAGTCGGAAACAATCCAGCTACACAAGCTATTAACCGAGGTCGAGCTAGGTGATCAACACCCCTCTCAACTACTCCGAAAAATGAAGGAGCTTGGGAGGAACAAAATACAAGAGGACACAATCAAGCTGTTGTGGCTCAAGCGACTGCCTAACACGGTAAAAGCAGTCATTGCAGCATGCAAACAAGTAGATCTCGACGACATTGCACAAATCGCCGACAAAATCATAGAAACATCGAGAACTTCAACTACTGAAACCTTCAGTATTTCAAATTCGGTAGACGAACAACTTCGCAAGTTAACACTTGAAGTCGCCGCGATGAACAAGCGATACGAACCCCTTTTGTCGCGGCACCAACATGCACGGCCAGATCACGGTCAATCACGTTATCGCTCGCGATCGCATTCGCGTAATAGGGCCGCGAAACTAGACAATCAAGACAAATTCAGAGCACAAAAAGCACGGCCCGGCGATAACAACTACAAATGCTTCTACCATTATATTTACGGCGACACCGCAAACAAATGCGGGGATGATAAATGCTCTAAGAAGGCGTTAAACTAAACACGGCTCCAGCGGTGGCGAACGTTGGCGCCGGCAATTCATTTCGCCTATGCGTTACAGATAAGCCTACGGGAATGCGTTTTCTCATAGACACAGGTGCAGATGTTTCAGTGTTAGCCTGTAAAAGGTTTAATCAGACACCGGCAGACTACACACTTTACGCAGCAAACGGCACACCCATCAAAACTTACGGCGAGAAAACATTAACATTGGATCTAGGTCTCAGACGCCCATTGCGTTGGACTTTCATATTAGCGGACGTTCAACGATCGATCATCGGAGCTGACTTTCTGGCCGAAAATCAACTAATGGTTGATCTACACGGTCGCAAGTTAGTCGATAACATCACCAAATTATTTAGAAAAACTCAATTTTCAAAAGATGCCAACGACACAATCAGAGCGATTAACACCACGGATCCTTACCATAAAGTCTTAGCAAAGTATCCGGACATAACAAAACCCGAATCATTCAAGGAGACGTCAAAACATAACGTCGTTCACTACATTTGTACTCGCGGACCACCAATATATGAAAAACCGCGCGCACTCAACCCAGAAAAGTACAAAGCAGCAAAACAAGAGTTCGAGCAGATGATGGAGCTCGGCATTTGCAGACCCTCAACCAGTTCTTGGGCCAACCCACTCCATGTAGTGAAGAAGAAAAACGGGGAATTAAGACCCTGTGGCGATTACCGACGTCTTAACGCCATAACAGAACCGGATCGCTACCCAATTCCAAGACTATTAGATTTTACTTACATTCTAAAAGGTAAGACTATACTTTCAAAAATCGATATTCGTCGCGCTTACCATCATATATCCATCGCGCCAGAGGACATTCCAAAAACATCAATAATCACGCCATTTGGAAGTTTCGAATTTTTAAAGTTAAATTTTGGAATGCGCAACGCAGCTCAAAGTTTTCAACGTTTCATCAACGAGGTGTTAAAAACCATGGAAAACACATTTACGTACATCGACGACATCCTGGTCGCCTCAGAAAATCAAGAACGCCATCTTCAAGACCTCGAAGCCGTATTCAAACGACTCAACGAGTATGGCATCACAATCAATACCAGCAAATGCGAGTTTGGAAAAACTGAACTGAAGTTCCTAGGCTACCACGTCACCTGCGATGGTATTACACCGGAACCAGAGAAGGTCAAGAACATCACCGAATTCCAACAGCCTGAAACAATTGAGGAATTACGCCGTTTTCTCGGTCTCATCAACTTTTATCGAAACAACATTCCTAAGGCAGCAACAACGCAATCTATACTCGACAAATATTTACACAACTCGAAAAGGAAAGACAAAACAAAAATACTATGGACTAACGAAGCCATTCAAGCGTTCAACAAGTGTAAACAAATGATAAGCGAAGCCACTATGCTCGCGCACCCGGACCCAAACGCCAAACTTGTTTTAATTACGGACGCTTCGAACACTTGCATCGGTGCAGCTCTACATCAACTCGTAAACAAGCAATTACAACCACTTGCGTTCTACTCTAAGAAACTCACCGACGCACAAATCAAATATAGTACTTACGACAGAGAGCTACTCGCAATATATATGTCAATAAAGCACTTCCGTTATATAATAGAGGGAAGATGTCTTGTGGTAATGACCGACCATAAACCACTCACTTTCGCGCTCTCGAAAAAAGAATCAAAATCGGATTCACCTAGACGCTTACGCCAACTTGATTTTATTGCCCAATTTTGCGATAAAATAGAATACATAGAAGGTGAACTCAACAACGCAGCAGACTTCCTTTCAAGATTGGAAGAGATCGAACTTCCGCACATTTTCGATTATGAGCAGTTATACAAAAGCCAAATCGAAGACCCGGAGTTGGACACACTACGTCATAAAGATAATCTGCAATTCAAATCATTCATGGTGCCATATTCCAAAAACGAACTTATTTTCGAGACGTCAACAAATCAAGCCCGACTCTACCTACCTGCGCAATTCCGCAAACGGGCGTTATCAAGTACTCATGCGCTCAGCCACCCAGGCGCCGCCGCTACACGACGTTTAATTGCGCAAAGATATTTTTGGCCTGGTATGAATCGCGATGCCACAGCGTTTGTCAAAAGCTGCATACCGTGTCAAAAAGCAAAAGTTCAACGACATACTATTACTCCACTGGGAGAATTTGAAAAATCTGATCGATTTGCGCATGTGCATATAGACATCGTGGGACCATTACCAACATCAGATGATTTTACATACTGCGTAACGATGATAGATCGAGTCACCAAATGGTTAGAAGTAGCACCAACGAAAGACATAACAGCGGAAACCGTGGCTACCAAATTCGTCGAACACTGGATATCGAGGTTTGGTTGCCCCATCAAGATCACCACAGATCAAGGAAGACAATTTGAATCGCAGCTGTTTTCACAACTTTCAAGAAAATTAGGAATCGAGAAAATACACACCACCGCGTACAACCCAAAGGCTAACGGCCAAGTAGAACGTGCTCATCGAACACTAAAAGCAGCTATCATGGCACGCTGCGAAAACACCAACCAATGGGCACGGGAACTCCCATTAATATTATTAGGCCTAAGATCGGCAATCAAAAAGGACATAGGGTACAGTCCCGCACAATTAACGTTCGGAAAATCAATCCGATTGCCAGGAGATTTTTTCGTTCCGTCCGACCATTACATCAATCAAGCCGAATATACTACCAAACTCATGGAAACTCTAGCTTCGATTCAACCAACATCTTGTAAGCATAATCATAGCGATAGGAAAATTTTCATACACCGCGATCTTGCAATTTCTAATTATGTTTTTGTCAGGCGGGAAGCGCGGAGGTCACTCACTCCACCTTACGAGGGCCCCTTTAAAGTAGTTAGTAGACATCCTAAGTTCTATACATTACAAATGGGTTCTCGGAACGTCACCATATCGCTTGACAGGCTCAAACCAGCTTACGCCGTGATTTCATCACAGGACGAGTCCCACGGTGAAGCCGACACCGACATCAAACCAGCTGAGTCGACACCATCAATATCCGCCGAGCGGTTATCATCAAACGAGTCATATGAACCGTCCGGCAATAACATAAACACATCTAAACAACAGAGCCCCATTGTTACAACCAGATCAGGTCGCACAGTTAAGAGAACTGTGCGCTTTGACATTTGAGCGGTTTACATTTCCACGCTCAGTGTCACTCCACATCGCGTCATCATCACAAGGGGATCACACAAAGGCGGACTTCACCTTTCGCACCGACACAGCACAGACCACACTACATCTATATCGCAACATGGGTCAACCGATGTCAAAGACTATCACCGTCGCCCAGAACATCGCAGCCAGCGACGCACACACTGCGACCATCACCGATGACAACGCGGCGACGCACATCATGTCACATCACAAACATGATGTTATAAATCGTTTATATGTTTTAAGTTTTAACAAATATTTACCTATGTGTACCTTTCACTTTTATTTTAAGGGGGATGTAGATGTAGGATTACGCTCCCACATCGCACCATAGAATAAGTACTAGTTGTAACTTTAAATAATAAAACTGTGCTCACTCATGTTTGGCGGACAGTCTTCAACTGGCGCTCAATTAAATCGCACGCACTTGACCGGCCTCGTAGTTTACTATTACACGTACCTCTGATACCTCTATCCTTACCTCCGGCCTAACTAAACCAATAACTTGGTAGTTCAGGCATATAGGTAGGTAGGCTTAGAGTCACTAGAGACAATTGATCCTCTTAATCACCTAAGCGGTAAATAGACACAAAACACGTAAAAACTAACGAACGGATTTTGATAAAACTTTATAGTTATAATATCAGAATAACACATAGGCTACTTTTTATTCGGGTACCACGGAGGTAAAGCTGTGGGCAGAGGCTAGTATATTATGAATGCTCAATTTTGTAAAGATATGAAGTTATTTGATTGGAAGACTTCAATGGAAACAGCATGCGGATGTTGTCGTTAAGGGAGTCTTTGCACTCTTTGGGGAGGCCTATCTCCACCAGTAGACTTCTACAGACTGTTGATGATGATGTTGAACTTGGTATCAAAGCCACTTTATTTCCAGTTCTGAAAAAAAGGTACCTTGTAAATTCTCTTGTCCGAACTAGCTCCAATTAGTATTCCTATCCGGTTCTTTGGTCGACGCCAGGCCGATAAATAGGTCAAACCATTTCTACCTTACAAGCTAGTTTGGCAATGCTTGTCCAACTGTTGTCGTTTAGGGCAGTTTTACGGTTCCGTACCTCAAAAAGAAAAAACGGAACCCTTATAGGATCACTTTGTTGTCCGTCTGTCTGTTTGTCTGTCCCTTTATATCGGGAACGCGTGGAAGTATCGAGAGATTAAAACCATATACTCAGGTCTACAGTCCCTGGAAGCTGTGAAAAAATCAAACTTCTAAGTAAACGTAAAAAAAGATACGGCCGTTTATGTCGCAAAAAACGTATATTTCGGCACTCTCAAGGGAATCAAAATTTGCAGGGTAAAGATAAAGATAAAAATATTTTATTTTGTGTCAAATAAAGGATACAGGAGTACACGTAAAAGTTATAAAGAAAATGAGATTGACAACAAAAACGGCCGCTACTCAGCACTATGTTAAAGAAGCACTTTGTGCCACCAAAACGCTGGTCTTCCGTGACACCGGTGACGGACGCTGGGGTGGTTTCCGTTGACCTAGAACTATGAAATTTGGCAATTTACATTTGTAATTAAATCATTAAAAATATAGTATTTTTTAAAGTACGTAATCAATTATAGAGGTTAAGTAACGGTATGCGCGGTCATATTGTATGTACATTTCGCACACGTACGGAACTCTCTGTGGGCGAGTCAGACTCTCATTTGTCCGGTTTTTTTAAATTTATTTTTTACTTGCTTCTGCCCATGGCTTGCCTATGTGTTCGCTGATGTTAAAGCTATATTACTGTAAAGTTTCATCAAAATCCATTCAGTAGTTTTTGCGTGAAATAGTAACAAACATCCATCCTCACAAACTTTCGCGTTTATAATAGTAGTAAGATAAGATAAGATAAGATTTATGGAGAGAGTATCTCGTCTCTTGGGTGCAAAATGAAATAAGGAAGATATGGGCTGAATTTAAAAAAATGTTAAAAAAAGAAAGTCTCGCCTTTTTATTATTTTTATTTAAACCAAAGAAACAATAAACATATTTATAAAAATTTAACACGATAAGTTAGAAAAATATTAAAATATTTTATACAATTAAGCGTACTGTGCTAAGTCGTACCTGTGTTTACATTCATTCAAAATACGGACTGCTATTTTGAATGCCTGTCTTTGAATTCTGGAAGTCTCAAGGCTACATCCAACAGTGGATGATGAGCGCGAGAATCGACTGAAGATAGCCTTCAATAAGCGGGGTTATTACCGTTAAGTACGAAGAAAATAAACTGCGGGGTCCTAGAGCCACTTTCAAAATTAATATTATTTTAATTCCCAGAAGGGACTGTCCAAGTATGCACAATATGCACATATACACGACACAAAGCGTGCGAGAAACTCTCTGCATGTACTTGACGACTTCAATGGCGTGGTGGACGAGCGGCCAGCTGCGACGCAACAGGGCCGGGTTCAATTCCCGGAGCGGGACAAATATTCTCCAGATATTTGTTCCGGTCTGGGAGTTGTGGTACCACGTTACTCATAATTCCTAATGGCTTAGATACAGGGTATCCCAGTGTGGGTCCATCACTATTAATATGGGTGTAGGAAAAAAAAAGTTTAAACATCTTCTGGCCTTGTCCCATTTTTTTATAACCTATTATTCCGTATCTAGCAATATCTTTTCTGTGACATCATTGCATCTAACGCGTTATTTTCCAGGCGTTTCTTAATTACAGACATCCATGTCAGTCGTCCCAAATTTATATAGGTTTTTGCTAAAAAAAGAAACAGATTCATAATCAGATCAGATAATAAGTGAAAAAGAATATACAGTGAACTTTTAATTTAAAAAAAAATGAATTAAACATTCTTTGAACTTTGGTTATTTATACACACTGGACATATTAACGAAGCTCTGAAATGATGATCATAACTCGTTCCTTGAACTAGTATTAAATATAGGTATTGAAAAATAAGCAATAGTTTAACTGGGGATCATTGTTGTTTGTTGGTAGGTAGCAACCTACCTAAAAAGACAAACACGCTCACGACTAACCATCTCAATGAATGAGTTCGCCTTGTTTAATTGACAAAAACTAAACCTGAAATCTTTAACATGAATTAACGCCGTTTACACACTTGCGACCAAGCCTTGAAGAAGCCATGATGATCCATGAACAAAATCGGCGTAACTTCAGGCAAAAAATTTAAACTTCACATTTTCATGGTATATGTATTTATAAAGGGAATAGCGTTTGTATTTTAGTAATAGCATATAATTTATAACATTACTTTTTCAAGAGAGCTGGCTTTTATCTGGGTCAACGCATTAGCATTGCCATTCAGCGTGGCAATACGGCCAGTTTTTTGGGAACGCTTCCGCCTGGTAGTGTTCTGGATCAGTTGAGCTATTTATAGATCGTTTGCAACGGTCTTTAGATAGCTAGCTGTTTCATCTGTATTTTATGTATACCTACTTGTACATAGTTGTATGAATAAATGTTTACAAATTAAAAAAAAAATATATATAACTTATCTTATTATTCAAGCACTAACTCAAGCCTGTTTTCCATACTACACAAAGATTAGCTGGAAGAGAATGCTATCTAGCATTAATCTCGCCTATGTACAGTACATTTTAGTTGTGGAATAAATAATTTTCTATCTATCTATATGTTTTCCTATTGACCGATTGACTTTGACTTTAGACTTATATATACTCAGTAGGAAGGTACGTAGATCTTTCTGTGGAAATGTAGGAATATAGTCCTGGCGCACGTGGGCGTAAAACACCCCTATAGGAGACACCGAGTTATTCAAATTGAGATCCAACAGGCTCATCTTGCATTCCGGCTGCGAAATGAATGAAGCCTATCTGCTATCTCCGACCCCGCATGAATTACATTACATTACTGTGGGCATATCGCATCGCAAAATTTGCGTCATTTAAGTGCCAATTTGTTAATGTAATTTTTTACGTGAATTTTATAAGATTCATTTCTCATGTACTTCGATTTTTAGCTATATAATCTAGTAAATTATGAATGTTTCATTCGTAATTATGAATATATACGGCTAGGTGCCTACGCGTCGCGTCCGACCACAATGAGTGGCTGGATGAACTGGTAAGAGAGGGACTGGTCCACGGTGACTCAAGATCGAGGTGACTGGTGAAAATGGGGAGAGGTTCTTGTCCTACAAATAGTAGTAATAGTACCTAGTTTTATCGCATGTCGAATTGAATTTGTGAAAAACTGTCAACTTTGTTTTTTTTTTACGGTATTTTTTTTTTATCATTATCGCAAGACGTAAAGCAAAAAAAGAGCTGCCGCGGCTAAATGCATGCCATTAATCAAAAGTATGGGGCGTGAAAATGGATAATATATGGCCACTGAAAGGGCGACTTATAATCGTAGATGATTAATTACTCTGTTAAGCAAAAGTGTCGCAAATTGGCTTGCAAGTTGGTAAGTGAAATATTATGATAAAGAGATGATTTGCTAATGTATTGCGCGGCAAGTTTAACACTTTAGTTTTATTTATTTATACTTCCGCATAAACAATGTAGTGCTAGGAGGACTTAATGCTAAAGCATTTTCTACCAGTCATCCTGGGCGTGCAAAAAGATGGTTTTGCGTGTCCAGTATGACTTTAGATAACATAAAAAATAATATATATAAAATATAATAGTAATATAAAATATATATATATACTTATAAAAAAGAACTTAAATATCGAATGGTAGTGGCATCAGATGGGGTAGAAAAGACAAAGTAATCAATTGATTAACTTCCCAAGAAAGTATTCCCGGACCGATTTTTTAAAGTTTTGTACGCTTTTTTGGCAAATGTGTGCAAAACAACAAGTTTTTAGTTATCCCATGTCAACGTTGAAAGTGCTTCTACTTAACTTACTTATTCATAGTTTGAAAATAAGCATCCAGGTACTATAATGATGCTTATTTTAACACAGTTAAGCAGAAACAGTGGACGAAATGCAAAGGAAGTGCGTCGCGATTTTTCACCCTGTCGAAGCCTTTCTGGATCTCCCTACCCTGGATATGCACAGACTGTTTCAAATCTATTATTAAGTCGAAACAATTTCTGGGTTTTCAAATAGTTTTTTAACATAAACCGTAGATACGTAGGAGTACTACAACGTACTTTTTCACTGCTAGGTAAAAGTTTTCCCAAATCCTTCCAAGACGTGTGCGGTCAATTGCTGGTTCCCTCCAGCCTCTCTGGAACGCATCAAGTTCGTCCCGCCAACGTTTCCTACCTCGACGACGTCTTCCATCAGCAGGCACCCACCTCAAATAGTACTGTTTAATTTAGGTATTTATTTAAGTACCTATACCACTAAGTGCTTGGTTTACTCTCAATCACTTGTGCGTCGCGATTACTCATAAAACCCTGATTAACTCTCGGAATTAGTCGAAACAGTCAATGCATTCAAAGATAGTAGGTTGTGTAAAGTTTTTTACAATAGGTATTTATACCATTACTTATACCAAGTAATGAGCGTTTGGTTTAAGCTTAGTTACATGTGCGTGATCACTCACCCTGATGAAGACTCTCGGAATGAGTCGAAACGTTCGCCTTCACCGATAATGCCTGCAATTGTTCGTGAAAAGTTCGGGTACGTAAACGAAACAAGTTTAACAAAATTTGCAAACCTCCTAGTTTTTTTTGTATCATCGATTGCTGCACTCCCTAGTGACTTGTGGCTACCTTAAAGACAAACCAATCGATTGCAAAAAACCACATTACATTTCAATAAGCCGTAATATCAAGTTAGTTATCTGTAACGGATTGTAATACGGTTTTTTTGTAATCGATTTGTCTTCTTAGATAGGTTTTATCTACACAAGTCACTAATAGGCGCTACATATGGTTTTAAAATTTTGTAATACTTGTTAAAACACGCTGATTTCGCGGCCAACTTGGAGAAGGTGCTTTCAAACTTGCTCGCGCTGCATCTGACACTACGAAAAACTCCCACCGAGACGTGGAAATGATTTATTGGCTTTTCAAATCGTCATTATTGCAATTTAATGAGAAATAACTTTTTATATTTGTTCGCAATTGCAAAGAGTTTTTTGACTTTAAAAAAGGTGGAGGTTCTTAATTCGTCTGTATGATTTGTTTATGTGTATGTTAAGCGATATATATATATCTTTAGCTATATTTTTTACTTTAGACATCTGAAAAAAATGGCTTGTTTTTTGTAAAGTCCGTCCGTGCTATGTAATTATAGATACTAAGGTAAGATCTTAGATAATAATATAGGTATCTTCACTGAAAACCATGAGTGAATTTACAAAACTTCTTATTAACTTAATGCATAAAAATAATTAGGAGTCTCCAAGGCTGAGGCGACTGGAACTTGAAAATGTTAATAACCTTTTATCAAGATATTTTTATTATAATATTTTCATCCATGAAGCTTATTTCGGGAGAGGACTTAATTATATTAAAAATACCTTCTGAATACCAAAGAAGTACGGCTTTTGTAAATAAATATCTAATATTATATCCGAAGGTTCAAAGAAAATTAAATTTTAGGTATAGGTATACTAGTTTCATGTTAGGTATCATTAAGCGGTTCTTTAATAATTACCGTTTTTTTTTATTCGAAGCCCTCATACTTATTATCACTTCTAATAGAAATTGGTTTGACGGATTGCACTGGGACATTTATGCGACAACTTCGGGACCCTAGCGTGTCTTATTTACATATTACATATTTAGAATAGTTTCCTTTGCCCACAGACTACAGTAGACTATTGTAATATATTTTCCATGTTTTCTCTATTTATTGTAATTGATACTGTGTTTGTGTATCTACCTACTTTGTTTACTCTATTATTACAATTTAAATGGTTACTACAAATGGCCCAGGAGTTTTCCACATTTATGATGTCGTCTTTCCTAGGCAATGTCTGAAAATCAGCACTGCTTCTCACTACTGTGCGGAGCAGCACTAAGCTGAGACGGAACCTGTTCGGACCACACGGTACAGACGGGACTAATTAGCACAGAAATCTTCTCTTTGTTACTATGTTTTTGTTAAAATCTTAGGTATTTATAGTGTCTATTTATCTATTTTTTTGTGTGTACCTGTCCTTTCTGTGCTTTGTTGTTGCCAAATAAATAACTTTCTTTATTTATTTATTTTTTATATGTATTCTGTGTCGAGACGTCGATGTTATGTATTAGATATAATTATCTGTGGTCGATGTCAAAGAATTACACCACGACTTAATTTTAAAAGATCTTTTCTGAGCTTCGCAACCAGCCACTAAAGTGCAAAATATGTATATGGTATATGAGGCCTCCAAAATAGTGGATCCTCAACCTAATTAGCCACTAAAATGCTAATAGAATAGCTTATTACCTACAATAATTTGGTCTCTTATTCCAGTCGTTGAGTAGGTAACTACCTACTAAATTGGGCTATAATACCATATCTATTTACACTTTTATTACAGCAATGACCCCTTAGTTTCTTGTGACCGTAATAACAAGAGAATTTTAACGGACACGAGGTATGATATGACTTCAGATTTAGAAATATATTCAATGTTATATTACGGCAGAAATATTAAATATGCTAGAAGGAAAAAATGAAGAAAAGAAAAAATAATTTTAAAATTACTAGTATTTGAATTTTGTGATCTAGTAAAATAGTATATACCTATAATTTAATTTTCTTTGAATCTTCAGAAATTGGTTTACATATAACATTAAGTATTTGCATTGTATTGTGAAAAGAACTGTACTTCTTTGGTAATTATATAAATATGTATAAAAAAACAAACACGCTTACGACTGTCTTCCCCATGGTGGACATCCTCAGTGAGTAGATCAAATAGTAGTAGTAAATATGTATATAAGTAGAATATCAGCCATGCACTTCCCATAACGCTCTGCTTACTTTGGTGATGATTCTGTGTGAAAAATGTCCAGCATTAGATATTTATTTATCACGAAGAAAAAAAAAAGTTTTTTTTATTTGTTACGCTTTTAAAAGTGAAAAGGCCTGGCGGGTTCGTATAACGCTAGCTAATAGCCAGGCCCTACAAGATTTACGCTTTTTTTAATTCATGAATCTCCAATGTAACATCCAAAATATATTTTCAACAGAAATTATTCAATAAAAATTTGGAAGGAATTTCCACTGAAGCTTTATTTAAAACTTTTTACTCAGGTTATTTCACCTTCAGCCGCTGTAGTAGCTTCAGCCCAAATTGTCAGGTTCAGAGGCACGATGAGCTCAATAAACCTAAAACGTGACAAATTCAGACACGAACCTGAATCTGTAATCTTTTCATGTCGCCTTACTTGTTCTATTGAGGTGAAATCACCTAAAACTTTATTCAAACTGGTACCTACCATAGAACAGCCTAAGCAAATTTTGTATGGCCTGTGGTAGGGTATTATTACTTATTAGTAAAGTGAATTAGACTACTGAAAACTATAGGCACAGGTACAACACCCATAGGTACATTTAATAATAATAATAATAAAATCATTTATTTCTCTCACATTGGTTTCTTAGGTTTAGGTATAAATTTAAATAAAACTTATAAAAACCAGTTTTGTGAGAGGCTGGTGCCAGAGAAAGGTTTTGAAACCTGTATTACTGGTCACCAGTACTCTCGCTCCACGGATGATGGGACATGGACATATAGCAGGTAAGAACTACTACTAAAAGAAATAAATTTTAAATAAAAGACAACTAAGACAAAGTAAACAACAACAAGTAAAAAAAGAGTAAAGCAAAACAAAATACAGGAGGTGGGACGGGTAAGGTTAGAGGTTTGGGAATTGGGTGTTAAGTAGGGAGTAAGTACATTAAGTAGTATCTAGTTTTAACTTTACTTAGTACATAGGTACCTATTAGGTGAAAACAAAATCGTAATTTCCTTAGGATGTTTTTTTTATAAATATGTACATGTACCTTGTAGTCCAATATGCCAACATGGCTATTGTTTGTCTGCGTTCAATATTTTATGACCCGTTGGGACATAAATTAATAAGTATTTTATGTTTGTAGCTTATGGGAATTGATGTATGGTAGGTCTTAAAACTGAGAACAATACATTCGATTCGGAGGAGGGAACAATCAATTTGCAGAAACCCTAGTAGACTCCTTGAAAAGCTAGAAGTTATAAAAGGGATTACGTTGACTTCAAATTAACCCAAATACAAACGAAATATTTTGTATTTTATTTGTAAATCAGGAAAAATACAAAATTATAAGGTACGTAAATCATTATTTATAATAACAATTTAAAGATTTTCGCATATGAATTAAAGTAAGCTAGGTATATTTATTTTTAATAATAAAATGATAATGATTGAAAATTATCCATAGGTTTTCGAACTAGTAAAAAGTTCAGTTTCAGGAACCAGTGGCTTTTCCCATCAAAAGTTTTAAGTATTATGTCGTACGCTCTTACAGTAAATTAAGAATTAAACGTTAGTGGTTAGTTCTTATAAGATACAAATTGGCTTGTCATACTGTCAAACAGGACTATCACAGATAAAAAAACCCCTCAAGGATATGAGACTTCACTACTGGTAATTTATGTATGGAAGTTCTATCCGATTGATCTATGGGGCTTGAGAAGTGGTTAATTTTACGGTTTATGAAGTTGCTTTTTAAAGCTATAGGTTATACGAAGCGAAGTCTAGGTAACAGGCTAGATTGTTTAATTTGTGAAGTACAAAACCCAACCACACTAACTAATTAAGGTAGGTATACGCTCATTACGCAGCGCCTGGTAAAATAGGCTGGGCAAAGCACAGAGAAACATTGCTGAAATTATAATAAAAGGTGAAACTTGTTGTCACGATTGTCATAGTAGGTATAATAATAATAATAATTTATTTATTTGCCTGAATGCGGTAGTACAAAGTTGTTTATAATATTTGGTGGAGCTCACATTCCCCAATATCTGGGACGCAAATATACTTACATATATATTTGCGTATATCTATGTCCATATAAAAAATGTATATATCTAATTACAACATAACCTCATAACATTTCAAATGAATTATCAATACAATTCAATACAAATGTCAAGCAAAAAAAAAAAACAATTACAAAATAAGCAAGACAAAGAAAAAAAAATTGACAATTACCAATTAAGAAAAAAATACAATTACCAAGAAATTCTTTCACATCATAAAATGCATGATTAAGTAGCCAGAGTCTTAGTTCTTTTGTAAATTTATAACTCCTTAGCTTGTAAATTTACTAAGTTACATCAATTTGTGAATTGCGAAACTCTTGTAATATTTGCGGTGTTATTTGGAGGATACCAAGCCATGAAACTTGTGTTTAATTCATAAACTGCCATGTGTTTTGGAAGGAAAATGATGAAGATCCGTAGGTACTAGGTGCTATAAATTTAGTTGCTTATAGCTTTTACGTTAAAATTTCACACGATGAAAGATCATTCTTTTTAGCCCTCCTTGGCACAAAATCACTTAGTTTTAATGTAGGTAATGTAGGATTTCTTATATATTTGTAAGGCTTTTTTTTTAATAATTGGCTTTAAAAAACATCCTCTTGGGCTCTAAATCATAGCACCAGAGCTTTAAGCTCTCGGGCGTGCGAGGTGTAAATAGTCCATTGGCTGGCGAAGATTTATGTTCCTGTTGGGATTCTAAGCGCGAAAAATGTAGACGAGGACCATACAAAAATAAATTGGTCTTTGAATAGATCGGCTCGCAAAATTGAGTTTTAAATAGTTGGTACCATTTGTGATCAATAAATTAAATCATTATTTAATTTAATTTGCTGGATTATTTCACACAACATCATCTAGCCCCAAAATAAGCAGAGCTTGAATTATGGGAACTACATGACTGAAATAATTATTATATGCATTTACAAGAATGTGGTTAAATGGCATAATCAGCTTCTTGGTTTTTCGCGGTTTTATTACGAAAATTACCATCATCACTTTTTATTCCCTAAATTTACAAAATGCATCACCCTTCTACCCCAACAACTGCCGTCGTTCTTTTAAATGTGTCATCAAATAGGCATGAGCAGCCACGGGGTTGTTTAAACGCCATGAACAAATAAATAAACAAAATACTAAATAACTGTATGAACTGTTGTTCCTTCTATGCAACGATCAATTGTATCCTAATGCAACCTACATGCAAAGATCTGTATGTTTAATGACAGCCCATCGTTCCTTATGTATGTTTAGTCTAAAATCTATAGTTAAACGCAAAAAGGATCTTATGGAATCGTCTTAAAAACTGAGTAAAATTGCCGGTTTTCTGCAACAGAGTCTAGAATTTCAAAGAAGGTCAGATATTATTCAAGTATCTTAACTTTCGGTAAAAAACCTGATATAAATAAATAAATAATGCTGGACATTTTTAACACAACATCATCTAGCCCCAAACTAAGCAGAGCTTGTATTATGGGAACTACATGACTGATATACTTCTTATAGCAAAAACTTTTTTTTTAAATACATACATATTATACATAGAAAACACAAACAATATAGTTTTAGGATATCTCTCTACTTGTAAAATAATCATCATTTACTTTGCGAAATCAATCAAAAAGTTCCTAACACATGGATATTTGATTCTCATCCGGAAATCTTTGTAATACATTACGCAGGAAGGGAGCAAAGTGGTTTGCACGATCCCGTGAACAAAACTATCGCTGCCATTTCCTCGGAAAAGGAAAACCCTATCGTCTGACGTCACGTCACTTGCTACTTGCAAAAACATCTATCATGATCGGGTAGAATATCGGGAGTTTCGGGAGTTTTTCCGGTAGAAAAATTACACGATACAGAACCACATTTTTCGCAATCTTTATTAAATCATCTTCTGCCCTCATTCTAGAACGATGCTCAGTCATAGATAACTTGAGTAATATGAGTTGAGGTTTTATTCTAGAACTCACGTTGCACTGTTAGTTTTAGTTATTTTGTAACTTCACTCTGATAAAATCGATGCTTGAGAAGAGATTTGATTTGATATAATTTTAGCTTTAAATACTCATACTCATTTATTCACGTAGGAACTTTACAGTACACTTGGTTTTGTCAGGTTATAGGTACAATACACAAATCATTCAATCAATTATTTAAAGCCATTACAATCCATTAAAACAGACAAGACACAGTGACTTCAGAGTGGGTTTGGGTCAAATGAATTAAATTATTATAAACATCATACAGGCAATGAATGAAATAAAATACAAATAAAAATTTTAAATTATTAAGCTACTGTAAAGAGGTATTGTCAAATCACAGTTACAAACTAAGCTAAAATAAGTTATATTCATGTCAAATCACATTAATTACACAAAAACAAAAAATAAATAATTAATGTTATATGTCAAATCATAAAACTAGAATAAATAACTTGTGTTAATGTCACATTATCCTATCTGCTGCCTACCTATGTGCATTGTCAAGTAATACCTAAATAAGCTGTTGTAAAGGGGCATTGTCATTTTCAAAGGATTAATTATATATAATTATGTTATTATGTCAAAGCATTGAACAAAGTAATACATTAGGTGATAGTATTTAATTAGCTACATCTGAAAGAACAGCACAACCTATACACTGACAGAGATACTACTAATATTATCCAGGGCTTAATTAATTATGTTAAAAAGTTGTATACCATTACAGAGGTAACTTTTTGACACTTTACTTAACCTACACTTTGGGAGCTGAATATTGCCACCATGCCTTGTGTTATAATGATGGAATTCTCCTAGAGTCCGTAAAAGATTTTGTTTTTTTTTAATGTATTTGAAGCATTGCCGAATGTATGCTCCTCTAAAAGTAATTATATTTAGTTTTCTGAATGCCTCACGACATGAGTCTCTTGTGAACGGAAACGGCAAGTCGCAGTTCTGTGCTGCGACCTGTCGAAAGCATTCGACGTCGCAAACCATAGCGTTTTCTCTTCCAGGCTTCAGCACTACGGCATCTTTGGCCAGGCATACGCGCTCTTGACAGATCTCCTCCGAGCACGGTATCAGATGGTGGTGGGCGACGGTGGTGAGACGAGGTCTGATCCCTTAGGGACGGTGATGGGCGTAGCGCAAGGGACGTCGGTATCCAATATCTTATTTTCACTTCTGCTAAATGACCTGCCCGAATACGTGACGGCGGGTGAAATTTCCATGTACACAGAGCCTGTCTGTTTCAATAGCCACAAAACCCATAGAGCAAGTCCAGACGATCGCGTTCCTAGGATTTCAAATTGACCGAGGCCTTACCTGGTGCACGCACGTTGATAGGCTCTGTGCGAGACTGGGCAGCGCATGCTATGCGCTACACAGGCTGTCACGTGTGGTCTCAGCTGAAGTGGTCCGTACCTGTTATTTTGCGACCATGCATTCGCTCCTGCAGTACGGAGCTGAGTTATGGGGACGCGCTGCCGATAGGGAGCGTGTCTTTCGTATGCAAAAACGTGCTGTGAGGGCGATCGCAAGGGTGTCGCGGATTACGTCTGCGAGGCCATACTTCACATCACTGCAGATACTTACGCTGCCTTCAATCGTGATCCTTCAGGTTGCAATGTATGTGAGGCAAAACCTTGACTCGTTTGAAACGCGTGGAGATGGGCACGCTCGATGCTATAATACCCGTGGCGCTGACAAGCTCGCCACTCCAGACAATCGATATGCTCTTTCCACATCAGCTTAGAATCTAACTTTAAGCTAAGAAAGTAATAGCGTTGACATGGTTTATTGGTAGATTGCTAGACTCTGGAACTGACTGCACATTTTTTGTGTTTGTAGCTAGTAGCTAGTAGCCCCATTTGTAGCTAAATGGGGTATATAAGGCCGGTCTGTGGGATACTCGCCCATACTACCTTAGTAGATTTAACTCGGATTATATATTATTTTATGAATTCCCATATCTACATGATTTTTTTATCTTATGGATCTTCTCGATATATCGTGTATTTGATACAATTATGTGTTAACATTGCCTAGATGTAAAATGTAAAAAAACCCTTTTCCTTTATTCAACGTGTCCGCTCTTTTTACATCGCTGTCTTGGAAACAATTAAATATTTACACAGAAAGTTCGTCAGAGATTACTTTATAAACAATATATAAATATTATCTTAATGTTAAATTCATTCAATACACGTGTTCCTCATATCGAAATGACAGCCCGTCACTACGGGCGATTTACTAAATTAATTCTAATACACGAGTTCCTCATATCGGCATGTTTAATGACAGCCCATCGTTACGTAGGTTTCGTCAATATCTATAGTTAAACGCAAAAAGTATCTTATGGAATCGTCATAAAAACTGAGTAAAATTTTCGGTTTTCTGCAACCGAGTCTAGAATTTCATGCGACATTCTAAATAATTTAGTTATGCTAGTTTGCGCAGCATGTGCAAACTAACTCGTAACACGTTCGACTTGGTGAGAAATTCAGACAATGTGGCTTGAAAAGCAGGTGTCTGCAAATGATCGTCAAACGGCAGAGCAACTGCGGGTTTCTTTGTTGTAAAACAGTGTAAAAGCTGCCACCTACCTACTTGTAAAGTCGTAGCGGTGTTTTCCGGAACAAATGTGTTTATAACACCCTCGACACATGCAGTAAAATGGGACTAAGAATGGCAGAAAAATGTTATTAAGAATAATAACATTTTTCTGCCATTTTTTTCGCAATAAAGGTCGAGTTTTGTGTTGTGTTTAGTAGTTCCTTTGTTTCTAGGAAAAAGGTGCGAGATCTTTTTGTAAAAAAATAATAGTAGGTAAGTAAAATGAGTTCTCGTTTATTTCATACTTGTGTAAGGTGTATCTAAGTCATAAATCTTTATTAGGAATTACCTAAATAAATTGTGTAAATTTATTTAGGTTGGATAAATTGGCCATATTAATTTAACATTTAACTAAGTGCATTAGCAGAAATAATTAAGAAAGTAGGTACCTATGTTTTTTGGAAATAAAAATAATCCACTAAATAAACCGGGATCACTTTGTAAGCTAGTCTGGTTTTAGGTAAAAATCAGCGCTGGAAATTTTAAACATATCTAACAAAACGCTGAGCTCAAACCGTTTTGCTGCAGCAATCTGGTACACACTGTAGGTAAAATTGTATCATTAGCCAGTAAACAGGGTTAGAAATATGTTTTATCTGTTGTTGAAGATAATATCAAGCTCTACTGTGATTTTCAACGATGATTTTCGATTTATACGAGATTTATTTGTACAAATTCTACTTTGTAATCTTTATTTAGAGGGTTTAGTAGCTAAGTCCTCCAAATAAAGATTCATAATTCCGTCATTCTTTTAAATAGTTTTCTCCATCCTAAGGTTGTTTGGAAGGAATCGCTTTAGAAGCGATAAGACCGCCCATTGTGCGTTTTTTGTTTTTTGTTCTTGTTCTTATTTTTGTGAATAGGTACATTATTACACACAGCTTTTTGGCATACATCGCCCGAAGATGGTTCAAACTCAGCATAGGCTCAGAAGGGTCTATGCTGAGTTTAAAACATGTCAATATTAGAGGAAAGTAACCAAATATGGAATACCGTTTTATTTTTTAGGCACAAATAAAACAAATATTAAAAATCAAAAACTTTTAATCGTAATTATAAACAATCATATATTTGCGTTTAACATAGTGTCAGTCTTGTATCATATTTATTAATTATAATACCTACTATAATTTCAAAATCAACATAAAGGTATCTAATAATGAAATAGGTACCCTAAATATGGAACTCTACAAAAACTATTAAAATGGTTTGGTATTGATGATATATATAAAAAAGGACAAAACGGTCACCGTTTCGCTAACGTATTTGTAACTCAGCATAGAGATAACCTGTACAATGTATTAACATTATATAAAATATGAAAATAAACAGAGGTCGACCGACTGAGTTGCACAAACATTTGTTCAGGACTGCCCCTCAAAGTAGATACTTGGAATATTTAGCGTACCAAGCTAAAATCCTGGACGCAGTAGAAAGTTGTAGTAGATAAACTTCTACACTTTGAGTAGTAGTAGGTACGAGATGTTCCTTGACTCAGCGGGCGGGTAGCCGGAGGCAATGTTTGCATAATTTCCACATATTTGTCGAACACCGAGGAGGGTCTAGATCAAATATACGCTTGATTGTAATGTACAAATTGACAGGCTTCATGTTAAGCTTAGCAGATTGCACTCGCAATAAATCTCGAATAATTAAAGTACCGATCTAGTCTTGGTCTCATGAACGTCAAATATTTATTCTGTTTAAATAAATTATGAACACGATGATCATACTGGTCACATTTTTGTTTTTAATGCAACATCAAACAATAATGAGTATACCTAGATAATGAAGCTGCAATGACATTTGTATTTCGAACAATCGTTCTTCATTCACTTCTTTTTCAACACGTTCCATTTTCGAACCAAAGAGTATGGATTAGAAACTTTGCAAAGAGTTTTCAAACCTCTGACTACATTAATACAAAAAAGCTACATTTCGGTTGATTTATGACTAAGAAATACCAAAGTTTTTCGTGATTTTCAGCATCAGCACTTCCAATCACGAAGGTGCGCTGCTGATGTATATTCAGACAAGTAGATAAATTAAAAAATATTTCGAGCCAGGTGCTTTCAGGCTTTCGAAGTTAGTTTACTTTATAATTTACACAGTGTTCCTTTCATAAAGAGATGTGTGGATTCATGAGTAGATATAATATTTACTTTCTCGTTGCGATAACAAGCATAAAGTTAACATTAGCTTTTATATGTATTATTTAGGTACTTATACGGGAAAGAACTAACGTACTATGTAGAGTGAGTAAAGTTTGATATCATGTAGGTACCTAACTTCTTTATTAGTGTTATATCTTTGTTTAGTTAAAAGAAAGCATGAGTACGTGTCACTCTTAAGGTTACCATATTAGCTCGGCACCGGATCGGCATCGCCTCAACTCAACAAGCTGTTCAGTATTCTATAAATAATACTCCATATTGCAACGCACACTGATCAGCATTGTAACGGCATCGCTTTGCCTCAAGCTAGTGAGCGTTTAGATGTGAGTGGTCAAATCGCCGACGCTGCGCTCGTCGTTGCTGAGGGAATTAACTTTCATAAGAAAAAGCTGTCACCTAAATGAAGCCGCACCGATACCTCAGAGGTGCAGAACCGATCTGGCTTATGTCGGGTTATCGGATGGTTGACGACGAGGCGAAGATGCGAGACGGTGCCTATCCGGTGAGCTGATAGACGTGCGGTAACCTTAATACAGACAAAACTTATGCACAGTCAATTAAATACATCGGAGATGCGAATGAATTTAGTGGCGCCAATGTAGGCAATGTTGAGCATGCTATTAAATGAATAAAATAATAAAGATATCGGCATTTTTCGTCTTTTGTGAAACGAAGAATGAATGTTTTTGATAACTTTAAATCATAAAATCATCTTAAATCTTTATTGTTTGTGAATATAGATAAAGTAAGTATGAACGTACTCTGACCAAATTGAAGACATTCTAGAGAATGGCCAGGTCAGAAGTACACTTAATCGCCGAGCTTGTATGAAGAATTTGATGAAGATGAACGAAGCGAAAGAAGTATGCCAGGATCGTAGCAAGTGGAAATCCTTGGTCTCTGCCTACCCCTCCGGGAAACAGGCGTGACTATATGTATGTATGTATGTACACAGATGGAAGAATCAATAAAATATCGAAGCACTAGATCCTACAAACAAACATAGGCACAGAAGAAAAATTATAAGCATATTCAAATAAAATTACAGATTGAAATTATCAAAATTAAGAAGTTAAAAGTAGGTACATAAGTGAAAAGTCAAAATAAAACTGATACGTATTACAAAATAGTTGATGATTCAATAAAATTATTATTATTAATTCATTTATTTCATATCATAATCCATATACAAATAACATTTTATTTAAAAACACAAATTATTCACAATACAACATTATAATATTGTAACGATCAGTTAACATACAACAACCGATTTATAAGGAATCTTGAACAATTTACCAAACGCGATTTACGACCAAATTATCTTTGTCCCGGTATTACAAAACGGAACGGTTATTTCCAAACTATAGCTAATACCCACGGCTTCGCCCGCGCGGTATCTGGATAAAAAATAGCCGTTGAAAAGTAGCTCGGTCGTAAAAAACGCATTCTGTTGACCATTTTTAGTCGACTTACGTTATAAAATTGGTTTCCACGAAAAGCCCTTTGTTGCGAAACAAAATGTCCTTTTATTTTACCGGAAAAAACATACCTCTGTCCACCATGAATGCTCATTCCCATTCACTTAATGCTATTTTTACTTTTTAATTTAGAATTTATATTTGTAAGTCCATTATGCTACTTTGTTTGCGCAGTTGACTGACAATGATTGGAAATATTTGAAATTCCCTTTATATGTTCTGAATTTAAATGTAGACAACTTTTTTTTAAGTCGAGTATGACCCGTTGATCCGTCCGTCATAGATTAAAATCAGTAGCAAAGAGTCGAACGCAGATGGGACCTTCTTGTATGAATATTCTTAATTTCTATTTCACCTCCAAGAAAAAGTTTGAACACTAAAACTTACAAACTTTATAATATCATATAGTATAGATACGTAAATGGTATTAATAATGTATTAATATTTGTACTGGTAGGTGGTGGTGACTGTCCGTAGGAATCGAAAGCTATTGGCAGGTGAATGATTGATGAAAGTAGGGGGGGGGGAGTAGTGTGACGTTCACATTAGACCCGACTTCCGGCAATGGACGTGGCGCCTACGTGACATTTGTGTAAAACATTGTTAGGGAACGGTTCAAAGCAACGGAACTACGAGTAGGTAACTATTAACTATTAATAAATAAATAATGCTTGTCATTTTTCACACAGCATAATCTAGCCCCAAAGTAAGCAGGGCTTGTATTATGGGAACTGATATTTTTCTTTGTAATGTAATATATACATAGAAAACACTCAGATCCAATATTATCAGATTATACACACATTTGTCCCGTGGCGGGATTAAAACCCGCAACCTTCTTCGTCTCAGGCCACTGCCCCAAAGAGATCTTAAAAATGGAACATTTTTTTTTTTTCATATAACTCTCACGATTTTAATCAGTAATGATGGCTGCCTCAAATACTCAGTTAGATAAATAAGGTTATCAAGTTGTATCATAATTATCTATACCTACTGTTTTTGTTTAACAATTTCATATAAGGTGGAGATTTTGGTTATCATTTGGTAAACACCAACATCATTAAAATTGGACGAATGAATCCATTATCCGGTGTATTTTGATGAGTTTTCACGTTGGACGTTACATTTCCAACTCATAAATCACTTTGAAGGTTGTGTCAGTTACCAGCATAGGTTTTGTACAAAATTCATTGCTGTCTATGGCGTCAATGTCCGCAGGCACGTGATACAATGGCGGTAATGTATTGTGCCAGACAAGCACGAATCTGTGCTTGTCTATGGCAATCAACAATATCTACTTATTGATCGAGTAACGAAAGCGATCAAAGATCTCTGAGTCTATTTGCGAAATCATTTTGTTTGTATGTATATCTATGTATGTTTGTTTGTGCGATCATAACTGCCGAGCCGTTTATTCCATTTGAAGAAAACTTGATAGTTGGGTAATACTAGTAGAATTTTTAAGTTCTATTATGCCTCGGGAGCCATGTTCACCTTCCATGTAAATCTCCAAAAAATAGCGCTAAACAGGAACAACCTTTGCATTATGGTTAAAGCCTTGACTGGACACTGTCGCCTTTACAAGCATGGCATGTTCAAATTACGGCTGTGTGACACACAAACCTGCAGACTCTGCAAGGAGCTGGACGAATCGCCCCTTCATCTGTTAGGAGAATGCGGAGCCTTCATCTCGGCAAACATATTATCAGCACAGATGAACTAAATCTTACCTCGCGAAAAAGATCCTGCAGTTTCTAACAGCTGCAGGGCTGAGCGATGAACTATAAGCGCCCCTCTTATGGGTGAAAAAACAAGTGGCAATCACAATAGACCTGCATGGCCGCGTGACACAAAAACCACAAGAGTATTAAAAAAAAAAAAAAGATCCAAGTTGAGCTAAATTAGTAGGGTTTTTTTAACTATGATATATATGCAATATATCATAATGTCACCTTTACGAAATCCGAAAAATCCAGATTCTAGTCTATTGTATAATATGACAGTCACCGCTTCTTATGAAACGAAGGCTTTAGAAATGACTAATAATTATTTACCTACTCAGTACGCCTCTTCAAAGCAAACTGGCTATGATTAAAATATGAATATTGACTGGAACTGTCGCGGACCGCGCTTTTTATGACTTTCTACGAAATGTCAGAACGACAAGGATGTTACATAATTTATGCGCTAGAAATCGAAAATTAGATTGTGATTTGAAAACAAGGTTGGAGTGAAAATATGTTGAATTATTGTGACAGTGAGTTTAAATTTAATAAATGGAAATTAATTATATGGAATAACACATAATACATTTATTCATACAACTATGTACAAGTAGGTATATACAAAAAATACAGCTGGCTATCTAAAGATCGTTGCAATCGATCTATAGATAGCTCAACTGATCCAGATCACTACCAGGCGGAAGCGTTCCCAAAATACTGGCCATATTATATGGAATAGACGTCATTAGTCAAATTCACTTCATGCTGAATGTAGTAGAAACTCCCAGTTTATTTGATAGTAATATTTCCTCCAAGCCCAATTTCTTGTTATATAATATGGATCTAATTTTCTCAGAATCTACTTTTTTGCTACTTTCAGTCAGCTTATAAAATGTTTGGATGCTTTCTGTTCTGTATAAAAAATAGTACATATTTTTGAGCATTTGGGAGAAAAGTATTTGAGTAGGAATCTCATTTGCATCTAGTAGACTGCCTTTATTTTTTGGTTTTGTTTCATTGGATATTGTTAGATGACGACATCAATAGAAATGTATGTGTTGTATCAAATATGTACTTACAGAAACGATGTTACGAATACTTTTTTAACACCATTTTGATGGAAATTGTCAGTTTGAATATTTTATACTATAAAACTATCGTTGATTAGATCGTTCATAATACACAAAAGTACTGGTTTTTATCACACAGCATCATCTAGCCCCAAACTAAGCAGAGCTTGTATTATGCTAACTACATGACTGATATACTACTTAGATATTTTTTTTTGTAAAAGTATACATATTATACATAGAAAACACCTAGACCCGAGACAAATGTTTGCAGATCATACAAACATTTTTAGGGAATCGAACCCGCACCTTCTGCGTCTCAGGCGGGCCATCGCCCATTGCCCCAGAGAGGTCGTCATATTAGACGTATACAGGGTGTAATCGTTAAGTGTGCACAGGCGATTATTCCGTAACTATTGCAGATATCAAAAAAATTTAAACTGATATCGAAAGTACTTTACCTAATGATTAAAATGACATTAATAACTTTTTAAAAATAAAACGAGAAATATCCAAAAAAAATACATTAATCACTCCCATACATTTAGTATGAGATAGTAGAAAGGTTTTAGTTTCCTTATTTTAAGTGGAATAGTACCTACTCATTTTACCCTTGTCATTTTATAATTATGTACGATATGAAGGTATTAATGAATTTCAAGTAGATACACGTGTAGATTAATTATCTTACCACTTCAAATTTATAATAAACCTTGTTTCAATATTGTATTGATTTGAACTAGCTGAAAAGCAACATATTAAATAAAAACAAAAAGAAAGATACTCTTTGGTGTTCGTTCTAAATTCAAATTCTTTATCGCGGGTTCTCGTTCCCGCCAATTTATTGTATTTTTCAATTTGCGTTAATAATCCTGATTGTTGCATTTATTGATTGAAAAATGGCATATTCCAATACAGAAAAGAGGGACATGTTAAAAATGTACTACAAACATGATTGTAACAATAGGGCGGCCATTATCGCCTACAGAAGAGAGTACCCAGATAGAGAAGTTCCTTCTGGTACGTATTTACGTAAGTTGGATAACAATTTGATAAATTATGGATCTTTTAACAGAAAAAAAGGTTCGAGAACAAGAGCTCCGGAATTTGATAATGACTTAGATAACAATATTATTAACTACGTAGTAGATAATCCACAAGAATCAACGCGTTCAGTGGCCCGATCATTTCCAGTGTCCCACAATTATGTACACAAGTTATTAAAAAAACACAACTTCAAAGCATTTAAGATAAAACCTACTCAAACGCTGCACAATGATGATCCTGCTCGTCGGCTGGTCTATTGCAATTGGCTAGTCAATAATTATGTCAATGTAAGGTCAATTTTATGGACCGATGAAAGTAATGTTTCAAACTGCGGCATTTACAATAGAAAAAACTCGCATTATTGGTCAATTGACAATCCTCGCTTAACTACTGAAGTTAGAGCTCAGGTGCGATTCTCAATTAATGTGTGGTGTGGTATTCTTGGAGATCGGATCATTGGGCCATATTTTTACAGTGGAACCTTAAATGGACAGAGATATTTCTCCTTTGTACAAAACGATATGCCAAGTCTCTTAGAACCAATTCCAGACGATGAAAGAAGGTCGATAATTTTTCAACAAGATGGAGCACCTGCACATAATACAAATGTTGTAATGAATTTCTTACGAAACAATTATAATGGCTTAATAGCCAATAATAGTGCAACCCCTAGGCCTGCCAGATCCCCGGATCTCACGCCTTGTGATTTCTTCCTATGGGGATTTGTCAAAGACCACGTGTACGCTGAGAGAGTACACAGCCTAGAAGAGTTACAGAATCGTGTACGTCGTGCAATTGCTTTAATTACTCCGCAAATGTTAAGGAAAGTTCATTTAGAAACTGTAAATAGAGCTCGTCATTGTATTGCACAAGGAGGACGTCACTTCGAACATATGCTTTGAACACAAAATTTTGTACTTACTAAGAAATAAAATGTATGGGAGTGATTAATGTAATTTTTTTGGATATTTCTCGTTTTATTTTTAAAAAGTTATTAATGTCATTTTACTCATTAGGTAAAGTACTTTCGATATCAGTTTAAAGTTTTTTGATATCTGCAATAGTTACGGAATAATCGCCTGTGCACACTTAACGATTACACCCTGTATAGTAAAAAGAGTTTTTTTATAAAATTTCCCGTTTTACAATATCAGTAGTATACCTAACTACATATTTACATGAAAAGTTAAACGTGGGTAATCCAATTATTATTATTTAACCTTTTGTATTTAAAAAGATCGAAAGCGTGTTATGTAGGGTCAATCTTATTTTTTACAAAAAAATTGCAAAACGTATTTATTATAAAATTTTCACTTAAATAATCCTTGAAATAATAAATATTTCTTTTGTACATAGACCATCGAGAACCAATTTAAGAAAACATGGATGCTAGACTATTCTTAAACGTAAAATAGGTTCTTTTGATGAATCTTATTGTGCCCAGTGTAGGAGCCAATGGTATTTTTTACACGTCATCGATAAAAACTATGGTCAACCATAGTCGGAAGTAGGGGAGTAGCGCCCGCTTGGCCAACATGACAGCATTGATGCTGTCATGTTGGCCAAGCGGGCTCTACCAATACCTTCTCAATTTGAACGAAACATGTTGAAAATCCTACTACTGGGACCCGAACGTGATGAAAAAATGGATGACTTTTTCGTCAATTACCTGCTGGACTGGATAAAATATGCAGGGTCAATTTATTACGCATTATCTTGGTAGGTATTGTGCCATTTAATTTATTTTTTAATAATATTTATTTATTAATTTAATAAAAAAATATAAAACTAAAAATTATTTCAAAGCTATCGTCGAGTTATAACCCTGGGTCGTGCAAGAGACTTTCTCTAGTTAATCTGTTGTTGACAGTTACTTCTGATAAAGTTAAAAACATGAAATGAAATGGATCAAACTAAGTAATGAAATAAAATAAAAACGTACCTAAAGTCCAACCCTACCCAAGTTGCTCTAAAAACGAGAGTGTAAATGAGTGGCGAAAGTCTTATCTGACTTTTGAGAGGCAAAATTAAATTTAGTTTAATTAACATGAGAGATGGGAAATGTTTCGTTTTATTTGTTAAATTAAAACTTCGTTCGCGATTGCCATCCCTGCCGTCTAATTATTCGCATTTGACCACAGTTTGTTCCATATTTAGCAACGCTCTAGACTGCGGTGAAGCACTCTTATCAAAAAAGAAGTTTTTTACTTTGGATTTTAAAACTCCCAAGTTGTATTTCTCAGAAGACAGTTACCCAGGATTCAAAAAATATCAATAAAATCGGTTAACAATTGTCGAAAATATCGCGTAACAAACACACACGATAAAAAAAATACATTTGAATTGAGAACCTCCTCTTTTATTTGAAGACGTGGAAAAAACATTCAGGTTTTACGTTCGGGGTGGCGTTACTAACTTTGACAATAGGACTAGCGTACACTACAAAGTGCACTAAAAACCTATGCCAGCTTAAGATGAGACATGTACTCGAAGGTTCCTATAAGTTCTAGGTTTCAAGTTATTTTGGACGTCCATAATGTGTATAATGATCGTTTGACAATATCTGACTTCTTAGGAGTGGTCTGACTTTGACAATATGCCTTATCCATTAAGCCTATACGATAAAGTGCTTACACCAGCTAATGTTCAAAGGTTCCTGTACATTACAGGTACCAGTAAACTATGTTTAACGTAAGTTCGGTTTGATTGTTATGAATAAAGTGAATGCTAGGTACGTTTTATTAAGTTTGATAGTTGGTTAACTATCAAACTATTAACAATTTACAAAAACGTAATAGGTTTATTACGTTTTTAAATTGTTACAATTGAGCCAGCAGACTGTTAGAGAGTTGTGGGCTTAAAAGCCACTCAGGCTAATTAGATTAGATTAGAACCAGCAGAAGAATCGAACCCGCACAATCGCTTTTCTAAATTTCATAAGTCACGATCGGTTAGACTCCCACTGATTTGAAAACCTTGGATCGGTTTGTTAATTATTTTAAATTATCAACATTAACTGAAAAAAAAAAACACGCTCACGATTATATTCCTTACGGTGGACTATCTCTGATTAATTCTCTGTGCGTATAGATCTTTAAGGATACTAATTAGGGGGTAGTCAGAGGCATGTTCAAACGTTACATTCGGAACATTTACGCGTTTTACAAGTAGTTATTATTCCACGTTACGTTCTAATAGGCTACTTACAAAATGCGGGCGATTTTGTAAGTAGTCATCGCAAATAAGTCCATCCGCTTATTAGAGTACTAACCAATGGCACATGCCTTCGAATTTTTGGTTTCTAGAGCATGCCGATTTCCAAACCATATTCACGATCATCGTTTTCAGCATGAATTAATGCGCTTATAAATTGTACGAGTGGAAAAAGCCATTAATGCACTATCGGGATCGACCCCACAATCTCCGGTTCGGAAGTCGGGGTACCGCTCACTATGCGAACACGGCAGTAGGTATTTATCTTTTCCATTTTAACGAAACCTGTCTATGTTGAAAAACCTACTAGCTTGGACTAGATTGACCACAAATAATATAAATAAAAAAATAAACTTCTACGTTACTTACTAAAAAAATATTGGAAGCCCGTTTCAAGATTATCTCATCGAAGATTTGACCACGTTATTTTATTAGCTCTAAGATAAAACAACATCGTTAAAACTATTGAAGTATCAGATAGCTGTTAGCTTGCTAGATACGGTTGGTTTATGTAGATAAGGGCGGTTACACACGGTGCGGTGTAACGTAGAACGTGGCGTAGCAGACAGCACAGCAAAACCGTAGCGCATGTTGTGCTGAATGTACCAAATAGGATTTTAGGCAAAACGTTAGGCCTGCCTGAAATAAAAATTACTATTGCCTACTTACCGGTAGTAGCGTTCGTAAAAAAGCGTGATAGGTAGATATATATATTCGTCAGCCAATATAATAAAGGTACCTACCTACACCTGCAAATACTTTAGTTTCTACCGTGATCATGGCGTATGCAACTGCGCTGAAATATCAGGAAACAATTTAATAGAAACAAAAAAACATACACTGTCACAGACTTTATTTCCCAAGATGGACATCCTCAGATAACGAGTTCAGTGGCCTTCCACACACGTTATTAGTATGAATATAGATATATATAGTTACTAACAATTTAAGCGAGTGGGAGCAACTACACACCTCTTAATAAAAAGGTTTTGATAATTGCTTTACGCGTATCGGACGCGATGTTAAGAAAATAAATAAATAATAATGCAAAACTACTACGATCAAACCTTTCTGCTAGAAGCGATGTTTGCCGTATTGTGTATATTAGCCCTTAACGTGCTAATAGCCTAGAAAGTGGATTAAATTCCAGTTTTATTGGAAAAATAAAAGCCTTAATTACATCGTGAATTTGCCACAGAAAACTCTGGTCACTGAAAGATGGCTGTAAACTTCCAACATTAGAACCACAACTGGTTTTAAAGCTTACTTCATCATCATCAACAGACTGTAGAAGTACATTGATGAACACAGAGTGCCCAAAGAGTGCTATGACGAACGATCGGCAATCTTAGTAAAATAGCTTAAATAATACTTATTTAAGTTAGGTTAACCGGTGACGTATACGCGTTTGACTTAAATTGTTGTTAATATATGTGTTTTTTATAAAAACTGTTTAATAATCAGATTGCCGTTCTAAAATGTTCAACGTTTCATTAATCTTCTGTCGGAAATGATAAAGATACTTCTGCTTTACAAATATTATTATTTAGTGTTGGCATAGATATGTGTAGATAATAACAAAATCACCCTTGAAAAAAGCCATCAGCTATCAGGTCACGTATCATCTACACAATTGATGATACCACATTACATAACTGACCTTCCATTGATCATAGCTACCTTACCCAAACATTGTAACCTATCGTGAGTTAGTGAAATGAATATCGACGTTCATGGCCTAAAGAAACAAACATTATTATTATTATTAAACACCCACACGTTGATCCTGAGACCAAAAGTACAATGCTCACGAAACAGCGTAGGTAAAAGTTTACGATGTCACGAACCAACGAATGATTAATTTACCCCGTTCCAACTATAGACAGAATTCCACGTCTTGTTTATCTATGGAAAACTGTCAGAAAGTTTACTTTTCATTAAAGAATTAGACTTTTGATTAACTAGTCCGGTTACGACTGTAATTGGTGGAGTGTGTTGTGTGGAACCCTACACACTCATCTAATTACAGTCTTACGTCTCGTTTTTAGGGTTCCGTAGTCAACAAAGAACCCTTATTGTTTCGCCATGTCCGTTCGTCTGTCTGTATGACTGTCTATCTGTCTATCCGCGGCATAGCGCAGAGAGTCTTAGTAATAGAAAGGTACAATTTGGTATAACGACAAAGTGGTAATAAATTAATAAATGTTTTCTTTTAGGTTACCTCCCCTACACGTAAATTAGGTAATTCCCATGTTGTGGAATTTTGTCCAACCCGTTTTCGATTCGGGGATCGTTTACGAAATATTACGTGCTAATTTTTGTTATAGTCAAGTTCCTACACCGCGTCTTACATTTCATGATCACCACCCAAAGTAGTATATCAGTCATGTATTTCCCATAACACAAACTCTGCTTAATTTGGGGCTAGATGATGCTGTATGGAAAATGTCCAGCATTATAATTGATTATTGAAAGTTTCTTCCCCAACAATTGTCAGTTCTGCGAGCTATATGCGTCTTGCCCATTGCCACTTAGCTAGCTAACTCTGAGAGATATGTGTATATTTAATTATTCTTTGTATTTTCTCGTTTCAGACTTTATCATGTAGTTAAACATGATAAAGTCTTGTAAGTCTGTGCTCAACCTTGAACTTCTGTATTTGACCTTTTTTTATCCATGATCAAGTCTCTGTGCCTTATATTATCACTGGCAAACCGTACTGATTGTAGACTCACCCTCTTATCTTATTTTATCTTATCTTAATCCCTCACTTACTTTAGCAGCGTGCTAAAAGTTGTCTGTCTCTATCCTTTGTTTAGTGTTTGAAAAGGACAGGGAGAGAGTTAGCGACCTGCTAAGATAGCGAACGATTATGAATAAAACGGTAGGCTTAGCTAGCGTCTGTATTTTTGTATATACCTACTTGTACATAGTTGTATGAATAAATTATACATTTTTTCATACAACTATGTACAAGTAGGTATATACAAAAAATACAGATGAAACAGCTAGCTATCTAAAGACCGTTGCAAACGATCTATAGATAGCTCAACTGATCCAGATCACTACCAGGCTGAGGCGTTCTCAAAATGCTGGCTGCATGCGTTGCAGCCAGCATAGATAAAAGACAGCTCTATGGTTACGCGTCGCTATTAGGTTATTAATTATCTACTTTGTTAAAACTTAACGAAACTATGTGTACAAAGATGGCCCAAAAGTTGAAATAAATTGATCTATGAAACTTCTTTGTCAAAAATGGATCTTCCTGCATTTTTCCTGACTGCAGTCAGACCTCATGAAACCATGTTTACATTCTTTAGCTCTTGTTTTTTAATTTTAATTAACTAAAAATACCTGAATGGTCTTCAAGCTTGAGTTATTAAGACTAATGGCGAGATTCAAACGAGCATTTCATGAAATAGCCTTATAATAAATGAATGGACACGATTCTGTTGGCGTAGACAATACAAAAAAAAATAAGCGAAAGCGTGAACGTTAATTAGTGAAAAATTGGCTGAGACGACCAGTTTTTCACTAATTAACGTTTACGTTTTTGATCTAACGGGGTTAGATAAAGTATTTAGCGATCAGAGTTGTCTAAGAAGAGTAAAAATATATTGGTTTGACATAATCTATTGAAATGTCACACTAGGATATTCTTAGTTGTGGATATCAGGAACAACGTAGTACCACAATACCCAGGCCCTGAATAAATATCTCCAGAACGTGCAAACATTTTGTCCCGCAGTGGGAATCGAACCCAGCTACTCGCCCGTCGCACTAACGAGGTCGTCGATGCAGGGAAAGAATGGGATAGCGTGCGGCGTTTGTCAATCGTACGATGTCTTCTTTAAACTTATAAATCACCTTACGCCAACTTTTACATGAACACTTTGTCTAGACTAAGCACACCCAGTAATCACTGCAAATATAAGTATATACCTAAAGAAGTTAGTAGAAATAAGTGACTTAAAAGCACTTGATCCTTTTCATTTCGATGTCGACGTTGCTATATCCCTCAGGATTTGATGGATGCGAATAAATCTACTGTAGGGCAAGCGGGGATCAACTCTTTACGACCTATAATAAAATTAAGTGCTATAATATAATCTTTAAATCATAAATATTAGAACGAGGCTCTTATATGATATCAAGTCTCAGCAACGAACTGCCCGACATAAAAAAGGAATTTGGAAATGACCTATCATATCGTAAAACTATGCAGGAAATCGGTGGTGGGAGGTAGCCTAAGATCGTTCATCATGGCACTCGAGCTCTTTGGGAGAGACTTATGTTTAGCAGTGGACTTCTGTACGCAGTTGATGATGATGATAGGTACTGAGGTTTTTACTCAACACCTATCGTTTGAATAGTTGCAAACTGCTAAATGGTTCCGTCTAAAAGGAACATGAAAATATTGAACCCTCTATTGAGTTACTCACAGAATACGTTTCCGCAAGAAAGTAATTGTAATTATCGGCTTTATCGCTTATAATAATCTCTTTTAGACAACCTCAGAATGTGAAATGACTAAAGACGGCATAATTGACAGGTCAATTTATTTCTAACCTTGCTCAAAAACAATGTGAAAACAATTTGAAAGGATATATTAAAATACTCGTAATATGGAACTGGACATGAATGGCTATAATATTATGAAACCCTTTTCACTGGAACATATTTGCTTGTCAATATGTAAGCCTGGTTGAGTTTTTATTTATAAAATAAATTCGGGCGATATGAGTTTTGTTAAAAGCGATACCATTTTTGAGACTTAAGAATATTTATTTCTAAAAAACAAAAGTGGATTATATTCATAAATGTGTTTGTAATATTGAGATAGAAATAATGATAAACATTATTTCTTTTATATATTATTTTTTTCAGACATTTGAAGAAATTACTCGTGTGTGTATACATATTATATATTATAATGCCTATAATATTTCAAACGTAAAATGTCCTAAGTAGTTTACAAATTATTTATACCCTAATCATTTATGAACCACTGTGCTCAGTACCTACCAATAACTCTCATAAAATTTAGAAAAAAAAATATGTTCTATTCTATTACCATTATTCATCTCCCAATGGCTAATCCCACTGAAATGTGGTTTTCTGCAATCGATTTGTATGAATTCAAGGTGATATAGGTTATATTGCCACCAGTCGCTAATGGGCGCTGCAATAGACGATGGAAAGCACGTCTGAAGGTTTTCAAATTTAGCAGATTGGTTTACTATTTTCATCTTTCTTTAATTCGACAAGTCAAAAATACAACTAAACCGAATTTATTATGATAATACCAAGGCTAAAACACATTTATAAATAATACGCGGATAAAGGTTACGTTACAAAGTATGTCAAGGACCTTCTCCTTGCTAAATTGTGATAAGAGTCACTGAAGCAACAATAATCCCAGTTTAATTTGCTTGCAACATTCTTGTACAAACAAGAAAATCTCTGTCAAGGTGACGAGTTAAATCATAATTGTTGAAACTCAAAGAACAATATTTTCCGCCCCCATTTTTGATTAACTCTCGTCTAGACTGGGAATATTACTTAAAACTTATATACATTTACAAAGCGTAAGAATATTTTTACCAAAAAAAAATCTACGTATTTATTTCTAATCTATTTGTTTTAGTTTTTCAAAACGAAACAAAAAGTTTTTCAGGATCAGAAAAAAAATCTAGACAGTATTTCACGTTATGTTCGATACAAAAACGTTTCGATAAAACGAGTAGAATTAATATTAAATAAAAAAACTCGACTGCGTTATTTTGAGGACAATGACGGTGCTATATATTTTTACATCTTCTTTTGTTCCAAGACCTATGTTTTGATATCTATAGGGTTGGAAATATTTTTGTTATATACCAATATGCAATATGTTAAACAATATTGCAGCTGACGGTCACTTATGTCAGTACCTCTAAAAATACATATATTTGAGCTCGACTTATCAATATCATATTCTCACTCTTAGGTACAAAATATTATTCATTCCTTCTTCTCCACCTTAAAAAACTCTTAAAAATCTTACATCTCTCTAACCCTCGCAACCGGCTTTCCTCTGATTACCTTCAGTTGAAGACTCCACTCCACAACTCCACTTTCTTAAGTAACTATTTCATTGTGCGTGCGGTCTATGGAACAACTTACCTGTTTCCATTAGACATGCAAAATCGCTTACGATTTAAAAAGATAAGTATTTTAACTGTATTTGCAGCATCGTTAAACTTAGTGTTATAATTTTCTTAGCTCCAGTCATTGCATTTCAGGCTATATATATTACCGTATTTTTTATATACATACCACATTTTTTTTATTCATACAACTATGTACAAGTAGGTATATACAAAAAATACAGATGAAACAGCTAGCTATCTAAAGACCGTTGCAAACGATCTATAGATAGCTCAACTGATCCAGATCACTACCAGGCAGAAGCGTTCCCAAAATACTGGCCGCATTGCCACGCTGAATGGCAATGCTAATGCGTTGACCCAGATAAGAGCCAGCTCTCTTGTCACGCGTCGCTTCGACCAGTCGCCCTGAAAGAATTTTGAAAACGCGAAGGGCTCCGGTTCCCCACGGACCCAGAGTCTCAACCCCAAAAGGCTCAAATAAGTAAGCTCTATCGAGACTTCTATATTTGCGCCATACCACATTATGTATTTTATTCAATATATATTTTATTGTACTTTATATTGATATTGCAGTTACACCACCTCTCTTTACATACTTTAGATCAAGTCCATCCAAAGGTTGCCTGGAAGAGATCGCTCTTAGCAACTCCTAAGGCCGCCCATTGTATCACCACAACCTAGTTTTAAGACTCTTTGTAAAGTGTTTGTTTTTAATCCTGGTGTATACAATAAAGAGTTATCTATCTATCTATCTGGATTTTGATGCCCATGGTTTTTGGAAATATCGTACTTTATTGTACCTGTTGGCCTTCGTTTATTTTTTTGACCGTTTATAAAGCCAAGTCAATATCAGGATCCTCAGCGATTTAGGTCCTACGAGATCGTAAAGAATCCCACAGAAATACGCGCGAAAAACATTACTTCTCTCTGCATTCAAGTTCCCACTTTTATTTTCTGGTATACTGTAAATATATTTTGGTACGTTTTTAAACTAGTTGGTATACATTTATTCATACAACTATAATAATCAAGATATATACAAAAATACAGATAAAACAGCTAGCTTCTAAATACTATTGCAAACGATATATATAAAGATATCGTTTCATATCGTTTCGTAGGTTAAATGATCCAGACGAAAGCGTTCCCAAAATGCTGGCTGCCACGCTGAATAGCAATTCTATAGCGTTGCCCCACATAAGAGCCAGCTCCATGGTCACGTGTCGCTTCGACAAGTCGTCCTGAAAGAATTTAAAATACGCGAAGGGCCCCAGTAGTAAGCTCTGTAGTTAGGCATTTCACTTAAAACACAATTAAACATTCTTTCTTTATTCTTTACACACATAAATAAACATTTACAAAAGGGAGAATCCTAATTTTAAAACATTCCTAACAAAACGAGAATATGAAAAAGGTTGTCACTTCTACCGTCCCAGCTTTTTAATAGAGCTGACAAAATTATTCAGTTTAATACAAGCAGCGGTATAGTTTATAGTTTGTCCTTTAATATAAACCAAACTGTTTTCTAAATCAGGTGCAGAATAAACGCTCTGTTGAGAACTTTCTCCGTTCTCCGCTCCGCGTATAACAAGCTTTATGTCAGTACGTACTTATTTAAAATTAGCTTTCTTTCGCTAGCTAGCCCGTGTAGTATCTTGAAAAGTAGCTCTTACTTATAAGGCAGCGTTTATAAGAAACGCATTCGCTCGACTGTTACGTTACGTTGCAAAATTGGTCTTTACGAAAAGTTCTTTTATACGGGATAATATACACCCAATGTTCATCCTGGAGGTCCATTCCAAATAATTTTTTTGAAGCGGAAGATTCGGAGATTACTTCCTACTTACAATGTTTACCTCTTAATATTATAAGTATTATTATCATAATATAATACTAATAATAATATATCTTATCCTATCCTACTACTATTATAAATGCGAAAGTTTGTGAGAATGTATAGATGTTTTTTACTTTTTCACACAAAAACTTCTGAACAGATTTAGATGAAACTTTACAGTAATATAGCTTATACATCAGAATAACACACAGGCTACTTTTTATCCGAGTACAACGCGGACGAAGCCTAAGGCAGATACTAAACTTAGGTAGACAACAATGTTTCGATAATCATTAGGGTGTAAAAAGAGATTAAGAATATGATATTGACGAAAGAAAATACGCATTTTTTACTTGTGGGCTTGATACAGTTGTTGACGACAGTAGTTTACGATTCATAAAATATTACGACAGATACAACCGAAAAAAAAATGCACATCTAACAGCATTTTGTCACTGATCTCTCAAGCTTTAAAGCCAACAAACTTACTTCAAGGCAGTGTTATTTTAAAAACCTTTTAGCGGCTTTTAGGTGGAGAAACATATTTATCCAGACCTAATGTCGTTAAAGTTCAAGAAGAGAGTTTTGACTTCAGTAATAAGTGGCTTTGCAAGAATTTAAAAGTTTTGTCATACTTGGTCCTACATGGTTTTGTGAATTAATGTGACTTCTGAAATTCTGATAAAAAATAAACTCTTGAGTATACAGTACGTATCGATATGCGATTGTTCTTTTACAGTTGAATTCAAGCAGTCTAGTCAAAATAGCTTTATATCCGGTGTAAAAATGAGCCAACTTCGGCTATTTATTTCCACTTGTGTCGAAGTGTTGCCTAATGTTGTCAAAGATATGTCAAAGCAGAGGATCTTTTTTTGTAGATTTACGTATTGAATTCTTAAATTGTAAACCAAATTACTGTTTTTTCTTGATAAAAAAAATGATTTCACTCACCCGGACTATAGTATATCTGTGCCCTGATGAAGAATCTCGAAATGATTTCACCTTTTTCGTTAGTGCCTTCACCGATGGTACGGTACACGAAAATTCCCGTTTTATAATATGAATGATATTAGGGATTCTTTTTGAAGTAGGTATTTATGGGATCATAGTGGGCATTTTTGTTTCATATTTCCGAAAAAAATGTTATCTAAGTTACAATTTAGCTATACAAAAGCACATTCAACACGTAGTATACGCATCGCAACTCTGATAAAGACCCTCGGAAAGAGTTGAAACGTTATCACGGATAGTACGGTACGTGAAAAATCCCGTTGTATCTAAAATATGAACGATCTACAATAAGTAAGTAGTTTTTCATAAATTATATTTAGGGTGCATTGTCTTGGAGCTCAAGTTAATCCTGTTGGATTTAAAACAAAACAATCGATAGATAGCATATAGAATGGTCTTTCGATACAGAAGGTCGCGTTTAGAAAGGTTATTCAAATCGATCCGTCTCAACAGAAATACCATATTTAGATGTTTAAACTCCCACAAGACCTACAATGACGTCACTTTCGAGGTCAGAACAAAACTTGAGTTAGTATTTCGATAAAAAGAAATGGGTCGAAAGAATCACAGTAGGGTTGATGGCTGTCCCTTGATTGAAAAGTTTGGTTATCTCCGAGACTCGTTGAAGTTTTACAAGAATAATCAACCGACTTCAATAAAGGAGGAGGTTCTCAATTCGTCTGTATCTTTTTGGGTGTATATTACGCGATATCTTCGCTAATTGTGAACCGGTTTTTAATGATGATTTTCTTAATGGGTAGGGTATAATTAATGCTCTTCAAGGGTAGGGAGGGTGCTCTTCAATATACATTTTATGAGAAAATCTAACCTCTAAGGTATGAAATTTCATAAACAATGGGGAATGAGATTTCATATTGGACTTTTTATTAGTTTCCCGTTATTTGAAGTAGGTTTTAAGTTATACTAAAAAAATATATAGTTAACATGTGATTATGTTTTTTTTTCAATCAGTCGTGTTCGCAAAGATCTTGTACAACAAAGGCTGCTGGAAATACGGTATAAACTCACAGACAAATTAATATTCACTAAATTAGAAAACTCCCGTCGTTAATTTTCCATCATGAATGCTTTACACCCTAGTGTTTTTTTTTAATAAATAAACCCTATCTGAGAACTATCCTTCCTATAAATAATTAATCCGATAAGTTACGGAGATATTTATTATAAAAATCCAAAAAATCCTCTTATGGCAACGCATACATATACTAGCTGTTTACGTCACGGTTTAAAGTCATTTTGTAGACTTATTTAAAGCAACGCGCGGCCCGAAATCCGATTTATCTTGTGTCAACGCATTAATATTGTCATTCAGCGTAGCGATGCAACCAGAATTTTGAGGACTCTTTCGTCTGGTAGTGATCTGGATCAGCTGAACTACTTATCTATATATATACGGTGTGCAATTATGTTTAGATTGCTCAACTGTTTCATTTGTATTTAAATTACTCTGGGCTCAGTAGGTAAAAAACCTACCTAGAAGTAAAAAAACGTCGACTTCATATACACTCTGTAGTCAGTACGTTTCGAAGTTGTATAAAGGTTTAAAGGCTTTTTTCGTGGTTTAAAACTCTCATTTACTTATCATCTGCTATTAATCTCAATTTACAAACTTTAAAGCTTAAGCGTTTAACTTAAACTTTGAAAATTAAGTATCTTACATCAAGTGAAGTGGTTATTTATGATTGTTATTATAGCTACCATGTATTAATTTATTCATAAAACTCGTAGGTATAAACGAAAAATACAGATGGAACAGAACTAAATAAGATATAGATACTTGTAGATCTACTGATTCAGATCACTGTCACCCGGAAGTGTTCCCAAAATTCTGGCTGCATTGTCACGCTGAATGGCAATGCTAATATTATAAATGTCATAGTTTGGATGCTTAGATGTTTGGATGTTGGTTGCTGTGCTCGATGGTAATAATCTCTGTAACGGCTGGACCGATCTAGATGAATTCGGAGTTATAGTTTGTGACTTGGTCACATAAGTTTCTTATATAGTTTCGTATATCCGGGTACCACGCGGGTGAGGCCGTGGGCAGAGGCTAGTTTATTCCGTGACCATGTATTTTTTTTAATTCTTTGGAATTCGTATTTCAATAAATATTATCCTACTATCCTATCCTACTACTATTATAAACGCGAAAGTTTGTGAGAATGGATGTTTGTTACTCTATCACGTAAAAACTATTAAACGGATTTTGATGAAACTTTACAGTAATATTTTATTTTATTTTATTCGGAAAACAAACAGTATTTCTTACTAGATAGACAACTTCTTAAATTACTATTTACCATTAAGATGTTTTCACATATAAGAAACGAAATAAGCTTATTTGTTTGAGTTAGCTATACAAAAAAAAGTTTAAAAAAATGTAGGTACAATTTTTTGAGAAAAATAAAATGACTAAACAGTTATTGAACCGATTCAAACCAGTGAATAGAGAGGACGCGCTTGAAAACGGATGGATTAGAGTTAAATACAACTATAAATGTTGAAAAACATAAGAAGCCTAATTAAAAGTATCCACAAATAGAATAAGAAATGTGTAAGAAAAATATAAACAGATAAAGTAAACGACATTTGGAAACGTAGAATATAAATATAAATTACAACACACACCTTTATATACAGTTGAGTTATTTTGACTATAATTTTAAGAGGGGATTATGACTACTTAGTTCAGCTAGATTATCGTGGCTCTAGACTGGCTTAGTGAATAAAACTGAGGCAAATACATTTTATTTTGGCTGGAATTAGTTAGATACAAATATATTTAAAAAAACTCCCTACGTTCATCACGTATCGTAGCACCTTCTTAGTAAATTAGAAAACTCCCTACTTTTTCATCACTTATCGTAGCACCTTCTTAGTTGGAGTTAAAACCTAGCTGAGGAACTTCCTTGAACTCTTACAAAATTATTACAGAAAATTGCACGATAATCGTTTACGCTGTTTAATATCCCATCGTCCATTGTATCGCCCCATAGTGATTAGTGATGGCAAAACCTATTTAAGAATTATACACTTTTGAAGTCATACAAAACTATTTAAAAAAACAGATTGCATATACAAACAAACTCAAAACATCTTAGCCAAAAGGCATAAACGTCCTTGCATCGAGTGTAGAAATGAAAAATACGCAAGATCATAATTTTTAGAACATCCCTAGAATATCAACCTCGATGGGACACGGCGACGTTTCGAGCCGAATTTCATCCCAAGAATTTCGGGTAAAGATTTCGCCGCTGGGGCTTAAGCGTAGCATCGGCAGACGTAAATGCGGCTAAGGCGTACGCCTAAGCGTAAAGTTAATATATAGTGCGATGGGTGGTCTATTCGTTGTTTGATTGTAATCTCTATCACGTTTACTTTATAACACGTCCGAGGGCCAATTACATTAATTAAAGATTTAAATTATTACTATAAACCTTTACCCTCATATTCATATCATAATCACTCGATAACTTAAGCAGTGTGCTAAAAGTTGTCTGCCTCAATGCTCTGCTCAGTGTTAGAAAAGGACAGGGTTAGAGTTAGCGACCTGCTGTTTTAGTTTGTGATTATTAATAAGAGGGTGAGGATGTTCATCGTGGGGACTAAAGTAGTGAGCGTGTTTTTGGAACGAAGTTCTTTATCGCGCGTTGTGGGCGGGGGGGGAGGGGCTAGACGGAAAAAAATCTCACGAAAAGTTGTAACGACACTTTTTGCTATAGTAAGCTATTGTAAGCTGTGCGGCGTGCGCATGTTTCTCTGTCTGTCTCTCTCTCTCTCTCTTATAGAAAGCAAGCCAGATATTTTAATTTATTTTATTATTATTTTTTATCTATTTAAGTTGCCTTGCTAAAAAAAAAAAAAAATTTTATTACAATTCCTTCACTAATTAATCGAAAGGAACTTCGTTCCATCCGGGTGTCCCTTGACACCTCTCATTTTTTTTTTTCAATTATTCCATTGTTACCATTTCTCTTGGTCGACCTCGAGTCTGGTATTCACTTTGTTGCCTTTGCCGTTTGATGTTGGGGTCAGTCAAATTATATTACGAATTAATTTGCAAAAGGAGACGGAACGCTGATTAAGGGTTTAGTTAAAAACCGTACTAAACCCTTAATCAGCGGTCCGTACTAGCATTTTTGTCATAAATACAAAAAGATTTCATTATTTTTATTAAAAAAACTGTTCTGATAAAACGCCAATAGAAAATACTAGAATACCAATATGAAATATGTATTTTTTTTAATTTTTGATGTTTGTAATGGATGTATTTTAACTTTTTACTAGATAACAGTTTGAATTAAGTCAGTTGAACTACAGAATCGATGCAATTGATTAAAAACCTGACCTACTTTTAAATTTGTACTGTACACAAACCGGGAAACTAACATAAATAACGCGTGACAAGAGAGCTAGCCCTTATCTGGGTCAACGCATTAGCATTGCCATTCAGCGTGGCAATGCGGCCAGTATTTTGGGAACGCTTCCGCCTGGTAGTGTTCTGGATCAGTTGAGCTATCTATAGATCGTTTGCAACGGTCTTTAGATAGCTAGCTTTTTCATCTGTATTTTTCGTATATACCTACTTGTACATAGTTGTATGAATAAATGTTAGTTAGTTAATTATATTTACATGAATAAACATCGCATTACAATACATGTCCGCAAATTACATACATATTGTACATGTTACGGAGTAAAATTAAATACCTGATACTCAAAACATGATTCCAATGAAAACATATGGAAAATTTACTCTATTTTTTTATTATTATAGAATTTGTAAGAAAAAGGCTTACTCACGATTTGATTGCCCATGATAAACGTCCTCAGGTACATACTTAGAAAGTAGATTTTTGAGGATACAAAGTAGGGGGTAGTCAGTGGCACATCCAAAAATTATAAATGACTCATGTCTGCATTTTGAAAGTAGGTAGTTAGCATTCCACGTGACAGGTTGTAAGGCCATTGCTCCTTTTTGGAAAACTAACTGATAGCACATGCCTTTGAATTTTTGGTTGAGGGCATGCTGGTTTCCTCACGATGTTTTCTTTCACCATTTGAGCTTGGTTTGATCAACATATATTTTTTTCAAGTAGAAAAATCCATTGGTGGACGACCGACTTCGAACCCATGATCTCCGGATCGGAAGTCGGGGGCAGCCCACTAGGTTAATACAGCCGGCAGCAACGTTTAAAGTAGAAAGAAAATAACCTATATTTTTTTTTCAGGAAAATAAAAACCGGCGCCTATTAAAGTTGTTAAAAAAACAATATGAAATTTCATCCCATTTTTCCACACTTAGGGTTGGTATCCTATCTTATCCTACTCCTACTAATATAATAAATGCGAAAGTCTGTGTGTGTGAATGTTTGTTACCACGTATTTCCGTAGCTACTTAACCGGTTTTGTTCAAATAAAAACTCGGTACAAATAAACTTTAAAATAAATATTTTTTTACAAAACTGCTCCTAGGAGGTATGCAATAAAGTTCTGAAATTTGTTCACAATTGGCAAAGAAAACGCGCAACACACACACAACAAAAAATAGACGAATTCAGAAACGAATTCAGAAGGTATTTTAAGTCGGTTGATAAAAAAAACAGCTCCAGCTCAAAACAGTGTAACCAAGAGCTACGATCAGTTATACGGCAGTGCTACGTCGTAGGCCGGCGTAGCCACACGCTGCAAGCCGAGTAGAATCTACGATCTCGAAAACTTAATCGTACAAAATTTAAAACAATAGAATCTATCAGATTATATTAGAAAGTTCCAATGAAAAGTGGTTTATTTGTAAACATATTACGTGATATAAAAACAAACTTTAAATTTAGTTTATTTGTAAATTAATTTAAATGCTTTGTGGACTAAAATGAGTGTTGAATTATTGAATGTTCTGAAATATGACGCAAAACTTGGGACGCACAGAGATAGTAAGTACTTCTATATTAAGTTCCTCAAAATGTGGAAAACTTTCACAAATTGTTTTTCTATTGAAAATGGTTATTGCTCTTCAAGTTTCTAAATACACTTTTGGTTCGCTAAACATACTCATGGCATGTCATAACTACTCAATTCAGGCCCACATTAAAAAAAAAATATCTACATAATATTATGTACAAAATTATTCGTCCATCTCATGTTCTGGCGAAATAAACAACTAAATAAAGAATTAAATTCCATATATATTTTTTTAAATTGTAATTTATAAAAAAAGTAGGACATTTTTTTTTTAATTAATCTATTCTGTCCCACTGCTAGGCAAAGGTTTCCCCTCCCCTTTTTTCTTTCATACCACTCGGTCGAATGCATCCAGGTCGTCTAGCCATATTTTTCTACCGCGGCGACGTCCTCCGTTATTCGGCACCCATACGTAATATTCAATGACATACTCTTTTCGGAGATTTCTAACACGAAAATCCGTGCGATGGCTTTCACAACACTGGTTTTTTCCGCATTGGTTACTAGGATTTTCAAGGCCACCCTTTTTTTTTTTTTTTTTGAGGGGGGGAAATGCCCACGCATTTCCCTTCCGCCATGGGGATGACGGAAGGGGGTATGTGGGACTCGAACCCACTAAAACCCCCCCGGTTAAGTCCCCCGCCATAGTGGGGCAAGATGGGGTCGCGTTAGCATTCACCATCTCACCCCGACGGGTGGCCCGGAAACCAGCCGGGCCCCGGCCATGTGTGGGGCCGTGCAAGCCGGCGGAGTCCCCCGATCTCCGCCAGTGACCCCACAAACGCGCCCTGAAAAGGGCGCCCCCTCCAACTTACGCTGTCCCTCCCTCCAAGCCTGCCCGGTATGGGTAGCCCTGCCGGTATAGCCTTGAAGATCATTGGGACACGCAAGCCCTCATCCGCGCCCTGAAAAGGGCGCCCCCTCCAACTTACGCTGTCCCTCCCTCCAAGCCTGCCCGGTATGGGTAGCCCTGCCGGTATAGCCTTGAAGATCATTGGGACACGCAAGCCCTCATCCGCGCCCTGAAAAGGGCGCCCCCTCCACTTACGCTGATCCCTCCCTCCAAGCCTGCCCGGTATGGGTAGACCTGCCGGTATAGCCTTGAAGATCATTGGGACACGCAAGCCGACCAGAGCAGCGAATGCCGCCCCAGCCCTCCCGCCACAGTGCGCCCTGAAAAGGGCACACTCCGTCCGCCCAACGGGCCCTGAAAAGGGCCTCGCCGGGCCCTCATCCGCGCCCTGAAAAGGGCGCCCCCTCCACTTACGCTGATCCCTCCCTCCAAGCCTGCCCGGTATGGGTAGCCCTGCCGGTATAGCCTTGAAGATCATTGGGACACGCAAGCCGACCAGAGCAGCAAATGCCGCCCCAGCCCTCCCTCCACAGTGCGCCCTGAAAAGGGCACACTCCCCGCTCGCCCGACGGGCCCATAAAGGGCCATGCCGAGCCCTCATCCGCGCCCTAAAAAGGGCGCCCCCTCCACTTGCGCTGATCCCTCCCTCCAAGCCTGTCCGGTATGGGTATACCTGCCGGCATAGCCTTGAAGATCATTGGGACGCGCAAGCCCACCGGAGCAGCATACACCGCCCCGGCCCTCCCATGGTGCTCCTCCACGAGCCCACCATGCTTGGCCCATCCACAGTGCCCCATAGGGACACGCGGAGGGCCCCCCCCCTGTCAGTCCATTAGTTGCTCGACAATAAGATCCCACGTATGAGAAGTTATTATCGGGCTTAAACGAGGCGCACCGTCCCGTAAGCTTCCGTTCACTTGGATCCGGCTGATCGACAAGCGACAAGAGCCTACAGGCACACGAGAAGGTTGACTGACATGGCACCCCTTCAAGGCCACCCTACCTTAACCTATTTAGATTACTGGTCTAACGCAGGATGTCCAAGGAAAAACGGTGATAGGAATTAGAAATAGGTATGTAATTTCTTTGCTGTGTAAGAGAGTGTGTTAATTCCGTATTTTTTTATTTGAAATTTGATTAGTTTTCAGTAGTGTTCAGCACAAAAATCAATGAAAGTTGTTGAGTTGTTGAAATGTTCAAAACCAACGTTGAAAGATAGCCCTTAGTAAAGACCCGGTTAAACTAACGCGGTGGTTATCAACGGGAAATGGTTGACAAAGTTCTCGTGAATGTATCGATCGCCACCGCCACTGTCATCGCCACCGCGTCTGTTTGGCCGGGCCTTAAGCCGCGCTTAGATGTTTTATTCAAGCGATCGATAACACGAACCGCAAGCAATTAATATGCTTTTGTTATGCAGAGAACCGATTGCGGGTGAACTGGGTGACTTTATAACATTAAGATTGTCAGTAGGAGAGTAAAAGTTCTAATGAACTTTTAACTGAAACTTATTCTAAAAAGTATTTATAACTCCGCACTTTTCTCTGTTAAAAATTTACTCAATTTGATTCCCCTTTTTAATAATCACTCGTTAGTTTAAGCAGCGTGCTAAAAGTTGTTTGATTCTCTTCTTTTTTGAGTTTTAATAATGACAGGCATTGTATAGTCTAGCCCAGAATAAGAAGGTAAGAAATTCAAATTAACAGTAAAAGCGTCAAAAGTCTAGAAAACGATTTGGACTGAAGTCCGTTCTAGAAAGTATTTACAACTCCGCTATTTTCTCTGCTAAACCGCAAAAACATAATAGCAATGCCAGGAGAATCAAAGAAAACTGACGAACTTCACCGGAAAGATCAATTGAAACTTTGACAAACAAATTACGTTTCAATTGTTTGATGTTTGAGCTCGATAGATATCTCGTTGTTTGACGTTTTAGTTTTAGTTTCCATTATGACCACGAGTTAATGCATTTTGTGACGTAGATATACGTTATTACCCTAATTATAACCTATTGAGCTATGTATGATAGTGCTTCTGTATATTAATTGTTGTTTTAAAATAAATAGAAATTTTGTATATCGGCGCAAAGGCGTTATTGTGCTTCTACAATGAGTCATCGGCGCAGAACCACGAGTTACTTAACGAATCATTACTTTGATTGACAAATTACAGTGTAAAATCATTAATTAATAGCTAATTATTAGCTTAGCTAATTATGAGGTCAACTCGGCGAAGATCGGCATACTAAATTTAAAAAAAAATTCAAATGGTCTTAGTTTGGCTATTCTTTAACCTGAAATCCAAATTTGGTTAAATCTAATAATAATATATTTAGTTGATCTAATATTAAATATGTCAAAATGACAAAGAAACCATCGATTCTTATAATAAACACCATTTTTGAAAACACAGTGAAATAGACGGATTTGGCTCCCAATTCGGTTAAGACCGTCTAGTGGCAAATTTCCCTAGTTGGCGGTATTTGGCGTAGTTATAGAAACGAATGTATGTGTATACGAATGCCAGTTCCTGTAACAACTTAATCTTTGTACTCTAACACTCAGTAATAAGGTTTTATTTCGCTTATTTCGCGAGATGCTGCATTTGTCGGGTAAGACCGGCATACGTCACAGTTCCAGGGGTGCAAAACCTTGAAAGAAAAAAAATCGAAAAGAAAATCAATGCTTTTTAATACTAAATAAAGTTTTATTTAGAAAAAATGTAATCACAAATTTTTGTATTGGGCTTAGTAAGTATTAAAAAGATGAGATCCAAAAACTTTGTAGAACGTTCACTTGCTTAATTATATACCTAGGTATTTTTTGAAAGGCTTAATAAGACACCAGAGGTTGATGATTTATGTAAGTGGCGAAGACCGGCATATGACATTTATTACCCTCCAAGACCTAGACGGTCTTCCCAGCTACATATTTGGATGTTAGTTTTTATTTTCATTAATCATAACTTAGTAAAAAACGTGAATAATACTAAAATGTATTACTTATCAAATAGATATATTAATGAAGAATAAACTTACTTGCATAGATCTGTCAAATAATTGAGATTTAAACACTTAAAACTTTTTTTGTTAGAACGTGGTACACTCCCAATGCAAGGTGCTCACCGTACTAAATCAACAACCGCATTTTTTTCCGTTCACACTGCATAAACCGCCATCTATGTAAATTGATAAGAACTAAAATGATTTTATTGTTCCACTGATTGTATTGCCATCTTCGTAGTTCTCCTGAATTTGTTGTAATTCTTGTTGTACGATCTTTCCCGATAGACGGTCTTTGCCGAGTTGACCTTATTTGATTGTTATTTCATAATTGAGTTAAAATTACTTAATCAAGTTGTTTTTTTGACCATGTTTACCTTCAAAACCATTTGTTAACTTAAATTATTGTAAAATGTAGAAATTCAGAAGCTTGCTAGTAGTTTTAACTTGTTCGCACGAGTTGCTTGGTCGTGTCTGTGTTTTAGCATAAATACGGGCGACGGACCGAGTACGATTCATTCGCGCTCGAGCCGTCGGACCGTGCAGACTTCGAAAGCCTCTGTACAATCAAGAATAAATTAGAATAACATCTCCTTGAGTTTACTTTCGTAGTCAACTATGAGCGACCAGCATTCTGATGGTTCTGGTGACGTTGGCATTACTGACGTCACACTTTTTAATAACTACCTTGGAGCTTCTGCTCAGTTATGTATATTTTATGTAAATCTTCTTTTACCTATTACACTTTTGTAACTTTTTATCGAATAATACAGAATTTACAGATAAAAAGCTACATCCGAATAATAATACTTTTGTAACGAAATACGTTAAGAAAGTTGGATGAAATTGTGGAACAAATTAAATTGGTGATAATTTTCCTTATCGTAGTCGTAATGATAATACTTGGCGGACGAGGATGCCAAACGGAAGACGAATACGCACCAGATGATAAATGAGACTAAGAGTGATTCCAAATGAAATTATGAATCATGTAGAGATATTTGATTTGCACGATAATGTCATTCTCATTGTACGTAATTCTTAAAGGAAAATCATAAGCTGTACCACAATCATGATAAATAGTACCAATTTAATTATGACCTTGGTGGCGAAGTTGGCGGAGGCCCGCCTGAAACGCAGAAGGTTGCGGGTTATATTCCCGCCGCGGGACAAATGTTTGTCATTGTTGTCAATGTTTGTTGACAAATGTATCTGCAAATATCACGGGTCTGGGTGTTCTCTATGTATATTATTATACATTATATATATTTACAAAAACAATGTATGTAAGCAGTATATTAGTCATTTAATTCTCATAACACAAGCTCTGCTTACTTTTGGGCTACATGATGCTGTGTGAAAATGTCCAGCAAAATTTATTTAGTTATCTATATCCTGCGATATAAGAAGCCCGTAATGTGTTTGTTATAAAATATTGTATGTTATAATGTGACGACCTCTGTGGCGCAGTGGGCGAAGGCCCGCCTGAGACGCAGAAGGTTGCGGGTTCGATTCCCGCCGCGGGACAAATGTTTGCATCTGCAAATAGTTGTCTCAGGATCTGGGTGTTTTCTATGTATAATATGTAAGTATTTACAAAAAAAAAGTATATAAGTAGTATATCAGTCATGTAGTTCCCATAACACAAGCTCTGCTTACTTTGGGGCTAGATGATGCTGTGTGAAAAATGTCCAGCATTATTTATTTATTTATAATTTATCTCATGATTGAAATACCATTTTTGCAATCGATTTGTTAATCATTAAGTATGTTTCTTCTATAACTCATATCGCCACAAGCCACTAGAGGACTCGGCAATAGACGAAAGAAAACACGTCTATGGTTTTAAAGTTCTTAGACTCCCTGAACAGAGAAGGCATTTTCTTTTAAATCATATGATGTGGAAAATACCTATTTACCATCGGCTTGAAGACTCTAAGAATATATTTCCTGTTATGTCGAGTAACGGATGGGCAGCTGATGATGCAATTTTAAACAAAAACTTTATTAAATTAATTTAAAAAAAAGAGTGTTTTTTTAAATTAATTTAATAAAGTTATTACTTCAATACCTATGATGGTCATCGTCAGATCTATTCTCAATCCGTACATCCGTATATTCCCTAAAACGGCGACAGGTGTACCCGCAAATGGAACACAATATAAGGGTATCCTGTAATATAAACTTCCCACCGGCTTAATGTTGGTAAAATGAGAATGTATATTGTTGTTAGTCCTTCTCTATTTGCTTGGGACTTAATTATGAAACAAATTGGATAGGCAGATATTTTATATATATGTATGTAATGTTTTACCGTCATCATCATTATCAGTAGATCAACCTTTGATCGGCTCATATCATCCACTTTTTTTCGGCCGCCCACCACCTTTCTTTAGCCCAATATTAATCGTATCTTGAGGAAAAAGAATGTACTACTAATAATGTCTCTGTCCTACTAGGAAACTAATAATTTATACTACTACTAATTTATAGTAATCGTCGTTGTACTGCAAAAAGTCACTAAGTGTCATTTTTAACCCAAATGAGTTAATGATGCCAAAGTGTTTTTCAATTCATTATCTATCTTATGAAAAGATAAAACAGCTGATTTTCTAAGTATTTTAGACAATACAATAATGACAGAAGTACATAACTACTTGTGATGAAAATTAACTAAAGTGATTTATGACAGTCGTTTTATCAATCACTAGAACTATGCATTTCTCATTAAAGTCACTAAGATACTTTATATTAGACATTATATTAGACACCAACCATAAGAATGGCTATTATTCATTTTTTTTGCATACGAAATCTGGGAACTGATTTGGTTAGTTTGGTTTTACGAACCTAAAATTGTTTTAGAGTATGCTAGAATTAACCAACTTACTTTTATGTATCTCAGTAATAGTAATAATATTTTCATAATTTATTACATTTTAAGGGTGCAAGGTAAAATTCGATATCAATATTTTCTTTATTACAACCATTGTAACTATAAGCGCTGCGATTATCTCGAAAGCTTTTTGCAATTAGTGACTTCTCGCTGTACAGCGACGATATGTAAACTTTGATATTTAGGAAATTTACCACTATAGGTTCGGTATTGAAAACCAACAGGGACCCGACCATAAAGTTTTAGCTATCGACTCAATTCCGAGACAACTCAGAAACAAAGAATCGTAAATTTTCATACCATCATCTCTAACTATCAGGATCGTTTTGGATCGCAATCGCACAAATGAATGAACGAAACTTAACTCTGGTCTGTTTTCGACTGGCAGTTTTGTTTAGGTCGTCAATTGAATCGTAATAAGATCTCGTGGTTAGGGCCCAGGTGGATGTAAAAATATTTGTTGATTCCAGTCTACCAGTCTTCTTAATATACCTACAAAAAAATAATCTCCGTGTTTTATACACCAGAAAACTCAATTATTTAACGCGCGTATGCAAAAACCTCAAACCTTCTTGACTTTTTGACAACTCTAATAGTAACGTCTTTGAACAAAGCAGAAATGAAAATAAAAAGGGAGAAACTCAAGAAACCTTAAATATTTCCTAATTGTTCCGCGTAAAGCCTCCTAAAAGCAGCTTGTCCCAAAACTCAAGACAATGTAAACTTTGCTGCGTTGAGATAAAGACGACTAAAAGTAAATCTTATACGAGTCTGATTTATTGGATTAAACGACTAGAGGGAGCTTTGGGCTGTGTTCTCGATTGAATTCATAAAAATGCCCAGGATCTGCTAAAGATAACTCGACTGATAACTTTCGTTCCAACTTGATACAAAAAAAATGCTTATTCGTGCTATGAAGTGTAGGGATGTGTTACATACTGGCCGCAGAAAATTCCAAAATTAAATTTTCTCAATTAAAAATTAATGGAAAGGAGAAAAGTCAGGATTTAATGAATATCATTAATTAAAATTTAAAATATTTGCTAATTAATATATACCATGACGCTGCATTGCTCTGCCTGGTATATGCTACGGTCAGTGTAATTAATTCAGTAATTAATAATAATTACCGGTAAGTAATTAACCTCTGTAAATTGGTCAAGGTGAAGGGTTTAATAAATACGAAATAATCAGTATTACCGGTGATTATTATTGGTTCGAGTGATAATATTATTTATTAAATTAACGGCTAGCGTGAGTAAATTATTAATACAATTCAGTCAATAATAATAAAGGAATTAAAATTATAGTAGTTTGGTATCATTTTAGAATATTATTACGACTATACCACGTACTTTGTTGACTATGTTCCCGTCTCACGACCGTCGAGCGTGGTCGCGGACGGTGCTCATGACGAAGGACCTCTAAACGGTCAACGAAACGTCAGCAGGAGAATAGTAATAGTATGTGGTATATCCATATAGTAACCCATTTTATGAACCTGTTTTGCGTGAGACTGGTGCCTGAGATAGGTTTAAAAAAAACTGTATTACAGGTCAATTTTATGAACCAGTTTTATTTTAAGGCCCTCCAATAGAACGATGTATCCCTTTCGTTCAGAAAATAAAAACAGAAACAGTTTCTCGCTCGCTTTGTGGCAAAAATATAAAGATTATGGGTATAAATAGGTTGTCGACCTATTATATTAAATTAGATTTAAGTAAAGTAGGCGCTTAAATCTAAATTAATAACAACAAAATTGTTAAACTGATACTGTCTGAAAAGGTATGGATTTACCAAAATCTCTGCGATAATCTTCAGTCGATTTTCGCACTCATGTGTTTGCATCAAGCAATAAACAAAAGCTTGGCCACGATAACGTCATACGAGACTTGCACTGTGGGCTTGACGCGACAAAACTCTGCATGTAAATAGGTATTTAGAAGATAAAATCGTTACTACTAGATTTATAGGTACTGAATTATTGTTGTTTCTTTTTAATTTAAGATAGCCACTACCACCCCTTAAACAACTCATGTCAAGTTTGGTTGATCTTTAGAAAATGTCATATCGAATCGCTACTAATATTAGCTTTTTGGTTCTTGCTGAATTCTGGCTTTGCATAGAATTTACGGCGTCAGCGGCATATCACGTCGGCAACAGCTGTCGTGCACATCGATAGACTTATTGATAAGCCAAACGAACACACAGCCGATTTGTTTACAGACCTTGGTGCTTTGGTTTGAATTTACTGCATTGTACTTGATAGATAGATACATTTATTCAAAGAAAAAGGTTAATACATAGTATTTCTATAATGCTGTAACCACGTAAACCAACGTAGGTTTGTGATATTCACATACTCTAGCTTCGCACTTTTTATTAGCAAATTTCATTATGTACATTTATCTATATATATCTCTAGAGATCTCTAGAATGACATGCATAATCAACCCATGATTTTTCTACTTTGATGTGTGCTTTGATCTATTCACAGACATTTATAGTTTCCGTGGTCAGATTGGTCCATCAAAGCTTTATGCTAATCAGCGCAACAAATATTTTTATCGAGTAAAAACTCCATCAGTACCCGGTCGTCATTCGAATTCTCTCACTGGTTTTAGACATGGTCATATTTTATTATTCATTGTAGCACAAAATATGGAGAATGCTGCGGCAAATATCAGAAAATTACCAAATTAATCGAGAATTCTCCCTGGAGGACGTATCCAATCATGGCATAAATATCGATAAATTGTAAATAATAGTTATATACATTTATTCATAAAACTATGTACAAGTAGGTATATACAAAAAATACAGATGAAACAGCTAGCTATCTAAAGACCGTTGCAAACGATCTATAGATAGCTCAACTGATCCAGATCACTACCAGGCGGAAGCGTTCCCAAAATACTGGCCGCATAGTAGTAGTAACTAGTATATAGTTATATAGGCTATCTAGGTTACACACATATCCCTTGCCGACTCGATAACGCAGCAATGTATCTGTTAAAAGCAGGAACTTTTGGCAGATGCGTCGCCTGCACATGAGCGCACGAGCGTAGAGAGCTAATTAGAAAGGGTTAAAACTCTATGCGATCAAAAGTGGTAGCGCATATGTAGAGAGCGTAGAGAGTCGGTCAGAAAGCATTAAAATAACGACGTTATTTTTTTTTCGTCCGGTCTTTAAGTTCATTTAAAATATTGAATACTGAAGCTCAGTTCTCGTATTTATAACAACAATTAAAGATACATGTTTGTATGTGTGTCATAAATATTATACATGTGGGATCAGAATGTATGGAAGTATCCGAATGTGTTATGAAAGTGAGATGTTTGACAGATGATTGTGTGATCGTATCCGAACGATAAAAAAGATTGATGTATGTGAATTGGAATGGTTTGAAAGAGTGAATCTAAGATGCCTGAACGAACTAGTGAATGGAGAGGGATTGATGGTGTTGTAACGACTAGACGACGAAGAGGCTTGCGAAAAACGATTCTAATTTTGATTTTCTCACGAAGATGAAATAAAATATAAGAAGTTGAAAAACTGAATAAAATTTTACTTCCGCAACCCACATACATACATACGTGTTTGTGTCTCGATCACATAAATGTCAACAACGGTGTTCTACACAAAATAATTACAAAAATCGCTCATGTAATCATACACAATATTTCTTATAATTCATTATTGTACCATATTGTACACAGAAATATTAAATAGTTGAAAATCGTTCTTCACAAAAACATCAAAATTGCCATTGAAACTATACACGATACTAAATCGAGATTTACTCGTAGTAGGAAAATAATAACAAGAATTTAATCTTCTGAACTAAGCCTTTGAATTTCATACCCTATATAACATTTCAACAATAATTCTAATGTATGTCCTAAGTATGCAAGAGACAGGTCTTATAATCCCGCCTTGCAACTTTGCCAATCCGCACTGCGTCCAATCAATGCAGGGAAGCTGTAGTTTAAAAATATTAAACTAGTAATCATTATCGTGTACTGTAAACAAAAGGAACAAGTATTTTTTTCTGGAAAATATTAAACATTCTAATAACATGAAGTTGGAAAAAAGTCCATTATGAAATTTGGTCCTTGAATTTTCAATCTTAGGGGGATTATTTCATAAAATGTATTTGGGACCATCCTACCCCATTAAAAAACAATCATTGGTTTACAATTAGAACATACACACAAAAAAAAATATACAGACGAATTGAGAACCTCCTTTTTTAAGTCGGTGATTAATTATGTAGGTGAATTGTAAACAAAGGCAAACCAATTTTGATTATGAACGATTTTGAAATACGTTTCTGAAACCGAACTGAATACTGTTGGACTCATAAACTTTCTATCCATTAAAGCCTCGATACTGCTTTGTATAACGTATGCAACGTTATACAAATCAGTATCTCTCTACAATCAAACAGTGTTCAGTTATAACGCAATTAGAGAAATGGAATCTGAATCATAATCAGTCTTTATTGTGAGCTGTTTCAACATTATTTGGTAGTTTTTTTACTACCAAATAATGTACTTACTAAATACACAAACAGTTCCTTTTTATATCATGGCAGTATACATGTATACTGTATATTATATGTAATTTTATTATGCCCATTCAGCGATGCTTGAGTGGGCTGTTCAGTGTTGTATTCAAGCTATATGTTGTCTCAGGTCACATACATAGTCCTGCTCCCACACTAGGAAACCCTGTGTCGTGGGTATTAGGAACCATAACACAAATGCCATTATTAAGAACTTATTGTGTTGAGAAAATAAACATTTATTATTTATTTATTTATTCTATAACGACTTAGCCGTACATAAATGAGTGTTAGTGCCGATACTAAAGTATAGAACTGAAAGTTGGGTATGGCAGAAGAAACATCAAAGTCGAGTTAATGCAGTAACTTTGAGAGATAGAGTAAGAAATAGCGGTAAGAGAGATGTGTAGAGTGAATGAAGATGTAGCAACGAGAGTTTATAAAAGGTATGTTGAGATGGAATGGGCATGAAGAAAGGATAAATGATTTTTTTTAACAAACAAGTATACAAAGCTATCTTGGAATGGGATGGTTGGAAGAGGAAAACCTCGGCGAACGTACTCAGTCCAAACTGGAGACATTCTAAAAAAAGGCCAGGTCAGAAGTACACTAAACCGCCGAGCTTGTATGAAGAATTTGATGAGGATGAATGAGGCGAAAGAGGTATGCCAGGATCGTAGCAAGTGGAAATCCGCGGTCTCTGCCTACCCCTCCGGGAAAAATGCGCCCAGATCCTAATTAGCGAATCTTGGTGCTCATTATCCCACTTACTTACATACATATAGTCACGCCTGTTTCCTGTTCGTTATTATTCTTCGTTCAGGAACTCATGAACTTCTAAGCTAGGTATCCAGATTGATTCTAATTGTATGCAAAATAAGCAAATCCGAACTTTGTTCGCGACGCCCCAGTTACAAATATGGTTTTCACCTTGCACCTGAACTTCCAATCATTTTAATTTTCAATTCAAAACTTTCTCAACAGACGAAAATGAGTCACGATTTAAAATAAGTACCATCGAGGGAAATAACTTGGAAATATAGCCTTACAGCGTGTCTCTGTTCATACGGACGTTTTTTACCACGGTCGACGCTCCACGCTCGAGCGTTAGCGTAAAAAAAGTAGTCGAGCACGAATTTGTTTGTAAACGCGTAGTTCCACTTTTACGAACAACGCCAACGTGCGATCGCTTCAAGCGTCTGTCGCCAGTGTTGACGAAGTGCGCACGTGACGTGCAAAATCTATACTAATATTATAAAGAGGAAAAGTTTGAGAGTAAAAAAATTTAAATCAAATTAATCAAGTGGGAAAATTAAAGTGGGACTGAGCGAGTCAGGTTTGCAGCATGTTGGTTGAGTTGTGAGCAATGTCTACCACGGACTGGTTTCCAAGAGGCAGGAAACGACCACGTGGCAGACCAAAAGACGAACTAGACTCCTATATAAAATACTGGTCAACAAACAAGAACACTTAATAGAGAAGTGTGGAAGGATATGCTGAAAATAAAGTTTGTTAGTTTGTATCTAGGAGGTACTCTCCGAAATTACTTATAAATTCTATCATCAATATTTAGAATGGACCTTAAGAGTGGACATCGGCTGTATACTATCCCGTGAAAATAAAAGGGCTTTTCGTGGAGACCAATTATGCAAAGTAAGTCGAGCGAATGCGTATGAAATAGTAGCTAGTATTCCATAATCAGCGATCATTGAAGATTGTGGCTAAAGAATCGTTATGACAACATAACTTCAGGCAGCGACACTATTCACACTGTAACGCTGACGTCCGTTGGAATAGGTTTTAAGTACCCTCATAGAATCACACAACTGGCATTTTTTCATTAACAAGCTTTTCCGATAGTTGCGTGGCTAGCATTTAAATGTAGAGTTGTGCTTAAGAATATTATAACAACTTAGGTAAAACAAATATAATATACAAAGTATACAGATTAAACATTCTAGCCATTCTAAAGACCGTTGAAAACGATATATAGATAGCACAACTGATTTAGATAATTACTAAAGTAGAAAGCCTCCCCAAAATGTTGCCATTACTAATACCATTTAAATAAAAGCGTCATGGTAGGTGTATCGTCCAATCAAGATAGTCTCTCTTAGTAAACTCGGAAGTTCCTCGTTTGTACAGTAGATGTTGGTCACATTATTTCTCTCCTCCACATTCCACAAAATTGGGAGTCTAACCACTCTAGATAAATCGCACCACATTTATATCAACATTCTGCGTTTATAACTGTGGGTTTCCTTCGCCCTAAGACCCTTAATGTTTAAGTACGTAACTCAAGTGGTCCTCAGAATTGCCAACGAAACGCTTTGATGAGTACCAATATTTCTTCTACATATAATAAAGACTACCAACTCAAGATAAACCTCCCTACATTTGTGAGCCCCCATACTAGGCTTATTACTTGAATAGCTGGCATATTTCCTTTAACTTGTCTTAATCCGTAGGCGGTACAATTTTGACAAAATTGCTTAATCCTCCTCACGTTAGCCGTAATTCTTCGCCACATAACGGTGCTGACAACTCTATATATATCTCCCTACATTTCTCAACAACCTCGCTTCTACGCTTATTAGTTGGAAGGCTGGGATATTTATCTGGTCGTGGCACGTGGGTACCACTCATGTGTATTTGAGGCTCTACTATGAAAGTGGATACCGTCCGTCGTTCGTTCAGTCAAGTCTAGCCTCTTGCATAACAGGATAAATTTTGTAAAATTTAAAAAACCCACGACGTTTTTAAATTGTCTATTGCAGCGCCCCCTACTGACTTGTTGCGATAACCAATCTAATAACCATATTTGAGTCATACACATCCACGATCAATATCACAAATTTGTATTAAGTTTTTTTCAATTTTAAGAACACCTTTTGTTTAATTTTATATGTATCAACATCTATTATGCATAATTTTCAACCGAATTCAAAAAAGGAGGTTCTCAACAAATTCGTCTGTATGATTTTTTTGTATGTACGTTACACTATATCTTCGCCAATTGTGAACCGATTTCATTGACTCTTTTTTTAAATGGGTAGGGTAAGTATACTTCAAGAGTGGCCCATATTAATTTTCTGAAAAAGCTAGGATGAAATAAATATTTAAATATTTTTTTTATCCTAGGGGATTAAATTTAATTTTGTACTTTTTATCAACTTTCCGTTAATTTAAGTCTGTTTTTATTCAGCAGTAATGCAACTACGGAATTCCGCAAACACTTTCAGAGTGACACATGTACGGAATTCCGTAATGAAAGTCTTTAGAGCACTCGTAAATCGAAAATAAAACTATTCCGACTCTTACCTCTCTTAGCAGCGGGTAACATTCTTTATTGCCTCTTATTGCTGCAGAAAGACGGGAATTTTACTACTAATATACTATGTTTATTTATAATAATGATTATTTGAGATGAAATCTGTTCACTATTATTGCCAACAACTCAGGTGTATTTTAAAAGAAAAACTAGACTCCCGCAGTAAGGGTTCCGTACCTAATCTGCTATATTATAAATGTCAAAGTTTAAATGTTTGCTAATAATCTTCGCATCGGCACAAACGATTTGGATGAAATTAAGGTATGTTCGTGATAAATACATAGGCTACTTTTTACCCGGATACAACGCGTGTGAAGCCATGAGCAGAATGCAGAGTTACTTACCTACCTTATTTAATTCTTCTAGACATGGTCACGTGCAATGAATCAGCGTAAATTCACAATAAAACTTTAAATTTAGTTTGCAAGTCGACTGTCAAGAACACAAAAAGATATTGAAATTACAGGGATCTTGTCTTCTTGACAAGATCCCTGTAATTTCAATAAATAATATATTGACTTTATATATAATTGGGTCAGCTTAATTTTATTGGCCTATAATTTAGGTAAGCGTATAACATGAAAACTTGTTGTTTGATGTTATCAATATTTAAAACAAGAATTCAATACTTTTACCTAACTTTCACGAACAATGTCCATTAGGGATAATTTGGTAACCTTCGTATTTATTGACGTGGGTTATTGACTCATAGATAATTTTGTTCGAGGGTAAGGCCATATATATATAATTTTTTTTAAATAATAACTTTAATGGATGGCATATTATTTATGCCTGGTACTCGGAGTTGTAGGTAGAGACCACGAATTTACACTTCCTACGATCATGACACACCGTTGTATGTGTGTGAAAAAGAAAGGCTTAACGTAAGCTTAATTAATAGTAAGAATTGTGCTTCTGTTGATCAGAGCGACATAATCGTATTGTGATTAAGCTTTTTAATGAGGTTTTTATTAAAAAAAAAACATTAACTTGCAATAAAAAAAAATGCTGGACGTTTTATACACAACATCATCTAGCCTTAAAGTAAGCAGGGCTTCTGTTATGGGAACTACATGACTGATATACTACTTATATACTTTTTTTTTGTAAATACATACATATTATACATAGAAAACACCCACACCCGAGACAAACATTACAAACATTTATCCCTCAGTGGGAATCGAACCCGCAACATACTGCTTATCAGGCAGAAAAAAAAATAAAAATAATAAAAAATATCTTATTCTCAAAACAGACACAGTCACTTACATGAGAATTGTATTTATAAAAGTAAAATAAAGGTATGTTGTCGTTCGGTCTGTCTGTAGTAATTACAGTTTTGCACAAATTAAAGGAAAGGTCGGTAAATTAATACAAATTAGTTACTAGAATTGAACAATCTTATAAAATTCCCCAATTTTCCATATCAAAACTAGCAAGTTCAATTTTAAATGTATGAATCGAGTTAACATATTAAATATCTATCTATAAAGCAATTATAAGCCAAAGTGCAATTAAATCATGTAGTCAGACATGTAGCTAGTGGAAAACGTAGGCTGTCTCAAGCTGTCCAGTAAAGCTGGTGTTACACAGTGCACAGTGCATTGCAGTGACAAGGAGATTAACTGCCTCGTGACGGCGAGCCGTTTGCCCCATCCGCTACCAGCCTTATCTGAGATAACTAATTATTTACCTAAGCTCTGAGCTAATTACTATGAATCATAGGTGGATTAGAACAATTAACTGAAACGCAACTCATGAATGTATGATTTGATTATGGCTATGAACGATTATTGAGCTTTTGTTGATGTATATTTTTCCGGTTAACTGTTTTTTTTTTATATTCGCTCCTTCGCTCTTTTCACGTTGTTGTATTTGCTTTTAATTAGCCTCACACGTTGTCTTAATGACAGGGTAAACACCCTGTCATTAAGACAATGTGTAGAGACCCAACCTGTTAGCCTTTGTTTATACATAAATAACCAAACAACCAAAAGAATTTGTTTTTTCTATTATGAATATTCTTTATTCTATTTATTCTTTATTCTGTAGAAGTACTACCAAACTTTATACTACGTATTCTGTGTTACCAGGACTAACCCATATATTTCCGCCAAGCAGTAACGCAGTGTGTTCCACTTTAAAGGTTACGTTGCCGATATTTTGGAAGGCTCATGAGATTTCAAATATTATGACAAACAGCGAATCAACAGTACACCTGGAGTAGCAATGTCAATAGACGATGATAACCGCGGCGCAAATAACAAACCTTTTTGTCACGAAATAACAGTAAAAAAACTACATGAGCAAGCATAGATATCCCATATTCCATGCAAAACGGAGCAGACAAAAATAGTAGCGGCGTCCTACCGTGAAAATGTTTGGTTTTATTCCGTCGTGTAAAGCGACATACGACAGCCCTTTTGTGAACGAAGCGCTATTCTTTTACCTAACAGGTTAGGAGAGCTGAAAATAGCTTTATGGCTTTGGGCACACGAGTTTAACTTGTTCGATTGCTATCACACTAAAGCTGAACAAAAAACTAAGCTATCTGATTAAATTCACACGATTCTAATGACCCAAGTGATTTAATTTAATAAATAAAAACCTATTGATTTTGATTTTCTATTGCGAATGCGGGCCGGTTGCAAGTGTATCTATTTACGTGGAATAAGAATGTATATACATCGTATTCTCACACTTAATGTGCACACGACTGTTCATTTGATTTTATTTCTCGATTATTTCGGTCTAATCGATCAAGAATAAAAATTTGATCGTCGCGTTTAAGTTAGCCGATTACTCCCTGTAATGCCTTTGACCACCGATATACCAACAAAATCTTAGCGGTCGACTTAAAATTTGTTTTTTTTCTCGATTATTTCGGTGCGAATCGATCAAGAATAAAAGTTTGAGCGTCGCGTTTAAATTAGTCGATTACTCCCTGTAATGCCTTTGACCACCGATATACCAACAAAATCTTTGCGGTCGACTTAAAATTTGTTATTTTTCTCGATTATTTCGGTGCGAATCGATCAAGAATAAAAGTTTGAGCGTCGCGTTTAAATTAGTCGATTACTCCCTGTAATGCCTTTGACCACCGATATACCAACAAAATCTTTGCGGTCGACTTAAAATTTGTTATTTTTCTCGATTATTTCGGTGCGAATCGATCAAGAATAAAAGTTTGAGCGTCGCGTTTAAATTAGTCGATTACTCCCTGTAATGCCTTTGACCACCGATATACCAAAAAAATCTTTGCGGTCGACTTAAAATTTGTTATTTTTCTCGATTATTTCGGTGCGAATCGGTAAAAAACATAGAAATTACTCATTTATTTATTAACAAAGAGAATTGTTATTTTTTAATTTTAATTAACGTGTACAATATGACACGGCTAATGCTAATTTTATTTTTTAATAGTTTATATGAATTCAAATTTATTGCTCAAACACCTATTTAGAATATACTTTAACATTATTTGTATTTTTGACATATCTAAGTACATTTCAATTGTGTATATGGATTAATAAATGAATACAATACAATACAATTTCGGGATATATATACAGTTAGGTACATATTGAGTAAGCTATAGCTAAGTCTAATCCAATGCCACATTTTAAATTCCATTTCGAGGCAATACTTCGAGTGGGCAAGTGGGCAAGTGGGCATATAATACAGGCCGTCACGCCACCGTTTACCCGATAAAAGCCTCTAATAGACGTTATTGGAATTGAACCCGCTATCGTTATTTAAGTAATGGCGCGGGTTGGTCATGCAAAATTGTAGCTTATCACAATCTTTGTGGAAGGTCTGTTATGAAGATATTGGTTTTGTCAATAATGAACGAAAGAATAATCAATAATGAATAAAGAAAATAAATAATTTAAAAAAAAATGCTTGTCATTTTTCACACAGCATGTAGTCCAAACTAAGCAGAGCTTGTGTTATGGGAACTACATGACTGATATACTATTTATATACTTTTGTAAATACATACATATTATACATAGAAAACATATTTGCTACTTTTAAAAGGCTACTTTTTAACCGGGTTTCCTAGTATGTTTATATACATACAAATAAAATACTTGCCTATATAAATACTTATACATACGAACAGTCGCAACTCAGTAAAACAAGATCAAGGGAAAACTATAACTTCTGGGATTGATAGAAAATTTTAACGCGATTCAAAGTATTTAGGACTACATTAAAGCGTGCACATAGCTACATAGATTAGTTGGTTCATGAATATAATTTTATTTTCAGGTACAGGACATTGGTTGAAACGGAAAGAAACTCTTCGTGCTAAAAGAATTAATCTGGAGCATGGACTACATAAGATCAGACGACGACAGATTGGTAAGAAAATGATTAGGTAACTGCATACTTTAAAAGAACGCTTATTTTATTTTTTTATCTGCGATCAATTCTTAAACCATTAGTGGGTTTTGTGTCAGGCAGAGTTCACTCCTATGTTCTTTCTCCAGTAGGCACTTCTTTATTTCAGTCACATGCATTAACTTGCATGAAATCTTTCCTTTTAATTCGCCTCTTGTAAGTAGCTAAGCAAGTGGATTAGGATGGATTTTCAGTTTTTCCTGGTACGCTTAGAAGTCTTGATCTCTTCAGCTATTGTGTTAACTTTAAGTGTCATGCAACTCTGTGTTCCTTATGAACCAGGGTGCATTGGAGATAGTATTCAGTAAGTCACTCTCTTCAGCTATTGTGTTTACTTTAAGTGTGTCATGCAACTCTGTGTTCCTTATAAACCAGGGTGCATTGGAGATAGTATTCAGTAAGTCACTCTCTTCATGCAACTCTGTGTTCCTTATAAACCAGGGTGCATTGGAGATAGTATTCAGTAAGTCACTTTCTTCAGCTACTGTGTTAACTTTAAGTGTGTCATGCAACTCTGTGTTCCTTATAAACCAGGGTGCATTGGAGATAGTATTCAGTAAGTCACTTTGAAAGCGCTGGATGATACTTGTTTTAAGATGCTAGCTGAACCCCACAGTTTGATGCCACAAGTCCAGATATGCTTCAGTTTTGTAGATGAGTAGCTTGTATCTACTGACAGTTTTGAGTTTCTCCCAAGTAGCTAGGACGAGTCCTCTGTATTTTAGGACGAGCTGGTCCCTTTTGGTTTGAACGTGTTTCTTCCATGTAAGATGCCGGAAAACACCTATAAACATAATTTTAACTTTTATACGGTCTTCATTGCGTTTAACTTTTTGCAACAGCCGTGATCACGGGTTGACTGGAGTATATGGAGCTATCGTCGAGAAATAAAGGCAGTAGCCGCAACTGTTCTGCGCAACTGGTAGTTGCGGAATCTTCAAATTTATATTAGTCTATTTTTGAATCTGAAGATTCAAGTCTATGTTCACATTACGACATACTACACTAACCATATCACCGTACTGCAAAATCGGATCACGACGCGATTTTATATAAAAGGTAAACGCGATAAAGACCCGTATAAAACTTATACCTACATATAGTATATCGATACCACAATTAATATCCGATATAAAAGCGGCTAGCCACAGTAGCAAGTAGAAATAATACTTAATATTTATAATTATGTAATTAGCATTCTGCGTGTCGGCTTGCAAGGCCACCGCTGCTTAACATAACAAGAAAAAATGCTGGACATTTTTTTCACACAGCATCATCTAGCCCCAAAGTAAGCAGAGCGTGTGCTATGGGAACTATATGACTGATATACTACTTATATTTTTTTTTTCGAATAGAAAAAACCCTTGATGTATGTCCGGGCTTGAACCTGAATGTTCTGATCGGAAGTCGGAGACCCGCCCACTCAACCAACACAGCTCCTTAACATAGACAAATATGAATGTGAAATCTTTGAAGTTGAACAGATATCCTGTGCTCATACATGAAAGCACTTCAAAGAAGTTCCTAGTTTTGTTCGTGATATTACTATAAATTCCACTATTACCAACGTGGATGTTGTTCAGGTTAATCAACGAAAAACATTTTCATATTATTCAATCCGTTATAGTTATCGGTGACCTATAACTATAACGATTGTGAAAGTGCTTTAGAAATAAGGCGCCTGGTTAGAAAATGGATACAACACAAAAAAATCGGACAAAATGGCGTTTTTCAGTTTTTTATATGCCACTCCGTTGTTTCATTGTAAAACTTTTGTTTATAAACACGGTTGCAGAAACAAAACATGCCGTGTTAAAAACACGTACAAAAAACTAGATAAATTGTACAAATAATTACGTGTTTCACGTAATGAAATGCTTGCTTCCATCCATTTCAGAAGCCGACTGAAACTTGTTTATCAAACAAGTTTCAGTCGGTATCATCACTTGTAATATGTTGCGGGAAAATATGTTATGCAAAAATAATGCAGAAATATGTTTCTGGTTTATCTTTTTTGCTTTGACTTTAATTATCTAACTTCGATATTAAAGTATTGCAGAAAAATTTAGGATGTACGCTATTACTGTTATACAAATAATATGTGGATGGAAAAGTGTATGAAAATCCATTGTTAACGTGCTGAGCGGACAGAAAAAGTGTATGAAAATCCATCGTTAACGTGCTGAGCGGGCAGAAAAAGTGTATGAAAATCCATTGTTAACGTGCTGAGCGGGCAGAAAAAGTGTATGAAAATCCATCGTTAACGTGCTGAGCGGGCAGAAAAAGTACATATGAAAATCCATTGGTAAAGTGCTGTTTCTTTTTTAATTTTGGGTAACATATCGAAAACCACCACTTTTTTCTATAAAAATATTTGAATTATGAAAAGGCGTAGATAAAAAGTCGACATGGTATGCATACTGTGGCACTCTGTAATATTTTACAATCTTAAATAATGATCAGCTAAATTAGATTTGTCTGTTCAAGTTCATTATAATACGAAAAGGGTCATAAATCAGGCATTTATGCAAAGTCACTTTTGTAACTAGGTAGGAAGGTACACTCGACATAAGAATTCGTTACAGCTAAGCATGAGACGAAAATAAAAATTTATTTTTATAATAACAATTTCTCATAATGTGTATTTTGATAACAAAAAATATAAAATCAATTTACATTTTTGGAAAAAGTTTTTACTTTTGGGATGGTAAAAATATGTTTTTTCTATTTATGATTTAGATAAGACAAATATGGAATTCTTCAGGAATGATCTCTTTGCAGGAAATAGAAAACCCATGCAAGAAAACGTAGTAGTCGATTAGAGAAACTCCTCCTCGGCCAGGTTATTTTATCGTCGATAAAACTCAGGATTCAACTTACCTTCGGGACCCGTGACAACCGTCGATCTGTGAGGCCGCTCCTAGTAGATTCTGGTGAGAAGGGATGGGGGAAAAAAATTAGAAGTCGGTATCATAATTAGTTTTTGGTGGATTTTGTTCGGCTATTTTTCCAATGTTACTATTTTTACAACCATAAAAATTTTAGTCAATCGTTCGGTGGAAAGCTTTCGCCAGCCTTAATTGTAATTAGAAAAAACTATCATCACTAGCTTCTTTAGTGGCAAAAGTTATAAACTTTAGATTAAACTTAACTTTTAACTTTTTAGTTAAAAAGTTAAAACATCACAGAAGCAGGAAAAAAACAGCTAAAAACAGTGGTGGAAATATAAACAAAAACATATTTTGTTTAAATAAATTTTTGCTGGCTCTTTTTCCAGCTACCTGGCCATTATGGCTGTCAGCTCTCCCCCCATAATAAATTGATAAATTTATTATGAAGGTAGATAAGACACGGTAAAATAACTATTATGTCGACCGAAAGTATGGAAAACAATTTTTCATCCTTTTTTAACGAAATACGGTCGTAGAAATATAATAGCACTATATATAGAAAGAAAATTAGCAGTTGCTTCGGTACACTCAGACAAAGTAGCGTCTGCTTTTTTTGACTGATGATAAGCTAGAGCAGAAGTTAACATTACAGACAACTAATTATTGGTTTAGGTATTTAACTATCTTCATTGACCAGGTTTTCAAGGATGCGGTATATTCTAAAAGAAACTGCAAACTTCTGGTATTGGCCAAAAGCCATTGGCTTTGACAAAATGTTCCTATAAATCTTCCAGGAATCGTTGATGGGCAATCAGCGTTCCTAGACAAGTTGTTGATTCGAAAGTTAGCGTACCAAATTCTCTAAGCACAGTCACGAGCGAGAGCAGTCTCAATGCCCGTAGCCTACGACGCCACCCGTTCACGGCTTTCCAAGTCTTCGTTACCTCACAGCAAGCACTTAGTGTGTATGTGTTACGTTCGTCACGCCACGGAGCGTAACAACTCCGCCCGTGTTCCAACACGATGCGAAAAAGTAAATTTGAAGACTTGGAAGTAGATTAAGTCGAGTTTTTAATTTTAAAACAGCGCTAGTATGATATAAGATGTTCAAATGTTTCGTGTGCATTTAATATTTTACGAATGTATATTACGGTACGCGCAGTGCTCGTGAGGAAGAGCCTCTAAATGGTCAACGAAACGTCAACAGGAGAATTGTTAAGTACGTGGATGGTATAATTATATTTTAAACGGTCTGCATCGTGTTTCCTTTTTTATTATTTTGTTTTGGCTGTATTGCAACAGCCGTTGTCACGGGTTGACGGTAATATAAAATGATATCAAAGCACGGCAATTTCAATTCTAGAAGTTTCCTTTTTTCGCTAGTTAGCGAACTCGGGTGATCGTTTGTCTTTATTTTTCAGCTCCTCAGAGCACTTTGCTATATCGGATTGCATGGAATCGGACAAATTGGCCATAATCACCCGCTAGGGAATTGGACATTAGAATACCTGGTTTATCTGTTATTAGTAGAAAGCAGAGTAGACCAGCTACTGATTAGAAGGTTCTCAATTCTGCTGGTTTTTTTTAAGAATATGATGAGATTTAGGTTAAGATTGCCCTTATAAGATTAAGTTGCGGAAGATTAAAATATCATGCGTGTATAACGAGAAAACCTAATGAGTTATGAAATATTAATTTTATTATCCAACACTCAATAGAGAGGGAAGCAAGGAAGGCCTTTGTTCTGCTGTGGGACGCCATTTTCTAATAATAATAATGACCTATTTTCCGTTATGATCCGTCCCAATTTTTAAGTATTTAAAAAAAATAAATAGGTTTTTATTTAAAGTAAACTCAAGTTTGTGCCATTTAATATCAAATTATATTGTGTGTGTCACGAACAGACGATTTTTGTTTCAGTAGTACGTTGTCGGTACTATTTAAACATCTATCACGAACAGTCGAACATACTAATATTTAATTACCTACGAGTGTACCTATACTCTACAGAGCATCCATGATTGTTTATCAAACACTTACCTTTGCTGATCTCGAAAAGAGACTGAAGCTCTAATGAACAATTTCTGATTTCTGACCTTTTAAATGAATTAAGTTTTTACAAAACCTAATAGCATTATGTTGCTATTTTTATTTGTTTTTTTAAGGTTATCCACATTTAAAGAAATTGCAAAATTAAAACTCGAACCCACACTGTCCCGCTCCCAGACATCCTGAGACATCCTAAGTTCAACTATTGACACCTCTCATTATACTAAATATAACTTTAAACATTTAGTTAAAACGAAAGACAATAGAATTAATAAACTATATGTTGATCAACTTCTCATGAAGTCAGCTAGGAATGCGGTATTAGGCTTAGATAACTTCAAAATTTCCCTTTGAATCAAAAAGTGGGTACAGTATCGGTACTTAGAGCCGAAACATCCTAAGAATTTCAACAAGACTGGAACCGATCTCGTGGCTTAGTTGGTATAACCCCCGCGTACCAAGCTTTGTTGTAAAGATGTTACTTAAATAAGTAACTGCCTGCAATTTCTAAATAAGTGACCAGTTTACGTCTGACTTATTCCATGAACACAAAATACTTTGAAATAATTTTATTTTTCCAATTTTTTGTAGAAAGCTAAAAGCAAATGCAGCGCACCAAAAGACTTTACACATGGATCTAGTTTCGTTTTGTAACAAAATGAAAAAGGGCTAGCCTTCTGTGAGTTACGACAAAGCGTGCCAACTGAGAATATAAAAACTGCGTATAAATAGAGTATTATATATAAATACTATCTCATAACAAAATCAAGACTAGAGAACAATTATTTTCAAAGAAAAATAAAACTTTCCTATATGTAAATAATGATTCTGCCCGTATAAATAGCCTTTGTGTGGTCCGCAATTGCTTGACAGATTTAACTAAAGCTGGAGTTCCCATTTCTTTGGATGAGCAATTCCCTCTCGACGGACCCCTATCTTCTTTAGTTCACATGGTTTGCTATTTAATTATTTGGCACGAATTTTGCACAGAACCTACAGACAAAGTGCCAGCAGTTCTCATTTCTTATACATTCTGATATACGTTCCGTAGTTTCAGATTTTGCAGGAATTATTTCGGTATATTTCTTGGTGAGTCTTATACTACTAAAACAAAATGTTCAGACTACATAGTTTGTACATACAAATGTTTTATGTTTAATATGTATATATTTAAAAGTATAAATAGACTAAAATTCAGATCAAATAATAGGCTAGTGATGACTTGCCGTCTAAACGGGCCCCGTAAGTGCCGTCAACGATAGTCAGCGTAGAGGCAACATTGGTGTGAACGGCTAAAGAGTGTCTAGAGGTGTGGCTGCAGTTTCACTAAACGCTACTCCCGTGCTTTATGCCTTTATAACTTCCACACTTGGAGCATAGATTCCACTCTTGCGCCTCCACTCTCAACCGGCCGGCTAAGGTAAGCCGCGGGTCAGGGGCTCTGTCGACCCCAGGGAGTAATGGAACTATAATGGTGTTGCCACCCAGAACATTCGCCACAAGCGTGCCCTGCGGGAAATTAATACTATTATTACTAATAATATAGATGGGAAAGTTTGCATGTTTCATGCTAATAATCTAACGGTTGAACCGATTTGAACGGGACATGCAATCAATATTGATCATGATCTAAAATAATAATTTTAATAGGCTAGTTTTAATCCGGATACCACGAGGGCGAAGCCGTAGGCAGATGCTAGTATGCTTTGCACTATTGTATATATATATACTTGCGACAGTTTTTTGCTGTCAAACTCTAATTACTAACTCAACCTTATTTCTTCATTTTTAAAACATATTTTATTTTAACATTGCATAGTCCTGACGTCACACTAAGATTTCCTATGTCGTGGGTATCAGAAATTACGAGTACCATGGTACCACAACACCCAAACCTGTAATAAATAAAACAAACAAACTTTATCCCGAAGCGATAAAGTTTGTCCTGTTGATTCGAAACTGCACCTCTTGCGTCGCAGCTGGCTACTCGTCTGCCGAGCCACCGAGGTCGTCCTATACACATTATTATCCAGGTGTTTCTATAACGCCACTCCTGGCGGTCTTGTACCAGCCGGATCCATTTCACACCTACTGCCCTCACAATATCATCTGACCATCGGACAGTGGTCTGCCTCGAGGCCCCCACATATCTCGGCCACCATCCCAGTTTGATTTGCAGATTTTTATTTTCGTATACCGAACACTGCACGACGCAGAAGGAGCCCGCGGTAGCTATGTTATAGGACGAAGTTTACGCAGTAGATTGGACGTGGGTTGAAGAAGGGAGTTGTCTTTGATAAAACTGGACCTGTTTCGTTTCAAGTTAAAACTATAGACAATAGTATTATTAAACGATATCTTGATCAACTTCTCATGAAGTCAGCTAGGAATTCGGTATTAGATACATAGAAAATCCTTTGTTGCACAAGATAAAACAAGTACATAGGCGAACTTAGTGCTAATTAGCATTTTCTTCCAGCTAACCTTTGTGTAATGAAGAGTGGAGCGGTAGTGCGTTTGGCTGATTAGCAAAATATGAGAAAAAAATATGAAATAAAATAACTAGCTACTTAAAATAGAAGTAAACTACATGCATAAAACTAAAAATGAGAGGTGTCATGGGACACCCGGATGGAACGAAATTCCTTTCGATTAATTAGTGAAGGAATTGTAATATTTTTTTTTTAGCAAGCCAACTTAAGAAAAATAAATAAATAAATAATAAAATAAATGAAAATATCTGGCTTGCTTTCTATAAGAGAGAGAGACGGACAGAGAAACATGCGCACGCCGCACAGCTTACAATAGCTTACTATAGCAAAAAGTGTCGTTACAACTTTTCGTGAGATTTTTTTCCGTCTAGCCCTCTTTCACAACGCGCGATAAAGAACTTCGTTCCAAAAATAATACATATTATTATTATATTCGGTTATTTGTCCTGAAAGTTCTGACGTAGTTGTCCTTGAGCATATGGGTTTACGGGAATGAAGGTTGGTCAACGCGTATTTAAATATGTCTCCATGTTCTAGCGGTAAATCGGGGGAAGTTTATAACAGCGATGATGAAGTGGGTAAAAGTTGTGCCCAGTCCAACGTGGTACGATTTAAATGTACCGGTCAATACCGAGCGCCAACAAGTTACTACCTGGTAAATGAGAATAGGTATTCAACATTTCAATGTCAGATTCGGTGCTTATTGATAGATACCTATAAAACTTGTTGCTTGTAACTAAATAGATATTAAAGTAGGTAGTAAATATGTAGGTAGGTATTATTTGATGGTCTCCCCCGATGCTTACTTTGCCGAAAAACATGACGTTCTGCGATCTCCGACATCTGTGGCTAGAGATGACCTTTTAATATTTTCTCGAGCTCGTATTTTTTTTAATTTCTGGTAAATCTGGTGCACACAAATCGCACATTAGCTCGTAACAAGCCACGCTGATATGAAACTATCACTGCCACATGGAAATTTTCTTCATGTTATTTAGCACCACAAATCCCAAATATGAATACCGATCTCAAAAGTCTCAATTTTACCAATAGGCATTGTAAACAATAAATAAGAGCGAATTCATCGAAAAAAAAAAAAAAACTAACTAAATATTGCTGGACTAAATTAACAAGCAACGGTTTTGTCTACCGCCGAGAAGACAAACAGATTTTGTCCCTCTCTTTTGTTTGACAGAATAGGCGACTGAAATCGTTTTTGTCTTCTCTTTCGTAGACAAAACATTGTCTTGAGTGCTCATGCTAAGCGGGTTATTGGTTACCTTATATTATGTGGCCTTGAATAATATATTCCTATGACATCTTTGATCATGCGACTATGTAAAATGAGTTATATAAATGTTTGAACAATTTTCCCGGGGGATCTTGACAAAATGTGATAACGGAAACACATTTTAATTAAAAGGCTTTTACCTCGTAAATAACGGGAGTATCCGGTTTGTTGAGTTAATTGGAATTCGCTGTAAAAGTACTTTTTTTTTTGCATTTTTACAATTAAGTTTGTTTCATTGATGAAGTTGGGAATTTAAACAACTTATAAGGTGTTCTTCAATTATACCTACGGGGCCTACGGTAAGTATAATATAAAATTGTGCCTAGGTAGGAACCTAATATACCCAAAGATAACCTAATATGGTCTCAATAGGTGGTCTTAACTCGAGTTCTGTCAGGGCCACTAAACCAAATAAATAAATGATGCTGGTCATTTTTAACACAGCATCATCTAGCCTCAAACTAAGCAGAACTTGCATTTTGGGAACTACATGACTGGTATACTACTTATATACTTTTTTTGTAAATAAAAACATATTATACATAGAAAACACTCAGACCCGAGATAATTTGCAGACATTTGTCTCGCGGCGGGAATCGAACCAGGAACCTTTTGCGTCTCACGCGCTACCATCTTGTCAAGCCCAAGTCTTTCGATAATGCACATTTTCTAATATTTTATTTGTACAAGGGTCCTCTATCTTTTGAGGACCAATAGTAGGTCCTAGGTATTTAAGTGTGTGAAATAATAATGATTAGGTAATTATTTATTAAAAAAAAAAGGTTTTCAAATGTTTAATACCTAAGCTAGGATAATTGTTAATCCTGTTTTGCACAATTAGGCCTTGTCATGATGCAAAATTACTTCGCAAATAAAAGAAAGAAATGCCAAGATTCAAAGTTTATTTCATAAAAACTTTGTTCTAAGGAGCTCTCTTAGTAATAAGTTCACTGAAGCCTGTTTAAAAAGTTTTTCTCGTTAAAAAGGTATAATAGGGTGTTATTAACATATTTATTTTACTCGAACACGCTCAGGTAAATGGTTAATAATTACGCCACCAGGTATACTTTTTTTTTTTCGCTGGTTTTGTGTAGCGTTATATCTGTATTTTGATTGCGGAAACCCAAACTGTAAAATGCAAGGTAAATATTGCCATTCAGCGTGGCAATGCGGCCAGTATTTTGGGAACGCTTCCGAGTGATCTGGATCAGTTGAGCTATCTATAGATCGTTTGCAACGGTCTTTAGATAGCTAGGTGTTTCGTCTGTATTTTTTGTATATACCTACCTGTACATAGTTGTATGAATAAATGTTAAAACTCTTGAAAGGTAAATAATAATTCGGAACATTAATTTACCAACTTGAAGTGACCTCAAAAAAAATAACAGCCGTTATGATTTATAATAATAATGATGGACATTTTCACACAGCATCATCTAGCCCGAAAGTAAACAGAGCTTGTGTTATTCTTTGATTCTGATTGAAATCTGAAATAAACTATTATCTTATCTTTACCTAGTTTTGGTAAAGTGGTTATTAATATTATAAATGCGAAAGTAACAACTGTTTGTATAATAATATAGTGTTTGTTTAAACCGATTTAGAGGAATTTTAAAACAAGCATACTCAAGAACTAACATTGTCATACTTAGGTAAGTTTTATCTGGGCGAAGCCATGGACAAAAGCTAGTATCTAATAAGTTGCTCTGAAATATGTCTGTGGATTCCTACTTGTTCACCATCTCATAACAAAAAAATATGAAGGCAATTTAGCTCTGAGGGTGACCTAGGCCTAGGGTCAATCAATATATGCCACAGCACTGGATAGTCGGTATGTCATTAGACACGAACTACCATAAATGGTTGAAGATTGACTCAAGTAGGAAGCGCGAGCGGTAAAATTAAAAAAAAAACAATACAAAAAACACTCACCTAAATGTTCGATAAAAGTAAGTATTTGTTTCTAAACAAGATCAGAGTAGAATAGCTAACTAATCAAGTACTGAAATACTTTAAAAAAGAATACAAAATATGAAAACACAGATCTACATGTTCGATAAAAGTAAATATTTGTTTCTAAACAAGATCAGAGTAGAATAGCTAACTAATCAAGTACTGAAATACTATAAAAAAGAATACAAAATATGAAAACACAGATCTACATTATCGATAAAGGTAAATATTTGTTTCTAAACAAGAACAGAGTGGAATAGATAATCGTTTGTTGTTTTATTATGAACATGGAAGAAACGAAGTGGTTATAAAAACTAACAAAAGAGCAACTGGACATGCTGGAACGTCATGTGAAATGTTTCTGGTAAAAAGTGCAACATGTAATACTTCCCGCAACATTGTATTGGGTGTTGCAGAAACAAGTTTTGTTTCTGTAACACTAAAACATTTTTATAGTGAATACACGGCATAGAGAGCTTATTAATCAAATTATTTAAATACTTATTTATGAATTGTCTGACACAACTATGAGTTACTGCCAATTCGTACGCCTTGTCATGTACAAAATTGTCTTCAGAAATAACCCTGAGACACACTATAGTTCTTTTTATCAGCTGTCGAACATATTCGTTTTAAAATATCTACCAACTCCAGGTTTATATTTGTAACAGTGTGTCTGGTGTTTTCTCGTGCTAAATCCTACTACTATTATAAACATGAAAGTTTGTGAGGCTGGATGTTTGTTACTCTTTCACGCAAAAACTTCTGAACGGATTTTGATGAAACTTTACAGTAATACAGCTTATACATCAGAATAACACAAAGGCTACTTTTTATCCGATTACCACGTGGACAAAGCCGAGGGCAGAGTAGTAGTACTATACTAAATTTCAAAATAGATTTAATATACTGGAAGAACGTCTGTCATCTAGAATATGTGCGAAATTCACAAGACCATAGCTAGTGGGGCTTATCAAAATTATAACTTTGTGTCTTGCTAGAGGAATCAGCAGGGTGTCCCAACCTGTAGTCCTTCCTTTTTCTACACTCCTGTAAAGGTGACTAAGAAACAGCTGAAATACGGAAATAATCGGACTGAGTCCTACTAATGTCAAAAAAGCTTAGGAAACGACAGGCATGTCTTAATATTACGTCTCTTTATATCCGTGTTTTTTATGTTATCTATAAAGTGTCTGTTTTTATTTATTAAAAATAACATAAACAACGTTGTATTCTATTAACCACATTAAATTCTAATCTATTTTTTCGCATATTGGGCAAGACTTATATAACAAGCTCCCAAAAGATAACAAAAAATTTAAATTAATTAATTTAATAAGGCCTACTAAAACATATCAGATTATTGAGAATGTAAAAAATCTTGGGATTGAACTTGCTCCAACTCGATGGATAATTGATGTAAATATTATTTTGTGACAGGATCCAAAAAAGAATAACCAGCCTTGTTCCTTGCCTTTATTTCCTGACTTGGTCGCGGAGGAACAGACAGCAGGTTATACGACGTCTCAAAGTGATCCTTGTGATATTAATGAATAATATAATTTTGACTTTGACTTGCTATATAAACCTATCACTACCTTCAGATGCATATAGTTTTGTATAGACCTGTTATTGTTTGTAATTCCTCTGCTTTGGATAACGTGGTTTATTATTTAGTTTGAAAACTTACGTTGGGAATTAAGCACACGGCAGTGGCTGTCTAGACAAACTCATTAATATGTTATTACCAAGACATTATATATTAATATATGACGGAGCAGAAGCTCCAAGGTGGTCTTTAAAAAGCGTGACGTCAGCAATGCTAACGTCACTATCATCACCAGCATGCTGGTGGCTCATAGTTGATGACGAAAGTAAACTCCAGGAGATGTTCTTCAAATTTATTCTTGGTTGTACAGAGGCTTTTGAGGTCTGTACGGTCCGACGGCTCGAGCGAGAATGAATCGTAGACGCTGGTTGTCGCTCACACGCCGGCGAAGCCGGTGTGTGGGGACGCAGTGCCGGGCGTTGTGCCCCTTACTGCGGTGTTCTAACCGCCCCCAGCCACCACTGGGGGGTCATCGGGTCGGCTCGATGTGAGCCTCATGTCAGTCCTGGGTGCCCCCGTCTTCCTGGTCGCTGTCCACGACCAGTTCCCGAGGGTAGGCCTTGCCGCTGGCGGTCCTCTCGTACGTTGGCGCCAACATTTGTAGGTGTGGGTAGTTGGACGCCGACGTCCTAGCGAACATGCTTTTGGCAAGGCGGCCGACGAATTGTTCCAGGGATTCTAATTTGAGGTCGCGCTGGATAGTGGAATTTCTTACGTACCGTGGGGCGTTCACTATGGTACGGAGGCATTGGCTCTGCTGGCTGCGTAGTTTCTTTCTGTGGCTCTCTGCCAGCAGAGCGTACCATGCCGGGGCAGCGTATGCGAGACGTGGTCGGACGTACGTCTTGTATAGTCCGATCTTCATACGCAATGGGAGACTCGCTTGTAGCACTGGCTTCAGTATGGCTCTGGCTGCGAGGGCTGAGCCCCTTGCAATCTTTGCGTGATCAGCCATTGTGAGGTAGCGGTCGATAGTGACTCCTAGGTATTTTGCCGTGCCGGACCACGTTATGGTTTGGCCTTGCAGGGTGAGCTTGGTGGGCAGGTTTTTCTTCCTGGAAAAGGCGACTGCCTGTGTCTTCCCGACGTTGACGGACAGTCGCCATTTGGACAGCCAGGGTGGGAGCTCGTTGAGGGTCCGCTGCATTTTCGTGGCGGCATGTGGCAATTTGTAGGACGACGATATATACGCCGCATCGTCGGCGTACAGCGCTAGGAGTGCGTCCTCTGTTCTCGGGATGTCGTCTGTGTAGAGTGAGTAGCAAGCTGGGGACAGGCAGCTGCCTTGGGGTACTCCGGCTTCTATGCGGCGTTCAGTAGAAGCCGTTTGCTCCACAATCACTCTAAAGCTTCGACCTTCTAAGAATGAGGCTATCACCTTCACTACCTTCCGCGGTGTTGGGGAGGTGGCGAGCTTGTAGATAAGTCCTGTGTGCCAGACCCGATCGAAGGCTTTCTCCATGTCGAGGAATACTGCGACCGCGTGCTCCTTCTTGTTGTGTGTGACCGTCAGGTGGTGCAGTACTCTGGACAGTTGGAGAGTGGTGCTATGTTCCGATCGGAATCCGAACTGTTCTGGGCGTGGCGGAATGAACGGGATGAGGTGTTGCAGGAGCATCTTCTCAAAGAGTTTGGATAGGCTGGATAGGAGGGTGATGGGACGGTAGCTCTGGGGGAGGAGGATGTTCTTGCCGGGTTTCGGGATCATGATGACCCGGCCAGATTTCCAGGGGGAGGGGAAGTGACCGCTTCGTATGATTCCGTTGAAGAGTCGGGTCACAGAAGCGATCGCTCTTGGAGGAAGATGGCGGAGGGTTGCGTTGGTGATTCCGTCTTCGCCAGGTGCCTTTCTTGGCTTTGTCCTGCGAATAGCCCGTTGAACTTGGCCCGGAGAGAAGAATAGTGGCTGATCAGACTCGGTGTTGGCATCTAGTTCCCCTAGGAAAGCCTTGACAAACGTTTCGATTTCCGCGTTGTGGTCTGGGTCTTTGACGGGGTTGGGTTGGAACTGTTGTTCAAGGCTCTCCGCGAAGATCTCGGCTCTGTCTTGAGCTCGGTATCGGGGGTGGCCGTCTCTGTGCCTGAGTGGTCTGATGGGGGTCGGGGTGTTCCTCAGCTGTCGACAGAGCTTGTGAAGTGAGGCCCAGTCGTCCGAGGCGTCTTCCATTCTTCTCTCCCAAGTTCGAGAACAGTCCTCGCGTATCTCCGCTTTCACTACCTCACATAGGGTGTTCAGTCTCGTTTTGATTGCCGGATCTCGCGTCCTTTGCCACACTTTCCTGAGGCGGCGCTTTTCCCCCAGTAGTCTGGTAAGGTGCATGGGGGTCTTGGGCATTCTGCATTGGCGAGGAGGAGTGGATGCCTCTGCTAGCGCTGCCTGGATGGTGCTCGTGAGTTCCTGGGTCAGTAAGTCCACATCTGCGGGGTTTGTTACTGGCCTGGTGGGAGTCGTGTGGTTCAGGGAGGCGGCGAACTTTGGCCAGTCAGTCCCGGGTCTTGGGGTTGGGCGCTGGAGTGTGGTGGGCCGGTTTTCCAGGAGCAGCAATACGGGCTGGTGGTCCGATTGCATGTCATCCAGGAGAACCTCCAGCTTGGGGTGTGCAGCAAGGCCTTTGTGGACCGCGAGGTCTATGACGTCCGGAGCGTGGGCTGCGTAGTCCGGATAGTGTGTTGGAGTCTCTGGGCCGGCAACTTCGTACTCGTGACTCTCTGCGTATTTGAGTAGGAAGTTGCCGTCGCTGTTGGCCTTTAAGGAGTTCCAGGCGGGGTGTTTGCAGTTCCAGTCCCCGGCCACGATGATGGGATGGACTGGATCTTTTGGGAGGAGTTTCAGCAGGTCTGTCTTTTTAAGAGCCGATCCCGGAGGCTTGTAGACAGCAAACAGTTGCAGGGGGTGGCCATCTGCACAAATCTCGACTCCCAGTGCCTTCAGAGACTCCAACTCTAGACCCGGGAGTGGTTGGTGGATAACTCTTCGTTTGACCAAAACGATGAGTCCTCGTATAGCCCTACCTTCATCGTTTTGGTCATCTTGGCGGTAGCAGTGATAGCCCGGGAACTTAGGCCTGTCTTTGGCTTTCAGTAAACTTTCACTGATGAGGGCGATGTCGATGTTCTGTTCCCTGAGCAAGGGCCTCAAGAGAAGGATTTTGTTCCCCCTTTCCTTGCTGTTGAGGCCCTGGGCGTTCCAGAAGAGAATCCTTATTTCCCCACCTGGAACAGTTTCCCTATCCCGTTGAGCACGATCGGGATCGGGTCCCCCCCCGTTCGGAGGGTCATAAGGACGTCCTGCAGGATCTGTAGGGCTGTGTCCAGCAGCTCCAGACGCTCGCTGTCGTAGCCGTGCTGCTTCTGGGTGCGGTGAGGTGGTGGGCGGGCCCGGGGGGCAGCTCGGGCTACTCCAGGGAGGGGTGCAGGAGTCCTTGGGGGGGCTGCTGCTGGCATCACGGGCCGAGGGGCTGGCTGGGCGGGATAGGGTGCGTCTGAGTCGGACTGCAAGACTTCTTCTTGCCGTCTCTTGACCTTCTTTTTAGGTTTTTTGGCCTTCTGGGGCTGCGAAGATCTGTCTTTAGGTTGGTTCGCAGGAGCCATAAGGGTTTGGGTTTGGCCCTCGACCTCTAGGGCAATCTGTGCTGTTGGTGGGGGCTGTCTGGTAGTGGTAAGTGGAGTCGGGGGCGGGGGCGGGGGCGGCTTAATGACGCCAGAGCGGGACCCGTCTCGTCGAGCGGCGGCGGTGGTGGTGGTGGTGGTGGTGGTGGCGGTGGTGCCGGCGCGTTTGTTCCTCGCCTCCCTTTTGAAGACGGGGCAGTTTTTGTTGTTTGCCGTGTGGGCTCCGTCACAGTTTGCACACGTTGGGGGCATCTCCAGGGGGCGGGGGCATTCGCCCGCGAAGTGCGGTCCACCGCATCGGACGCAGGCTAGGGGACGGTGGCAGTTGTGGCTGCTGTGTCGGAAGGCTTGGCAGCGGTGGCATTGTGCTGGACCCTTCTTTCCCCTCCAGCTTTCGATGACCACACCGGGCATGCATAAGAGCTCCGTTATGCTGAAGATGTCTGGGGTGTTTGTTGTGCGCTTGAGCATAACAAAGAATATGCATCCCGGGCGGCCCTTCGAGGCGCGGATGCTGCGGACGGTCTCGGGTTCGAATCCGTGCCGGCGAAGGTCATCCTCGATGTCTGCGGGGGGGGTGTCGGCTGGTAGCCCTCTGATCGCCACCTTAAGGCTGCGCTCCTCTGGTAGCGAGTACGAAAACCACACCACCTTCTCTGATTTTTCCAAGTTGGTAAGGTACTCTTGGATGGTGCGGTATTCTGTGTCCGATTCGGGCGAGAATCGGACGCCTTTCCCAAACGGGCGAGCATTTGGGGGATGTCCCAGGCGGATGAATCGTACTCGGTCCGTCGCCCGTATTTATGCAAAAACAAAGACAAAGGCAAGCAACTTGTGCGAACAAGCTAAAACTGCCTGTAAGCATTAATCATTTAAGTTTACAAATGGTTTTGAAGGTAAACATGGTCAAAATAACAACTTGATTACGTAATTACCTAATTGTCATTTGATTACAACAATCAAATGATAACTAGCTATTAACTAATGATTTTACACTGTAATATGACAATCTAAGTGATGATTCGTTAAATAACTCGTGGTTCTGCGCCGATGACTCATTGTAGAAGCAGAATAACGCCTTTGCGCCGATATATACGGATAAAAAAATTGTATGAAAATCAATTGTTTTCGTTTTTTATTGTGGGTCTTATCAGTAGCGTTATTTTAACTAGGGTCTTACAAAATACTTTGATAGTTTCCTGTTTGTGCCACCAAGAAAAGATGTCTAGTAGAAATTAAATGAAATATTTTTTTAATAACTCACGTCACTTTAGGTTAGGTTAGATCCAGAATACTCAGTTGTGTCATCGAAACACATGCCAAAATATTATTTACGGTAGGCACAACTTGAACAGGTTTGGTCATAAATAATTTAAAAAATAATCCTTCCTCTGCAGATTCGACGCGGATATATTATTTTTATGAACCCAGGTGAAGGACATCGTTGCCAAAATCGGTGTTCATCGTTGTTAAGAAAGACCTAGAACAGATAGGAGTGGCGTTTGAAAGAGGAAACTTTTGCCTAGTGCCCAATGGGTTGCTGCGAGCTGCCAAACGTTGATGAAAATAAATCAAAATTAGTCTAGTTTTCATGGAAATATGAAACTCCGATTTTGGTGAAAGTTGATTTTGTTGTTAGTTAGTATCGCTCAAAGGTTTATGGAGCAAGGAACTGTTTCCAATAAGGATTTTTTTGTAATAAAACTCTGCTGTGTCAGCCATAAATGCTTGAAAATGAAGATTTATTTACACTTACACCACACATCTAATCTTGGCGGAGGACCTTTCGCCTTGTCAAAACGGATATTCACGTACTGTAACTATTGTCTGTGACAGTAATGTCCCACGGATATTACAAATATCGACGAATTAATGGCGTTCCATGGAAATGGAGTCACCTTGGTATGTTTGATTATTTTCGTAATATAACATTAATTAAGCTAATCACTTAGCTATTAAGTCTTACTAGTATATTATATTGGAGTCCACAATTGGAATAGAAATAATAGAAAATTATAATTATTATTTTTATATTGTTAAAGTTTTGATTAATAATAATAATAACGTTTGCTCTCGCAATTAAGTACCTGTAGTCCGATAATATTTTATTTTTAATGCCTCACAAAAGCCCAGAATAAAGTGTGAGGTATTTAATAAATATGTGAAATAACTATAATTATAATGCTAGACATTATTTTCAAACAGCATTATCTAGGCCCAAACTAAGCAGAGCTTGTATTATGGGAACTACATGACTGATTTACTACTTACCTACATACATTTTTTTTAGCAATACATACATATTATATACACCATGTATGGTATATATATTAAAACACCCAGACCCGGGAAAACAGAATGACGTCAAACTTTTTATTGATTTAAAAGCAAGCCCAAAAATTCAAGGCCTCATGAAAACCTTTACGAAATCGACCCATTCACCCTCGTATATTCTTAGATATATTTTTCCCAACATTCCTTCATTCCAACTCGACTTAGGGGGCCTAGGTTTCCTCCAAAACATCATGTTTAGTACATCAGTATTTCTAGTTGAATATTTCGAGGATCTTTTACAGAACACAAATGAATAGAATAGAATAAAATATGCATAATTATTTATTCTTTTAAATACTCAACCGTCCTGATCCAATGTCCATAAGGAATAGAAGCGATATCTATCGTTTTATAAATTCAACATTGTCATAAATTTATTGTTTCCGTGAAGGGGTACCCCTTATATAATACTGACTTCCGTGATGGGTACGCTCCGTCATTAATATAATTTATGAATTCTTTAAAACTGTTTTCCATCTCTTTCAAACACAACAAAATGTAAAAGCGATGCGACCCTGAGCTCATTGAGCATTTGGATTGTTTCACTGAGTCGAGGTAAAATCGAGTGGAGGACATTTTGTTGACTAAAAATACCAACAAAAGTCAATCTCGAGGATATATTTGAGTTTCGTGTTATAACGTACAAAAAACAAAAGAAAAACAAACACGCTCATGACTGTCTTCCCCATGGTGGACATCCTCAGATACATACTCAGTGAGTAGATCTTTGAGGACACCAAGTAGGGTGTAGTCAGAGGCACGTCCAAACATTACATTTGGTACATGCCCGCATTTTGCAAGTAGTAAGCATTCCACGTGACAGGTTGTAAGCCCATCGCCGCTTATTGGAACACTAATTGTTGGCACATGCCATCGAATTTTAGGTTCTAGGGCATGCCGGTTTCCTCACGATGTTTTCCTTCACCGTTTTGAGCACGTGTTAATGCGCACATACATTTTTCGATGGGAATAATCCATTGGTGCTCGACCGGGTTCGAACCCACGACCTCCGGATCAGAAGTCGAGGTATCGCCCACTAGGCCAATACTGCACTCTGTTTAATGTCACAAAACTCCTCTCCACAAAACACAAACCTCACTATCTTGATTTACATGATATGTCAATGTTTTCTTTGTAATTTACAACCGATATATCCCATTTATGTCAGGCAGCTATAAATTAAGTATGCCAAGGTTGGTTTCTCTGTACAAGACAACAGGGATTATTTACTCGAAGGTACGGTATCTATTTTTGCCAACAGCATTGAAATATTGAGTTCAAAGCATTATTGACTACCTTACAATCGCAACACCGGGTATAACGTCGAAACATTACTTTTAGATAATCGTTTCGTTATCGTTTCGTGATGATAATTTATTGATACTGGAATGGGGGACAACGCGAATTTATTTTTCCCGATGTCTTAACTTATGCCATCTAGTTTGAAATCAAAGATAGATTATATAAATCTATCGTTAATAGGATTGTGTTTGGACGTGCCTCTGACTACCCCCTACTTGGTATCCTCAAAGATCTACTCACTGAGTATGTATCTGAGGATGTCCACCATGGGGAAGACAGTAGTGAGCGTGTTTTTTTTTTGTTTTGTTAATAGGTATCAGTTTTGGCTAATTTGGGGATGCTGTTGCAAAGATTGCGAATTTTGTCCACTATCTACGACATAGCTCTTAGACTTATAAGGGCAGGCCATATAGCTCTCAGACCGGGAACTGCTGTTGAAGAGAGGTTCTTAAAGGGCAGCCAAGTGTAGGAGGGCCCACCGCCCGATGAACTATTGGTTTTTATTTGACATATCAATCCGAAAAGCACTGCCACGAACTATCTTGGGCCACCTTCCAGCACCGACTTCCCGCAATCTTTAAGATGTAATCGTTCCATTGGTTTTTGTTTTAAGAGACACAAACAAAGTTATGACGCCACACTTGGATTCCCTGTGGTATCTGAAACAGCGAGTACCGTGGAGTACCACAATACCCAAACCAGCAGAACATACAAACATTTGTCCCTCTTGCACTTTTTGCGTAACAGCTGTCGCCCGTCATTATAAAAAAATATATAAATATGAACACCCAACAGTCACATCCGAAGTCCTGCCCGCTTTGCATGAGCACCCAAGACAACGTTTTGTCTACGAAAGAGAAGACAAAAATTCTGTCGCCTATTCTGTCAAACAAAAGGTACAAAATATTTTTGTCTTTTCGGCGGTAGACAAAACCGTTGTCTTGGGTGTTCATGCTAAGGCTGATCGACATTAGCAGTTCCTGTATCGTGGGTATCAGGGTACCACAACAACCAGACTCGGAACAAATATCTGTATTAGCCGTATTTTCTATTTTTTGATGACGATGGCCATTAGACCCGCCATCTTGTGATTATAAAGAAAAACATATAATAATAGAATTTTTACAAATAAACTAAATATTTATCATGATTTGTGAGTTTGAATGTTTCCCGATATTTCGGCACAGTTGCATGCACCATAATCACGGGAGGAACTGAAGTCTTTGTGGGTTTTGAATGTTAGTGGCAGAAAAATCAATCTACCCTCATTCTCAAAAAAAAAAGTTTATAACGATTATAGTTTCAAAATTTATAATGATATGTTTTGTCAACAGACACAGCCACAACAGGCACGGAACAGCCTGAGCTCGAGAAGTCAACGAAGAGAATACAGCCTTTCAACCCGTCGAGGATCTCCGCTGGTGAGAGTGGTAAAGAGATACACTTATTGGTGTTGTGGAATGATTTCATGCATGCGGTCCACCTAAGCGGTTACCGTAGTCTATGGACGCTTGCAACATCAACATCACGCGTGTGGCCGACCCTTTAAGCATCTTAAATGAGATTAGGCGAAAGTGGTCTTTGAACCTATAGCAAAAGTTAAAAATGAACCAATACGTATATAGTTTTATCTATAAACCAGAAACTTAACATGACGTGTGGGCAAAGCATAATAGATTACCAAAGGCAATTTTCCAAAGGTCAGCGTTTGTAGACCATAATTGTCAGTTTTCTTTCTTTTTATTGTCAATGAAACTGAAGATAAGGTCATATTTAATTGCCTCCATGAAAATTCCTTTAAAATGAACGTACGAGTAAATTCATTTATTTTATTGGAAATACCTTGAACATTTTGTGACTTTGCAGACGAAAAAAACTTTTCAATTCTTCCCGCCTGCATCAATAGGATGAGATTTTTCTACTTTCTCTAATTAATTTGTATTTTCATTCGCTTTCTCAGCATGGCTTGTTACATTTTTAAATCTCAGTTATTGTTCATCGCTCCAAAACTCAGATTAATGTTTGCAATTTTTCAAACGTGTTTTCTATCATGTCCAAGAGTAAATTATGATAATGCCTTATCATAATATAACCTATTAAAAACCTTTATTAAAGGCCACCACATTGCTTTCGGTACGAAAATCGTTTGAGATAAGTATGATAACAGACAAACATACTCACAAACGAACAAACAACCTCTTACGCTAAACCTACCACGATCAAAACATAACATAAATAAGCTGCTCGATCTCTAGAGGAGCCTCCTACAAAATTGTTGTTCTTCTAAAAAGGTTTTCACGAAAGTGTTTTAAAAGAGTATTTGTTTCAGAATGGATCGGTGCAACTGGCGGTCCTCCTGCGGAAGTGGTCCTGAGGTTACATCCCGCGGCAGGAAGTCCTCGAGCGAATGTCTCCCTAGCTGATATCGGTGAGCGACATCTAGAAATAGTTTAGTTTCTTGTGTATGTGTCCTACCAGAGTTCGCTGTTTTATCGACTCATCATTCCACCTTTAAGACCGCCCATTGTTCTTTTATTTACATTAAGTTTTTGTTTATTTTGTTATTTAACACTATCAAGTATTTCATTCATTAATTTATACAGATGAGCTTGATATGAAACGAGAAGACGAGTTGATGAAGCTATGTGTCTACATCACTTAACCTTGTCAATTTTATTGACAAGCCCAAACTACGCTTGTTTGTTCTCCAAAAATAATAGGGTACGTCAATCACCAAAGGACGAAGCCATATTGGTATGAACATTTTATTAGAGTTTAATTTTCCTGTTTCACTAAGCTGCAGTCGAAGTTGGACATTATCATCATTGTTAACAATCGTGTGAAGTTGTGCATATCCCGAAATATGCATAACTGGAACCGAGTGGCTACTAGACAGAAATAGGTGTCCGGAACTACATACATATATATATATATATATATTGTAAATCTAAACTTATTAAAATGTTGGTTCTGACTGACTGGCTGATCTGCTGTAAGCATCCGCTAAGTAAGAATTTCAGATCTGGGAAATGGGTAGATGAACTTTGTTTTTTGAAGTTAGAAACATGACATTTTGAACAACAGATACGACCATAAATTAATTAATGGCATGTTTCAGGGTTTTTCGATTTTAAGGGGGGAAATGGGGTTAAAAGATTGTATGGGAGTATGCTTTCTTTTTCCACGCAAAGCCGCTTGGCAACAGCTGTTACATACATTGAAAACACCCAAAATGCCCGTAATACCGTAGCGGTTACCGTGATTTTCAACCTGTCATAAAGTAATTTACGTCAGCTACGTATTCGCTGTACATGGTGTCCCAAAAAATATATATGGTATCTCAAAACTTGGCGCTCAAGAACCTTTTAGTAATGTCGGCCGCCGCTCCAGCGATCATATTTTTTTTATTACCCAATTGTTTCCTACTTATAAGCGGCGCATGTGGTGTTTGCCTGTAATTGGTTTCTCACGTAGCATAAGACTTACAAGTTTATACCTTATACATTTTGTATTTGTGCTTAAACTGTTGACAAACCTAATAAATAAAAAAAAATATTCTCTAGCTACTAGCCCACGGCTTCGCCCACGCGTTATCCGTATAAGAAGGAGCTTTTGTAAGAAACGCATTCCGTTTCACTTACGTTGCAAAATTTGTTTCCACGAAAAGCCCTTTTATTATAACGAAATAACATTTGACGACCTCTTCGGCGCAGTGGTTGACCTCTTTGGACTGAGACGCAGAAGGTTGCGGGTTCGACTCCCGTCGCGGACAAATGTTTGCATCTGTAAATATTTGTCTCGGGTCTGGGTGTTTCCTATCTATAATAAGTATGTATTTATAAAAAAATACAAAATAAAAATAAGTAGTATATCAGTCATGTAGTTCCCATATCACAGCTCTGCTTACTTTGGGGCTAGATGATGCTATGTGAAAATGTCCAGCATTATTTATTTATAGATGAGCCAGAAATAATGATGCTATTGTTGTATCCAGTACCTACCTATATACCTGATATTTTCTCGTTACAATCGTTCTGAAAACCTGCATCTTTATAGTCCATACTGTTTACGTAAACGACTCCCATAAAATGCAGATAAAGTTAGCGATAAACACAAATTCTCCGCTCCGAGAAACTTTATGGTACATTCGTTGGTGAAATTCATACTTGTAGGTCTGAAGGTGTAGACAATTTATAATTTTACCCTGTTTTCTTTAAAGACCCTTTCAAGTGCCTAGCGTTCAATTTATCCCTTGTTTACGACGGTGTGGGCGCTAAGCGGAGTGCTATTTTAATAATAATTTGCTCGATATGCACTAAAATAAAAAAATAAAAATCAGAATAAAATATTTTTTTAATTTACATGCGTTAATTTGTTAGCAGGCGTTTTGAAAATTACTGGATTAAATTGATTACTTGGCGTTTAATCAATGTTTCGATTTACACGGGAATAAAATTTCAGAATAAAATCATTTTTTAATTTACATGCGTTAATTTGTTAGCAGGCATTTTGAAAATTACTGGATTAAATTGATTACTTGGCGTTTAATCAATGTTTCGATTTACACCAAATAATAGGCGGTTAAAGGCCTGGTTAAACTACGCAGTGGCGGTGGTGATCAAAGGAAAAAGTTGTCTAAGTTTGCGTCAGTGAACTAATCATTACAGCCACCGTTTCGCCGTGACTGTGCCAGTTTGAGCGAGCCTTTACGTGACTTCTATCGCGATACTTTCCTAAGGGCGCTCGTAAACGGCCTAGTTTTGTGACAATTTCTTTCTGCAATTGTATAGGCGTCGCACAAAAAATAAAACGAGTAAAAAGATGCACCAACGAGGGCCTTAAAGATGGTTCCACAATTATGACATTTCAACGTACATAACTCCGTGAATATGGCAATTACGCGAGACAGAGTTCCAATTTGGACGGTATTAATTGGCACAAACTGGTGCGTTCACGGCGACGGCAGTGGTGGTAAACGGAGAACGGTTTAACAGCGTCAGTTTGACCGGGCCTTCACTGTGACATACTCACAAATGTAGAGCCGTCTTTAGACAATAAAATTAATGACGCGGCATCCGAAGTGTTAATATGAATTATGTTTGACTTGGTATAATTGAGACTCATCCATTAACGAAGTAAGATCACAACCTTATTGCTACGTCCCTGTCTTAATTTTAAACCATTATCTCTTGATAATGGTTTAAATTAATTCGGGTAAACCGTTCAATTATTTTATTTCCCAGTAAGCGTACTTTTGGTAAGAATTTAAGCTTGATTAATGGTGTTTGGTTTGCCAATGAGCGTTCGGAACCTTTGGTGCGCGTTTTCCGACTTTTATTTATCCTTGATCGGACAACGGAGACTGGTGAGTCCATAGACGGTGTGGCGTTGATTTAAATTTTTAGGCCAACGAAGAGGACGAGGTTTTTAGGAAAACGAGAAGCATTTTGAGTAAATTTACGCGGAAATTTCCTCAAAATGCTTCTTTTTCGGCTGTCAAAGCACGTAAGAATCAACTTGAAATATTTGAACCACACTGTAAACCAAACAGACAAACAAGCTTTTTATTAACTATGGACGGCCTAATCATAGCCTGATCTAATAGCTATACCTGTACTTCCATCACAATGATGGCGGAAAATCGATATTCTGTCAGGGTATTTACATTTGTATAGTAAAGGTAAATTACTGTGTTTCGTACCTTTAATATAATAATTCACAAGCCTTCTTTCAGGCAAACGATAGTAAGTTACGTAACGAACGTAACTTACTACGATACATGGTGACTTGCTATGATACATGATAACTTACTACGATATATGGTGACTTGCTATGATACATGATAACTTACTACGATATATGGTGACTTGCTACGATACATGGTGACTTGCTATGATACATGGTAACTTGCTACGATACATGGTAACTTGCTATGATACATGGTAACTTGCTACGATACATGGTGACTTGCTACGATACATATTGACTTGCTACGATACATATTGACTTGCTACGATACATATTGACTTGCTACAATACATATTGACTTGATGTATCGTAACAAGTTATCATGATATCATGATGACTTGTTACGATACATGGTGACTTGCTACGATACACGGTAGCTTGGTCTATACGGTCACCATGTATCTTCATGGCGACCGTATAGACATGTCGCTAGGAAAGACGCTAGGCAACCTGGTGTCTATAGAGAAGAAAATTGGTCGCACCAAGTGTTCATTACGTATTTGTACAGTTTATGTTTTTGTGCGCATCTCGAACGACGCTAGACGCTAGGCTTTTTATCAGGGTATCACGCGGACGAAGCCGGGTGAATAATCGTAAGCTAGTGTAAATATAAAAAAGGCACAATATTCACAAAAGGGAACGTTATATTAAAAAATATACCAACTCATGTTGCAAGGTACCAGTCGGAGTTAGGTATTCATTTCAAACATGAACAGATGGTGCCTTAATATCGTATTGATATTAAGGTAACATCTGTTCATGTAGGTAGATTTACCTATCGTAAGGTGTTTCGTGATAAGATTTTTTTTAATATATTACGTATCGAGTTTCATCAAGATTGAATAAACTGTTCGGCAGCTATCGTCGGACAAACAAACATACATACAATTGCTGGATTGTCCGAGTATGCTGAAAGATCTTTGCTCGCTTCACTCGCATTGTAAGAACATTACAAGAGTTGTTAATCTTGTTTCACAGATGGCAGCGGTGTCGTGGTGAGAGTTGAAGAAAATTATAAGAGTTGTTATTCTTATTTCACAGATGGCAGTGGTGTCGTGGTGAGAGCTGAAGAAGCACTCATAGTAGCATTTGTATTACTCCTGTGGGTGGCGGCCATCGCTCTCTTCTTCAACCGGTGGGGCAAGATCAGGTGCGTCTATAAGCTGTACGTAGTTTTTTTTTATTTTACACTCTCTTTTAGCTACTCCTTTTAGCCTTTGTATATAAAACATCCAACAGAAAAATCACATGACATTATAGCGAACTAGCTAAATAATAAGGTTAGACACACTTACTTTATAAAAAGCTATAAAATGCAACAAAAACGTAATCTATTCTCGTAAAAACAACCAAAGTAAGTCTTGATCCGTCAATATACTTAACCGTTTACTATCTTTCTAAATAGGTCAAATATGAGATTGAAAGTGGACAAATACAACATTGTGATCATCAAATTATTCGTATTATAATGTTTGCAGACTTAGTTGCGATATATTACGAAAATTGAGTAACTGGAGTCTGATAAATTATAAAATTAACATTCATATTTTGAAACATTAGTCAACTATAATTTGGTTCCTAAGTTGTTTAAGCATGAAAATGTTTTTATATCATAATTCCTCCGTTTTGACGGTACAATTTTAGCTATACCTACTACAACTTTTGGAATTACATATTATTTTGAGAGCACTTCACATTTTATTATCCTTAAATCAACTTCTTGCGGACGTTTAAGTCTAAATAAGTATTATCTCAAGGAACAGCTGATTTTAGATATATATATATATAATACTATACTTACTCTAAAATTTAATTAGTGCAATATTATTAAATCTGTACAGACTTCAATAACACAAGAAAACATTTTGGCAGGATGCTGGAGCCATATCAACCGAAATTTCAACAGCAGCACAGACAAAGCTGCGCCTTAGAGAATTCTATATCGGCACCTCCACTTGTAAGTTCTTTACCTATATACTCGTTGAGTGATTAAAAATAACCCATTTCCCAGCCCCTGCCAACTTTGAAATTGAGTTTGAAAGAGATCTTCATGTATCTAATATTTTGTCTTCTATTTGTCTTCTACTACACAAATAATTCATAGCCTAATATTTTGTTGTCTGTTAAAAAATGTTGTAATACTTGTATATAACCCTTGAATGTGCAGCACCGTGCATCATTATCCCGAGGATGTGTCTCATACGATTGTGGAGCTTCCTTCCCCGCGTACCAACCCTGTGGATACGTCTCTCATCGACTTCGTCAGGTAACTTTCATAATATAATAATAATTCATATATTTTAGGCAACACGTATTTATTCATTAATTTATACAGTACTAGCTTCTGTCCACGACATCGGCCGCGTGGTAGGTTATATACCGCGTGGTACATAGTAGCCTATGTGTTATTCTGATGTAAAAGCTATATCACTGTAAAGTTTCATCAAAATCCGTTAAGTAGTTTTTGCGTGAAAGAGTAACAAACATCCATCCTCAAAAACTTTCGCGTTTATAATTGTAATAGGATTAAACTGCACGTACAAATACACGGGCTCAGATAATATATTCCTTTAAACTAAAATACATATACATACTCGTATAAACGTTGACTAGTGATTTTATTGTCTAATGAAATGACTAGAGGTGCGGGTTCGATACCTACGGAAAGTTTTATTTGTATTGTGGTACCACAGCATGCATAGTTCCTGATACCTGATACAGGGAATCCTCGTGTGGTGTCGGAAATATATGTATATATGTTGGGTTGGGTTGGGTAAACTTAGATCACTCTTCTTTCCAGAACTCGGTCTTCGTAGGCAGCATGGGTGGAATGGCGCTGATCCCTGAGAGTCCACCGCGCCGTTCTCGATCAGCTGCTGACCTGCCAGCCCTGATCCCCCCATCAGACGTTTCCCACTCCACAGCCAGGTCTTCAAGAGCTACCAGTCTCCACAGTGCGGTAGACCTGAGAGTCTGTGTTCCTTCGCCCAGGACGTCGCGCGCGGCTAGCTTACATTCCACTATGGATATGCCGATTCCACACAGTTCCGTACAAGTGCATGTCCGTGGTTCGGGCAACAATATAAACAAACCAAGGAGTCCTAGACGGCTTACTATAACTAATGTTTAAGGTTTTTTTTACCTAGATCGATTATTTGTGAGAAAACAGTGTGGTTTAAACGGACCAATTTATATATTTTTTTTAAGTGTACGGACGACACTAATCTCATTTAAAATTAAAATCGTCATCACTGTGTTGACTATTTGTGTGTGTTCCTTTTTATTTTGATGTATGTAAATATAAATTATCAAATCTGTAATTATGTATTGATTATACAAACTCTTTTTGTAGTAAATATATCTATAGTTAATCTGTAATATCACGATCTTCTCTTTCTAATATTATATATCCCTATTATTATATGGTATTGGTATTGATTGCCTCAAAATAGATTTTTTAGGAAGTTTCAATAAAGTTAACTTAGTTGTGTGGTGCTAACTTGTAGGATCAAAATCTTTAGAATCGTCATCCAATGCGTTCTCAATAGTTGTAAACATTTTGTTTTTCAGTTCATTGTTTTTTTTTACCTATATAATAGAAAAAAAAAACATTTTCCGTTTGCCCTATCAATTACGTCCTTAAATATACCTAATTCTTCTAGTGGTGTGTACAAGTAGGTATATACAAAAAATACAGATGAAACAGCTAGCTATCTAAAGACCGTTGCAAACGATCTATAGATAGCTCAACTGATCCAGATCACTACCAGGCGGAAGCGTTCCCAAAATACTGGCCGCATTGCCACGCTGAATGGCAATGCTAATGCGTTGACCCAGATAAGAGCCAGCTCTCTTGTCAAGTGGTATAATAATACCTTTGTGAATTTCTTCAACTAATGTAAACCTAAATTATTACATGAATAACTATATAACCTATCCTAAATTTTCCTCTATCCTTGCTCTTTCCTAGAATCTTAAGTAGATATTCTAATGGCCAAATATTAGAATATGTGAATTGTAAATATTTAGTGATACTCATATTGAACTCTAAGCTTTAAACTAAATTAGATCTTGGGGCCTAATAATTTACATCTTAGGGAAATTATATGCCAAATGTCCTGTTGGCTTATCCATACTAAACCTAACCTAAATTAAAATATCTAGTTAGAATAACAAGTAGTTGTTAAATAATTTATTATTAAAAAAAGAAAAGTAACTAAACAGATATCATCATTAATATCATATATTGTTACATGATGTAACAAAATTGTTTCTATAATTATATAAGTCAACAACACAAATATTATTTGTAATTTAGTTTAAAATAAGTATGTAAAAATATTAAGGCATTATTTCTTTATAAGAATAAATATTTGTAATAAAATGCTCTTTATTCTAATTTGTCGTTTCACGTGTATTGAGAAACAGCTAAAAAGCTACATTCTTCTATTCCGTCCAAGGTAGGACGTCAAACAAAATTATTTGCTAAATTGAAAATACTATTTACCACGACTTTTCGCCGGTTTTCTGGCGTTATGTTCTTAGCTTATTTAGAAATTTCAACAACAGTATATTGATTAATTTAACGCCGTTTTTTTTATTTTTAAAACTACTTTCAGCATTTGTTATTGTTTCAATTTTGTAACTGTTTTCTAAATATATTTGGATACAAATTTACAGAATTTAACTTTTATTTTTCATATAATTGTTAAATAACTTTCTTAGAAACGGCACGTATACAGGGTGCTCTAGCAAAGTTCGTTATTTTAAATTAGCAAAGTTCCCGCATCGCTCTGTGGCGCTGTTGACCCACTCGCTATTGCTGGTTCCCGTTCTAAATTCGTACGAGACTAGTTCTGACCTTTCACGACAGTTTGTCTTGCTGAAGTCATTGTTGAAATTAAACTTCAAAATGTATTTGAAAGCTTAACAGTAAATGATTTAAGTATGCATTAGTGAACCAACCTACGAGGGAATATCATATAGAGGATTTCGTGAAATATCAATTTAGTATGCGGTAGAAAATGGATTTAATTTCATTTGAAAGGATTCAGTATAATAGGCAGTGTCCTTAAAGTGTTTGTATTTTATGATAAAAACATCGACTGTAAATATTCAAGAAGACATACTTCGTACTTGCAGTAATTCCCTAATCTGTGTCGAATATAAATAAGGGTGTATTTTGTTGAATATTTCATAAATTCTCGCCCTCGATTTCTGTATATTGTCACGATAATCCTAAACAAAACCTTATTTTTTGCGCCATTTCTTAAATAACCGGCTTTGGATTAGATTTTTATGCATACATTTTTCGTCAGTCTCTTGAGGGTAAGGTCAAAGAAGGGTCAGTGCCTACCTTCGGATGTACCTACTTATAAGTTCAGTCGTATGTTTTATTGTGATGAAAAATATTAAACTGTGTGTTGGTAAGTAAAAAACATTTTTTAAATCATTAAACACTTAAATCCAACATAATTCTAGTTTAAACACAAAATTACTACTTTAATGTAATTTCAATGCGTTTAATACTCAAGCTAAGATTGAATAATGTTAAAAGTATTTTAATAAAATTTTCCAAACATTTGTTTATTTTTTTCTTCAAATAATAATCATGTGCTTGTATCTTTCTATACCTTATAATATCTACAAGTCACAAGTTGTTATTGATTCTATTGGGAACTGTATCTTGAGTTCAAGTCTGACAAGTATGGCCAGCCTACGATATAATAGTGACAAGTGGTACAGATTAACTTCAAGCGACAAGCGATTATCAAAAAATAAACAAACAAACACGCCCCTTGATGGACATCCTCAAATACATACTGTGATCATAGAGGATACCAGGTAGGGATAGCCAGAGGTACGTCGAAATATTATATTTGGCACATGTCCGTGTTTTGAATGTGGTGAGCATTCCATGTGACAGGTTTGTAACCTGGAACATTGGAACACTAACTGATGGCACATGCCTTCAGATTTCTGGTTCTAGGGCATGCCAGTTTCCTCACAGTTTTAACTTCGTGGTAATGCGCATATATTTTTCGAGTGGGACACTACATTCGTATGTCTAATAAGTATATTTATAAATGGTTTATATCTGAAAAACTTCTTATAAATGTGAGATGTTAGTAGGAAGATACCAGAAGTCCAATCCTCATAAATAGTTATTTAAAAAAAAGTCAAAGTAATCGGTATTCTCACAAGCAAACGTCAAACTTGCGATTGAAAGTTGACTGAATATAGAACAACATAATATTACATATATATATTCGTATTAAAAGCTTTTTGAATATAGAATATTTGCGTATAACTTTCTTGTGAATATTAAACATCAGTATTATATTTAATTCGGTTAAACAAACTGATGATATTTACTACAATATGTTTTTTTATCCAGTTAGTTTGTTTTTATTCCGGCATTCAGTAAATTATACTGTTCTATATATTCTATGTAAATATTTTTTTTTTGTATTAACAAAAAAAAGTATAATTATAAGTAGTATATAAGTCATGTAGTTTCCATAATACAAGCTTTGCTTAGTTTGGGGCTAGATAATGCTGTGTGAAAAATGACCAACATTATTTATTATTATTCAAAAAAGATTCGCAGTTCTTCGTCAAGCTGAAACATTAAATAGGTATTTTATACAATCATAAACCATAATATCTTCTGTATATCGCTAGCAGTCTGTCCACATAGATGGGCGGACAGCTCTGCCCAAGGCCCCGGGCACAAAGGCACTGTCTACCCATTCCTCGGATGGTTCTCACAATAGAAGCGCAATAATACTGCATTCTCGTTTATAAATGAGTTTGTTTGCGGTTTATAATAAACAAACAAATAATCTGTTATTGTATTTTTCAGGGAGTAAAACTGTAATACTTATTTTGGTATAAGGTATTTCATCTGTGTTTAGTTTCTTAGAAACAGGACAGATTGAAGATGTTACAATTTAGTCTCGATTCTTTTATAACACGCTTATATTAGCTTCCATTGTAACTAAATAACAAACAATGTAATCAAATCTTGGAAGTCAATTTTAACCTACTTCAAACTGTCGTATCGAAAAGAAACTTTGTATGTATATGAAGTACGGATTACAATTTAATATCTTCGAGCTGATCTGATGATGGAGCCAGGAGGTGGATAGTAGAACTCTTCAATGGCTACTAGTAAACCCCTCGAGTCCCAAACTATCAAAACGAATCACTCATATGATTCGTTTTGACGAGTCCAATATGTTGTGCTTAGTAATGATGGTCTAATGATAGCGTGTTTTTTTTAAACTACATATAGGTTGGGGAAAAAGTCTTTTCGCATTATTGTATGTATGAACTTGTAATAAAATCTCTTTGGCTATACTATTTGTATCTGGCTGGTTTTGGTATCATTAAAAGTTTAAATTTTAAAGAAGATAATTCCAAATTCAAATTAGGAAAATGTGTGATTTTTATTTGTTTTTCGTACTGTTAAGATGAGTGAATCTAATGAAGAAATTCGATACATTTTAAAATTTTACTACAAAAAAGGTAAAAATGCAACGCAAGCCGCGAAAAAAATTTGCGATGTTTATGGACCTAGTGCAGTGTCTGTGAGAGTAGCACAAATTTGGTTTAAGCGTTTTCAATCCGGAAATTTTGATGTCAAAGATGCACGTCGCTCTGGTCGCCCTATTACGGATAAAATGGATGCCATTTTTGAAAAAGTGGAGCAAGATCGGCATATCAGTAGTTACGACGTAGCTGAAGAACTGGGAATTGACCACAAAACAGTTTTGGCGCATTTGAAAAAAACTGGGTACACAAAAAAGCTCGATATTTGGGTACCTCACGAGCTCACTGAAAGAAACCTAATGAACCGTGTTCTCATTTGTGATTCTTTATTACGACGTAATGAAACCGAACCATTTTTGAAGAAATTTTTGACCATTTTTGACCTCACACATCTTTAGCCACTCAGCAAAAATTAAGAGAGTTTGGCTGGGATGTGTTAATGCATCCGCCGTATAGTCCTGACCTTGCACCTTCAGATTTCCACCTGTTTCGGTCTCTTCAGAATTCTTTAGGCAGTGTCAGGTTAACATCACGAGAGGACTGCCAAAACCACTTGTCGCGGTATTTTGAACAGAAGCCCCAAAGTTTTTATAGCAATGGGATCATGTCCCTGCCTACAAAATGGCAAAAAGTTATCGAACAAAATGGTACCTACATACTTTAGTTAAATGTAAATAAACTATATTAAAAAATGTTTTGAATTTTCTTAAAAAATGCGAAGAAACTTTTTCCCCAACCTATCACATACGCTACGAAACATTTCTGGACGAAAATCAGTACCATTTTAGAATATAATTACGACTATACCACGTACTTTACTATTCTCCTGCTGACGTTTCGTTGACCGTTTAGAGGTCCTTCCTCATGAGCATCGTGAATAGTCAAGTACGTGGTATAGTCGTAATTATATTCTAAAATGATACCAAACCACGGTAATTTTAATTCAGTACGCATGAAAATCAGTACGTTTCAAACTGCACCTGTCAGGAAACATTCAAACAAATTATGGTAAATACCTCGTTTTTAGAAAACAGTATCTTTAAGATTGTTTTATACAATTGATGATACGCTAAGGATATCAGCTCATACCTAAAATCTTCTGAAGAATAAGAGTTTTTATTCCAATCTCGCGTGAAAAGAGCGGTTTAGTTTATAGCCGGCACTTACTAGCGAGATGTTGGGGGATAGAGATGAAGCAATGAGGATTTACTGTATTTACATAAGAACCCAGAAATCCAGCTTAAAATTGAAAATTATGGGATATTGTGGGAAATGAGGACTTGCTTTTTGCAAATGATGACGATGGAAAATTCGTCGGTGGTTTTATTTATAAAAATATATTGGGTTCAGACTGTTTAGTGCAATTTTCTTCTTGTTTGTGACTTCGTGATATCGAATCCGAGTTTACTTCCCTACAATTTAAAAAAAAAAACGACCTTGGTACAGCAGCCCAGTAGACAGCTGATACGATTCCCACTGCTAGACAAATGTTTGCATGTTCTGCAGATATTTGTTCCAGGTCTGGGACGTATGGGAATAAGTATGAATTTACAAAAAAATATATATAAAGTAGTATATCAGTCATGTAGTTCCCATAACACCAGCTCTGCTTACTTTGAGGCTAGATTATGCTGTGTGAAAATGTCCAACATTATTTATTTATTTATCTATATCCAGATATGTACAGTACTCGTAGTTCCTGATAACCACGGGGAATCCTGGTTTCAGGTCAGGAAGGTCTGATGGGTATATAAAAAAAAATTGTTCAAGCATGTTCATGTCATTTTACCTTGACAGTAAACAGTGGTGGTTAGACAGGGTTTTAATAATACACTGTTTCAATATTCTTGAAATCCATAATGGGTCACCCTCACGGAACCCGAACTGGCTCGCAGAACCGAAAACCGCTGTTGAAGATAGCTTCTAGGTGATTGAAGTAAACAACAAGATGGTCGGTTCGAAACTGTTTATTCATGCACACTCGGTGCCTACCCACATCTTATAGGTACATTTATACAAATCCAGTACATCTTCCCCTTATTAGACTAGTTAAAGTATAGGTAGGTACTTATAGCTACATTAGGGCCCTAAACTTAGCATATTATATTATACTAGTATACACTATTTTCTTTTCTCTGTTTGGAACATACAAATAGTGTATAATAGATACCTACCTACCAACCTAGTTGGAGTTTCCTGAACGTGATTAAGCAGGCACGAGGAACAAAGCATAATATAATCAAAATACAATAAATATACCTAACAGGCAGGATATTTGTAAGTATTAGTAGTAAATAAAGTTGTATAGGAATTGTTTACGATAACTATTTCATGAACAATAGTTAAGAAAACTACATAATTATTAACATTAATTAGGTATTTACCTTACCTACAGTACCTAATAATAGGTAGGTAGGTATTTTAATCATAATAGTTATTTATTGTTATCAGTAACGTAAGTAATCGACACACTATAATAAATGGCCCGCAGAGCATTTTAGACAAGTGAGTTTAATATGAAAAAAAATAATAATAATAATATAACTCTAATATTGTTATGGATTAGTATTGAATTTGCTTTAACTTTCTCTTTGCCTCTGTTGCAGCAGCCCTTTCAAAATGTCGGTTGGGGTGATTTGGAGATTCATCTGACACACAATCATGATCGTCGTCGTCGGTTTTATAGCACGACCCGTAACTTTCCGATTGTTCTTCGAATAGATCATCACCAGTCACATCATCCTGCCGCATCGTCTCATCCAGCGATGCTGTGGGAGATGGAGGTTCTGGAAGTTTAATGAGGTGCCTTCTGTTCCTTCGAAAGACCCTTCCTGAGTCATCAGTGACGAAATAGGAGCGCGGTTCCGGAGCGTGGGAGGAGATGCGCGCGTGTCTCCGCGTAGCACCGTCCACTGCTATCACCTCGTCGCCGGGCTACAGCTGCGGAAGCGCTCTAGCACGTATATCGTGATGTTGACGGCTCCTATCTCGATTACGTATTATATTTTCAAAGTCGACTGCATTATTTCTGTCTGGTTTTAATTTATCGGGGTGCGAGGGCAGGCGCGTATTGAGCCTACGACCCATGAGAAGTTGTGCGGGACTCGCTATGCCATCTCTGGAAGTTGACCTATAGTTGAGGAGGGCTAGATAGAAATCTGCATTGGAGTCCATGCTCTTCTTCATTAATTCTTTAACCGTGCGTACCGCGCGCTCGCTTCTACCGTTAGACTGCGGATAGTTAGGCGAAGAGGTGATGTGTGTGAAACCCCATGTCTGCGCAAAGTTTTTGAACTCCTTAGATGCGTACGCCGGTCCATTGTCCGTAATTAGCTCCTCAGGGATCCTGTGTCTGGCGAACTGATCCTTCATTGCTATAATGACCTGTTTAGAGGTGATACCTTTCAGCGGACATATTTCCACATAGTTCGTAAGATAATCTACTATAATTAGGTAGTGCCCTTTGGAATATTCAAAAATGTCCGAGCCTAGTTTGGTCCATGGTAAATGTGGAATGTCGTGAGATTTGATGGGTTCGCGCATAGGACGCGCTGCGTGCTCTGCACACACGCGACATCGGCGCACTACCTGTTCGACATCACGCGCCATGCCCGCCCAGAACATGACGTCACGTGCTCGTCGCTTGCACCGGTCTATGCCGAGGTGTCCTTCGTGTACGCGCGACAGCATTTCGTTCCTCAGCCCTCGAGGAATAAAAACCAAGTTATTGCAGAATATTACTCCATCCGCATATTCAAAGCATTCCCTGCAGCTCCAGTACTGCCGAACACGTTCATCCGTTTGGTATTTATTCAGGGACCAACCGTGCAAAATTTAATCTATTAAAATTTTACACTCACTGTCATTACTTGTATGTATCTTGATTTCCTTCAATCGCTCGTTGCTGACCCTGACGTTCTGTAACAGAAAGCAAGTCTGGTCGTCTATTTCTTCGCTTAATTTAGTTTGCATGCGTTCTGGGAGTGGCGCACGTGAGAGGGTGTCAGCGACGTACATGTATTTTCCCGGTTTATACACGACCTGAAAATCATATCGCTGGACTCGCAACATCATGCGCTGCAGTCTGGCCGGGACAGAATCGAGTGACTTATTGAAAAGCGCCTCGAGCGGCTTGTGGTCCGTTTCTACAGTGATGTCACTCTTACCAAAAATGTACTGATGGAATCTCTCTAAAGCGAAAACAATAGCGAGCATCTCTTTTTCGATCTGGGCGTACCGTTGCTGCGTGTCGGTAAGCGTGAGCGACGCAAACTCAACCGGCCGCCCTCCCTGAAGCAGTACGGCTCCGAGCGCCCACGAGCTCGCGTCCACAGACAGCAACGCAGGCTCGCGCGCCGCGTACAGCGCCAGCACCGGTGCGCTACATAACGCACTCTTCAGCGTGCTCACAATACGCACTTCGCCCGCGCCCCAGCACCACTCGTTGCCCTTCTTGAGCAAGTTGCGCAGTGGACCTACCTTTTCCGAGTAGCTGGGAATAAATTTACTAACATAATTAACCATACCAAGAAATCTCTCGAGTGCCTGTCGATCGCTTGGGCTAGGCATCTCTGTGATGGCCTGTAACTTTGCTCGATCTATTTTCATGCCTTCGGCACTAAAAGTGTGACCTAGGTAGGTGATCTCTGTAACGGAAAATTCACACTTATCGCGGTTAAATTTTATACCTACGGACCGCGCCCTATCAAGGAGAAGGGCCAGGCGTGTATCATGTTCTTCTTTGCTAGACGCCCAAACGATGATGTCATCGACGAAGGAATCAACTCCTTCCAGGTCTTCGAGCAGCTGTCGAATCTTGGCATGAAAAACTTCTGAGGCTGAATTAATTCCATAGGGTAGACGCAAATACTGGTACCGGCCGAATGGAGTGCCAAACGTGCATAAGTCTGCGCTTTCGTCGTCCAGTTGGACCATCCAGAAGCCGGCTTTGGCGTCTAACTTACTGAAATACCGCGCACCTTTTAACTTGGTGGCTATTTCAGTTATTGTCGGCAATGGGTAATGCTGTCGCCTGATTGCCTTGTTCAGTGGCCGCGGATCCAGGCAAACTCTAATGCTGCTATCCTCTTTAGCAACGATAACGATATCGCTGACCCAGGAGGTTGGGTGTGATACCTTCCTAATAACTCCTAGCCCCTCCATCTGGGTCAATTCTTTTTTTAATTTATCTCTCACTCCAATCGGTATTTTCCTAACAGGGCATATGCAAGGGGCGGCATCACTATTTAATGGTATTTTATAGTGCCCCGGCAACTTACCTAAACCTTTGAATAGATCATTATATGTATCTAATTTTATTGAGTAAATTCTTTGTATTAATCCTAATTCTTCCAATCCATACTTTCCCAAAATGCTCTGACAGGCCTCACTAGATATAATAAACTTTAATCGATATTCACGATTTTTATATTCTAACGTAATTGTAGTTGAACCAATAATTGTTAAGTAATTACCACAGAATGATCTTGCCCGTACGTTATCTATACAAAGCTGAGACAAAGAAAATCCTAACTTGACAAAGTTCTCGCATGATAAAACATTCAAGTCGGAACCCGTGTCCAGTTTAAACTGATGTTTTGACCTACAATCGGGCAGGTAGAATGTTTCATGCCATTTATCGTCAATTGTCTTTGATATGGAATCGACACAATCAATTGTAGATATATAGTACAACTCACCGTCGTCGTCGCTGTCCTCATTTACCTCATACACTTTATTAAATTTCCTTGCCGGACACATCACCTTGTAATGGCCTCTATTACCGCAAATAAAACACTTCACTCTTTTAGCCGCACACCGATCACTACCGTCACATTGCGGATTTGAGCAGGCTCCGCACGCGGCTGCGCTCGCTCTGGCACGCGTTGCCTGCGCGCTCGCACCGCGGCCGGCCCCGATCAGCCAGCTCGTGCCTGCGCGCGCTCCCCGCTCGCTGGCGCCGCCGCCGCATGCCCGACTCGCCCCGCTGCCGCCGCGCCCGTAGTTGGATGACTTAGCCCCTCGCTGGAACGCTCTGAGCTTCCATAAAGCATCCACTGATGGAGTTTTTGTCTCAGTTTTAACACCTTCAATCTGGCGGCTCCCGTCGATAGAACTTTCATTCGCTTGACAAATCTTCACAGCTTTATCGAGTGTTAAGTTGTCAGCCCTCAACAACCGGTCCCGCACGGCACTGTCGGCTACCCCGCATACAATCCTGTCTCGAACCAAGCCATCTTCCAGTTGATCAAACTCGCACTTTTGACTCAAAAGTTTTAATGCCGTGACGTATTCATCTATACTTTCACCAACTTCTTGATTGCGAGTAAAGAATTTGAATCGAACCATTATTATGTTGGTTTTCGTTCCAAAGTATGCATCAAAAGCTTCGATCAATTTTTGGGGGTCTTCCCGATCTATTTCGTCCTTGAATTTCAGTGTCGAATAAATATCGTACCCCTCCGGACCGACCAGATTTATCAATAAGCTGGCTTGTACGTCACCCTTTTCCTTGTGCACTCCCGATGCTTTGATAAATACTTTGAACTGTCGTAGCCATCTTCGCCACGCGTCGGCCCGAGCCATTGGCCCACCTTCCAAAGGAGGTCGAGCGTGCTCCATTATTTAATGACACTGATCACTAACAACAGCTTATTTATTCACTGCGATATATATTTATGCACCTTTACCGTGATAATTTAATTAATTTCGGTTTTCCGCTGTCACCATGAAGTAAACAACAAGATGGTCGGTTCGAAACTGTTTATTCATGCACACTCGGTGCCTACCCACATCTTATAGGTACATTTATACAAATCCAGTACAGTGATCACGTAAGACCTTCATCAATGGACTGATTACATCTAAAAGGTTGGGAGATGTCGAGAGATGGACCCAAGATCATTCTTCATGGCACTGCTTATATGTCCAGCCGTGGATTACAAATGGTGATAATTTATATTGTAAACCGTTTTTCACATACTATCGATGAAGGCTCCGACTCAGTTTCTACTCATTCCGAGAGTCTTCATAAGTGTGAGTGAGCGAAACGCTCTCCTTAAGCATCGCGCCTTGTTCTCGGTCAACTGAGTCTGTGCCTTCAGAGATAGTATGGTATGGTAAATATACCGTTTTACAATATGAATGATCAGATTCCCGATAAGGTTATAACATCACGCTACAGACTCGAGCAAAAGAAGTAATAGCACTGTCGGGCGATGCGCTGGGCACCAAGAGGGCCCGTGGTACAGCTAGTTAGAAAATTTAATTTAAACAGTATTAAGTTCTATCATTAATAATGTAAGGCTTTTGGATAGTAATGATGATTCAAAATTACGCTAACATAATTTATGAAACGTATATATACGACCTCTATGTCAGAGTGGGCGAAAGCCCGCCTAAGACGCAGAAGGTTGCGGGTTCGATTCCCGCCGCGGGACAAATGATTGTATAATCTGCAAATATTTGTCTCGGGTCTAAGTTCCCATAATACCAGCTCTTAGTTTGGGGGCTCGATGATGCTGTGTGAAAATGGCCAGCATTATTTATTTTTACAAATCGGTAACGTGATAGCCTCAACTGCAGACGACATTGTGTGTCAAAGTGAAATAGCTGTAAAATATGTCACGGCCTATACTATCGAACAATGGCCGTAGCTCGTCGCCTTGAGATGTGATTCCAATGATACAACAATACACCAATACAAGGTGTTCCAGAACATGTATACTTTATTTATTAGGATACCCAAAACAGGTTAAAATCGCACATACAAAAAAAAAATACATAAAATAGATATGTATAGGCTTTAAGACATAGTGGTCCCACAATAAAAGGGCTTCGAAGTATGCGCAAAATTCTAGACCAAGACTTCGGGAGGAAAATTAACAATTGTTCCAGAAAAAGTAAGGTACATTTTGGGGAAGATAGTTTGTAACGAATAACCGAGTTTACAGAAATTTAGCGGTTTTGACATTTTAATGCTATTAGATAGATCTAACAGTGCATTTCAACCAAACACGAACATATATTTAAAAACACCGCGTGTATCCGATTCTCCATACATAAAAACCGTTAGCAATTTCAAATATGTCGACTTGCGAGGAGTTGATAATACAGTTTTTTTTATTCTCCCGAAAAGTTACGAAAATTGATTAACGCGATTTTGTAAGCAAACCGACGATATGTTACCATAAATAACAGACAAACCATTTTTATTTGTTCTTGAAAATAGTGCTCAGACTAAACCTTCACAAAAAAATAAGTAAAACGATTATAGAATGGAATTAACTGGATATACCCAAGTCCGATATTTCTAGTTCTGTCTTTATACAACCGCTGGGAAAGAAAGGTTCTCGAATTACGACCTCGAACTGGACAACGCAGGGGAAGGCCCCCACCCGATGACACCGTAAAGGTTGCGAGAAGAAGGTGGGTGGAGGTGGCCCAAGACCGTTCGTCATGACACTCTTTGGCTTTTGGCTACTGACTATCATCATGGGTTACTAATATTATAATTATATTATAGATATATATTTACCTAAGATCTAAAAACAGCTCAATATTATATTATATATTGTTGGCAACTTCGATGACGGGGGAATTGAAGCTTGACAGGCGGACGGACTTGTTTTGTTTCCGGCGGTCGACTGAATGACGTGTGGTTGCTATGGTGAACTTTGAGTTGAAAAATAACGCAGTAAATTAATTAATACGTTCCTTTTATTTATTTTGAGTAGCTGATATTACCTAATTTAGGGATAAAGCTAACAATATCATGGCTAAACCGCTTTTATAAATAACACTGTGTATATTCAAGACATTTTGCTTTAAAATGGTTCATCTTATTTCGATTCATGTGTCAACTTTGAGTTGTTTAAAAATGTATCGTAACCTCAATAAAATAGGAGCAATTTAGAGGGAAAACTGTGCATCATTGAGCTCAGCTGTGAATAAGACTATGGTGATTACGGACCGCCGTTAAACAGAATGGAAATTTAATCCAATCCACAGCCTTCCCGTAAAGCAATTATCTTCTTTACGACGAAATGTAATTCTATGAAGAATTGAAAGTAATGGAATCGTTACTTGAGTGAGAATACTGAGTCACCATTCTATGATATTAAAGTATGATATTTGTCAGAAATATTGTCTTTTTAATTTGTGGCAACTGACATTTTATAGTTCCACAATGTCATTGCCATAGAGATATTGCGACGTATAGTTAGTACTACATATTCTGTGGTAGTCCACAGAATACGTATTTGAAAGTGCTACATATAGAATGGCAACTCAGTTTCCCGTCAATCTAACTTACCTCACTCCTTCTGGATTACAATAGACACTTCATTTGCATACAAGAAAAAACACTACGTTTTTCATTTTCTCTAAGCAAATGACCATAGGTACATACGTCAGCGTTGCATATGTAATGACTATTGACAAAATGAATTGACACGGACATCATCGGTGGCCGATCGCGTCACAATCGCCCGCCACCACCCGACTCGACACAAATCGCCGGCAGAGCAACGTAGTGATTATATACTCTATGGTACGTTGTATCCCTAACTAGTCTGTGGCTCTATAGACGGAGCGCGCCAAAGTATGAAATCACTTTCTGGCGATGATTAAACTATAAAATAAAATGAATAGATTTATCATTCGTAACGGCGGCGACCTTTTATACCTACACCACGCCATCTAGTTGGCTTCACTGAACTACTCCAGCCTACAAAAGCTAAGAAAGAATGCTTCTATTAGCTTTTAAGTAAAGCTAATGTAAATAGTATTGTTGTGTTCGCTTAGTACTTACAGTCAAGTAGAAGCCCAATATAATACCTAGTACCCAATCAATGCCACCACACTGATCGGATCGGAATCTTTATGACTCTATAAAACCTACCAACGTGATTGGCTCGGTTAAGTACCAACCAGCCCTTTCTAGCCTTTCGTAACAACGATAAATCCTACCTTTAATATGTTAGGTAGGTAGGTAAAACTCTGTAAAATATAACCACTTCGAATCCAATTGCTTTATTATAAAAAGCTGGACATGAGTGTAGCATCCCGACACAAAATGTTTATTTTAAACTTTCAACAATATTTTTGAATAAATTCTAATAATATTTTTTATCTATGTTTTATCCTGAGTCACTAACACTGGGTCGCTATTTGCAACATATATAAACATTTATAATATTAGGATGTTTAAAGAGACTATAGACTAAGGGCTGTGCATTAAATCAAAAAGAAACCCCTTTTTAATCTGCTGTGGCATATTATCCGAAGCTAAATTATATCAAAATCCCTGAATAATATTTTATATGTGATTTTCTTTGTCTGATTTCAGAAGACGCTGCATATAATCAGTGCTTGATTTTAAATAATACAGTGGTAAATTATATGAAAATCCCTGAATAATATTTTATATGTGATTTTCTTTGTCTGATTTCAGAAGACGCTGCATATAATCAGCGCTTGATTTTAAATAATACAGTGGTCTTTGGAAAACAAATTGCTAAGTAAATGCATATTTTGTCTGAGCAGTGACTGTGAGATTTTATGGGGCAAATATTCCTACTCGTCCTACTATATTATTTATTATTATTATTATTTGTGTGGTATTGTGGTTTTTTATCGGCAAAGGATTTATCTCCGGGCCTAGAATGGAATAGAAAGTAGTTTATTTGATAACAACAAAGCACAGAAAGGACAGTTAACAATAATTAAATCTCTGACCTCTGTAGCGCAGTGGGCGAAGGTCCGCCTGAGACGCAGAAGGTTGCGGGTTCAATTCCCGCCGTGGGGCAAATGTTAGTATGATCTGCAAATATTTGTCTCGGGACTGGGTGTTTTCATATATTTACAAAAATAAAATATTATATAAGTAGTATATCAGTCATGTAGTTCCCATAACACAAGCTCTGCTTACTTTAGGGCTAGATGATGCTGTGTGAAAAATGTCCAGCATTATTAAATTATTGATTATATTATTAATTAAGTAAAATATAAACCTTATACATAGGTAATATTTTAACATAGATTTAAAAAAAAATGAGACAAAGAGGAATATTTTTGACTCTTTTAGTTCCATCTGAACCGTGTGGGACAAACAGGTTCTGTCTCAGCTTAGTGCTTCTCCGCACCTACTGTGCGGAGCAGTACTAAGCTGCGATTTTCAGACAGAGATTTTCAGACAGGTCCTAGAAAGGATGACCTCACAAACGCGGAACAAAAGTATCCTCAAAACCGTTGCGGAGAGCAGTACCTTTCCTATTTGGAGACTTTTTGTACGGAGGGTAGTCGATGAAGTGAAATCAAAATGATTTTATTGTTTCATCATCTCCCGTCTCAAAATATCTCTATCCACATACCACTTCGCAGAATTTACTAACAAATAGTCTTAAGTATCTACTAACAAAATGGATTTTATTTTCTGTAATAAAAAAAAACATTATGATTTGATTTTAAATTTTTACAAACTACATAATTCGTTTATTGGTATGAAGTGGATATGCTTATTTTTCGAAAAAGTTTTCACACCTACTAATACTTACCGACTGTACGTACTACGCTCGACAGTTGTGAGGCGGGACTGATTTGTGTGGACCATTATGCAAAGAAGCATAATGGTCCAGTAAACGGTTACCGTAACCCATGGACTCTTGCAACACTAGCGGTATCACTCACACATTACCAACCCTGAGGCATAACGGGTGAAAAGTCTCATATACTTACCTGTAATTTCACCGGAAACCATAACCCTTCAAAACAGAACACAGCAATGCGAGCATTGCTGCCTGGCGGCAGAATAAGGTATGGTGGCAGTACTTCTCCGGTCGAGGTCTTAACAAGGAGATCGACTACTTATTTTTTACTCTACTACAGTTTTGTATTAGGTAAGTTTAATTAATACGTAAATCAAGATTCGACAATTAGGTACAATATATAATAAAAGCAGGATTAGCTATGACTATCATAGATCTAAAAAGATAAAAATCTCAATCTTAGCGAAATTGAAAGTTTACGGGTCGATTTCTTAGTAACATGCCTAGTATTTGAATTTTTAGCACTACAAAATCCTTCATGTCAAACACAATGCGGTTGTTTTTTTATTTATGACTATATTTTACAAAATGTTCACGCAGAGGCATAAATCTTGACTGTAAACATACTAGGCAGATACGGAATGAAAAACGTGCACTCTACATGAAAATGTGTAATGTGTTGGTAACAGAGATAACAGAGTAATCACATTACTCTGTTATCTATATTTATTCTGTTTTATATCATTTTAATACAAGTAACACATTTATCCTAGGTCCTTGGCTATACCGGTATGCTCAGGATGTTTTCTCTCACCGTTTTGAATAAATATTAGAGTACAAAAATCAATTGATGCTCGACTGAGATCGATCCCACCACCTCCGGATCGGAAGTCACTACCGCCCACAAAGCTAACACGGCTTTTTTACACAAATATAGTTAAAAAAAAAAAGTTTTGTGTTGCAAAAATCAGATTCAGCGGGACATGAACCTGCATTTTCGCCTCTAATCGGCAGTACGTTGGCCAATTACACCATGAATCGAGTGACGCTGATTTCCAATTTACGGGTTTTTTTTTTCAGATTATAACACTGATTGATGCTATTTATAGGATTTCGGACTTTAAGAAATAATGTTTCCTAATGAGAGACCTGTAGATATCGTCAAAGATAAGAAGGTATGTATCAGACGATGTCAATCATGGGGAATACAGTCGTGAGCGTGTTTGTTATATTGTACTTTATTTGTTACTTTTGCTACAGGTAATAAATAAATAATAATGCTGGACATTTTTCACACAGCATCATCTAGCCCCAAATTAAGCAGAGCTTGTGTTATGGCAACTTCATGACTGATACTTATATACATTTTTTTTGTAAATACATACATACTATACATGAAAACACCCAGACCCCGAGACATTTGTCTCGCAGCGGAAATTGAACCCGCATCCTTCTGCGTCTCAGGCAAACCTTCGGCCACTGCGCCACAGAGGTCGTCAAAAGCCACAAGGTAATAGATAGAAAATTCTTTATTGCACTACTAAGAAGAACTGTACATAGGCGAAGTTAATGCTAGATAGCATTCTCTTCCAGCTAACCCATGTGTATTATGGAAAAGTCTTGAGGTATTGAATAAAGTTATAAATTACACAAACAACCAGGAACATACCGCATGAGTGAAGCCGCAGGCAGAAGTACTACTTACAGCCATAACTTATAAAATTACTCATTCTATGTACGCACAGTATCAGATCTTTTTTTATCTCAGCGTGTCACGGGCGTGTTCTCCATTCTCCCGGTATCTCACACTTTGAACGTGAGAATTAAGTACTTTCATTCTAGAATTTAAATATGCATTATACGTTTTTGGATAAGGTTTTTGTATTGATAACCTTAAAAAAGGTTAAAGGTAATAATTGACGAATAGCGAAGAAATGAAATAACAAATTGAATTAAAAAAAAAAACATCGTCGTGTTTTCATTATACAGATTTCATTGTAGATCCCTCTAGTGACGTATGTGGTATTAAAACATAATTTTATCCTACAAAATGATTACACAAAAATGATCGATTTCGCCCCGTTTCATATTCCATGATCGATTGCATTTTTCAGAATACGTAATCAACGAAAATACGTAATCATACAGAAGTCGGTCTTTTTTCTTGAAAAAACAATTGGTCGAAATTGGGATATTGAGGTTGTGTTAAGTGTAGTTGGTAAGATAGGTGATAGTTGAATTGAAAATATGTCACTCTCACTCTAAAACAAGCGTAGTGTGAAAGGGACGGATCCGGGACGAGAGTCCAAAGTAGAGTATACAAATAACCTAATAAAAACTACACTTATAAAGAACATTAAAATACATGTCTCAAAAATCTGAAACTGAATCTGAATTTCGGGACACATTTAAATTTAATGTTATGAAAAGAAAATGCTCTACAAGAATAACTAAAATATTTAAACTAAAAACCTTTTTCTTCAGCCTAAGCACCTGTGATTGCCTACTGAATGTTTATGTTTTAGAAACGAAGTATGGATGTAAAACGAGATTTAGAAGAGCCGGTTTCAAACAATAAATCTATTGAGAAAGGGTTCACTTATCGTGTTTCTGTTTTAAAGTTAGTTAGATTAGATCCTTAAGTAATTTAACTGTATATAACAGTTTGTTACCTTAATAAAGATTAAGATATAATGTAGAGTGAGTGTAAGTGACCCCAAAATGTTAACATATCATCTTAATGTAGCAACACGTTTATCTCAATTTTCAGCGATGGATAATGGCTGAATATCTAAGTTGCTGACCAATAAATACACCCACGATCAAATATTTACGTGCATTAGTGATAAAAGGCTGTCAAAGAGTGTAAAAGATCGATCTATCACGAAATATACGAGAAAGCTTTTACATTGTTTTCAGGAATTTTATTCTTTACAGCGTGCTTTGATTTCACGCTATTTCGCCATTATAAAACTAATAAACAGACTGTTATTTTATATGCGACTTTTGTAAGGACCTTATTGATGTTCTTCGAGTTCAAACTTTTCGAAAAGGCAAAATGTCCTTCAACCTCCTATACAGGGGACTATACAGGGTATAACTATTTAAACTTATACATTCAGACTGTTATTCAAGATTTGTTGATCGTGAATAACATCGCACCGAACTAAACAAAAAATACGAATAATACCATTATTATATTTTTATAGATTTTCAAAATCCCTATTCCGAATTAATGATAAATTATTTTATTTTATTTTAGAGCAATTTTGGTCAGATTCTGGTTTATTTCTAAGAAATTTAATTTTCATTTTGAATTTTCATGATAAAAATAAATAAATAATGTTGGACATTTTTCACACAGCATCATCTTGCCCCAAAGTAAGCAGAGCTTGTGTTATGGGAACTACATGACTGATATACTACGTATATACATTTTTTTTTGTAAATACATAAAATAACCACATGCAAAGTTTGTGTACGTGATATGTGTTAATGTATGTGTGAGTGAATTAGAAATTCCCAATGTTTTCATCATTTAATTTGAATTATATCTAAGCGTAGATTCATCGAATTCGAAAAAATATTTGACGACCGAGTCTGTGGCGGTGCGGCCGGCCACCAACCTTTTTAAAATTTAATTTGTGATACAACACTAACGTATGATCTTTTGCTTAAAATTAATGAAGTGTTTATTGAAATCCGGGCGAGATGAGCTATGTCGGATCGGCGGATGAGGGCGAGTGGTCATTCAGTACCTATAATCTATTATGGATACTAAGATGATAGTTAGGTAGTTTTTAAACTGAGAAATTATCTGTTTGAACCATTTGGCTATAATCCACCCTGTATACTTGAATAGTAATATGACATCCAATGCGTCACATTTTTCCGCAGCATTCAATAGCATGACCAAATTATCTACCGTCTTCTCATCGAAACTCAAACGAGTATATTTTGCAATCGAAATGAGAAACAAATTGGACATTCTGCTTATAGTTCCTGAAGATGTTATTACAACTTTTCTCATTATTTTCTCGTTATAAGACCTTCGGACTTCAATATCATCTGAATAAGAGTAAAATATCTTATGCAATTACAAAAGATAACTCAAAATATATATTAAAAAAAAAACAAAAGTCTAAATGGTGTCATGGTTGTAGGGGCGCTCTGAGGCACGTCCAAAAAATATAACCTTGCACTTTCCCATGTTATGCAAATATTTAGTACCTATTCCATAAGATAGGTTACAAGACCATCGCCGTTTATTAAAATTAAACAATATTGCTTAACCTAAAGTAAATTAAAATAAAAGGGGTTAAAAGTATAATAAGTTAATACCTTAAATACCTTATTAAGTAGATACATATTGATCTTAAGTCCCCGAAGTTCTAAGACCCTGAGGGGTAGGTAAGTGATAATATTTGTAGCTAGTTTAACCCTTGGAAAGTTTACTATGATAGCAAACTTAAACGGTAACTTAAGTTAACGAATAATCGATAATGTCCACGAGACTAGGTATCTACAAAGCAACTATAACTTGGTCAAACTTATTATACTATTATAACACAGAGCACCTACCTACTTATATAGACTGATTAATCAAACAGGTCTGTACAAGTTAGCCCGCATTGCGAAAACTCACCCATGGTGGTAAAATATTCCGCGAACTGAAACTACAGGATAGTTTCAGTTTAGCAATATATAAATAATTTTCGCGCGGTTTTTGCCAGTAGAAACAAACTGCTTTGCACAACACAAATTAGTCGCGCTATAAAAACGCGTCACGTACATTTGCATCATTATCATTAAAATAATAGAATACAATAGAACACACACACACGCTCACGACTTTTTCCCCATGGTGGGCAACCTCAGATACATACTCAGTGAGTAGATATTTGAGGATACGAAGTAGGGGTAGTCAGAGGTACGTCTGAACATTACATTTGGTACATGCCGCGTTTTGCAAGTAGTAAGCATTCCAGCTGACAGGTTGCAAGCCCATCGCCGCTTATTGGAACACTAACTATTGGCACATGCCTTCGAATTTTTGGTTCTAGGGCATGCCGGTTTCCTCACGATGTTTTCCTTCACCGTTTTGAGCACGTGTTAATGAGTACATAATTTTTTCGAGGGAAAAATCCATTGGTGCACGACCACGACCTCCGGATCAGAAGTCGGGGTATCGCCCACTAGGCCAACACAGCTGTTTAGAAATATTTTATAAGCAGAACTATAGATTCACACATTTATACATAACTAGCTGACCCAACATACATTGTTCTGTCCTTGAATGTGACACATAGTAAACGTGAATTTGAAAACCATTTTATTTTTATTTATAATTAGATTTAGTAATACCTTGCCAGTATTCCAGTTTAATAACAATTTTACAATAATGCTAAGGTAATACAAAAAATTACAGTGCAAAACATAATATTTTTTTTGGGCGAATTTTTTATCGTAAACGCCACGGTAAATGGCAATATTAGTATTGCCATTTACCGTGGCAATACAGCCAGATTTTTAGGAACGCTTAGTCTGTTAGTGGTCTGGATCAGTTGGCCTACCCACAGATCGTTTGCAACGGTTTTTAGATAGTAAACATATACTATCTAAAAACCTGGAGTCTGTTTTATATATATTTTCGAATACACCTACTATTACAATAGAAATGCAATACTCGGAGCGGTGTATTTTCGCAATGCGGGCTAGCCCTTTCAAAATATGTTATATTAAAATTTATCGTGACTCGTGTTTTCAAAGTAAATTCTTTAAGAAAATTAAACCCAGATAAAAATTAAACATTTTTTACTACAATTCTCCAAAAATGTCAAAAGCAGAATAACCGGAGGCAAACACAGACAAAGTGTTTCAATTTATAACTCGAGTAAATCCAGTTTCCATTTACTTATTCAATTTACATTTCCGCTTGCGGCAATTTCTTTTTTAGATATGCATTTGTCAAAGGAGGTTGTTTATTTATGCGTTTATTTGTATGTTGTTGGCCATGTTGGCCTAGTCGGCGGTACCCTGACTTTCGATCCGGAGGTTGTGGGTTCGAACCCGGTCGTGCACCTATGTATTTTTCTACTAGAATAGTTTATGTGCGTTTAATATGCGCTCAAAACGGTGAAAAAAAACCGTTTTGTAAAAACCGGTTTGCCCTTAAACCAAAAACTTGAAGAAATGTGCCATCAGTTAAAATTCCATTATTATTATAAGCGGCGATGAGCTTGCAATCAGTCACGTGAAATGCTAACAAATTACAAAACACGGGTTGTGCCAAATATAATGTTCTTCCCCCTACTTAGTATACTCAAAGATCTACCCACTGAGCATGTATCTGAGGATGTCGATCATGGGGAATATAGTCGTGAGCGAGGATGTCGATCATGGAGAATATAGTCGTGAGCGAGGATGTCTATCATGAGTAATATAATCGTGAGCGAGGATGTCGATCATGGGTAATATAATCGTGAGCGAGGATGTCTATCATGGGGAATATAATCGTGAGCGAGGATGTCTATCATGGGTAATATAGTCGTGAGGGAGGATGTTTATAATGGGGAATATATTCGTGAGCGAGAATGTCTATCATGGGTAATATAGTCGTGAGCGAGGATGTTTATAATGGGGAATATAGTCGTGAGCGAGTTTGTTTTTACTTCAAGGATGGTTCTTAGATAGGTTTTATGACAACAAATCACTAGAGGGAGCTAAATTTTATAAACTTAGTACGCAAAACACGTATCATACGTGCTTTAAAACAAAGATGAGTTATAAAATTAAATTTCTAGTTTGTACAGCACGAAATTCCATTAGCGAAATGTGCTTCAAATTAAAACTTCAATTAATTTAATTCCTTGTGGTGGCACACTGGACTGTAGCTGTTTCGGCAATGTTGGCAAAACATAGTTATATAACACACAAATAAATTAAAAGTTCATATGACTTGAAATATATTATTTGACGGTGACACCACTTGTCGATTATAATGATTTGAGTAGTCCCTTAATTATACTGGCTGGGTGCCTGAATAAATTGTATTAATGAATCACGCTATCAATTGTATGGGACGACAGGTCAGTGCGGATACGGACATTACCGGACAAGCTCATCCTGTAGCCTAAACGACTTGATGGATTTTGATAAATGAAGTGTCATTGAGTTCGTCCTAATCCACGACTGTATTGCAAAAAAATATTAAATAACTAGTCTCTTCCCACGGCTTCGCCCGCGTGATACCCGGATAAAAATTAGCTTATACATCAGAATAACACATAGGCTTATTTTTATCCGGGTATCACGCGGGGTAATTAAACTATCTTTTTAAACTATGGTTGAGAACTGCTTTAATTATTGAGAGCTCTGAAACTCAGCTCTGAAACTCGGATTTTTAATGGGATATTTCGTTGTTTTTCTGAGGCTACCAAACCAAGGTTTATTTTTCTTTTTTTATCACACTTTAAATATTTGATTACAGCTTGCATAAATCAAGCTCGTCTGCATTTAGTCCAAGTGCGTCCACTTGAATTAATCTTTGTGAGAAATTTAATTCGCTAGCAGAGCACTTGTAGTTTTGTGTTGAATGCTAATCTCTTTTACTATAGAATGTAAAGCAGAGTAGTAGCCACTGTTTTATACATAATATCTCTTTGGCTAGAGTGGCAGTTTCACCTAATGTTAGGCAGTGAACTCAAAGATTTACATAAATCTAATTCGACATTAGATGTATGAGTAAAAGCTGGGCTCTTATCGATGCGAATTATGTAATCTAACGACCGCAAACGATAGCTAGTTTCATTATCTGTCGTTTTTGTAGATACCTTCTTGTTTATAGTTGTATAAAAAATGTGTTTGCACAAAAATTAGGCAAATATTGGGGCTCTTTAGGGCAACAAATCCATTCGACTATATTTTATATATTTTTGCAGGGTTGCTTCATACTAGTCTTGTAAAGACTGGCCCATGCCTGACCTGTATACTTTTAAAATTATGACTTTTATAATTTCTAGAGAATTGATGAATAATTAAAAGCTTTGTCAGAAGGTCAATGACATCGTGATAACTGTGTCTCAAAAAAATAGGAGCGTTTCACGCAACTAAAAAGAACATTCAAGAAATACTTAAAATGTTAATAAAATATTTGTGAAGGTTAACTAGAAATTGAGTAAAATAATATTGACCTGTGAAGAGAATGATTAAGGGTCAATTACACGAATACGGACGGACTGTTATACTACATCTACAGTGAGTTTGAACTTGTCAAGTACCTAATGAATTAAGGAACGCTATAAAACAAAGTGCTTGAGTCCTTTATTAGTATAAACGAGGTCAACATTCGAATTTTATGATCAAAGATTATTAAAACGCTATTATGACAACTCCATCATTTGTCAAACCAAGAACTCTCATTATGTATGTGAAAATGGTAAAAAAACAACAAAATAACTAATTTTGGCACCATTTTAAAACTATCTTTGAAGTCAATTATTTTTATTAAAGATATTATTATTATTATGGTTAATCAATTGCACAAAGCCGTATTTTAATCGGATATGCCGCTATGAACATAAACTGTACCTAAAATACAAACAACTTCTTATGGCTAACGCATTAACGAGCTCCTTACATCACGGTCAAAAATATTCCGTCAGAGCTACCTGGCCTTCCACTTTTCCGGGTATAAAGTTACACCGCGCGCAAGAAATAGATTTATGTACCCTCCATTACGGGGAATACAATATCTCACACGGCCGATGGTGGAGGCTGAGCTCTACCATTGTGTAAACGGGTGGTTTCAGATTACCAATAAGTCTTTGTGAAGTGGACATTACAAGGGTGGCTGGGAATAACCCAGGTTTTCATATAGTGGATTAACTATTGCAGTTTTATGTTAAAATGGTGATGATGAAAAATATTATAGAAAATACTAAGTAGTTATCTGATTTAACATATCTTACACTTAATATGGACATTACACATTTTTATGAGAACTTAATATCGATTTTTTTAAGGTAAAAATATAAACGTGTCTGAAATAACGGGAAATATATAAACAGTAAATATGTTTTTTTTTTCACCTTTAGAAAGAGATGCATAGGACTAAAGAAGCTACTCATAGCAATAGGAGGCTATACCCATCGGTGGAATATTTCTTGGCTGGTGATGATAGCTAGTGACGTTAACCATCCGTTTAACTATTGGTGGATTTAACTCCAAACAGTCAGAAAGTTCCAAGATAAATTTTCTCCACTTTATTGTCTGAATATACCATTTATTGTTGCGTTCGGTAATAATATATGTGGGCATCCCAAGATGTACTAGTAAAGTATTCATCAATTTAGGGAGCACTATATCAGCTATATTGAGGTATTTTTTCTTTTAGCCAATACTTACAAGCTAATAAAACGTATTGTGACTTTTAATGGACCTTGCATTTGTTACAATTAAGCTCCTGAGTAGATCCACGCAAAATGAGAAAATTCTAACAGATCAAATCAATCTTCTCAAAGTTGATTGAACCTATGTTCTAGGGTATCAATTCACATTAGATAGATAGATAGATATATTTTTTATTTGCCAACTACAGATACAGACAAGTAGACAAGAAAACACAGTAAAGGACAATAAAAAGAAAAAATAAGGTGGTAAAAAGGTTTAAACACAAGGAGTATACGTGGGTACCAACCAGTTCTAACGAGGGCGGTCTATGCTGCAGTGGTATGGGTTAAAAATCCAAATCTCAGCTTATAGCTGCTCCACCAAGGCGTAGCAGATAGATAGATAGATAGATAACTCTTTATTGTAAACCACATATATGTTGCTTACAAATAACATAGCAAATTACAAGTTAATCGCGGGAGTACAATGCGCGGTCTTACAGTAATCTCTTCCAGACAACCTTTGGATGGACAGGAATTGACGTGACAGCGCTGATTTTGAGATAGGACCTAGGAAATTACTAGGTGACCTCACGATCAGCGAGCCAGCCTCACCAAAGTAGGTAGGTATATCATGTTATTACAAAATATGTTTATATAGTTATAATTTTTGGAAGTTGGGAATTTTCATGGTGAAGGCACCGACTAAGTTTCGACTGATTTTCAGAGCTTAATGTCTTATGAATGGAAATCATCCTCTACATACAAACTTCTAGCTTTACCTAAGTATAGATTCTGTTCGGCCCCCGAATTCCAAATACAGGACGATAAAAAAAAATCTACTTTGTGATCCATGCTGAAAAAATTACGAAATCTAAATAAAACTAAATTTAAGCTATCAGCTTAAAATCAAGCCAGTAGATATATCTACTAATTGAAAAGTACGACTTCGATGACAGGAATCTCACCTATTTAGTTTCAATAACGATATTTGAAGTAAGACCAAATAATTGATTACTGTATGGCTTTTTCATTATCAAAATCATTCATTAAATTTTGTTATTAAATAACACCTTATTTTACAGTAAAATTTCCTAAACTCTAACCCTCTTATTCATAATCACGCTCTTACTGTAACATATGAATAAGAGGGTAAATTATCTAATGTTCAAAAGCTATTTATTTAAAAATGTATGCTTGTAATAAGCATATATTTTTTTGATATTAAATAACACCTTATTTTACAGTAAAATTCCTTAAAATCTAACCCTCTTATTCATCACACTCTTACTGTAACATATGAATAAGAGGGTAAATTATCTAATATTCAAAAGCTATTTATTAAAAATTATATGCAATTTGTGTGTATCATGCGTATATATCCACGCATGGTACACACGCATTAAAAGTTGATGGAAAATAGTCTGACACGTGATTACATCGAGACTTGGTTGTGAAATAAATACGAGAATTGGGCCGTGTTCTGACGTTATAAAGTTCGTCTGAACTCCTGAACTTACGAAGGCTGCCATAAAACAGGTAGAGCGCCTTCGCATGCCTTGCTTTAATTATGAATTGTGGTGAAGGAATTTCGTGCGTAAGCAATAGCGTAAGAAACGAGAATACCTAAAACCTTTTTTTTTTACTTTTGAGAAAGGTCTTTGCCAAAACTAATACGTAAATTTTACAATCAAAATTTTTAAACGAAGTATTATGGATATTGATGCGTTGCAATAAAACACCGAGGTTCAGAGCCAACTGTGGGTATTTATTTATACTGACTGGTACATCACGTACAACTACCCGCACTAAGAAATAATCAATACATAACACTGTCCTCTCTTTAAATAACCAGTTGGTACATAAGCAATACAATTACTATAAATATATTTAGGTGTGAGTATCTATATTTAAGAAATTGTAAACATGATTTACTTAGTAGTTTTTAACTTTTCGACACACTCAATAGCAGCCCTACGACGCGTACGCGGCGGCGGCGACGCTGGTGGCGGTGCCAGCGGCGACGTCAACGGCGTCGACATCCGCGGGCTACTAGGACTGTCTGGCGACGTCACCAGCGTCGACGTTCGCGAACCAACCGGCAGCGACGGGTCCGGTATGGCGTCATCTGCCTGCGAGTCACCGGCTCGCAACCCTTCGTCTCCCCGCGAATCAAACCCCGCATCACCGAGCTGACGGTTACTCTCCGGATACACATTAGACATTGAAAACCGCGATTTACCACTTCTATCGGTCAGCAACTGGTCCACATGACGTTTATGCACCCGTCCATCGGTCGTCTTTACCTTATATGAAACAGGTCCGGAACGCTCCACTATTAAGCCATCGGTCCATTTCTGAGCGCGCGCCGAGTAGTCACGCGTCAGTACCTGTTCGCCGGGCGCGAGAACGCGCGGCGGGCGAGCGCGGGCGGCGCGCTCCTCCTGCTGCAGCTGCGTATCACGCACCACCTCGCCCGTATCGGCGCGCAACAGGTCGAGTCGCCCGCGCAGCCGCCGCCCGAACAAAGCTACGGCTGGCTCGCGGCCCGTCGTGCTGTGCAAGCTGTTACGATACATGAACAGAAACTTACTTAAAGCGGTATCGTCGTCCACGCTCTCGAGACAAGCCTTTTTCAGGACCCTCTTTATGGTTCTCACCGCGTTCTCCGCCGCCCCGTTGCTGGCCGGATGGTACGGTGCTATGGCCGAATGCTTGATACCGTTCCCCTGCAGATACTTAGCGAATTCGGCCGAAGAGAAGGGAGGCCCGTTGTCGGAAACTATTCTCTTCGGCAAACCGAACCGGGCAAACAAACGACGGAGACTGTTGATCACATTGGGCGCCGATGTGCTGCTGACCTTCTCAACTTCGATCCACTTTGAGTGCGCGTCTATTATGACAAGATAGTACTTACCTCGAAAAGGACCTAGAAAATCCATGTTGAGTCTCGCCCAAGGCTCATGCGGCCACGGCCACGAGTGCAGCGGAGCGGGCGGCGGCGCGGCGCGTTGCGAGCGGCACGCCTCGCACGCCGCGCACTCGCGCTCGATGTCCGCGTCCAGCGTCTCCCACCACACGTAGTTCCTAGCTATTTGCTTCATTCTCACGATGCCCGGGTGACCATCGTGTACCTCGCTCAAAACCGGTCTTTGCAAGGATTTGGGTATCACGATCCGATAACCCCAAACCAAGCAACCCCGATCCGAGTACAAAGCGTCCTTTCTCCGAAAGAACGGCTTTTCGGCTTCGATTGCGGTATCCGATGATGGCCAACCGAACATAACGTATCCGTATATTTTACTCAATAAAATGTCCTTAAGCGTTTCTGTTTTAATCTGGTTAAAACTTACCGGGAGATTCTCCTGCACGAAACTTAAGTAACTATATTCGTCGTCTTTACCTCTGGCACTAGTCGCCGCCGCAAGCGGGAGTCGCGACAGCGCGTCAGCCACGGAGTTCTGTTCGGATCTAACGAACTCTATTTCGTAATCATACGCCGCCAACTTCACTGCGTAGCGTTGCAGCCGGCTGGCGGCCGTCACTGGAATCCCTTTATTTTTACCTAATATATAACTGAGAGCTCGGTGATCGCTTCTTAGTAAGAATTTTCTACCATACAGGTACTGATGGTGTTTAGTGACCCCGAAAACTATAGCTAGCGCCTCCTTATCCAACTGCGAGTAGTTGGACTCAGCTGCGTTGAGCGTACGCGAGGCGCAACACACGGGCCGCTCGCTGCCGTCCGCGTACCGCTGCGCCAGCACTGCGCCCAGCCCGTACTGACTGCTGTCCACCGACAATATCAACGGAAGGCTCGGGTCATAGTGTGCGAGCACCGGAGAGCTGCTTAACATGTTTTTAATTTTACTGAAACTTGCCTCACAATTTTTATCCCAATTCCAAGTAGTACTCTTTTTTAATAAATTATACATTGGTTTTAGTACGTCACTCGTGTTTGGACAGAACTTAGAATAGAAATTTACAAGCCCCATAAAACTTCTCAGTTGAGTTAAGTTCGTTGGGGTCGGAGCTTCTACAATAGCGTCAACTTTTTTAGAATCAGTATGTAAACCAAACTTGTCGATTTTATACCCTAAATAAGTCACGGAATCCCTAAAAAATTGGCATTTAGAAAAATTTATTCTAAGTCCGTTTTCTTTTAATCTTTTTAACACTGCCTTTAGGTTTGACATATGAATCGACTTGTTTGGACCCGTTACACAAATATCGTCAGCAAACACAGCCGTTGATGGCAAACCACTCAATGTCTCCTCCATAATTTTCTGAAAATTTTCAGGAATGCACTTAATACCGAATGGTACGCGAGCATAAGCAAACGTACCGACATGTGTGGTGATTGCCGAAAACGGCTGTGAGTCTTCTTCCAAAATACATTGCTGAAAAGCGTTAGATAAATCTAGCTTAGTATATTGTTCGCCCCCACCCAAGGTTGCAAAGAGATCCTCGATCCGCGGCAGTGGGTAATGAAAGTCCTTAAGACGCGTATTGATGGTGACCTTGTAGTCGCCACAAATGCGAATATCGCCGTTAGCTTTAACTACAGGTACAATCGGCGTGCCATAGTCTGACCTTTCAACTTTATAGATGACCCCTTCCCGCTGCAGTCGATCGAGTTCCTTCTCAACGCGCTCTCGCAACGCCAGCGGCAGCGGGCGCGCCTTTACAAACACCGGCGTTGTATCACTCAGATGCAGCCGAATACGAGACTTACAAGTACCTAAACCTTCCGCGAACACTTCAGGAAATTCATTTCGAAGAGAATTAGCCAACGATACTTCTCCGGTTACATTGTGGATCGTACCATCCTCATTCTTAAAAATAGATAATTTTAAATGTTTTATCCATAAACGTCCCAACAATGGGGGTCCACCGTTATCTATTACATAAAGCTTGAGGTAAGCGGTCTCCGAACCGCATTCCACACACACCACAATATAACCTAAAGTCGCGATGACGTCACCCGTATAAGACCTAAACGTAAGAATCCTGTTTTGAATAGGTATCTGCGAAAAATTTACATCGTAAAACTTTTTAGATATTGCAGAAATTTTACTTCCCGTATCGATCTCAAATTTACAAGGCACATTCTCCACACTCAATCGAATATAATAGGGCCTGTCACCTACACTACTAATCAAGTTATAAAAGTGGCAATCGTCTTCAGAATCACTATCGTTTAAAAAGTACTGACCTTTCTTTGTCGTCACGTTACCGTCATTTCTTTTACACATCGCCTTTAGATGCCCCTTCTCACCACACTTGTCACAAGAATAAAACCTATACCGGCACCTGCCAGGCACATGACCGGGCTTGCCGCACCGCGAGCAATGCTGGCGCGTCGCCGCCGCAGCCCCGCCGGGAGCGGGCGCGGCCTGGCGGGCGCGCGCTACTCCGCCTCCTCCGACGCGGTGGAGCCCCTCGTCCTTCGCGGGCCCGACGCTCAGGCTTGCGACTGGAGCACCCGCCGCGCTCGCGTGCCGCTCCGCCGCCTCCAAAGCCAAAGCGAGCTCGACGCCCCGCTTGTAGTCTATATTCTTCTCGGCAAACAGCCTGGATCGCATATCCTCGCTGAATAATCCCGACACGAATTGATCGCGTAGATTAACTTCTAGCGAGGCCCCGAAGTTGCAAGTCTTGGCCAGATGCTTCAGACTTTGCAGATAGGAGCGAATGCTTTCGCCCTGCGCCTGCTTCCTTTGCCTGAATACGTGTCGCTCTGCGATTTCCGATCTCTCTGGTTCCAAATGGTCTTTTACCAATTTCACGAGGACTTCGAATGTTTTATCTTCCGGTAGATCCGGAGCACATAAATCGCACATAAGATCATAGCACTGAGAACCGACGAGTGTCACTAGGGTAGAAACGTGTAAAGTTTCTTTGACTTCGTTGAGTCTGATAAATTGTTTTACACGACGCACGTAAGTGTCCCAATTTTGGTCACTGATATCAAAACACTCTATTTTACCGAGAGGCATATTAGTAAGTAACCAAAACTCGTTAAAACAATTAAAATGAATTAATTTCCGTCCTGTCGCCAGTGATACGTTGCAATAAAACACCGAGGTTCAGAGCCAACTGTGGGTATTTATTTATACTGACTGGTACATCACGTACAACTACCCGCACTAAGAAATAATCAATACATAACAGATATGAACTACACATTTTCTCAAAAATACATTATACATTATAAGAGACCGTAATGTATGTGAAATATCAGGATTTTAGTAAAGTAGAGCTCCTTGTGAAAGAGCTCGTCTGGGGAAGTACTAGTAGTAACCATACCAATTCTAAAAAAATAAATGTAACAAGTCCGTAATCCAAAAAAAAAACGGTTCTAACGGAAGACCAGCGCTGGTTGCTGCAACTACTGTTTGTCCTTATTTGATTATTGTGATTATTTGTATCGTGTTTTTTTTTTTGCAAAAATAAACTATATTCTATTAAATTCTGCCTTCCAAAGCAGTAATGCTCGCATTGCTGTGTTTCGGGATTTAAAGGCACATGAGACACCCGTTATGTCACAGATGTGTGGTACCTCTGATAACGGAAACTTCTTGGTAAACGGTTACCGTTACCAAGAGGTTTCTCGTTTGCAACTTAAGTTGAAAAAAAAACGAACTCCCAAATCATGGTAATCCTTTTTTTAGTGATGAACTTGAGTAATATTAATTATTTTGGTAAACATACAAACTTGTACGGAAGTCTCGGTGCGTGAGTCAGACTCCCACTTGTCCGGTTTTTTTTTACTCAGAGTTTACAGTTTATGATAATGTGTCTTCCAATCATCATATTACACACAAAATCAACATCAAGAATTGATATAATTAATTACCACTCAATATTATGTACTATTGTTCACTTTGACTTGGACTATACAAATATTTCGATATTTACACCCCGAGTTAAATTAAAGACCACCAAATACTTACCCTCAAATTCATAGAATTTTAATCAAAACACAATTATATTTCGATAAGGAAGGCCGATTGAACTGGAAAGGGTCGTATAAAGTTCATGGAATTTTTTTACTTGCGTAGCCTCTGGTGAGTGCTATGGTTGCTTGGCAGCTCTAAAGTGATCCAATTCTGATGTTTACAAAGAGAAAAAAAAAAAAACGCGCAGTATTAGAAGAGCACAAATTCAATTAAATGGCTCTAACAGAGTATAAGCATATATATTTCTTGATTGTTTTTCAGTTTTAAGTTATATTAATAACATACTTTAGTCTAAGTTACATATAAGTTTCATATATGTATTGTAACTGTTTATTAATCTCCAAAAGGACTGAAACCTTCAGAACTTAACATTAACTTGAGTGTCAAACCATGTATGAACCCTACAATGGCCTGACAATTATTTGTTTGTTTGCAAATACATTTGTGTGTTTATATATGTACAGCTGAAACATGTTCTAATTGCCTGAGAGTATGAGAGTAAAGCGATTTTACTACGTTTCGCCGTCTTGTGTACAATGGAGGCTTTCTAGTGATAAAGCGAACATATATCTATAGTACTTTGTCTGTACATAAAACAACGTTTTCGATCAAATTTACAGGATCGGGGTATTTAGTGACGAAAAAACAATCGAGCAATACACATAGCAAATGGCACCCTGCTACGCTTTCGAAGAAACGTTAACTTCGACAACATTTTAAAATCATCGACCAGTATTTCCACCATCGATTGCAAAAACAAAAAAACATATGTGCTTTAAATAGATTGCAAAAAACCGCATTGTAATCCGATATGTCTATTATTCGGAAATATATTCATAGTGTTTTTTATAAATAACTAATAATCACGTAAATTGGTAACATTATAACAAATAAGCTCTTCTCCGAGTAAAAATAATTATAACACAAATTAAAAAGTATACTGAGATACTTTTACGCCTTAGGAAAATTCTTCATATCCTGCATCGCAAAATTACCATCGATCAAACCAAATGATCTTCCCGGAACCGTATTGTTCGAGTACAAGGCATTTGTTTCCATGTTTCCCAAAGTTTTTGCCCCTAACTTATATAACTACCATTCCCGAATCTCCAAAGACCAACTCGTACAAAACGTGCGGTCGGCGATAAATTCCAGAATAAAACGGAAATAAAACGGAATCGTAACACGTCCTCAGGCAGGACCGCAAATAAAAGACCGTAGATCCTAGTTAGCATTGATATAGATCTTTATACATCTCTATTACTTTTAATGGCTCAATTGTTTGAATAATGATGGGTTATAGAAGAAAAATAACCTAAGAGCTCACCTAGAGTCCCAGAAAACCTTTTGATAGTTAATAGAACCTTGACTTTTGATCCGAAGGTCGTAAGTGTGCGGTCAATAACATTATGTTTGAAAATTGAGTACTCGGTAACCACACGGATCTGCGTACAGAGATGGTAAAGATCTGATAGAACATAAAGGATTCTGATTAGAGACATATTTAAGCGACATCTTTGAGGTTAGGTCTGGTACCTAACCTGACCTAATTAATGATGACCAACTAAGGTAAGGTATCCAACACACAACCCACTTTTTCAAAAACACATAACCTTTCTCGCGATACGTCCTACTACTATTATAAACGCGAAAGTTTGTGAAGATGTTTGTTACTCTCACATGCAAAAATTACTGAACGGGTTTTGATGAAACTTTACAGCAATATAGCTTATAAATCAGAATAATACATAGGCTACTTCTTATCCGGGTACAACGCGGGCGAAGCCGTGGGCAGAAGCTATTATTTAGTATCTCTAAAATAGCGTATTACCTAAGTACCAACTAATCTGTAACTCTTCCAATATACTCTTGTATATTGGAAGAGCGGGACCTTCTAACACAAGTATTTTCTACTTAAATGGAGGTTACTTTATTTCCACCTTTTGTTTCTTAAATGTCATACAGAGAAGACGCTAAGCCGAGGTTACGCCGAAGCTACACTACGCAATAGCTGATCCGGTTTTCTTATGACCAAAATCTGATAGAAACTTATTCAAAGACAGTCAATTTGTGGAGAGCAAAATTGGTTGTCCTCAAAAGACAAATTCACTGTTAATAACTCACGAACAACTGGAGATAACTTCATAACTCACACAAAAGCGAACTTATTCATCTGCTTCAGAGTTTCGGCCGCAGACTGCGGGCCGTTGTATCCATTATAAACCTTTTGTTTGGATGACCTTTGACGGGATTTTCAAAGCTTTTCCTATCCGACCATGCCCCTAAATCAGGCTAAAATGAAGAAGAAAGCACACAAAGCATCGTAGAACTTTCTGATGCGTTCTTTCGTAAATAATCGAGTAGTTATAGAAAATTACGTACATTAGTTTACAGAAAAAATAAAAAATAACTAGTTTACTAACTTTTGCGAGTATCATTTTGTTTTCAATCACATGTCTGAAAACATTGTTCCAATAAAGATATTTTGATTTGTTTTGAATAACGCCGTACCATGGATAACTATGCTACGGCGTAAAATAGAACTTAGGTACCTAATGTACTGATAGGGGATGCCTCTGACAACTTGGTTTCCTCATAGATAGATAGTATAGATCTAAATATAATTAGTATGGGGGTTACAGTTGTGAGACTGTTTTTTTTTCATGTAGCTCCTATAACATAAGCTCTGCTTACATTAGAGCTAGATGATGCTGTGTGAAAATGTCCAGCATTTGTTATTTAATATTATACTTTGTGTGGAACGCTCCGCAACAACGTCTGGACTCATGATAAAGTAGCAATCATTTTGACAGGCTTAGCAATGTTCAATACTTGTATACATGTAGTATACTTGTAGTATACAAATACCACTCAATAATTTACAATTTCGACATTCTGATCCTTGCACGAGGGCTCGTATGGTTCAAGTAACACGTGCTCAAATCGGTGAAGGAAAACATCGTGAAAAAATCGGCATGTTGTAGAACCAAAATATCAAAGGCATGTGTCATTGATTAGTGTTTCAATAAGCGGCAATGGGCTTGCAACCTGTCACTTGCAAAACGCAGGCATTAGCTTAATGTATTGTTTAGTCGTATCTCTGACTACCCCCTAAGTGGGTACCAAGGATCAAAAAACACTAAATGCTAAAGTTTTAAGCATGTTTGTGTTTTTTTTACATATAAGAATAATACACTTTACTCCGCCTACGCTTAGCTAAAAAAACGTATTGGTCCTTGGCCGTAAGTTTGAAGGGATTTTTCTTATTAAATAAATAAATAAATAAATGTTGACGTCTATGTCATTCTATAATAATTATGTTCTGTTATCCCAATTTTAATGAAGCACTTTATAGTCTTATAATGGCGTTTTTTCCGCTTAAATGTCAAAATTAACTCACCAGATGGGCATTTCAGTTTACAATTTCCTTAGCAAGCACAATCGTAAAGATGTCACATTAAAAAGTTTCCAAACTTTCCTAAAACGAAAGAGAGTGGTGTAGTGGCTATAGCGACCTCGACTTTGTACACAATGAACTTTTGATGTGGAAATTGAACATTTTTTTGAATCTAAATGTTTTTTTGTTCATTTGATTATCGATGCCGTTTGCCACTATCGACGGCCCCATACCGCTCATTCCGTCCATCGTTGGATTTTTTTTATTTCTGTTTGAAGCTCTGAATCTTGGGTATATTAGATCTGAAGGTCGTAGGTTCAAATCCTGTCCAGCACGAATAGATTTTTCTACCAGAAAAAAAAATATCTAGTCGAAATTAAGAAATTAGTCTAGGAAATATCTAGCAGTATTACGTGATCTGACACTGAAAGGCGTAAGTTTTGAATCCTTTTACCACACTAGTTCATCCACTTTTGTCACTTGAAACTTTTTAGGGCAATTGTGTGTTTATTAAATATATAAAATAATGTTGAAATATGTAGTTTAAAGAAACTAAATAACACGTTTCCAGCATGCATTGAAAATTATAAAAGCTCAATCTATTGGACTCGTCAAAACGGAAGATATGAGCCCAAACTCCAGGGATTTTTTAGCCATTGAAGAGTTTCACTATCCACCTTCTGGCCAAGAAACCAAATTATAATATTGTCATCCGAACTATATATAAATACAATCAATTTCATACGATACGACAATTAGAAGTGGGTTAAAATTAACTTCTAGCGACTAGACCAATCTAGACTAATAAAAGCGTGTGATTAAAATGATAACTTTTTCTCAAACATGCGCGTAAATATTGTCATTACTTAAAAGAACACGCGAATTATCGTTTTTATGTACACAGCATAAGTTTTAAATTTGGAAAAAAATGGCGTTAAAGAATATGTTTCTAATTTTTATAAGAAATACATAAATAAAAATGAGTTCCAAAGGTTCCGAAAGTGAAACGAATATTAACTGCCCTTCACCACATCTAAGATCTTAATCTCTTGTTCCTTTGGACATTTTTTTTTAAGATCTAAATTAGCGGAAGCCAAATTAGCGATGAAAAACCTGCTGCCAGCGAAGTCTAGATAGTTAGACAATTCTGAAAAACCTTGCATTTTTTTTAAATCATATTATGCCTTGGCTGAAATGGCATTTGCCTATTTTCGCGGCCTCAACAATAATGTACTATTATTCAAACATTATACAAATATAAACAGCTTAACTGATCCAGATCACTACCAGACGAAAGCGTTCCCAAAATGCTAGCTGAATGGCCACACTGAATGACAATGCTAATGCGTTTACCCCAGATATGTTACCCACTTAAATAATTCAATTGTGTTTGGTGAAAGAATCATATTTCCTCGTCTAGGAACCTTACACAGTTGTGCAAAGTTTCGCAACTGTTTTTTCTTTCGTAAACGTAGAAACCTTTGGGAAAACGTAGAGGTTTTCCGTCGCTCGACCGCCATTAAATCGCAATAAAAACGCTGCGATTCCGTGAGATTTATGCTGTTTTATACGTCACAATAACTCGGTTATTAGGATGGATGGAGGCAGTCTGACGAAGAAATGGTGAGTCTAAGTATTAAAAGGAGATATTATAGAAATATTAAATGCGCTCAATGTTTCCTAAAATCTAAAATTGTTTTTAGATTTTTTCCATTTTGTTCATACTTAACCGTTGTTTACTGTCACAGTGTCTGTACAGAAAAGCTAAAAAATTAATCATTCTCTCACCACGATGTGTCAAAATCGATGGTACCTACTACGGGAAATAAAAGCGTTAAAGACATTTTTAAACATCGTTAGGAAATTGGCATGTCTTGGGGCCATCGGTAAGAGTAAGTGACCTGATGAAGATTGATGGCTTCAACCTGTACCATGGAAAGCTAACTACTAGCAATTCGAAAAGTACCTTATTACTTCTTAAAAATGATGCAGGATGTACGTCTTTACAGGTGGACAAATATGCGGATAAAGAAAGTGTATAATAATCCATTTTGTTGGCATGCTTTATACAAATATTTGGTAATATCGCCAAGTTTTTATTCAAAGTTTCAAAGTTCTTAACAAGTCCGTGAAATGATACTGTTAATTTTTTTTTTTTTAACTATATAAAAAAAAAATTGACAAGTGAAAATAGCGCGAGCGGAATGAATAAGTTTTTATCTGTATTTTAAATCTTCTTTCTCCCCTCGGTGAACAATGTACTATTTGTGATCACTTAGTGGTATCATCCAGATATCCTATGCAAGGGATGCAAAAAAGTATAACTGAATTTGTCACACTAGAGATATCAGAAAACAATACCTTATAAAAGTACATCAGGATTAATCATGTCAAAAGCAGTGTAGTGAAAGGTTTCAAAGCCCATTGCAAGGAGATAATCATTAAAAAAATATTCAAGAAATTTATTACAAAATCGCCTGATTTGCATTTTATTCCTTCCTGAGAAGGAAGTCGCACGTCTTTACGACAAAACGCTTTCACCAGCAAGATTTTTGAAGACCCAATAAATAATATTTTATCGGTTTATCCATGCAATTTTAATCCCTATTCCCATCGACGAAAACGACGTTGATTCACCATCAGCACGGAAGGGTTTTAGAAGATGGGGGTCCTGGTGACGTCATTAATCACGCTGACAGTGAGGCACTCGGGGATGACAACTCGAAAGTATCTAAAAAGGTTTTCGTAGATGCGTGGACATCTACGAAATTACAGATGAGTGTGCTCCCACGAAATGTTCTACGACTTAAGTACCTACTTATTTTTATTTTCATGGAGGACGCTAGTATAGGGTATTCATCTAGCGTATAACGAAAATTTTTTTGTGATACCGAGCCGTTCAGTGGAGGGCCACCCAGTATACTTGTCACGTTGCGTTGTTCAACATCAGAACGTGTTTACTGGGAACTGATTGACCATGATTTGTGAGTTTTATTCATCATCAACCATAGCCTGTAGAAGTACGAAGTACTTGACATAGACCTACCCTAAAGCATGGCACAATGAACTGTCTTGATATATGTTAGAATCTGTGGTAATTGGCTGTACTTTCTATTTTAAAACTATTCTACTGTATTATATGTATACGAAACGGGAAATCTTAGTGTCGTTTAAGGGATATAATAATAATAATATTCTTTATTTTCAGACACGAGATCCATAGTGTACAGTACAATACAATTTTACAAATTATTTTAAAAAGCTTAGAGAAAAAAAAACAGAAATAGATTAGGTAGCTATGAAACCTATGTCCAATAAAAAATAAACTAAGTTTAGTATGTATGTATGTGACTGTTGTGCTTTAGTTTATTAATTATAATTAATGTAAACAAGTGTTTTTTTGCATTAGAAAATCCCTTTGTGGTGATAATAGCTAAAGAAAATCCCAATTAACGATTTAAAAAAATGTTAATTTAAGAATACTTTTTAAAAACAAGCTTTTTCTTATTCTTCAAAACAAACCCTTTTATTTGATACCCTTGTAATGGGGGTGCATGAAAAATAATTGGTCCGCCATATTTGGGAGTCCGCCATATTGGTATTTAGAACAATATCATTCTAACCAAACTATCCAAACCAAACGTGTATGCAAAATTTCAGCTCAATCGGTTGGGCATTTGACCCATGCATACTAAATAACAAGGCAAGTTAATAAATAATAATAATTAATACAAAAGCTTGTAATAATTAGTTTATGTTATCACTGAGTAAACTAAATAGTTTTCGTATAATTTATATTATAATTGTATTGTACACCTACCTACTAGTAAACAACTACTACCTACTTATTTGACTTGTGCAATGAATATTTAGTATCTAAGTATATCAAACTAACTTTTATGGAAACGCATATACACAGACTTCTGTTGTCGCGAGCAAAAGAAAACTGGCAATTGTTTGAATACTTATATTTATAGTCCAAAATATTTTTACAGATATTTAACACTCGCCTAGACATAAAATAAATAAATAAATAATGCTGGACATTTTTGACACAGCATCATCTAGCCCCAAAGTAAGCAGAGCTTGTGTTATGGGAACTTAATGAATGATATACTACTTATATACTTTTTTTTTGTAAAAACATACATATTGTACATAGAAAACACCCAGATCCTGAGACAAATATTTGCATATGTAAACATTTGTCCCGAGGCGGGAATCGAACCCGCAACCTTCAGCGTCTCAGGCGGGCCTTCGCCGTCTGCGCCACAGAGGTCGTCAAATATAGTATATAGTATATTTTAATATAGTAAAGAACAAGTACAATTTTAAACAAAAACACACCCTCACCAGATACAAAAACTTATTTAATTTACCCACCACAATTCCAGGGACAAATAACGTTGCCAGATAAATTAAACGTAAAAGACCCTGGACAGTGTAATACGCTCACATTACGCTTGGCGACTCAAATAGGTGAACCAATTTAAGCTAGCCATAAAGCTATCAACCAACCGCAGCTCACGTATACGCTATGCATGGACGTAGTTTCAGATGGAAGCCACCCAAAGCGACATAAGCAAAGACTAGATATAGATATATCACGCGCCACTGATAATGTATATAATAAACTAACTTTAAAGAAATTAAAGACCAGAGTGCAACGCACCCAAATTACGATTGAGGGCTCAAATAGGTGAACCAATTTTGGCTAGCCATTAAGCTATCAACCAACCGCAGCTCACGTATAGGCTATGCATGGACGTAGTTTCAGTGGGGGGTCACCAACAGCAACACACGCAAAGACTAGGAATATGGATTAATTGCGCGCCACTTATATGTAATGTCTATGTTTAAATAGAGAAGGCAATTGCTAAGAAATGGTAATAACACAGACATCCTTTTATACCAGCTTCTTTGGCGAGGATAAAAAAAAACTTGTCTATGGAAGTTCAACATGGTGCGTAGTTTTAGCTCTTGCTTTGAAAGTAGAATATTTGTCTCTTCTCCTGAAATTTTATAACTGTTACTTTGAAACGGTTTAATGACCGTGTACGTATTAAACACACATTTTCATGATAATTAAATTAAATTAATTTATTAAATCAGACAACATTTTAGGTCCATTTTTTGTTAGTGAACTGTCTTAAGATCTATATTAAAATATAAGGAAAGCACAATGAAAGAAATAAGGTCTAAGGACCTTTACTCGTGTCCTGATCAAGTTGTCTCAAGCGAAACTTTCTACTTGATCAAGACCCGAATAAAGGCCTTCATTACTGGCAAGTCATATCGTAATAAAGCTGCGAATGAGGTTTAAGTGAAAACGTCATTTAAAGGACTCACAGGGATGGATTTAGGATAGGGTAAGGGAACACACAGACACAATGCGTTGTAAATTGTAACTCGTACCTGTTTACCAGAATGTCCTGAACCCACACTAGGATTCCCTGAATCGTGGGGGTCAGGAACTACAAGTGCCGTGGCACCACAACACCCAGACACCAGACATGGAAAAAATATGTGCAGAACACTTTTAAACATTTGTCCTGCAGCGGAAATGTATGTGCAGAGGAATATGTATACTTCCCTACGAAATAGGTATTTATAGGGCACAACATTATGTTCATCGACTTCTTCTACCTAAATTTAGGGTATTTATCGAGTTTAAATGAGATTGTCTGGTCATGTGAGGTATCTATTGAAAAATAAATAGGTAATAAACACTGCTTTTTTATTTGTAATTTTGAGTTTTAGCAAAATAGTTTTTTAGAACAAAATACAAACTTAGATGTTGCCTCTGGTGTTGCAAGCGCCCATAGACTTACCGTAAGCTAGTTTGCCACCTTTGTTATAACAATATATAAAAAAATGGCGAAGGAAAAACGATAGAGTAGACGACCAGAGTTTTAATTTGAAAAGTCACTTTGACTGGTTGAATATGGTTTGATAATTTTTTGACCAGTCTTTTTGACCCCATTTGTCCTGAATACATCCACTGTCTCACAAGAATAACGTCGTTGTCACTTATAAAAGGGCTTTACGTCAGTCAACCTGACAGCTCAGAGGGCATTAACAAAACGTTATTAAAAATTAAGGCGCTGGCACACGACTGCCTATGCGGACCAAATGCGTGTGCCGTTGTAAAAACAAGGAATCGCTGTGGTTCGGTAGGCCGTATATCGTTCGTACCTAATAGTCTAGAAATAGTTTCCGCGCACGCAATGCTTAGACTATGACTATATGTACGCTGCGTACATAATATCATGTGTCATTTCGTATTACAGAAGAGATTCTACATTAAATTTCCATGATCATTATCATCATCGCCTGATGATAATGATCATGTCCTCCCGTCCACTGCTGGATATAGGTCTCCCAAAAGAGTGGCATGACGAAAGATCCGTGGCCACCAATTTAAGATGCCATTTCTTAATAACAATGTGACAATGTATTTTTTTATTCCAAAAACGTAAAACGTACGGATATTATTTTGTACATGTGCTTTTTATGCTTTGTTGCTGTCACATACACATACACATACACATACACCTCATACACACAAACACTTCACTCACACACACCCTCCTCCACTCACACGCAAACCCTCCCTCAGGATTACTCCTACCTCATCTCTGAGACAAGTAGAAGCACCAACACCAAACACCCAATTCCCAAACCTCTAACCTTATTCGTCCCACCTCCGGTATTTTGTTTTGCTTTACTCTTTTATTTATTTATTTATTTATTTACACTTCCGCACAAACAATATAGTGCTAGGAGGACTTAATGCAAAGCATTTTCTACCAGTCATCCTGGGCGTGCAAAAAGATGGTTTGGCGTGTCCAGTATGACTAAAGATAACGTAAAAATAATATATATGAAATATAATAGTAATAAATATATATATACTTATAAACTTTTCTTGTTGTTGTTTACTTTCTCTTAGTTGTCTTTTATTTAAAATTTATATCTTTTATTTGTAGTTCTTACCTGCTACTTGTCCATGTCCCATCATCCGTGGAGCGAGAGTACTGGTGACCAGTAATACAGGTTTCAAAACCTTTCTCTGGCACCAGCCTCTCACAAAACTGGTTTTCATAAGTCTTATGTAAATTTATCCCTAAACCTAAGAAACCTATGTGAGAGAAATAAATGATTTTATTATTATTATTAAATAAACCACTTTATATTCTATTCTATTCTACGGTACGTGAAAATGCTCTTTTTTCAATAGTTATGTACCAGTGAAAACTGCACTATGAGAATATAGCTCGTGCTGGTTTAGCATCCCTGTTTATAATATAGTTATGTTGTATTTTCTTTAACCCTGATTTGGCCTTATTGTCTAATAACACCTAGATTAAACACTGCACTTAGTCTTAACCTGTTGTAATTTTTATTACCATAATAAAATTAAAATGATAAAATATCATTTTTTTAAGTTCCCCATTCGGAATTAACGGGACCCGGACCCACATTTTCCTGCTATGCATTTTCCTAATATATATTTTTCGGCTATGTGGTGACCAATTCCGCCATAAATTAGTGACAATATTGCCAAATTGGTCAAGTCGTTCTCATGTGATGATCTTTCATACATGCGGCAATCGATTATTATTTATATAGATTAACATTTTCCTAGCTTAAGTAAGAACTTTGATCATTGTAAGTTTGTTAAACCGAGGCACTGAGTGGGTACTTCGGAATCATTTATTTGCTTCATCGTTCTTTCTAATTACTTTATTCTACAATGTCGCTATTTTAACGGCATTCTTTGCGGCAACAGTTTTTTCAAGTGCCCATAAAATAACACTTAAACAAATTAAAGCTATTCTAATTAAAAAGTAATGTCTCTTGAAGCTCGTAAGAGCCGATTCTAATACAGACTTTGTTTTCTCCACTGAACCGCTCGCGATGAAGATACCATTTTTTAATTTCTCCCTTGTCTTTTTTTTTTATTTATTTTTTCTACATGTATAAATTGGAGAGTTGAGAGGGGGCACCATAGAAATCTAGCCCAGGGCGCCAATAATGCTAAGACCGGCATTGGCTATTGTTGACACTCTTATATTTTATGTCGGACGGTTCTGGTTGGCCTCTATACGGTAAGCTAATACAGTTACTGAAAATAGGCTTCAAACTAAGATAAAGTTAAATTTAAATGGGTCCAAAAAATTAGACACCCAGCTATATATAGCATCGTTCAGTAATTAGCTGAATAGAAAGTACCCTAAAAATTCGGACTCCGTATATTTCCTTTCACGGCGGAATTTGTCTACGCGTTGAACATACTGCGAATTTTTGGTTCACATTTAAATTTAACTTGATTTTAAATGAACACACCAAATTAAAAAACAAATACTGTATTCTCCATTACCAAGTAGATATGTTATGTTATGTTAGTTATGTTACCAAGTAGAGGAAAGGTCTGAGGCACGTTAAAAAATTACTTTTGGCTCAAAAATTACTTTTCAAAAGGGGAACATAAAAAATTATGTTCGCGTTTTGAAAGTATAAAATAGTGCCAGGTTAAAGTTGACTAGAATATTACTAAGTGGATACTATACTATACCTCTATTATACACATCGGCTAAATTATACACACAAGTAAAAGCTCGGGTGAAAAGCGACCCAAAACTCTCATCAAAAACCAACTCCGTGTGAAATAGTTTGTTTGAAGTCGACAACGGACCCAGCTACGTGTGCCGACTAAATTCCACCAGCTGCCTAGCCGGTCGAAGTGGCCCTTTGTTTGCTGCTGAGTAGCGCTCGTGTCGTCTGACCCGCACCGTCGACAAACATCTAAAGCTGACACACAGCATGATCGAATAAGCAGCAAATAAAAGTGAATATTTCACTGACTAGACCATGATAACTATGGACTCTGCACAATTTAGGTGCTAAGTAGCGCTCGTATCATCTGACCCACACCGTCGACAAACATCTAAAGCTGACACACAGCATGATCGAATAGGCAGCAAATAAACGTTAATATTTCACTGACTAGACCATGATAACTATGGACTCTGTACAATTTAGCTGTTGAGTAGCGCTCGCATCATCTGACCCACACCGTCGACAAACATCTAAAGCTGACACACAGCATGATCGAATAGGCAGCAAATAAACGTGAATATTTCACTGACTAGACCATGATAACTATGGACTATGCACAATTTAGGTGCTAAGTAGCGCTCGTGTCGTCTGACCCACACCGTCGACAAATATCTGAAGCTTACATACAGCATGATTGAATAGGCAGCAAATAAACGTGAATATTTCACTGACTAGACCATGATAACTATGGACTATGCACAATTTAGCTGTTGAGTAGCGCTCGTATCATCTGACCCACACCGTCGACAAACATCTGAAGCTTACACACCACCGATGCCTAAAATACTCAGTTTTGGTAACGCTCTTTGTCTTAGTATGTAATATAATATATTTTAAAACTTTTTTAACTGCTTTTACAAAACAGCTTCAATATTTTGATGGTGTCCGAAAAGTCGGTAAATAATTATTTAAAATTAAAAGTGTCAGAACGGACAAAGTGTCCGAAGATATTGTATCCGAAACGTCAGCAAGCTTATTTGCAGTTTGAAAATAAGAGTGAATAGATTATTCTCATTTCTATCGATGTGGTTATGGAGGACACTGTTTGTGGTAGATCCTCCATTTGCAAAGGGGAAGATCTTCCACGAAGCTGATTATTTGATCCACTTGGCCGGGGTACTAGGACCGGCAGTTATCTGTCAAAGTTATTAAATAATGTTTGTTGAGGTATTATATATGTTGCGTTTAATCTATATAAAACTTATCATAACATTAAACATAAAACTTATTAAAACATCAGCACTTACGTTGTGGAAGTAAAACTTATCTAAAAACCATCCATAAAGTCAAGCAAATAACGGAATTTCTGTCGGATTCGTTTTGGAGATAAATGCCAACTGACAAACAACTTTTTACGGCAAATGCATATACGGGCTTCACGGCTCGTTGGTAAAAAAAGCTTATATGTGTACATGTTATATGTGTTACATAAAAATTATATAAGTAGTATATCAGTCATGTAGTTCCTATAATACAAGCTCTGCTTAGTTTGGGGCTAGATGATGATGTGTGAAAATGCCCAGCATTATTATATATTAACTGTATTATTACAGTTGTCCAAACTTTCCTACACTGTGTCCCTGGCCATCTGACAAGCACCAAGGCGTATCTGAACTAAAACACGTCAGCGAAAACTGTGAGTGCATTTCCCTAATAAACTACGTGTCATATTTCCGATGGAGTATCCTGAAGTCGGGTAAAGGAAAGGAAGTCTTACAATAACTTTAAATGTTTGTTATTTTGCCTATTTTGTGCTGTTTTGTGATGTGTGGTACAGTGGGCGATAGAATAAGGGTAACAACAATGTAAGTTGTTGGATGCTTATTTATTTTTAAGAATTGACTTTAGTTTACAAATATTTAAGGGAAAAGACAGATCTTCCAATGTAGTCCAATAGTTTGAAATATATCGTACAGGATTTAGAAATATTTTTATTTCAAAATCGTAACTGTTATCAATTTCTTCGTTTTGGAAGCAATTTAAAAATAAAACAAAAGCGTCTATAGTTTTTAAGGACACCTTAATAAAATTACTCGTAAACGAATAATTTCATTACAAAAGCCGGGGCGCAATGAATGGAATTTAAATATTTAATCAATTTTCACCGTTCGTGAAACTCACGAATGCAATTTTGACAAAATTGATTTTTTTTTTGTTGTTTCGGTCCCATTTTGATAAATAATGAAATTGAAAACCGTTTTCATTTCAATAGTTCAGCTATATATAAAAACTACCTTGTATCTCACCATTAAAAAGTTTAAATAGTCCAATGTTTCGTAAATCTCTAAAAAAATGGCTGATTTCAAAATTTTTCTATAACATAAATGAATATTTTGATGATGATTTCTAATGCAATAATGTTAATAATGTTTCCTGTTTGTTTTTGTAGATATACTTATTTTTATTATTGTATGCCCAGGCAGACTGTTGTTACTAAATGTTACCAATTTATTCCATCTTTATACACACAGTAAGACAATAAACGATTATTCTATTCTATTCTATTATATTCTATTAGCATCATCAGTCTTTGTTTGCGAATTTCAAAAAACCTTTTTATGATCTAACAAACTATGTATCTTCGTTTTCACAGACTTTATTGTGATATTCACGCAATTCAACGCATCCACCATGCAGTAATAATTCACATGACTACACTTCTTGTTCCAGACACAGGATTTTCTACTTTACAAAGTTCACAAAACCCACTCGTGTGACCATAAATCCTGACGCAATAGAACAGTACACATGCATGAGTTTTACAAACAGCAAATACGGAATAAAACGTTAAAATTGAACCAACGATAACTTTGCTCTTTTATTCTTTACTAGCTTTAGCCCACGGCTTCGACCGCGTGGTACCCGGATAAAAAGTAGCCTATGTGTTATTCTGATGTATAATCTATAATATATTACTGTAAAGTTTCATCAAAATCCGTTCAGTAGTTTTTGCGTGAAAGAGTAACAAACATCCATCCTCACGAACTTTCACGTTTATAATATTAGTAGGATAGGATAGGATTGTACACACAAATAAACACTTACAAAAGGCAGAATTAAATGACATGTACAAAAACGAGCTTAACCCTAAAAGGAGTTGCTTTATATAACTATCCATCAATAATTTGACATCATACTCATAATATATTTATCATATACCTAATTATAAATATCAAGTCAAAACAAACTTTTATTTAGTGATCTTTAAACTGTCATTTTTCTTGTTGGCATTCAACTTCAGTTCAATTTCTGCTGGCAACACCTACGGCCGTGGCGGTTGATGCATTGGGGATACTAGGCTGGTTGTCAACAAATGGCTGCATTGAGTTATTTTGTAGGATTCGGAACACGACCACAGACTGCAGACCGTAAACTGCAGTGTAGAACCGCAAGTAACACCACTGGTTTCTATAGTTTTCTGAAGTATATTTACGCGATTGTCTACAGTCACGTATTAAATATATCTCACTGATATTATCCCACAGACCGAAGCTTCATCTTTTTACAGAATTAAACCGTATCACTGGGTTTCCTTTTTCAATTACCTAACGCACCCTGGTTAGTGACCGGGCGGGTTGAAGTATGATGGCCTTGAAAAGTTAAATAGTGAAAAAACATGTGATTATACATCATATGTTTTTTCACATGTGATGAGCTTCCTTCCATATCACATATAATAAGAATATTTGGTTCTGAGGTATGCCAGTTTCCTCATCTTCTTCAATTCGCTCGGACTGTCACTACTGCAGACTAAAGCGGCAATGAAGTTACCTACCTTTGTTTTGTATTAATTGTACTGATGCAAGTTGCACTGCAAATATAGGGCAGTCGATGAACAAAGGTGCAAAAATGTGTTTTTTTTCGCTTGTCCAATGGATTGGTTAGGAGTTTATTCTGGAGCATCAATTGGGCCGGTCTAGCTGTCTTAGTTCTGATCCGGAGGTCGTAGGTTCGAACCCGGTCGTGCACCAATGGATTTTTTCACTCGAAAAATTTATTGTCGCATTAACACGTGCTCAAAACGGTGAAGGAAAACATTGTGAGGAAACCGGCATGCCCTAGAACCACAAATTCGAAGGCATGTGCCAACAGTGTTCCAATAAGCGGTGGGCTTGCAACCTGTCACGCGGAATGCTTACTACTTGCAAAACGCGGGCATGTACCAAATGTAATGTTTGGACGTGCCTCTGGACTACCCCCTACATGGTATCCTCAAAGATCTACTCACTGAGTATGTATCTGAAGATGTCCACCATGGGGAAGACAGTCGTGAGCGTGTTTGTTTTGTTTTATAAAAGGATCATTAAAAAGAATGACCAACATTCTGTCTAGCATTTCTTTCTTGGATTGGTCGCGGAGGAACAGGCAGTAGGTAAAATTGACGTTTCAAATTGATCCTTGTGATTTTAATGAATAAATAGTTTTTTACTTTGATATTGGTTTTGTCTACCAGTGGACGAACCATATGTCTTCCGGTTGATATGGTGGATGATAATAAATGTACTAGTAAATTTAACAGGGTGTTGGGTGGAGGAGAGAACAATAGATATTCATAGCAACACGCCAGACTGGAGTCGAGCCGTAATTATTCCTGGTGTATGCGAGAGCATAGCTGATATAATTTTAGAGCTATTGTTACGTATAAATGCAGGGTAAATTTGGTACAGTCAGTCACAAAATAACAGTTTGAGTCTCTACATGCGTTTTTTCTTCGTGCTTAAAAAGGAAAATGGAACTTTAATATTGTAAATAGTTAAGGGCTGACGCGGATCTTTAAATATGGTTCATAGTTTGAACTAAATTCTGCGGGCTCCTCAAATTGATGAGTTATATTTGTATAACTCATAAATTTGAATCTCATAGTTAGAAAATCTTTAAGTCGTAATTTACTTTTGTAGCTGACTATACCTACGTACCTATATTTTGAGAGATAGCTTGCTTATCGATTAGTCATGTAGAGGTTGATAGGCGAGTATAATATTTAGTAGAGACTGATATAGAGTCACTGTTTACAAACTACTAAAACTTTCAGTTTATGAACTAGAGCTTTATAGGTAGCTGGTTGACTTCAACGGTATCTAAGTCTTCTCTAAGTATTAGGTACTTAGTATGAGGTACTTACTAAGTATGAGTAGGTCGTAAGAGGTGGTGCTCAACTCTAGAGTCGGAGCTGGTCAGAGTTAATAGACCATCAGAAATACAAAGCTAACGACTTTTCCCGCTATGCTAAAGATGTCGCTAGAAGATATATTACAAATACTACTCCTATATTTATAAAGATTTGGAACGACTTGTTTAAATAAAAATATAAGCAACATCCAATGTCCGTTATTAAAGAAATTAATTTGAGAAGCAGAGGCATTTTTGATTCTAATTTAAATCTAACCTAGGAGCTTCCAATCAAAAACATTGGAGCACAATGACATGCCTAGCCTTTGCGCACGGCTTCACTTAATTTAAAAAGTAGCCTTTGTGATTCTAGATCACAAACCTGTTCCTCATCCAAATCTGTTTATCCGTTACGAATTTTAGTAACAAAAATCCTACTTCTAAACACACAAACTCATAATAAACTAATATTATAAATTATGTTGATTTTTAGATGTAGGTAAGCTTGTAAGAAATTTGGAACTGGTATAGCTAGTATGGTATTTAAAGGCTTCACTTAATTTAAAAAGTAGCCTTTGTGATTCTAGATCACAAACCTGTTCCTCATCCAAATCTGTTTATCCGTTACGAATTTTAGTAACAAAAATCCTACTTCTAAACACACAAACTCATAATAAACTAATATTATAAATTATGTTGATTTTTAGATGTAAGCTTGTAAGAAATTTGGAACTGATATAGCTAGTATGGTATTTAAACATTTGCATTACATAATTACTACATGTTAATATTTTTATTTTAATCCTTTCTACGCACTACCGACACATCTTTTTCCACAATACACAAAGGTTATCTAAAAGATAAAGCTTCTTGGCATTAAGTTCGCGTATGTTACCATATTTTTTGCGCAATAAAGAATTTTCTATCTATATATATGGTACTTTTAACGGGTACCATGCGGGCGAAGCGGTAGGCAGAGCCTAGTTTATATTATTAGGAAGATAAATGAAACAGAGAAACGATGTTGAAAAAAATGTCATAGAGGGACGTGATGTCAGGTCGCCCATAGAAACGGTGATCTGACGAAATATAACTATCACTATTTGTAAACATAATTATACGATACACGTAATCTATATTTTACATTTTGTATTATAAACGTAAACGCGTATTTAAGGTTTAAGGTAAACGCGACAAAGAACTGTGTAAAACTTATAATTATGTAACTTAACTTTCAGTAGAAACTGAAGAAAGGTACTTGTAAGTTTATTTTTTTTAACTGCGTCCAATCTGAGATAGATATTTAGATCACTTGTTCTAAATATATATCTTAGATATTTAGAACATGTCTTGTTTATGAGACGACCTCTGTGGCGCAGTGGACGAAGGCCCGCCTGAGACGTAGAAGGTTGCGGGTTAGATTCCCGCACGGGACAAATGTTTGCATCTGCAAATATTTGTCTCGGGTTCTGGGTATTTTCTATGTATAATATGTATGTATTTACAAAAAAAAAGTATATAAGTAGTATATCAGTCATGTAGTTCCCATAACACAAGCTCTGCTTACTTTGGGGCTAGATGACGCTGTGTGAAAAATGTCCAGCATTATTTATTTATTTATTGTACACCATTGAAAACACGCAAACCGATTAGTACACGTTTTTAAACAGAGCCACAATGGGCAGCCTTATGGCTAAAGGCTATCTAAATCTATCATGAGTATATGACGGAGCAGAAGCTCCAAGGTGGTCTTTAAAAAGTGTGACGTCAGCAATGCTAACGTCACATCATTACCAGTATGATGGTCGCTCATAGTTGGTGACGAAAGTAAACTCCAGGAGATGTTCTTCTAAATTATCTCGGTTGTACAGAGGCTTTCGAGGTCTGCACGGTCCGACGGCTCGAGCGGTAATAAATCGTACTTTTTTTTAATGCTGCAGGGCCGCAGATGACCTTGGTCAGTGTCACCGGACTACGGCGAGCGCAGAAGGCGATCAGCCTATAAAAAGTTAGGATAGGGCAACTAGCACAAGGGCACCACTTAGGTACGGACCTCGGCTTGGGCCGTTGCCAGGGGGGGAGGAACTGGAGAGAAACGCCCCGGTACATATCTGTACCGTGAATAGGCGGAAGGGCTCGGTGTATCTGTGCAGTATTTACTCTGGCGGGACTTGACGACGCGCTGATGGGGTCATCGTGTCTTGGTCTACGGAGGGTTTTTAACTCCGGTGACGTACTCGGTCCGTCGCCCGTATTTATGCAAAAACACAAACTCGAGCAAGCAACTTGTGCGAACGAGTAAAACTACTTGCAAGCATTAATCAATTAAGTTTAAAAATGGTTTTGAATTTAATAATGTTCAAAATAACAACTTGATCACGTAATTATGTAATTACCTAATTATTATTTGATTACAGCAATCAAATAATAATTAGCTATGAATTCATGATTTTACACTGTAATTTGACAATTTAAGCGATGATTCGTTAAGTAACTCGTGGTTCTGCGCCGATGACTCATTGTAGAAGCACAATAACACCTTCGCGTCGATATTTATAATATCATTGTTGGACCACATTTTCTTTGATCGAAGCTAATTTTAACTGTACAAATCTGCCCGAACGATCTAATTAATTTAACGTCGCATTAAACGGATATTAAATAAGATATCAGGGATTTAACCATCTAAAATTGAGTTTGAAGTTAGGTCTCTCACAAACACTTAGAAGGTTTTTCAACCTTTTAATTCAGTCGAGGCTTTTCCGGTTATATAAACGGAAATAAAATTATATAAACATTCACATAGAGTTGCTCAAATGACTTTATTCCCGTTCATGGAACAATATTATTTACCGGTTTTATATAAAAACATTTCGAAAAGGGTGTAAATGTTTTAAAGTAAATTACCAAAATTACATAAAATCTCCCTTTAGCCACCACCACCAACTTTTTTCAGAGATTATATTTCATGCGTAAAAAATTGTTGGAAATTTTAATTCTCAAATTGGCAAAAGGCTTTACTAATTTGAGCGAGGTCCGGGTAATTAACGGATGATATCATCCCCCTAGAGGTTAGGGGATGGTTGTGGAGGCACGCATTGTTTTTGCCTGAAAAGAGCTTAATTTCAGTTAAATTATCATCATCATTGGTAGCTCGTACTTTACCGCTGCTATGTAAATAAAGCCATTATTAAATAAAACTCACCAGATTTAGCTATTTGGTCTCCACAGCGCAGGGAATCCTAGCGTTGAAATCAAAATTAATGTCTACCTACTAAACAAAATTAATGACGACCTCTGTGGCGCAGTGGGTGAAGGCCCGCCTGAGACGCAGAAGGTTGGGGGTTTGATTCCCGCCGCGGGACAAATGTTGGCATATGCACTCATTGTCTCAGGATCTGTGTGTTTTCTATGTATAATATGTATGTATTTACAAAAAATAGTTTATAAGTAGTATATCAGTCATGTAGTTAACACAAGCTCTGCTTACTTTGTGGCTAGATGATGCTGTGTGAAAAATGTCCAGCATTATTATTATTTACCTATCATTGTTATTTTAGTTTATACCAGCATGCATAAGTTTACTCAAACAATGATTTCGCTTGATTTTATTATTTGCCTTACACTATCGCCCCTCAATAAGCGACGTATTTTCTACGATCTGATTGCAGTCCCAATAAAACTTATCTAAGAACCATCCTTGAAATAGTACAAATCGGTTGGAAAACAACCATGTTTCAATTGGATCAGCTGATATGTAAATAATGGTAACAATTAAATAAACAAACCATCTCAAACGCTACGATGACGGGATTACTAAGGACAGGTCAAGAGTTATTATCATTCCACTAAACTTATAGACTGATTTTGAATAAAGGAGTTAGTCTTTGCAAAATCGATCATGGCATATCATTATAATGATAATTCACTTATTTCAGTCAACATACAAATGGCATATGGCCGTAGCATAAATACCTTAAAACTAAAATACACATAACTAGCCAGGCACTACCAGTCGCCCGCATGTACCTGGATAAAAAGTAGGCGATGAAAAGGCAGCTTTCGTAAGAAACGCACTCGCTCGATGTTTTTAAAGCACTTTTTTTTAACAAAATGATATATATACAGCTTATAATATACAGCCATCCAGAAGGCTCATTTAAATATTGGTGAAATAATGAATGATTTCGGAAATTACGTCCTACATCCAAATTTACAAACTTTACGTCTTTATTTAGTGTGAGTAAAACAATCAAAACATATTTATAAAGGACAACGGCCCCAAATATGTATACGCATATAACTAACTATACAAACGATTCAAAACCATAACAATTACAAACTGGCCCATCTGTTCACGCCCAAGTTATTAGTCCATAATTTAGTATCAAGTGGTAAGATAATAGATTAAACCCTTATTTGGGAGCCCCTTAACTCTTGGGAGTTCTGAGTTGAGTTAATGTTAGTTTTGAACTACTAATCCTTTCCTAATGTCTTGTTGGTAAACCTTTTCTACAGACTTCAAAAAAGTAGAAGGTCCTCAATTCGTCTGTATGGTTTTTATGTTACGCGATATCTTCGTCGATTGTGAACCGATTTCAATTATATTTTTTTCAAGTACGGTCCCATATAAATTTTATGAAAAAATCCGTATGCTTGTTTCACACTTTAAAGGTCAGTCTTTTAATCTAAATAACTTACTCTGTAGGGTTGCAAATCAAAGTTTGCTGATCTGAAAATTTTTGTTCTGCTTTAGTCTAGGCTTTTTGATAGAATTATGGAATATATCCTATTTTTTTAATCTTACCTGCTCCTGAAATTTGATTGAATGGATTACTTTTGAGCAAACACTCTGGATATAAAATTCGGCACGAACTCGGCTTGTAAAATGGTTACCAAATAAAACCTTGTATATTCTTATTATTTTGCTAAATTTATAGTATGTATTCTAAAAACCTTTATAACTACAATAAAAAGGTACCAACTTTCCTCGAAGTCTCATTATCTTTAAGTATCAAGTATTCCTGTATATAAATTATATGACGATGTAGTTCGGTAGGATACATCTGAAATATTGTTATACAGCTGAATTTGTTTGAGTACAATAATTATAGTCGGTTGAATTCGGCCGCCATTGTACGAAATTTTGATCACATTTAGCTCGCGGCAGCGTGATCCGCATTCCAAATACCACACCATGATGTAGATAATGCCATCAATATAAAATAGAGTAATATCTAAACTGCAAACAACAGAAATGCGCATTTTACGCTGGTCACCCTACTAGTGCACTGTTACGCTGGTCAGCAGGCGTCATACTACTAGATAAAATCCGAAACGGCTACATAAGAGGTAGTTTTAAAGTGGCCCCAATAGTTGACAAAATTAAAGTGCCCATACCATCTGAGGTATTTTACCTCAGATGGTATGGGCACGTCCAGAGACGCCCGGAAGATCATGTGGTTAAGCTTGCATTAAACTTGCCAACGTCGAAGCGTGGACGCGGAAGACTGGCCTCCACTTGGTTGACGATGGTCGAAAAGACCTTAAAGAAGCCCAACTCGATACCGCACATAATCGTGCGAAATGGAGAAAAAGGACAAGGAAGGCTGACCCCAAGTAAATGGGATAAACGGTCGAGGGATATATAGGGTCATTCATTAAGCATGTCTTATCTTTAAATTTAAATAAAACAAAGTGTGTGTGAGATATTATCGAAATTCTTTATTTATTTGAAAGATGTAGTGATGCCATTATGTGTGGAATATGACATCATTCAAATGTCCGCCACGACTTCTCTGGGTGGAGCGCATGCGAGATATCCAATTTTCCATGACTTTTGCGCATAAATCAGGTTGAATTTGACCTATGGCGTAAGTTATGTTGGCTTTGAGGGCCGCTGTGGTTTGTGGTTTATTCGCATAGACCTGCGACTTAAGAAAACCCCACAAGAAAAAGTCTAGCGGGGTTAAGTCACACGATCTCGGTGGCCAGTTCACATCAGATGACCATGCCCTCAAATCTCTCATGCAGAATATTCAATGTGGCATGAGCTGTGTGGCACGTAGCGCCGTCTTGTTGAAACCACATGTCGTTGGTGTTCAGATGATCCAGTTCATGCCAAAAAAAGTTGATAATCATCGACCCATAGCCCTCGCCGTTGACAGTGATGGCCTGGCCAACGTTGTTCTCAAAGAAATATGGCCCGATGACGCCGCCAGCAAAAAACCCACACCAAACTGTTACTTTTTCGGGATGCATTGGACGCTCTTGGATCTCATGTGGATTGGTATCATCCCAAAATCGACAATTTTGTTTGTTTACGTACCCATTCATCCAGAAATGGTCCTCATCGCTGAAGATAATATTTCTGTGAAAATTACGGTCAGTTGCTAACTGCTCCAGTGCCCATTCAGCGAATACACGTCGTTGTCTATGGTCGTTTACCTTCAATTCCTGGGTGAGTTGAATTTTATACGGGTGCAGGCCTAAGTCACGACGCAAAATTCGCCAAGTTGTGGTCTGTGAAAGGCCGAGTTCTTGTGAGCGACGCGAAATCGACTGCCTCGATGTTTTCGGCAGACCTTGCGTTTCGTTGACGTGGGTGTTGGTCGATCATTTACCGAACCAGTGGACTCAAATTTATCCACCACACGACGAATAAGTCCGCTCGGTAGGACGATTATGGCGACCGTAAAATGGGCGAAGCGCGCGGTGCGTTGCCCGAACAGAACACTCATTTTGATAAAACAATTTTATCATTTGCACGTGTTGTTGAATGCTATAGCTATCCATGATGATTTGGCAAAACAGAATGAATAAATGACAACCAATTTTACAGATGTAGCTTCAACAAGATGGCCGCTACCAACTGCCAAAGTTCGGACGTGCCTATTGGAAGACCCTTTATATATATAATATCTACTTATATTGATGGTTAAAAAGGCAAAACTCAAAACCTTCAGAGCTCGCGTCAAACTTTAATACATCTCACAATTGTAGTTTGCTGTATTTTACCGAGGCTAGCATCCATGGATAGACAATAAATTTGTATCTATTTGTGAATAAATGTAATAATTAATAATAATGCTGGACATTTTTCACACAGCATCATCTAGCCCCAAAGTAAGCAGAGCTTGTGTTATGGGAACTACATGACTGACTTATATACTTTTTTGTTTGTAAATAATATTATACATAGAAAACACCCAGACCCGAGACAAATATTCGCAGATACAAACATTTGTCCCACGGCGGGAATCGAACCCGCGACCTCCTGCGTCTCAGGCGAGCCTTCGCCCATTGTGCCACAGAGGTCGTCGTATAATTAATATATATAAGTATATCTTATATACATATATATATATCTTAAAATATCCCAGAACGTAGGTACCAGATACTTAAAAAGTGGCCAACTATTTTTAAGTATCTGGTACCTACGTTCTGATCAACAGTTGTTTTTAACTTACAACTTATTTAAGAACTTGCTACTCTATTCATTCGCCTTCAAGTATCTGTGAAAAAACTAGTAACATGTTGCCTTTGAAATATTGTCAGAAAACTTAAAACAAAACTCCTACGCCAGTTTTCCATAAAATAATATTCTTAATAAAAATACGAGCGAATGTAGAAAAAACGTAGAACTTGGAAAAGTACGTTACTTTCTATTTGTTTATGGTGACACATACAAGCCAGCTGCACAACATTTTTCATCAGTAAACCTCTGTAAAGTTTCACAATTCAGGTGACCATTATCAATAAAAACTCGGGAATAGTCCCGAATCGGGGGGAGAGTTTTGGGTTCATGCATCGATATTAAGGGTTTTCTCGGTGAGTAAAAGGGTTTAAAACTCAAGGTAATAAAAAGTGAGTAAGCCCTCGATTGTTAGATAAAAAGAGAGCAAGCAATCGGAGTATGAACCGTGAGCTTAAAATTTGATCTCTACCTAATGTAACCATCTGAACTGTCATCACTGACACTCCATGCACAGATACGTGCAATGCGAGAGGGATTCGGGCACGAGAGCCAAAAACACAAAAATAAGAAAAATGGTCATGAAGAACAACTAGAACATTTAAACAAATATCCTTATTCATCTATAATAATTTTGATAACCTACAAAATTACATAAAATTTCCAGTTGGAATTTTCTAGACTTTAAGGATAGTAACCCGAAATATGGACGTATAACGGGTTTTGAAAGATTTAAAAAATGTATCCATAGTAAAAAACATATTCGTTTAATTAGATTATATTCCCGATTAATTACTGTATCATCAACTATTTTACTTAATTTGGTAGTAATTATGTAATGATGTAAATATTTAAATATATCTAGCCCCAAAGTAAGCAGAGCTTGTGTTATGGGAACTACATGACTGATATACTACTTTACATAGATTAATTTTTTTTGTAAATACATACTTATTATAGATAGAAAACACCCAGACCCGAGACAAATATTTGCAGATGCAAACATTTGTCCCACAACGGGAATCGAACCCGCAACCTTCTGCGTCTCAGGCGGGCCTTTTCCCACTGCGCCACAGAGGTCGTCAAGTAAATTAGTGACAGAAAAATGTTTATCATATCGCTTATAATATTTATATTTACAGCTTATAATTTAGTTCGTTTGCGGACCAAAGCTTGCCTATACTTTTTACTCTAAGATATAACCCCTTTTACTGCTTATTCAGCGAGTGTAAACTTTTTCTATTAAAAACGTATAAATTACCTGGCTAATCAATATATAAAACAGTTATTTTATAACAGTTTGTTTTAAAAGTGAAACATTATTTAATATTTAAATATAATATTGTACATATTTTTACATATATTTGTATGAATTTCATGAATGTTGAGGGCATGTTAATCAGGCATAAGTTTTAATGAATAACAGTGGAATTCTTGGAATATTGTGATGATAACATAACAGTCTGAAGTATTTTATGAATATGGAAATTGAAATTGAAATATAATTTACATCAAATAACATTAGTTGCATTATTATGAAATTTTAGTAAGTCAATAATTAACTGATTGTATTTCATTAAATAATAATAATAATAATAAATAATACTGGACATTTTTCACACAGCATCATCTAGCCCCTAAATAATATCATACATACAAAATCTTTTAAAAATTGAAAAGTGACCGTAGACCATACCACTGTTTTAATTATCTTCAACAGACAACATACGAAAATGGAAGTTACTATGCAAAAATTTAAAAGGAATATATATATTTTTTTATACATATGTTTTCATTTCATGACGCAATTTCGGACCAAACTCTAAACGCTATTTTTAAAGTAAAGTAAAGTAAACTGTGTATAAAGGTGGTAATCTTATTTTTTTTTTAAGTTTAACAGCTTGCCCGATTCGGACATACAATATTGGTTGGCTTAAGTTAAGTTACACTAAGGTTGGAATTTTCCTAATAAATAAGAAGGAACCTATAATAAAATCTACCTAATCATTCCTACTCTGATAACTGTTTAATATAAAATTATATATATTTTGTCCTGATATTTTTATATAGTACGTTCACTCTATGTTTCTTTATCCTGTAAGTATTACATAGAAAAACCCTTAGTTCCCGCTTCCTCAGAATTACTTTACATTGTGGCTATGTTAATAACTTCACTGGCACTGAATTTTTAAACTAATTTAAAATGTCAGTGGAGTTATGTAATTTTATAACAATGAAATGTGATAAAATTACTTAAGTTCCTGTTTATAATAAACTGTGAATAACGCTTTTTAAATTAATTATTTAGTTTTTAAAATGCAAACATACTCTGGAGGGAAATCATAAGATTTTTATAACATCCCAAAAATTAAACTTCGGCGGAACTCGAACTCCCGGCCTCCCGCTTGGTACGTGGGGCTTACCAACTAGGCCACGGGATCGATACCAGCCTGATCGAAATTTATGTTATGTTTCGGCTCGAATCGCCGAGGCATCACATACAGGGGAAAATTTGTCAAAAACAAAAAACAAACACGCTCACGACTGTCTTCTACATGGTGGACATCCTCAGTTACATACTCAGTGAGTAGATCTTTGAAGATACCAATAAGGGGGTAGTCAGAGGCACGTCCAAACATAACATTTGGTACATGCCCGCGTTTTGTAAGTAGTAAGCATTCCACGTGACAGGTTGCAAGCCCATCGCCGCTTATTGGAACACTAACTGTTGGCACATGCCTTCGAATTTTTGGTTCTAGGGAATGCCGGTTTCTTCCTTCGCCGTTTTGAGCACGTTTTAATGCGCACATAAATTTTTCGAGTAGAAAAATCCATTGGTGCACGATCGGGTTCGAACCCACGACCTCCGGACCAGAACACGGCTATGGAAACTTTGTAGTTAACAAATAAATTTTAAGATAAAACTTTTTTTTACACTATCTTACTTAATCCAAGCCTGTTCAGTGACTAAAGTTAAATTTCGAGAGGTTTCGCTTTCCATATTCAATGATTCCTTATAATTTATTGTACACACAGAAAAAACAAACAAAAAACTTACATATAGAACATGTACAAAGGCGAGCTTAACCCTAACAAGAGTTTGGTTCTTTTGTTTTGAAAGTGTTAACATATCGTGTTGATTTTTTGGGATATTACAAAAATCTTATTGGTCAGTTTACTCTTTATGTTAGATATCAGCAGTTAAAATTTACTACCATCAAGTGGCAACGCCATCGTACAGGTAATAACTTCGGAACCGTTAAACCAGAAATCAAATTTTTGCAGTTTATTTATATGGTTTGCAGGCATAGTTAAGTGCAAACTGGCCTTAGATATTCCACATAGATAGATAGATAGAAAACTCTTTATTGCATACCAAAAAAAAAACAGGAATTTATAGATATAATGCTGGACATTTTTTTTTCACACAGCATCATCTAGCCCCAAACTAAGCAGAGCTTGTATTATGGGAACTACATGACTGATATACGACTTATATACTTTTTCTATTGTAAATACATACATATACATGGAGAACACCCAGACGCGAGACAAATATTTGCAGATCTTACAAACATTAATTCGCGGCGGGAATCGAACCCGCAACCTTCTGCGTCTAAGGCGGGCCTTCGCCCACTGCGCCATATAGATATACATACAAGTTACAATAGGAGGCCTTATAATGTGAAATAATATGTATACGTAATAACTATTAACTAGCAGCTCTAAGACATTGAAAAGAAACAATTTTGTTTTTGAACGTATTGTTAGAAAAATCATCTTAGAGGTTATTATAGCCCCTGCATTTGACAACCTTTTCGTGGTCGTGGTTGTCAAAAGCTTCTAGTTTCATTCCTACAGTATATAAATATCTACGTACACTATACATACATTCGAGCATGTGTTATAAATAGTGCACTTTATAAATTTACATTCTTCTAATCCCAGAACATTTTTGCCGAATCATAAATTTTACGCGATGAAAAATGATGTTCACGCCACATGGGTCATTTCACATTATGGATTTCTTTTAGTGCAGAAGGCGGGTTTATCGCTTTTTCACTCATACTGGATTTATGGGCGAATCTTATTGTGAAACCGTACGATATGATAACCTATCTACTTACAATGGAATTGATACTCTATTGTGGTTTCATTACTCGATATCATGCCATCAGGTTCAGCCAGCCTGGCTGGCTATTGTTATATAGATATGATTATAGATAGATAGATAGATACATATATTTATTGATACAACAGGCTTAATAGTATTTGTTTAATGTTGTAACCACGTTAAACCAAGGTAGGTTTGTGTAGGTTACTCACATTCTCTAGGTTCGCACTTTTTATTAGCGAATTAGGTACCTACAATAGGTACATTCATCTTAACCTAGGTAAGTATAATATATAAATGACATCTCTTAATCACAAACTAATGCTATAACAAATTATAGCAGTGGGTAGGTGTACTTTTTACCTTTCTTTTGAAGGTATTTGGCAAGTTCAATTTTGGATAACAATTTTTAATTGATAAGCCAGAATATAGTATGCATTGGAGGACCAAGGTAGTTCACAGTGGGACACGGATTCACTGGACTTGACTTTGAATGAGCATGAATCAGTATGGCCTCTATAAGGGAGGCCTATGTCCAGCCGTAGACCTCTATGACTGAACCTCTATGTTGATAATCATAAGATATAAAAAATATACAGTAAAATAGTCTACAAAGTGCCAAAAAATACCGTAGTACCTAATTATCTCTGTGTTTGTATAGCGCGGTGGTTTTTGCAAATTCGTCTCTTTTACCCGACTGCTCTAAAGGAGGGTCATATTTTTCGAGTGTATTTATGTATCACTGGTCCTTTGGCTCTCGCTGTAGCCTGTATATGAGATGTCATTGGATTCGTCGTGGTCACAGAATTAACATAGGATAAAATAAGGTGTCAATAAATCTAATATGGCGGCAATCCGCCATATTAGATTTCCGACGAGACAAAATTCCTTTAGCTCACGCCTACATGGCTAGATGGATTTTGATAAATGAGGTCATTTGAGTCTTTATCACTAGAGTGACTTGGAATACACAAAATGTCAAACGATTTCTGATTTAAAAAATAATCAAAACCTGACATACAACGTGCCTATTGAAGATTTGTGGACGTACATCATAATATGTGGTATACAATATAGTATTATCAGTATTATCTATCTATCTATCTTTATAGATTACAGTTGTGAGCGTGTTCAGCTGAATTTAAGGTAGGTACAGTTACTTATCTTACCGTAGGTGTACATTATCCCAGCAGTATACAGAATCCCGCCAAATGTTTCGGAAAAGGAGTCTCAGTATCTCGCACATCAGAGACAGGAATGACTGGACACAATGATCCCTTCCGGTGAAGCTATATGTTCTGGAAAATCCGGATACTACCGATAAGAAAGGGTTTTCAATATAAAAAATAATTAAGACTACCTCTTATTAGATTCTTATTTATAAGGAACATTCCAACCTTAGTTTAATTAGACCTAGTTCAAAAATGTATTTTATGTCCTAACTATCAAAAAGTTTTAACAGCTTGTCTGTTAAAACTTTTTGAAATACAGTTTAGCAGTCTAGCAGTAGGTTAACTTTCAGTTTTAGCAATAAATATATACTTTACTTAACTATATATATGTAAGCAAATCAACTAAAATAAGCCTTTACCTACCAAAAGGTAGCTCAAATTTTTTCACCGTTAGCCATGCGAGTATAAATGCTAGGTGGTAGAAATAGGAATGTATGATGGTGCTTCCCCGGCTGAGCTGTTCACAGAGATCTCCTACTTCTTAGAAACTTCTTCTAACTTAGTATTTATTATCAGCAATGCCATTATTCAACGTTACAGATAGGCAACGGTAGGTGACATCTGCAATCCGTATGCCGGTTCGCTACCATTACACAAAATTATACACAAAATTGTTATGTAGGTGGTGTACCACGGTACTTTTAGTGCCATACACAGATAATCGTAGTGTGGGGTTAGGATTGTGTACGAGGGGAGCACAACATTTTTACGGAAACAAAATTACTATATGTCTACGCCAACTCATTCTCAAGAGCTTTTATTTTCGTTGGCAATACTGCGACCACGCTGCCCGGAAGAATGGACTGCGGCCATCTTACATACGACTTAAGAAATTTAACCTCAAAACGTACAAACCTAAATTTAAATTGTATTTTAAGCCAAATTACATAGAAAGACAAACAAAGGCTTTCTCTGAAAAGTTGTTCTCCATCCCGAACACTATGAATGGTCAAAAATGAATGTATTGTGTCTCAAAACATTAAAAAAGCCGTGGGCGATACGCCGACTTCTGATCTTCTGGTCGTGGGTTCGAACCCGATCGTGTACCAATGGATTTTTCCACCCGAAAAATTTATGTGCGTATTATCACGTGCTCAAAAGAAGAAAAACATCGTGAGGAAACCGGCATGCCCTAGAACCAAAATGCCAACAGTTAGTGTTCCAATAAGCGGCGATGGGCTTGGAACCTGTCACGTGGAATGCTAACGCGTTCATGGTTTTTGTTTTGTTTTTGCAAAATATTTTCCGTTAGCGTTAATGCACTTTTTCATACGAATAAACCAATTTTGAAAACATTTATGCCACTCCGTGGTGATTGGAAACATGTTTTTCATACTCTTCTACAGCTTCTTCTGGTCATGAAAATCATTGACGTCACTTATTTGGTTCTTCATTTTTAGAAACAGATAGAAGTCACAAGAAGCCGATTTGGGACTATATATGGCTCAACAATTTTACGTTTTTCTGTCTGGCCGTGTCAGAGCTGGCATTCATTGTCATGGTACAAGATGATATGGCGTTTAAGGTTATTTTTACGGAGTTCGTTAATAACTTCCGGTAAACAAATAGTCGTGTACCAATCACCATTCACTATACGACTATTCTCCAAAGCAACAGTAACCACGACCCCGCTTGGATACTGCAAACCAGCTATAAATAGTCGTCTTGCATGGTGCTTCATCACATACGTAGTATCTCTAAGTAGTTTGTGTTCATTGCCAAAAGCAGTTTGAAGCCGAGAGAGGCTCTGTTGAGCTGTTAAATTACACTTAAAATCGTAGTAAATCATACCACGAAAATGTCCACAAGTCAAATCCATGGTGAAGCAGACACGTCATTTTTAAAATGACGCCACAATATAAAAACAAGTGACAGTTCGATGAAACAAACTATTTTCTACAGCCAAAGAGTTATACTTATTTTAAATTATTTTTTAATGTTGTTTATGTAAGTGGCCAGTTTCGGAAACACATATAATCTAATATATGTATGTGTCTGTTAGCTGTTAATTAACTAATACATTAATGTATCATCTAAGTTACCAATAGTTTAGCCCAAAATTATGATTGGCAAACGCAATGAAATGTACAGGGGGCATTCGCAAATTTTACTATACAGAGCCAAAGTTTAACAAGACCGCAATGCGCACATAGCTAACGGGAATAGCTCGCAAATACAAATATTTGGGAATATTCTATGCGTTTACAAGTATTGTGGATAAACCCCCCTCTACCTACTGGAAAAGTCGTTTCACAAATCGTGAAACCAATTTCTATGACCTGATCTATAAAAATGTTACGAAATAAACAAGGTAAGAAGTACCGACCTCTTACCTTGTTTATTTCGTAATTTTTAGTAAATTTCTGATAATAATATTAAAAAAGGTTAAGTTTTTGGGAGCACTTGGATAAAATGTGCCATTGGGCAACAGGGTCCAATCCATTAGGATTCATTTGATCATTAGATCAACACAAAATTTAGATACATTTTGAGTTTTGTATTATCTATTGCAGCGCCCCCTAGTAACTTGTAGCAATAACACCTACGTAAGAACCATCCTAGAAGTCACACAAATCTATTACAAAAAGCCGCATATCAATCGGATAAATGGTAACAGGCAAAAACGTCGCCAATAAAGTTAACGTCATTGGTCGTATAACAATTTACCTAGGTTTACCTTAGCTGTAGTCCACGAGGTTCGATTGCGACATCAACATTACCAGAAGCGGTTTTACCAATAATGGGCTGCTCGTTCGTTGATAACGGCAGGTTGATAACGGCAGGTCTATTCACGTCGTTAATATTGCGTGCCATTTGAGATGCATTGTTTCCTTGGCATAAGTCATATTGGAAAATAACGCGAGTTTTATTCGAGTCTATGATTGTTTGTTAAAAAAAAACACTGTGTTTGTTCAAATAGAATAGCATGCCTTAAAAGTATCATTAATTTGAATTTAGAATTCCTTGTCAAACCGCGGATATTTCAGTTTAAAGTGGCCAGTTCGACAAAACTGTCCGTAGTGGCAACAGACCTATTCATAATCCGAATTTAGAACTATACCTTTTTGAAATCGGTTTAAAATCATTCTAATGTTGGCAAGCAATAGAAAGATAAAATATTTCGTAATAAACTGGCTCTATAGGATGAACCACACAAGCGAGTGAGCCACCGATTCCCTTTATCTGTTCCACAAGATTAGATTTTCTCGTTTACGGTTTTTATTTTAGCTACATTTTACTTGTGCATCTGAGTTTTGTGAATTACATTCTTTTGAAGTCACGGGTTTTTTTATTAGTCACCAAGTTAGTGGTAAGTAGGTAATTACTGTCTAAGTACTTCTATGTAACTGGCATTTTAGTTGGATGATTCGTTGTATACAGGATCTTTAACCGAAAAACAGGATAATAAAAAAATAATATAACATCAATTTTCTATATAGAAGTAGTAGGGTCGGGGAAAGTAATACCACTTATTTCTGCTTCCAAGCAGTTATGCACACATTGTTGTGTCTCGGTTCTAAGTTTATTGGTGCTGGTGACTTTTCACCAGCACCAATAAACTTAGATCGAACTTTTTTGTCGCATCTGTCACCCTAGGGGGACAGAGCAGAGTGACAGATGGGAATAATCCAAATTACAGGCACACGAGACTTTTAAAAAAACAATCGTTCTAAAAAACAATCTCGTTTTCCTAGTTTATTATTATGTAAATAATTATTGTTTTTTAAATAACTAAGTTGTATACCTACATACATATTTTTTCTAACAAACCTCAAAAACTTTTTTGTTAGCCTTTACATAGGTAGGTTATGAAATTGAAAGATATGATAAGCCATAACCTTTAATTTCATACCTAGTAGACCATTGAAGTTTAGGTTATGCATATCCCAATGGCCAAGATTAGTGATGGCAAAAATATTGTTTTTGAATCGATTCGAATCGAAGCCTGAAGAATCAATTCACGAAAAAATTTGAGCTCAAAAGACCAAATTCTGAAAAAGAAAAGTTTGTTTGATATATTGGGGTCCAAAGGATTTCTCTGTTCGCTTCCAATGTTGCCGACAACCGAATATACTTACAAGGAACAGATGTTGAATAATTATAAGGTTGCGTTTATAAATTATTAGGTAACTTATAAAATAATTTAACAGTTTTTTCTTCATATTATGGTTTGAATAATATACGAAACAGTAAGAATGAATGAACACCCAAAAATCGATTCTTCGATTAATCGATCTCAGATCGCCATCCCTAGCCTGGATAAGACAAACTACAAATGATCCTAAAATTACTAAAGTTGTATTCTATTATATTAAAGTAGGGTGCATCCCTACAACAAACGGGTGTGTCCAAGAAAGTTGGCAACATTTGTACCACGCAACAGACGAACAACAATCTATCAATGACAGAATATCTTCACACTCCCAAAACTTGAGAAAGTGGATAAGTCTTACGCACAGTTTCGAGTTTTCGCCTCGGATTATGTGGGAATAAGTTTTTTGATATGTAGGTACAATCAACGTCACCAAATCTTTACCCCTCTGGGGTTAAAATATGTATATTTATACTCAGACAGGTATGATTTATTTTACATCTATAATCATAAAATCATTTGTCCTGACTGACTGATCTATCAACGCACAGCCATAACTAATAAGTCTAGAATGCTGAAATTTGAAACATAGGTTTATATTATATTGTTTAGCGTCCGCTAAGAAAGGATTTTTGAAAATTTCAACTTTAACTTACCCTTAAAGTTGAAATTTCCAAAAATCCACCCTGAGTGGTGAGAATTTTGTATGAAAGTCTTTTGTTTTTTAAGTCAGAAACATGAATATACGGTTTACCACTTGCAACGATCCTGGCATACCTCTTTAGCTTCATTCATCCTTATAACATTATTCATACAAGATCGTCGGTTTAAAGTACTTATGTACTATTGACTTTGCCTTCCTCCTGCTTAATTTACAAGTCAACATTTTTGCCCAAACCAAAATGCACAACTAATAATTAAAAAACATTAAAATTACCATCCATCTCATTGTTTCCAAATGACCTAATTATTTTATTTTATATAATGTTAGCATAGGTAGTTGGAAAATAAACACTAATGAGTTACTTAATTTTAATAAGGGGCCTTTAACAGTTTAAATTTCATAGAACTATTCGTTCTAAGAACCTATCTAATTATCAATATATATCTAGGATAATGAGGAGTTTCGTCGTATACTACTATTGTCAGTTATGTATTAAACAATAGTAATATAACTAACAAAATAAGCCTATACATTAAAAGGTAAAGAAGGCAATCCATATCAGCTATTAAAAGAAAAAAGAAGCCACTGATTTCTTAAAAATGAAATTATTTTTATATGCTGTACCAATCGAATACACATCATTCGTCTTCACAATATCGACCTTACATAATTGTAAGCTTTTGGCTTAAGCCTCAGATCGCTCCCTAATCAGTTGGTGAAGCTTATCGTACCTACCCATCTAGATTAGATCAGATCTGCCCGAGTGGGTACGTAGGTAGTCAAGCAAATCTAATCTATAGGTTGTCAAATCAAACAAGTGTAACGCGGGGCGTTCGCATTCAAGGTTCACCCGTTGTACAATGTCTATGGTTCGGAGATGCTCGGCTTTACTCGGGTCATCTTCGCCCGCTCGCGTGATGAAACGCGCTTGGCAACAGACTAGTAGTTGGCTCGGAGCTTTGCCGCGAAACGCGCGTACGCACTTACGCGAATCCTCCGCGACTCGACCAACCGCCATTATTGTAAAACTGTTTTAACTTGTTTCTTTTTCTATTGTTTTTTTGTATGACTTGGTGTGTTTTGTTTTTTTCCTGTATTATACCTTTATTTAAACTTTAACGCCTGTGTTTGTGACTGTATATCCCGTATCCCCATATGCAAGCGTTAAACAAGTTAATTTAAAAAGCCCCTTGTTCTTTCACGTTTTCCAGTTTTTGACAAGAAATTTATCCTACTACAGTAGGTAATAAACGCGAATGTTTGTGAGGATGGATGTTTATTGACACTTTCATGCAAAAACTACTGAACGGATTTAGATGAAACTTTACAGTAATATAGCATAAACTTACATCAGAATTTATCGGAGTACCACTCGGGCAAAGCCGTGGGCAAAGGCTAGTAATATATAGTATGAAATAGCGATCACGATACTCGCTTTCAATTGATGTGACAGCATGTTACCGCATTTCGATCCATTGAAATAGGAAACGAGCTATTGTTTCAGACGATTGAATCGAAAATGTTAGTAATACAAGTTGATTGTTTAGTGATATTATGTAACTATTTAAATATAAATACATTACGAATCAATTAAAATTATTCAATAACTACGTACAACATTATTTCAAACCTTTTTTGTATTCTGGCAAGATTCTAGCCTACCAAGTCGCGAGGCTTATTACTTCTAGATACTTGCGGAGTAACTCGGTGTTGCAGCAAAAGAGAACGTACGAGATGCCGTCAACCCGTTGTTGCTCGCTACAATCAGTTTGTGACTCAATGTCACCTGTCAAAAACTACTTCCCGAAGTTAATCACACTACTTCCCCAAAAAGGGCTAGTTCCTGTGGAAGGATAGTTCGGAAAGTGGTAAAACCGCGCCTATTTCTACGGCTAAGCATCAGTTCTCATTGCTGTGTTCGTTCGAAGGGTATGGTTGCCGGTATTTTTTGTTTCTTTTGCTGTGTTTATAGTAGGTATACATGTGCTGTGTAATAAAAGATGTCCTGTAAATTGTTATTTTATTTATAGACCACTCAATGCATTTGAGCCATTTTCTATAGGGTCAAGCGACAAAAAATACTCTCAGAATAAATTCCGAAAAATAACTGATTCCGAAAATGTAGTTACTTAGGTTGTTATATTATACAAATTTCGCTAAAGCCAATTGGCCTTTCAACCATCGATAAATAACACTGTTTACACTCTGAAATTTATCGCATGCGTTTTCGTTGCACGCTGTGCTGTAGATTGCATAATGTAAAGGGTGCATTATTCAAATTCAAATAAATTAATTCAGATTACTTATATCTACAAATTAATTTTATTAGACTAATTTACTTATTAATTATTAATATGACTATAGCCGCTGCATTCGCGTCGTATTTCTTAATACTGAGGGTCGTGACCCCTTCCCCTGTGGTGTTTTTCTTGGACAATGTGCGCCATCGTGATCTGTTGATGGCGCACTGCATGGCTTCGGAAGATTTGAGTCGAGAGTGGTGCGGTTCTGGTCGGACCAACGCAGTAGCTCCACAACTTGTGTTTGTGAAGCAGAAATCTGTTGCATGCAGCAGATTTCTGCTTTGATTGCAGATTTTTGGCGGATGTCAAAGAGAACACATCATTTGACATCCGCCAAATGTTCTTCCGCTGTGATGCGCCTCTCCTCCAACGAGTACTTAAACCCAGTTGTAGTCTTAAGGAAGGCATAAAACAGTTATTTATATCTACTTTCTACGCGCCGTAGAGACTCTGCATTAATGTTTTACACGACTCGAAATGTTATCTTTACATGGAGCCGAAAATCTGCATTCATTGGGTGACACCCACCATTCATTCTGGACGACAGAAAGGGCAACATTCGTAGGTCATTTACCAATGTCGATATCATTGATCACGTTTTCAATCAATTGTAGAATTTGATCGATAACATTCGGTATGTTACAAAATATGTAAGTCTTTGACTAGGTATACTCGCAGAACAGAACATTTTTCAGAACATGGTTGTCTGGAAGAGATCGCTTCAAAGCAATAAGATCGCCCATTGTAGGTATTTAGAATTAGATGCATTTAGGGTACTTGTCGCGATCACATGCTATCACGTGAGTAGAAACCGAGTTTCGTGATCGCTAATTCATTGCATCGATAGAAACATGTCATAACAAAAATGGTTCTAGTAACAATCAAGCTTTGTTTGCAGTTGCATAATAAGTAAGTTTTCATAATGTAGAGGTGTTACAGACACCACCGATTGGAAACAATCCCGCAGACACTAGTGGCGCTAATGTCTATGCTTACATTTAAATAAATAAACCTTATTTTCTGACAGTTACTTAGTTCAAATTACCTCGGAACTAGCTTCGTGAAGAAACGGACCTGTGAACGGACGTTATAGTCCCTTGTGAGAGACTTCGTCTAAGGAAGTCTGCTGCTAAGCAGTAGTTAATGCTCTGCTATGATCCGACTTGCAGACGGAATGGCTGCCGACGTGACATAGTGTGGCAAGGTCAAGACGTGAAAATGCGTGAATGTATGGCAGAGAATGGCAGAGCGTAACAGATTGTAACATATTGTGAAAGAGTTTGACAGGGGGGAACAGAGGGGTTACTGTGTCCATGCTTTTGTAGGTAGATAAGTGCATATATTTTAACCGCATCTTATTTCCCTTGAAGAGAAGACATAAATCTCCTCATTATAAGTACGAGATGTCCATTGATTAAAGTTTAAATTGCTCCGTGCTATGGGACCCAGCTTGACCCAAGCCATTTAATCTTGGATCTATCAGATCGGTCTTGTCAAGCAAGGGTTTAGGATTTACGAGTAGGTAAAGTAAGGCCAGGCGATTAATTTTCGGATCCCTCCACTTAAGTTTAATCTGGATGCCACCTGAAATTTTCACTCCCAGTAATAAAATTATTGGTTACTAGACTCTTCTCTCGCCTTCGCCCACGTGGATAAAAAGTAGTTCTTACCGTTTAGACAGCGTTCGTAAGAAACGCATTTGCTCGACCGTGATCTCCACGAAAAACCCTTTAACAAGATAATTTATGCCACAGCCTATGTCCACCCTGAAGGTCCATTCCAAATATTGGTGAACATGTTTAAATCGGATAAGTAGTTTCGGAGATTAGGTAATCTCATCCAAACATACAAACTATACCTCTTTAGAACAGCTTTACTTTGCGTTTGCGGACGTTGACTATGGTGGGGCCAACACGTGGATGCAGCATAATAATATTAGTAGGTACTTACCCTACTGGAACGGTTTATAGCCCTAACTCATAAGTAGGTAGGTACTTACCTATTTTACTTTATTTAGGTACCTTACCTTCCATACCCCCTATGTATGTGTTGGCGAATGAACGCACACAACTGGCGCTCTGTGCTAGTTCAATCTAAATAGGTATATGCGTTCATTCCTTATAAATTCTGGGCCAAATAAGTAGGTATTTAGAGTTTTTGTCAGTATAGATAATCACCTATGTACCTAGGTACATAACTACTGGTTTTCAGGATATTCATAAAGTTACAGCTTGAAAAAAAGGGAGGGCGTCACTTCTCCGATAATAAACCATACGAGTATGATAAATATTTTAGTTCCGGTCAAGACTTTTTTGTGAATATCATAATTTGGTTAGAATACTTAAGTTTGCATCAATCTACCTATATATTAGGTTGGGGAAAAAGTCTTTTCGCATTATTGTATGTATGAACTTGTAATAAAATATCTTTGGCTATACTATTTGTATCGGGATGGTTTTGGTATCATTAAAAGTTTAAATTTTAAAGAAGATAATTCCAAATTCAAATTAGGAAAATGTGTGATTTTTATTTGTTTTTCGTACTGTTAAGATGAGTGAATCTAATGAAGAAATTCGATACATTTTAAAATTTTACTACAAAAAAGGTAAAAATGCAACGCAAGCCGCGAAAAAAATTTGCGATGTTTATGGACCTAGTGCAGTGTCTGTGAGAGTAGCACAAATTTGGTTTAAGCGTTTTCAATCCGGAAATTTTGATGTCAAAGATGCTCGTCGCTCTGGTCGCCCTATTACGGATAAAATGGATGCCATTTTTGAAAAAGTGGAGCAAGATCGGCATATCAGTAGTTACGACGTAGCTGAAGAACTGGGAATTGACCACAAAACAGTTTTGGCGCATTTGAAAAAAACTGGGTACACAAAAAAGCTCGATATTTGGGTACCTCACGAGCTCACTGAAAGAAACCTAATGAACCGTGTTCTCATTTGTGATTCTTTATTACGACGTAATGAAACCGAACCATTTTTGAAGAAATTTTTGACCATTTTTGACCTCACACATCTTTAGCCACTCAGCAAAAATTAAGAGAGTTTGGCTGGGATGTGTTAATGCATCCGCCGTATAGTCCTGACCTTGCACCTTCAGATTTCCACCTGTTTCGGTCTCTTCAGAATTCTTTAGGCAGTGTCAGGTTAACATCACGAGAGGACTGCCAAAACCACTTGTCGCGGTATTTTGAACAGAAGCCCCAAAGTTTTTATAGCAATGGGATCATGTCCCTGCCTACAAAATGGCAAAAAGTTATCGAACAAAATGGTACCTACATACTTTAGTTAAATGTAAATAAACTATATTAAAAAATGTTTTGAATTTTCTTAAAAAATGCGAAGAAACTTTTTCCCCAACCCTTGTAAAATTGTTTGTCCTGTCTGATTGACTGACTGTGTAGCGACATCTCTCGCCACGTGATTGAGCTACGTTACATCGCATCAACGCAGAGCGAAGGCAACGAACTAAGTACTGATATACGAAGAGCTACCACATACAATATTATACACAAATGGCCATCGGAGTGTTCTAGATCGGGCAAGCAGAGTTTTAACGCAATCTGAACATAATATAATTCTACATAAATATGAAAATTTGAATTACAGATACTGAGCATAATTAAAATAATGACGTGATTCATGGGTTTTAGATTTTCACATTTTAAGAGGAGAAACGGGCTGTGAAAGTTTGTTTAGGAGTATCGTTTTAAAGGTAGGAACTTAAAAATTGAAATTGTAGCTACTCATCCTAAATATTAGGTTGGGGAAAAAGTCTTTTCGCATTATTGTATGTATGAACTTGTAATAAAATCTCTTTGGCTATACTATTTGTATCTGGCTGGTTTTGGTATCATTAAAAGTTTAAATTTTAAAGAAGATAATTCCAAATTCAAATTAGGAAAATGTGTGATTTTTATTTGTTTTTCGTACTGTCAAGATGAGTGAATCTAATGAAGAAATTCGATACATTTTAAAATTTTACTACAAAAAAGGTAAAAATGCAACGCAAGCCGCGAAAAAAATTTGCGATGTTTATGGACCTAGTGCAGTGTCTGTGAGAGTAGCACAAATTTGGTTTAAGCGTTTTCAATCCGGAAATTTTGATGTCAAAGATGCACGTCGCTCTGGTCGCCCTATTACGGATAAAATGGATGCCATTTTTGAAAAAGTGGAGCAAGATCGGCATATCAGTAGTTACGACGTAGCTGAAGAACTGGGAATTGACCACAAAACAGTTTTGGCGCATTTGAAAAAAACTGGGTACACAAAAAAGCTCGATATTTGGGTACCTCACGAGCTCACTGAAAGAAACCTAATGAACCGTGTTCTCATTTGTGATTCTTTATTACGACGTAATGAAACCGAACCATTTTTGAAGAAGCTGATAACTGGTGATGAAAAGTGGATCACGTACGACAAGAACGTGCGAAAAAGGTCGTGGTCAAAGGCCGGTCAGGCTTCACAGACTGTGGCGAAACCCGGGTTAACTCGCAACAAGGTGATGCTGTGTGTGTGGTGGGATTGGAAGGGCATTATTCATTATGAGCTGTTACCACCAGGCAGGACCATCGATTCTGAACTCTACTGCGAACAACTGATGAGATTAAAACAAGAAGTTGAGAGAAAGCGGCCGGAGTTAATCAACAGAAGGGGTGTGGTTTTTCATCATGATAACGCTAGACCTCACACATCTTTAGCCACTCAGCAAAAATTAAGAGAGTTTGGCTGGGATGTGTTAATGCATCCGCCGTATAGTCCTGACCTTGCACCTTCAGATTTCCACCTGTTTCGGTCTCTTCAGAATTCTTTAGGCAGTGTCAGGTTAACATCACGAGAGGACTGCCAAAACCACTTGTCGCGGTATTTTGAACAGAAGCCCCAAAGTTTTTATAGCAATGGGATCATGTCCCTGCCTACAAAATGGCAAAAAGTTATCGAACAAAATGGTACCTACATACTTTAGTTAAATGTAAATAAACTATATTAAAAAATGTTTTGAATTTTCTTAAAAAATGCGAAGAAACTTTTTCCCCAACCTATTACATGATAACGTGTTTCAGGGTTTTTATTTTAAGGGGAAATAGATACTCATATGAGTATTTTTTTTAAGCACGACTCCACGTGTGCAAACGCGACAACAGATAGTGGAAAAATAAAAGTGTACCCTTGTTCAATTCAATTCAACTTCTTAATTATTACTTCTATGGCTAGTTGTTACAGCCTAGTTCGTATAGAAAAATGTAAGAATAATGGCATTGGCAATAAACTTGACAATGACATCATGTTTCGAAATGACGTCGACATTAAGAAAATCCACCCTGGGCCGTCCGTCAGCTGTACAAAATCCATTGTGTGTATGTGTGCTGGGGTTCGTGTGTTCTTTCTTTTCTTCCGTTTTCGCTTCTTTTCTAAAAACCCAGTTTAATTTTAGTGAAATCATATTTTTAACCGTTTTATAATAATGGGTGAAAGCAGCAAACGTTCAACTCGCATAGATTGGTTCGACGGCACTATAGTTGAAGACACGCGAGCTGGCTCAGACTTCGCCGATGAAGACCAAACAGGGGCCGAAACGGCTTCAAAATACACTGAAAAGAAGCCCATCGGATTCAAGAGGCTTCTAGACATGTCTTTGCTAAAACCTCCAGTTCTAACCCTCGAAATATCTCACCGTCCCGGCTTTTGGAACCTCTTCGACCAAGACGATATAAAAGGGGACATTTTCGTTTTAATTATGAGGATATTGGCAAACGTATACAAAGAGATTGGGCCAAACGACAAGTCGAAGATAGCCACGTTGCTGAAAACGAGAGTTTTAAAGTCTAGCTTTCTGGAGAAATTGAAAAAGTACCTTATTGATCTGCCTAGTGTTAGGGTTGTTGAAAAAAAAATGAATGCTCAATTATGGGATGACGTAGAAGGTTTCTATTTCCTTGTATTGGAGCTTTGCAAAGGAATAAAACGATTTGGAGCAGGCTCCACTGATTATAATGATATGCTTCATGATTTGTTAGAAGCCCTCGAAGTCAGTGCTTTAGGTGTAAGAGAAGAACATTCCGAGAGGTTCAGTGGAGATTTGTTTGAAGGAATCAACTCTCTGAAGTTGGACACATTGGATGATGATGATAACTGGGTAAGTGCTTCAGAATAGCTATTGTTCTATTCCATACAAGATAACGAAATTAATTAAGTAAAAAAAAATGTGTGACAATAAAATATTATGCAAGTATAATGTGGTTAAAAAACAAAAATAACAAATATTAATTAGAATAACTTAAAAGTAAAACTGAAACAGAAATACCCAATGCACCTTGCTGATCCATCTACCTAGATAGTAGATCTATCTATGGTAATGCCATAGATTGTTAACATATCCAACTATGCAATATTCAGCTTGGTCCTGTGCAAGGAATCAGCATTAGATAGATAGATAGAGAACTCTCATACACCAGAATAAAAAAAAACCTCTTAATAATTGTATAAACTAACTTTTGTGATACAAAAGCAATAGTTCTCTTAAACATTTTAAATTCACTGATTATAAGGCTTTACGGTTGCTTATAAATATTAATTAATTGAATTATTTTAGTATCTAGACTGACCTTGATTTAACAAAGCCCCTATACAGCTGCAATTTTCAAACTATCCTTGTAACTCTGTAATTTTATATTGTTTATACTCTTTTGAATTGATGTGACTAAGTGTTCTTTGTGATCCCAAAGTATGAATAAATGAATATGAATATAAGTTGTTCAATGAATACAAACCTGTCAGTTCTTATCACATGCTACAGAGTGTATGTTGAGATGTCAGCTATATTTTCTGGGTAGTTCTATCATACACTCATATTAGGCAGTCTAAAAGCTGAATCAACAGAAACACGAGGTCATTCATCTTTTCACCTGTTGTCTAGGTTGGCAACACACTATCTGGTGTTGCAAGTGTCTACAGGTTATGGTAACTGCCTACCAATAAGTGTTGCATGCCTCTTTGCCACATTATAAGTGAGAAAAAAAATTATAATAGTAATATGTTACAATTATTGTTTTCAGGAATCCTTTGAAATAGCAGAAAAGCCATCCAACCCAGATAGCTTCAAGATTCTCAATATCTTTCCGACTAGAGAAGATCTTGTCAGCAAAAGCAGCACTAAAATCAAGCCGAACATTATAAATGGAGCGTACATAAGTGTGGAGCATTACTTAGACCTGCAGTTTAAGTTACTGAGAGAGGATTGCTTTGGACCACTGCGGGATGGAATATGTTGGTAAACAGTTACCTACTTTCTATTCTGCTTGTCTTGTTTTTTTTCTTTTTACCTGCAATTTAAGGAGCCTGCTTTTTTCTAGTTTATATTTTTTTATCAGAAATAGTTAATTCAATTTGAATGCTTATTTTCTGCAATAGATTAGTATGACTTATAGGATGTTTCATAAATAAATGAAACAATTTTGCACAAATTTACTAGTCTTCTTTCACAAGTACATTTTTTTTTTTTTAATAACTACTAATGCTAAGTTTATATGCATGCTATGGTTATTTGACTTTATATGATTTCGGAAATTGTGACAAAAATAATCATAATTATGCCCAAGTTTTGATTCAGTCTGAGATTTTTTCTAGAATATGGCCTTTTACAATTGTATGCGCAAGGAAGGTCCTCATTATTTTTTTATGTAGTAAATATAAATCACAAAATCCTTATACTACATATGTTTGATTTTTGGTTGGGACAATGTATTGGTGAAACAAAAAGTCTATTTCAGGTAAATACATGGAGAATCCTGCTAAAAGGAGGCATGAGAATATAAGGTAAATTATATTATGCTATGAATTAATATAAATTGAAATAAATAATGTAGTACATTTATCATCACACAGCATCATCTAGCCCCAAAGTAAGCAGAGCTTGTGTTAAGGAAATTACATGACTGATATACTAATGATATACATTTTTTTATAAATACATAGAAAACACCCAGGCCCAAGTCAAATATTTGCAGATCAAAAAAACAAAATCGAAAATTCTTTATTTATCTTGACAAGTTTGAACCGAAAATTACAAAAGAGACATATCAAGATCATACAAACATTTCGCACCCCCGGTGCAACAGTGGCACAATTGCAAAAATGGCCAAAATGACTTAAGTATGCACAAAGTTGCGTTATGTATCCTTGTATCAGGTGCGAGAATGTCATTCGTGTAGTTCCCATATTTTTTGATTGAGGGCACTAGTGTCGTTGTCGATAAGGTGCAAATTGATATAGGTTCTGGAGTGACAACGTGTCATTGGTCAGTTATGCACGATCCCCTGCAGGACCATGAGTAATCTGGAGCTAAAACGTTATAAAGGTAGTTGTGACATTTTTTTTTATATAACTTCTGCGGATTTTGTGTAGTTGTGACATTGTATCTCCAATTTTGTATCATAGTTTTTTATTTAATCTGCAACTTAAACATTTTATTTCGTAATTATGTCTTTGATTCTCCAATTGGTACTCAAAATTCGATATTTTTTGTATCTCGGTTGAGCTAGAGCTGTTGCCACACGAACATGATACATGAACATGATTTAGTCCAGCATATTCGTACTGATTCGTAGTCAAAACAAAACCGAGTTTTTGTTTAGTTTATAAAAAAAAGTTTTATATACTTGAATACAGGTGCTATAATTAATGTTAAATGGAATCTCTAGGAAAAAAACTCGTTCTGTTGCTTGTTCAAAAAAGTAGAAAAGTGGCCAAAATATACCCAAAAATGCAACAACAGTGCCGGCTGCGCCATTTCTGTTGCTGCGTGATGCTTCTGCACTGATACAGGTGATGAGTATAAACCCTCGTCTAGCAGCAGCTCCTCTGATAGTTCTAGCATTTCCAGTAGTTCATCTAATGACTTATAACGTAAATCAGGAGCCTGAATCATCGCCCAAAACTCGTGCAAGAAATCTGACTCGTAACTATATTTGGAAGAATAACATCGCAAAAAACTGAAGAATTCGTACTGTTATTGATGAAACACAGAAGTGATGGAATGATCCCAGTAGATATGCGAGGAAAGCATGGACAGCAATGTTAACTCGACATTGAAACACGAAAATCACAAATATTGTGATAGATAAATAGATAGATAGATAAATCATTTATTTGCAACTACGTATTAATAAGGTATATAACTAAGATGGTTACACTGCTGATGAGGTAAGTAGCTACAAATTGGGGTAGGATTCAGCATAAAGCGCTGCAGACCTGGTGTAGGTTGTATGTGAGAGTTCAGCTTAATAAATCTATCTAACATAAATGTTTGATAGACTTCGTAGTTATAAAGTTATTTCACGTACAAAGTTACCAAGATAAGACTTAAACTAGTGCATTTCGTATTTTATAGTGAGTAAGTTCAAGTGACTTTCAAAACAATACTGATGTTGATTATGAAAATGTATAAATTATGTTTTTTACTTTGATATTTTTATTTGTAGGTATATCATAAAAAAGTATGCCTGCTTATTCATTTAATCTCCTCATAAATTAATTTAAATTAATCTTTAACGTGAATTAATTTATATTTTTTATTAAATAAACCTCGTCACATGATTACTTTTAATTTAATTTCAGTGCGATAACGTCACAATTGAGGGTGCCACAGATATTATGTTATTATAACTTTTATATTAGAAGTTTTATGGCAAAAATAATAATTATATTGAGTAAAATAATATTAAAACCACGATAAAACCTTGTTACATTGTTATAATTTGCAAGTGTTATCAATTAATGAGCCTTTGAAACTTTAAATGCTTCTCCTGAGAAAGTTAAATTTTGCAATTGTGCCACTGTTGCACCGGGGGTGCGATTTGTCTCGCGGCGGGAATCAAACCCGCAACCTTCTGCGTCTCAGGGTGGCCTTCGTCTACTGTGCCACAGAGCTCGTCATAGTATATAAAGAACACTGCATGAAGCGAGGCTGTGCTGGTCGGTCGGGTGCTGGGTACCTCTTATGACCTTTAAGTTTGTTGTATTTCAGAGTATACCCACAAGTCCGTGTACTCCGTACATACGTCAGCAACAGCCGAGTGGGGCACCTCATAGACATCGCATACCAGGAACGCATAAGCAACCAGCTGGATAGAAAGAAGCTGCACAAGCAGCTGATGTTCGGATCACTGCTTTTGTTCACAAGCGATAAGTTTGAGACGATTCTGTGCGCGACTGTACTGGATTCTAGCTCCGACTTGTTGAGAGAAGGATATGTAAGTATTGGGTATCTCTCTAGTTTCATATAAGCGTAGGCCGATAAACCTAGCCAATGACTTATGTAAAGCGGCGGGCAGAATTTGGATGAGAATTGAGAATTGACGCGAAGAGCGTGCTCTGTGGCGCGTATTGGGAGAGGCCTATGTCCAGCTGTGGACTGACGTGGGCTGATGATGATGATCCTGGTTTAGGCATTGGAGTGCCCGAGTATTGTCTAAGAATGCTGGTTAAACTAGTGGATCGACACAAATTAAAACCATTCTTACCAGACCACTGAAACTCATTATAACCCCTACTGATTAAGTTCATATTCTTTCACACACTTCTCTTAGTATAATCACAGATGCAGATGTCAATAGGTATGAAGATAACCACTTTCAATCAAGGGCCATATGAATTTTTGCCACATTATGACATAAAAAACAGTTTGGAAGTTATCATAGGAAAAACAGCCAAACAGTTAGTATATACATACTAACGCCGGATTGTCCAAGTAAACCCAGAGATAATTTGCTCTAATAGACAATATTTTTTTGCTTTTCAGCTCGCTGTATCATTCCAAAACCCAGTATCGCAGAAGATTTTCTTTGAGCCGTACCTCATGGTGGAAAGTGAGGTTTTCTTTGAGCCGTACCATCAAGTACTGAAGGTGCTGCAAGGTTCGAGGATCGATGATCTGCCGATGGGGAAATATATCGTAGACGTTAAGGTATGATCTACCATCTTTGTAAACGTCAAAATGGCGGTGCAAACTACTGTATTGGAAAATTCTTTACATCAGTGTTTGCTCACCATTTTACTAGCGTTTGGTAGTTATATATTTTGTACTTCTAATAAATTAGATATATTATTATTATATAATTAAGTAGATATAATTAGATTATATTGAATAAAAAATAATTAATAAAATTGGTCAGTAATAGACATAAAGGTCAGTAAAGAATATTAGATATTGAACTATAATATACATAAAATAAACTAAGAACAGTTGAATAAAGAACCTCTTAATTCTTACCTTTTTGAAATTGGTTAAAATATTGATCTAATATTTCTATTGTTATTAACTTTTTAATAACTGTTTTATATTTTAAATTCTGTGGTTTGGTTAGTTGTATTTATTTTTCTTATGGTGTACTAAAAAGTATTTTCATTCATTCATTCACTCTATATTCATTTTTAAATAACTTGTACATTTTACTTTCAGCCAGATACAAAACCACCAGCATACCTCACCCCAGAAACAGTCTACACAATAAAGCCCCCGGGCAAAGTTGAGGAGATACCATTCCCTGTGTTAGATCCAACGCATTGGCCTAACCCTTCATTCGGCCTCGACGACTCCCAGCTGGAAGCTTACAAATTCGCCCTCACCCGCGAATTCGCCGTCATACAAGGCCCTCCAGGAACCGGTAAAACGTTCATAGGAATCAAAATTGCATCCACACTCCTGCAAAACCAGTCCCTAGAAGGTACGCCGATGCTAGTAATCTGCTACACGAATCACGCCCTTGATCAATTCCTTGAGGGCGTTCTGAAAGTTACCAAAAGTGTGATACGACTTGGTAGCCAAAGCAAGAGTAAATCTCTAGAGGCTTATAATCTGAATAGTGTTAGATCTAAAGTTAAGTGTAAATACTCATATTTGTATGGAAGTAAAAGGGCCGAGTTGGAGAAATTATACAAAGAAATGACTGATCTGCAAACGGAGATTGAAAAGTGCGAGGATAGTATTATATGTTATAAATGTGTCAAACCATATCTGAAGATCGGAGACAAATCATACGAGCTGAGATCGTCCGATGAAGATCCGATTCTGAACTGGCTCTACGGCCTCAAAGATGCAAACAAGCCGAAGCACAATGGTGCGGAGAAGTTGGAAAAGGAATTGGAATGCTTTATGGTCGACGATGGGAAGATTACCACGTGCTTTTCGGAAAAGATAGCCGCAAACGAAATAGATTCCATTAAGAATATACTTAAATGTGTAAGCGATTGTAATAGCGATAGTCTTAAGAATAAAGAAACGAATCAGAAGCTGTTAAATAAGGTTAAGAATATTGAAAAGAAGTTGGATTATTTTAAGGTAAGTTTACATACAATGACAAAGTTATAAAGATAATTGACTGAGGTCTGTAATTTGCGCAAAACTATTTAAGAGCACTTTTATTTTTAACTTTATAAATAGACCTTAAGTTTTCCCCTGTGGGTGCTTTTTTACGTCGGGATTTCTTTTAATAGGCCCACGCTCTATTTTAAATTCTGAGCACAAAGAGCTCAAACATAGGGAAGCGTACATAGATGTTATACGGAACGCTTATTTCAGATCCGGTGTGAACGACCCCTAAGATGTTAAATAGAAATAGGATCGTAGAGAAGCGAAACTCGTATCGATTTCTTGTCGAGTTTTTTTAAAGGTTCATTCTTTTGACGCTTTCTGCATTGTATTGGACTCAACGAAGAGAAAGAGGTTAATAATAATATAATCTTCCTCAAAAATTGGGCTACCAGATGCAAAAATATTTTTTCAGATCCGACTGGTAGTTTGTACAAGCGTGTTTATACAAACACATGAACTCTTCAGATTTATTAATGGTATAGATTATAGATAATGGAATGCTCTGATGCATTATCATTTCTGTTTGGAATTTTAGTGAAATAATGTTTTTTTGTTTATTTGTAGAAAAACATAGCAATGTATGGGAGTGTTAAGCAACAGTTGAAAATGGATAAAGTGGACAGTCTCTACACCCTTACTCTGGAGCAACGATGGCAACTTTACTTCCATGTGGTTCGAGAAATGAAGAATGATTTGTTGGCAAAAATGGATGTTTTATTGGTAAGACATTTTGTTTTATTGTTCAACTGACTCCAAAAAAGGAGTAGGGTTATTTATTATTTATTGTACACAGAGCATACAGATAAAAAACTTATAAGTCATGTACGAAGGTGAGCTTTATCTTAAAAAGAGGTTTATTCCAACAAACCTAGGGCTGATAAATAACGGTAGGTACGAGTTCACAAACGGGAAAAAATACAATAATAGCACTAATTTCAACTCTTTCTCAACGTCTGTATATTTTTATATGTGATTATTACGCAAATTCTTTGCCAATTGTGAACCGCTTTTAGTGATTCTGTTATTTTTATGGGTTGCGTAATAACTACAAGAGTGTTCTCGTATAAATTTAATGGAAAAATTCTACCCATTAAAAATGGAGGATGAAATTTCATTCACTTGTCTACTTGTCTTTCATTCACTTGACCTTTTGCAATTTAGAGAATAAAAAACTGCGGATTTTTTATTCTCTAAATTGCAAAAGGTCCAACAATGCAAAGTTGCAAAAGGTCCATAACTATTACATAGAACCACAGGAGGCATTTTAGTAATTTCTTCATAAAAGGACACAAGAAATAAAAACAAAAATATATCTTTGCTGCTTGGTTGTAGAAGCGTTTCTCTTTTCCGATTAAGAAAAAAAATAGGACAACGCGCACCTCTGGTCAGAATGAGAGATTTTCTTTTTGGCAAGTATCTATCATAGTTCTTTGAAGTTCTTCAAAGATGGCGCTGAATCGAAATTTGCAGGTATAATTTCTATAAAAATGTGGCTTCGTAATATTCTTTGACATAGATGTATGTTTCGTACAGTGACATCTAGTATGCTTCGAGGAACTAGCGAGAACTGCCACAATTAAAATAATTTTATTAATTAACAGTTGGTAGGGAATTGTATTGCTACATATGACAATATAACTAACTAACAAATTATCTGAATAATTTAATTAATTAATAGGTTCTCATAACCGCTCAACGAATTGTAATGCAGTTTTTTGTCATCTTGCATGACTACAAGGAAGGTTTATCACCGCTGGCCACTTATTGGGATCGGGGAATTAATTAATTTAAATGTTAGCACATTTTTATATTTATTATATTCATAGAAAACGATAGGTGATTTTTAGAATTGCATTTTTCTTAACGGTTCAGTTAGCCAAAACCTGAAATAGATAGCAAGACTTTTTATAAAAAGGTTGCTTACCAAATTGTAAACAAAACTTTCAGCAGCAGCAGGTTTTCTTCAAACGCTGTGTTTTTAAGGGTTTAGTTAGGGCTGCGAGGAAGTCCCGCTCTACCCTGATGTCAACTCACAAAATTGGTCAATTGGTAATGAAGCTTTAGGATTTCATCTTCAGGTGTTGCTTAGATGGTCCTTTGCTCCATTTGGTTGCTGTACTATATTATATAAATGTATATATATAAACTTTCAGAATAAACATAACACAGCAAGTGAAGAGCTGTCAGAAGTGTCAGATCTCATAGACGGTGAGGTTATGAAGACGGCGCGTGTGGTCGGCGTCACCACGACAGCGGCCGCCAGAAGACATCAACTCATGAAGAAACTCAACTCACCTATCGGTAAGACCATCCTGCAACTATGATAAACGCGAAAGTTTTTGAGGATGGATGGATGTTTGTTACTCTTTCACGCAAAAACTACTGAACGGATTTTGATGAAACTTTACACTAATATAGCTTAAACATCAGAATAACATATAGGCTACTTTTTATCCGGGCGCGAATGGTAAACTAAGCAAGAGGTATTCGTCTAGACCCCCAGGTCTATGTATTGACCCCCGACCGACTCACCGCGTCGCATCGCCCGCCCTTGGCACTTAAGGGCCGTAGCGTGATGTTAAATATAATTTATAACCTTTCCCATGAAAAGAGCTATCAAATGCAAAAATATATTATCAATTCCGCTGCTAGTTCCAGAGTTCGTTCAAACTCTGTCGCGTTCAAACAAAGAAACAAAACTCATTTTATAAATTAATGCATACACCACCGACCATTCATACAATCTTATAGATTCCTCTCCATTCAACGGTGGTCTGGAAGGGATCGCTTCTGAGCTATAAAACCGCCTTTTACTCTTGCGCCATTGTACTTTTAGTTATGTAAAGTTATTGTTATTTTTTGCCGTTATCTTGTTGTGTACAATAAAGTTTTTTCATTCACTCAAGAAAACAAACACGTCATCTTTATTATTAGTCCTTTATTCTTTATTGTACGAACAAATAAACACTTATATAAATATATATAAATATATATATATTATTAGTATATATTATTGTGGTTTCAGTGATCGTGGAGGAAGCGGCGGAAGTTTTGGAGGCGCATATCGTGGCGTCGCTGACACATCAGTGCCAGCATCTCATACTCATCGGTAAATAACTCCCGTTTTTTTTTTCCTTTTATTCCGATGTAGTGTAGGGCTCCCCAACCTTTTTACCACCTGACTTCATATAACGGGAATGATAAGCAGTCCGATATGAAATTTTACGCCTCATTTTTTCACACATGGCGGGGGATTTTTTCGTAAAATGTATATGGGAAGACTTTTGAAGTATACCTACCTTACCAATTAAAAATAATAATTGATATCGTTCCCAATTGGCGAAGCGAAGATATCGAGAAACATCAAAACAAAAAAGCATATAGCATATAAGCATAAGCTAACGGAACCCTTATAGGACCACTTCGTTGTCAGTTCGTCTGTCTGTCAGTCTGTCCAGATCCTTTTTTAGTTAAAAACGCATGGAGGTATCAAGTTCATATCATATCAAATACGTACGGTATCATGAAGCTCTAAAAAAAATCAAGCTTCGAAGTCAACGCAACTTTTATTATTAGTATAGAAAATTAGATTAAAAATTAGTTATTTCACAGAGACCACAGCTATCAAATGCAAAAATATTATTTCAAATCCGACTGGTAGTTCTTAGTAAGTAGAGATTAGCGCGTTTAACAAAAAAAACACAGGCTCTTCATCTTCATTATTAGTATAGATTAAAAATTAATTGTTTTTTTTAAATATTTAACAGGAGACCACAAACAGCTGCGTCCGACCGCGGCACATTACAAGCTCGCCAAAGATTATAACCTCGAGGTGTCCCTATTCGAGCGGATGATACGCAACGGCATACACGCGCGCGCGCTGACCACGCAGCGACGCATGCGACGGTCCTTCATAGGTAACATTATATAATGCTGGACATTTTCACACAGCATCATCTAGCACCAAAGTAATCAGAGCTTGTGTTATGGGAACTACATGACTGATATATTACTTATATGCACATATTTTTTTGTAAATACATACATTGTGATACATAGAAATCACCCGGAACCAAGACAAATATTTGTCACATTCGACGTGACAGGTTGCAAGCCCATCGCCGCTTATTGGAACACTAAACGTATTTTTGGTTCTAGGGCATGCCGGTTTCCTCACGATGTTTTCTTCAAGAATTTATACTTTTTATAAGAAAATATAAAAATCTGAAAACCATAAAAACCTCGTGGCAGTCGCCAGCCCAAGCGGGAGATGGCTAGGGCTGCAGAGAGAGGAACCCTCCTGAATCTGACCCTTGATTCAGTAGCCTAGAGTATGTCTCTTAAGGATGCGGCGAACGCAACTTCAATTCGAGGCGCGTCCAAAAATCGGCCCTAATATCTCTTTTTGGCTGATGCAAACGTTGAATATTGCACGCCCGCCCGTGCTTGCGCGATAGCAATATTCGCCGTTAAGAATTTGTAATAAATTTCGTGGTGTTCCGTAATACCAAAAATGATGAATGAAAACTTGTTGTACTTTTCACATCGTGTTGTTATTATGTAAGAAGACAATATAAGATAATCAAGCAATACGTAAGATATTGTAGTTTTTAATACGAAACAAATAAGATGAAAACATGTCATTTATGATGTATAAATATGCAAAATGCGATTCATTTACATTTCATTTCGGGGAAGTATTTTGAAAAATTATATTTCCAGCCTGCTTAGCATTAAGACCCTAGACAACGGTTTTGTCTACAGCCGAGAAGACAAAACAAATTTTGTCTCTCTCTTTTGTTTACGCGACAGAAATAGTTTTTTTGTCTTCTCGGCGGTAAACTAAACCGTTGCCTTGGTTGTTCATACTTAGCGCACATGTACCTAATACTATTCGAATACAAATAATAGCATAATATGGTGGAAATAAGCTATAATTACAAATGATTTTGGTATTACATTTATATGGGTATCCTCCGCTGGCCTCTTAAGGTTCACTGACACGGCTATTGTTATTACAGAGTTGCTGGTGCCCACAATGTATGAGAGATTGGACTGTCATCCAACTGTCTTGGCTTACAAAGATGTGCGCGGTATGAAGGATAACCTGTACTTCTACAGCCACGAGGAGTTTGAAGATTCTGAAGTAAGTTAATATAGTCAATAATTAAATCCTTGTAGCAGTATCCAGCGTCGGAGCTTGGGGGTAGGCTGTAGGCATCGCATCATACGAATTCAACAGAACAAAATAATAATAATACTGGTAATTTTTCACACAGCACCACCTAGCCCCAAACTAAGCAGAGCTTGTATTATGGAACTATATGACTGATATACTAGGTACATAAATACATTTTTTTATATATATACATATTATACCTAGAAAACACCCAGACCCGAGGCAAACATTAGCTAATCGTGCAAACATTTGCCCCGCAGCGGGAATCGAGCCCGCAACCTTCTGCGTATAAGGCACTGCGCCACGTATGAGGCGAAATTTAGACAGTCAGCGCAGACTTAAGGCTCAACCGCTTGTAAGCTTTGATTGGGATTGTTATAAATTCTCATTGCACGTCTTTGACCGAGTCAAAAGGTTTGTGAGCTTGGGTTGAGATTCAAAAGTCACCTAGTCAAAAGGTCCGAGCTCGTATTGCATCGTCGCCAAATTACAATGTCTGGACGTGTATCTAAATACTTGATGTCCCCAAAGTCCTACACGCGGGTATGAGTATGTCTGAGGATAACCGTAATGGGGAATAAAGTTGTGCACGCGTTTGTTTACAATATTTTTTACTTATTTCAATCATCGATTGCAGCGCCCCCTAGTGATTCGTGGCGATAAAACATAGCCATCTTTGAAGGCATACAAAACGAATTGCCTGCACACAAGGCATACAAAATGAACGTGAAATAAACTAAATTTGTGCAGAATTATTTAATAAATAAATAAATAAAGTTACCGATATGCAAAAGGGCGCTTTTTAATCAATGATAGACCCTCCTTTGTCCACAATCTCACCTGATGGTAAGTGATGATAAAGCCGACATTATCATGAAGGTCCAAAAGATACCTATTCACTCTTGCCTTGAAGAGACCATACTTAAGCACGAGGTCTAATCTTTAAGAAAATCGCTAAAAAAAAAAATCGAAAATCGAATTTTGTGAATAACTCAGAATTAGGTCCTAAAAATAAATCAGAATTAGGTCCTAAATATGTTCACATAATTTTTTTTTCATATAATCCGTGCATAGGTTTATGTAGGGCTTTATTTTTTTTTTCTCTTTTCGTGTTATATGCGGCCTTTTCGAATAGGACAGCGGAATGGTGGTTTAATTTGTGTTACGCTCATTGTTTCAGGGTATGGAAGACAGTTGGAGTCATAGGAACACGTTCGAAGCTAAATGGTGCGTCGCCCTTGCCAACTATTTGCGTAAAATGAAATATACACCAGAGGAGGTCACCATCCTTGCCACGTACCAGGGTCAAGTCTCCAACATCAAGAAGGTAACGATCAAGACTTGTGCCCTGAGAGGATACCGTAAAAGCTCTTTCGAGTTTCAGACACTTTCTCCTGAAAACTTCACTTTTGCATTTTTGTTTAACTAAATATGACGATCTCTGTGGCGCAGTGGGCGAAGGCCCGCCTGAGACGCAGAAGGTTGCGGGTTAATTTCGTTAATTTCGGGGGAATGGGTAAAGTATATTTCAAGGGTGGTTCCCATGTAATTTTTTAATAAAAAGACCACCCTTATGTGTGAAAATATATGGATTCAATTTCATATTGGACTTTTTATCAACTTTCCGATAGTTCTGATAGTTAAGTCTAAAAAAAAATATACTGATTACTAAGTTTTGTGTTTACATTCATATTTTTTTTCCAGTTGAGTCAAAAGTACGATCTTCTGAAAGACATAAAGATTACAGTAGTGGACAACTACCAGGGCGAAGAGAGCAGGATAGTTATATTGTCTCTGGTGAGGAGCAACAGAGACGGCAATATTGGATTCCTCTCGGCCGCCAATAGGATCTGCGTGGCTCTATCTAGGGCTAAAGAAGGTACTCATTTTTCATATTGAAAAAAAAAATGTAATTTTAACTTACCATACTATCAGAGATGGCCCGGACTAAGTTTCGACTCATTCCGAGAGTTTCAGGGTCAGGGTGACCTCCGCGTCGCGTCGTGCATTCGTTTAATCGTTTAAAACTCGTTTTATTTTTAGGTACCCGTTTATGCGTTTACCTTCTAAATTATGTTTTATAGCCACAAGTCATTAGGGGGCGCTGAAGTCGATGATGGAAATTCATATCGGGGGTTTTCACATATTGTTAAAGAAAAGTATTTCGTGTTTTTTGAACGTGACGACCTCTGTGGCTCAGTGGGCGAAGGCCCGTCTGAGACGCAGCAGGTTGTGGGTTCGATTCCCACTGCTGACAAATGTTGGTATCATCTGTAAATATTTGTCTCGGGTCTGGGTGTTTCTATGTATAATATGTAAATATATACAAAAAATATATAAATAAGTAGTACACTGCTTAGTTCGGGGCTAGATGATGTGAAAAAAGTCCAGCATTATTTATTACTGAACAAAAAAAACACGCTCACGACTGTCTTCCCCATGGTGGACATACTCAGATAAATGATGATCTTTTATACATGTGGCAATCGATTTTTAATTATACAGCAAAACTAATCACCAAGCCGAAATCTACGTATACTGTTCATTTTAAAGAGTAACATTCAGGGAAAATAATTACTGGGAAACTACTTATATTTTAAGGCATAAAAATGCTGTTTTTTGCATTTCTGCAACTTCAAATGTAAAATGTACATTAAAAAAAACTGACTTTCAAAATCTCCAGAACAAGTGGTTTCACAGGAATCTACTGAGGATTATGGTTTAGTAGGAAAAAAATATTCCAATGATGTATAGAATATATATGGCTTTTTGCTTGGTCCTACTAAACTCGTTATTAAAGTAAAAGTATATTTATTGCAATTATATGCTAAAAAGATGGTACATACAAAATGCGTAACATTGTAATTTGCCCTTATTTGCATGTAATTATTTGTCTAGTTACATGCATTATATTAATGAGAAAAAAAAACACTTTAAAAAATTAACAATATGGAATGAATTAATGTCAATAAATAGAGATACATAAATAAATTTAATAAAATATAATACGTAATAATATAGTTATTTGTCAAAATTGTTATCGTTAATAAATTCTTTAGCTGTATAATAGCATTGCAAAGATATATAAACCTTCATTTGGCCTTCATCTCACCTGATGTTAAGCGATGATATATTAATTTCATGCAATTCTTCAGGTTTCTACATATTCGGCAACATGAATCAGCTAAGGTCTGCAAGTCAAGTATGGAGTGCTGTTAACAAGAGGCTGGTGGCTCAGAGCGCGATCGGAAACGTCATAACACTGAACTGTGAAATGCCCATCGGAAGCCTAGACGTGAGTACTTGAGAGCCACCTACCAAGTCCTTGCAAGAGGTGAGGATTCGGTTCCAGCTACGGGACAAATGTTGGTGTGTTCTGAAGATATTTGCTCCTGGTCTGGGCGTTGTGGTAGTGCTCGTGGTTCCTGATACCCACGACACAGGGAATCTTAGTGTAGGGTCGGTACTGTGATATGCCCATCGGAAGCCTAGACGTGAGTACTTGAGAGCCACCTACCAAGTCCTTGCAAGAGGTGAGGATTCGGTTCCAGCTACGGGACAAATGTTGGTGTGTTCTGAAGATATTTGCTCCTGGTCTGGGCGTTGTGGTAGTGCTCGTGGTTCCTGATACCCACGACACAGGGAATCTTAGTGTAGGGTCGGTACTGTGATATGCCCATCGGAAGCCTAGACGTGAGTACTTGAGAGCCACCTTCCAAGACCTCGCAAGAGGAGCGGATTCGGTTCCAGCTACGGGACATATGTTGGTGTGTTCTGCAGATATTTGCTCCGGATCTGGACGTTGTGGTAGTGCTCGTGGTTCCTGATACCCACGACACAGGGAATCTTAGTGTAGGGTCGGTACTGTGATATGCCCATCGGAAGCCTAGATGCGAGTACTTGAGAGCCATCTTCAAGACCTCGCAAGAGTAGCTCGCTTCGATGCAAGATGTGCGGATTACATTCCCGCTGCGAGACAAATGTTTGTGTGTTCTGCAGATATTTGCTCCTGCGGGGCGATCATACTAATTTCCATGACTAATCTATATGGAAGCATGGCATTAGCCATGGCTGGTACCATCGGATGGGATGAATCGTATCACGCTAATTTGTAGGCTGGATGTGCCATAGATGGACAATGCGAATGAACGAAATTGGTTCCCCATTGGACATTCCGTTTTTTACATAACTTATAATCAGATAATTTGTGGATTGATTGCCATCTCGATAGCCATGGGTTAGTGTGATCGCCCTGCTGGTTTGGGAGTTGTGACACCACTGTACTCGTAGTTCCTGATACCTAGCACACAGGAAATTCTGCATCTGCTAGGTGTTCATTATGTTTTAGCTTGAGACTGCGTACATACTTATATGAGAAAATTAAAACAAAAATGCTTGACTATTCCTCATTATATGGACATCCTCTGATCCATACTGAGTACGGATCCGTGAGGCTAGGGTAGTCAGAGGAAAGTCCTAACATTATATGTGGAACATCACATTTTGCATGTAACATTCACCGTACAAGATTCGCCGCTCATGGAACTTGAAAACATGATTTCGAATTTTTTTGTCATGCCAGTTTCCACCTGATGTTTTCCTTCACCGTTCAGATCATGTTTATGCGCACATAAACTTTTCAATTAGAGCTTTTCATTTACGTTTTAAAAAATATAGTAACAACTGGAGAAATGCTATTTTCAACTCTGAAAGCTTGATTCAAGATGGACGTAAAAAACTTCTAATAATATCAGATTTTTTGTTTCACAGATCAAGACCATAGAAGATTTTGAGCTTATTGAGCGGCTGTAAGGGATAAAAAAAAATAGAAAATAATCGTAAACTATTTATTACCAAATTTTTCGATGTCGTATTTGTAATCATTGTAAAATAAATTAATTAATCAATTACGTGCACTTATTTACTATCACTATATTATTTGAAGCATCACTTATTTATTTACTATATTATTTGAAGCATCACTTATTTACTATCACTGTGGAATTGCATTTAAGTTCGACCTAGAAACTAGAAACTGACTTTTTTTTCCCGCGACATCGGAAGCCCTTGTACACCAACTAAATTTAATATAAACTGTCGCTCTCTTTTAATAGTGCTTGCTTTAATAGTGTGGTAAAAACTTTACTCCTGTCAAATTAATTTACATATCGCTCTTCTTCGTGCTCATAGATTTGTAACCAGGACAACTTGTAAGGAAAACGTAAATCTGACTAATTGGACAGAATTAAAATTGTTGTTATCTCATTATTTTGTTACTGTGTGTAGAAGAGACTGATAGATATATTAGCTGATGTACAAGAGAATAGACGCCACTGTGCCACAGTATAATAAATGATACTGACGTACAGAAGACTCGCTCCACGATCACCAGTTCCCTATTTTCAGCTGTCGCGCAGATTAAGTTTTTATTGGCTGCTCGCTAGATTGAACCTTTCGCAATACACGCTGTCTCGACGAGCAGCGTCCTACTGAATAAAAATATATACTTACACAGCGCGGTACCTATGTATAGGAATATTTTAGTACCTAAACTGCGAAGTGAAACATGCCTGTACACCAAGATGTAGGGTTCAAAGCAGTTCCCGCCCGTTCTAAAAGTCAGGCCACAAGATGCGTTGCAACGCCTCAGCGGTTAAGCTGCGTTGTCCCACATATGAATCACAGTGACATTCCACAGGCGTTGCGACGTCGTAATTGGCGTTGCGTTGAGACACTGCAATGCTCATGGTCGAGTCGAAATCACAGCGGTGCGACGACGCAACGCACCTGCAAGATGACTGTGTGGCTTAACTCTTAGAATATGTACGAGGAAACCTGTACATTTACATTTTTTTTTACAATATCGTCTGGTCATTGTATGTTAATGCAAAAGTTGAAAAACATATTCAAGTCTATTCTACAAAAAACGTTGAAAAACCTTGTTACTTGTAAACTATCGTTAGTCTCACTAACGGATGTAAATAAACTTATATATAGCATAGTCATATAGTAGTTTCTAGATAAAAACTAGTATGAGCTTGAATCGACATGTCTTGTCTGTCTACCCCGTAGTATTGTAGAGAAAAGCGTTTATAATTCATAATGTCCCCTCTATGCTTAAGATCATATGTCACACCCGTTGTATCGAGAACGTGTGAGTGATTAAGAAATGTTTAAGGTTTGCACCATTTCATGTCTTTAATCGGAAAAGACTTAAACATCTCGCTATGAATCGTGCTTGTTCCAATTTATTGGACACTATTTTATAAATTATCTAACTTTTTTGTAAGCAGTTTTATATATTATATGTATTGTTTTAAGATACAATTAAACACGCGTGTGTAAAATATTAGAACAATAACCTTCACATTAGCTTGCTACTTGTTGTAAAATTAAGCATTTTCTATATATGTACATTAATTTGAGTTAATTCAGTAAGTAGGTACCTCTCATAATACAAGCTCTACTTACTTTGGTGCTAGTTGATGCGGTGTGAAAAATGATCAGCATTTATTTATTTATGACACGAGACTTTATAGTGTTCTTTTTAATCCTTCCTCACCATCTTATCTGAAGGAGCGTTTTGAATTTTTACACTACGCGCATGCGAAACCTTCGCTCCTCCGAATCTCTACAACTTCATACTCCTGTCCATAGTTCACAATTTTATAGTAATTCCTTTACGGTACAAGCTGTACGACTATGGAACGCCCTACCTCTTTCTATTAGAACATCAATATTTCTCGCTATTTTTAAAGTTATGGTATACAACCATTTCCTTTCCATGTCTCAGAGTTGCTAGTTAATCGTTACATACTTATTATCTCACATTATTATTATTTGTATGTGTATTATATAGGATATGTAAATATGTTATTTATGTAGGTATTTATTATTATTAATATTATATTTTAATATATGTTTACTTGTACACCGCCGTCTTTTGATTCCATTTTATCCTGTCCATCCTAAGGTTGTCTGGAAGAGATCGCTTTAAGCGATAAGACCGCCCAGAGTAACTCTTATATATTTTTTTTTAATTCCTGTGTTTTTGTATTTTACTTTGGTGTGCAAAAAAGAGTTTATCTATCTATCTTTTACTTTTTTCAAGTTAATACATGGCAGCAGTCGCGTGACCTTTCCACAGCTAATGTCATTTCCATACAATTCTACCTTTCCGCAGGCGTTAACGCCAACAGAAAGTGATATTTGTCTAGACAAATAAAGTCTATAAAAAATATTGAAGCATTGAATTGTATGGGAATGACATTAGCTGTGGAAATATTACGTGACTAATTTCCACAGCTAATGTCATTCCCATACGCGTAAAATTTGCGTGAAAGGAAAACTAAGCGTGAGGTATTTGTCTGGAAATGGTTAGTAGCTAAAACATTATTATGGATTACAAAATACTATAATATTCCAAAAATTTCACCTCGGCTTGACGCAAACCCGCGACCGCCCGCTTGGTACGCGGGGGCTATACCAACTAAGCCATGAAATCGTTACCAGCTGGTCTAAATTCTTGATATCTTTCGGCTCGAAGCGCCGAGGCTTCGCCTACAGGGGAAACTGCCGATGACTAAAGTTACATTTAGTACAATTGATATTGGGATAATATATTTTTTGTGATTTCCCTTGAGTGTGGGTTAACAATTTAAAAACCAAATAAGTTTTGTTTGGATTTTTTTGTTTAACATAGGTACACATTAAACTAACAGACGGAATAATCTACAAAAGTACGATGCATAACAGACTGTAGACACAGTACAGTCGGCAACAGAAGTAAATTATTAATTTAGAAAAGAGGTTTTAGAAGAGTTTGTTTGATTTTGAGAAGGAAACTATATATATTTTTTTACTTTTTTGTTTCAATCAAATCATATTATTTATTGTTTATGGAAATAAATAATACGATTTGTTTGATGTTTGACAAAGCATTTAAACATCCTCTTAATTACTAAAGTTATTAGTAAAAATGTAACAAATGAAATGACATCATTTTATAATAGACTGATGAATCAGATTTGTTTGTGGTAGTTTCGTCTCAAATAATGATATGTTTTTTTTTATTTTACAATTATAAGGTCCGTGTACAGCCGCTTAAGAATATTATGTACTTACCTAAGCAACGAAACCAAGTGTTCTCTGTGTTCCAAAGGCAAATAAATGACATTACTAGACTATAAATAAACGGTGACCTTAGATTACAAATAGTTATGGGCCAAGGTGGAACTTCAAATGTAGCCCAACATTTTGAATTGAAGACTAAAGGCTACAGAAATATTTGATCACTTTTGTCGCTGACCATACCAACTATTTCAAAACGTGTCGAACTAATTTTATAAAACATCGCTTGCTTAAGTCTACGTATCACAAAATTTAAAATAAATTAACATACTTCGTATTAACAGGTTATACTAATTAACATTGTCATCACATTTAGAATGCGATGTTTCGGAATCCAAATTAAAACAAATTAGGAGGGCTCATCCATGAATCTCTTTTCATACATAAATACTACTTCAAACCCAACAGTGTGAATTGAATTAGAGCTATTGCTGAATTGAATTGCAGTGCTACCAAATTAGGTAGGCGGCCCGTCAGAAAAATCGACGAACAAGTCACAATTCAATTAGCTGTATTTGCAATACCTAACTGATCTGTGATTGACCTTTTTAATGGTATGGAGCTTTATAAAGGGATCATCCTTAAAGTACGTCACAAAATATGTGACGTCACACTATTAAATATCGAATCCTAAAATCGTTTATAGCAGTTGAATTGAAAAATGAAATATTTTGGGGAGTTTATTAAAAAACATTATTTTAAACCATCAAAGCACCACTCTTTTAGGCTTGGGGGCCGTTCAAATATTACGTAAGCAGATTTATTACAATTATTTACCCCCCCATCCCCCTTGTCAGCAAAAGTAAGCAAAGCTCTTACCCCTTCCCCCTATGCTTACGTAAACATTTTTCAATTATAAATGTATCTTTTTTTATTTATGATTATAATGTTGTATTTATAATTTCAAAAATAAGAATAGATTTAGGAATAGATCTAGTTCCTTGTCGGACTTTGCTTGTAATTTATAATTTCGCCACACTTCGTTAACCAACTTTTGTACATTTTGTACTTTCGTACTTGTATGAGATTTTTTAAAACTTTCAAAAAATTTTTGGTATAACTTGGATTTGTCTATTTGAAACGACATCTTATTTAAACGTCAAACTTTGGCTAATGGAATCAATGGTAACACAAATGTTAACTTGCTTTGCTATGCTTACAATACGTCTACGCGCTATAGTATCCAAACAAAACAATACACTGACAGAGGAAATTTAGACAAGTGAATAGCGCGCGGTAATTCCCCTAATCGGTTCTAAAGCGAGTGCCTAAACGTATGCATTACTTGCGGGAATCCTCGAAAATGCGTTTCGTTTTCAAGCATAGATAATGTGAGGGTTGCCATTCGTGTAAAAAAGTAAATAACTACCGATGACGTAATCATCATCTAGACTCCCCTACCCCCCCATGTCATCCAAAATAAGCAAAACAAAGACCCCTCCGCCCCCCAATAGTGCTTACGTAATACTTGAACGGCCCCTTGAAGTACGTTTGAATGAAAAGAGGGCATGATGTGACGTCTCTATTGTGGCTTGTCATACCCGCTATAGAACAATAAAATTGTGTTAAAAACGTCGTGAATTGTGATACAACAATGCTCAAAGCGTTAATTAGTATCATCATCCAGCAGAAGTTCACTGCTGGATATAGTCCACTTAATCGACCTCTGTGGCTCGGGTCCGATTGCGGGACATAGTATTTGTATGATCTGCAAATATTTGTTCCTAGTTTACTCATCGTTTCTGATGCCTACGACACAAGAGTTCCTAGTGTGAAATTCAAAACTACACTCGTGAGCAAAAAAATCGCTATATAAGTTAATTTTAAATAAAATTAATATTTTGACGAAATATTAAGCTGGTATTTTTTGTACTGTTAATTATCACCTTTTTTCATTGTTTAAGACTCCTTCTCATTCAATATTTTTTTCTATACCAAAAAATAATAATAAATAACAAAAAAAAACATTTTAAAGCTAAAACTAACAGCTAGAATGAAACCGCGAGCGTGCGTCCTGAGTCGATTTTTTTGCTCACGAGTGTAAAGAATGCAACCATTAACGGAATTAAGCCGCAGTTAATGTGATAAATCTATCGGGTCTTACAAGTTAAAACTGCGTCTCCCAGCTGCAACAATGACAGCAAAGCCACATCAAGCATCTTATTTCCTACCACAAATCAAACTAATATCCCATTTCTATGAAATCCTCTACATAACTTAAGATATTTTCTGGATTTTCTAAGTGAACATGGTGCGTTCCTTCCACTTCAAAGTATTCGACGTACGTTACCTCTTTCAGTGCATCTATTATTTCTGTATAGTAGTTTAATTTCTCCCATTTCTGTCCTGGAACAGCTCGTATATTCAGCACTTTGCACCTGACTTTGTTAGCATATTCCAAAGCAGTATCTAGGGACATCATTGCCAGTCCAGAAACTTTAAGCTTCGGGTCTCTTTTGAAGAAATAACCCTTCTTCTTCATATGCGCGGGAGTGGGAGACATTCCTCGCTTCATAAGCACGCGACAATTATCCCTTGAAACGGACCCCTTGTACGCATCATGGACGATATCTATCATTTCATTGTATTCGTAGCAAGGGATCTTATGTTCAGGCAAGTTCTCGTATTGCAGCATTTTGTCTATACTCATTCCTGTGTTTTTGACCATTACGGAGGGCTCTCTCACCGCTGGGCTGGCGATATCTACGCAAATAATTTTATCCACGTCATCAGGGAAGGATGCCGCGTACATGAAGCTAAGTGCTCCACCGAGGGAATGTCCCATCAGCGTTATTTGTTTCCATTTGAAGTACTTCACTATCCTCCTTATCAGGACTATACCGTCCCAAAATATATAATAGATCATGCCTTCAGGATAAAACGATGAGTTCCCATGTCCAGGCAAATCTATGCAGAGCACGGAGGTAGTGACGGGTAGTTGCGGTATGAGGTTGTCCCAGGTACCAGCGTTGTCCTGCCAACCGTGGATGGCTATGATTGGTTGCTTGTCTCTGGGACCCCACCATCGGCCGGCGACGTGGCCCCAGGGTACGGGGATTTCTACTTCTTCCACTTTGTAGCCGGGCGGTAAGTCTGGAAGAATATAAATGTTGAAATATGCATAATTACAAAACTTTAAGTAGTTCAAAATGTTAGAAAAACCACCGTTGTTTATCAATTTCTCTCACAAACGATGAATTTAGACCCCGGCGAACGTACTCTGACCAAATTGGAGATGTTCTGGAAAAAGGTCAGGTCAAGAGTACCCTAAACCGGCGAACATGTATGAAGAATGTCATGAGAGTGAATGAAGCAAAAGAGGTATGTCAGGATCGTAGCAAATGGAAATCCGTAGTCTCTGCCTACCCCTCCGGGAAACAGGCGTGAGTTTATGTATGTATGTACGATGAATTTTCGAAAATATTTTAATCACAGACCAGTTAAAGTAAGTACCAGTTTACTTTAACTGGTATGTGCTTTAATGATACATTTTATCAATTTATATTGGTCGAAAGTGTATTTTCATCGATAACATTATCATTTATAATGTGCCTCAGAGAATTAGAAGGGTCTGTGATATATCTAGGTAAAGGAAGGTACCTACTGATGACACATTGTTTGGATTCAGTGCTAGATTGGCGTTAGGCATTTATAATCATGCTCTGAATAGTCATGACGTCTTTCGCAAGAACATGGCAAGGTGCTTTATTATTTTATAATCGTATGATGACGCTCCGGTTATCGCAAATTATAAAGTCACTAGGTATTAAGTGATTAGCATATAGGGACGTTTAACTCTACTAAATATAAACCTATGTATAGAAAATTACATAACGTTTTACTTTTGTGTTCAAGCAAGAAATACAAATCGAGATTTATGAAGCTGGTTTCCTTTAGATAGGTAATTGTCATAATTTTCCTCGGGTAAAACCATAATGGAAGTAATTTTCCCCTCCCACGCAACGGAATAAACTGAAAAGTAGAATTAGCGATTCTTGAGTTTCTTACACTTGTTTCGACAATTGTGTTGACCGACAAGCCACCAAATTAATTATTAATGTATAATAGTAGACTAGTAGAGTACCTTATGTACTCGTTACCGAGTAACGAATACGTATGGTATTCGTAACGTTACTCAAAAAAAAACATTTCGTTATTCGCATTTGTCGTATAGAATTATGTCGGTTTGATACAAATTACGAACAATGACATACTGTACGCGACTCGATGCGATGCTTCATGCTAGTGATTGATTGTATCAAAAGTTACAAGTAACGTAACGATGCGATAGTACAAGATAACGAGTACTGATTGTTTTAGTAACGAATGCATACCGGTACAAAATTTCTCGTTACTTTTACAGCTCTACAAACTAACGACGAGTTATAAACGAAATAGCTTATAACTTGGTTCTCAGTTAATGTTTGACCTAATTCACTATTTTTAGTACATAATAGTCATGCAGCATACCTAATTTATCAGACAATTGATTAGTAAACGGAATGTTTATATTAACCAAATTAATTGCATCTAGAATTGAAATTATCGTGATTTGGTATCATTTGAGGATATTATTAGGACTATACGTACTTTACTATTCTCGTGCTGACGTTTTTTTGGCCGTTTAGAGGTATTTCCCCATGAGCACCGTCCGCGACCACGCTCGACGGCAGTGAGAAGAGAACAGCCCCGTTAAAAAAAAGTTACATCTATTTAAGTTTGTGTTCTGATAATCGGTGATGGGTTAAAACCGTCACGTGGAATCTAACTGTTTGCAAAGCGCGGGCACGTACCAAGTGTAATGTTTGGATGTGTCTCTGATTACCCCCTGATTGGTATCCTCAAACGATCTATGCATCTGAGGATAACCATCATGGAGGATACAGTCGTGAGCGTGTTCAATGGATGTGTTTTTACGGGTCTATAGCGTTTACCTTTTTTTATTATTTTCGAGACGTTAAAATAAAAAAGACAAACGCGATAAAGATAAAGAACCGTAATATATCTGATCGCGGAAGTTTGAGATACGGTAGGTATCTCAAACTTCCGCGTTGTTTATAAAAACACCTATTTAAAATTTTATCACCAATATTTAAAAAAGATAAAAATAAGCATGATTTTTATTTGTATGGACTATGGACTGTTGGCCACATTAGACTTTGAACTTACATAGTTCCATGAACAGGGTATGAGTAAAATGTACTAGGTAGAGGTGGCACATCTATCAGTGCGAACCCATTAAAATGTTCATTTCAAATTCAGATTCATTATTGCTGTACTTTAATCTAGAAAAAGTTTAGAACTGTTGCATTTGCCAGTGGGCACACAGATCAAGACCGTAACAACACATATTCCAACAAACTATAATTATAAAAAAGATCTAACAAAAAATCCGAAAACGGCTATAAGTTAATATATTTGGAAAAAGTATATTAGTAAGCTATTATTGCGGTAGTGACAGATACCAAGCAGTGACAGGTAAGCTCACTATCTTCTGAATTAAATAATTCTAAATCTAATCATAAATATTGGAACAATATATAAAAATGTATAATTTTCAACATTTCTCAAAGTTGTACTACGGACCGTTCAGTTACAATTAGTCTTTAACATTACATAAATAGTTCCATGAACATATGAGTAATATTTACATAACCTGTTATAGTCCATGATGTCATTTGGCAGTGTGTTGGCTCTGAAGATGAACAACTGGGGCTGTCAAACAATCTGTTTTCAACAAAACTTAGGAGGCAACTAGACACATTGCGTAAACGAAAGACTTATAAAAAAACCTGTGACCTGTGACTGTGTGTGTGCTTGATATGCTGAGCATTCCAGTCTATATTATCCTGAAATTCTCAGGTCCATTTTACTTTTACCAACAACAGAATTAGCCATTAATAGCTAAGTAAAGAAAGAAAGAAAGAAAATTATTTATTTATCCCCATTACACAGTTGTAAAGTTATAAATAATAATAAACACAAAAACAGGTAGCATAAAACAAAACGAAAACAGACCAACAAATTATCTAAATTTTATTGATGCATGGTGTTAAATAGATCCTCATCTTAGCATATTATACTGCACCAAAACCTAGGTATGTAGGTAATATGCGCCAGTAGGTGTAAGTAGGTAACAACTCCTCCTCAACCTCTGTGGCACAGTGGGCGAAGGCTCGCCTGATATGCAGAAGGTTGCGGGTTTGATTCCCGCTGCAGGGCAAATGTTTGTACAATTAGCCAATGTTTGTCTCAGGTCTGGGTGTTTTTTATGTATAATATGTATGTATTTACAAAAAAAAAGTATATAAGTAGTATATCAGTCATGTAGTTCCCTTAATACAAGCTCTGCTTAGTTTGGGGCTAGGTGGTGCTGTGTGAAAAATGTCCAGCATTATTTATTTAACTTTATCTTAGGATAAAGTACCTAACTCAATTTCATTGTGTCTAGGTAACCAGTTTGTGCTGACAAACCGTTATGTAACTAATAATTATACTGATAATTAATTGTTTGAGAGAACATGGAATGGTTATCATGCATTCACATTGATTATACAATGAAGTAATTGCCACAATTTATAATTAATTATAATACTGGATATCTTCACACAGCATCATCTAGACATTTTCAACAGCTCTACCCCAAAGTAAGCAGAGCTTGTGTTAATGGAATTACATGACTGATATACTACTTATAGTTTTTTTTTTGTGAATACATACATATTATAGATAGAAAACACCCAGATCTGAAACAAATAATCACAGATCATACAATCATTTATCCCGTGGTGGGAATCAGACCTGCAACCCTCTGTGTCTCAGGCGGGGTGCACCACAGGGATTGTCAATACATTATACAATACTTATTACATTTAAACTATTATTATAAATAAAAAAATAATGTTGGACATTTTTCACACAGCATCACCTAGCCCCAACGTAAGCGGAGCTTGTCTTATGGGAGCTACATGACTGATATACTACTCATATACTTTTTTGTAAAAACATACAATGGGTGTGAGTGTTTTCTATGTATAGAAAATACTCAAGACCCGAGACAAATATCTGCAGATCATACAAACATTTGTCCCTAAACTTAAATACTATGCAATTAACTCTTTATATGAATAAATAAATGCCCAACAGACACATACCTAATATAAAAATATGTTTTGTCCAATTTTACAAAACATATTTATAGCCTATAAAAACATGTCTGAGGTCAAAATTTAACTCTAATATAAATTATTTTATTATTATTTCTAAATGTATTTTTTCCTTGTTTCCCGTGTTGTTTTTCTACATGTCCTTTTGTTGTTTGTTGGAACTATTCCGTTGGTATGCACAGGCACAGATCTGGTCAAGATACAATATTACCTATGTGGATTCCTTTTGATTGAGCCCATAATAAAAGCTTAGATCATAGATGAAGTATATTGTAGCCTAGCTCAAACCTTTTCGCATGATATTTTTGTAGCAAGTTCATCCTGGTTAGGTTTAAATAGAATGTAATTAATTTTTTTTTTCTTTAACTTACTTTCTTCCATTTGGTGTCCATTCATATTGCACTCAGCCATGGTCACAATATTTGTATCACTACTGTACTGAACTCGACCTGATCACGGAAGTAAATAGTGGCAGAATTGCTATAGTAGCGATAACACAGGTTGGTGCCAACTGCTGATAATAAAATAATTTTAGTATCTTCTTTTTTAACAAGGATACGCGTCAGACACAGCAAAATAAACAAAACTTTTCTTGCTTTTCGATTTGTTCGATCGAAAATGTTATTCAGGGAAGACACGATATATGCATGCCGCAGTTGCTGCCGCAGACTAGCTTACTATAGATACTGACTGGACAGACTGACACAGTCTGACACAGACAGACTAATAATCAATGATAATGTAACGCTACGCTAAAATAATACCTACGTAGTCTTTTTGTTAATGCATGGGTAGTGTGACATTTCACTGTTTCCATTTTACGCATCTTTATTCGCAAATGTCAAAATTAGGAAATACAGAAAATTAACCTGAATTTATGAATTTACGTTTTTTTTATTAAATTTGCAGTATATCCCCTAATAAGCATTTATTACTTACGATATTTCTAGCTATACACGGTGTAACTGGAAGGGTGGATCATCGGTGGCAGGGCGATGAGTGACCTCAATGCCTATCGATTTAACCCCCCTGTATGTTCCGCGATTTTCAGTCGTTCAAAAGTTATTCAGACTTTTATGAAATTTTGGTCAAAATCCGATTTTAGGCTTAATGTCCCAAGTGTAGCCAAAATGTTAGGTCTACGACCGTAATTTTTTTCTAGGTTGTAGCTCAATAGTAGATCTTTCGTCCTACAATATCGTATTGAGTCGTTATTTGATTTAATTCTAAATAAAAAATAATCTTTACAAAAAAAACCGCATGCTTAATTTGGGTCCGGTTATTGTACAACCATGGAAAGCACAACCATGGAAAGCGCAGCCAGGAATGCACAGCCAGGAATGCGCAACCAGGAATTCGCGACCAAAATGGTCGCGAATTCCTGGTTGCGCTTTCCCGACACGTGCTGGGAATGTCCAACCATGGAATGCACAACCATGGAAAACACGGCCAGGAATTCGCAACCAAAATGGTCGCCAATTCCTGGCTGTGCTTTCCATGGCTGTGCTTTCCCGACACGTGTCGGGAATGTACAACCATGGAAAACACAACCCGGGAATTGGTGACCATTGCTGTGATTGGTTGAAAGCCCAAGCCTCGTTTAGATGCAACTACATAGTATTAATGGTACTGTCCTAGTTTTATAGACGAGTACCACAGGTTATAGATACAATCATTAAATCCAGAAACACACTAGCCACAAGCGCGGATTTGATTTTAGTAAATAAATAATATTACGATTTAAGATTTTTATCACAACACAATGGAGACTGGATTGATTAAAACAAGTACTTGTAATTTACCTAAGATTATTTGATGGTGTCAAGTTTATTTGCTAGAAACAAGGAATTTTGTGGGCTTAGAAACGTGAAAATGCCTTTGTAGGTACCTATAATTTCACATTGATATACTTTAATACAAATGAAAGAGACACTACTCATTTTACATCCTATTCAATCATATTTAGAACTACTTATCATCTATATCAACGAAATAAAAAGTTAAGATATGTACAAAGTTTTATTAGTATGTTTACGCTCCTATTTTATCTATTCCAGATCTTTAAGAGAATCCTAAGGCGATGCTGCCGTAGGATACGTTCAGTTGAAAAGAAAATCCAATATTAGTATGGTGCCGCGTACAGTCACTATCATTGTGCATGAAAAAAACATTGTTGTTATCAGTTCACAATGCCACGATTGTGCTGCCTCAGTGGGTGGTTGCGAACATGCAGTGGCCTTTTTGATGTGGCGTGGCTGCATCAAAGAAGTGAAAAGCCATCTTGTACTCAGGTAGAATCCTACTGAAATATTGTAGTTGAAAACAATGTTAAAATTCATAACAACTACATAATTTGCCAAAGGACAAGCTTCCACTTCTTCAGATGCCAGTGTTTTTAACAAATTTGTGGAACAGGCTACAGCGCAAGGTATCAGAAACTATAAATATTTAAGGTATGTGCAAAACATCACTAATGAGCCAGAAAGGCTCTCTATGTACCATTTAGTGTAGGGAAGTTCCATCAAGCAAATATCTGATTTTACTACAGAGTTATTAAAGAAGACTGAAGGAAAAGCAAGAGACCAGACCGGCAGCAACTTGTGGCATGAGTTAAGGTTTCGCAGAATAATGGCTTCCAACCATATGAAGTTAAAACATGTAAAACAAATGATGTTGCCTTAGTATCCTTGATACTATGGGCGGCAACATTCCTGATACTCCAGCAATGAAATGTGGCAGGGTTTTGGAATATAAAGTACCACAAATAGTACAAAAATGTGGTCTTTTTATCTCACTGGATGAAATAGGTGAGTAGAAATAAAAATTCAATTCTCACAGAAATAATTATGCGAACATGATTTAAAATTACATACAGAATGGGAAACCCTCAGAGAAGTGTTATGACCAGATGCAAATCCAAATGTATGTATGTGGTGTCCAAATGTATATAAAAAGTGCTACTTTTGTGTTGCAGATGTTAACTTTCAAAATAATAATTATGTTATCTACCCGTTATTGTATAAAACAACAGAAATATAGCAAGTAAAATATAGTCAATAAAATACTGATTATTTGTATTTTAGTCTTTTATTTCCAGTTTCAGATTGTTACAAAACCATTTATTAATTAAAGAGTTTTGTAAATTTATCAGGCCTCAAGCTATAACTATGTCATCAAGGTTCTAGAGTTTCTGTTGCTGAATATCTCACAGCAACCAGAAGAAGCTTCTTCAACGAGGGGTGCAGAATCTTCGGAGTAAACAAATGCTGGATGCAGGATGGCAATGTCTATCTACTGACATTGGAAAACGCCGAGTTGTGTCCCAAAACAAAAAGTCCAGCTCGGGGAAATCATCAAGAATTCATCCAGTTTTCGCGCTCGGCGAAAACTGGCCGATTTGTAAAACCGAAGCAATAATGCAAATGGCAAATGGTTTACTCATAGATAGCTATAATTAGGTAAGCTCATATAGTTTTAACTTTATGCACAATTTTCCGGTAGCTCGATCATATAATTGCATGTTATTTAGTGTTTGTTTACCTTTACTTGACTGACAGGACCTACTTTGTCATTGACATTGACAGCTCTAACAGCTGCCTTATCGAATCAATCACATTGATCCAAAGAGCGTGAAGTAGGTACTTAACTGCGCGAGCGCATGTCAAGAGGTGTTCAACCAATCCACAAATATTCCGTTTCACGAATATCTTTGTATTCATCTTATAGACTTACTTTTAATTTTAAATACTTATTCTATAAGTAATGGTATTTCAGACTACGCAGTGTTTATACCAACTTATATTCAAACTATGCCAAGTTGGTATAAATACGTATCCTACTAATATTATAAACGCGAAAGTTTGTGAGGATGGATGTTTGTTGCTATATCACGCAAAAACTACTGAACCGATATTGATAAAACTTTAAAATAATATAGCTAATACATCAGAATAATACATAGGCTACCTTTTATCCGGGTACCACGCGGGCGAAGCCATGGGCAGAACCTTGTTATACATATTTTCAATAACCCTACACCTGCCCGCACCCATGGAAAAGTAGGTAGGTAAAAATTATGAATTGCCATGTATCCAAAAATAAAACATTCGGAAGCAAATCAATTAATAATAAAGTTTTTTTTTAAATGATCTTGTACACGTCATAATAATTTTTCATCTTTAAGGTTGCAAGAAGTCGTTGGCTGAAGATTGACGTGGCACTCATAACATAGGGGAGGCCTATGTCTAGCAGTGGACTTGTGCAGGCTGTTGTTTGTTAGCTCTGGTGATGATCTTTTACGATAACCTATGTACTTATAAATCTACTATACTACTATATAATTTTAAATCGAAGTATTCGATATGATTATACAAACATGTGTAAGTATATAACCGAATCTATGTATAAAGTTACCCTGCAGAATAATTTTAGGTTTGGCTTTAGGAGGTCTAATTTTATACGAAAGGTAAAGTAAATCATGATACGAGAACTGATCCGCCGTGTGCTGACCATGCTTAGCAACATGAGACCACGAAGAAACAATTATTAAATCTAATAGAGAAGGAGTTGAGTGAGGAAAATAATGAGTAGCGTTAAGAGGGAGTAAATGTAAATTGCTGGACCTAATGATAGATTCCAACTTAGAAGATCGTGAGTCACTTTTAAGAAGGCACGTATTGAAATCACCTATGATAACATATAGAATGACTGTATAAGGGAGTGAAATCTTCGAGAATTTTTCGAAAGAATAGAAGTAGTTAACACGCAACGTGTGGATGTAAAAGAAACCGAGCATGACTTTAGTATTATTGAGAATAATTTCAAGAAGTAGATGTTCACCAGTATTTGCTAATAAATGCTAGTAACGCAGATACACTTACTATTGAAAACGGTATATGGGAACGGATATAGATAGCTACACCGCCAGCACCAGCACCGGTTAGATCGTTTCGAATAAGTTAATAAGTTTAAAACCTGGTAGGGAGTACATAGTTGTGGGAAGAAATGGTTTTAGCCAACTTTCCGAAACTAGAATTGCGTGAATATTATAAAAGATGCCAGGAAGTCTGGGAAATGAGCCAGAATACTTTGGAGGGGAATACAAATAACATTGAGGTATTTAGGTTTCGTCAGAAAACACGTTTTCCAAGGTATAAACTAAGGTAGGGATACTACAGAAACTAGTGTCACTGCATATCGATTCAAGGGAAGAACGAGAAAGAAACTCATCTTCATCTTCTTCGCCATCGTTCGTTAAGTTAAATATGTTTAACATAAGGTAGGTATTGTCTATTAATATAAGTAGGTATGTAACTATAAACGAATAGGAAATATAAAATGTATGTTAAATAAATTAATACATTTTAAAACGATTACTTAAAATCTTTCTTTAAAAAATAAAAAAGTCATTCCACATGCCGGTTTGTTTTGGGAGAAACTTAATATTTTAATGAGGCACAAAATAAATTTAAAAAAAAATACAAAATTAAATATTGTGTTGGAATGAAACAATCCATAAAGAAAAAAAACGATAAGACTGACAAGATCTTTGGTTTGTTCATGGCAGTCAAATGATTGACTGTCTTTTGCAACTGTCAATGTCAGTTGTTACAAAACTATGATGTTATTTTGAGAAAAGTAAAAACAGAAAATTCACATTTGTAGTAGACCCAAAGCGATAGAAGCCGGATGCTACTACTTGTACTTGGATGACGTTAGCAGCAGCGCGCCTTGTCTGCAGTGGTTGAGGCTGGGGCACGGCAGTCGCCTTCGCCTTCGGTGCTGCTGCTTGCTTCGGGCTTACGGTGCACCTTGGAAGAGCTTTGTCGTGCACTTCCTTGCAGGAACTTACCCGGTATCGCCGGCCATCAGGACTTAACACATACACTGAGCCCTCCCATGTCTGGAGCTGATAGACAACCCATTCTATGGCAGCGACCAATATCATTAACTTTAAACTCAGTTATTTTCAGTTTCTCAACAATGGCAGCTGTAGCTATTGCAGCATTGTCCTCTGACTTCTCCTCTACAAAAGCCATAATCAAGAAGTGAAGTGAAGTGATTTCGCCTCTGGTAGACCATGCAGAAGAAGTATGCAGCAACGGCTATCCATCTCAATTTGATCGGCAACTTTACCAATGGGCTTGTAGAGCTTGCAAAGTAAATGTTGTGATGCCAAACTAGTGATTTTTGGTGGTGCAGTCTCCACACCAGCCTGTTTCTGTAGCTCACCTTGAAAATGCGCCATATCTTTTGTAAAGTTCTCCATCATCTGTTCCATGGTCATCTTTATACTGTTTATTTCCTCTATGTTACTTGTTTTGTACTGTAAGTGATGTTATGAAATTACCAATAACATTTAGTATAGTTGTTAGTGAAACGAGATAGCACTTCCAGGCAGTTAAGTTAAATTATTAATCATGATGAGGCATATATATTGCAAATATGTAACAGAATAATATATTTAATTTAATTTAAAGATTGAGCTTTTGTAAGAGATGTATTGGCAACTACCCACTTTTTTCATGTTCCGTAATGAATTTCTATTTTATTTCACAAAATAAAACACAGGCTCAACCTAGCACAGCTGCTTAAGTACCTGCCTAACTTGTGTTTTTGCAAGCTATTTATTGTGTTTTTGCACTAATGAAAATTGTTTATATAAACAATAAAAGGAAGGAGCGCAAACAGCATACTAACGAAATTAAACTTACTTGCAAGCATGCAGAGAATTAAAATTTCAGTTTGCCATTGAAGAGGTTTATAACAAAACTCATAAAAACTTGCGTGGAATCATAAAGATTATTATTAAGTATTGAAATAATGATATTTGTGAGTATATTATTTTACACAAATTAAACACTTTAAGTGTTACAAAAATAACAACTTTTCCTGAATTATTTGTATAAAATAACATATTCTCGGCTTGTAACCTTGTGCACGTTGGATATTTTTTTTAATCAATTGTCAATCACACAAAGTGTTTAGTGTTGTTAGTTATTGATATATTATTCCAATTGGTATTCAAAATTAAAATAACTTTTGACTTCTCTGAAATGTACTTAATGCTTTTAATTTAAATACAAAGAAGTGAAATTTTTAACTTAACTGTTTATTCCTACTAGCTAGTCAATAAGTTTCCGTTCTATGCTCTAGTATTATTTATACATAAGTAAATACAACAAAGATATTTATACATCTTTGTTGTATTTACTTATTTTAAGTTAGTACTGAGTAAGGTTTGTGGTGGCATGTGTAAACCACATTTACTTGAATGTGTACTTCTACGTAATTTGGAGAACGTAATTCACCTTCTGAAATTGAATAGTCTGGCCTCACAACTTACAGGTTCGATATGTTGTGCAAATACAATTAAAACTTGTTACCTTTAACCCCATTAAAAGCTCCCATACACATTAAATTACAAGAATAGTATTTTACAACATCTAGCTCCAAAGTAAACAGAGCTTGTGCTATGGGAACTACATGATTGATATACTTCTTAATATTTTTTTTTGTAAGTACATACATATTATACATAGAAAACATCCAGTACAAGACAAATATTTGCAGATGCAAACATTTGTCCCGCGGCAGGAATCGAACCCGCAACCTTCTGCGTCTAGGCGGGCCTTCGCTCACTGCGCCACAGAGGTCGTCAAATAACCTACATGTAGGCTCGCTCAGCTCCCTAATTCCTCGACCTCGGCTACTCGCATAGTACGGTATGCGAGTAGCCGGCTGTGACTCAAGAGGTGCGTGTTCGATTCTCGCTTCGGGATTTTTTTTGTATGTGCTGCAGATGTTTGTTCGGAGTCTGGATATTGTACTCGTAGTTTCTGATAAGGCGGGCGGCAGCGTGGTGCAGAGCGTCTTCGTGCCATCGAGCTCTTTTAATTTCGATGTACAGTAGTTTCAACATAAAACTACCTGCTAAACATTGAAGTACATAATTAGTTCATTGCTTCTAAAATCAAAACTTAATTCTACTGTGGGTCATAAATATAAATTAAGTATGTTTAAGTGGCCATAATATGAATAAAGAAGAGAAAAAGAAAGTGTCTTGTTTGATTGAATTGCTCTAGAATTATTTTGAATTAGTTTCTTAACCTCATAATCAGGCAGCAAATAAATATATTCTATAGTGATATTCATCATTTGTGACACAGAGGACACTTGGTTTTTCAATCATATCAAGTGTACAAGTATGGTTTAATATCATATCTCATTAGTCAGGTAGGTAGGTACCCATAACTATACAATTTAGGTACTTATACTTAAGATGTAGCAAGCGATAGTAGTAGATATACCTATTAGCTAATCACATTAGTAAGACCTAGACATGATGAGAAAAAATAACTGTCTGACCTAGGCGATCGCCAATCAGTCACCAAGAACAGCTGTACCTACATAATTATTATACCTACTATGCTGCTCAAGGTTGTGATGAGATGCTGCCTAAATCTTTGTTCTGGGCTTCACATACAGGCATGGCATGCCTAGTGTTCGACATGTGCAATGTCTGAGGGTTGTGACTACCTCCATGCCTAGTGTAGATTGCTAAAAGGTCTATCTTGGTATTCGGCAACTAGGCTGCAGGTAAAATGTCTATCTAACTGCTGGTGGTGGTGCTACATCGTCTTCGCTACTCACGTCGACGTCATAACCTATTCCTGGAGGAGCTAGACAGGCCACGCTCACTGTAGCAATGTCAGACTCGACCCCCGCGCTATCATGCAGTCCATACAGGCATGACTTCCAGGCGAAGGGTAGAGCCCATCCACGGTCTCTGTTAAAATTCGGTAGACGACCTATCTCGATAGCATCGCGGATCTTGCGAGGAACGAAAAGCTTTTCTCTTGCCAAGACCCGGGCTTTATCAAAATGGATGTAGTGCGTCGTACCTGAGACCAGCGAATGCTCTGCTATGTTGGATCTGTTGATATCTAGGTTCTACACAGCCAACAGGGCAGAGTTAGTCAGAATCAGGATAAAGAATACCCATGACTCCAAATTTAAGCGCCTGACGAACAAAAACAAGCAACCAGTCGTGGCAAATTGCCCCATTAATGATGACAGAACGGTAATTAATATATCAACCCTAGTGGTGTCAGATGATATGAAAAGGGTGTTATCTAAAGGCCTTAATTTTGCCCCCACTCCGCATAAGGTACCAGTTGAAGCGATCATCTCTAGCCTCGAAGAAACCATCTCACGAAACAAAATTCCTGCGCACGACGCTGAGTGCGTCTATGGTGTGTAAGGCCAAGTTACCTAAACCCAATATCACAAAGCCCGAATGGAAAGCCCTGAAGAGTATGCGGGATAATCAGGACGTATTGGTACTCCCAGCAGATAAAGGGAATGCGACTGTTATTGTGGATACACCGGCTTATGAACAAAAAATGTTGGAATTATTGGACGGTGCAACTTATTAACGAGTTACCTACAATCCCACGTCTAGAGTAACTAAGTTGAAGGAGTTACTTCAAGCAACTTCTGACGACTTGTTTGAGCGATTACGACCCATGAATCCCACTTCTCCAAAGATCTATGGCCTCCCTAAAATCCATAAACCCAATTGGCCTCTTCGCCTCATAGTAAGCCAGATAGACTCATCAACGTACAAAACAACGTGCTTTATGGCGAATGTACTGCTTCCATTCACAGGAAAATCGGATAGCTACGTGAAAGATTCCACCCACATCACACAATTGTTGGATGGAGTAGTAGTCTAGGAAGATGAATGTATGGTGAGCTTCGATGTAACCTCTCTGTTCACCAATATACCGATAGCGGATACCATAACTATAATTCAGGAATTACTGCAACCTACTTCAATACCTATCGAGTACATGAACGTGATTGAGTTTATTTTATCTAGTGGCTATTTTATGTGGCGGGGTGATTATTTTTTGCAAATGGAATGCTTTCCTGACGCTACTAAGGAACAGCTTAACAAACTGGAACGGTTGCTGAGTCTCTGCATCATATACTTGTACGCTCTACGCAAGTATGACCACATCACACACTACCGCTCGGAGTTAAAATGGCTTTAATTTCGTTATCGTCGGGATACATACTCTGCCTTCTTTACAATACCCTCCATAATTTTTTCTCTCCTAACTACCTCAAAGTACGTTTTTCTCCACTCTTCTCTCAAGACCGTCCTGCTTGTTCCTCTCAACATCTTCGACTCCTGATCATTCTACCTCTTTTTATACGGACTCTTTTACTGCCACTGCGATCCACTTGTGAACTCTATCCCAGCAGAAATCCGCACTGCTGTATCCATTGGAGTCTTCAAATCCAAACTTTACAAACATTTCATCTCTTAACAAAATAGTCAACAAAACTGAGCATTTATATTATATTTGTATGTATCGAAACATATATTTGGATGTAGGTATATATTTAAGTATGAATTATTTTTAGTTTTATTTATGTAGTTTACTTCTATTTTAAGTATGTAGCTAGTTATTTTATTTAATATTTTTTTCTCTTATTTTGGTAATCAGCCAAACACACTACCGCTCCACTCTTCATTACACAAAAGTTAGCTGGAAGAAAATGCTAATTAGTATTTAGTTCGCCTATGTAGGTACTTGTTTTATCTTGTGCAATAAAGCATTTTCTATCTAAATATTTGCAGATCATACAAATACTTATCCCAAATACTATGTGAATTGAATTTATATATATATAGCATTTTATATATAGTGAGTCAGTGGTGTTCTTGAATGATAACTCCTTAAACTTTCTGTAGAACCAATTTTATTTTAGGAATATTACACAGCGCACAGTGCACATACTTTGAAGAGATCCAGAACAAATAGAATGAGAAGTATTGCCACTCGCTTACCTAGCTTTAAATTATTATAAAAATTATAATTGAATCTACTTAATTGATTAGTTAATTTTATGTCTAAAACATGTTGGGGCCTCAAAGAAAAGACTGAACAGTTAAACAATTATGACCTCACAAGATGTAAGTCCTAGGTACAACACAAATTTCTAGGTATTATTATGTGCTTCATTAACACTGTATGTGACACTTACTTTATTACATGTACTTTACATCATACTTTTTGATTTTAAAGTTACAGTAGTATGTTTACTACATTTTTTAGCAGAATAGCAAAGGTATTCTAAATTTAAAAATAATGCAGGTTCTACAGCATTGCATCAAAACTTAAATGAACTTAGTTTCAAGAAAACTTAAATTTAAATTTGTGATTGCTAACCAAATTCTTAGTCTAATAGGAACACTTACTCAAAAACTAAGAAAATGCTAATTACTTAGTTCCTATTACTAGGCATAATTGGCATCAGTTCATAAGTACTATGTTTTAGATTGCCATACATTATCTAGCTTATTGCCTAAACATGACTATCCTATTCTTATTGTACATGGTAAATCCTGGTTTTTTAGAAAAAATATGGAATCTAAAATATTTAGGTTGTTTTTTAAAAATGAAGCTAGTGGATGTGTAGTATTACAATACAAAGGTGTTGTTACATAAATAACATGGTTTATTGTACCACTCATGCTCCATACTACTTAGTGCATACTCCTGTTCACAGACTTGACATCAGTAAGACAATTTTTTCTAACAATTTAACTGAGAGAGAGGCATCATCCTGCAATATGAACAGTTGCTTTGATCAATGATGAAGCTGATGAAGTAAGGCAATGCAGATTGTGAATGTAATAAAAATAAACCAACCTACCTAGAGTTTAGCTGTTTTATGAGAAATATTCTAATTGAACAGGTGCTGTTAGTTGTACCTGATATGTTAGTTGTGTGACCGGCAAAAGATTTGAAGTTCCTAGCAGATGGTCTCTTATCTCATGCATTAATAGCAGACACTCTACATACAAGAAAACCAAGCCAGCCTGGTACAAAGTCCCACCAGTCCCACTCACATTAGTTTGGCGTTGAATAATGTACACCTACCTCCAATCTCAAACTTGTAAACTGGCTTATGCCTTCTCTATTATTGGATGTCCAGTTGGTTTGGCTTGTTATCTTATTTATTATTCTATGTACATAACACTAGATGTCACAGTCACAGGCTTATATGATATTTAATTACAACGGCAAAGACCTATCGATATCATTTTCTGAAACAAGAACAATACATTTATGGTAAGGTATCTTTCTTTGAATGCTAGCTGGCTTAGCTCTAAAAAATATAAACTTGCAACAAAACAAATTTCATTTTTCTGCTGTGTCGCTGTCGTGTCGGTCGATGTCCATTAAAAATTAATTGTTTTCATTCAATTCAATTCAGTGATGTAGTCAACAAAAATACAAGTTCATTCATACCTACCTATTTAATTTTGAACAGAATAAAACTTTGATGTAGGCACGTCAGTAGCATAAAAAGTGTATTTATTGTGACACTGACATCATTCTCCACTTGTATAAGATAGACTGAAGTTCATTTCGAGCGAGCGTAAACGATGCATAGACTATGACGTCATTTGGCTTCGAATTCCATGGTTGCGTTTTCCAGGGTTGTACATTCCCAGCACGTGTCGGGAATGTCCAACCATGGAAAACACAACCAAGGAAAGCACGACCCGGGAATTGGAAGCCATTTGGCAGCCTTTTCCATGGTTGTGTTTTCCCAGGGTGTGCATTACTTTGTACGGCCTGGAAAGCACAACCATGGAAAGCACAACCTTGGAATTGGCGACCAAAATAAACACCAATTCCATGGTTGTGTTTTCCATGGTTGTGCTTTCCATGGTTGTGAAATCACGGCACCCCTTAATTTTTCAAAAAACTTTGAAGGCTCCCAGAGAAAAAAAAAAATTCAATTTTTTTTTCTACAACCTACCTTAAAAACTACTACCATTCATGGAGCGGTAACCCTGAAATTTTCATTTGGCTAGTATCATGGCATCATGTTTAAAAGTGGGGTTGATAATTGTGCAAGTGCTAAAATCGATATTTTTTCTGTCCATCAAAGGTAGGGATTGTGTCAATTAAAAAAATACATGTGAGTAATTTATTTATTTTTTATAGTAAATGCTCAAATTGGGCTCCATTATTGGCTATGCATAGCCTACATTCTACAAAATTCCTTTTGAGCCTGCGGAACGAATCTTCCTTTTCTCTGATCTTCATTTGGGCCTGGTTTAGTTTTTGCCTCAATTGTTCTATGGAGGAATATTCAGATTTGTACACCAACTCTTTGTGATAGCCCCAGATAAAAAAATCTACGGGATTTAGATCTGGGGACCTTGGAGGCCAGGCTATGGGCCCCCCACGGCCAATCCATCGGCGTGGAAAAACTTCTGTGTACAGACATATGAGATAGGCCCGTGCGACGGCTAATGGTTCTCGTACTTGTCGACGAATCTCTTTGTGCTTCTTCCAAGACTTCTTCTATTTGATCTGGGTCGATTCTCGGCACTCCCTCAGGTCGAGAAGTACCGGGTATGCGACCTTCCATGTATGCGTTACGAACACGTAAGAAAACACGATAGTCAGCGTAGGTCTCAGGTTGTACACCACCTCTTCTAATCAATTGTTCTTGGTACATTCTAGCAGCCTCTCGAGCGTTTCCTTGAGCTGCACCGTAACAATAATACATTTCTGCATATTCACGTGGAGAATATGGCATGATGCACTAATCGCACAGTTCGTACAGTCCAGTAAACGCGCACAGTCTTCGTTCCGAGTGAACAACAGTCCAAATCAATCGTATCAAAGTCCAATAAACAAGCCAAATTCAGAGGGTTCAGTAAAAAGACTGGGAAGCAAAACGTAACACAGGTAAGGGCAGACGATAAACGACTAAGGAACGTTTACCGAAACAACAAGTCCTTCAAAAAATACAATGTAATACCATAAACATCCCACCTAATTAACCAACCACAGGAGTGCATGAGCGAGACAAAAAAAAAATTTAGCTATTCATTTCTAATGTAAGCCGGTTGCTGCTACCTGATAACAATAAGTAGGTTCCTACTTACATTACAATGACCTTAAAGGAGTTAGTTATTGGCTTTAGGTAATTAGGGATTATTGGCACTTTCATCGTTTAAAAAGTATTTGAACATGGTGCCATGATACTAGCCAAATGAAAATTTCAGGGTTACTTCTCCATGAATGGTAGTAGTTTTTAAGGTAAGTTGTAGAAAAAAAAAAAAAATATTTTTTTTCTCTGGGAGCCTTCAAAGTTTTTTGAAAAATTAAGCTTGCGGTTTTTTTGTAAAGATTATTTTTTATTTGGAATTAAATCAAATAACGACGCAATACGATATTGTAGGGCGAAAGATCTACTATTGAGCTACAACCTAGAAAAAAATTACGGTCGTAGACCTAACATTTTGGCTACACTTGGGACATGAAGCCTAAAATCGGATTTTGACCAAAATTTCATAAAAATCTGAATAACTTTTAAACGACTGAAAATCGCGGAACATACAGGGGGGTTAAATTGATAGGCATTGAGGTCACCCATCGCCCTGCCACCGATGATCCACCCTTCCAGTTACACCGTGTATATACAATCCGAAATTAAAAACTATATAAAAATAAATCTTTGCTTGCTGCGTGAATTGGGTCGGTTTCAACGTAAAGATCAACAACAAAGAAATCGTTGAAAAATATACATTGCTCATTATAATGTACGTTTTTTTATACTGTCGTTAAAATTGTAATCAACTTTTTTTGTGTTTGTGAAGATATGTTATGCATGGCAAAACGATAAATTTCATTATCCATGACTGGGAAAAGGATTTGTAGTGTCACAAGGGACCAAAATAATGTGTTGAGGGCAAGAGCGATTGTTTGGATCCCGAGCGTAGCGAGGAATTTCGAATAGATGGGATGAAAAATATATTGTGTCATAGATTTCAAATAATTATTCATTTGGGTGACAAATCAATTTATTCGTTAGACTATTAGTCTGAAGAGATTGATTCTGAATAAAAATAAATAAATTCTATATGTTTAGTTCCTAAAAATAATAGCCATAATTAATTTAGTTATATGTAGTTTAATTATTTTTTAATATAAGTTATAAGTTACTAAAGTTGTTTGTTTATTATTTAAGTATATAATATGTACGACGTATACGACTTATATTTATGAAAAATAGTACGAAATGAAAAAATCCTCAAAATCGATTCTTTCCTTAGTAAAAGTTAACTCGATACGATATTTTAATTGTTTTCGTGACGCGGCGGCGACGGCGATGCGGCGATGTTATGATTTTACTGACCGATGTCTCACGATGAAATCCGAACGATCTGCGATTTCATTTTTACAATTATGTATCACTACCGCTGTGATTTTTAGCACTGTGTTGAGGAAAGCTAGCTAGGTGTGACCAAGGGCGTAGCCAGGATTCGGTATAATTACAATTCGGTAATTCGGTATAATTGTACAAAATGTTTATTTCTAGAAAAAAATACTTATAGACTACTGGTAAGTAAAAAACACACACCAGTAACCATGGTGCTGGATCACGTTGTTTATACCAAACATGTTCAATCGGGTTTTGGTCCGGCGAGCGTGTTTTTACCTCCTAAAGATACCTCAAAGTTTTTACTTATCGTGCCGCAGTCCCGTTTTCCGCGATATGTAGCTCCGTACGTTTCCCTATGCAAATACCGCCCCATATCATTACCCTCCACTATATGGCTCTTTTACGACAAAGTTGCACTGAGCGTATTTTTCTCCGGGTTGTCTCCAAACTTTAACCCTTCTATCATCTGGCTTTAGACCGGGATTCATTTGTGAACCTCTGGCTGGCAAGTACATCCCTATTCCAGCCTCTTTGAGTCTTCTTCTTATGGTTTTTGTGCTAACTGTCACTTTCCGAACTTCTTTGACCTCAGAAGAAGTGGAGTGGGGTGGAGGCGAAAGTCATTACCATTGACTCACTTCTGTAAGTACTTTTATACAGAGTAAGTATCGAAAGAATTAAAGACTTAAAAGTATCTAGTACTTACTTGTACTCGAATCATCCACTTGTACCTCCTTAATCACCTCCCTACTAGTATTATAATATCTGTGATCCTACTGTCAGTCAGTCAACAAAAAAGTGTCATCGTCGCATTGCAAAGAAATTACATAGCGAATTATTTCATTTTTCAGTGAGAAAAGTAATACGTTGGCAAAATAAGTGATGGCAGACAAAAGAAAAACTAAAAAGCGTAAAGAGGTAAGTAGTCAATCATAAATAAACAACGCGACGAAACCCCAGCGAAAACTCCCATTGTCCGGTAGTTGCAACTACGTATTTATTCCCTGCGGCATTTATTTCCCCCGTCCCCGTTTCTCGTGAGATTCCGACGATGAATGTTGTTATTTTTTTATACTTCCGGCATCCCTCGCGAAACCTGCAGTTCGCCTGAGTCGGATTCTTTGTGGTGCTCGTTATGTCGTATAAGTCTACTATATTTGTGTTGAATTCGATATATTTGTTTGGTTGAAAACATGGTGTGGTTTATGCGTAGTTATTCGTCTCCATCGTCATCAACACTAAGCGATGTCAGCTATTTTCGGCATCCTTTGTTTTCTGAAAGTATTTGATGAATACCTCTACCTCTAATACAGATTTTTATAACTTACTGAGCAATGTCTTGATGCCTAGAATTGCTGATTTTAGGCATGTTACATTGGCAATTGATTTATTTCCACATATATATTCATCCCAGGTCATTGAACTCTTGTTTTATTTTTAACACCTTAAACCCGTCTCAGTTCTTTTTATAAATGGCAAACAAAAGTCTGAAAAGTTCAAAAGGACACCTTAATGTCAATGTAATATCAACTGCTTGATACAGGCTTCCTCTAAACTTGTAAAGAGTTCCAAGAAGATCCACCTTCATCCACTGAGTTCCTGCAACCTTTATGATGTCATTGGTCCATCAGGTGGGGAACCTTTCCAAACTACAAAAAAGATAAATAATGGTTTTCTGTACTACGACGCTGTAATCAATATTTTTTAAGAAACTAGAAATAGTTTGTAATGTCAACCAGGGAAAACTTAAACTGATAGTTAATAACTGATGTTGCTTAAACTTTTAAAGCATTTAAAGTACATCAAATTACTGCATGCATATCATTAATGTTTCATTTTTTATTTTCAGCGTAAAAAGGTTTGATTTAATTTCATAATGCACAGATATTTTGCACAGTTTCAGTTTTTTGTTCAAAAAATCACTGTAGTTCAGTAGTACTTAGACTACTGAACTGGGTGTAGGTAAACATGTATGTTTAGTGTTGGTTTTCAACTGACCCCAAATAATTTATAACACATTAAATGGCAAAAAACTGACTTCATATATCAGGAAATTTATTAAAAGTCCAATATTAAATTTTGTCACCCAATTATTTACACTTAGGAGTGGGATTTAAAAAAAACAAAAATATGGGACCACCCATTTAAAAAGAATTTTTAAAATTGGTTTGTAAATGGCTGAATTTAGAGATAACAAACATTAAAAAACAACGCAATTCAGAATCTCCTCCTTTTTTTAAAGTTGGTTTAAAAAGGTGTAGGTTCCATTTATTATTATACCAGAAGGATTTGTGGTGGATATATGTGTGACCATTTGGTTTTTGCCGACACCTGTGTATTTTCAATAAAAACGTCTTCCTCCAACGGGGCATGTTTGTAGCGCCATATTACATGCAATATAGCATGAAATGAAAACAAATTGAAAAGTTGTTAAAAAAGCTGCACTACAGAAAATAACTAAGGTATTTTAAAATTTTTACTCCAAAAAACCACTCCAGCCAGCATTATAGTTGATGGTGAAGTTGTGGAGTGTGTTTCTGAAGTCAGAAAACTTGGGCTAGTGATGGACAACCATTTACATTTCGAAAGACATGTTGCTGAATGTGTGCGTAACTGTTTCTACCGCCTGAGGCTCCTTTATAAATTTCTTTCTTTCTTTTCTTTCTTCTAACATTGCATGCGCTAAGTGCAAGGTCAATTCTTTATATTGTTTTTTTTTTATTAACTGCTTTGTTCAGTGGGTACATCCTTAGCATTGTCCAAACAGGTCATCAGGTCATATAAGCAAGGTGAATAGCAAGTTCACAATGAAAGCATGCCGGTTTGGACATGGCCATAAAAGTGTTTAATAATGTTGCCTGGGTAGGAAATGATAGATTAGTCTTATGTTTACTATGTTCATTATATTCTCCAAACAGGTTCTTATAAGTAACTTTGTTTATTGATTATATTGGGTGCTTGGCCTCTTATGGTAATTTTTATATCAAACATGGCTTAATAAAGGAATATCCACACTTGCCCAATTATTTTGGAGTTAAATAATATTACAAATTTTTGGAGTTGCCTCTGATTACTAGGCATCCTCACGAATCTACTTAATTACTGAATATAGATAAGTTGAGGTCTATCATGGAGATTATTATAGTCTTAAAGGCTTGGGGCTCGAGAGGGCAGCACATATAAATTTGTATTTTCCTTGACTGGATTGTGTACATTAAATGCTTCTGTTGGTTCCTACCTACACTACTCCTGGTACTCAGATAAAAAGTTGCCCATAATATTATTTCAACATTGCAATATTTTTGTACTATTGTACCTAAGATTCAAAACTCGGCAGGACTCAATCCTGGAAAAAAATATGGGTTAATTTATAATATCTTGTAATGTCCATTAACTAGGTAAGTCTGGGTTAACACTTTAAAAACAAATAACCATCGGGGCAGTTTGTTCAAAACATACAAATCCCCTCAGCCATTATGGAGTTTATTGATAACAACAATTTTAGTAAGGTGTGTCACCCCTGTTTTGTATCCAGTGGTGATAAACTGGAACCACTGCAGATCTTTCTTTAGCAGCCAAATGTACAAAATTGATTGACAAAACGTGCACAATAAGGTTCATTGTGCATTGTCCTCATGCCATACAAAGTTAAGAGAGTCAATGTTGATTGTAGAATTGGTTTTGACCTTGCTCTAGAATGAACTCATTTCTTCTGTGGCGCAGTGGGCGGAGGCCGGCCTGAAGCGTAGAAGGTTGCGGGTTCGATTCCCGCCGCGGGACAAAAGTTTGTATTATCTGCAAATATTTGTCTCAACATTTATTTATTCCGACAAATGAGTCCATTTTGTTAGTAGAAACTTGAAACTAGGTTATTAATTAATAATTAATAGCGATTTGGTACTCTAGATGAGTTCAAAATCCGTTCATTGACCGATGACATTTTTAAAGGTTACGGAAAGCCTGCTATGACGTACCGTGGCGTACCGTAGCAAACTTGGGAGGCCTATGTCCAGCCTTTTCAGGCTTTTTGATTTTGAATAGCACGAAACCTAGAACACCTATCTAAATAAAAGTAATTTATTTGTAAAGTTTATTTTTAATCCCCGACATTTATTACGTCTGTTCCAGCGCCCTCTAGTGACTTATTGTCCTTAATGTGATAGAAATCGATTAACCGCGATTCTATAGAAAAAGCCGTTTCACAAATAAATGCTAAAACAGCTGATGATCTTCAAACGGCTGAACTGATTAACCTTTCTAACAAAAAAAAATAATTTTGATTTTGGAGTTTGGGAGCGACGATAAAGATAATGTTGTTCCTACACATTTATTGTTTTCTTTTTGCTCTGCAAGTATTCGTGACGTCGCGTCAGGCGTATAGCCTTAACTAACCCATTAAATGGTACCATAGAGCAACGAGCTACTTTCACCGTAAGCGGCTTCGATTCCACATAACTGTCGCGAATGTGACGCGCGGTCGTGTTTCGACCATTAATAGAATAGCATAAAAGTATTTGGTATTTTTATTAGTGAGAATTATTGAAAATGAGAGATTTTGTAAGTAAAAATTGTGTTTAAGTTAATAAATAAGTAATACATGTAGTTTAAAAAATTGTGTGAAAGTCTAAATAGCATATCTGTTGATAAATTGTGTAGCTCGTCATAGTTTTATCACTGAAAAGTAATGAGTACATAAACTGTTTTCAATAAATAAATATGTATCTAACATACTTCTGACCCCATGATAGGAAACCCTGTTTGGGTATCAGAAACTACGAATACCCGGTACGAAAACAGTACTTATAAAATATCACCGTAGGGAATGTAGATTAGGTGGTTAGGTTCTATTGTTTAGTTGTTTAAGTCACAAACTCTAGATTTTTTAGTGGTAGCTGTGACGTCAGCAGCTACATCAGTAGGCGGGGCTGAAAAACAGCCTCGCTGAGTCCTCGACCTTTTTACTTACATACAGACATACCTTCTCACTATAACTACTATTCTAATTACCTACTATATTATTATATTGTACTTAGACTAGGTATGTTTGTTTTAACCTGAAAAAATATCTGCAGAAGATTCACATTTGTGGTTTCTATACTATTTAATTCGTTATTAAGGCTCGGTCAAACTGACGAGGTGGCGATCGGTATCTTCACGCGAACTTGGACACCGGGCCCTTAGTGTTGACAGTTACAAGCCTTAAATAAGCGAAGTGGCTGTTAATAATAGATTATATTCTTCATAGGTATGTGTATAATGTGTGTGAATAGTGGAGATGAGAGCTTTGAGAAGTATGTATGGTGTAACTTTGAGCGATATAGTGAGGAACAGCGTGTGAAGAGTGCAGTGAATGCAGATGTAGTAACGAGAGTTGAGAAAGGTATGTTGAGATGGTTTGGGCATGAAGAAAGGATGGATGAAAGAAGATTAACAAAACAAGTATACAAGGCGAGCGTGAATGGGATAGTTGGAAGAGGAAGGCCTCGGCGAACGTACTCTGATCAAATTGGAGACATTCTAGAGAAAGGCCAGGTCAGAAGTACACTTAATCGCCGAGCTTGTATGAAGAATTTGATGAGGATGAACGAAGCGAAAGAAGTAGGATCATAGCAAGTGGAAATCCTTGGTCTCTGCCTACCCCTCCGGGAAACAGGCGTGACTATATGTATGTAGATTTAGTAGAAGTTAAAACTGGTTTCATGAAATAAGTTTCGCTGATAAGATGCTGTGATAGACACCCCAAACTTCTAAGCTATTCTTCTCACTTCATCATTTACAAGAGTTATTAATTTTCTTTTTCGTGGCGTCTTGTAAAATATCGGTAGCTATCTTTTGTACCTACTTGACCCAGTTTTGTAACAGAATTGGCCCGTTCTTGACGATTATCTGAAATTCTTGGCGTCTTTTTCAACTTTTATACCTTCTAGGGTAGGAGTAGCCAATAAAGTAAATTCGAGTTCAAGGTCATAAAAAACTTCAGGATTTATTAAAATTGTATGGGTATTTATCGTTACCTTCCTTACGCAATACACCCATTTTAGTTTTTTCATGTTTTTTAACTTTGCCTACCTATCTACGTATAATAACGTTTTATGTTAAATACTGTTTACACCTTTCTGTATAAAAATGTGTGCCAAATAAATGTGTTTTCTCTCGTTCTTCTCTCCTACCATTTTGATTTTCCCGAAGTGTCGACTGTGTTACAACAATCGTGGCCGTAGACGGAATAAGATCTTAAGTAATTGTTCTCATCGCGACAGTTACTAAACTTGAGTGTCAAAAAATATGTCGCTGTGTCCACTTAATTGTGAATAACGAGATACATTTCTATAAAATCACGTGTCTTCAATTCTAATACTGAGTTATTTCCGTCAATGCATGATGAAATGATGACGTAAATCTCGTCATTCATTGACTTAGTTTGGGGCTAGATAACGTTGTGTGAAAAAATTACCAGCATTATTTATTTATTTATATACCATGGAGAATAAGATATAGTAACTTAAGTATTATTTAAAAACTAGATCTCGATGAACTAACACTTATCATTCAACCTCTATCTAATTATCGCAATCACATAAGTATGATATAAACCTCTGCTCTTAAAACTACTTCATACTAAAAATGTGCAATAAAAATGTGCAAACTTCTGGGTATTGAATTTTGTATTTAAAATGTCCATGCTAACTAAGTCGCGGGATTTGTTAACAGCCTAAATTCTTGGGATGTTTGGGATGGTATGATTCGCCGAGGTTGAATTTTTGGGATATTATAAAATCTTTTAAATCTGAGGTTGTCCATCATGGACCATCTGTATCACCCTCCTATGCTCTACGATTTAAGATAGCTTGGGAGCCACATTCCACACGTACTATCTTTCACGACACGGACGGGTTATCTTCTTGCACCACATTCCGAGCCTTGTGCACGAAAGTCAAACTAGATTGTCTTCTATCAATTCCAGGAGTTTGGTGAGCAAGCGGAGTCCGAAAAGCCGACCAGCGAGGAGTACGCCGTCGCCAAATGGCTGAAGGCGAACGTGCCGACAAAGAAGACCAAGTTCTTGAACCATCATGTGGAATATTTCACTGGTAAGACGTAAATGAAAACACTAATTAACACGCTAAGTGCTGTATGGAAATTACCATTCAATTGTGCATTATCCTCCTTCTTACCAACTAGCCTAACTCCTTGAAATAGCCGGAGCAGGACACTGGGATGAGTATCCTCAGTTTCCTCGACTTCATGGGAGTTTTGGATGAAGCAGAGCATGGTTCGATGAGAGTCTTCATCTGGAATAGATTTAGTTTGTGACCTGGAATCAAACATAGGCTAATCGACGGGGACATATTTTTTTTACTTTCATAATTAAAACAGACTTCAAATATATTGATAAAAAGTCCAATAGTAACTTGAGGGGTGGAATTCTTTCATCTTATTTATATGGGACCCTTGAAGTTAAATAACCTTCCCACTAAAAAAATAACCCTTAAAAACACACAAAAATATATAGACGAATTGAGAATCTCTTCCTTATTTTAAGTATGTTGGAAAGCTAGTGGAAAATAATAGCAAACCCTAGTGCAAACAAGGAAATGCACGCCGAATTAAATGTTTAAGAAACACTAGATAAACAATGTTTGTGAAACAATAATCGCTAATAGCAGGTTTACAATAGCTTGCTAGATTATAAGAGGTATAATCGCAAAACCGTCGCTAATTTATCATTTTATGTGATTTCCTCACATCACGACCCAGTTCGGTTCATAGTTCCAATTGGGTTATCTTTCTGTCAAATATATTTTACAACTGTTAAAATACTTAAATAAATTGTATAATTGTATAGGTGATTGAGTCTGTAGCCATAAATTTTAGTACCTACTTAGTTTTTAGGTACTGCATATTTACTAAACAAAGATTTTTCAAGATGGACATCCTCAGATCTATGCTCAGTACCTACTTAGTTCCGTGAGGGTACCAAATAGGGGATAGTCAGAAGCATATCCAAACGTATACCCTCGTTTTTAAACGTATACCCTCGTTTTTAAACGTATGCCCTCGTTTTTAAACGTATACCCTCGTTTTTAAACGTATATCCTCTTTTTTAAACGTATACCCTCGTTTTTAAACGTATACCCTCGTTTTTAAACATATGCCCTCGTTTTTAAACGTATACCCTCGTTTTTAAACGTATACCCTCGTTTTTGCATAGCTTGTTGGAACCTAGCCTCACTTTTGGTTTAGCATGCTAGTTTCATTATGATGGTTTCTTTCACAGTTTTGGGCACGTGTCAATGCGCACATACATTTTTCGAGTAGAAAAATCGATTGGTGCAAGACCAGCCTCAATAACGCTAACAAATTCTTTATTCTTTATTGTACATACAATTATACACTTACAAAAGGCAGAATTAAATGACATGTACCTACAAAGGCGAGCTTAACCCTAAACAGAGTTTTCTTCCAGCATAAATAAATATATATATAAACCATGCTAAAATATATAGATACTATAAAACATATACAGTACATTTTTTAGAGAGACAGAAGGAAACTAAATATTTTTTTTTATATTTTTTTATTTTAAATGTGAATGGGAAACGAAAGTTACAGTTTAGCAATGTCCATACTTCTAAAACTTGGAAAGGAATAGGAAAAGGTGTTAATAAACATATTTATTTGTAGATTAACACGTGCTCAAAACTATGAAAGAAAACATCGTGAGGATACCGGTGCGGTATGCCCAAGACATAAATCTAAATCTCCAAGATCTATCAGTTAGTGTTCCAATAAGCGGCGATGGACTTGCAACCTGTCACATGGAATGGTTACTAATATGCAAAAAGCGAGCATGTGCCAAATATCATTTTTGTACGTGCCTCTGACTACCCTCGACGTATCCACACTGATCTGCGTACTGAGGATCTCCATAATAGGTTTTTTTTATATAATGTATTTTATAATTTTTCAGGAGCGAAAGCAATAGACGCTCTGCTCACGTCAAAATGGGCTACCAACAAGAACCCGACATTCACAACGCGATTGGAAGTCTCCGATTTTCTGCACACAATGCTTCTGCATAAGCTTTTCCATAGAGCTAAGAAGGTGAACAAAATCCCTCCTACATCATATCCTACTAATATTATAAACGCGAAAGTTTGTGAGGATATATGTTTGTTACTCTTTCACGCAAAAACTACGGAACGAATTTTGATGATACTTTACAGTAATATAGCTTATCAGAATAACACATAGGCTACTTTTTATCCGGGTACCACGCGGGCGAAGCCGTGGGCAGAAGCTAGTCTGTTATAAATGTCAAAGTTTGGATGTTTATATGGTTTTGTCGTCATGTACTTTACAATTCTCCTGCTGACGTTTCGTTGACCGTTTCGAGGTCCATATTTGTTAAAGGTTTTTTCATATTGTAAAAACGGGAATTTCAAGTACCGTACTATCGGTGAAGGCACCGACTAGGTTTCGACTCATTCCGAGAGTCTTTATCAGGGTGAGTGACGTTGACGCTCTCCCTCCGCGTCGCGTCGTGCACGAACAATATACAATATGAATATTCTTCCCGTTCCGGTTTTTACAATATACCTTTGTTTTTTTCAGGTCCCAGTCACAGAACAAGAACTGAAGGGCAAAAAGAAGAAACTAGAGAAGGACAAGAGCGGAGATGAAAAGGACGGAGAGAAAAGTCAAGCGAGCGCTTGCGAAAGCAAGGTTGGTATTAGCAAGAGATGCAGGTTCGACTTCCGCTACGGGATAAACGTTTTCATGTTCTGAAAGTTCTGCAGATTTTGTTCTGAAAAAGGATTCCCTGTGTCGCGGGTATCAGGAACTACGAGTGCCCATGGTGCCCGGAAATATATGCAGAACATGCAAACATTTGTTCCGCAGCGGGAATCGAACCCGCACCTATTTCGTCGCAGCTGGCTTCTCGTCCGCCGCGCCACTGAGGTATCAGTTATTAAGTACGCACCTAGTTTTAAGTTTATGGGCATCACATAACTATTATGACATTAAATGACAAAAAAACGACTTAAAATAACGGAAGTTGATAAAAATTCCAATATGTCATTTCATCCCCCATTTTATGCAAACTTAGGGATGATTTTTCATAAAAAAAAATATTAGATCACCCTTATAGTATTAAAACAATTTATAAAAGAATAATCCAAATCGAGTCACAGTAAAACTATCGAAGATAATACACAAAAGATATATACAGACTAATCCTTCTTTGAAGACAGTGAAAATGGCCTTATTTGCCTGAAAAATAAATGTATTATTATTAATTATTTTTTTCAGGATGCAAAAGACGGCAAGGACAAAGAGAAAGAGAAGAAGAAACGCAAGATCCGTCTCGAGATGCACATGGACCAAGTGTTTTTGGATACGGCCGACGCCTACGTGTGGATCTACGACCCCATGCCGTGGTACTACTGGGTGTGCGGCACACTGGTCGTGTTCGGGACCATCGGCGTCTGCATGTTCCCACTGTGGCCCGCCACCGTCAGGTAACTATGATAGGTCTTCAATATATAGAAAACTGTTCCGCTACTGATCGGCGGATCAACGCACAGCCTAAACCATTAGTCCTAGAAGTATGAAATTTGGAGGGTATATTCCTCTCATGGTGTAGGGGTACAATAAGAAAGGAATTTGGAAAATTCTACCCCTAAGGGGGTAAAAAGGGCTCAACAATTTTGTACAAAATAACTGAATATAGAATAGAATAGAATATTGTTTATTTTTGCAAAAAAGAAACACGATACACATAATCAAATAAGAACAAACAGAAATTGCAAAAAAAGGTCCTAACTCAGCATAATACTGGTTGCAGCAACCAGCGCTGGTCTTCCGTTAGAACCGTTTTTTTTTTTTAAACTTTAACGAAAATAAATAAATGATAACATAAAAAATAATAAATAAAGTAAGTAGGTAGGTAATATGTATCAGAGTCTTCAAAAAAAACCCTTAAGTGTGCATCGCATGCAATTATTATTGATGCACCTATCAATTACCTATCCCACGCGAGTAAAACCGCGGGCATCGGCTAGTTACCTTTGAAACTGCCGTTTTTGTATGGGAAATTATATTCCGACTAGCTGCGCCGCGGCCGCCCTTGGCGCCGACCTTGAGTCGCTGTTAAAATAATTAACCCTTTGTTCCTTTTCAGAAAGGGGGTATACTACCTGAGTATCGCGGCGGCTGCCTTCCTCGTGCTGATTATAGCATTGACCGTTCTTCGCGTGGTCGTCTTCTGCTTGGTGTGGATGCTGACGCTGTCGCGCCATCATCTGTGGTTGCTGCCCAATTTGACGGAGGATGTAGGCTTCTTCGCATCATTCTGGCCGCTTTACAAGGTTCGTTATGTTTTTAAACATGGCCTAATACCTATCGCAAAAAGTAGCCTATGCGTTATTCTAGGTCTATACATAGAGCTATACATGTTCCGAATTTTATCTAAATCGGTCCTCCAGTCCTTATGGAGATTATTAACAACTATTGCCCACGGCTTCGTCGGTCTAGTACCCGGATAAAAAGTGACCGAGGAGTCCGATGCTCTCACCATCGTTTGCTCATTCATTTATGTTAGATATTTTTTTCATTACAGTATGAATACCGCGGGCCGAACTCGGATGCGGACAAATCGTCCAAGAACAAGAAGAAACGCAAGAAAGACAAACTGTCCGACGACGAGGCAGAGAAGCCGCTCCTCGAGGCCGCCGAGGAGGCCACGACAGAGGCCGACGCGGCCTCAGCGCATGACCCGCCGGAGAGAGATGAAGCTAGCGCGGAGGCCAAGTATGTCAAAGTCGAGTAGCGAGTAGCTGGCTGCGGCTGGTTGGGTGTTTTATTTATTTATTAATTGAAACCTTAATAGAAACGTCTATAAACTATGTGTTTTTTTTAAGTGAATTTATGTATTATTTCTCGTGCGAGCGACCAAATTTAAAATCAGCAAATTCTGGTTGCTTTTTTATCGGTGACTGTCTGGTTCTGTTTTGTACTGAATCTATTGTGGAGAGGATTTCATGTAATTTTTGAGAATGGCCAGGGGTGTACTTGAATTTAGTGAAAGGTATAGTAATAGACTAAAGAGTGGACTATTTTATTAATTACCTCAATTGATTATTGTTCATTAAACAAGATTTACGTAATACCAATTAATATAAATATGTTTATATACATACATGTAAATTACATGAATAAATTATACATCCCGGTAAAATATTGTATTGAAACATTAGCATACTTAAACCTAGGTAGGTTAAATGCCATTTCCTTCTGCCTCATGCAGTTTTATGAGTCAGCGTGTGTGAAATGCGACCGTTTTAAAATAATTTCATCTCATCTTTCAGATCCAGCGACGAAGCCCCGCTGGAAAAGCCCGCAGTCTCGGAATCAGACTCCGAGAACAGCCAGCGCTCGTCCACGGATCGTGATTTCGAAATGGTGGATCCAGGCGACCTCGAACCCGATAAGGAAACATAGATGGAGCGACTGCTTTGGATGGTATACTTGTTGTTATCAAAATTATTGTTTACGTATTAAATTATTTAAAAAAACTAGGCACGTTGAAGATATCTGTAGAAAATAAAGTCAACACTAGGATCTAAAGTCAACTGTAGAGTCCAAAATCAACTGTAAGGGTTTTATTCTTTTAAAACACAAGGATCATTATATAAGTTGACTTATGAACTAAGTGAATTGAAATTGTTCAGTCAACTGTAATAAAAAACACTATTCTATGAGGCACTACAGATATCAAGAAGTCAACTTTAGAACCCAAAGTCGACTGTCGAAATGTCGACTTTAAATAATAATAAAATAAATGTGTATTATTATCTTAACTTTTTGATTGCATTTACAAACCATCAACCATTACCAACCAACTATTATTTAGAACTGTATCAAGCAAAGTTTCGTTTCTTCATTTATCTTTCGAAATAATTTATTAAATAAATAATAATTTTCTAAAACAAGTGTATCCAATCCATGGCGTATTATATCAGAGACTGTAGGAAAGTTTTTAATAAATTTTAGTGTAAACATTTTGAAAGTATTTCTATCGTGGGTATTTGTCATTAATGTCATTAATTTGTCATTAAAAGTTTTGTCGTTAATGGTACAGACAATTCTGCGTTAGTGAATACGAACGTCGCATAGCTTAGCTAGTTTTGCTTAAGGTGCTGCCACACTGTGTCTCAAAAGCAAAAGTAAAAACAATTTACTTAAATTTGACACTATTTATTTGCAGCTGTCCATTCGAAGAGGGCGCATATAGCATAAACGCGAAGCAGAAAAAAATATATTTTAGTGAAAAAAAAAAAAGAAGAGGAAATTAAATTTAAAAGCAGATGCGCTTTTTTTTCTTTTTCAAATTCACTTTTGTATATTGGAAGATAGTAATAAAACTCTATCGCTTGGTAAACAAAATTGAATATTTCAGATATACTTAAGTCGGCGGGGTGGTATATTTAACTCAATTTTGTCAAAAATGGTAGATGCGCCCTTGCCGAATATGGTGGCAGTGTAAATGGTAGAATATAGTTAATAATTGGAAATACAATTAAAAACGTAGCTTTCATTCATATATCTTTCATAATATGCGACGCAGGTTCATCAGTATCTTTAGCTACTCAGAGACTTCACTTTATTTTAATCGTCATTAAATGAATCCTCTGTTAAGATTGTGTATATGTTTATACAATTAAATGAGCGATTCGCGAATAAAGTGATATACTCTGAGTAGCTCTGAGCCGTTAGACATATTGTGGTGTATTAATGTGATGTTTTTATTACAAATATTTATGTAAATTATATGTTTGTTACGTCTTAGTTCTGTTGACAAGCGAGAGGCGACCTTATGCGTAAATCGTGTGCATAATAAATTATTCATATTAATATTGACTGGTAGTCAGGTAAAACGTATAACAATACGTACATAAAAATAAAAGTATGTTATTTATATGTAAAAATAATTAACCATTGGCTCAGTAATGTTTTGAATCTAGCTATTTTTTTATTCATTTTTTTTATACGTCCTAGCTACATCCTAGGGTTCCCACATTAATCTCACTATAAAGTCACATTTGGAAATGATGGGATAAGCTTTTACTTTTTCCCATGATTAATAAAATATATTAATTATTATAGTGGTAAATATCTGGAAAAAAAACGCATATTATTGTAAAACGAGAATTTACACAAATCGTACTATCGGTGAAGACACCGACTAAGTTTCGACTCATTCCGAAAGTCTTCATCAGGGTGAGTGACTCTCGGAATGAGTCGAAACTTAGTAAGATAGTAAGGTAAGTGAAAATTCTAGTTTAACATATGAATATTTTCCATATGAATGATCAAATTCACGATAGTTTTTGGATTATTATTAAAATTAATTGAATTTATTAATTGGTTGTAAATGTAAAAGACCTAAGGTTTTTTTTACAAATTGCTGGTCATTCTGGTCACCTCTCTTCAAAGACAAAGTTATATAATTTGGTGCTGTTTTGAATCTTTTATACATTATGAAGCTTTCTACATTTAAAAATGTGCATTTCTATAAAAATGTCTATGGTTTTTGTACATAGTCGCACTTGAATCAAGATCCTAATCGGTGTTAATGTTAATCAACAATAAAATAAAAAATAATTAACAAATCTGGTTTTATTTTAAAGTAATTTGTATAAAAATGCAGAATTATGTACAGAAGTAGAAAAGTAGCATAAAATATTGGTATTTTCTAAAAACACAAATGCCCTTACATAAAAATATTTTTAAACAGTTATTTACTGTTTCTGATATGTGTAATTTAAAATTCAACAGAAGAATTTCTTTATGACTTTGATGTTTCATTTATTAAAAAAAAACTAGTTATTCATCCAAAAAATATCCTCTATCCTTAATTAATTAAAGATATCCTTGACATTTATGTTTATTATAAGTCTGTTCGCCTCGCAACAGATTTAGATTAGTGCTGGTTGGTGTAATTTGGGGCTATCAGATACTTACTTAAGATGCCGACAAACCAGGCAACTAGAACAACTCTTGTGACTAAAATAATTGCATAAAACTATAAGTTGCCGCGTTTTTCTTGCTCCAATTCGATTGATTCGAAGAGAGTTTTGAAGTTGCCAGCTCCGAATCCCTGCAAAAATAAGAGAGTATGAAAACGTACCTAGGTTATGTGTATTATTATTTTTTGCGTAAAAATCTTTCGTATATTTTAGGGGTTGCTTTTGATTTCTTCAAATATAAAACTAAATATTAAATAAAAAATAATTTTTTTAAAGTTTAAAATAATAGAATGTCGCTTACATTATTAGAACTGTGAACGCAAAATTGTTATAAGTTGGTAAGTATTTTGCTATCGTTTTTTGAGGATAACCATGTCACTATTTAAATTTCTGTTCGTTAAAGGATATTCTACGTTATTGAATAAAGCTTACATTATTGGAACTCCGAAATTATAAAAGGATGGTAAGTATTTTCCAATAGTCCGAGGGTATACCATGTCACTACTTAAATTTCTGTTCGTTTAAGGATATGCTATCCTAACCATACATACATATTGTTTTATTACGTATCACATGGCAACACATTTTGTCCAACCCCTCCTTAACATACACTCGCAACGCGTGACCGTAAATCCACTCACATTATGATTCCTCCTCTGAATGACCTCCAGGAACAATGTAGGCCGGTCCTGCGTGTTCTTAGTGAATATCTGAAGTAGGTATCCTTCATCGTCATAGTCTATGAGAATATTCAGCTTTTCTAGTAAATCGATGCTCTCGGCTACTTTGACTTTGCTATGCGCCAGCTGTTCTCGGATCAGCTTGTAGTATTTTGGAGGGATGGACAGGAATTCTACTCCTCTAGATCGGAGATTTTCAATCTGGAAGATAGGAAGTTTTTTTAACGGGCAAGCAAAGCGAGTTAGATCTCCGAGTCAAGTTCGACGAATTGGCACTAAAGTGCCGATTACCATACCTTACAATAATTAAAAATTACCATACCTACATAAATGTAGTTATGGTAATTTTTGAATGGTTTGATCTTCATGTAAAATGTGTAAAGATAACAGAAAGGTTTCCTTTAATTTTCTTATTGACAGGCTATATTTGCACATTTTTAAAATAATTAATTTTTAATTCTTGCCATGTTGAATAAAGCATGATACTTGAATTTAGTTCTACGGGTTTCTTGCTCTTGGATTTTATTAACGTAGTAAAACTTGTGTACCCTGAGCTTATGTATCAGATCAGATAAGCAAATATTTAGCGACCAAGTCTCACAAAGTCAAAAAAAAGTCAAAGTGTAGGTACCTAACACGCACTGATTTTAGATTTTCGTTTTAAGGCTCTGTAGTATCTAGGGTAATTTGGAAATGCTAATTATGGAATTAGGCTCATTTCAAATTCAAAGATACAATAAAACAATTTTTTTTAAATATTGATACTTACTTTTTTTTTACATAATTACTCGCTAAAATTAGCAGCGTGCTTAAAGTTGCCAGCCTGTCCTTTGTTTAAAGTTAGAAAAGGACAGAGCTAGATTTAGCGACCTGCTAAGTTACGGAGTGATTATAAACGGTTATTCCCCCTGGGTTTTATGTTATAATATTTTTTTAACTGCCAACCTAAAAAGTACTAAAGAAAGTCTCGCATTCTTTCTAGAAACTTACGGCCGTTATAATATCCTCTGTATTAATAGCAACGTGCTGGACGCCCGCGCCTCCATGGTACTCCACGTACTCCTGAATCTGACTCTTCTTCTTGCCGGGAGCTGGTTCATTGATAGGCACCTTGACTGTCTCGTCCCAATTCGCCATGACGATAGATCGCAGGGCTGAGTATTCGGTGCACACTTGCTTGTCGTCTACTGACCAGAATCTAGAAGAACAGAAGACAGATCAGATTGCATTCTCATTTTATATTGTAAACAAGGCGCAGTCCATTGTTTGTCGTCTACTGATCAGAAAAGATCAGTAGAAGAACAGAAAAGATCAGATGCCATTTTGGTTTTATATATATATTGGAAACACGGAAATTAAGCGAAAATACCGACTTGTTTCGACTCATTTCGAAAGGCTACTAAGGCAAACCTACAATTTATCCATGAACTTTAAAGCTATCTTTAAAAAATCGCTTTTCTTTAATGATAATGGAAAAAATCTGTTGTTTTGGCAAAATATAATAAATTAGGGTACATAATCGGATGTCAAAGGCAGTCCATAAACTAAAAAAAAAGGGAACCAATAATTTCAAATAATATAAATTCTTTCTTCCTTTCATACATGAAAACTTGTCGACTTTCAGAGTCACCCCTTTTGAGATATCATACAGGTTCCCTGTTTATTTGGCAAGTATGTTTAGTCAATGTTTTTACTTGCCTGTGGAATTGAAGGCAGCGTTCATACCAGCTAGCAGCTTCCTCCATTGCATGTTCCGGCTGATTTCCCACCACGTGGTCTATGAAGTTGATGTCCACTATTGGCCTGCAAATCGATTGGTCGAATTCAAAACCAGCTCATTTTTAGGGGTCCGTCCCCGAAGGGACAGGAACGTATTTACTATAACAGGCCCGCGAGTATCAGTGCTATATCTGATTCTGTACCGTAGTAAGTAGCCAGTCGAAATTGCAATTTCTTGAGGATGAAATCTTATATTGGACTTTCAATTAACTTCCCGTTATTGGAATTCGGTTTTAAATTAATTCCTGAAAAAAAAATAATTCATCTTTGCAAAGAATTACTATAGATTGATAGTGTGTGGTGGTACGGAACCCTTAGTGCACACGGCTGACTTTTACTTGGCCAGTTTAATTTAATTAATTTGTTAACGTCTGTTATAACAGTTTCAGGATTCAATATATAGAAATAAAACATAACTTTCCACCGGTACTAAATAAATAATCGTAACATTTCTTACAGAAATGTATTGATTGGATCCTTCGTCAAGAGCTGATATCCTGGTAAGAAGGGCCCCTTATACTTGGTTCTGTCTACTAATGTGTGGGTGTTGTCTCCATACTGCAAAATTAAAAAAAAGAGTTATTTCAATAATACTTATTTAAGGGGTGGGGGGGTTAAAAAAAATGTACTTTATTTCTTTCTTCGTTACTACTTGGCAATAAAAAACTCATACCGTCTTCAGAACCGCCATCCTCACGACACCGTATTCATCCGTCTCCTCCCATAAGTCCTTCACGACCACAGCTCCCTGCTTCCTGGCGTACTCCAGAATGAAGTCCAGGTTTTCCACTTGGAAGGCGACGTCTTTCACGAAGTCCCCGTGATGGGCGACTTCATTGGCGAAATCTGTCGCTTCGGGCTCGTATTGAGATTGGAATACGAACACGATCTAAAAAAATAAAAATTATGGGCTTTCTCGATAGATGACTTTGCTCACGATTGTATCCAGATAATAACATTACTGCAGTCGGGTATAAAGTTATTTAAATAGTGTTAAATAATGGTCACAAACTATACAACGTGTTAAAATATTGTGATCGAATTAAAAAAATCATTTCTTTATTTAACCCTGATTGCTGAATGAGATTTGAGAGGTTTTATTTGGGTTTATTTGAGTGGCAGGGAATCCTAGTGTGGTGATTTTTGTGTGGTAGTCGGGATAGACCACTTCGACGCACCGCCCGCAGGTTTTCGCTTAGCGTTCTTTTTGCTCCGCTTCTAAGGCTCGTAGCATGATGTTAAGCTGGTAGGTAGTTCCAGAGATTAGCGAGTTCAAACAAAAAACAAAGAAACTCTTCAGCTTTTTGATTAGTATACATAAATATAGATAAGTTATACAAACAATATTACCAGACAATCTTACCTTATTCAATCGTATAGCGTGTGAGGCCATTTTTCTGGAACCTGTCTCCAGTCCACTAAATGCCAAAGGTTCAAATCCGAATCTCGTGACATAGTAACTGGCTGCCTAAAATAATGATAATTAAATAAACCATTCGTTTTTATAGTCCCAATTTAAATAATAATATAGGTACATTTATCGTAGGAATTGACAACAAAGTTATGTAATGAATAATGAGGCCCACTCTAGCGCATAGAAGCGAAACTCTTACGGAACAACATGAATTCAGAAAGTTTTAGTGATGTAGTGGTCTGGAGTTGGATTTTTAGTCCATTTCAAGGCCTTCGATATAATAGCTAGGACTGACATCTTAACTTTATAATTAGCCGCGTCACTGCTAATATAAGTAAGTAGATATCGAGCACATAATCCCTTTATAATTGATATGATGGGGCTGAATAGTCACAGTCAGTCAAGTCCCAATACAAATTGAGATTTAAAAACAACTACGTTTGTAGTTATGCATCGCCACTGAGCACTTGTTTATTATGATAATTACTAATAAAATGTCATACCTTAACTAGCTAGCTTATTGTAAACAGATTATAAATTCATAACATACCTGTTTTGCGTTAGACACCCAGAACGTAAGGTGGTCAAAGGCAAGAAATCTACCAGCGTCCGGTTTTCTGCCTCTATCTGTGTACGATGTCTGAAAACAACAAGCAATTTACTTATGTTAGTTCTGAATTTAGGCATTTTACAAAAGGGTGATTGCAGATTTGTAACCCCGCAGTTGATAGATAGAAACTGATAGAAAATGCTTTATTGCACAAGATAAAACAAGTACCTAACATAGACTAACTTAAAAGGGACATTGCATTGATTTACTTTATGCTACAAATCTGAAATAATCAAATCTAAATCTGCACAAGATAACAAGAAACATATACCTTAATTCTAATAAACATTTCCTTCCAGTTAAACTTTGTATAATAAAGAGTATTGTGCGTTTGAAGGAAATAACGTGAGGGCGTTTAAACCAAATAAGAGAAAATACAGTAATGCGCCTTCGGCTATTAGGAACCGACCTGATGAGGCCCCCCTTGACTGAAGTGGTGTTAAAGTGAAGTAAGCCCTCTAGCCGCAGAATGTACGTGTAAACAAGTGACGACCTCTGGTGTAGTGGGCGCAGGCCCGCCTGAGACGCAGTAGGTTGCGGGTTCAAATCCCGCCGCGGGGTAAATGTTTGTATGATATGCAAATACATATTTCTCTCGGGTCTGGGTATTCTATGTATAATAGGTATGTATTTACAAAAAAAAAGTTATATATGTATTTTATCAGTCATGTAGTTCCCACAATGCTGTGTGAAACTGGTTTTTTTATATAATGTTTAAAATTATAATATAGCGTATTGTCGTCATGTTTTATGTTATTCAAGTTGTTCCTTGAAACAAATGTTTACTATGTATTATTCGTATTGTTTTCAATGCACACAATATGTTCATTTTTTTCACAAAAACCTGTAAATACGATTAGTCCATTTATGAAATAAGTAGATAATAGTTAATCTGACAACGGCTTTGACCGCGTGGTAGCCAGAAAAAAGTAGCTTATATGTAATTTAAGGTCACCAACTATACCAATTCAGCCGTTACGAAGCAACAAACATTTAAACTTAATTAGTTAAGAGTAGTAGGTAAGGATTTGTATAATATTCCTCTTTATATACCTAATTATTAAGGTATATTACGTATTTCTTTCTATTTCTGGCTATTCCGTTTTGTATACAAGTTTTTTTTCAGGCAAAATAAAAACCGACTCTAAATAAAGGGAAGTGTATAAAAAAGTCGATTATAAAATTTAATTCCCCATTTTTTCTACCCTTCACGTATACCAATAAAAAAAGAATCATTAATATGAACCAACATTTTTTTTATTGGGTACACGCAAAGTATAAAAAAACATACAGACGAATCGAGCACCTTATTTTGAGGTCGTTGAAAATAATTATTAATTACTTTATTATAATTAATCACATGTCATGTAAGTAAATATTCATAAATTATTTTCTGTATTTGTGTATTTTCTAATAAATATATATTGATATTTATTTTATTTTTATATACTCACCATTTTTATGTTTTTATTGTTAAAATCTGAATTCCCATGCGTATTCTGATTTTCTCGTATTTATCAGTCACTGCTATTTCCCGCGCTAACTTTACACCGGCAGTATTCAATCTATATGTTGTACTGAAACACAAATAGCTGTGAGAGGTTTTATAAGGAACCAGATTCTGTTTTAATATCGGACGTTTGTTGAAGTAAACACGCTATAAGTAAAGCTGTGTTCATATAGGCTCTGAATAAAGCAGTTCGTTTGAAAATTATATTATGGAATCGTTGCGCGATTAGCTATAAATCAACGCATAGCCTTTGCCGTAAGCCCCAGAAACATGAAATTTGGAACGAATTTTCGAAAATCAACCAGAAAATAAAGTTTGCTAGAAAAACATAAATTATATCTACAGTAAAGACCTCTGTGGCGCAATGGGCGAAGGCCCGCCTGAAACGCAGGAGGTTGCGGATTCGTATTTATGTATTTACAAAGAAATGTAAGTATATAAATAGTTTATATCAGTCAAAAAGCGAAAACGGGAAATTGATATAAAGTCCAATATTAATTTAATTTGGCGTAATGAGATTTTTTCATAAGATTTATTAAGGGTCTATAACCCTTGAAATATACAATTCAAAATAATCATTAAAATCGGTTCACAATAAATAACGAAGATATCGCATAACACACACACAAAAAAACCATACAGACGCAAAAAACCATATGCTATTTTGGAGGATGTTGAGAACATCCTCCAAAATAGCAATCCCTCAGGAATAACACTCTTATGGGACCAACTTGGGATTACTTTCTATAGAACAACAAAGCATAATTAAAATCGGTTACCAATTGGCAAAACTACACACAATACACAAACAAATACACACAATAAAAAACATACAGCTGAATTGAGAATTGAGACATTTTTAAAAGTTACATACGTACCTACCTCCGTTAGCGTGATGTAATAGTGGGTATGTATAGAATGGAAATAAATATTTGGTTTCCCAACACGCGTTTACTAACTTTAAAACCCAATTAACAATATCATAATAACAATACGTTGAACCCTTTTTTAGGTTACCTCAATTAGAAAAAAAACCTTATAGGATCACTTCGTTATCCGCCCGTCCGTCCGTCTGTCTGTCTGACCCTTTTTCTCAGGAACGCGTGGAGGTATTAAGTTGAATATTTATATAACATATTTGATATATAAATACGGTTTTTTGCTATTTAAACTTACATTGGCAGTGGGAGAATTGACCGTGATGTACATCAATGTATGGGCCAACATTTTTCAACTAAAAAGTGTAGTTTATCTTTCGATCCGACTTTTCGTTGTTTGGTGATTTCATACCTTGTTTATGAAATTGAGTAATGTTAATTATTTTGGAGAAAATACAAGCTTGTACGGAATCCTCGGTGCCCGAGGCAGACTCTCACTTTTCCGGTTGTTTTCCTTATCTTATTAGTACCACAAATGAGTATTTCAATCGATGTTGTTTCAAACTTAAAATTATATCTAGAGTTGACATCTTTCATGAATAGTTTTTTTCGAAGCACAGTTTAACGAACTTTGAGTTTCAACTTGAGATGGTAATGAACACTGAATCTATTAATATTTATTCTTCTTTGAATAGTCATCTATCTGTTAAGTAGTTTAGTTATAACCAATCAGACTACAGGCAAATAGTAAAAATAGTCGGGGCTTGATACAGTTTTTTCTGATTTCTGAAATAAATAATTTAATCAATGAAATAAATAATATGAATTGACCTAGGACTGATAAATATTTTGCACTCGTAGATAGGTACTTGGACAAAATCAGTCCGAGTTAAGGAACAAAAGTAGGTAGGTATAAATGATATTTCAAAATTTTATAATAGATTATGTTTACTGTGAGTAAAAAACTAAGTAAACTAAAACTAAATACCTCATAATGTCAATTTAGACCAATTCGACCAATTCGTCTACTCGTCTAAACGGGGACGCATTTTTAAGTCTGTGTTGACGAACGACTATTTGGTAAAGAAAAGAAAAAAAATATTTCAATTTGAAATGAAACCAAATTCTTTGAAACTTAACAATAATACTCATAAACTAGAAACCTTAACTAATATACAAAGTTGCTCTGGTCTTACATGAATCCAATCGATACAGGTAACTGTGGAAGTGTGGACTACAGACAAGTAGGTATACTACAAGCTAGTATCTGACCTAATACAGGGTGCCCATGAAATAACTAGTGTAACACTGAAATCGACCAGTAAATCTAACCCTAAGGTGATACCGCGGTCACAGATATTATGCGGTGGCGCGATGGTGTGGTTCGAACTTGTTTGTGCCAAGCCTCCATCGCACAGTGGTCTAAAGCAACGCCGATTAGACAAAAATAATGACAGTAAAAACATGCTTTCAACTTTTTTTATCATGATATATGTACATTCTCAGACACATACTCGCCAGATCAGTAAGTATACCAAAGATCGCGATAAGACCGCCCATTGTACTCCCGCGATTAGCTTGTAATTTGCTGTTTTATTTGTAAGCAACATATTAGATGGTGTTAAAGAGTAAAATATCTATCTACCAAGGAATTCATTCGGAATAAATTTTTAAAATTTATATTACAAATATTGTTTTTTCGAACTAGACAAAAACTTGCACTTTATATTTTAGAACCTTATGATAATATAGCTCCTAAAATTAAGTGATAAATTTTTTATATAAAATACACCAACGCGCAGTACTCTGTCGTTTGAAATAAAATTTCACATAAATCCTTTAAGTATTATAAATGATTTATTAATTAAATCATTCTTAACTATGCTGAGTAAATGAATCGGTAGGTAGCTATTTGGCTAAATTAAAAATCATAAAACACGCTCACGATTTTATTCCCCACGATGGACCTTCTCAGATACATAGTGCGTAGACCAAGTAGGGGGCAGTCAGTGGCACATTCAAACATAATATATGCACATGCCCGCGTATTGCTATTATAGTAGTGCGCAATCCACGTGACCAGTTGCAGGCTCATTGCCGCTTTTATTGGCTCAAATAATTGACTAAAACCTTGCATCCAAAAAGTTTGTAAACAAAAACGAACTCTATGTATGTATTTCGCCTTTTTTGGTCCACATTATTCTTTATGGTAACCACAGTCCGCGAGATGATAAACAAAATGCAAATGAGTTGTGGAAAATTAGATTTCAAGCCAGTACAAGGACAGAAACGGGGAAGCGTCGCGTCATAGACTCCTGACCTAGTACTATGAATACGACCAAATCATAACATTTTTAGAGTAACATTTCTGAAAAACTTAAATAAGTAGAAGTAGAAATCTAAGAAATTGATAGTAAATTTAACTGGCTCGGTCATATCAAGCGCGTTTGCAACAAGTTAACGCAATTGTCGTAAACATCACAATACTTAATCGTATTTCCTTCATGGTTAAGTTAATGCTTTACAATGCTCTAGCTGAATCTTATATCCAATATGGCCTCAGTAGTTATGGTCGTACATACAACACGTACCTCAATAAAATTTAAAAGCTCCAACTAATAATACTAACAAAAAACAAAATTAAATAACAATACAAAAATATTGGTGATGAAATTGGTAATTGTATGCACTGTTAAACCTTACCCGTTCACACTCAGTTTAAATATATTTTAGTAACAACTTTAGCAGTGTGATAACTGTGATAAGACATCCTGTATACACACATATGCAGATCGGGACCGGTTATACAAACAATGCTTACGGTGAGAAGACAGCTAGCTACTTTTGATTCCACGGCTAATAAATGGACAAACTACTGATATACTCGATAAAATTATTCAAAAAAATATTAAATTCAAACTCAAACCCTATTTTATAGCTAATCTAGAAAATTACCTAGCAATAAATGCACTTACCTACCTAGTTTTCCAAATTTATGTACTATACATATAAATTTGGACTATCGTTAGGTAAGCAATAATGTAGACTCACAAATACCATCATCTATAGAAACCTTGTTTTTTAAGGTGCTGTTATTGATCATAATTATTTGGACCGTTAAAAAACCATAAATAAATTATAGTTAGGAAGTATAGTTAGGAAAGGAAATACACAATTGAATTGAACAGTAATCAAAGCATCTACCTACCAATTCAATATAAACATATTTTTATGTGACAATGCAGGTGAATAAATTAAATTATTGTGTTAATGGTATTGACATCAGATATTTAATCAGATGTTACCTATGTCTCAATTAATAAAAAAACCTTTTCTTTCATAAAAAAATCACGTAAATATTAGTTTACTTATTAGTCAAAGCATCAGAGTAATTGTTAATAAAAAACTTAATGGAATGCAAAATACAATTCAAATTTGACTATGTAAATAGTGATGACATCATAAAAGCTTTCAAACACATAAATGTTAAGAAAACCACAGACCTCTTTGTTAGTGTTGTGAAAACATTGATGGGCATAATTGCGCCCGAACTAGCTTTAATATTCGACGAGTGTATTGACTATTGTGTGTTCTCTGATTTAATGAAACCCAGTAAAAACAACTCCTTCAATTAACTTTAATTAACAATTAATTGTAAAAACGTAATTAAAAAAATATTTGCATAAAGGCATTCTATATAACTATATCTGATTATTTAAACTCATGGATTGAAAATGCGCCTACTCGATAAAAAAATTAGGTACCTGTTTTGTAAAGTTATCATTAAAAAGGCTTGTTTTCTTGCCTTGGTCGCTGAGGAACAGGCAGTAGATAAAACCGACGTTTAAAGTGATCCCTGTGATTTTAAATAATACCAATTCTCGATAAAACTCGGTCGTAGATAAAACACGTTTATTTTGTGGATAAGTCAATATTTTGTCGATAAAGAATATTAAAAATCTCTCCGTAGAAACGCTCTGAGTGCTTTAGTAACAGATAAACTAGGATAAGCAACGTGCAGCTTGGTCCAATAGGATGACCGTCAGTATGGTACTCAGTTTACAGAGTACCATACATAGTGCATTGGAGCTAAGCGGTCAATAATCTCCGACTTGGTTGGTTACAAAATCTTGTTGTTTTATATATTGTATAGAGACTCTACCCCACGTTAGTAGCCCTGTGAATCCGGTATCTACACTCATATCAACATTTATTTATTGGTATTTCAAAATGTTGTGCAATAATTAATTTAATTTACTTCGAGAATTTTCCATAGCCGCCACAGTTAGGACTTTCAGTAGTGTGCTGTACACACTCCTGTCATATATTTGCATGTTCTACAGATAATGGTACTCGTAGTTCTTAACACAAACGACACAGTTCTAGTGTGGGATCAGGACTATGAAACGTTGTGTCCATTCATTTTAGAGCAATCACACTTCTACATATCCGTGCCGTGGATAAAGTATAAAAATATACTGATAGGGTGTCCCGGAATAATGTAGGTAAAAAGGATTAGTATATCAATCTTGTAGTTCCCATAACATAAGCTCTAATCACTTTGGGGCTAGATAATGCTGTTTAACTTCTCTTTTCCAAAAATAAAAAAATGACTAAGTATCTATAGGTACTATACCATCACAACCTTAACATACGGCACTCAGTATATTATTTTCAGGTGAATATCTTTTTAGGTTCCTGAATAAACACCAGCAATAAATAAAAGGTACCTATTCTATTTTTAATGACTTTATTTATGAACCACAACCCAGCTATTCTCCTATATCTAGGTACAATTTTGCACAAAATTATTACACAGTATTTACGAGGGATATCACGTAAATCATATCACGGGATATCATCTATATTTTCCTATATTAAAAAGTACTCTATGATCTAGATGCGTTATGGCCCGGTGGCGGTAGCGGAACTTTGACAGCCACGTGACAAACATTTATTTTTGGTCGACAGTTTGGCCGGGCCCTTATTTATGAACTTGTGACGTCAGTTACCGATTAAAGATTATCCTATATTCGTTCCACGTAACGTTCATTCAATTGAACGAATACTAGAAATTATTCGTTCACTTCTTTATTCTTGTCCAGGAGTTCAATAGCTTCGAAGATCCATTTGTAGTTCTGTGAGCCGAAACCCTGAAAATAAAGAAAGTCAGTGAAATTTAACTTTACTTTTTTATGCGATTATGTTGATTGTCATAAGTTTTGTCGTATAAACTGTAATATTTAATCGAAATATACGTCGGGGTTTCAAATACACACAAGTACACACCCTCTCGCACACAATAACATATTATTATAGTACTTTAGTTAAATAGGTTATTCGTATTTCCTTGTTAGTAAATTACCTAGTTGTATCATTAATTTGATCGGAACTCTCAAACTCTTTAAAATTTGATAACACGGTGACATATGTGGGTATTGCATAAAAACCCACAGATTACACCCATATACAGCGAAGGATCTATGATCACGCTTACGAAATTTTCCAGGAACATAAATCCCGACAGATACTAGTCGATACTAACTGATCTGATCAGCAAATGGATCAGATCCATTTGCTGATCAATCTTATTCAGGCTGATCATCTGGTCCTAGTATTGACAGTAAGTATCGACTATCTGTCCGGATTTATGCTCCTGGAAAATGTCGTAAGTGCGTACCCTTCGCTGTATATTTGAGCGCCATCTGTGAGTTTTACGCGGTAGCATGTAGCCACAATGTGCTATGTATATCAGTAGTTCGTTGCTCTTTGCCGATGTGATGTAACGTAGCTCAATCACGTGGCGAAAGATGTCGCTACAATAAAAAAATATTTACAGAAACTTACTCTATGATTCCTCCTCTGCAAAATCTCTATGAACACAGTCGGCCGTACTTGGAGATGTTTCGTAAACGCCTGTAGCATATACCCTCTCTCATCGAAATCTATCAAAATGCAGTTCTCCTGTAGAGTTTCAATGCTCTCGGTGACGTTCAGGGAACTGGCTTTGAGCTTTTCTCGTATGATTGTGTAATAATTGGGGGGAAAGGAAACAATTTCTGCGCCACGAGCTTTGAGGTTCCGCATCTGAAATCATGTTATATTTACACATAACATTCATACATAGTCTTGATAAAATTCCTAAGATTCCCTAAGATTCCCTGTGTCGTTGGTTCAGAAACTAAGAGAACCTAATATGGAAAGGTCGGCGACAAAATAAGATTAACATTTTAGATTTTTATAACTCAATTATTTCTAGAAATCTTACTCTTTCGTTAAAAATATTGTGTTATATTAAAATATTAATCTAACAAATAAGATGTTACCATTTTCTTGTCAAATTAAGAAAAAGAGCATCATAAAACTCTATAGCCGCTGACTGCACCCAACACCCCGACCCGGATCAAATATCTGCAGTTGTACACAATAGTAAAAATGTTTGCAGAACATGCAAACATTCCAGAAGCGAAGATCGAACCAGCACTTCTTGCGACTCAGCTGGCTGGCACCCGCCACCGCCGCTTAGGTAAAGCTACTTATTATAAGAAACAAACTAAAAACTATAGAAATTAAAAAAAATATATGAATATTTTCTTACCGTAGCTACAATATCGTCAGTATACAACGCAATATGCTCGACTCCCGAATTACCAAGCGCCTTTACAAAGTCTGTAGTTTTACTCGAGGGGCGCAGTTTTTTGGCGGATGCCTCGTTCAGTGATAGCTGAAATACGTTTTGGTATTTTAGAGCAAAAAGAAATCAACGCCTATTCTGTTTAAAATACTTATGGGTGCACAAAGGATTATTTCCACCCACGCTATTGTATTTTTTCACAAAGATAGGCAACAGCAAGAGTTGCAAATAATAAGCTTTGTCCATATAATGAATTTTCCATTCAATAAGTTGTGTTTGGATGATGATAAGAAAAATAGCGATAATCACAATGTTAATAGGTACATACTAGATAGTATTATATTATCTGTGCTACAAATAAAGAAGCTCGGAGTTGTTACTTGTAGACTCCATAAAGTTAGTACTTAAATCGTTAAAGGACAAGGCGTATGAACGCTTTAAAAAAAATACAAGTTTCAAAATGTATAATTATAAATACAATACAAAATCTTATTTAAACCTACTATAAAATATCAGATCATTAGATGATAAAAAGTCTTGGGCAATCCCAAGACACTGACCTGTTATTTTGTAAAAGTATAATACTTTATCGACTCTGTGGTATAATTAAAAAGAATAACTAGCCTTTTTTCTTCATTTCTCCTCTGGCTTGGTTGCGAGAGAACAGGCAGTACCTAGGTCAAATTGACATTTCAAAGTAATCCTTGTGATTTTAATAAATAAATTAATTTTGACTTTGACACTTATCGAATCATTTGCTTAAAATTGTGAAATGATTCAATAAATGTCCACTGTCCCCATATACCATAGTTTTCCATACAATATGCTGATCCCTAACCCGGCGGGGCACTGCGATGCCAGGCCGACCCGTGACGAGAGTGGAGCGAACTCAGAACATCCCGTCGTTTTACAAAAATCAGTTTAATATTCTGGTCCCTCAGTAAGGGAACTTTCAGATATTAAGCTGAAAAGAACAGATACTACACTTTGATCTTAGCCAAAAGGCCGAGAAGCGATACAGACGATATTATATGGATGGACGGTCATTCTGCGCCGTGCGTTTTAGTCAGCGCGATTTTGAAACAGTACACTTTTACTAGCGACATCTAGTTATGAACTATAACATTAATGTGCCCCTCACTGAACGCAATACCACAGATTAGCAAATTTAGCTAATAGTTCTACTCTAAGTCATTTTAAGTAATACCAGTAATACTTACAAGAACAGATTCATCTTTATTGATAACTGCGCCGGTGTTTATACCAGAATAAGGGGCTAAGTCATGTTTGTAGTCGACACACCAAAACCTAAAAATAAGAACATGGTACAGAAACCTGCACTAAACCTGTGACTTAACTCAGCGCCTCCTAATTACGTGTAGCGTTAAACCCTAACTGAGAACCTTTCTTGAAGTATTTCAAAATAAAATCCTAACTTACCTTTGCATGTTGAGGTTCTTTTCATACCAGGAGAGTGAATCCTCCAGGGTCCCATCCACCATGTTTCCTTCTACGTGGTCAATGTAAGTCAGATTTGTATCTGGTCTAAAATAAATTGAATCAATGTAAGAAATAATGAATGCTCTACCAAATATATTAGGTGTAAAGGAAGGGGATCACACACACCTGTTTTTTTATAGGCTTTATGCACTTATATAAAAGGATAGCTGAAAGAGTATTCTGTCTAACATTAAGTCGCCTGTGTAGAGTACTTTTTTGGTGTGCAATAAATAATTATATATCTATAGGACATACAACACCCCGGTTTCTGAAAGGTTGATACTCAAAAATCAATGGTCAATTCTCATGCCAAGTGATGTGATTACCTAGTTGTTTATATTTTATACCAATCACGTTAGTGACATGAGATTCGACAACAGTACTTTTCAAACTTTCGCGATTAGATAACATAATTATAAGTTTAAAAAAGGTAAACGCGATAAAGACCCGTTTATAATTATTCGACAACAGGTTAGTAATATGAAAAACCGGCCGTAAGCAATTATAACAAATAGCAGCACAAGCCAAGAAGTCAAGTCCAATCAAATATTACATGCCATGCTCCAGGGATCAATATTAGGGCCTTTGCTGTTTCTCATTTATACAAATAGTAAAGTGGTATAATAAGAAAGATATCTATAATTGAAAAAATATATGACAATATAATGATCTATAATTGAAACACCAGTAAAATCATAATATTAGTAAAGTGTTTACTCACAATAGCTTGCTAACAACATCCTCTTCAGCTGCTATATATCCTGGTAGAAATATCCCCTTGTATTTGCTACGATCGATTAGTGTATGTGTGTTGTCTCCATACTAAAAACAAGATAAGTACTATTTTTTACAAAATTAGAACAGGCGCTTCCATAACTTCCATAACATAAAGTTGGGGTTATCTGTTTTTGGTTTTATACTTAAACACTTTTTCTTTCTAGAGAGACAACGCTGTGGATTACGCTGTTGCGACTACTAAACAAATAAATACGATTCGCTCTAACACCGATACCAGAGTTAGCTATAAAAACATATGAACTTTATCATCAACAGATTGGTGATCGTGATTGGGAAGACAACAGATTGGGAAGTTGGCTTCTACAGGAGAAGCCAACTTCCCTAAATAATCACGACTAAGGGTCTTGGTCACTTCCACCCACCAACTTCTCTCTACCTTTAGATGTAATCCATCAAGTGGCTACACTGTGTCGTCCGGTTCGTGGACGCTATTCGTGAACCATTCAACAGCCTGTAGAAGTGACAGGCTTACTCTTAAGATCTTATAATGGGTCCAATATAACTACGCATTTAGGGCGCTGTTGCGTCTTCCGCGATTCTGCTGTGCGTCTGGTATGTTATTTGCCGAGGCGCACACTGACATATTCGACACCAGCTGCCGCATACAGCCTCATTGCTGAGCAGACTCCGCGGGAGCAGCAGCAATGCAATTGCAGAACAATTTGAATGTCCACTGGTATGGAAACCCATCCGGAGGTCCAAATCGCTATTAGTTATTAAGTACTAAGCTAGTTTTAAGTTACTACTAACAAAATGGACTCGTTTGTCTGAATAAATTCATTTTATTATGCTACTTCCTACTATCCTACTACTATTATAAATGCAAAAGTTTGTGTGTGTTGCCACGTTTCTCCGTAACTACTAAACCGATTTAGATGAAATTTGGAATGTAGTTGGTTTAGGTTCTTGAATAACAAATAGGCTTATTTTTCAAATAGGGTGTTAAACAGGGTGGTAAAGTTTCTATGGAATTGGACATAGTTTGAAGCTTGGTCATACGCTACTTTTATCAACATACCACGCAGCGAAGCCGCGTGCAGAAGCTAGTCATTAATATTTAGATCGCCTTGAGCTTTGTGTCCGTAGATGGCTCTAGCAGCCTACCGTAAAAGAACCCCAGAGGTTTACCGTCTTTAAAACCGCGTATCTGACATTTCCATCATCGTCATCCTCCGTTATGATATCGGTCACGACCTCAGCTCCTCCGGTCTTGGCTCTTTTCACCAGTTCATCAAGGTCTTGGACCTCAAACGCGACGTCTTTCACGAAGTCGCCGTGAGCTGATAGATTTTTAAAGATTTCACCATCGGAAGAAGTAGGGGATTCGAAAACTATTGTTATCTAGAAGAAAAATAGTTATAAGTATATGCCATAGACATTTGAGAGATAAATTAAAAATAAAATAAAAATAATTAATGCTGGACATAATATTTCACACATCATCATCTAGCCCCGAAGTAAGCAGAGCTTGTGTTATGGGAACTACATGACTGATATACTAATTTATTTTGTAAATACATACATACTTACTATACATGAAAACAGCCAGACCCGACACAAATATTTGCAGATCATTCAAACATTTGTCCCGCGGCGGGAATTGAACCCGCAACCTTCTGCGTCTCATGCGGACCATCGCCCACTGCGCTACAGAGGTCGTCATAAATAAAAAAGTTACGATTCTTTAGAGCTCACAGAAACGACAATAAAGGTTCTAGAATTGCAACTACGACCGGAAGGCGCAGGAAAGCAATCCCACCCCGATAAAGGATCTCAGGAGTCGGTAGATGCAGATGGCTCATCATGACTGTTCGTCATAAGCTTCACACTCTTTTAAGAAGTTCCGAGTATGTAAAGCAAAAGACCTCTACAGAGAACCTTTCTTCCCAGCAGTGGTCGGTTCTGCGAGCTAATGGCTAATGGCCTGCTCATTTCAACTTGTTAATAATAAGAGTTAGTTCTAACTGCATAAGAAACCACTGGTCTGTATTCCTAAGAGTTACCGATGTTGGTAAACTTACAAATGTATTTTCAATATCTTTGTATGCATACTTACTTTGTTAGTTCTAACAGCATAAGAAACCACTGGTCTGTCTTCTGTAGCATCGCGCACAGCCAATGGTTTAAAACCAAATCTTGTCACAAAATAACTTGAAGCCTATTAAACAAGAATAATCCAATTAATACACTCAATATGGAGCAAGGTTACATAAATCAACAGACATATTCGTAGTCCCGAATCCCGGAACAATATTTGTAGAACATGCAAAGATTCGTAGGTATCGCAGCGCTACGGGAATTTAACCTGCATCTGATTTTTCGTGTTAATATGTTCTATAATTTGTTGTTTTTCAATAAAAAGTTGTTAAAGCTTAAGCATTTTTTTCATTGTATCAAATAAAACCTATTAATCGTTCTGTCTTTTTTTAAAGCAGAAGATAAGTTGGTTTTAAAAAAAAAACATTTAAAAAATCGAAATTGAAATGTTTTTGGAATGTCTTCAGTCTTGTTGCGTAAAAAGTGGTGGTTATTTCCATAGACTAGTAAGGGATACTACGTGTAAGGGGATACTATTATTTAACCGTTAGTATCCTAGTATGTCTGTGGTCGTAACACAATTATTACATTTTGACGAGACAGGTATTATACAAGATTTTAAGTATTTTTCATTGACTTCATTGGTAGCAGGTTTGCCATCGCTAATTTTGGCTACTTTAGATCTGGTGGAGTGCAGTCAATATTCATTTCACATTCGTAACTTATTCTTATTTAGGTATTCAGTATCAAAATTACGGAATCGACACGACCTTTTGCCTGACCACCATTTTTATTTTTAGGTGGGCTTACTCCTACCAAGTTCGATAAAAATTCTAATGAGGCAAATAAAGAAAAAGTTTTGCTTGTGCCGAAAAGTAAAAGGATCTGCATTCCTATAAAGCCACTTGAATACAACCTATTTGTACCAAGCTCGATGAAAGAGATCCAAATTCAAATAAAGTAAATAAAAGGAAAAAGGTCGTAGTCATTATTGCCGGCGCGTTTTTTGTTACAAATTCTAAAAAACGAATGCTGTAGGTATATAAATACGATACTTCGCGTGTTCTTAGTAATGACAATATTTCCGCGCATGTTTGAGAAAAACTACTTACTAGTTTTTCTTCTTTTAGAAATTTAAAAATAAAATTCTTACGTTTTAAAAACTATCTTCGCATAGCTAGAAATACTTAGAGTCATCATGCGGCTTAGTAGCCCTCACTAGAATGTGATATGTAATGTGATTTCGGAAATATCAGTAATTCTTTAGTAGGTATACTCTACTCACTGTTTTAGCATTCGCCACCCAGAATATAAGATGATCGAAATTCACCACACTGCCTTCGACACCTTTTCCTTCGTATGGCGTACCTTTAGTCATTTTGCTATGAAAAAAATAAAGGCGCTGTTTATTATTCAACTCATTGCAAAGAACTGCATAGTTATTCAGATGACAATTATATTTATACTCGTTTATAATCCATGGGTTTGTTCATAAGTAATGTATAGTACTTAGTATCAGCAGACAAATAACAGTGCTTTACTTAATTACCTGATTTATCTAACTGTGTATCTAAGTATTTAAGCAGAATACCGCAGAAACAACTTAAGTACCTAGATAAAGGAAGTTAAATTACGAAACTGTGGTACCACCTAACCCGGAACAATTATCTGCGGATCCTACAAGCATTTGCCCTACCGCGGGAATCGAACCCGCACCACGCATCTTTTGTCGTAGCAGCCTACTCGCAAGCGCGCCACGATCGTCGTCATGTATAGGTATTCTTGTGAATAAACAATTCGGCTCTGCGTTAAGATACGGTGTACGCTGTGAATATAATTACCTACATGATCTAAAAACCCACGTCAGGTCTGTTTTGAATATTAAAACCTGCGAAAAAAGTCACAGACGAAAAAACAAAGAACATTTGGCTTAATAGAATTTGTGCTTTTTTCAAAAAGAGAATACATCAAGTATTTGATGTATTCTCTGTTTGAATAAGTTGGATCTGTAATTTATTTACGTACTTTGTTCTACACACGTTCCTAGAGTCCTATAGGTGATATTTAATCTGTAGAACCTTGATCTATACTAGCCTAGGTCGGAGTAGGTATCTAACAGCTACGTGAAGTGAATTTTAATTAATTAATTTTGTAAACCGGACGGCGTTAATGGCAATTGCGTATCAATTATCAATACAAATAATAATTATTCCACCTTGAACAGCAAAGCTGTTCTATATATCTTAACATATCTGCTATAAGTTAATTAAAAAAAAGTGTTTTCCATGGGTTAATGACATCTAAGAAAGAACAATCCTTTAAGTTATAGAAATCGAGAAATCGATTAAAAAAAACGTGTTTTCCAGTATCTATTGGATTGCCCCCTAGTGGCTTGTGGCGATAACACCTTTAAGAAAGTACATAAGTACCTTGAATTCATTGCAACCGAGAAAAGCGTGGATAAAAAAAAAAAACAATCGGAATAGCCGTTTCGAAGATAATTTGGTAACATACAAACAACCAAACAAAGTCTTATAGCAAACGCATTATGAATGGGTTCCTTCAGTCGAGGGTAAAAACATATGTAGTAGGAAACCAAATTTCTTTGTTTTTTTTTTACATTACATTTCAAACACAAAAAACAATAGTAATTAGCCGATTTTTTAATGTTAAAAAGTTTTTCAGTGTATATCTAAAAAATATTGTTATAACTTCTTTTAGGTACTGACGTTATTTTAGTTTGTACCTAAAACAACAAACTACACAGGTCAAAAATGTATTTTGATCTATGTATCTAGTTTTTCTTTGTGTACGCTTATACCTAAAACAAAAAAAAGAACTTCAAATGTCCTAGCTCATAAGAGACCATAATGGAAATTTTACCTACAAGTAAAAAATAAAAAAGAAATATAAAATGAGGTCGAATTTACTTAATACGACCTACCCTCTGATATAAAAAATACATGAGATTATAAAAAAAATATAAACCTAAAAGTATTTCTTATGAAACGGTTTTAACGAATTATATAACGACATAAACGTTCTGAATCCGGTGAAAAGAATTGCACATAGGGCGCATCAGTTTTATACAGCACTAACTAACAAAATCCTAGTTATGATTTTATGCAGTTTTGATTTTATTAATTAATAAAAAACCTTACCTTACTCAAGACAACGCAGCCACTCTCCGTTTACTCCACTAAATTAAAAATTCAGATAATTTCATATTTATATTGAGATGTTATCTTCCGATCTGTTTGTATGTGAAATAAATCTCAAATGTTCATAAATAATCAAGTACAGGTAGGTTTCAACAGTTGTGTTGCAAATAGGAATATCATGGTTTATTCCAATGCAACAAGGTTGAAATAAGTCAGAAAAAACGCTTCTTAACAAGGTTTTCTAGTACCTATAAGAGATGATATCAACATACTTAAACGGATGTCACATCCGTTATTGACGCATTTAATACAAAATTAAGCAATCGCTTTAATACGCAATAATCTAAGCTGGTTGACTTGATTTGAGTTACTAATTAACATTAAATAATTCGCTTCACACTATAAAAAAAAACGAAGTAAAACACTCCAAATGATAGACATCCTCAGATAATATGCTCGGTGGTTTGATCTATAAAGATAAAGATAAAGATAAGATAAAAATAGTTTATTTAGTGTCAAATAAAGGATACAGGAGTACACGTAAAAGTAATAAACAAAATGAGATTGACAACAAAAACGGCCGCCACTCAGCACTATGTTAAAGAAGCACTTTGTCTCACTAAAACGCTGGTCTTCCGTGACACCGGTGGACGTGCGGGCCATCAACTGCGATACACGGCATATATTTAAGTATTATACATGATAATTATGCAGATTATGAGAGTGATTATGTATACTTTTTAAACTAAATATATAAAGACACAACAAAAATAAAAACTTAAGTAACTAAAAATAGAGTACCTAGAGACTCAGAACGACCACTTCGAGATCTATGAGGATACCAAGTAAGGAATAGTCAGATGCACGTCCAAACATCACGTTTGGCACATGCCCGAATTTTTGCAATTAGTCAGCTTTCCACGTGACAGGTTGCAATCACATCGCCGTTTATAACACTAACCGCTGGCATTCGCCTTCGAATTTTTGGTTTTAGGGCATGTCAGTTTCCTCAAGATGTTTCCTTCGCGGTTCTGAGTATGTGTACACTCGACTACTTTCGACTCTAAAAATAAATTGTGATATGTTAAAAACTATCTTAAATCTTCAAAATTGTAGTATTTCTGTAGTTATGAAGCAATTAGGGCATGCCAGTTTTCTCAAGATGTTTTCTTCGAAAAATAAATAGTGACAAAAACTATCTTAAATCTTCAAAATTTAAATGTTTCTGTAGTTATGAAGCAGTAATTGTTATACTTACGTTATCAACTAAAATATTATATTTTTGATAATGGCATGAAAAAAAAACAATTAAGATCCAGTAATAAAATAATTTCATTTTATTTTACACAATTTAATATTTACATAAGATCGCGTATTCATTACAGAGTATTTTATTTGCACCTATTTATTATTGATTTCTATTCATAAGATAAGGCACCCAAGGACGCTTCGTTAGGACTATCTCTGTATAAAATGGTCGAAAACCAAGGTAAAATATAATATCGATCAGAAATTCACATAATTAAAACGTTGGTTGAAAATTAAATACGGTATGAAGAGCTGAATAAAAATACATTGTACAAAATTCATTTTCACTTCTTCAAATATTTCCACTATTTATTTACAAACTAAACCTAATAACAAAAAAAAATATTACGCCCATAATTCAAATTCGACCACAAATTAAATCCATTGAGAGCTTTTTAAAGAAATGTTAAATAAAAATGAAAAATATGCAAAAAAAAAAACTCAGATTTAAAAAGACTAGGTCAACCTCAAAATGGATTCAACTGACAGAAATTGCCTATATTCGATAATATTTTATAACAACAGGTAACATACCTAAATCTAAATATGACTATATTTACAGGGGTGCAAGATTAAATTACGGAAATAAGGAAATGCAAACAAAGTCAGTTCGTGGATATACATGATATATTAAATTAATAAAAGGAGAGTGAAAACGATATACTCTCGCCATTTAATAGAGAAAACTTGAATTAAAAAAAAAGATTCAACAAAAGCCTAGGACACAATGAAATAAACCTAAATCATTTTTATTCAAAGATTGTACAGTTTATAATAAATTCATTTTAACGGGACACCATGCATTGTTTATGGTTATAAATTCACAAAATTACACTGTATGGTGTACCTACTTTATGAAGACTCTCGGAAAGAGTCAAAACTTAGTGCCTTCATCGATAAGTACGTGAAAATTCCCATTTTACAGTATGAATGACACTGTAAGGCTTTCTGGTAGATTCGTCGGTTTCACTCATTTGGTAACGCAAGTTACAACAGGCTTACAAAATAAAAGAGATACATTTACAAAATAGAGGAACACAAAGCTCTTATACAAATTAAATATACATCGGGTTTTGGTATAACAGGGCTGCACCGTTATGATGGGGTTAAATAGTTTAATTTTTTGAGATCGAATTAAATTTTTAAGATTCAGATTAGCCATTCCACCACTCACAAATATTTTTCGTAAATACAAATCCAATTTGGTGTACAAAAACTTCTATCTTTTAAAGTGGCCTAACATTCGAGTGGTGAATTTATATTGAATATTTTTCTTATGTACAAATTTGATTAATTCATAAAATATTTTTCCATATGTATCACAAACTATATATTTTTGAATCTGAGGAACAGTCCTACTGGAATAGATATTACTTTTCTACGTGGTGAATATCAAACGAATGACAAAAACAATAAAAAAGTCTTAGTTCTTAAAAAAACACGCTCACGACTAATAGTCCCCATGATGGTAATTCTAAGATCTACACTCAGTACTCTCATATCTGCAAGAATACCAAGTAACTGGTAGTCGGAGGTACGTCTACATTTTCTTATTTTAATTTAGATTTTACACCCTTTCCACATTACAACCTTTTGTTCGCTGTAGCTATTTTAATATCAGTCAATAACCTTATAAGGGATTTCACAACTATAGATTCAAGCCTCGAGTTCATTGGACTGATATTCATACAGTTAAAACTAATTTTAATTAAATTTAAGATATTATTTTAAAAATAATTGCCCGAACAACATTTGCCTTTCAAATATTAATATATTCTACTATTCTTTAAAATGAAAGAATAGTCTCTAGATGCTAGCTTTGAAATAACTACGTAAACAAATATGGCTTAAAATGACTGAGTCCTCTTTGAAAAGTCAGTATAATTCAGAAAAAAAACCATTTTGATTTGATTTTGATAAACATGAGCTAGTTTTAAAATGACTGTGTAAACAAAAGCTAGCTTTAACATGACGAATCAGGTAAACAAGAACTAATTTTAAAAAGTCAGAAACCAGAGCTAGCTTTCAAAAATCAGTATAAACTAGAGCGTTGGAGTGTTAACCAGAGCTAACTTTATAATCACAGAAACCAGAGATTAGAAATGACAGTGTAAGCTAGCTTAAAAAAGTCAGAATAAACAAGACAGCTTTAAACGTCAGGTGTAAAAAAGATTTAGCTTCAAAATGTCAGTATAAAATGAACTCTCGGCGAACGGCACAGCCCTTCAGATCCTGCCTACCGCTGGATATCACAGTCGACGAGATGCGCGCGCTCCACGGCCACTAGGCAGCCCCCGGGGGCGACCAGAAGGGGCGCCCCCGTCCCCACCCACACCTTTTTCACGTCTTCAGGCGAGTGCTGCGCTAGGGGTGACATGTACCCGCCTCTGAAAGAGAAAGAAAAACTTTAGTTAGATGGATCATCTTCCTGTCCCCATATTACGCGGGGTCTGTACATGTTTTCTTCTTCCACTCTCCTCTATCAGCCGTCATCCCAGTTCACTCCTTTCTTACCCATGTCATACTTCACATAATCGATCCATTTTTACTCGTGACGATTAGAGTTAGATAATTATAATTGATAATATAGCATTGTCAGTAAATTTTATAGAAACACAGTGATAAATCTCATTCGGGGTGCTCGGCCGTTTTTTCGCGCGGCACGTGAAATAATGCTTTTGCCATATGCTTCAGTCAGTTATATTATTTTCCAGTCCGGCAAAACATCCAGGTGACACGGTACTCCTAGTTTCTGATACCCCCGACACAGGTCCTTTTCACACAGCATCATCTAGTTCCAAACTACGCAGAGCTTGTATTATGGGAGCTACATGACTGATATACTACTTACTACATACATAGAAAACACCCAGACCCAAATATTTGCAGATCATACAAACATTTGTCTCGTGGCAGTAATTGAAACCGCAACCTTCTGCGTCAGAGGTGGGCCTTCGCCCACTATGCCACAGAGGTCGTCGAAAATAAATAGGTATGTCACCCACGCATCGTCGGTCCGCGCTATTAGTTCATTTGCTCGCCTCATAAGGGTCGTAGCGTGTTGTTAAATAACCTATAATACTCAAGCATTAGGCTAACATATTAAAAAAAAACCGATTAGTTCCTGAGATTAGCGCGTTTAAACAAAAAAAAACTAAAATACAAACTCTTCAGCTTTATTAATATCATAGACTTTTTATTTATTTATTTTTATGACTATAATGAGCCTCGTTCTATTTTCGAATTTACTTTCAACCTTTAGTAAATCATTTACGAAGCATTTTTCGAGTTAACTATGACCTACTGTCAGATAAATTTTTATGAATGATCTGAAAAATAAATTGCATTATATACTCACTCATATCTTAGCTTCCGATCAGCATGTAAAAGCGCGTCTGCCTTCAACAGTCTCACAGCAACAGCAACTAGCAGAAACAGTATCAAAGCTCCACACACGGGAACCGCGATGGTGGCCGCTTTAAACCACACTTCACCATTGTAGTTGGTACCCCGCTCACCTATCACTGCATTGCCATCTGGAATAGTTAAATTACTGATTGAATTTTTAGACACAAACTTTTACACACTTTTATTGATTATTTATATTAATTTGGAAAACGAACAGAACAATGACTAAAAAGACAAAAAAGAGAAAGATCAAATATAATTCGCGTGACCAGGGACCTGGCTCTTATCTGGGTCAATGCTTTGCCATTCAGCGTGGCAATGCGGCCAGTATTTTGGGAATGCTGGATCAATTGGGCTGTCTATAGATCGTTTGCAACGGTCTTTAGATAGCTAGCTGTTTCATATGTATTTTTTGTATATACCTACTTGTACATAGTTGTATATAAACGTTTCCTTTATCTAATTTCTAGAAATGTACGGGGTGTATTAATTGCAACGAAAATAAATTTTAGTATATAGCTAGACACAGTCTACATAGCACATGGCAGGCTTTGGCTGCGTGGTACCCGGATAAAAAGTACCCTATGTGTTATTCTGATGTAAAAGCTATATTACTGTAAAGTTTCATCAAAGTCCGTTCAGTAGTTTTTGCGTGAAAGAGTAACAAACATACATCCACACAAACTTTCACGTTTATCATAGTAGTAGTTACTCAATTACTTCAATTGTAAGGCAGACCTTAAGGACGCCTTGCAAAACTTGTCGTATGAAGATACAGAGAAACTATTAGATGTGATGAAGTGAAACGTTGTACATAACTAAGTTTAGTTATAAGTTTTTATGTTAACTCATAAAATAATCTAATATGAGTATTTTTACTATAATTTATGTAGTTAACCTATATGTCGAAGTCACTATATTTTATTCTTCAAGTGTTTTGTTTGTTTGTATAATTGCCTTGCTTGTATAATGTTAGTCCCTCCCGCCTGAAACACAGGAATACCTAGTTCAGGTTCTAGTATAAATTTTACTTTATGTTAATTTTAGATCATAAATATGTAATGTGATTTACGATTTTTTGAATAAATTATTATTATTATTATTATTTCATGATACAAAACCTAGTTTGGTGTACCAGGGACACATAACAAATGAACAGACTTGGCAGGCAGAGATCGGGTTATCTATGACGACTTGTCTTTAAAGAGATAATAGTAACTGAAATTGTTTGTGTAACTTGATTGGCAAATGCATTCTAAAAGTAATGATCAGATTCAGGCTTGTAATTAAAAGGAAATCGTAAAATATAACGTAGGCAGCTGCACATAGCCTTCTTAACATAAAATGTTTTATCAAATCTTCACAAGAAATTTCGCTATCAAATTACAATTACTATCGCTACTGGTAATTTCATTATTCCTGACGCATTTCCTAATCTCCTGTTACTGATCTAAGCCACAGCTGCTGAAACAGTTACTTGGTAAGTGGAACCATCGTTATCAATGACCATAAAACTGCTAGTGTCAATTCTTAGAAAGTGCAAGGGTACGATTGCATGCCCAGTAGCTACCAGGAATAAATAAATAAGTGCCAGCCTCGTTTTATTTTACATAGAGAGAGTACATCTTAAAGATTGGGATGACAATTAGATAATTACGAGAATTTCTCTGAACAAAAACACGCTCACAACTATATGGGGAATAATATCCTGAGTAGATCTTTGATGATAACAAGAAGGGAATAGTTTATTTAGTCCCACGCTTGGGAAGTAGTTAGCATTCTACAGGTTGCAAGCCCATGGCCACTTATTGGAACACTGATGGCACATGCCTTCGAATTTTTGGTTCTAGGGCATGCCCGTTTCCTCACGATGTGTTTCTTCAGATTAAGCACGTCAATCAATAGTTAATGCTGGACATTTTGCACACAGCATCATCTAGCCCCAAAGTAAGCAGAGCTTGTGTTATGGGAACTACATGGCTGATATAATACTTATATACTATTTTTTTTACAAAAAAAAAAACAAATATTTGCATATGCAAACATTTGTCCCGCAACCTTATGCGTATCAGGCGGGGCTTCGCCCACTTCGCCGCAGAGGTCGTCATAGTTTCTATTAAAAAAATCCTTTGGTGCAAAACCGGAATGATTATACACATAAAAAAAATGTTTGGCCTTGTGTTTAAAGTATCACAAATAAGAACTATTACATAATATAAGTATGTCATTATCACATACTATACAATCGAGTATTTAGTGATTAGTTTGTCACAACTCCTTTTTGTCATACTGAATTGATATGACAATAAACATCGTGTCAGTACCAATAGTTTCTATGCTCTAAATTGCACATTTGCTATAATAATTTCTCACTATTGATAACACAAAAGACAATAACTTACTCATAACAGAGATAAAGTGAAGGGACATTTTGAAGGGTTGTCAGAAATTCTAAAATAGGTATTGTAGATACCAAATACTTTGTAAAGAGTAGTTCAGCACTCGTAAATACAAATATTACAAGGGGACTAGACAAATCACGCTTACATTTCCTTTCACGCTAACGCAAATTTGTCAAGGTAAAACTTGGCAGCTGTCACGTGACACCCACAGCTAATGTCATTCCCATACAATTCAATCTTTCCGCAGGCGTTTACGCCAACAGAAAGTGGTCCGGTCAAAGTTTACATATTCACGTTCTGATCGCCATCGCCACGGATCGATGAAACGTCATCGATCCGTAGCAGAACTTTTGTAAAGATTCGTAAGTTTACATTCTGCGGTCTTTTTCTACAACAAGCAACCAAGAAGTAACACTCCAAGAATCCAATTTAAAATCTCGATAACAGCACCCAGAACCTAGTCTCTAGACAAACCTAACATGGGTTTTAAGACACTACAAACTATGTATGTTTATCAATTTGGATAGCAAATAAATATATAATATCATTAAACTCCTTCACACAATAACAATTTCATCCGAACTGAAATAGTTGTATAGAAAAAAATATACTAATAAAATTCTACGGTAACTTCATAGTAAACACAAACGTAGTGATTTTTCCTCTATGGTCAAAAAAGTTTCGTATTTCTATACTCTATGGTAGAGTAACCATAGAGAAAAATAAGAGAACCCAAGGCAACAATGCAAATCACTAGCATCGCAAAACTATAAATACCTTTGTCCTGCATCTTCACATTCAGAGCAAATTTATTTCTACTAGATTTAAAACAAAGGATTGGCACTAAACAATCTCGCATCGCTAACTAAACTAAGTCTCGCTAACAAATAATATTCGTACACCAGCCTGAGGGTGTTAGAATGAGTTGAAATTGGAATAGCCAATGAGTTTAATTATATCCCGCAGGTAGGAAACAATTCATAGAAACATATTATGCCTGGACTTACTCGAAGGCCATTTAGGACCCCATATAGAATGCAACGAAGAGTGATCTTGAAACGCTTCCGTCAATCGACATCATGATAAATATCTTTTAATACCTATAAATACAGAACTTACAGGAGAAATAATTCAGTTTACTAATATTGTTGTGCCTAGTTTTAAAAGAGTTTTGTTTAGTTTTGGAACGAAACTGATCATTCATCAGTTTCGTAATTTCAATAGAAACTAAAAAGTGTGTGATTTGATAAATTGCACCATATTTCAATAAAGATTGCACCAATTAATTATTTCCGAGTGAATAAGTGAATGAGTCATGCATATGTTTACACTAGATATGCTCGCAATATCTTTGTTCGAGGAAACTAAACTACGCTAGATGAATATAGAATTATTTTAAACATACAAGGTACCTAGTATCTAGTATCTACATCAACGCGGGAGGCGTGGATAATTTTTTAAAATAAATAAGTGCAGTCTGAGGTGTAGTTTTTTATGTATATATTCGCGTAGGTACTTTTGATTGAGTGGAGGGTACTCGGCCCATAACCTAATAAAATGTGTGTATTGTAAAAAAACATATATCAAACTCTCCTATTCCTTTATTACCGCACTATTTATCAGTTCTTAGAATGAATTTATTAGTGTACTCGATCTTATTTCAGTTTGATCGAAAGCTTTTATAACTGCTATAATTGTGTTCGCATAGATTGTTTGTGGTTAGAGCTTTAAACTTTATTTTTATGTTTATTGTGGTTGGGTAAGTAACATGTTTATTATTGGCTATATTGATAAGTTTACAATTAACTGTAGGTACTTTAGCTGGTACTGTTTATAGCTAAACTTTATTTTATTCTACAATCCGTTGGCGATAATAATAAATGGTAAATTATGACTTTTGCCGTGGCTTTCCTTGCGTGTTAGATGAATAGAAAATATATCTATATCAGAGTTGCACGCTAAATAAATCTTTAACTTAGCACCGAGTAAATTTGGATACATCTTGATTTCAATCGCTTCATGAACCATTCTCTTATAATATTGGCGTTGACTAGATAGCACTTTAATGTCATAAAGCTCAATAAAGTAATTTGATTCAATACTAGAATTGAATTTCACCGATTCCTCGCGACCAAGCTTATCAAAAACAGGCAACAAAAATTTCCCTTTTTTTTTCTTTTGAAGAGTTAACCACGGCTCGTATCACAATACATAATTAAAGTGAAGCTCACTACCATTTTAACTGATTGCACCATCGGAGTCCTTTCATTTGCAACTTTGTTGCAGTTAATTGACCAGCGTACTGTGTACCATGTCGTTACTTTAATCTAAGCGTTGCCGATGGTACACTAGTAATTATAGAAAACGGGAAAGACGAAGTGGAAATTAGTACATATTGCGCTTTTGTATTCATGTTATGGGGAGAGAAGGCAAGCAACCATTTTTATCCGAGACGCAAGTTTGGGGTAACCAATTAAAATGTTTTTGCAATCAATTTGTATGACATAAGAAAGATTCTGAGATAGGTTTTCTAACCACGCTGTTTTTTTTTACTAGCTTCTGCCCACGACTTCGCCCGCGTGTTACCTGAATAAAAAGTAGCCTGTGTTATTCTGATGTATAAGCTATATTACAGTAAAGTTTCATCAAAATCCGTTCAGTAGTTTTTGCGTGAAAGAGTAACAAAAATTTATCCTCACAAACGTACGGATTTATAATAGTAGTAAGATGTGGAACAAGTTATTACGATGAAATCTAGAGTCGAATTTCAGGGATGACGAGCCACATGACGGGAAAAAAATTACACACTGCTTACCGGTCTTTGGTTCGTGGGGCTGTAATGTAGTATTATTTTGAAGTTTAATTACCTGCATCATGCAGCGTCAGATTCAGCCTGGCTCTCGCGATAGGGCTGTCCTCGTGGTTGCAAAGGTCGCGGAAACAGCAAAGCAGTAACGAGTGTCCAGACGATGACGGTTGAATGCCTGAGGGGGAATTCTGACATCTACCGAGAGCCTCTTCGTTCCTGGAAATAGCATAAGTGAATCTTGTTAAATGTAGCATTAAGAAATGACGTTCTCATTCACGCTGCGGTAGGTCGTAGAACTAGACCTAGAAATTTGAAGATTTCGATTGTCTCTGGGTTTAGAAGACAGGAACATTACATATCGTTCGTCGGTTCACTGTTTTTCTTGAGCCACTCTTAACAAGTAATGGGAAAAAACGAATTTTGGACATTGGAAGCCAGTAAAAATGAGAGGTATCTTCTTATTAAGACTAATAGCCGATTGTGAAAGAATCAGTGCGCTAGGCAGAAGCTCCTATTACATTATGAGGGGTATTTTAAGTATAAGGCTTGTTTCAGACTTTAACATCATAGCTCTTAAACGGATGAACTTTTCAAGCTTTTTTTTAAAGGCTGGTTTGATCAGTATTATTCTTGGATGTGTTTTATAGCCACACACCACGCAGCAAGAAATAAACAAATCAGTAGCTATGAAAATTTGTAAAACTAAGTTGTTTCATAATTCTAAATACCACTTGTACCATTGTTTTAACTATCAAAAATGTTTATGTTTTAGGTATCAAAAATGTTACATCCATTATCCTATTTTTTACCGTAGCCCCAATCAGTAGGTAGGTACAACTAAATTATATTTGAATAGCAAAAACATAAGTACCTTGTTAAAGTGGCCTTTGTACATTATATAGTTTCTCAACTAGGCTACATCGTAATTGGTGTAGCGAAAAAACTGTTATGCCTTTTAGTTATACAGAGACGCAGTTGCCATAATCATTATCATCATCTACAGGAAATAACCTCCCACTAGTAAAATGACAGTGGGTATGACCATGCCTGAGAGGGCCAAACGTGGCGTATAAGCCTGTATCTTGAGTCTCAGGAGTCCGAGTATTTATGATTCGTTTGTCACAGGTAACATGATGTGGATTGCGAGTAGGCTAACACTAGCTTCGCCCGCGTGGTACCCGGATAAAAAATAGCCTGTGTGTTATTCTGATGTATAAGCTATATTACTGTGAAGTTTCATCAAAATCCGTTCAGTAGTTTTTGCGTGAAAGAGTAACAAACATCCTCACAAATTTTCGCGTTTATAGTATAATAGTAGTAGGAAAAAAGGTTGAGATGTTTTAGACATTGCTAAGCCTGTAAACATTCCCTAAAGTAATTTTGTTGGTGAAACTCAGAGGTTTCCTTCAAAACGGTCTTCAACTGTTCCAATTCAAAGTACCAATAAAATCAGAAGCCCTATACATATCTTCAATTAAACGCATATAATACGATTGATTAACCGGTACAGCAATCCGCCAACAAAAAGCACATAGTTGGTCCAATGCCAAGTATGAGGTAGGTATGCTTTGTAACCAAACCTTGTTTCTGTCGCCGACCTCCTGTGATCAAAGTTCCTAATCAATCAAGGCAAGATCTATGTTGTTATTAAAAACAAAACTGAATAACGTTCTCTCTCCTTATCTAACATTTGAGAAACAAAGAGACAACGTTATCGGATAAATCTGAATCTGAATCTGAGGCTACGCTAAGTTCAGGATTCTTGATGTTCAGAAGCTTTGTGATGAAAATAAATGAAATCCGTGAATCGAGGACGTTCGTTGTGGCATTACTTTTAAGCATGGATGTAGAAGCTACAAATTAATATACAGTGTAAGTTCGTATATGCTGGTGACTGAAATTCTGGGAGGTGAGCCGAGATCGACCACTTATCATATTGTGATTTACAAGCACACGCTTTGACGTAGATTATCTTTCAAAGGTTAACACGGAAGCACTCAGTCCTGAATGCCGGAACGTCGTTTAACCTTAAGTAAATGATCCATTGGCGAGCCGAACGACAGTACGACATGGACAGCGCGCCGGCTAGCAAAAGGTGTGCTGCCAAAGTACCAGAAACAAAACCAACGGACCAACAGATTAGCTCACAGGCCTTTCGTGCATTCTTGAAATACAAAGAAAGTAAATATCCCAGAATAGTCGAATGAAGACCGTTTTGCTCGCTAATGTATCACCTATGATTATGACCAGGACTATTATGTTTCTGTTGGCAGTTTATTTATAATTACCTAAATGAGCTGGCGTGGTAGCGGCGGTCTACCAACGAGCCTACCAATTAGACCTTTTGCTCGCCAATGGACCACTGGCATTACAGATCTAGACAAGCTACATAACGAGATGCAATTAATTTCACTCTTTAACTCTTCAAAATGATGTGCCTCTCAAACTAAACCGTTTATTGACTTTAAAACGTTGACTTCAAAAACACCAATTAAACTCAATCGATGGCCAACGAAATACCAACAACATAATTTGATGTAAATTCGAGTCCGTGAGAACAGGCTCCGTGGTTTGCAACACAAAAAGGAGTAAGCACCGAAGTTTATATTCAATGGACAACACTTTATTATCTGACGGTTGTGTACGTGCATTAATTAACTCTAATTACTCTTTAGCTTACGAATTGTGCATTCGTCCTGTATAGAGTCAGAGTTGAGATGTAAGGAAGGTGATTTATAGAGATTATTTTACGTATGACGTTCTTCATAATTTAAGTAACTAATTTTCATCTTGAAACCACCAGCATAGTATTCATTGTATATTAGAGCGTCTCTAGTGACTAGTGGATATATAACCAATTTCAGAACCATTCTTGAGTTTTTTTTTTGTATATATTTTTATATTTTTGTATATTGTACTGTAAACGGCGTTATGCACATTTAATGATTTATTTATTAATCTATTATCATTTAAGTAGTTTCTATAATAAGTATGAATTTACAAAAAAAAAAAATGTATACAAATCAGCCATGTAGTTCCCATAACACAAGCTCTGCTTGGTCATCACGGATTATCGTGTACCATAGCCGCCGGTAGGATCTCTCGCCACGCTAGCCTTAATGATATCATACGCCGGGCTTTTACCAGCGTCAACGTTCCAGCTATTCTCGAACCGAATGGTCTACTACGTGACGATGGTAAGCGGCCTGACGGCATGACTCTTGTCCCTTGGGAGAAGGGAAGGCCTTTGGTATGGGACGCCACATGCGTAGATACCCTAGCACCATCTCATCTGTCGGGGACTTCAGTTAGAGCCGGTGCAGCGGCTGATTCGGCCGAGGATCTCAAGAGGCGCAAATATAGAAGTCTCGACAGAGCCTACTTATTTGAGCCTTTTGGGGTTGAGACTCTGGGTCCGTGGGGAACCGGGGCCCTTCGCGTTTTCAAAATTATTTCAGGGCGACTGGTCGAAGCGACGCGTGACAAGAGAGCTGGCTCTTATCTGGGTCAACGCATTAGCATTGCCATTCAGCGTGGCAATGCGGCCAGTATTTTGGGAACGCTTCCGCCTGGTAGTGATCTGGATCAGTTGAGCTATCTATAGATCGTTTGCAACGGTCTTTAGATAGCTAGCTGTTTCATCTGTATTTTTTGTATATACCTACTTGTACATAGTTGTATGAATAAATGTAACAAGCTCTGCTTACTTTGGGGCTAGATGATGTTGTGTGAAAATGTCCAGCATTATATTTACTTATTTTTAATAAGCTTTGGAGTTTTTTGAAACGTTTTTTTTGGCTTGAGCTAGATTGTAGTATTCACAGTAGTTCTAGATGCTTTTAAAATACGCTGTATTTTACGATTTTTGTCTAGCAACTCTGATGGATATTGTCTATCGCAGCACGACTGCCGACAAACAAAATGACTGATGTCCATTCTATCGATACAATTAGCATATTCGAATGTTTCTCACGGGAATCGGGACAGTTAGATAATTCGAATTATTTCACGAGGAATTCGAGTTATTCGGGACTATTAGTTGCGTTAGAGGTTTGCGGAATTTTGTAGCCGGGAACGATTATTTTTTTATAGGGCATTAAAGATTTGGACGACTAAACCGGATTGCTTTTTCGTATAGACTGTATATTTGTACGAAAATAAAAGAATGAGAGAGAGAGTTGAATCTGCATTTGATTGCTTTTTTAGTCGGTTGAGTTTGGTGGAATCGAATTAATTGCAGGATGAGATAAATCCACAATGTTTTTGTTGGTTTTATTTTAAGTTATGATTACTGGTAGTTGTTAATTGTAATGCTGGAATATAAAGGTTTTCGATGGCAACCATGAAGCGGACAACGCAGTCCAACCTTTGGAACACGCTGCCCTACTTTTCTTCTCTTGATCGGATAGTAGTATTTACGAAAAGGAACTATCTGGTCTTTCTGATTATAGGCCGCTTACTTTGGGACCGAAGACATTTTAAAGTTTGTCTTTTTATAAAGGTGGCTTGAGAAAGTTAATCCACATCATTTAAGATACTTAATTACCAGTAGTTACTACAACTGAGATCTCGCGACCCCATAGTATAAAACACAATCCACCGATTAAGCTGAAATTTAAAGTCTATTCTATTATAACCTACCTAATTAAGTTTCATCAAGATTGAATAATACATTCTTAGTTAGTATTAAGCCTTAGGTCTCTTAAAAACACATTTCAGATATTTTTATTTCCAACTAAACAGTATTTACAACTAACAGTAGGTACCTATCGCCATCTTATTTCTTAAGATTTACTTAAACAACTTGACCGCATAGCTTTTCCTGGTGTAGATAAGCCATTAATTAGAATACCTGCTTAATATATTACTAAGATAAAAGCGAAACTGGACGTAAAATGGACAGCATATAATCTTATTACCATCACAGTATTTGAATTACCTAACTAATTATCAAACTGTAGCTTGACTTGCATAACATTACTTGTCATCGTGGTTTTTGTAATGTTTACATTTGCTGATGACGTTGGGTTCAACTTTGTCAGAGGGCACGAGTTCATGCTATCATTGCTTTTGGTGATAAGAAGTACCATTTCCAAGTTCTAGTGATTTCTTTAGAGTAGTTTGTGGCTTTGAGGCTTGTGTCTTCTGGTCACAAGCTTCCCTCAAAGCGTGTCATGAAGCACGGTCTTAAGTCATTTCGATCCAGCGACTTACAACGGGTGAAGGGTGAAGGGTGGTAAACGCGAAAGTTTGTGAGGACGCTAGACAGTGTCATCATTTTTTTCCGATTCGTGGTTCGCTATAGAGCATTTATTATTTAGTCGTCTTTGAGCTATATGGCCTGCCAAATGGTAAATTATAAGTGTACCAACATACAAAAAATAATACAGGAAAATACTTGAATCCATGTATTATTATGAGGAAATGTGGCTAGTTTTAATCTTATCCCCCCTCAAAACATCAACAAGCAAGCTTCAGCTTGAGATGGGTCTAAGAGGATACATGTTGCACTGAATATTTTAATCACATCTTCACCTTTAATCTAAGTACATCATTTAAAGTTTGTAATGTCGCAAAAAACTTGTCTGGACTGGAACTCACGCTGATACCAGCGTTGATATGTTATCAAATGGCAACCAAAAATAAGACGACGCAGTTTAAGAAGAAACCAATCCGATGGACCGATGAAATCGGGGGAAGTCAGTGAATGGATGAACGTAGCCCAAAGATCTTTCACCAAGGCACTCTATAGAAAAGGCTTTTGTCCATCTGACTTCTACGGTAGGCTGTTGATGATGATAACAGACTGGTTGACATTCATGGGTATTTCAGCTCTAAGGTCACTTGTTACCAGGAAAACTAGAAGGCACGATAAAGAAGAATGGTAATTGGTAATTAAGTCTTAAATTTACATTATAATCAGCTTCAAGCCTTTAGTTAGGATATTAATGCGAATTATCTTTGTTATGGCTGTAACTGTTTACGAAGTGATAAGCACAATTTCAAACAAGTTAAAAATTAAACAAATTTAATCTCGGCTTTTATTTACATAAAAGCTAGCAAAGCTAGTGTAGATACCAACGGCACATAGATAAGATGTATCTACACAGCACTAATGAGATGAAAATAAGAATCAGAAAAAAAAACAAGCTTATTTAACGCTCTTCAAGAGACGGTAGCGTAAATAAGAGAGTAATAAAACTATGTACGCATAATGAAGCACAATTAATGGCACGGGTATGAACTTCTGATTAAAACAGCATTCGCAGACAAAGATAACCCGCACAAAATACAAATGAATAAGTATATATTATCAAACCTGCAAAAACATTACTGCAAACTAGTTTGAGTTCACAAGATAGTAAAATTACCCAGAAGAGGAATAAATAATACCGAACACAGTACAAGTAAATGCACTCACTAAAGATAAAACTTAGATTGCTTTAATTAATCTTAACAAAGAATTCGTTCGGATGGTATAAAACCAATGGACAAAGGAAGAACAAAAAGCGTAAGTCAATACAAATGGAAAGAAATCATGAAAAAAAGAATTTAGATGAAACTATAGTCCAATCTAAATTGGTATAAAGAGTAATTACTTATTTGAACACGAACATGACTTTGAAATATTGTAAGATTCGGATACAGTGATACAGTTTCTAGGACTATTCTAGAATGTAATATTCTCGAAATGGGTTGTCTTAAATTTAACGAAAAAAAATACGATTTTTCATGATTTTTAATGTCATAATAGCTTTAGTAAACTACCTTAAGGTACATGTGGAATTTTTTAAATGTAAATATAAATTAATGACGAATTTGCACATTTTTTTTATTGTTATCCTTCTTGTCATTTGTACTTGTCACTGTCTATATATCTATCAGATATGAATTATTTCCTAACAACGAGATAAAAATCAATTTCTAACGTTCGATGCTTCCTAAGGATGAAATGGAAGATCCAACATGGCGGAATAGGGTCAGCGGCCTTACAGCTGCACTATCTAGTCTCCTGACCTATCACTCAACCTCAACCCTTATCACACGAACGAGGACAAAGACAATAAACAATCCAGAATTAATTACCGATAAAACAGAATATTCATTTTAATTCGATGGAAATCTTAACGAAGCATGGCCCGATCGTTAGCGAAGATAATAGCCATGACTCGAAGAGAGGATTGCCAAAAACGAGCAAAAATTTATTTAAAGCAAATAAAAGCGGCATGCGCCCCGCATCGACAGAACCGGTCCCGGAGAATAAACAAAACCCAGAAGACACAGAAGGCTCACTCCAAACATACTGATCGCATCTGGAAAGGCACGCGAGCAATATTGAAACTTAAATCATCGCGGGACAACGAAACGGACGATTCTGCTGAAGGTACGAGAGAGGACGCAAGCTTGACTCTTAAACCAGGGTAAGAAAACTTAATTCTCTTTAAGCGCCTGAGTTAAAGTGATAGAGGCCTGCCACTTCGAACGATCCGAATAAGATAATCAAGGCGGGTAATTTCAGAGAGCATAAAAAGAGCGGCATGCCTTCGGAGTAATTAATAATAAATGAGTTTTTGAAGAAATTTATAAAAACAAACTAAAAACAAATTCCAAAGTCATACGAAACGTGTTTGGCATGTCTTTTTATCACTGACACAAATGGAGAGGAAAACACAAACACCTTGAAGATAATGATGAACTAGAATACCTAGAACTTAAGACATGTGACAGTCAGTAAAAGATACTTTAATTAAATAGAGGGATACCTAACTTTAAACAGTTATATGGACAGTTTATATACATCCAATTTTTTGTGTAATTAATACACATAACTAAGGATGTACAACACAAATAATTATGAAGTTATTTTTATAGCATTAAGTAAAAGCCTTTACCCTGACTTCAGATTCAAAAATCGTGCGTTTGATCTCGGTCAGGCATCAATTAATTTTTCAGAACGCTGAAGGAAAACATCGCAAGGAAACCGGCATGCCCAAACATTATCTTTGGACGCCCTCCCCCGCTGACTAACCCCTACATGGAATCCTGACAGAATTGCGTACTGAGTGGATCTCCGTCATGGGGATAACAATCGTGAGCGTGTAAGCACATATGGAGAACACGTTTGGTATTGTGTCCTCCATTTGCTGTGGGGAAGATCTTCCACGGGGCTGATCCATCTGATCCACTTGCCCGGGGTCCTAGGACCGACAGTTGTTTGTCGGAGATATTATATATGTTCAATCTAGACACTCCAATGCAGTAGTGCCATCTGTGTTAGCTCATCGTTGATGTGATGTAACGTAGCTCAGTCATGTGGCGAGAGATGTCGCTACTCACACGTGCGTTCAATCATTGTAGGCATATCTATGTCGATGATGAAAGAGCAGAAATTTCGAAACGTGAAGACAAATTGATGGAAGAATGAACTCGACGTACTATGCGACGCTATAAGAACCATGATAAGCAGAATTGATGGAGCGGCTACCTCCAACAAAAGAATGATTAATTCCAAGATGAAAGTTAAAATGGGAGTTGTGTCATCGACAACAACATATAAAGTAGTATTGACCGATAGAGAAGCAGGATTAAAAAAAATATCAGATCAATCTTTTGTATAATTAATCTCGTCCCGAGTATGGGAGGTCGGTATGAGACATGCTTGACGTTTAATGAAGAAAAGTTGGGAAACTAATACTGTAAATAAGTGTTTATATTTCAGAAATTCTTACTTACGATGATGATGATGATTCTCAATTACTTCACCATCATTATTAACATCCTGTAGTTACGATGATGTCCACTGATGCACATGCATAGTACCTTATATGCCTTATAACTTATCTAAAGAGTGCCATGACGAACGATCTTGGGCCACCTCCATCTACAAAGTATTTTAGGCTTTAATTTGGCTTGTAGGTGTAAAAACAAAAACTGCGGTATACATTTGTCAAAATTTGATTAATTGTTTTATAATAAAATTGAAAATTATAAACAAAAACAGCATCGTATAAATTCAACGGATGCTACCGGCGACGCATTTCATCTAATTTGTAACATCGTGTTAAAGGACATTCAAAGTTTTTGGGAATTGATTGGACTTGCAATTAGAAGCGATAAAATCTCTGAGCCGACCCCAGCAAGGAATCTTGTCATCATTAAACGATTTCGGCTTTTTCTTAATTTTATCTTAAAATCCAATGGTGTTCTGTGTTATTGCGGGTTTATTATTTGTCAATATGTTTAACATCAAACTTTTTTGGAATATTGCAATTACAATATTTTGGTGATCAAAGCACCTGTCCGCTTTAAGTTTTGACGACGGTTTCGGAAGCTCTTCATTACCATTAGTCACGCAAGAAAAAGACCAGAGCTAATTTCAATTCTATACACATTCACTTTTATGATCACATATTACCAACAGTAGCATCTTAATTCTTCAAATCACACGACTTTCTTAAAGTTCTATGTTTATAAGATGTAGTTACTTTATTTCGAGTCTTATCATCATCATCTACCACAGGAACTCTAATCTATAAATGTGTCTAAGTCTCAAGCCCATGTGCTAATTATTGTACACCTTGCATTTGTAACATTTTGGTTGTTCTTCGTGGTGTAGAGACGTCAATCTATTGTTTTGCTGCCACGAGAATCTGTAACTTATGTGCTAGCTAGTGGCACATGTATGACTTTTTCTTTCTCTTCTAGTACATGCAATGTAATATTACTTACGTATCAGCCAGATGATGCAAGCAGCCGTGCTTGGCAAGGTGGGCCCGTCTTGGAGCCGGTAATTCGCTGTAGCATCCACCATTCCCTCTCGATCGGCACATATACCCTGTGCTCACGCATTGCGCCGTGTTGCAATAACACCTAACCCCATCTGTCTCTTCTATTTTTGTTTCTGCAACAAAGAGATACATTGTTATATACATGGAAATCAACAAGACATTTGAGAATCATACTTCCAATATGCAAGAAACTTGTGACGATGTAATCTCAAAATGAATCTACACGTTCGATGGGCAACGGTACCAAAGTGATTTCCAATTCCGATGGACAGATATGTAATAATATGTAGAATGTAATGGAACAGATTATATGCAACAACATAAAGATATAGTAGGTAACAAAAAAAAAAAATTGTACCTACAGAAAGAGATCCGTAAGTGAACGAACTTTTGAATGCAAACATGGTAATCGAATGCTAATGATAGCTGTACTAGGATCGATACCGATCATGTTGTAACACAAGAATTGGAAACATGATCCGCATCAGAAACTACTCTGTTCAATAGAGACATGAGGTCGTCAATAAAAAAGTTGTCACGTAGGCTCTGCGCTGCAGACAACGACCTAGGTGGTACTGCATTTATAAGCAGTCCTCCATAACTTATTCTCATAAAAAGTAATATTGATTTTGACGTTGATAAGTTGAAGCAGGAAATGGGTATTGCAAAGGGAAACACAGAATCCAATCAGGGGCTCGACAAGGAGGCGCCTGCAATGTCGTAAAGTTTGATAGCATTCGATTTGCCGTGCCTATATTCATTGGCAAAGCAACACGTTTACTGCTTCCCGTAATACCATCAACGCCTACAGCATTTCACGTGTTTAAATCCGAGAAGGAATTCTCAATATAATTCCATTTGTTTGACTGTTTGATGAAACCTAGGAGAAATCATAACAAGTCAACAAAAACCTTTTCAACTCTCTCAGCGACGAGCCGATGAACCGGTAAAAATAACATACAGCTGGGCCGCGGCGGGCACCATGTATGAATAATGCCCACGTCATACACAACGGGCCCCTACATAAATATCCCGACAAACGGCCAGCCTCCGAGCACATTCAATGTAAATTCCAGCTCCAGACGAAGAAACAAAACTAAATTAATTTCGGACGACCATCGATTTGAACCCGGGAAAACAGGAGACCCCCCTTCGTCCCGAGGCATCTTTAGCGTATCATGTTTGTTCAAGGAATCGACGTTTTTTAGATGATTGGTGGTTATAGCTGATGAATCCTCGTCGGAACACCGATCGGGAATCCAGATAAAAACTTGAATCTCCAAGTTAATTACATTTTTAGAGATAATTAAGAACTTGGTTAGAGAAAGATTTTTACAATAATACGATCATGAGACGCCTAGTAAAAAATCTAACTTTAAAGTCTTGCAAGAAAAGTTCTAATTCCCATTGCATTTCAAAGCAGCATCTGAAGTTGCAAGCCGAGGGAGGTCGTCGCAATAAATAAATAATCAAGCGAGGTAAAAAAACAAGAGAGCCTCGCAAATAAAAGAAAAACTCGACGTTCAGTCGGCAATTAAAGTTTTGCGAAAGGAATTGGAAACCTTTAATGGCATATTTTAATAGCTTTTGCACGGAAAATTGATTTCATTAATTTCTTTGCTCTGCGGTTACTGTGCTAAGAATTATGGTGTTTGTATTAACCGCTATAGTCCATTTGATCAATGCTTTTATTAAACGTTCATAATTCAATCCGAAAATACCTACAAATACCTACTGTACTCTCATTAGCCGCACAATTAGAGTTATCGATTCATCGTACATTATGTTCCGATGGATGGACGCCATTAGACCGGCTTTACAATCAATTTCGACTCAAAAAAGAAGCCAACGGAGGATAAGGCAAATAAAAAATAAACAAACAAAAGAGAAAAGGTCCCGGCATGTTATTTGGAATTGATAAATGGTTGAACAAAGACGAGATAGAGAAGGACGAAGCGAGGGAAGATAAGGATGGAAGATCTAATGAGTCGGAGAGATGGCCGCACAAATGTAGCTTTATAAAATAATGGAAAGTGCTTCTTAGAGCATGAGCTTTTATCTTAGATTTATTGAAGAACTCAAGCGCCATGGTGAATTACAGAGCTTCACGGATGTTATTTATCGGATACGCGAACCAATTGAAAGGATTCATAGCAATCAGTTACCCTCTGTCGCGTGGCATGTTAAATGAGGCGTTAATTTTCGGCTGCCTTTTTATTTGCTTTGGTCTTGTGAAACAATATGGAAAGAATGTAACCAGCGTAATTAACGAGGGACATGATGAGAGGGTCTGCAGTTTTTCAAGCGTGTAGACAGAGTTCAGGAGGATTGAGTACCATGAAGACCATGAAGTACACTAGACTAGACTAAACAGCGGAGTTTTAACAATGATTTGAGCACGAAATTTGTGTACACAGTACATATTATCATTAAGATGACTACCCTATTGCATTAGGTAAAACTGTAATGATAGAAGTATTGTTCATAAAATAATAAATATTCTTTGTTCATCCATAAATGCATTGAGATAACATACTTTGAAATAAAACATTCAAAGACAACACAAAATCCTTGGATGTGAATTGTGAATGCAATGAAGATAGCTTTTCGAAGGTAAATATTTAAAGGCGATCGCATCGGGATTCAGAAGCCGGTTTTGATCGCGATTGAAACGTCCCGGGACGAAAGACCGATCCATTTTAACCAGATAGCCATACTCTCCATTTGACTCCGCAGTTTCATTACAGATCACCGCGAAGCCGAGAGCCTATTCATATCATGTTTCCCTGAACATTTCGCTCATTGCAGATCGTAGATTCAATTTAGATCAACTGTCTAGATAACACAATTTACGCTGCAACAGAAATACTCAGCTATTTCTGTCGGATTATCTCTGAAACCCTGTTATGAGGCTTTTACTATCGATGTCGGCGTGTAAAACGTACACATCGAAATTACTTTCACAAATCACGACATCGATTGCAGTCATGTTATTCACGTTTTTAGTGGTTTTTTGTCGTTCGATTATAATAATTAGTAGGCATTTATCGTTTATGGCTCGAGTCTCACAATCAATCGTGCCGGATCTATCAAAAACCAGCCGGGTTCGAGTAGCTATGCTGTGCAACTAATGTTGCGACAGAGGCTTTCTCTTGCGTTCACACGCTGTCCGATTGGGTTTTATCTAGTAGGTACTTTATTACGTTAATAATGGCGGTGGCGCGAGCGGCGACCGCGGCCGGTTTCTCCGCTATTCGGATTGGAGACCAGGTTTTATGCTGATTGGATGACGCGGAAAGTTTGCTTGAAGGCTGTTTGGTGGCCTTGTTGCATTCCGAACCAGTGTCCGCTATTTGGGGCTATTTATTGGCTGTCAATTTGGAATCGGACAGCTTGATATGTAGCTGTGTAAATCAGCTTTTCAATGCGGAATTTGACTGATGACAAGAGTTAATTAAAGGGGATTTGGGTTGGTTGTGCTTTCAACCGGTAGCATTCTTCTGTCTGTACCAGATGTTGGGAACTCTTACAATGTTCGGTTCTGTATATATTTATGTTCAATAAGTGACTGTGTCTTTGAATGATTGGCTTTATAAGATAGAACATCATTAATGTTACGAAAACTTCTGAATATGAAGTGGAATCCAAGCCTTAATTTGTGTTTTAAACACGCTTTTTTTTATTAACAGCAGGTTGCAACTTTTGGTACATGAAGAGTCGATTCTTTATTGGCAACTTTCATAAATTGTAGCAGAGGAAGCCGCCTATCATCTTGACTGCCTCCTTGGTATGCTGATCTGCAAGTTCAATAACTAGCTTATTTCCACCAGCTTATCGCTATCGGATCCTCGCTGAATTATCTTCCGTAATAGTTGTCCCTGGTACTACCACTTACTATAGCAGCATTTACATTTAAACCAGACTTCTGACGGTACTTGTTTTCTGAATAGAGCTCGAGCTTGACCGTTGGTTAAAATGTCTGCTTCTCCATGCCATTGTCACATCGAACCAAAAGTTCGAAGGAAAGGCTGATTCCTATATACTATATTCAGTCAGCGTCAGGTTTTTTTCTCTGGTGTTCATAGATTGTATTTTAAATGAGTAGGATAGAGTAAGTTATTTTAAGAGTTGTTTCATCATTAGTTGTTTATTTAGTCTTTGACATAATTTTCATGTATTTAACATGGACGAGTAAACAATTCATCTTTAAAGATCTCTGAGTTGTAACTAAAAACTAGTTGCTTACCGTACGTATTAGGATAGATTAAAAACCGAAGCCGGCCCAAGCAGTCTGTTTCCGGTAACCCTCTTTATGCGTGTATTGTGGTTATGGTAGTACCACTTAACTGGTGGTATAATTATAAGCGGCGCCAGTTATCTCGCTGGCAATTGCAGTATGCGAGGTACTCTGATGTATTCAAGCAATACAGACGGCTGTATTGTAGATTCATCATCATTCTAGTATCCAGCGGCTTCCCTCTTTAAGGCTACGTATTAGGGCCTCTAGCTGGAGTTATTTACTCCAGCTTCTTCTTTGTAGGCTAAACTGCTAGGTCGAAGGAGATTGCTCGGATGCCTTCCTGGTATAGTGGATTTGTTTCATTGATCAAAGAAATAATTAAACTTATCAGTTATTTCTAAAATTAGAAAGAGCTTCATAAAAAAAAACGCTGTGCTAACTTGTCTCTGTGGTACAGCAATATTGTTAAATCTAAGTGTTAGTTTACTGTTTTTGGAAAGCAGGAAACCTAATAGCGCATTTACAAATGTGCGTTCGCATTCGTATCGGCACACGTCGAAACGTTTGTGTGCAAGTGTACAATCGCGAAGTCTTTAAAGAATCTCGCGAGTCGCAAGACCGTGCAGTCTACAAATGCGTCTTTCGCTACAGATTAGAACTAAGAAGTCAACGTTCTACTAAAGCAAACTTGTATTAAGAGCGAAAATCTTAACGATAAGATCATACAAAAATGCTGATACATTAATCTTCAGCTTTCGCAGTAGTCGAGCCACTCTTCTGTAGGTCGAGTAGCGTTTCTGATATCAGAGATCGGAACAACGCAGGCCCAACAAACAGCTCTCGTTCTCAAAGATGCACCTAAGACCGGACTTACTGAGCCAACTAACGGTATGGCAATTGAAAAGTTATATCATCAAATGCTGGTTTTGTAGCGGTCTTGTTATTTTGCTCCAAAAACGTAGTGTTCTCCATGACTTTTATTTTTGTGCGAGAAAATAGAGGGTAAGTAGTATAATTTATCACATTTTTGAGGGACCTTTTGACTAATATATGGCAGTCTATATCACAGTCTAGGAAGCCAATTTGTATGACATTAGCTGTAAAGATAGAGGAACGAAAACTCTCATTAAATAAAGACCCTAAATATCATGCCATAGATAGGAACTGTGGCATGTACTTCACACTAAGTCATAAAATTAAGTTCTCATACGCCTGTAATTTTTCCGGCGTCCACACTCTTTACACTAGAAACAAGCGTTTATGTTTACGTTTAAGTTACGATAAAAGGAAAGAAAATGAGTTAGTTAAATTAATAATTTTCTGTCGAATACTTTGACGAGATATTGCATCACGTTTGTCTTTGATTCTTTGCAGAGAATGCATATTTAAAACCCTATCTCAAAGCAAAAAGGATTGGAACCAATCGACAGGCTTTCGTTTCGTCAACATTTTTATCATTTTCAATCAGTTGCATAAATGTCTAATGTATTGAACGGTAAACTTTTCCTGCATCTTAGATCTTGATAAGAACGGTAGGTATGCATTGAGTCGCAATAAATGCTAATGTTATTATAGAGCCGCGTTGTAGACCATAGACCAGACCTATCTGTTCAAGATAACTTCCTTGGAAAATCGCTTATTCAATGAGCCCGTGCCCATTATATAGCAATGGTACGAACAGGGCTCCTTGTCTCACTGATGTAACTCAAGTCTGATTAACATTACCTCTCCGAAGGTCTTGGCGAACTCTCCGTTCCTAACTCTTATTCCCTCCACATAAGGATGCAATTGTTTTGTCTATTCGCATTACCAATCAACACACGTCTACGAGGTTATCGAGCTTTCACGACGTTCGAAATTTGAATAATGTGCGTACGACGAACTTTTGAAAAAACAGAGCACAAAACACAAAACGTCTGTATTGCTATTTACCACCACCTGTCTGCGTTCATTGCCTCGTTAGCCAACAATGGACCACAGAAGGCTCGAGACTACCTGATCCTTTTTTACCCGACCCTTTACAACATTAAAGTCAGAGTCACAATGCGTCCGAAGCTTATCGTTTAATTCTTTGTACAGACTGTTGTCGCATCATAAATGCCTCTCAATCATCGTGCTTGTCGCGTGGCGTTACGCAAACAATTTAGGATCTTTATAGGTCCCCGTATGTGTACAATTTCAATTTAGAATGTAAACATCGAGTGTCGCTTTGGGTAAATAAAGACGTTTAGCGACATAGGCGGTAAGTTGACATGGATGTTGAAACGTCTTTTGAAGAACGTGTGAAATGTTTAGCACCTGTTGGTGCTTGGAAAGCTAGGTCAATGACTTGATGCAACACACTGCCACAAAAAGTTTAATAAGTGTAATACGGCCTCTGATGGTAGAATAATTCTATTCTTATCGTACTTCCAAATGTATTTGAGTTGTAATTGTTTTTGTAGCTTTTTGAAAGCTTCTAAAAAGGCTATTACGTTTTTGTATTGTTTCTATGGTTTCATAATGTATTTAAATTCAGAAATTGATTGCAATGTTGAGATGTATGCAATTTCATCTGAAGTTTGGTATTGAAGTAGAATTAAAAGGATTTTTTTCGATTGGTCCTTCAAGCCGGATAATGTTTATGGTCTTGGAATCGCAATCTTCAAGCCATTTACATCACAATACCAAATGGTTTTGCTAACGTTCTAAATAGCTTTGCCTACACTAGTAAAAGTGATTGCGTATGGATCCAAGAACTTACAAATCAATGCAGTGCAAAAAAGTTACCTTAGCGTGCCTTAGTCTAGTGAGGTAGACAACTCTTTCTAGATATTGAGTTCTCAGCATAAAAATGTGTATCCATAGCATACGCCTTAGATCTTATATTGAAGCTGATACTTACCAACTTTGTTTTTGCCGAAAAATATACTTTCTTTATGGCTACTGGCTGGTCATATCATGTCAAAGGATTAAAAAAAATGACTGTGGAAACAAAATCATTTTGAACTCCACGGAGTTAGCAGTGGTAATATAATTTGCACGTTCCTTTAGCATTTATCACCTTTGCCAAAGAACTATTTTAATTTGGAATGTAATCGTTGGATTAATGCAAAATGTCAGAATTAATGATGATGATACTATAATGACTTATTTTACAAAAATGGTAAAATAATTACCACAATAAAATGGGCATAACTATAACGTACCTATTTTTAACACAAAAAAATTAACTCGAGGTATTAGAACAGAAATTCCGATCGAGTCTCGTTGGTCGTTGCTTCTGCCATAATCTATAGTTTTTAAAGCAACCTTATAAATAAACTTAGTTTTGTAACTTATGTACACAGTACTTTTTTTTTTTATAATGGAATTCATTTATAGATATTCTAGAAATGGCCGATCGGCCGGCGGAAGAAATGGAATGCGGTCGGAGCGGACAACAAATCAACTCCTCTCTCTGCTATACTTTTTCAAACTAATCTCGATAATTACTCTTCGCGTTAGTAAAGGATGGCATTATCGAAAAAAATGGATGTATGTGTCGCCATAACGTCGACATCGGTGGTGCGGTGGGCTAGAAGTCGGCTGTAATGGTTCGATTCCCGCTGCGGAACAAATTCTACAAATACTTGTTCCGGTTCCGGGTGTTGTGGTACCACGGTACTCGTAGTTCCTGATACCCACGAAACATGAATCCTAGTGTGGGTTCAGGAATTTGTCCTTGTCAATGTCTTTGTCTACTATGAGGTCTGTTGCGTGTTTTTTTCGTAATCTTTAATTAAATTATACACTTTTAAACGGATTAATCGCGTTGTTTTTTTTATTGTTTATATTGTTTGACGAAGGTCTTCGTGTCTCAACAGATCTTAAAAACTATTACAACTGTCACAATCGTATTATTTAGTTCAGAAAGATTATTATGTAGACACTTTGGTTTTGAATCACGAAAACCTAAAACATTGTGTTTAGAAACAAACAGAAATTAACGTTAAAATAATGTTATCTAGTGTTGTATATCTAGGGTCTATGGCTGCTGTCCAATCTATGGAACGGCTCTAGCTCTCTTCCTCTATGGTTTTGGGATATGGAGGTGTGTTTTGTGCTCTGGGGGATATAGGTTATAAAAATCGAAATAAAGACAGTTTATCTGAAGTTGGGTGTATTAATTAATTAACATACCAATTAAAGAAACTGGAAATATAACATCTAGTAAGTATTAGATTCGTCTATGAAATAAGTTCTAATTGCAAAACTATTACTTTATAGTTTTGCAATGAAGAATCTATCTAATCAATGGCACTGAAATGATTAATAGAAACGATGTTCCCTTGCCTTATGAACATTGCTCTAAAACTCTGATACTAATAGCTATTTAAATGCAGAATGTTCAGCAAAATGACAATTTGATTGATAAGCTGGCGGTGACTTAAAGATACGGGCGTGCGCTGCGCAAAAAATACGATGCCGAGGGTATTTACATGCGTGGAATAATAAAACGTTATTCATCGGTTGCTATGCCCGTACTCAGTCTAACTAGTCCGTGGAACATGGCCTGACATATTCATAATATAAACTTTTCTAAAATAACACTTTTGAATTTATAAAAATAAATAAATGTAACAAAAATCTGCTAGTACTTCTGCTGGTGTAGGAAGGTGTGCTTGGGGTTCGGTATTGCAGAATCAGTGGGTAATCCAGCTCTGAAACCGAACTGGGCGTTATGAAATTTTAGATGTTTATAGGTACGAAGGCATGTGCCAACAGTTAGTGTTCCAATAAGCGGCGATGGGTTTGCAACCTTTCACGTGAAATGATAACTTGCAAAACGCGGGCATGTACCAAATGTAATGTTTGGACGTGCCTCTGACTACCCCCTACTTCGTATACTCAAAGATTTACTCACTGAGTATGTATCTGAGGATCTCCATCATGGGAAAGGCAGTCGTGAGCGTGTTTTTTTGTTTTAGATGTTTATGGTGTCCATTAATCACACCGTCCAATAACTTCGCTATTACCGTCGCTAGTGATATGGGCCGTTAATTTCCCAAGCTATTCAATATGCACATACATTTTTCGAGTGGAATAATCTATTTTGATGTTTGATTTTGTATTAAAAATTTTACTTTAACGGGAATCATATTATATTCAATCAATCACTGTTAGATTAGGTGTCTAAACAAGAAAACACATTTCGTCACAAAACCTCATTTCCCACAAATTATTAGTTCAGAAACTAATTATAAACATCAGGTTATTGGTTGGCGGCAAGTTAAAAGCTCGCTTCATTAAACTAATTAAATGATAGGGCATTGATAGGCAGATTTATAGCTGCGTTATAAACTCAGTTCAACGATTCCTACGAACCCTCCTACGATGCGTTTTATAGATACATCTTAATAAGTAACTTCGTGATAATTAGTACTTTATGTTTGACGTTAGAACAATGTGGTAGGCTGTACTTTATTTTATAACAGTTTAATGATTACTATAAAGTTTTACATACAGCCTCAAGAATATACTAGCTATTGCCCACAGATTCGCCCGCGGTACCCTGATAGAAAATAGCTCTTACCGTAAAAGCAGCGTTCGTTACAAACTCATTCGCTTGACCGTTATTTCGTTTATTATTGGTATGAGTAGTTTTGGAGATTACCCCCGCTCCGATATCAACCCGCGACCCTTTCCTCTCGAAACGATATAGATAGATAGAAAATGCTTTATCGCACAAGATAAAACAAGTAGTATTTTCTTCTACCGTACTTAAGAGTGAGCCGTTAGTGTATTTGTAGAAGACAATCACTTAATTAGATACACTTTACCACAGGATCCAGATAAAACCAGCCTGGTTAAAATTTAGGATGTTTTGGTTTAAAAAGCCTCTTTATATTTCGTTAAGTGCACTTTAAAACCATATAGCATAAGGAATTCGTCATATATAATGTTATAGCTACACGATTCTAACTAATATGTTGTCACTTCGTATTTCAACTTATCTTGATGATAAATCTTGGTAATTTTGCATCCATCCAAGTGAACTTGCTGCCACAGTCTGGCAAAGGAGCGCTTGTTCACTGCGGTGGTATTCCCAAAATAGAACCAATTTTCAGAGCAGACATTCCTATCGACATGTTTGCTTTGGTCCTCAGTTTGGGAAAAGTTTCTAATATTAAAAAAACTATTCCCAAAAATAGCATAGAGAGTTGACTTCTAGTGATGGGGTATTCGTTGTTTTATTTATATAACAGCCCTCATTAAATACTTTCTCTAGCGAAGTCTCATTCTATATTTTTGCCATTTGTATGAAGCTAAATAGCTGTATTTTACTTTCAGCTGTGCTCAACTTATAGTCTACAAACCTGTAGTAAGTAACGGAATAAGCTATTAGCGAGATGCCAAAATTATATTTATTAATTTCTTGCGAGTTAACAGTTAGTGACTATTGACTGCCGACATTTTTCGTCCGCGCGCGTGCGAAAGTTGTTACTCGTTTTTTTGCGAGTTTTACTGTCACGTGCATACTCGGCGTAATAATTGAGAGGGATTATAATTTGAGTAACATAGCTAATCTAGATTAGACGGTTATTTTATTTTGTAATATCAGATTTAATACGATATTCCTTTATTTTCCTAGGAATTAGAAATATTAATCGAACATTGTAAATCACATTGTTACTCGACCGGTGGTATTAACTTTGTTTTTTTATCCTGTTTTTAATATAAAGCTTATCAAAAACGAGATTAAAATACAAATTACCTACTGCACGTTTTGATATAATTTATTGCTAATCATTTAAAATACACTATAACAATAACAACATACATAATTAATGACATATCCATACATGTCTCTGAGCCTTTTAAATAAGAACATTCAATTTAGGGTTTGTTTTGACTATATTATATACTTCACAGTTGCAGTTTTTACTGCAACTTCGAGATGTTTAACCGACAAGTAAAATGTATACATCGAGCCGGATTAATCTATACTTACATATAAAATAGTTTGTTTTGACTGAATGACTGATTGATTTATTAACGCACAACCAAAAGTCTAGAAAGTTAAAATTTGGAACATAGTTTTATTTTACAACATAAAATAAAACTATGTTCCAATTTGGAAATTTCCATAAAGGGGGGAAATGGGGGAAGGAACTTTGTTCGAAAGTCTTTGTTCTTTAAAGTTAGAAGCCTAACAATTTTAATCGTGTTTTAGTGATTGTTGGATATTTAAATGGGGGGGAAATGGCGGTGAACGTTTGTATGCGAGTTTTTTTTAAACACAACTCCACGCGTGCAAAGCCGCTGGCAACAGCTAGTAGTTAATTAATAGCCAAGATTTATTTAATGGTCTGTAAAGCTTTTCTATTCATTGTTGCAGTAGTAAATTATGTAGGTAAAGGTGAAAGGTCAGTGGCCAGTGCAACATTTTGAAATACATTCACGGATATATAATCATTCTGTGACTTTATTTATGTCTATTTAAGAAGTATTTATTAGCTTCGTCGAATTGACAATCGACAGCTAATTTCATTATAAAAGCCTCGAGGTTATCGTTAACGTATAATCGAATTTTGAGAAATTAGTTAAGTAACTTACAAGCACACACGTCAAAAATAATGTATGCTTGTAGCTTTTAAGGTGCGAATTGTGAACAAATGTTTACGACGCCTAAATTTTTTATTAAAAAGGAAATGACTAAATTGTAGTATTTCTTTATAACGGCCCTATTCGTCATTTACGTAGGACGGTATGTAATTCGTAGCATGTTATCGGGTTTTTTGTTATTTTAAAGGTTATTACAGTAATGAAAGTTCGAATAAAATAGATCATAGGTTCACTTACAGTTATCGTAACTTTTCGTACGGACACACGAAAAAGGCGATAAGTCATAAATCTTAAATTTACAGAATTACTTTCCCACTGCCGTAACTTTTTATGCATAATTTTATGACTGTCTCTCGTTTCATTACCATGTTTTTGAATTTGAATAATCAGATGCGGATACCTTTCTATGCTGTCCTTTGTTTTGAGTTATTAGCGGTTTGTTAGGAAACTGAATGTGGTTTTGATAATAGGAATTTCCTTTGTTGAGTGAAAGATGACGACGATGGTACATCCAGAAGTTTCTATGGGCATGACGTATTTGACTTGGCTTATCGTACATCACTCATGTAGTTGATATAACACAAGCTCTTACTTTGGGGATAGGCGATGATGTGATAATTAAAAAAAAAATGACATGAATGAAAAAAAAAAAGATTTCGGTTCATAATGAAGGAATGGAATACATAACCATCGTCTGTCTTTCCTGCGAAATACAAACTGGGTCTGATTAAGGTAAGAGTGAATCTTCTAGACCTTCATGCTATATCGTCTGCCAATTCATCACTTACCATCAAGTTCAATTATGATAAGATAAAGGTATTGATTAAAAAAAACATACCCTGCCTTGGTACAATAATTTCATACGGTGTTACAATTAGAAAGTAAGGCCGAAGTTTTAGTGAAAACTAAAAAGTTATAAAGTCAAAGTCTAAATTCATTAAAATCACAAGGATCACTTTGAAACGTCGTTTTTATCTACTGCCTTGTTCCTCCGCGACCAAGCCAGGAAAGTAAGGCAAGAAAACAAGGGTGGTTATTCTTTTTAATGATCCTTTTACAAAACAACGAGTTGGAGTATTTAGCAATAGCTGGCTAACCGCCAATACGCCACTGAGGTCGTTAAAATAAAAAACAAAAGAATAATTATTGAAATTCACAATCACAATAAATACACCAGTCTTAAACAACTAATCAAACCAGTTCAGCATAGCCCTTTCTATTTATCCAAGCTTCTCTGCACGTATAAGCCCTAACTAGTTAAAACACGTAGTTAAGTGGTCTCACAAACACAATCGCGTAACCACGTCGGTCGGTAGAAACAAACAGCTCTCGTTCATATACAACAAATATTTGAACAGGCAATGCGTTTTGTCTGTTGGTGTAATCAACAAGCGGAAGAGAGCTTGTGTTGGTACTAAAAAAACCTTCAGTGGCTACTATTTAAGGAAATTGATAGGACTCAGTAAATTGTAAACAAAACTTGTTTTTTTATGGCCTTCATAAATTTTCAGATGATTTTGAGGTTGGCACATTCAGGGCGTTTAGACAAATACCACACGCTTAGTTTTTCTTTCACGCTAACGCTTAAGGCATCAAGAATATAGCAGCAGTCACGTGACATCTAACAAGCTAATGCCATTTCCATACATTTCAATCTTTTCGCAGGTAATAACGCCAACAGAAAGTGGTTTTTGTCTTAGAAGTCTGGTGGCCTTAACACCAACTGAGAAAATTTTTTTGTTCTTTCCGCTAACTGTTGTACATTGAACTGAATGCAGCAATACTCTGCCGTCTCAAAGCGGCCGAAGCGCCAATGTGTGGTCTCAAGTTGGGCCCGGACGCTGCAGGGCGCCTTCACACACCGAAATATGCTTAAACATTGGATAAATAATGTTTATTAGTCTCAGGAGGAAAACGTAAAACAAATTATATTATACATTTCCGATGATTTAGAATGCCTAACTAAAAAAAATGTTTAGGTTACTACATATATGTATTTGTCTATGAATCCATTCCAGTCACATAGCTCGCTAACAACAGCTTCTATGAGTTTATAAAGATAAGTTCCCCCAAAATAATAGATTTTAAAAATAATATGGACTAGATATATCAACTAAAGTGGCATGTATGCACTTATAAATTGCTAAGCCGATATCGCTGGCAAGATATAAGTGAGACTTTCATCAAAACAGAATATTTGGCATATTCTCAATAATGTTTATTTGGCACAAACAATGAAACGATAATGGGTAGGTTTACAAATATAGGCCGACAACTTTGATCTTAAATCAACCTTATTAGATAGATAACTCTTTATTGTATACACCAAGATTAAAAAACAAACACTTTACAAAGAGTCTTACAAATAGGTTGAGGTGATACAATGGGCCTTATCGCTAAGAGCGATCTCTTCCATGCAACCTTTGGATGGACTTGATCTAAAGTATGTGAAGAGAGGTATGTGTAACTGCAATGTAAATTTATAGTACAATAAAATACAGTAATGTATATAAAAATACAGTAATATATATAGCTAGAAATGCAATGACTGGAGCTAAGAACACTTAGTTTAACGAAGATGGTAATTAGCCTAACCTAAAAAAATAACAACAAAATCATTCGGCTCGAAGGACTGTAAAAGTATCAGGAAGAAATGTACCGCAAAGAGAAAACATAGAATCACGAATCTCGCAAATTGTTTGACAAGTAATACAAATCTGCCAACAACGGAGGCATCGCAACTGTTTGCAGAGAAAATTGTAGTGCAATCTTATGCAATCATCGGATCCACGCTTTGGCGGTCCGAGGGATCGCCAATTATCGGCCGATTATTTGCCGAGGCGATTACCAGGCGAAACCATTCCGTCCGCGACACGGTCCCGCCTCCGGCATTTTTGGGTTAATTCGATCTCGACAAAGTTATTTTCAAAGTCAATGCTTTTATTTTGGGAGTACTTATCTTTATAAACTCTTAGAAGAAGCTGTTGTAAGCGAGCTATGTGGAACGGACTCATAGACAAAATCATATTATGTAGTAACCTGTCGTGAAATATAACGCACAAAGAAAACGAAACAATCTTGATTGGATAAACCGGACAATTACTAAGGATCGTTTACCCATTTTTTATTGTCCGTAGTCTCAATCTCCGTGGATAATTTAGTTGCCGCTCGTGATTATTATCAACTTGTTTGTATTTTCTCGAGAAATGCGATTCTGTTTAACCACGCAATTATTTATTACGATAACTTATTGAAAGCAGAGCATAAAATGTAAATGGTATGTGCAATTAGGCATTCTTACCTGTCGTCTAAGAGATCAGTTCTATGCGACCGCCCATTCTTCTTTTGTTTTGTTTAAAGTTAAGTTTTAAGTTTTTTTCATAAGTTTCATAAGTATTTTTGTAATGTCTTGTGGTGAACTATAAAATATTTTAATTACTTCATTCATTTATTTTACCATAATAATTTTCACATTTACTGCTTCATGCGATAATGAGCTTTTCAATTTATCCGTACAATCTTGGTTAAATTACAGAACAATCCTGCCTTGATTGTCCTGTAATCTTACCAATATTGTAAAGCATATTATTTTATAACCGATAAAATTACGAGTACCTATATGAATAACACGGCATTTCATTATGAGAGCTTTGAAATAATGTAGTGGAAATAAAATGAAAATTACGCACATTACATATTTACTACCTCTCCTAGAATATTAAGACCGTGGGTAGTACAAACATGGCATGTTATTAACACAAACATAACCCCAAAAATAGTTAAAATATCGAGTACCTATATTATGGCTAATACGGCATTTCATTATGAGAGCTTTGAAACAATGTTGTGGAAATAAAATAAAAATTACGCACATGACATATTTACTACATCTCCTAGAATATTAAAACCGTGGTTAGTAAAACCATGGCATGTTAATAACACAAACATAACCCCATAAATAGTTAAAATATCGAGTACCTATATTATGGCTAATACGGCATTTCATTATGCAAGCTTTGAAACAATGTTGTGGAAATAAAATAAAAATTACGCACATGACATATTTACTACATCTCCTAGAATATTAAAACCGTGGTTAGTAAAACCATGGCATGTTATTAACACAAACATAACCCCATAAATAGTTGCTTTAGCAGTTCGGTCATTACTTAGTCTTGTTCAGTCTACAAACTGACATGCCCTACGCGGTCACGTGTAATTTTATCGAAAATTTATCGTCTGTTTAAATTCCATACCAGAGGTAACTTGTCGGTATAATAGGTTTATCACTTTAATCAAGTGAACATTTTACGACATACGCCCGTTGTAATAGCAATTATCTGACTGAAATTATACGGTACTTTCACATAGAATGGTCGAACAATTTCGTTTATTTCGCTGGTCGCTATAAAATAGATTCTATTTTAACTTTAAAAATGCATATTTATGCCGTTTTAATAACTCAGAACGAATAAAATCGCTATAAAGAATTGCAATTATATAAGTTGAGCACGCAGCTGCGATACTGAATCAATTACGCATCGTTTCATGATAAATTAACTTTGAAATAAACTAAAAAAGGCAGGTGATATTCAACGTCTAGACACATGGCCGGCGCCATGAACCAGCTGATTCAGATTACACCTAACACAATAAACAAACAAACACGCTAACGTCTATGTTCCTCATGGATATCCTCAGATTCATGCTCAGTGTATGGACCCTGTGGATGATAAGAGCCGAAGACCGGGCTCAGTGGCGCGTATTGAGAGAGGCCTATGTCCAGCAGTGGACTGATGTGGGCTGATGATGATGTATGTACCTTAGAGGATACCAAAAGGGGTACAGAGGCACATACAAATAGAACATTTGGCACATCCCCGCGTTTTGCAATTAGTTAGAATTCCACGTGACAGGTTGCTAACCCATCGCCGGTTATTAAAAAAAACTCTTCCTATATCTTACCCAACACAACACCTTAAAAATAAATCTAGCTTACATATTCCACATAATAGTACAAGTATTATGGTACTACATACTACATAGTATCCATTATTTTGTTCAGTTCACAGACAATTACCCCGAAAAACGCAAACCCTCCAGTTATAATTCGGAAATGACACGAAATCGTTTCACATCATCTTGGACCATTAACAATACGGACCTATGATTTGATGGACTAACGAAGGAGCCGTAAAATTCCTCCTATAATCATTGTACCGCTCACAGACTCGGGACTGATTGCAGGGTAGCCGCCCACAGGCTGGGAACCCGACCAGAACGCACAAGCCTTGAAAACGTTAAAACAATATTCAACAATCAAGACTTGTAGGTACCATTATTAAAACCATAATTTTTAGTTAAAACGGGATATTTACCATGACTTTTTGTGAGTTCCAATGTTTACCGTTAGTGTTATGTCTCGAGATGTACTCGAATGTGACAATGAAACCGGTGGTAGTGGTATTTTCGCAATAAAAGAGTGAGAAAGAGGGTAGATCGATTTGTCTGTGTCCATTAACATCGCAGACTTCAGGGTGTCTAGACAAATACCACTTGCTGTTGGCGTTAACGCCTGCGAAATGATTGAATTGTGTGGAAATTTAATTAGCTGTGGAAATGTCACGTTTTACCTTGACAAATTTACGCTAGCGTGAAAGGAAAACTAAACGTGAGGTATTTACATACTTATTATCTCACATTATTATTTGTATGTATATTATATAGGATATGTAAATATGTTATTTATGTACGTATAAATAACATATTTACATATCCTATATTATATATTTCATATTATATTTTAATATAGGTTTACTTGTACACCGCCGTCTATTGATTCCATTTTATCCTGTCCATCCAAAGGTTGTCTGGAAGAGATGAATGGAAAATTACCATTTATTTTTAATTCCTATGTTTTTGCATTTTGCTTTGGTGTGCAATAAAGAGTTTATCTATCTATCTATTTTTCTAGACACCTAGTTTTTCCCGTGATCATGGTACATGCAACTGTGCCGAAACATTCAAACTCACAAATCATGGTAAATATCCCGTTTTTAGCTAAAATTATGTGCAGTTTTTAAAACCAGTACTAAAACGGTCGTGTGTCCAATATAGGTTTATTTGAGTTGCGACGTTTTGTTTCCGAGGGCCGAGGAGGATCTAAGCACGATTTCGCTCGGCTCTCTAATTGAGGGCCGGAATGTTTCAATGATTGGGTGCATTTAGCTCTCGTGATTATTTTTTCTAGTTTCTCTGCGGATCACATTGTTTGTGATTTACAGACAGTTCTTTTAAAATGAATCAAATGTATTAATTTTTATTGTAACGAAGAAAAATACATGAATATTGATTTAGTATTTTAATACTAGCGCTGCAAAAAAAGCTGCTTTCATCGGAAGTGTTGGCGGGATGATCTGAACGCCTTCACAAGAGGATGGTAGGAGTCGGTGAAGGATAGGGAGAGATTTGGGGAAGACTTTTGCCCAGCGAGAGATTTTGGAAATTGTTCAACAAAGGACTAAAACGAGATATTTCATACGAAATGGCTATGAAGGGAGGCTATATAATAAAGTATGAATGGGTTTAGTCCCGAAGTAAACAATCTACTTTTCACTGTAATACATAAATATGTATTACAGTAAACATTTTGGAGATTTCGCGGCACCAACATTTTTTTTTTCTTTTCTTTTGACAAACGCACTGACGCATAGGTACATCTATCGATCAGCAGTGTAGGTTTCTTTCAGTTCTATTTTCAAAAATAAAGTCTAATATAAACGAACATGATCTTTCTTTATAAATTATTTAAAAATGGAACATCGCAAAGCCGAGGCTTTTTAATGAATCCTATTAATTGTGTAGTCTATTGATAATAAAGACAAAAATTAAAAAAAAATACTTACGTCCGTAGAGGTTAAAAAATATACTTTAGTCCGCCTACGCTTAGCTAGAATGACACTTTTAGGGTATGAAATATATAAAAAAAATAAGTAAAGATTTCCGACAGCTGATTAGAACTTTCATCAGATTTATCTCCCGTTCAGACTCCGTAAAGCACGGATTAGTGTTATTTCTCTAATCAGCCATTAATTTATAGTAGCATGCAATTTCACGGGCCTCGCTAATTGACATTAAACGCTGGCCGTCCGTCATTCGTGTTCTCGCGGCTAGGAATTGGAATCTAATGAGGAAGTTTGTGATTTTCTCTTTTTTGAATTAAATAAACACTCAACATACATAGTCTTGATCCCAAAATAGGATTCCCTGAGTCGTGGGTATTGCTAACTACAATGCAGAAACCCAGGACAATTTTTTTTTTAAATATCTGCAGAAATGGAAACATTTTTTTGCTTGTTCTGCAACCCAGACCTTGCGACACGAAAAAAGTTCATTAAAAGCTTGGTCAACTTTTTAGATTTTTATGACTAAAATAATGTAAGTTTCAACCTACTACTTATAATAGTTTTTGTATATTTTATACAAATGACAGCAACTTGAACCACAAAGTAGAACATAATAATGCCCTTTAACTATAATTTTGATCAATTTTGGCCCTTTTCTACTTGCATTGGCGGTTTCGTCTCCAATTCGTTTCTAATCGACAGATGTTTATAGTTTCTATTCGAGAAATCGTAGTGTTATAATTTGATATGAAATTTTCAGACACCTCAATTATTATAAATAGGGCGGAATATTTTGGAGTATCTCAATGCATTTATAATCACTAATGTGTTTCAGTGTATTTTATTGCAAAAAAATATGAAATTCTGAATTTTTGAATTATTATGGGGTGACATCAGTTTGTGTCAAAGTGTAAATTTTATTCATCAAATTCAAAGGCACATTCTTAGCTAGAAGTACTTTATTTTATAAAACTAGGTCAATAAATATTAAATTACTAATTAGCCTAACACTATTAGCCTATTACTAGAATATATTAATTTATTACAAGTATAATAATGTAATATGGACAATGGAAAAAAAAAACAAAGGCATGACTTCGTTTAGTGTTCCAATAAGCGACGATGGGTTTGACGTGTAACGTGGAATGCTAATTACAATGCAAAACGTTGGCACGTGCCAAACATCTTTGGATGGATCAACGTACTGTGTATGGATCTGAACACGGGGAACGCGGTCGTGGGTTTGTTTTTTTTTAATCGTAAAAATTCTACTTTCGCATTAAAAATTACTTCAAGGTTAATTAACGTAGCTTATTTTTATTTAGTGGAAGATAGAATATAAAAAAAAATCTTATCAAACTAACGATGATGTTGGTTTGATAAGATTTAAAAAAAAACGTTCCTTCCATGTATTGTCGTATATAATCGACTAATTAAATGTAAAATCATGAGAAAATGCACAAATATGAAATGCTAATGGTGAAATGATAATTGTTCGTAGACGATTATTGAACATGTTTTATGCAAAACAGCGTGAAAAAACGGAAAAGGTATGTAAATATCAGATTGAAAAGATAAAATCTGTTTGTATGTAGAGAGAAGACATGGTTCGAGAGGCAGCGTAGCTTTACTAACTGTTAAAAATTTAACCACAACAAACTGTCCAAGACGTGTCGAGACACACTATATTAGGTTCCAGAAATAATCAAGAAAAAGTCACATAATATGACCTAAGTAGCGCGGCGCGGGCCGGTAGCCGCGATGGGCTTATTCCAAAAATCCCCTGTGCAATCCCCTGAAAAGGGGATTTCTGGACAAAGGTTCCAGAAATCCCCTTATCCATTTATTTACACTGTAATATTTTAAAATCAAACATAGATAACTAAATCACAGTCTGCATTACAATCACATTATAAACAACTCATTAAGTAATCACAGTCTTGAAATATATGCGTGTTTGATTCCTGCTGCAGGCCAGATGCAGATATTTGTTCCGGTGTCTGAGTGTTGTGGTATCAAGGTACTCGTAGTTCCTGATACCCGAGACACAGGGAAACCTAGTATGTGGTAAAGACTGTATGTGTGGGTTAATTGTTTATTTTATTTATTTATTCATGTTAGGTTCTTTAAGTTATAGATAAATAAACTTGAAATAGTTTATTTATCACATACATAGTCCTGAGACCACACTAGTATTCCCTGTGTTAGGATATGACAGTGACAGCTCTAATGTTCAAAATCTATGGTCGTGAGCAGTCTAGGTTTCATTCGATACTCTGGTATGTATTCCATACTCTACGCATCCGGTTCCGCTCTCTGTAATCACGATTTAAAAACGTAGGACGAATAATTTGTGCAAAAACCAAAACCGCAAGGATTATTCTGAATTACTCTGTGACCGTGGCAGACACACGCGACACTGACACAAGTATGGGCAGTATTTGTCACGCGGACAAAAGATCTATGTGGCAAATACCGTGACATAATTCTGTCGTCACGGGGTAACGTACGTTAAAATGCCACAAAGAGAACTGTCTTGAAGCTCGGTAAAACTAACGCGATGGAGGTGGCGATCAATACATACATACAAACATTGCCAGCAACTTAACAACCATTTCCCATTGATCGCCACCGCCATTTGTTTGGCCGGGCCCTTAAGCCTCCGTAAAACAATTTCACTTTTAATTGGACCGTCCATGCCTTTATAAACATGTGCACTGTAATAAACAATTCTGTGTTTATATTTTAAATGGAAATTAGTCAGTTTTATTTTGTTTCTGATTGATAGTCATGCTTTTTAGTTGGTATAATAAACATTTTATGACAAGTAAATTATGTTTCCTTAATTTAAAGTTCAGTACTATAACTACGCTTGGGTAGAAATTATTTTATTATTTTAAAATATATACTTAAGTAACTAAATACAAGTAAATATACGCAGAAATACCTATAGATTAAACAGCTAACTATCTAAAGGTCGTCGCAAACGATCTATAGATAGGTCTATTAGTTGAGTAACTAAGTTTTTTGATCGAGTTAGCGAAGTATTTGTACTTACCTACGTACGGCTCGCTCTGCTTACCAGTATTATGTTAATTTTTTTGTGTAATAGTCTGTTCGCGCCCAATACGTTAATTCACAGCTCGCTTGCTGTTCATTTTCATGTAGATAGGTATGTATGAATGAATGATCATTGAAAACCTCTGATTTCAATCAGAAACAGAAATCGGAAAATGTTTATTTTTCCCCAACTTCTGAACTGATGGCTTTCCGAAGTTGGCAACACGAATGGTACGAGAAATTGAAAAATAATTGTAATGTAGTTTGGTACGAGATATTAAGCCCTAGAAAGCGGTTTAAGCCTCCAGCAACATTATTATTGGCCAACCAGCTTAAAGAGCTTCTGTAGGTATGACACAGATTCGAACAGTACTTTAAACTAAGTGCTTAAGACGAGGGCCGATGTCACAACCGAAACACATTAGCTTCGGTCGAGCGACAGACAAACAGATGAATTTACGACTATGGCTTGCTTTAGTTCAAATCTTAGATACGACGTTTTGGTATTTGAGTCCCGATTTATTATCATTCCATCAATGTCTTTTACACAGCCAGTACACTTGACGACCACTGTGGTGCAGTGGGCGCAGGCCCGCCTAAGACGGAGTAGGTTGCGGGTTCGATTCTCGCCGCGGGACAAATGTTTGTTCGAAATGCAAATATTAGTCTCGGGTCTGGGTGTTTTCTATGTATAAATTGTATGTATGTATTCACAAAAAAATGTACATAAGTAGTTTATCAGTCATGTAGTTCTCATAATACAAACTCTGCTTAGTTTGGGGCTAGATGATGCCGTGTTGAACTGTCCAGCATTATTTATTTACTTTTCTACGAATTATTACTGTTGTGTCTCTTAAGGGGGATGATCAGGAACAAAAAGTTTGTTCTGTCCCCTGTTAGCAAAGGGGGGACAGCTAGAACTGTTTCAATTTTAGAAAGGTTCCTTTATATTTTATATCTCAAAAATATCTACCTCGGGGCGACTCTTCTGCAGATATTTACAATACAGCTAGTGTATTTCTCTTCCAATATTAGATCCCTCCGCTCTGTGTCCAGGAGCACAAACAGGAATAAAGAGGCTCGATCGATAATCAATTCCTAATCACGATGGTTTAAAAAGACTCGCATACTAACAGTAATAAATTAGCAGACACATACATAGTCCTGACCCCACCCTGTGAAAATATATCCGCAGAACATGCAAACCTTTGTCCTGCAGCGATCACTTCACCGAGGTTATCAAAGAGATAGCTTTTATCACGATCTCAGTTAAGTTCCAAATATGTGCACACTTTTGAAAGTTTTCTTATCAGTTCGTCCGTTTAGTCAGAGGCATGTCTGTCTTCCTTAGGCGAGTTCCTTGTCCTTAGCCCTACGTTCCAAGAATGCTTAAATAAAATGCGTAAACAATGTAAATCAGTCACAATATGTGCATAATGAGAATCTCGAACAACAATTGTTGACTCATTTCGAGAGAGAAAATGAATTCAGAACGTCTCTGATGCAACTGCGGTGGATTATTGGAAAGCAAACTTGTCGGAACTTTTACGATATGAATTATGTAAGCGACTGTACTTTAAATACGTCAAAATAGAGATAATTTAAATATCGTGGCTAGTGATGTGCGCCATAGAAAATAGACGTCGATAAAGATCTTAGAGATCGCATTTTGGCATGTCATCGATGCGATAGTATCGTTACGTGCGACGGTGGCGCCAAAAACGAACGCGCAATGAGGTCACTGGTGGCGTCGAGCCAAGTGCATATAAACGAGTCACGATCCGCCACGGCGACGCCAATGACTGAACTTTTTGTCAATACTTTAATAAGCACCATTAAAATGGGAACGTAAATCAAACTTCGAGTGCAGCGCAAGAAATAATACAAATCAATAAACTCGCAAACTGAATTTAAACGTGTTTACACAATTATTGTAAACAATTCTTAAATATTTCGCTGCAATGCAATGGCTCGATTCCAAAATACTGCAGCCAAGCCGTAGCGCCGCTAATAAGTATCCACCACATTACTTCCGACACAATATTGATGCATTTAAAGATTAGAGTGGATTTTATTGCATTTTGTCGTTTGAATTTCAAAATTAATCGCGTGAAGTACACACGATTACAGTGGCAGACAGCCAAGGCACGGTGGCGCCAACGCTGCGGACAATTACAGATACAGGAGCAAAGTAACACGAGCTGTTTAATAAAACTGTAATGATGAATGCGACGCCGCCGCACTGACGTATACACAACACGAGCCGTCATAAAGTTCATCAGACGAAAAGCGTTGCGGCAATTTATAATCGTGTGAGTTGTTTGTCACGACGGCAGTAAAATCAGGTCGCAATGTGCATAATAAAATGCCAGGGTGATTGCGGCTAATGGAGAGGAGCAATTACTGAGTTACAGAGTGAAAAGAACAATAGTGATGGTCGAGTCACGCTAATCGTCAGGCGAACAGGCGCCGCGTCTGTCGCTACCGTGGAATGAGGTCGGTTGGCGGCGACGTGTCGGCGAATGACATGACATTGCAACCGCAGTCATATCGATAAATGATAATCCCAGAATTTACCGTCTGGTGCTGAAAAGCTAAGTAATTTGGCAAGCAGCGACTACAAACTTATTGCATTAATAGCAAATAACTACTCTACTTTTAATGATTTAGATCTTGGATCTCTAATAGTTTGTTTGGATATATGAAACATTGATTTAAAATCCTCGAAACATTACGGTTAGAAATCCTTAATTTATACAATCTTAAATCTAAAAACTCATTTTTGTATACAAATAAATATTAAGTTAAATAACTTTTTGAATTTCTATACACAAGATCATTATTTTTTTGTTTACTTACCTAATTGGAACTCTTTTAGAACAATTTTATTTAATTATTTGTTGTTTATATTCGTGCCCTGGATCCGTCCTCACACTTGCGCGTATTTTTGCATGTGGTGACGACCAATAAGTCAGAATATTTACGCTCTTCCATCAAATGTGTTTATACGTTTGAAACGATAAAGTTCATTCCACGTTACACTTTCGGCGCTTGAAAGTGGTCACCCAATTCAAATTAGCCCACAAACAACAAAACATTTTAGTTTATCGCGTCACCCGTCATGTCATTGTGTCGAAATTGATTATTATGACTCGCGCGTCGATATATCGACAACATGTCTCGTCACTAGCGGATGCAGGCGGCGCCGGGTGCAGATTAATAGTGAGGTAGTATGAGATATTGCCTTTGAATTGTAAAGTATCTTAACTGAAGACAAACGTTCACCCGATTTCGCTAATCAAAATCCTCCTAAACTCGTTGGCGCGGGTTTTTCTTTAATGTTAATTGGAGGCAAACTGGCATACATGCCCAAAATAGTAAGTGGTTATCGTCGCCTAGTGACAATTTTAAACACTAGAGAAAGAGAAACAAATATTTGCATAACATGCAAATTTTTCGATATGTAGGACACACACAGCAAATCTTAGTGTGGGATCTTTACCCCATCTCATTAGAAAGATAGGACTGTTAGGTGTAGTTTAAATAAATCGGTAAAATTAATAGGATCCCGTTAGACCTATTCGGGTACAGAACGCAAAATAATATTAATAAATTGTACATAAGAAGATATATGTTTAAAAACATTTTAAACTCCTCGACGTTTATATTACCGTAATCGGTTGCAGCGGCCCCTGTTTAAAAACCATCCACAACGACATAGATACGAATACTTTGAAAAAAAAAACGCAATACAATCCGCGGAGATAAATGGTAACGAACAAACAAATAACTTCTTATGACAAACACATATAGGGGCACCTGTCATAAGTTGTAAAAAGGGACGCCGCATTTATCGTCTCCATTCTTTAGTTAGCGATTTTCCTAACGCTAACATTCACATGAGCACTTTGTCGAATCAGTTAAACTGTTATGGCTTCTGTGGCATGGCGCCGAGTTTTCGCAAACAATGCATCTGTCCTTTCGTGAGGTTTAAAATTCGTCTACTGTTTAATTGTTATGCTAATAAATGGTTGGACACCATTGTATTGGACATTTTATTGTTTTACAATTGGTAATGTACGAGAAAGAATAATGTTTTAGTCACCGAGGTACAACGCTCGTAGCTTCTTCGTGGGGTAATAGAATTTATATCCGATAAAAACATAAATTTTTATCGGATATCATTTGTGTCTTTATCTCGAGTACGACATTTATCCGAGATTACGGGCTAATCGATATAATCTCACCTATCGTGAACAATGATTCTTCTTCTGTAACTCTGCTGAGACTTACCTGAAAGAAAATAAAAAGTAATTTAGCAAAGGACGACAAAACTTAGAAACAGTCATAGTGGTAGCTCAAAAAATGACCCGTTAAAAAAATCTTTAAGTCAGGAAGCGTAAGTATCTCTAAAACGACCATGTATCAGATAAGTAGTTCGTATTGTAAAAACGAGATTTTTCAAGTACAGCACCGATGATGACACCGACTAGGTTTCAATTCGTTTCGAGAGTCTATTTTAAAATTAAAATTGTAGCACTTATTTAATTTGAAATATTATATGTTGTGAGAAATGGCATTTCTTGTCTCTACCTTTAACTACATAAATCCTAGATTCCGTTCTAAATGTTAGCACCAGTTTCTAACTCTCGTCACATAAACCCGACAGAGCCTGGGAAACCATTTTGCCAAAGCTCTGGACCGATTTATTGCAAGTTAAAACAACTAGCTCTCAGTAATAACTGATTTATTGTGTAATTTCTGTGTTAAGGTTGAACAGTGCTATTTCTTCTGTAGATCTAACTTTGTTAAGGCGATGCGCGTACGCAAGTGGTGTTGTTTATTGTTTCAGCCGGCATTATATGAAACTTATAAACAATCCTCCGATTTACACGCTGCTGTCCGCCGTAAATAAACACGCTACCGGGTACAGATAGCAGAAAAAGCAGCAAAATCATCCGTTCCTATAAACTAGTGGTCAAATTATTCGTTAGCTAGGGATATTAGATACAATTTAAATAGAGAATATGTTTTTTTTATGTGAAACACATAAATTTGGTTCACTTTTCCTGAGCAATCATCGGGCATCATTCATTTTCTTCAGTTGATTTTGTATGGACACTTATCAATAAAATATCCAAGTAAATTAATAAACTGTACGATCAAACAATACGGTAAAATTAAAAACATGGTCGGGTTATTTGAACGTAATGTTAATTGCTTTTCATGCGAACCGTACCAAACTTTTTCAGTTTACATTCACATCTGTCGCCACGCGCCGCTTACGCATCCACCATTACCAGTCTATTACGGCCCCTTCCTTTCATCCCCTTACTCAGTTCAAAAGCTCAGGTTAAACTGGTTATTGTTTGGAGTTTGCACCATAACCAGCTATTGAGACACCTCCTTTCGCTCATCAAGAGGTGTTCAAAAGGTCAGGGGAAACTGGTCAAGTAAGCTACCCTCACTGCCTCGCCTAGTATGTTCTATTTGAAGGGCCCCACGGACTGTCTATAAATATGACCATTTATTTAAAACAGACATTGCGTTATCACTGAATAAAATAGTTATTTTTTCTATCGCACTTGTCTCCAGTGGCGCAAAGTGAAACTTAACTTAAGAGTTAAGGAAATAACACGTTTCTGCCTTAAAAATGTTGCTGAATAATGATTTCTGCCTATTTTTGTATAAACTGACGTTTTTGGGTCCCAGCGAAACTTTTTGTTAGGTATTATGGACTCGGATCCCAGCGTAACAGGGCCGGGATGTAGCCATTTAGATAGATCATAACTTATGCTTTAATAATCAAAACTATATTCATATAATGAAATGGGGTAATCGTGTTGTTGACAACATAGACTAGACGACAGGTCTTAAAAAACGATTTCTTGTATTGACGACCTCTGTGGCGCAGTGGACGAAGGCCCGCCTGAGATACAAAACCCGCAGTTCTATTCCCTCGACGGGACAAATGTTTGTATGATCTGCAAATATTTGTCTCGGGTCTGGGTGTTTTCTATGAATGTTATGTATGAATTTACAAAAAATAATGTATTTAACTAGTATTCAGTCATGTAGTTCCCATAATACAAGCTCTGCTTACTTTAGGGCTAGATGATGCTGTGTGAAAATGCCCAGCATTATTATTATTATGTAATTAGTAGTACCAAGTTGGGGGGATGTTCAAAACATCGTGAAGGAACCCGTTATATAACAAAAACATCGAAGATATGATTATGAGGCAGCGGCAAAGGCATCATGAAGATGATTGTAGATTCAGAACAGGTGGATGCAGATAGTGATGGAATACATCTGTTAATTAATTTTAATTCTAATCATTAAATTTGCGAAATTATTATTATTATTATTTTTAATTTAATTATTTTTAAATTGCTTGCGACATTTTATTTAATTATTTTTTTCATGCATGTGTGTATAGTGTTAAATTTGTGAATAATAATATTATATGGATTTTTATAATCTGAAATATAGGAATAATAAATAAGGAGCCGCTGCGAGGTGCACTGAATCCTTTCACCTTCGCCTTGTAACGCAGGGTGACCAAGAAATAAGTGACATAAGGATTGAAAAGCGTGAATTGTACGTTGCTGAAGTGTTTATTAATTGAGGTCAGTACTTGGCAAGGCGCGGCGGGTCGAGGCCGACCAACACCCTGGTAACTGAGTTTAACCGATATTTTAGGTTAGTTTGGACATTATTTCATATCACTCACATGGTATTACAAATGAAATGGAACAGACAAAAGATAACGATAAATTGTAGGTACAGTTACAAAAACTATAGAATGAAATACTGTTATTATATTATTTAAGCTCATAACTAACCGACGTTTTAAAGTGATCCTGGGAACAGAAGTTTCAAAGTGATGCTTGTGATTTTAATGAATTTATGAATTTTGACTTTGACTTTATTGGAACTGAAGGCGCAGCTGGAAATATGCTGCTTGTATCTAATAAAAATTATGACAGGTTTAAGCTTGCCTATGTGCAATATACATGTGCTATATTATGTAAGTTTTTAGTATTTTTTAAGTTTTCGCGATCTTTTAACAGAATTATAAGTATTTTTATGAGGGTTTATCAAGTTAAGTATTATTATTTTCTCGAATTTTTTGTCTGTACAGCAAATACCGTAGGTACGGGATGACTAAAATAAAAAAAAAACTACCCATAAAAATCTTCGTGTGGACAATAAAGAATAAAAAAAACACAAAGCAGTAAAGACCACAGTTCATTATTCATATTATGCAGACACCGAAGACTAGACTACGCTTGGTATGACGAATGGCCAACTAACTCGGCAACAGTAATTAGCACAAATTAACACGATCACCGAGTAAAACATTGTGTGAAGCGGTCAACGCTAGAGCGCTCTAGTTTTGTCTATTTGGCCATTTCCCACAGTTAAAATGTCAAACTATCGTTTGATTTATTCAACGCGGCATCGCGACGCCATAATCGCCCACGCCGAGTCCGCATAGGAATACAATAAAACTACAATGGTCGCAAAATAGAGAATTACGCGTTGTATTATAAAACGCGAATAAATTAACAGTTTAAGGCGCTTCCTTGAGCTGAGTTCAATATAAATGTTTAAAATAATGCAGTTCTCAGTTTTCTATAACTATAGCAGTTTCGTTCAGATTTTACACTCACGGCCGCGCGGAAAACCCACCTTGTACCAATTTTATTTTAACAATTCCTACCTAAATTCTTTTTTGGTGTTTGTTTTTCGTACTTAATGGTTGCTTGTGTAACATAATACTTCTGTTTCAAAAAAAATGCTAAAATAAAACTCACGAACGGAACGTTTTTATTAGCGCTATAAAAGTTGTGGAAGAAACTTATCAGACGTAAAAACTGTTAATTTTTCTGTTAAAAATAATGTTTTTCGAGAGAAAAACCGAAAAAGCGGCTCATTTCAATTTCACTTTTTGTCACAGTTATCGTCGGTCTTGAGTATGCTGTTATAAAATTTAATCCAACGTAATCGCGTTCGAAATTTGTATAGCTATTTACTGGTGTGCTAATCTGCGTCTAAGATTCACCTTAATCAATAAATTATTAGAACAACGCGATGCCGCGGGAAAAAATAGCGCTAAGCACGGCGCCGGCGCCAGTACGATAATGCATACGTACCTCACCCGCAACCAATCGTGACGGACACGGAAAACTCAACCCTAACACCGCTTCATAACATTACCAATACCATTCCAACGACACATACGACGTTGTTATAACAGAAGACGCAGATTCTGAATGCGCTCATGCGACCGTATCAAGTCATTACGAGTTTGAGTGTTCCATATAAACAGACTAAACTACACTTTAATCCGGAGCTATAAAGTCTGCAACACAATCGATTTCGCATCCAAAACGTGCACTATCTCTATCGAAACACAAAGGAGAGAGCGAGATGTACACAGCAAGAACTATATCCGTAATGATCCCGTTCATTTTGACAACATGAGGCGAGCGAAGTGATAAATATCTCAGTTCGGACAGATGCCTTGGATAGTGCGTAAATTCAGTTTATGCAACTCAAGGCGACAACACGGAAGACTCAGAGACTATATACTTATGTACACACTCATAAAACAAGCGTGAGAGAGCCGAGATTTCAAGCATCTTAAATCTTGTGGACAAACCACTCGAAAACCTTGCTTGAGATGTACAATGAGCACTTAAACATAGTACTCAATCAACTGAACAAATAGATTACGAGATTGGAAAATGTTTCCACGCAATCGATGCACCGCGTAACAGAATATTTTTTTAATCTGAATTCAGCAGGTGCGGTTGAAAGAGGTAACCATAAATTTCGATTCGATAACAGATGTTCGCCAGAAGCCAACCTATCTAGCTAGAGTAACGTTCAACATTATTTAGAGCATAACACTTATGTAACCAGAAATAATACAGCGTTAGCTAACACAGTTCATGTAACTTTTATAGGAATAAAAAATATTTCGAAGCCCAATCGGGTAAGATAAATAAGCAGTGTTATCTAAACAGAGCCCACGCCTCCAAGCCTCATAAGAGCCGTATTATCTCAAGTTGAGACCCCGCTATCAAGAAGGTGTCCCGATGCTACAAAAACTACAAAACCTTATCAACGTACACGGACCACGACTTAGCTGGTCCCATTTTTGTCGGCTCGCCGAAGCTTTTAACCGTATCTCAAGTCCCAACCCCTATGAGATTTATAACCGTCTGGATCGCTCAGGTCGGCGGAAGTCTACTTTAGGTAACGGAAACCTGTAAGTGCTTTGGATCGGTAATTTTAGACCATAAAAGCGTAGAGACATTGCAATCGAGGAGATAATTGAAGTGGAGGGCGTAAACGTTAAGTGTTCCGGAGTTCAAACAGATCCTTCAGAGGGAAACGAAATGATAAAACTGAAAGCTCTTTTAGTCGTATCTCTCGGTGTAATTACTGAGGATGCAGTCGCGTTTCAGGATTTTACGAGCATCGGTCCAATTGGGTGTTCTCGAATGATTGAAGATAATGAGGCGAGCGCTTGATGTTCCATTAACGTGTAATGAGTGTTGGGATCCAAAGTGACGCTGTGATGGAGTGGCAAGAAGTGTCGCCGACAGGTAGTCGTGACTCAACACCAAACGTAGCCCCAGACGACAACGAAATACAAACAACTTTTGGAAAAAATAACAAAGGAATTCTAAAAGTATTTTTACTATGGGTTAAGTGGTTGACAATGGCAGTATTGTAGGCTTGTGAATAGAGCGACACTATGGCGAATACCAAGATAATACTTGAGCGCCATTTAAAATAGATTAAATAACACCAGCTGATGTTTGTACGTAAATTGATATTCAAATGAGGCAGGTAAATAAAAAAATGTCTGAAACCAATGCTTTGTCTTTTCTATTAATCGGAGAATCAAATTGTAGAGATAACAATCTTACGACATACCAGACAGTTAAAGTAATTAGCTACTTGGCTATTGCATTAGAATTGATGGCAGCGGTAAACGCTGATACCTAATTTGCAAGACCTAGCTCCAAGCTTTCAAGAGTAGGAGGCTATTAATCACATGGACAAGCTAATGGTACAAGCTGTAATTAGCCTTTGCGACCAAACCGGGATTCAGAAACAATATATCAAAGATACCGAGGGATAGTGAAAGGCAAAAACAAGCAGGTAGACGGATTGTTGGCGTGACATAGAAAAAATCGCTTGGCGAAAAGCACAGGTATGATGAGTACCTGAGAACAAAAGGGGCTACTAGAGGCGTCGGCCGTTAATGGCTATGATGCAGTGTGGGCGACAAAGTCAATTAGGTCATCCGCCGTCGCCATTCCCGGAATGTGTCTACAAATGAGTGGCCGAGATAAGACGGGCGGCGCGCCATCTTTGTCTTGATTCTTGCACTTTATGCCCTCGATAAGACATGAGTCCAGCGATATTGTGACATTGTTACACCATCTCTTACCTGTCTAGACAGGTACTTGTCGCCAATCAATCCCCCCATTTTCTAAGGGTGTTATAGTTTGGTGAAGTTGTAAGCGGACGACGCAGTGTAGGATGACCCCCAACCAGATGGTCCGATGACATGATATAAGTTGAAGGAAGAAGGTAGATGCAGATAGCCCTAGATTATTCGTCATAGCTCGCTTTGGGGCAGCCCTAAAAGAGATACTAATGGCTGCTGATGGCGTTATCCGTGGTTGGTATGGAATCCATACGAAACTCTCCGTAGGGTATCTGTGAGAGGATTGTAAGTTTAGTTTGAAAAAGTTTTGTATTTAATATTTGATAAGATTTCAAGTCTTTTCGACCTTCTTTGGATGCCTGTTTGTCTCCGTTTCTGATAACGCTACCTTTTTTTAATTTAAGTTCGGTGTTTCGGGATCCTTATCTCCAAATCACATTAGGGTCTTGACATGGGGCAGTTGAGTTTATCGACGCAATTAACAACTATTCGCGTAATCTTGTGTGTTGCCTTTTATTTGTTGAATGGCTTTCGGTGATAACATAAATAAATAAAAAAATGCCTGTGAGTCGTAAAATTTAGTTATGGTGAACACAGCGGAGTCCAAAATCTTTGTGCAAACAAACACGCTAACGACTGTATTCCCCGTAAAAGACATCCTGAGATACATAATCACTAAGGGTATCAAATAGAGGGTGGTAGTCAGAGACACGTCAAAAAATTACATTTGACACATGCCCTCGTTTTGCAAGTAGTTAGCATTCCACGTGAAAAAAGCCCATCGCGCTAAAAGAGTATGGAAATTAATGGCTTTTGGTGAAATTAATGGTTAATCAACATTCTTACTTCCCATTAGCCTACGACGTAAGGAGCCTGTCTTTGCGTTTATCAGTAGATATTGTTTGTTTGTTTGTTTGTAACCCGTTATGTTTCAGGGTCGGTCCATCGTTATGGTAACCGGTTACCAAAAGGTGGGACGTATGCTTGTTTGCCATTTTAGTTGTATGAAAACATTTTTTTTGCAATAGTGTTAGATAGATTTTACACCTATATCTATGAACCACAAGTCATTATGGAGCGCTAAAATCAATGATGGAAAAATATCACTGAGGCTTAAGATGTTGACAAATATACTTATTTACTTGAATTCGGTGGTACAAAGTTATGAAAACATTTAAGAGCCCTCACGTTCCCAATTATCTGGCATGTAAATATGCTTAAGACACCCTGAATCACATTCTATATTTCTGTCAACGTCTGAGCATCCGCTGGTGAATTCATGATGAATAAAAAAGGGTATTGTACATTGACTTACAGAAGCGAGAGTCGTAAAAGTAAGATGGCACGTGAGTCACAAGTGCGTTAAAGTGCTTTCGCTGAATCATACGTTTCTGTTTAGTATGTTGGTACTGTGCGGCTATTGTATTGGCAATAACATTGGGAGTGTATTTTTAATCGAGTTTCACAATTATTCAACATATTTTTTGATCCAATCTTGCAGTGACGAGTGTCAGTCTTGTTTTGGAACTGAAAGTCTGAAATCATTTGATGTTTTTGGCTCACATTCAAGAACAGAGCAGTATTTTTAATTCGAATGGCTTGTACTTCGATTATACAATGGCGGAGTTTATTTTATCTGTTACTGTTTGAACTAGTTCCCTGGAGAATAACATTTAAACAAACACGCTAACGACCATATTCCTTATGTTATACATTCTCCGTTCTGTACTCAGTACGCAAATGAGGATACCAAGTAGAGGGTAGTCAGAAGCATGTCCAAAAATGATTTGGCATTTGCCCACGTTTTGTATAGTAGTAAGCTTTCCACGAGACAGCTTTGCAAGCCTATCGCCGCTTATTGGAACACTATCCGATGTTCGAAGGCATACCGGTTTCCTAGCGATGTTTTCCTTCACGGTACTATGAAAATTTTATCCATTGGGTCCACTAGTAGAATACTCATATAATTATTATCGAGAACGACCTATGTGGCGCAGTTCGATTCCCGCCACAGGAAAAATGATTGTTTGATCTGTGAAAATGTGTCAAACCTGTGTCTTGTGTCTTGTCTGTTTTAATGGATTTTAATAGCTTTTAATAAATGTACAAAATTATTAGTGTTTTGTTATTCTAATTTGACAAAACCAAGTGTACTCTAAAGTTCCTACTGTGAAGAAATGAGTATGAGTTTGAGTATGAGTATGAATATATAAAAAACGTTAGTTTGTGGATGGCGACTGATGAAACTATCGGAAATGTTGGTATATTTCAAGAGTATATGCTTGTGGAATGGGTTATTATTATTATTATCTTGTTCGTAATAAATGGCACGGAATGGCGGGTATTCCGCTGGGAAGCAACCGGTAAATGCTGTAATTATGGTTGGTTATAAAGTTCGCTATATTGTTGCGAGAGTCGAAGATGCAATCTACGTATTGCCTTCTGACCTCAAGCTATTGAGAAAATTAAGTTATTAATAAGTAACGGTACGGAATTGCATGCATCTTAAGTAAGGGCCACTATCCATAAATTAACTGTGCATTTACTTTGAAGTTATTTGCGTCTACAAAAGATTCCACGAGCTGTTCCTTATACATGATATTTTTTTGAACTACGATTATCATTGTCAAATAACAGTAAGTATGTATTATACTATGAATCATTTTCATTTATATATAAATAATAAAATAAATATATAATAATGGTCATTTTTCACACAGCATCATCTAGCCCCAAACTAAACAGAACTTGTATTATGGGAACTAAATGACTGGTACTTATATACTTTTTTTGTAAATACATACATGTTATGCATAGAAAACACTCAGACCCGAGACAAATATTTGCAGGTCATACAAACATTTGTCCCGCGGCTGGAATCGAACTCGCAACCTTCTTCGCCTCATGCAGGCCTTCGCCCACGGCGCCACTGAGGTCTAAATATATGTAGCTTACTTCTATTTGAAGTAGCTAGTTATTTTATTTAATATTTTTTCTCTTATTTTGGTAATCCTTCAAACCCACTACCGCTCTTCATTCTACAAAGGGGTTAGCTGGAAGAAAATGCTAAGAGTAGTAGAACTTCTGTGGAAGGGTTACCACTAAGTCTATTTCTGCCGCCAAGCAGTAATGCTCGCATTGCTGTCCGGTTTGAAGGGTATGGTAGCCGGTAAATTACAGTCACACGAGATCTTCCATCTTGCGTACCACAATGGTAATGGAAATCATATCATGGAGGTGAAAAACCTCTTACGGAGAACGCACAGGTCAGCGATTTGTAGGTCTACTATTATATTTTCGTACGGTAAAATCGATGTAGCTAAAAAAATATAAATTTTCATAGAAACTTTGACTTTCATAGCCTTAATTTAAATATTTTCTCACCATGCCGCGTCGTGATTTACGTCATTTGCCTAACAAATTGTGTAATTTAATAGTGATTATCATTTTGTATATAAATTGAATGAATTTCTAATATATTATAGGTTTACTGTGGCGTATAATAGTTATACACACGCAATCTGAGTTTGTTCACAGCTGTATATATACCTACTAGGTACTATTATTATTTTTAATATAAGGGTGGCCACTAGGGGGCGCTACGACGAAAAAAAGTAGATGTCTTTAATTTAAAAAATAATATAACTTCTTAGGGAACCGGGACTCTGCGTAAATATTATTTCAGGGCGACTGGTCGAAGCGAAGCGTGACCAGAGAGCTGGCTCTTATCTGGGTCAACGTATTAGCATTGCCATTCAGCGTAGCAATGCAGCCAGTATTTCGGGAACGCTTCCGTCTGGTAGTGGGTTCATCCGGATCTATAGATCGCTTGCAACGGTCTTTAGATAGCTAGATGTTTCATCTTTATTTGATGTATACATACTTGTACACAGTGGTATAAATATATATACAAAAAAAAAACACGCTCTCACGACTGTCTTCCCCATGGTGGACATCCTCAGATACATACTCAGTGAGTAGATCTTTGAGGATACCAAGTAGGGGGTAGTCAGAGGCATGTTCAAACATTACATTTGGTACATGCCCGCGTTTTTGCAAGTAGTAAGTATTCCACGTGATAGGTTGCAAGCCCATCGCCGCTTATTAGAACACTAACTGTGGGCACATGCCTTCGAATTTTTGGTTCTAGGGCATGCCGGTTTCCTCACGATGTTTTCCTTCACCGAAATGTATTAGAACTTGTAAAATTTACTTATTTTATGAAGTTCCATGCTTTTGTTTGTATTAATAAAAAAAGGATACAAAAGGTTTATGCTGAGTCAGCGACTTTAAATTAAAATACTTGACGGGCATTTCTGCCGCATTCATTTTAATCATTGGACGCTGTTTGAAGTGGAACGATTATTTATTTAAAACTTTTTTATTTATAAGGTTGTGTTCTAAACCTCCTTTGTTTGTACACAGACTCTTTACGGAAGTGACGTATTTGCCAAACATTTTGACCAATGCTCCAGTTATGACTCATTCGAGCCCTTGATTCTTTAGTAGAGTTAAGAGGACACCAGCTGCCGAAAAGTACATCAATTAGCTATACTAATTAACTCAAAATTACAAACACCACAAAAACCGGGTTAAATGTAAGAATTTCGCGGAGACCTTTGCCCGGCACTGGAAGAATGCAGGGCTCATAAATAAATCCATTTTCATCACCAACCCTGATATATCAACAAAATATTTATAACATCAGTACAATATACGTTTTGGCGCATAAGAAAGAATCTGGTTCATTGTAAATATTTCATTACAATGATAATAAATTATGTAATATTTACATAATTTATTAAACATTCAACGGATTTAATGTATTTTGGGATTGGTTTATTGTTTTTATGGCAAAATACTCCAAACATTAGATACCTATTTAGCATCAAGAACACTTCCAAATTCCTGCTTAATTTTATAACATAATCTAGCGATAAACATATGATAACTTCTGACTATAAGAACAACATCTTGGTCTGCCTGTTCACTGACTGACACTTTGAGGGTATGTTCTGTAAGATATTGCACTGAAGAAAGGATTTTGCCAAATGTATATGAAAAATAAACGCGGACAAAGTCGCAGTAAGCGTTCTAATCAAATTCCTTATTTTACCTTAGTATTCGTAATCGCGATAGACCCATATAATAACTGATAAGAATTTTCATACCGTTCACCCATTGCGGGTTCGATTCCCGTTGCGGGACAAATGTTTGCATCTGCAAATATTTGTCTCGGGTCTGGGTGTTTTCTATCTATAATAAGTATGTATTTACAAAAAAAAAATGTATTACATATATACATTTTTTTTGTAAATACATACTATAAGTAGTATATCAGTCATGTAGTTCCCATAACACAAGCTCTGCTTACTTTGGGGCTAGATGATTTTGTGTGAAAATGTCCAGCAATATATATTATATTATATATATTATATTATTCAACGTTGCGCTATCAAACAGGATATGTAGACGACGTTTGTAACAGGCGTATACATGGAGAACATACCAAAATGAAAATAAAAACGAAAACTACGCTTAGCTAAAGAAATCGACAAGCAAAATTTACTATGGATCGAGATAGGACGAAGAAGGGCAATGTATAAAGGCGTATCCACTCTCTCAAGTTTCTCTTTCTAGAGACCTCACAACGGTGAAATTGGCAAAAAACTCTAGCATCGAATCAGCGAAAGTTAATTAAAATGTGCACTTTAAATGCAACATGTTGACATGAATATGCTAGTGATTTGCATACCGGACGGTATTGACGAGAGCGGGACGCCGGCGCATAACCATAACTATTAGGGTTGTCAATTTATTTGACTTATAGAAGGACATCATCATTATCCATCAATATCAGTCTCCCCTGATCGGCCATGTTCGGTCGACAACTCTAGTCAACCGAACATGGCCGATCTAGGCAAACTTGAACGGTGCGCGACCGACTATCGTATTCAAGATTTATGCCATATTCGTCCCTAGTTTTCGGCCCACATTATTTAAAAGTCTTTATACGTCCCTCACGATAATATTTGTCCATGTTCGTCTCGCATACCAAACTTAGTGTATGTACAGTTAGAGTCAAAAGTATAATTTATCTGCGTAACCAAAACACGGTCATCATCAACCATTATAGGTTGAAGACTAAGAAGTATGTTATGATACGATAATGATACAAACCCATTTTTCGTTCCCACGTCTGACTTCACGTTTGCCTAGATCCGTTAACCGAACTCCTATGCACATGTTGGACTTAGACATATATATTATCACACATCGTCATGTGTGAAATGTTGTCCCCTTATTCCTTAAACGAGAGACGTATATTTGTTTGTAGTAAACACTTTGAGGATAGCAAGGAGGAGGTAGTCCGGGACACGTTTTGCAATTTAGATGACACTGGATAAAGAGGTTATGACCTAAAAATTATTATCTCTACCATAGCTGGCAAAAATCCTAGAGCCTGGAATATCACCATAATGTGGATAAATCTTGAAAAGGAGTTAAGGTAGAGTGAGGATTTTAGGTAGCCAGCCGCGCACCGGCTCAGCCAAGAACAGAGTTTTAGGGATGTGCTAGAAAAAAAAATTATCACACTTTGTCTTACGTTTTTCTTGTCAAATGATTGCAATATATTGTAGACAGCCCTATGACCATATGCCTTATAAGTTCAGCACATATTTTGCGGTCATATAAGGCGGGTTGTCTATTTGCCCAAGTGGCATCTGCCAGGGTTTACATAAGGCATATGGTAGCTCAAGTGGTTCGACACGTGCATTGTATGAAGATTAGGCGGTTACTGGCTGTATGGATGTTTGTATTGACAAAGGTGGATTTTTTGAGGTTAAATAATGCTGAATAAATAATAAATAATTAATAAGGTATATAGCTAAGATGGTAACACTGCTGATGAGGTAAGTAGCTACAAATTGGGGTAGGACTCAGTATAAAGCGCCGCAGACCTGGTGTAGGTAAGTAGCACGCTGATCTTCCGTCCTCTCCAAATATCAGTAGCAGATAGCTTCGATATAAACATAAAGATTAATTTTCTAACAAGGTACTTATATAAGCTTAAATAGTTCAGTACATTTATTTAATATATTGTATGCAAACTTTGTTAGAAGTTTTTAGAAAAACTTCTTATTTTGCAAACTTTGAAAAGGAAACGAAATCACAAACCTTATGCAGAAACCTAATTGGAAATATAAGTTATTGACAAAATTTGTAAACGAGTCTTTAGATAAACAAAGTAACTATAAACTAAGGACTATAATCACTATAATGATGAAATTAATGTCAGGTATATACTTAAAAGGGGATCTCAAACCCACATATGTATTCGTAGATTAAGTTACTGAAATAAACATTTGTATTTGTATGTCAAAGTATTCAAGTTATCAAAAGTTTGGTAGAAACTAAATTTTTGAATTTAAATATTTTTTAGTTCGACCTTTGTTAAATTTCACCACGGATGGAGATAGGTCGAAGGAGGGAAATGTATAAAGGTGTGTAAAGTCAAGTCGTGATGTAGAGGCTAAATAATTTGACGAATAGAAGAACATATACAGGAAAAGAAACAATGTGACGAAATGCCAGAACATGTTTAAAGGATAGACGACACACGTCAGGAAAGGAATTAAAGAATTAAAAGAGATCATTATTAAATGTAGAGAAAAAACGTGCTGACAAAAAATATCCTACAATTAGGACTGCGCTCAAAATAAGTACGCTAAGATACTTCATGGTAATTAGCACGTTCTTTATATATCTAAATTGGAAAACATCCAGTGGCTTACAATTTCCTGTGCACTCTAAAGCAAGCATGCCGATCTTCATGGAATAGACAGACAAGAACAGCTTTTCGATTTCTGCATCTTAATATTTAATAGTTTTATTCAGCATAAATTTTATGGAATCCACAAATTTACAATAGGTGATCAATTGATCACCATTTAGATCATCTTTTGGAGATTGAGATGACAGAGCCAGGAGGTGGAGAAGAATTATTTTTTATAATTTTTAGTGCGTTTTTTTTAAATACCCAATAGTCACATCCTTAGTCCCGATCCCACACTTGGATTCTCTGGTTTGTTTTTTTTTCATACTTTTGACCAAGGGAATTTAAGTAATCAACATAACATAGTAATCTATACATTCACCTCGCAAAAACTGTTTGCCTGACCGTGTGTTTATTTTGAAACCATTTAGTCAGAAATTACTGCAAAGTAATGTACAAATTCAATAATAATTTAATTATTACTGGCATTGTAAATTCAATGCATCAGAACGTAATCGTAGCAACAGATATTAATTCACAGCAGACTCTTGGCATGGCGCCTCGCCCACACATTGCTACCAACTCTTGGCTGAAATAGGTACGTCATTTTACATACTAACTTAACAGTATTCCATGGCAAGTTCCATACTAACTCTTCGGTAATATAGGCCAAGTTCCATACTAACTGCTAGATGATCGGAGCCTTATCGCAACAGGAGTCATTTGGCGACAACGTGGGAGGGTGTAGGGCACCTTTCTTTGCTAAGTCTGTGTAGGACTTGTTTTAGAGCCTTTATGGTCAATATGGCCAACTGCTAGCTATTTCTTGACATTTTACCGTCTTACTTGATAACAAAGTTATCAAAGTTATAATAAGTTAGTTATAAATTTTAGAATGAATAAATAAAGACTATTGTACACCAGGATAATCTTACACAATAAATATGGTATGAATATGGTGGTACAGTGGGCGGGCTTATCGTTTTTTTTCCAGACGTTGAGAGATACATTGTCTTATCAAAAGTAACATATGCCCAAAGTAGAGTATAATACTTTTTTTTTACAGTACATGTGCAATTGGAGTTTATAGTATGAAATATAATCAAATAATAACATAAATAATCAACCGAGGATCTCAAGAATCGCAAATATAGAAGTCAGAGCTTACTTATTTAAGCCTTTTGGGGTTGAGACTCTAGGTCCGTGGGGAACCGGGGCCCTTCGCGTTTTCAAAATTCTTTCAGGGCGACTGGTCGAAGCGACGCGTGAAAGAGAGCTGGCTCTTATCTGGGTCAACGCATTAGCATTGCCATTCAGCGTTGCAATGCGGCCAGTATTTTGGGAACGCTTCCGCCTGGTAGTGATCTGGATCAGTTGAGCTATCTATAGATCGTTTAGATAGCTAGCTGTTTATATAAATTTATGTCATAACTGGTTTTTAAGCCAAATTTAGCCGCAATTATTTGATGTTTAGAATTTTTCGTCCCAAACAAGTTTTTCTACCGTGACTGTGGATGATATATAATGGTATAAAAATAGTTGAAATACCTTTAATGTTCAAAATGTATTCAATTCAATGCTATATACGTATGCTGTAATATTTTTTTATAATAAGTTAGAGGTGTCAACTTTTAAAGTCAGTAATCTTGGCGCCCGACACAAGATCGATGTATTGGATTATAATTTCAAAATCATGTCAACATCAATAAAATTGTCTGATTACAATTAAAATAAAGGTATCGAAGGCTTACCAGTTTATTAGTACAGTCCGCGTATCTAGTATAGTATCACTGGTATGGCACATCGTGGGCAAGAGACGTGAGAGTTCCCGTCTCACTCACGTGATCGCGTGGTCGCGAACGTTGCTCCATTAGTGGTCTCCTAACGGTCAACGAAACGTCAGCAGGAGACTAGTCAAGTACGTTTTAGTCTCAATAATATCCTAAAATGAGAAATGTTCGACAAGATTTTGGTACAAGTGATTTTCAATGTAGCGAATGCAAGGTTTTAACATTTTATTAGAAAATAAAAACATGCAACGCAGCTTAGGAATTTTGCGTATAAGTTAATGTCGCTAACCTATTGGTCTTTTCGCCTGTATGAAGATGACAATAATGGCATTATGGAAAATTTTATATACTGAAAGAATATTGAATTAAATTTTTCTGTCCATGATGTGCCATGACAACAGACGAAAACTACAAAACTGTAGGTGTGAGTTTGACATAAGTGTGATATGAACTAGAATTTTGATAACTCACCCACTCGATTCAGAGGTGTGAATAATGTGATAAAAATAAAAATTACAAGAGCTTGTAATAAAACTACAAGCTTACAAGAATACTAGTGGTTGTTAAGTTTTAACAGAGGTGTGAAAGGCAGAAACAGCTTTCTAAGTTTTCTCTCACTGACAAGACAATAGCGAACATGGCAATTAAGGCTGGGAAACTATTCTAAAATGGGGTTGGCATTTGGCACAATAGGACGCGCAAAAACTTAAAATTTTAATTACTTACAACACTAAATGAAGAAAAGCTTATTTTTTATGTGGAAAGTAAAATTGTGTTCAATCACTTTTCTCTTCGGGGCAACTGAGAGCTCTAGAGTCAAGTGGCGCTTATATATGAAATATAAGCGACTTTTAATCTTGAATTTTTATCAAAATTATTTCAGGGCGACTGGTCGAAGCGACGCGTGACAGAGAGCTGGCTCTTATTTTGGGCTCTTATTCTCTCGGCCAGTATTTTGGGAACGCTTCCGCCTGGTAGTGATCTGGATCAGTTGAGCTATCTGTAGATTGTTTGCAACGGTCTTTAGATAGCTAGCTGTTTCATCTGTATTTTTGGTATATATATACTTGTACATAGTTGTATGAATAAATGTGTTTTTTTTTAATCGAAAGTGGAAAAAAAAATATCTCGATAGTAATTAACGAGTTTTATTTACAGGCAACATAGCTCTGACCGCACACTAAGAGTCCCTGTGTCGTGGGTATCAGGAACTACGAGTACCGTGGTATCACAACGCCCAGATCCGGAACAAATATCTACAGAACATGCAAACATTTGTCCCGCAGCGGGAATCGAATCCGCACCTCTTGCGTTACAACTGACCACTCGTCCGCCACGCCACCGAGGTCGTTTCATACTCATATTTGTTGTATGTGTAACACGTTGTTCGTATGTGTATTTTGTATCAAACTCTATATTATTCTACTCTATATTAATTAAAATGGCGACCGGTACCTGACAAACCGTAACTCACGACCGGTTCTTTTTACCCGACTACGGTAATATTATTATTAACAAAATCATAGTTACTCAGAGTTGAAACCTCTAAAATGGTGTCAGTAGGTTTCACCATAAAAGTAGAACCATTCGCCTCATAAAATATTCAAAATCCAAGCAAACAAGATCACGTCAAATTGACACGCGCCTAAAATTCATAAACTATTCAACAGTCATTTTCGCTCTAGTTGTGGCTCACGCTTTCAATGAGTAGATTCCCAAGAGCTCTAAATGCTTTTTATATAAATAAATATATACTCCAACTGTCACATACATCCTGACCCCACACCAGGATTCCCATGTAATGAGTAATGCTCTAATTTCTATGTTCCGGTTTGAAGGGTATGGTTGCCGGTGAAATTACAAGATCTTTCATCTTGATATCTCAGGCAACGCGTGAGAGAGATACCTCTGGTATTACAAACGTCCATAGGCTACGGTAACCGCTTACCAACAGGTGGGCAGTAAGTTTGTTTGGCTCTTTAGTAGTATAAATAAAAAGTGGGAAACGGGAACGACGCATAACAAATATCTGCAGAACATGCTAACATTTGATCCGCAACAGGAATCCAACCCACACCTCTAGAGTCAAAGCAGACTCCTCCGCGGTAGTACACATAATATAAAAAAAAATCCTTTCATAATTCTATAGCAAAGGTGAACCGCTCCACTTTTCTAGGTCTTTTGCAAAGGAGCTGAAATCGCTAAAGAGTGAAGCTGAGTGAATGAAATACATGATGAGGGAATGAACGGGTCAGTGTACCGCAAGTTGAAACATACTTTTTATGCATTGTCAGAAGTAAGCGGTATATATTATCATTTCCTTGCATCATTATAAAGGCGCTGAAACATTCCGCCATGATTGCATTGTAACCGGAAAAACTATTCATTTTTTTTTAAAGAGACAAGGAAGCGCTTTTAAGACAGGAGTTTTTGCAGATCACTTTTACATTTCTAAGCGCCGCTCTACATTTCTTTAACTTTTGGTTACAACTGGGCTCTTGCTTTTTGGAGCTCTCAGGAATGAACATTCCATTGAATAATGGCGGCCACCCACAGTAGTGGCCAATAAATATTTATAACGGATGAACATTTCTAAGAAAACGATACTTCCTTGCAACATCCAAACATTTTCCAATAAAACGTGATGGAAATGAAACATTCGGTATTGGTGGTCCAAAACTCCGAATTTGCAATCTAAATAATGTTGATTGCATGAAAATTTATATTTTTTAAAACATTCTTCGAAACTTGATGACACTTTCAGTTCAGTGTCCACGATGTCTTAAAAATGCATGGTGCAAGACAGGATATGAGCCTTTGGATCGAGAGTCGGGGACATTGACACACCACTACTGCTTTTAGGAATGGAGAGTCTATACAGTTCCAAATATTTGTACATTTTGAACAGTAGATTGCATTTTTCTTTTATTTGGCGTAGTTTTGGTTTTATCCAATCTTATGGTACCAACCTTCTTGTCTAACGACAATTAATTAGATGTTAATTTAGTACCTACCTTCTCAATATTTATTTGATTCAACTTAATTCATTGATTGCCTCTTTAATTGCCTTTATCCTAATAGAAAGCTCTAACGAAACTAGATAAATACTATACAAGACTTGTAACGTTTCCGATCATACCGGGTAACTCGAAATACAAGTTTACACTTCGCAAACACCATGGAATCACGCAATGTTCATTTCAACTTTAACGACAGATGGTTAGATATGTTTTGGTAATTAAATTTTCTATAGACCACCGGCCTATTTATTAATATAACCGTAGGTTAGTATATTGTTATTATGTAAATAGCCAGGAAGGTCTCGCTTGTTAATTTCGTATTCATAACTACTTTGCATAGACACTTGACCATCGATGCTTTGGTACTGGCTTAAAACCGGCCATGAGTTACGGTGCAATCTATGAACCCTTCGACATCAATAGTTTCACATTTCAGTTTGAAATACCAGTTTTCGAAAACAATATAGTATAAAATATATTGATGTTCAGAAAAATAACAAAAATGTACAAGTTTATATTTTTTTTATTTAATTAAGGAAATATAATACATACCTACCTATGTTTTAAATAAAAACATAACAAATCTTTTTTTTAATGATTACAATTACGCTAGTTCGTGCGTCAAGCAAGTTTGACGACCACCATGGAGATATTTTCGACACATCTAAATTTGGCGTCCAGTTACCACATCAAAATGTCTGAGTCACCTTCAAACAGAAATGTTCGTAGCTGTCCCGCATACAGATCACCGATCAAATACTGCAGTGCCAACCTGGGAGTATTTACTTCGCATTTCGCTTCGCCGCTAGTCCAACATGAATGGTGAAAATTTTGTCGGTCACTTTTGTTTAATAGTTAAAAACTATACTAAAGAATGTTACGTTTTGAATAAAAACAATAATAACTGCTTCTGTAATGTTCTTTCTTATAAAAACATTTGGTTGACATTAGGTACATTGCTTAATATGTGACATTTACAAACTTTGCAGTAACAAACGCGTCCTGTGGTATAACCTCCTTGATAGCAACCGTGACAAGTCGGATTAATGTTCTATTTGCAAGGCTTGACAGCCCTGACTGACGCTAATTCTTATGCAAGTCAAAGCCTGAATGACAATTTGTTTTATACAGAGCTGTTCTAGGAAACCTTCGACCGCTAAAGTGTTAGTTATAGCAGGATTGCGGTTTATTGAAGCGGAATATCGTTTATTGTTTTACGGCCGCCGCTCTGTTGTCCAGCATACATTATTAGTGACATCATTGGCGTTTATAATAATAATTGAACCTATTTTTGACTACACGATTAATTCTGTTTTAGCTATGAACTTAAATGTTGGTGGGTTTGAATGAAAAATGCACAACAATTATTGTTAACTGGCTGATTTCGGAAGCGTGAAGTTAATTAATCGTATATGCACCGACGCATGACGTCCGGCCGTCGCGGTGGTTGCTGTATGAATGGTTAAAAACCGCGGGGTCGTCTGCGCAAGCGCCGATGGCGCCGGGCTTCCGCCTCTCAACGGAAGTCAAATGCAACATGTCATGTTCGTTATGCACTACTAGCCTGGTATTTAAAAGAGTATCAGTTTACCTGTATAAATTCATTGCTACCGACTACATTATCTGCGGGAAATGTGATAGGGCTGGTACGTACGAGACTTGTTCTAAATACTCATTCACCGGTATGTATAACCGTAACTTAACTGAGTGGTGAGAGCAACAAATATTTTTTTATAAAACAGTGAAATACAATTAAGATGAACATCATCTAAATTGTACTTATTTTAAACGTTAGTTAGATAGATAAATCATTTATTTGCAACTACTTATAAATAAGGTATATAACCTCTGTGGCGCAGTGGGCGAAGGCCCGCCTGAGATGCAGAAGGTTGCGGGTTCGATTCCCGCTGCGGGACAAATGTTTGTAATGTTTGTCTCGGGTCTGGGTGTTCTCTATGTATAATATTTATGTATTTACAAAAAATATATATATTAGTAGTATATCAGTCATGTAGTTCCCATAATACAAGCTCTGCTTAGTTTGGGGCTAGATGATGCTGTGTGAAAAATGTCCAGCATTATTTTTTATTATAACTAAGATGGTTACACTGCTGATGAGGTAAGTAGCTTGTAGCTACTGTAGCTATTGGGGTAGGACTCAGCATAAAGCGCCGCAGACTTGGTGTAGGTAAGTAGAGATCTTCCGTCCTCTCCCATTATCAGTAGCAGATAGCTTTGATATAAAAATAAAAATTGATTTTCAAACCAGGTACTTATATGAGCTTAAATAGTTCAATACATTTATTTACTATATTGTATACAAACTTTACTCCTCTGCAAAATGATTAAGATTGCCGTTCAGATGAATTTACGAGAAAAAACTTGTGTCAAATGTTGCGAGGAAGATTCGTGGAAATAGCATGGCCCAGTTTGATTTCTGGAAACTATTCTTTGTTTGAATTATCTGAAATACTAATAATTATCTAATCTGCAGTCGATTTACAGTTAAAAGTAAGTTCATAGCAAAATACCAACATGAAAGAATGAAAAAAAACTTCACAGAAACTGTTGTTTTTTCGATTCTCTCGTTAAATAAAACTCAGTTACTAAAAGTAAGCTACCTTAATATTTTACTGACGTTTGGACCGTGTTGCAACAGCCGTGGTCACAGTTTGATTGGAGTATAAGGAGCTATCGTCTTTTATTTATCGACGATAGCTCCTTATACTCCTGAGTATACTCGGAGTCCTTATACTCGGAGGGTAGGTCCGGCTAACCGGACCTACCCTCATTTTACCTTCAGATTCAGATAAGAATCGCACTTTCCCTTTGCAAAATAATAAAATCAATGTCAAGGAATTGATTGCCTAAATATAGGTAATTATTAAATTTATATCGCATATTCGCTTATACATAGTAACGCCATTATCCTTTATGTCCTACTTTATTGCTGTGCCTACATGTCTGTGACATCTAGGAATTGGTAGCCTAAAAATAAGTCTATGTATAATATAGACCTATATAATATATGACCTATGTGGCGCAGTGGGCGAAGGCCCGCCTGAGACGCAGAAGGTTGCGGGTTCGATTCCCGCTGCGGGACAAATGTTTGTCTCGGGTCTGGGTGTTTTCTATGTATAATATGTATGTATGTATTTACAAAAAAAAGTATATCAGTCATGTAGTTCCCATAACACAAGCTTTGCTTACTTTGGGACTAGATGATGCTGTGTGAAAATATCCAGCATTATTTATTATTATTATTAATAAGATAGAAAGATGGAAACTTTATCGCATACCAAACAAGAAAAAGCACACATCAGCTTATTCAAATACTATCGTATTATACCCATTTTTGCATAATGTAATTTACGCCATGACGTATGCCCCGCTCTATTGCTCTACATGTTTCTGGCCCCCAAAAACATCAGGAACGATACACCTGCAAGATAAAACGCATCTGTCCTCGCGCCCTAACTGACGAATAGTTACATAATGATATGGGGCGATAGGGACACAATGCCTTTGCCGACCCTACTTAACAGAACCCTCCAGCGAACACCAGCTTAGTTCCATAACAATAAGGTTTGTATTAGAGTGTAAAGTGGTGTGAAATCGGATGGAACAGTTCAGAATTTTGGCGCCAGACGATTGTACAACCCTCTTGTATAGGAAGTAATGGGCATACGATTGGGATGACGTCATTTAATGATGTATGAGGTTTTCGAAATGCTATAAAATTAGCTGAATAGTAAACTTACGTGTTTGGATAAGCATCCTAAAATGAAAACAAAGCATACATTTGTTGTGGGTCTGTGGTACAGTCATTAACACGTCGTAGATTAACCGTTTAGATTATATCTCAAATATTTTTTGTAATCCGTGGACTATAGATCCAAATATTGCATTTAAAGAGCCAAGGCGTGGCTCTATTTACAATCTCAAGATCCTTTAAAACCGAAAAAAAGGAGCATCCTAAAACTCACATTGTAATCTTTTGCCGCTAACTTTACTATGGTCTCGTAGTTTCTGATATCCTCGACTCGGGATCGTAGTGTGGGGTCAGGACCACAACATTTCCTTGTCTATGTTCTCGAATATGCAGACTGTATGCACGTAATACCTCCATCTTGAAATAGTTCCCATTTAAAACAAAGCTCATAAAAACGCAAGCCAAGCTAGTCGAGTGGATGACACAGCCACATGTGGCGACAAGTTGGAGACGGCGCCGGTGACGTCACGGGATCTACCCGCCACTAATGACTGAGGGCTAAAGGAATTTATTTGAAATGGGGGATTTGCGACTGTGATTGGATTTAGGTGGTTGATTTGAAATGTTTAACACACGCGACGCGAGAAATAAGAACATTTATTTGTATGGATATAGGTCAGACAGTACATGATGTTACATATAATAGACCCTTATTATATTCTACCATCTAAATGGTAGATTAATGGTAATTGTGACCTTAATGGTGGTAATCGAGTGTAGAGGCGAATGACGAATTTTGATCACTCAGTACTAATTTGTGCTGAAAGACGCATGTGAGGACGGGACGCTCGTCGATCGCATCGCAAACTCTGAACTGACTGGCTCAAGACTTTGCGATTGTGTTAGGTGCGATTGTGTTAGGCACTCAACAAGTTACAACAAAATGGGTGACAAGTTACAGCGGTTAACGGAAAATGAAATTATTATCAATAAGTTTTATGTTATTTTCTCATTTCTGCTCTCGATTTGATTTAACACTTCTTTAACCAAAATCCATATCAATACGAGAAATCAAGATGGACCGGTGTATAAAACTATAACGGTTCCATTTCTGCCAATAAAACCTGGAAAATCCTACTTATAATCATACAAACCTTGCCTTTATCAAAGATTGCATCATATATCTACTTTCTTTCCTTTCATGATAAAAGTTTATCAACATTTGCTTATCCTGCCCCGTCAGAGGATTCAGCAATCAGAATTTTAAAGCCGCTACTTTCTGCTTTGAAGTAGCCGTATTTCAAATGTTATTTGAAGCATACAGATATAAAAAAATTCTAGACATTTTCACACAGCATCATCTAGTCCCAGAGTAAACAGAGCTTGTATTATAAATACATAACTACTACACATTTGTCCCGGATCGAACCCGCAACCTTTACACATTGGCACAAGGAGCGTTGTACTTTGAAGGGGCCTTAGACAAAACAAAAAAAAACACGCTCAAGACTGTCATCCTTATGATGGATGATCCTCCTCTTCAGATCTATACTCGGTATGTAGATCCTTGAAGTAAATGAGTAAGGGATAGACAGAGACACGTCTTAACATTATATTTGACACAAACATTTTATTAGTAGTTAGCATTCTGCGTGACAGGTGACCGATGGCATACGCTACCAAGCTTTTTTTTCACAAAGTGTTCCTTTATCGTTTTAATCGTTTTTCGTGTGGAAATCTATCTTACCACTAGGCCAAAACGGTCTGAAAAACATAAGGTTGAAGACAGAAGTGTATGAACGTAGAATTATCCCTGGAATATCTTTTATTAGTGAACCCCTGACCCCTACATGCATCAATGGCTCTATATGACGCATTGATTTATGTCCTCAAGTCATAGCACATACTCGCCTAGTCATAAACTAAAATTTTATGACTAGAGAGTTTAAAATTTTCTATCCGAATAATGTGTGGAAAATATTATTCGGACAGAAACTTTTACAGTGTCAGTAAATTGTCATAATTCAATAACTAATATATTTCGTCAATATGTTTTCTGCATAAAATTAGTCCTAATGTCCTAATGTCATGTGTAAGATATCTGTAATGTTGTATATATGTGTTTCAATCAATAATTTTAATTTCATATTTTTTTAATTTGAATTATGAAAACAAACACGATTTCTGGGGGCGGATAGTCCTTATACAAACAACATGGAATTAAATAATAATAACTTCGGTCATTTTTCTCACAGCATCATCTAGCCCAAAACTAAGCAGAGCTTGTATTATGGGAACTAAATGACTTTCAAACTACTCACATACTTTTTTTTTTGTTAATACACATATTATATATAGAAAACACCCAGACCTGAGACTAATATTTGCAGATCATACACACATTTGTACCGCAGCGGGAATCGAACCTGCAACCTTTTGCGTCTCAGGCAGGTCTTCGCCCACCACGCCACAGAGGTCGTCAATTGTTGTACCATCAATAACTAGCTAAATTCGTTCGCCACAGAGCGAGGCGCCAAGTCTGTTCCTTATCTAGTGATATACTATCGATTGATGACGTTAATGCTTTACAGATACCGGCTATGTTGTGGCACATTCTGAATATCTGCCACGTTTTAAATTGCAGTCATCTCACCAGTATCAAAGCCATCTGTCTCGTACTCGAGATAGCAGTTTTTTTAGGTCACTCTAGTTGAGGTATAATGAGCCTACTAATATAACAATTGTAGTTAAGACGTTGGTTGCTAATAATATCCGTAACGGCTGAACCAATTTGAATTAAGTTGGAACAGGTATAGTTCGTGAACTAGAATAAAGCAGGTTATTTTTTACACGCGGGCGAGAATGTATTATAGCCACTTTATGGTAAAATAAACATTCAGAAAAGTCAGAGGGAGAATAGGAAAGTACGTCGTATAGTCGTAATAATATTTAAAAAAGATACATTGTTTTAAATATCCGGAATGTGACAGAATAAGCCGATGATCCACTCGGTTTTAAAGCGAACTCCCTAGATCCGTAGTTCGTTTAATTTCGGATTTTCTCTATCCGAAAGCAGATCACACACGCCAGGACAGTTCCAAGCTCATTCATCTTAATTAATCGAAAGTTTTTCATTGAGCCTCTGTGGCTCAGTGGGCGAAGGTCCGCTTGAGACGCAGAAGGTTCAATTCCCGCCGCGGGACAAATGTTTGTATGATCTGCAAATATTTGTCTCGAGTCTGGGTGTTTTCATGTACATAGTAAGTATGTATTTACAAAAAAAAAATATAAGTAGTATATCAGTCATGTGGTTTCCATAATACAAGCTCTGCTTACTTTGGGGCTAGATGATGCTGTGTGCAAAATGTCCAGCATTAGGCATTAGGTTAGGTAATTAAAGCATAGACCACGAGTTCAAGTATGTTTTTTAAATTACATAATTTATTTCCTTAATGTGTCACAGTACTAACCGGGGCCTGTAATGCCGAACGCGAATTTGTGGTACCTAAATGTTGATATAAGATACGGGGTAAGTAAATAATGAAAGTGATAGGAAGGATTTCAATATCAAGGATGTTTTTGTAGGTACGTAAATAATAATATGCTGGAAAATCATGGATAGGAAACCGAGAGAGGAATGGAAGAGGTTGAAGAAGGCCTTTGACAAAAAAGGGCAAACTGATAATACTGACGATGACATATAAAATATTTAAAATATTATTATTAAATACAGGATGTCCCAGGATATTAAAACTATCCCGAAGAGGATGATTCCTATGTTCGTATTTTTGCAAGTAGTTGTTAGCATTCCGCGTGACAAGTTAAATTATAAACAACAAAAATATCTATAAATAATTGCATGTGTGCCAACATAAGGCCCTACACTTCAATAGAGTAAAAGTCTTAAAACAACAAATAATGACAATAAATACATGTGCCAGGTTAAACGCCGTATAATTCGTAATTGAAGAAAATGTTACCAGCCGTACCAGCAATGACATTTTTATTCATTTATTCAAAGCGAAACTTAATACCTTAAAGTGACTTAAGTCTCCTGATACTGTGACTAAGGTAGTTATTCTAGCCTAGTATCATATTTCGATTTCCAATTGGCGCCGTCTGTCATCAGTTGCTATGGCAACCGATTGTTATAGATTATCGATAGATTGCTAGATAAAAGTGCGATATGAGACAGATACGCCGTAAATGGTTCGTACGGGGGATTTCTTGGCGGAGTGTAATCGGAGAGATCCTTTATTAGAGGTTAGTTAGGTAAGGTTAGGATTAAGTGATGTAACAAGCGCGCGAAATTATAATTATGTAAAGTGATTAGTAAAGATGATTTGAATAGGAATATTGTTAGGACTTTTGGGTGGACACGGATTTGAGAGTAAAGGGTTACCATGTACAAAAGTTAGAGACAGTACAATATTTTGAATGTTTCTCAATATTGCATATACCAATCTTTAGTAAGATATAAAAACAACGCATTAGTATTGTCATTTATTTCGTCTGGTGGTGATCTGGATCGATTGACCTTTTCATAGATCGTTTGCAACGGTCTTTAGATAGCTAGTTTTTTCATCTGTATTTTTTCTATATACATAGTTTTATAAATAAATGATACAATTAAATGTTTCTTTGTTTATATTTAGTTGTAATTTTCTTCAAAAACAGATTATGTCCAGAAAGTATGGACCTAGACACGGTATTCATTTTCCAATTGTATTTTATAAATCTAAAAAAAAATTCGTTTGTTCATTCAATCGCTTCTTGGTAAATAGATATAGGTAGTCAAAAATATTAAAAAAAGCATAGCAAAAGTTAAGCAAAAAAATATTATCGTCGAGGGTGACCTCTACAAAACTTTTTGATAACATATGAGCTCCGTTAACGCTTGTTTGGCAAAATCTTTATCGTGTGGTTAATTACCTACGCTCTTATCACCGGACAATGGTCGTATTTAAAGTGTTTATGCCGTTAGCCGGCTGTTAATGATAATTTAAGTGCGAATATTCTATGGTTATTGCTATTAAATAATGATGTGTTAATGTTTGCTAAAGCAATTTTCAAATTGCAAGAGATAATCGTTAGATATCTATTGTAAGTAGATAGGTAAGTTAGTTGGGCTAGACCAAGCTGTTACTACAGACAGTGGAGCTAGCCTACGGCCCGAGTTCACCAACACAATAACGAGTGGTTAAGTCCTAATCATAGCTTTCTTTCTTTATTCTTCAATCTTTATTGTACACACAGAAAATACAGACAAAAAACTTAAATATAGGACATGTAAGGCGAGCTAAACACTAACAAGAGTTTTCTTACAGTAAACTTTAGAGGATAGGGACAGCTGAAAAATAAGGTTTTTGTTATAGATAGAAAAAGACACATGTTTTGATAGATATCTGTCGTCATAAACAATGGTTTGACTTGACCGTCTGTTAATTTGTTGATGAACTCAAGCCTTAGTAACTTTTCTACTAAGATCAAGTTTTAAGTTAGGTAACTATAAAAAAAGATTTCTCATCATAATCATATGTTGCCTGCTGTATCCCGACTTTCGATCCGAGGGTCGTAGGTTCTAAACCGTTCGTATGTTAATGAAATTTTCAATTTATGTGCCGTAACACGTGTTCGAAGCGGTTAAAAAAACATCGTGAGGAAACCGGCATGCCCAAGAATTCGAAGGCATGCCATCTTTTAGTGTTTCTATCTAGGCGGCAAATTTTTACTAGCTAGTTACTATGCAAAACGAGGAAGTGGCAAAAATTTTGTACAAGTATTTGACCTCTATTTGGTATCTTCACAGATCTGCTGATTATGGATGTGAAGATCTTTATCATGGGGATTAATGTCGTTAGCATGTTTTTTTTGTTTATAAGCAGTGTTTACATAGCGACCTGGCTTCGCCCGATTCATTCTGAATGAAGGATCATCAAAAATAACCAAGCAGAGTTTGTTGCCTGATTCTTCTAGGCTTGGTCGAGAGCGAGGAATCTGCGTAAATTCACTTTAAAATTTTAAATTCACGTAGTTTTTAAGTTGACGTTTCTTTATGATTCTTGTGATTTCAGTTAATAAAAACCTATTGACTTTGACTTCATTCAAAAGTCAGACTTTTCCTGTGGATTATAAAAAAAAACATTCAAGCAATTGCCGTCGGGGCGAAACAACTACAAACCAAATCGGTCAAGCCGTTCTCAAGTGATGGATCTTTCATACGTGCGGCAATTATTTACCTACAAACATAGGTTGATTGATTAGTATGCCCAACACAAGTACACTTCACATACAAAAAAAAAAGAACAATATATAGATTGGTAGAAAATACTATAGTACACAGCAAATTTTTCAGCTTAAATAAATAATTCAAACTTTAAGATTGTTGTACAATGGGCGGCCTTATCACTAAGCGATCTCTACCAGACAACCTTTGGATCGAACGGACTGTACCTACGAAATATTACAAGGAGTTGTGAGTGGTGTACCACATAGATAGGTACTATGAAAACACTATATTATTATTTTACCTATTTAATTACTTACTATACCGTTATAATACCTACCTACTTACTATGATTAATACTTACTAGGATAATTATATAAAATTATCCTAGTTTTCCCGTAATAATAGGGCATCAAATCATGCTAATTCTAACGTCATAATAATATGTGTTAAATGTACATTAATAGAAGTTCTGCAGAACTCCTGTTACCTTCACACTAAGTTCTTTATTAAAACAACGTATCCCCAAAGGTTTGCTGGAAATTACTCTTGTTAGGGTTCAGCTCGCATTTGTACGTCCTTTATGTAAGTTTTTAGTCTGTATTTTCTGTGTGTAAAAGAATAAAGAACGTAGTCCAAGTGTTTTTAAGATTTAACATGGGTTAATCATAACTGAGACATATTTCGTCCTCTAGGAGAGCTTCCACAACAGAGGGAATACATGATTATTTGAATTTCTTTCAGGATGCTTTTTTCAATGCTAGTCGCATCGAACGCATCCATAACGCATCTCCTACCGGTAAATAGGTATTCTTAAAAACCCATAAAATAAGCTTTGAAGAAATTGTGTTTTAAATGTTTCTTACCACTTAATCCAAGATCAGCAGACTCTGAAGACTTATCACTGTATGCCGCCGATATCTGGTACAGAACTAACACCAAACACACGCTAAAATTAACCACTGCCATAGTTCAATTTGTTTATTCCGACTAATCAACACTCAGTCATCACTGTAACGAATCCAATCACCATCCAAAAATATCACCATAAATCCAATTATTTGCACTCAAAATGTTTGTATTTGTTTCGCACGTGTATTTAAGTATCACGCGTTCAAGTAGTTTTCTGGAGCAGCGGTACGCTACCCCCGCCAACGTTCAATGCGCGACTGACGTTCGAATTTCGCTTTGATTCGATTCGTCCAGCGAGAGAGAGATAGCGAACAGAAGCGCTGTCGAATAGTGTTGTGCAGTGCAGTTGCAATACGAAATCGATATCGATTAAACGGTTACATGTTTTCAAAATAATTGTTTGTTTATAAATTATAATTACCAGCGTTGTGTTCCTAGGTGGAGGTGGTTGAATTTAATAATACTGTTCTTAATGCACAAAAAAAAATAACTCAGGGTAGGACTTACGGCACATAATAAATAACAGTATTACGTACAGAAGAACCACTCCCTTAAAAAACGCGTTACTACACTCTTAAAATCTCATTCTGTGGTCTCATTGTGAGATCGTAGGTGTCCGTATCTAAACTTCATAGTGCGTTAGGCTTGCTTCTGGTTAAAACACAGCGTTTATTATCAGTCAGTCAGCACGTCAGTCACCCAAAGATTTGATATACTTAGAAGAAGAAAAAGATCAGAATGTTACAAAACAAACAATATTTAGAATTTCATCAATAGATTTGAAATCAATCGATAGTTGATATAATTCAAGCAACACTACAACTGCACTACATCGATACTTTCAGATTCTTGAGTCGCTTTAAATGCAGTTAGAACTTTATTTCGTGAACGTTAAGGTTTATTATAACGATTAAGTCATTGTATTTAAGGTTGAAATTTCATGTTGCGTTAGTTTTTGCAGCCGGCCGGTAGCGGGCGGCGCTAGAGAAACCACGCGGCCGATGCGGTGCACGCACATTCTTCTAGATGGCAAGGTTTTTTTCACTTGAATTGTTACTTTCTAAGTAAATTATAGCCTAGTAGGTTTACATAGGTTCCTTTCTCACTCTTCTGTCTAACTCAAAACTTACTCCTATATAAGAAGTAGAGGTAAGAAGGTATCAACTTATCTAGGTAGGTATAGGTACTCGGTGGCACAGATTAATCAATAATACAAAGGTAGGTAGGTATATTACTTGGTCCTACTTAGGCATGTAATGTAAAGGTTCTCATAGATTTATGTCCAGATTGGACCTACCTATCTCGTTAATTATGATAAACTATCAATTTTTTTTTTCACATTTACTTTAAAAGTTTTTGTTATAGGTAGGTAATTAGGCAAGTAGTACCTACCTACAGAGTCAGACTCACCTACGGTAGGTAGGTACTTAGATTCTACCTACTTAATTTATGATGGGTTTATGTTTTGTTTAATCATCTGTTGCTATCTGCTGCTGTGCTGTTGTAGTTGGAAGTAAGTAGGTGCAATAATATAATATAGGTTATAATACTATACAAATCTGCTTATTATCCTAACCGAATACTAGCTAAATATGTAGGCAGGTAAGGTATTTAATAACTAGGTATCTGTGTAATAGTCCTTCATCGAAAGCATTTGAAACAAAGAATCGTACGGGAAAAGAAAAGTCCCGCGCACACTGGATCATAAAAGCACAGATTATAAAAAAAGATGCCTTTGTCTGTGGCGGAATGCGTCCGACGACGCAAGAAGCCTGTTGTTCGGGGCCCATGCATATTAATAAAGTATAATGACTTGTTACCCACATGCTTTGAATACGTGTAGAGAAATTATTATATTAGATTTAAGTCTATTAAAATATAAATTAAAATGGGTAACACATAGTGCTAAAGTCGTTATTTTTATCACCGTAAACACTAAAGTAGGTAATTGGGCAAGTGTAACTTGGACTTTTTAACCTCAAAACACATAACATTCAGATGAAATATAATTATTGGAATTATGTAATGAATTTACTTACTTAAGTACATAGAAAATATTTTAGTTTGATGATATGTGATCGACAGATAAACTAAGAATCTTCTGTCAGTCTAGAATATATTACTTATTTATCAAATACTTTTTTCATACAACTATGTACCTACAAGTAGTTATATACAAAAAATACAGATGAAACAACTAGCCATCTAAAGACCGTTGCAAACGATCTATGGATAGCTCAACTGATCCAGATCATTACCAGACGGAAGCGTTCCCAGAATACTGGCAGCATTGCCACGCTGAATGGTATATTCCCATCTGTCACCCAGCTCTGTCCCCCTAGGGTGACAGATGGGAAAAAAAAGTTCGATCTGTCCCCCTATTGCAAAAAGGGGGACAGATCGAACTTTTTTTAATTGAAAAAGTTCTATCTGTCCCCTCATCATTAACAGGGGGACAGACAGAACTATTTATTCCCATCTGTCCTCCAATAAAAAAAACATTTAATAGGTACACTATGTATCTATGTACACATAAAGCTTTATATACACATTCCGTTTGTTTCGATATTACATAATATAATGTCAAGCCATCAGTTACTGTCCCTACTAGTACTAATTTTGCTTAGATTCCTTACGAATTAAGCTGATCACGCTGAATGGCAATACTCATGCGTTTTATTAAATTAATTTTGTAAGAACAAAATAGGTAGGTAACGATGAAATTTTCATAAAAATTCATAGAAGAAGGGCTTAGTACTTAGCGAAATTAACCGAAATAATCACAAAAGTTATACTGTCCCAAGCTAAGCATTTCATAGTATTTTACATTAAAACAAAACACCGTTGTTTAGATTACTTACCTGCGATTCCTGGGATTCTAGGAAGGCCTCTATTTTGGAGCCACGAAACTAGAGAAATGAACCACTTCTAAATAGTCCTCATATAAGGAGAGTTCTATCTAGGGTGATTTTATTATAAAAAGTAACAACCTGTTCAGAACTTTAAAGCTAAATTTAGCTATTTATAGTAGGTATTCTTATTTAAAATATCTGTGGTTAAAGCAATTAAATGACTTTGTTTTGTTCAAATACAATCTATTTAAAATATCTGTGGTTAAAGCAATGAAATAACTGTTTTGTTTAAATACAATCTACAATCTTAAACTTCACTACGAATCCAAAAAAATATACTTATTAAAAAGGATTCGAAGCTTGTTACAACGTGACGGGGTATTTTTATTTTTTATTTATTTAGGAACGTGACGGGGTATTCGTTACATGACTCGTACGTCTTTACATAAATAGCATAATAGCAAATAGCTCATGTGCGTAGCGTTCTAGTTCTTCGCGAACTATTTCAAATTTCATCCAAATCGGTCCAGCGTTAACGAAGATTTCAAGTAACAAAGATCCAAACATACATAATCATACTTTAGCATTTTTAATATTAGTAGAGTTAATTAATTTACTGTTATATCGTTATGGATTTATTTGATAAAATTCGTTACCGTAGATAGAAATATTATAAACGGAATAATGTTGCTTAATATGTAATAATTTCCAATGATAAAAGATTGATTGCAATAAAATTAGATATAAGATAATTGTAATCAAAGCAGAGACGAATCCAGGATTTTGGTTTTGAAGGGGCTTGACTCATGTAGGCTTTGTCGCGGTCGAATCCGGCCGGGAACTCGTAACTCTGTCAAACGAATCGTCTGATGATGAGTGATTTGCCGACGCATTGGCACTAAGTGAGCGACGGAATATCGACGAGTTTTTGGTCGGAATGCCACCATCCACTAGCGACTTGGTGAGTCCGACAGTACACTCCGACTCTCCTCGGGCCGGGGGCAATTCGTAATAGCATTTTCCCATCGGAGAAAAGGCTAAGGTAGGCTTTATCAAGGTAAACACTAAAATAGTTTTGTTTGATCCGCTACTGAATCAAAGTATTCAAGTGAAGATGAGGTTTTGTGAATATCAATTTTAAAGCCCTGAAGCCAAGTGATTGCCTCAACAGGAAGATCACTCTTAAGTCCAGCAGGGTATGTATAGGGCAGCGTTGGATGAGGTTTAACGAATTAAGACGAACGAACGGTGAGCGAAGAAATAATATTGAAACCTAGAATTATTATTCTCATTAAGTTTATATAGATATATTGAATTGGGATAAAATGGAACCAAAAGACATATCTAAAATCTAAGTAAACCTACTAATTAAGTATACTTATTAACGTTTAGATTACCGTCCTTATAGAATAAAATACCCATTATTCTATAATTACAGTTATCGGAGAACAGCCGATACATTAAAAAAAACTCGTTAAAAGAGAAGACGCTTTCTTCTGAGAACTGTCTGTTAAGTCCGCTAACTTAGGGGACACAATAAGTGGCGCCGGACTTTTGAAATTTTTATCCGCCATCTAAAGATAATTATTATTCAAGTGACCACTGCGTAAACAATCGTTTTATGAAACTTGGGTGTCCTTAAAATAAGTAGGACAGTTACTAAGCGCCCTTATCTTCGGCAAATAGCTTGAAGTTATTGTTTGAGCTTTTTTGAGTCACTTGAGATTTTTTTAATTATACTGATAATAAAAATGTGTAGTGCCTAAACTACCTGCTGCAACGGTGCCTTAACAATTGTTTTGTAGATTACGCAGGTTTTAGGTTACATGTTTTGACAAGTTTATGGTTTTTTTTAAAAGGTCCCACAAGTTTTGACATGTTTTTAAATTATCAGTGACGTACCTACCTACCTATGTTTGGTAAAAACATATGGTAAATGCATTGAGTTACGTTGCTATATTTTAATTTATTGATATAAGTCTGACGACCTCTGTGGCGCAGTGGACGAAGGCCCGCCTGAGACGCAGAAGGTTGCGCGTTCGATTTCCGTCGCGGGACAAATGTTTGCATCTGCAAATATTTGTCTCGGGTCTGGGTGTTTTCTATCTGTAATAAGTATTTATTTACAAAAAAAAATGTATATAAAGTAGTATATCAGTCATGTAGTTCTCATTTCACAATTCTGCTTACTTTGGGGCTAGATGATGCTGTATGAAAATGTCTAGCATTATTTTTTTAAGTAGTAGACCTAAGTTACATACCTAAAGATTAATATATATCTTATATCGATAAATGTAAACTTAGCAACGTAACTTAATGCATTTACCAATATAGGTTACTTTAGGTTACTACTTTTTCTAGGACAATTATATAGTTGTCCTAGAAAAAGTAGTAACCTAAAGTAACCTATAAAAAAGTAGTAACCAAAAGTAGTAAAAAGGAGTGTTGGTAGCGGTATTAAGTAGGTAGGTACATAGGTAATCCGAAAAAGGTTCAATAATCCCATAATATCGACCGAATTTTCATGGAAATGAGGTTGAAGGAAAAGTTGATTGTTACGAACCTACCTACCTTAACAACCCATTATGAAGAATATAAAAACTCTTTTTCGCACACAATGTAATAATATAATGGTGATACATATTATGGCCAATTTCAGGATAGTATGTAGGTACCTAGATAACTATAGGTAAATTATGATAAAATGTATTGTTCTCAGCATTTCAAAATAAAATTCTTATAGGTACCGAGTAAAACGGCATAGCCTACTGAATTAATATTTTAACCTAAAACCTCAAAAGTATTTACCTAGGTGGTAGATCAATGCTCTACCATCACTACATAACTTCTATCTACTAATTATTTCAGCAAGTAGGTATATTTCATGCAATAAATATTCCCAAGTTGAATTGCTAGACTCTAGCAATTCAACTTAGGTAAAAAATACATGTTTATTCTAGCAGCTAGAGTAAACATGTATTTTTTACTTGCAAACAAACAGTCGTTTTTTATTGTACCTACCTTCCACCAGAAGAAAGGGAGGCGGTGATTGACGCCTGTTGAAATCCGAGAGCATTGCAAACGCGTTGCCTGCCATTAACTCTAGAACACTGATATAAATTTTAACTACTTGCTACTAATGATCTCCTGTGAGGCTACTCTTAAAACGAAACAAAAAAACTTCTAATCTATAAATAAAATTTATCAAACTTAACTGAAAGGCAAAACTACCTTTTTTAAAGTATGATACGTAATTCACATATAAACTCTAATTCTGTGTTAGAATCAGTCGTAGATTTAACATAACACATCGCATTAGTAAACCGATTTAACAATTTTATATAAAAAAAATGAAAGTCTTTTACATATTCAACCTTCGTCACAGGTTGTTCTAGGAAACGTCCCAATTGCAAAATACACGAAAAAAAATGTATCGCTGACTCTCAGGCGATGAATAGTAATCTAGAGTTAAGATTGTAATTGAAAAGTCTACCAATATATTATAGAATGAGTATTATACATTTACTAGGCTCTACCCACGGCTTCGCCCGCGTTGTACCTACCCGCATAAAAAGTAGCATTGTTATTCTCATGTACAAGCTATATTACTGTAAAGTTTTATCAAAATTCGTTCAGTAGTTTTTGCGTGAAAGAGTAACAAACATCCATCTTTTCGCGTTTATAATAGTAGTAGATAGATAGATTATCTGATAGGTAAACAGGTAATGTTGCGCGCATCATTTTACATTTTATGCAAATCTGAGATTTCCTCTGGCGAGGATTTCAAAATAAATTTTGTCGCTAGGCGATCTCAACTTTTACAAGGGATTTACTCGTAACGTAGGTACTGACTTACAAAATATATTTAACGAAAGAATAGAATAATATAATATAATAAAATATACATTTATTTGGAAATAAAAATGAAAAGGTAACGGTTGTATGCCGACAACTAAAAGTACCTAGAGTAAGGTACTTCAATCTAAAACAATAACAACTTAATAGAAAAGGAAAAAAAAAATTATAATATAAATTTAAAACTAGGTTAGTTTCCATACCGGAGAACAACAAAATTGTTACTGCTCCCGCGGAGTCTGCTCAGCAATGAGGCTGTTTTTTTTGCGCAAGATGGCGTCGAAGGTGTGAGTGCGTGCGTCGGCGAACATACCCGACGCACTGCGCCCTAAGCGCGTTGTTATATTGGACCCGCAGGGCATTTTATGAGTTTTGGGTATAGCTGAACCACAGACAGAATAAACTTAGGTAAGGAAACTAAATCTGTCGGAAATGTCTGTTTTCATGTTTCATTATGTGTTTATTAAATTTACATGTTAAACTTCCTTCAAACATTAAATATTTTCGTCATGTTTTGTACATATCACTAAACATTTCTATTCTCATGGCCGTCCATTGGTTGCTTTGGTGGACGCTTCGGCCCCTTTTTAATTGTTGGTGCTGGAGTTGTTGTTGTTGTAGTAGTTGTTGTTGTTGTTGTTGTCGTCGTTGTCGTTGTGGTTGGTTCAGGCGTTGTTGTTGTTGGTTCTGTTGATGGTTCCGTTGGTGGTTCTGTTGGTGGTTCCGTTGGTGGTTCCGTTGGTGGTTCTGTTGGCGGTTCAGTTGTGGGTTCTGTTGGTGGTTCCGTTGATGGTTCTGTTGGCGGTTTCGTTGGTGGTTCTGTGGGTGGTTCCGTTAGTGGTTCAGTTGTTGGTTCCGTTGTTGATTCCGTCGGCGGTTCCGTTTGTGGTTCCGTTGATGGTTTCGTTGGAGGTTCTGTTGGTGGTTCCGTTGATGGTTCCGTTGGTGGTTCTGTTGGTGAATCCGTTGATGGTTCCATTGGTGGTTCTGTTGGCTTTTCCGTTGGGGGTTTAGTTGGTGGTTCTGTTGTAGGTTCTGTTAGTGGCTCTGTTGGCGTTGTTGTTGTTGTTGGCTTAGGGGTCGTTGTTGTGGTAGTTGTCTCAGTGGTTTTTGGTATGTAGAATTGCAAATTCATTTTTATCGGTCGCGGTGACGTGGAACCTTCTAGCATGACCTTGACGATGCTTAACGGCATCCAGTGGCCAGGCATGTTGGCTTCCACGGGGTTGGCGATAAAAATGAGCGGGTCCTTCTGAGCGTCTGGCCATTCTTTGTTTGGTTTGGCTCGGGTTGTGGCAAGTAGGAATAAAGCCCCAATGATCCCATTGAATTTCACTGAAACAGGAATTATTATCTTAAATTTCAGTTTTTGATCTATGAGCATCTGCTTATTCTTGTCCGTGATTGGTAGTTATTAGCTATAATTTTGAAATGATCTTACTTTGTATCCTTTGAATCCCTTAAACTAATGTTTATCTTGAACATTTTCCTTTTAATATACTCTTAAAATATTGGCATGTCTTAAAATGCAAAAAAAAAACTGCATGAATGTTTATAACTATTAACTTTCAGCTGGTATTAATAAAACTTTATCGAGATTCAATAACTTTAAGCAATCAATATTCTGGAAATTACTTGAAAAGTCAATATGCTCAATTAAATTTTAATCTAAGAATAGCGTAGTTAAATTTTATTTACTCAACTTACTTACTAGTTTGAATTCAAATAATGTCGAATAAAAGTTAACATGCCGAAAGTAACGGATCATTGTCGTACAATATTTTGAATACAAAAGCAAGTAAGATTTTTTTTGTACACAGATACTTGGGTACATTAAATTAAATTAAGATTAAATTATGTTGAGTAAAATGTAACATTTTTTAAATAATTTGTTTCACATTGCCAACAAATATATTCGCGCTATCATTAGTTTATGTGCAGATGAGGATATTGATATATTTTATATGTCCTTGCCAAAATTCAGGTATGCGGTTTTAAAAATGTTGGATAGGACGCATAGAAATATATAAAGTTTTTTTTAAGCTTAATAATACCTTGTTGGTGTAATTTTTTAAATGTTAATGTTTAGTACCTATGTCTTTTTATATTTCTTTGTCGCTTTGGTGCGGCACTGTAATGGCAATGTAAATATATTACTAAATATAAATAAATAAATTTAATTTGAGATTTTCAGTGATACCAGGCATAGTAGTAATTGCGTTGATGTCGACTATAACTGCAGCTTCGAAATGGCCAAACTCTCAGCAAGACCCCTTAGTCTTCGTCGCCAACCCCGTGGAAGCAGTTATGCCAGGCCACTGGGTGCCATTAAGCATCATCAAGGTTATCCTAGAACGTTCTACGACTACATATGTAAAATTGAGAGCGACTATGACCTGGCCAACTTATAAAACTACTAAAATCGTCTCAATGCAGCCAACGACTACGCCTCCTCCTCGGACAACAGTTGAAGAAAAAACTGAACTGACCAGGGAAGCAACTACTGAAACTACTATTATAGCAATACTAAATGCAGTTACTGAGGTGACGACCGATGCTCCCACAGAAACGCCGACAGAAGCACCAATGGAAGCATCAACGGAAGCATCAACGGAAGCATCAACGGAAGCACCAACAGAAGCGTTAATAGAAGCGACAACGGAAGAATCGACAGAACCACCGACAGAAGAATCGAGTGAACCTGTAACGGAACCGCCAATGGAAGAAACAACCGAACCAACAACGGAACCACCAACGGAACCACCAACGGAACCACCAACGGAACCAACAACAGAAGAACCAACCACTGAAGCTATCGCAGCAAATAAGCCCAAACGGCCGCCTAGAAAGCCTGTGGATGGCCACTCAAATAGTAACATTTAATAAATATTAATATGAGACCAACTACCACAAAGTCACATGAAAATGGGTCTCAAAATTGACTGATGTATACCGACTCATTTTCTCATGCCCTAGCTTTCTCATGCTAATTCCTGTTAGTAAATACAATCTTATATCTATATCCCTGTCTGTGCCGACCTTGATGTTGGAAGGAAAATTTTATGCAAGGTCCAAAATAAAACAACAAATTTAAATAGTGTTTTACTGTGCAAGGGAAAAAAGGTTTAAAAATATTCAGTCTTTGGTGGTAGGGAACCGATAGCCGTGCTAAAGTTATAATCGTTTAGCAGGTCTTCTTCGGAAGGTGGAAACACACAGTCTAGGTCCACGTAGAGTTGCTTCTGTGCGTTGAGCTTGTCTAATATCTGTGCAAAGCTTGGTCGGTCTTCAGCTTTTTCAGCCCAGCACTCGACCATGAGCTGGTAGAGTCTTGGGGAAGCGCGGGCTGGTTTTGGGAGGCGGCCACCGCCCGTGAGGAACATAGGCACCTGATGGTTGCTTAAGTCCGCGTAGGGGAAACCACCTGGTAAACGAAAATAAAAACAAGTTAAATGTTGATCATTTAACTTGTTTTCTAGCTTTTCTGTCTGATTTGGCTGAAAAAATGATGGGTGTGTGATGGTAGAAACACAATTGTTTTCAACTGGTCCAATAGGCTTGCAGCATTAGTGGTGTAGTGGTGGGTAAAGTCCCTGACTCTAACTTAAGGAATACGTGAGTTCTAGGCTTGCAGCACTAGTGGTGTAGTGGACCCACCACTAAAAGTCCCTAACTGATGGTCGTGAGTTCGATTCCTGTCGTGAAACAAAGGATTTTTGAGAGTGGATAAATGTATGTTCGTTGCGCTAATTACGCTGAAACCATGAAGGGAAATGTCGTGAGGAATATGGCATGTCCTGTACCCGAAAAAGAAGTAGAGCTGCTTGTGAAAGAACTCGTTGGGGGAAGTACCACCACCAAACCTATTTCTCAGAAATTACAGGCACATAAATTTTCATCCGTTTTGTCTCAGGGTAGCCTGTTGCCGACCTTGAGATATAACCTCTGGTGTTGCAAATTTCAAAAGGTTACGCTAACCACTTCTTTTCAAAGTAATCCTTGTGATTTTAATGAACAAATGAATTTTAACTTAGACTTACCAACACGCGTGCCGCATGCCTGTTTGACACTTTAGTTTTATTAAAAAAAAACACTTATTCTGGTCAGTATACTGACCGCAGGGTGGCCAAGGAAGAAGTTAGTAGTAGAATAATTGATCAAGCAATAGGACGCCATTTTTTAAAAGCTGGGAACATTTTACGGTTCCTTTTACTGTACTATCTCGGAACGACCCTGAGCTTTGAAGTCAGTCGGTGGAAGTAGTCGAAGATCGTTGATCGTTCGTCAATGCATTTTTTAGAGGATCCCATGGACTTTTTGACGATCCTCTCAGCAAAAGGAACATCTTTATTTCATCAACGCTCTAGCATTGATGTCAGCCACGACGAGTAGTAAGTAACAACAGTTCATTGGACTTCTACAGCCTGTTGAGAGTGATGCACCAACGAACGGAATCTCTTCCTATAAATCAACGCTGCAATGTCTTGGTGGCCAGCAATAAGCTAAGATAGGACTTTTATGAGCCATACCACTGCAGTTTAGACTGTCATTGTTAGCACTGGTACCACCCACCACGTACAACTCTACTGTTTGTATCTATTCGCCACTTTTTTCTTTTTATTGTTCTGTTCTGTATTTTTCTTGTTATGTCTACTAGTTTGTACTGTATCTGTATGTGTCAAATAAATAATCATACTACTATTATAAAAACGAAAGTTTGTGAGGATGAATAATTGAACGGATTTTGATGAAACTTTATAGTAATATAGCTTATACATCAGAATAACACATGGGCTACTTTTTAACTGGGTACCACGCGGGCGAAGCCGAGGGTAGAGGCTAGTAGCTTTCTATCAGGTAACTGCCCTGATGTCAGTCACGATGGAGGTAGTTAGTAGCAACAGCTCACCTAATGTAGCAATCTCCCACAGAAGCACAGCGAAGGCCCACACGTCGCTAGCACTGCAGTACTGCGACTGAACAATGGCTTCAGGGGCTAGCCACCGCAAGGGCACTGGCTTGGATCTAGTGTGAACGTAGACCCCGGACCGGGAGAGGCCGAAATCGGCCACTTTGAGGACCCCTGCGCCGTCGACCAGGATGTTCCGTGCTGCAAGGTCCCTGGAATATGAAATAAAATAACGGTTTGTATTTTAACTAAAAAAAACGCTATCAAAGAAGTGGTTAGTTAAAAGCTAAAATTGGTCACTTAAAAGTTACAAATAATAAATTCAATTCTAAGATGAAACTAAGAATTTAAAAAAGGACGAAAATATAATTAAATAAATAATGCTGGACATAGCATCATGCAGCCCCAAAGTAAGCAGAGCTTGTGTTATGGTAACTTCATGACTGATACTACTCATATACTTTTTTTTCAATACAAACCTACATATTATACAAAGAAAACACTCAAACCCGAGACAAATATCTGCAGATCAGATCATTTTGATAGCTTACAAAAATCCAATTCAAGACAATCGTTTAAAAAAGATCGTTTTGAATTGGAAAATAATTAAGCGGATATCACTCTATCATACCGCAGTAGTGGTCAAAAACGTAAAGAGAAGCTTAGAAAAAACTAAAGCGTCTCTTACTAAAATTTAACATAGAAATATATCAGTAGGACATGCGTAAGGTTAATACAGATAATAATATAGGGCATAAGATGGGCATCAAAACTTATAATAGTTGAACTAGAATCATTAAATATTACAAGCATAACAGTAAAATAAAGAAAAACAGTCCGAAAATAGATTATTTCTTGTTATATGAAAAAATATGTTTTTGTGTTTACAAACTTACACTTGCAGTTGGATAATTTAGCGTTACGATATACGATATACGATCATATACGATATAGCGATCTATACAGGGTGTAATCGTTAAGTGTGCACAGGCGATTATTCCGTAACTATTGCAGATATCAAAAAACTTTAAACTGATATCGAAAGTACTTTACCTAATGAGTAAAATGACATTAATAACTTTTTAAAAATAAAACGAGAAATATCCAAAAAAATTACATTAATCACTCCCATACATTTTATTTCTTAGTAAGTACAAAATTTTGTGTTCAAAGCATATGTTCGAAGTGACGTCCTCCTTGTGCAATACAATGACGAGCTCTATTTACAGTTTCTAAATGAACTTTCCTTAACATTTGCGGAGTAATTAAAGCAATTGCACGACGTACACGATTCTGTAACTCTTCTAGGCTGTGTACTCTCTCAGCGTACACGTGGTCTTTGACAAATCCCCATAGGAAGAAATCACAAGGCGTGAGATCCGGGGATCTGGCAGGCCAAGGGGTTGCACTATTATTGGCTATTAAGCCATTATAATTGTTTCGTAAGAAATTCATTACAACATTTGTATTATGTGCAGGTGCTCCATCTTGTTGAAAAATTATCGACCTTCTTTCATCGTCTGGAATTGGTTCTAAGAGACTTGGCATATCGTTTTGTACAAAGGAGAAATATCTCTGTCCATTTAAGGTTTCACTGTAAAAATATGGCCCAATGATCCGATCTCCAAGAATACCACACCACACATTAATTGAGAATCGCACCTGAGCTCTAACTTCAGTAGTTAAGCGAGGATTGTCAATTGACCAATAATGCGAGTTTTTTCTATTGTAAATGCCGCAGTTTGAAACATTACTTTCATCGGTCCATAAAATTGACCTTACATTGACATAATTATTGACTAGCCAATTGCAATAGACCAGCCGACGAGCAGGATCATCATTGTGCAGCGTTTGAGTAGGTTTTATCTTAAATGCTTTGAAGTTGTGTTTTTTTAATAACTTGTGTACATAATTGTGGGACACTGGAAATGATCGGGCCACTGAACGCGTTGATTCTTGTGGATTATCTACTACGTAGTTAATAATATTGTTATCTAAGTCATTATCAAATTCCGGAGCTCTTGTTCTCGAACCTTTTTTTCTGTTAAAAGATCCATAATTTATCAAATTGTTATCCAACTTACGTAAATACGTACCAGAAGGAACTTCTCTATCTGGGTACTCTCTTCTGTAGGCGATAATGGCCGCCCTATTGTTACAATCATGTTTGTAGTACATTTTTAACATGTCCCTCTTTTCTGTATTGGAATATGCCATTTTTCAATCAATAAATGCAACAATCACGATTATTAACGCAAATTGAAAAATACAATAAATTGGCGGGAACGAGAACCCGCGATAAAGAATTTGAATTTAGAACGAACACCAAAGAGTATCTTTCTTTTTGTTTTTATTTAGTATGTTGCTTTTCAGCTAGTTCAAATCAATACAATATTGAAACAAGGTTTACTATAAATTTGAAGTGGTAAGATAATTAATCTACACGTGTATCTACTTGAAATTCATTAATACCTTCATATCGTACATAATTATAAAATGACAAGGGTAAAATGAGTAGGTACTATTCCACTTAAAATAAGGAAACTAAAACCTTTCTACTATCTCATACTAAATGTATGGGAGTGATTAATGTATTTTTTTTGGATATTTCTCGTTTTATTTTTAAAAAAGTTATTAATGTCATTTTACTCATTAGGTAAAGTACTTTCGATATCAGTTTAAAGTTTTTTGATATCTGCAATAGTTACGGAATAATCGCCTGTGCACACTTAACGATTACACCCTGTATAGTTGAATAAATGTATACTAGCGAACATTTATTCAACTATATAGATAAGTTTGTCTTTCAATCCGACTTGTATTTTCATTGAAGCAATGTTTACACACTTGGCCGGTTTTTTTAAATATTAGTGTAGATAAGTGATAGTGAAAGTGCCTGATAAAATATATAATAGGCGAAATTTTGCAGCTCAGAAATTATTTATACCTATTTTGATATTCTACATAGATATTTTTGGACGTTTAAATTCAGTCTTACCTTTGTAACATTAAAAATATACAACAATTTTCCATTTTACCCGGTGGCTTGACCTACAACTGAGGCTAATAGTAAAAAATACCCTATTCATTTCTATGCTGGCCCGGGGCAAACTCGCTTTTTTATACCATTTATAATTCCCTTTTAACAAGCATCAATCCTTCAGAGCGTGGGCTAGTATACGAAACAAAAATTATTTAAATGGCACGATTAAACAAAAAAATAGTTAACTTACCTTTGATCTAGAAATAGGATGTTGGGAAACTTAAAAACAATAACCTACTTATAAATAGAACTGAACTTGAATGCTCCACGCACCTTCCGATCAATCAGTTCACTTTGACAGTCAATTGCACGCCAAAAAGAGTCAGCTCAGGATAAGCTGGTAGGTATGCTACCTACTTAGCGCTGATATTCTGCTGACCCTAAGCAGTGAAGAACAGACACCAGAAGCAAACACTACTACGGGTTTAAGAATTTGAGTGTATAGGTAGTATTTATCGTTCACTTTGTCTCTCACGATCACTAGGGCTTTAACCTGATTTCTATGTAAATGGTGATTATCAAGAATATATCCTGTAACTAAACATCCGAGTTTTAAATCGAAGCGCGAAAATTGCGGTGTTTTCTCGAAAACCCCCAAAGTTTATTTTATTTGCGGAATTCGGTCGGAGTCCAGGTTATTATTAAAAACAGAGAGATATTTTTTAAGTGTTCATGTGTTCATAATGGGCTGATTTTGAAAATACGCTCTATAATAATTGTGTATTCGTAATAGCAATATTATCTTGAGGATTAACAACTAATTACCTAAAGTATACCTATATCTACTTACGAAAGCTGACAAGCAAATATCACCTACAAGACAATTAAAATTATTTAGGTATCAGACAATATACTTTAACTATAATTAAATTTCGTGCTACCTGTTTAATGAAAGAAAATTCAAAATAATGCTCTGTAACAAACTTTTTAAAACGCCTGACAACATTTACGGAGCAAACATTTTTAGAAATCGCTAAAATTTGGCAGGCACTCAAAGCTTGTAAAGCTACTAATTCCTACATCTTCATGTTTTTTTATATCTCAATAGTCTTCTTTATTAAGTAAGTTAAAAAAAACTCCTACGTAAAGATAAATCCACTCGCTCAAAAACTCATAGCGCTTTGCTAAGCGACTGTTTATCCGCGACAATCTTCATGCCATATTTTTTTCGATTAAAATTTCAACCCTAGCGACCCAAGTGTACGAGGCGGCAATCAAAGTATTTTAATTAATAAATTAGCATACATAATAATCTGAGAGTACGTATCGGGAATAACTCACGGCGCAATGGGACCAGTTTAGATTTGCGAACATCTACTCTAATCTATACCAATTGTTTCTATGTATAATATGTATGTATTTACAAAAAAAAAAAAAAAAGAGTATATAAGTAGTATATCAGTCATGTAGTTCCCATAACACAAGCTCTGCTTACTTTGGGGTTAGATGATGCTGTGTGAACATGTCCAGCATTATTTATTGATTTAATTTTAAACAGAGGTAATGTTTGAAAGTTTGTATGTAGGACGAAACTATTCAAAAAATATTTCACCATTATTTAGAATATACTTACCTTCAGGGCACAGTCTGTTTATTATCCCAAAAAAATAAAAGGGATTTTCGTGAAACCAATTTCGCCGTAAGTCGACAAAAAGACGAGCATTTCTTGCGAACGCTGCCTTGACCCTAAGACTACCTACTTTATCCGGCTAAGCCGTGGGCAGTAGCTTCAAGATATATATTTGTATATTTTGCCCAAGTTTTTTTTAATAAAAATAATTTCAAAAATACTATATTTGATAGCAAACAAGTTGGTAACCCTACCTGTGAGTAATTCCGCGCGCCTCCAAATGCCGCATCCCGCATGCGACTTGCACCGCGTAGTCGCGCATAGTGCCACCGTCGAGATGTAGTGCGGGTTCAGCAACGTAGTGGTCGCGACTTTTCTCATCTAGATACAGCTTTCTGTTTGATAAGGCAGGGTCTGAGTCGCTCAAGTTCGTGTATTCAGCTGGAAATACAAGTAAAAGAATTTCAGGAAAAATACAAACGGAATTCAATCAACGGAAAGTTGATAAAAATATGAAATTTCATCCCCTATTTCCCCTTTTTTGGGAAGGTATTTTTCTCGTAAAGTATCCTTACCCATTAAAATCGGTTCGCAATTGGCGAAGATATCGCGTAACATCCACAAAAAAAAAACAGACAAATTGAGAACCGAAACTTAAGGAGATATATAATCTGACTTCCATATACGGGATATGGGAGTCAGATTGAAGACGGGACTGCAAGAGCTCATCCATTTAATATTTATGCTCTCCGTCACCAATAACTCCCACAAGGTCAGGAATACTGGAACACTGCTGTCATTTACCCAGAGCCTTTGCTTATACCAACAGCCTTGTGACCGTTGTTGCTAATGACATGTACTCTTATCTAATGAGGCGCTGGCCGAAAACTTGGGCCGATCTCTCGCCTGGTCTCCAAATAGTTGCATAAAGTAGGTTATAATATGTATAAAAATGATTTATTTAATTTAATTTACTAATATAGTTATAGGTTATGTAATACTAACTCAATATTATTATACTATGTATTATAGTATGTTAAAATTTGTGCTTTTTTTGTATTTTTTCCCGTTTCTGTAAACGTTCCCACCGCTATTTATCAGCTGTAAAATAGCGGTAATCCCTCAAAAGTTTGCTGAATGAAAACTCTTATTAGGGTTATGCTCGCCTTTATAAATGTAAGTGTTTTGTCTGTATTATCTGTGTGTACAATAAAGAATAATGAATAAAGAATAATAATATAAAAAAAATATTTCAGACAAATTAGCAGAATAATAATAATAAGATAACATTTCAATCGATCATGAAAATTACTGTACCTATTATAAAGGATGGATTGGCATGGATATATTTTTAGAGAGTTTTCTTAAACGTGAATAATGATTTTCTTTAATATAATTTGGCAATTTATTGTAAAGGCGCAACCTATACAATATTATTTTTACCATAGTTTGTTCTGGGCGTGCGTATTGCTTGTCTTGTGAATTTGTGCCTTCTTCGTAAAAGTAATATGACAGTGTATATCCTTCATTATTATTTTCCGTAGACGCCATAAAAGTCGTCATATAGATAGTATTGAGGAAGATATTCAATGGACCGGTGTCACGATAAAGGTTGCAGGAAACCGGTGGATGGAAGTGGACCAAAACCCTTCTTCACGACGTCCACGTGTTATAGATGTAATTTTGTTTAAGTACCTTTTTTTTTTTTGTTTTTCTTATTGAATGTTTTTCATTGAATTTCACTTGAAATGACATAAACAACATAATTTCTAAATTACTTACAATCTCCTTCGGATGGTCTCCCAACGCCACTGTCAGTTTTGGTCACTAAAGACCCTCCCGTCTCTTTTCTCCTCCCTCTAGCTGCTCTCAGCAGTGAGAGAAGGTCGCCCCTAGGCGCGTGCTCTAGGAGGGCTATAAGGGGCGCTCTCTTGGTACAGCAAGCTATCAGTCTGATGACGTGTTTGTGGCAGCCAACGTGCTTCAGCATTATTATTTCACGATGAAAGTCCTGGATTTCGTCTTCTGATGCGTTTCCTGTCAAGAAATCAAGATACCATCGATTAGATTGGACTGTTGGCGTTAACGCATGCAGAAAGATTGAATTGTATGGAAATGATATTAGCTATGTTTTTCTTTGACAAATTTGCGTTAGCGTGAAATCAAAACAAAGCGTGACGTATTTGTCTAGCCCCTGAGACATCAAACGCGCATAGCCGACAATTTAAAAATAGAAATACGCCCTTTCTGAAGAACCTCTCAAATCTATAGTCTGATATAATAATAACAATAATGCTGGACATTTTTCACACAGCATCATCTAGCCCCAAACTAAGCAGAGCTTGTATGATGAGAACTATATGACTGATATACACGTATATATTGTACATAGAAAACACCCAGACCCGAGACAAATATTTGCAGATAATATAAACATTGGACTTTCGCCTGCGCCATGGAGGTCGTCATATAGATTGTATAGAGGAAGATATTCAATAATGCTGGACATTTTTTACACAGTATCATCTAGCCTCAAAGTACGCAGAGCTTGTGTTATGGGAAATATATAACCGATGTCACGATAAAAGTTGCAGGAATCTGGTGGATGGAGGTGGAACCCTTCATCATGGCATTCTCTGTGGGAGATCTATGTCTAGAAGTGAACTTGTAAATTATGTTGATGAAGATGAGATGTTTGATGGACTAATGTTTTTCTAGTTTGCTTCACGTATCAGCGGTTTCCTCAAACGGTGAAGAACATCGTGAGGTAACCGTCATGGTTTGGTTCAGGGCCGGACAAGCGCAGTGGTGGATTTAGAATTTAAGTTTGGAAGGGTTTGAGCCAGGCTTAATGGGTTGAGGGTAGGCTTAATCAAGGTAAACCATCAGTGTTGTTTGTAAGAGGTGTACCCAAATGCTTTGGGATGCTCGAGCCCCTTAGCCCCTCCGCTGAATCCGCTACTGCGCATGAAAGGAATCTTTGCAAAGTGCTATGCATGGTATTTGTAAATAGAGCCAGTATAACTCAGGTATGATAGGTATATATGTAACGCAGGATAATTTCTGAAAGAACCAGTGGTACGAAAACTCGACTGTTAGTGAAATACAGACCAGTTAGCATCTTAGCAGCTACGGTGATGGTTTCTCCTCCAGGCATGTCAAGGTGAGCTGCGTGGACCCGCCCAAACGCGCCACTGCCGATCAGGGCTCCGAGGTGGACCCTGGATCTGTTTACCTCCCATTCATCAAATACTTCGTCTGCCTGCTGAAAATTGGAATCCATTATATCGTTGTTATTTTGTTATACAGGTTTTATTAACCTATCTCAGGCAAACAAAAAACACAAAGCAGATTCATAAAGTGGGTGACGATATCGATAGTTAAGAAATTAAGAACTTGTTGTGTTGAGAAAACAAAAATTTTGTTTATTTGTTTCTAAATCACTTTACGTTTGTTATTCAACTTTTGGAATTTGGTCTTGTTACATGAAATACAAACAAAAAAAAACACGCTCACGAATATCTTCCCCATAGTGGACATCCTCAGATACATACTCAGTGAGTAGATTTTTGAGGATACCAAGTACGGGGTAGTCAGAGGCACGACCTAACATTACATTTGATACATGCCCGCGTTTTGCAAGTTAGCACCTCGTGACAAGTTGCAAGGCTATCGCCGCTTATTGAAACACTAACTGTTGACACATGCCTTCGAATGTTTGGTTCTAGGGCATGCCGGTTTTCTCACAATGTTTTCCTTAACCGTTTTGAGCACGTGTTAATGCGCACATCATTTTTTCGAGTGGAAAAACCATTGGTGCACGACCGGGTTCGAACCCACGACCTCCGGATCAGAAGTCTACATGAAATCATGAGGCAAAATACAATAAATATTTATAATATTTGTGAGTTACGCTTTTTTTTGAGTTAAAAGGATTCTATTTAAAATGTATAACAATTATGAAAAACTCAAATATTATAACATAATATTTTAGGCTTTAGTATAATTTTATTCAAAATACAAAAACGAGTCAATTTAATCTTTGCAAAGATTTATAAAGCTATGGTTGCTTTTACAAATCTGGTAGGCGCAGACGTATGACTTGCCTCAAATTCTTTGTGAATGTACAAGGGGCTGTCTTCCATTTGACCTCGCATGGGAATCTCGATATTTCTGTGGACAATAAAACATTTTAGGATTACGATTTGATAGATCCGCTTCTCCTTATATTGGATTAAAGTAGTAAATTTGTACAAAATAATTTGTGCTGTTGAGCTTCATAAAATCTTTATCAAAAGGCAATATTCTGAAGAGGGCTTCCAACCGACTTCAGGGACAGAAAGTTAAGGTATAAATAATTTAATTAAATATTTTAGGTTATATTTCTATAATCATCATTATCAGCGCTGCTGGACTTGCCACTGAGCCTGACGATTAGTCCTTTTCTAAGTCCTTTTTAGCGCAATTTCGTAGCTGGGACAGTTCCCAACTACACTAGCCTCTTTCCACGGCTTCGCCCATGTGGTATCCTGCTAACATTTGCTTGTGTTATTTAGCTGGCGAACTATAGGTACTTGTTCCAAATTTCGCCACCTCTGTGGGGCAGTGGGCGAAGGCCGCCTGAGACGCTGAAGGTTGCGGGTTCGATTCCCGCCGCGGGACAGGGACAAATATATGTATGATCTGCAAATATCTGTCTCGGGTCTGAGTGTTTTCTGTTTATAATATGTATTTATTTACAAAAAAATATATCTAAAAAATATATAGTAGTACTTATATCAGTCATGTGGTTCCCATAACACAAGCTCTGCTTACTTTGTGGCTAGGAAGCTGTGTGAAAATGTCCAGTATAGTTTAAAAAAAAAAAACGATATTATTAACAATAAACATTTATGTATCCAGAAAAATCCAACTTTCACGTTTATAATACTGATATTATAAATTATAGCTAGCTAGCTAAAATTTTCGGAATATATTGTTATAAAAAAACAAAACAACGTACGTACTTACACGCACAGTCACGTATTCCGAAATCATCTTTAAATTCATTTTTTCAACTCATAATTTTTTTTGCCATATTGTTTGTTTTCCGTAGGAAAAAGACTTTCTTAAAAAAAACAACAACCTGACCCTAAGTTTTCTATGTGAAGTAAATCTACAAGATTCAAATGACGTGTTGAGTAACAAGGTATTCAGATAACTGAGTTGTAAATTATAGTATTTTGTAGCTCCACCTAGCGGTTGATAGTCTGGCACGTGAAAGTTGAGGCGAATTTGTTATATTGACATATCATCCTGTCTACAGCTTATGTGCCAGACAATGAGTTGTAAGCTATAGGCACATTACGAAAATTTAAAAATCCATGGGATCGAATCGAAGATTATACGTTGCACCATTATGGAGCAAGCCGTGCGTGGTACAAAATTCATTATACGCAATAGTGCGTTCGGTAGTGTGGGGAAAGTTGGATAAGTTTTATCGATAAAAGCTTGTAAGTATAGCTTGTAGTAGTACTTGGGTTAAAACAAATGACGAACTTTCCTCTTACATATTTGAACACCATTCTGATGTTGATGAAGCCTTTTTCCTACATAAAAAAAGAAAAAAAATTTAAGAAAAAAATCTTCAATCACTATAATTCAACATCAAGCCGTGGATTTAAGAATCATTTTCTTAAATCACGGCTTACAAAATTTTCTAATTTGTAACGCCATGTACCGAAGTGTAAGATATTCAAGCAAAAAAAAATTGATTTTGTAAGATATATTATGGAAAGATAAATCAACATAACTACTTTTTTAAAATTACTCTGTGGGTTTTGTTCGTTTATGTGATTAGAATTATATTGCTATAACGCATCATAAATAAAAAATCAAACAATTTATAAAAGCTCAAATCATCAAAAAGTAAAATACATAGGAGCCGTTAACTTAATGCTGAATTCAATAATACGATACCTTCTAACTGAAAATCTATGTCGATTTTATTAGTTCTCAAATACAAAGTTGACTTTACTAATTCTTGGATTCAATTCATTTTACATTTCATTAGAATACAATAGCTAAACGTTATCGAAATAACTACGTACTTACATCTAAATCTCTATTGAGCTTATAAACATTTAAATATTTTTTCTACGCATCTCTATAAACTACATGACTTAATCGAATCGATTCCCTATCCTTTTCTTACATTAAACACATTTATACATTTTATCGATATGATTACCCATCATCCCATCACTATAGGGTCGTATGTCGCAGGTCAACTGTTGCGCAGATGGATACGCTAGCCGTCTATCTAGTTGATGACGTAACGATTACGTAAACGTGCTTTACACGTAGCGTCCGGTCGAGTAAACATAAAATCAAATCATGTTAATGTAATTCTATTTGATTTGTATTAAACTATGTTATCATAGAGTTTGGTTTAGAATGACTGATACGTTATTATGAGGCTCTAAACCTTTATAATTCTGATGCAATTTAATAAAATAATTGTATTGTATCATAAATGGTAGTTGAGCAATATTCGGGTATCAAAGCATTTTAATAAGTTCAATTTTATGATATTGTTAGTTACGATTTGGATGATCGCGATCTTGATAAATAATGATAATCTTGATTAATAATATAATAAATAATGCTGGACATTTTTCACACAGCATCATCTAGCCCCAAACTAAGCAAAGCTTGTGTTATGGGAACTACATGACTGATATACTACTTATATACTTTTTTTTTGTAAACACATACATAATATTGTACATAGAACACACCCAGACCCGAGACAAACATTACAAACATTTGTCCCGCAGCGGGAATCGAACCCGCAACCTTTTGCGTCTCAGGCGGGCCTTCGCCCACTGCGCCACAGAGGTGGATTGGCTATATATCTGGGTATCGACGAGCGAAGCCGTGGACAGAAGGTAGTCATGAATAAATTATTACCAAAACTACTTTGAAATAAATATTTCAGATAAAAGTTGGAGTGGATATGGGCAGACTATAAAATATCAGAAGGCCCAACTTATGGACTGATATGGCACCATAAAAGTTACGGGAAGTTGGAGGTTGTAGGTGGTTTAAGACTAGTTCTCGTGACACTCTTCTGGAAAGGTCTATAGCCAACAATGGACTTTGACAGGCTGTTAATATATATTTTTTATAATAAAACTTTACAGCTTATGAGCTAAAAGTGCAAGAGCATTTTGCAAAGAGAGCGCGTTGAAATCTTTTGTGTGCAATACTTTACTAAAGCAGGGTGAAGTGGTACAAAGGGATTTCGATCTAATACGATTTTAATGGCTATGTAGGTATTTCGTTTTTAAATTTTTACCTAATTTGCTATCAAGTTTTTATAATAACCAAAAAATATAGACTCGGATAGCTGTAATGTTTCCCCTGCCTGTAGGTGGATGAACAGAACTCATTGCCAAAACATCCCAAGAATTTCGACCGAACTGTGGTTGGACCTCGAAGATAAATAATGCTGGTCATTTTTCACACAGCATCATCTAGCTCCAAACTAAGCAGAGCGTGTATTATGGGAACTACATGACTGATATACTACTTATATACTTTTTTTGTAAATACATACATAAAAAACACCCAGAATCGAGACAAAAATTAGCAACCGTACAAACATTTGTCCCGCAGCGGGATCGAACCCGCAACCTTCTGCGTCTCAGGTGGGCCTTCGACCACTGCGCTACAGAGGTCGACAGACCCCTGTGAACCATAAGATGGAGGGAAATAGGTCTCTCCATCCTATGGTTGTCTGGAAGAAATCGTTTTCAGTGATAAGACTGCTGAATTTGACATTGTTTATTTTGTATTATGTTTTTGTGTTTTGTAATGTAAAATGGTGTTATGTACAATAAGAGTTTATACATCTAGTTATCTGAGCGGCTGCAGCACCCGATATAATCGTGTGCTGATCCCCATCGAGGTCAATACTATTGGAATATTATAAAAACTGCATTCTAAACAACGAGTTTCTTTAAAACTTTCGTACAGTCTATAGATTTAAACGGCTTAGGAAATCAGAACGGTATAGGTATCGAAATGCAATTAATACCTATAGTTAAAGCATGACACCATAATAGATTTCTAGATGCTCTAATGATACTAACTAGTCTAGAGTTTCTATAATGAATCACGCAGATCGGTATCACCATTCACTTGCCCTTTGACTGGTACACGACTGGACAGTCCTTTCAAGATATAAGTGGGTAGCGGATATATTCCAAGATTTTGTAACGCATATTTGATATCTCATTGGAACAGCGCGTACCAACTATCAAGGCAGCGACCGCGGCAGTCCAAGACTTTTGGTATCTTCTTTACCTTTGAGTTTAACAAAATACAATCAATTTTATATCGGTGATACGATGTTTTTTTTTTTGTCTCCTTTATTGTGTTTGAACGTGACGCGTTGACTCGACGGAGATTTGGTTTTTGTGGTATTCATATCGATGTATTCATGTATGTATGTATGTATGTATGTATGTTTGTATTGTCTATACACCGTCGTCCTTTGTTCACGTCAACTCCTGTCCATCCAAAGTTTGTCTGGAAGAGATCGCTATAAGCGATAAGACCGCCCATTGTACTCCCGCGATTAGCTTGTAATTTGCTGTGTTATTTGTAAGGAACGTATAATTGGGTGTAATAAAGAGTTATTTATCTATCTATCTATCTATGACGTGATGAATTATAGGGAAAAATACTCTACAATTCGCAAAAGTTTACCGCCTACTCTACAAACTAGGTAATACGATTACACAGTTTACACAGTGAATGCTAAGAGGCGTCTGCGCAGCGCACCTTTTACCATTTTCGTATACTGACCTGGTTAGTTGCATCCTCGATCGACAGATGGCATCACTTAAAATGAGGCTTTAATCATCTGACCTCATTTGTTATTCCATTTACGCTGTTCCTAATTAACTTACTTGAAATGGAAAACTAACGTTTATTGTTTAGACATTATTGACATTGTAATTATTACCCTGTGATAGTAAAAACCTATCACAGTTTTAACTGTTTTTAGCAGTGGGATGTGGTCACTTGAAGGCTTAAAATGTGGCTTAAAGCCATTAGTTGGCTTCAAGTTCATACAAACTTCTCTGTGGCGCAGTGGGCGAAGGCCCGCCTTAGACACAGAAGGTTGCGGGTTCGATTCCCGCGCGGGAGAGTGAATCGAGACGAGGGAGTGAAAAATGACCAGCATTATTTATTTTATATATAAACTTAATTTTTGACTTTCCTTCAAGCAATTAGAGCTCTCTAGATAGTGCTATTGGTAGAAAGGCGTTACGTCAACACATCACTTGTATTGCGAGTGAATGTTCAATATTTAGATTCAGCTCGCATTGAGAACGTGAGTAAAATGAATCGGGACCGTGAGATATGAGCTCTTTTTAACATTCAACGGGACGGGAACGGTACGAAGCAGAGACTTCCTCCGAATATATCTATCGATTGAAGTAAGATAGGTAAAATAAATAACGTTACATAATAATGTGTTTTTGGTGTCTCTTAACCAAAAAAATCTACATAATACTTGGTCTCCTCACATATCTGGGTACTGAGTATGAGTCTGAGGATCTCCTTCATGGGGTATGGGGTCCCGTGTTTTTTATAGATTAAGCGTGTTTTTTATAGATTAAACAATTTTGCGACAGACATGAAGATCGGACAAAATCATTCGAACGGTACCTCTCGTCGATCTTACTAACATCATAAATGTTTGTATGTTTATTACTAATAATTTTGGATAAAACTTGGAATAGGTAAAGTACACGACTGAGATTTTAAGACATAGGCTGCTTTTTATCCGGGAACCATGAGCAAAGCCAAAAGTACGAAAGCATGAAGAAAAGTAAAGTAAAGTTCCATAAAGTGCGGATTCGTCAAACTTTTCGACGATGTCACTTTGTCGACGACTCTAAATGGTTCTGATTTCGATAAATGAATTATACTTTGACGTGTAAATATCCTTCTACGGTTGACAAAGCTTTTCCAAACTTGTCGACAAAGGTTCGACAAATGCTCATTTTATCAATCTATTATACAGTGCTCGTCCCTTTGGAATGTAAATAAGATTATACTCATCCGATTCATTTGCATTCAAAAGAATCTTACCTAATGTTCGTGATGATTTAGTTACATAAACGTTTTTTTTTCAAAATGTCTGAAAATGATATCTTTGAGGAATTGCACCAAATTTTTGAATGGAACTAAATTACCGAAACTTTGCTCTAGCACTAATTAAAAAGTCATCTGATTTCTAGTAATATTCGAGCAACCGATATTTTTTTAAACGCGACATATACGTGTATATATGTTTACCATAACAGGTTGTTTGTTAGTATGTTCGTCTGTGTTTTAAATACAACTATAGTGGCAAACAAGTATATGGCCCACTTGTTTGTCAGCGGTTACCGTATCCTATGGATGCAACACCAGAGGTATCACAAACAAATCACTACTGGTACCTAGGAACGGTTTCTTGAACTAAATCAAAAGTTCCCGGTCGGTGCCATTGTCCACAGCAAAATAATCTATTAGATACACTAGAGACATAATGAAGGTCTTTAAAGATTTAAGAAGATTTTCTACCATTTTGCCGTAACATTTACTCGCAAAAGACTACAAAAACACCGAAGATGCTTTAATGTTTACGAACTTTTTATATTTTATATTGAGTTATTGGCATGTTTGTTTTTCAGGCAAACCTGAACCTACTAGTATTATAAATGCGAATGTTTGGAAGTATGTTGCTAAAAAGTTTGGATGTTAGATGTTTGGAAGTTTGTTGCAAATTATCCCCGTAACGGCTGAACCGATTTGGATGTAATTTTGAAGAAGTTCGTGTTATAAAAGGTTTTTTATACGGGTACAACGCAGGTAAATTCGAAACATGTCGGGCGTGTTCAGGGTGTCTAGACATATTTAATAATAAAATAATATATAAATAAATAATGCTGGACGTTTTTCACACAGCATCATCTAACTCCAAACTAAGCAGAACTTGTATGGGAACTACATGACTGATATACTACTTATATACTTTGTTTGTAAATACATACATATTATACATGGAAAAGACCCAGACGCGAGACAAATATTTTCAGATCTTACAAACACTTATCCCGCGGCGCGAACCCGCAACCTTCTGCGTCTCACGCAGGCCTTCGCCCACTGCGCCACAGAGGTCGTAAATTTTTTCGACATTTGTCTAGATATCCTTTCACGCTAACGCAAATTTGTCAATATAAAACTTGGCAGTAGTCACGTGACTTTTTCACAGTTAATGTCATTCCCATACAATTCAATCTTTCCGCAGGCGTTAACGCCAACACAAAGTGGTATTTGTCTAGACACCCTAGCAGCTTAAAAACTCCGAGACCAATGCTGTTCATAATAACGATCGTATGTAGATAATCATAGTTATAAAACCGTACAGAGTCAAAGGCAAAAGCTAGCGCCCATATTAAGACAGGTGACGTCACGCGGAGTTAAACTTTCTTCACGAGTAACCTTTTTACGTAATCCTCCGTTCGTCGTCAGGAGAGGGCGATTTATTGGTATTGGAAAGTCGTGATGTCCTAACTTTCAAAAAATAATATAGCTACTACAAATTACTCTATTTAATTTTTTTCAACGAAACCTCACGTCCGTTGAAAATACCTGGGTTCTAGACAAAACCTCATGCAGCCCTATCCCCAAGAAGACTTATAGGTGTTTAGGCTTTTAGGCATGACGCTAGGCAACTCTCGAGGCAACACGCCAGGGGGTCTAGACAAATACCACTTTCTATTAACGTTAACGCCTGCGGAAATGTTTAATTGTATGGAAATTATATTATCTGTGGAATTGTCACGTGACAGCTGCCAAGTTTTACCTTGACAAATTTGTGTTAGCGTGAAAGGAAAAGTAAGCGTGAGGTATTTGTCTAGACTCCAGGCGTCTGGCGTCTTTTGAACAACACATTCGCTACTCGAGTAAGGCACGAGGCACCAAGAGCTTGCACTAGTGTTGCCAGGCCTGTCCATACATGCCTTGGTTATTTAAAGGGCCGCGAGTCTCGAAATACGACAAAAAAGGACATACCTAGATACTAGTTATTGCTGCAAATTCTAGAAAAGCATAAGCACGCAACTTTTTAGCTAAGAACTCTATCGTTGGCGATCCGTACAAAAGGTTACCAGCCGCCACAATTGGAGTTTAATTCGTTTATTTTGTGGACAATAAGTTGAGCTACTGTATGTATTTTTTCAATGGCAATGTGGAAGTGCCGGCACAATGGCGCGCGCGCATGCGATCATTGTTGATATTGTCACTTGAACGATGTAAGGTCATTAATCTTAGTAGTGCTGGGAAGGTCTTGCTGTCTTGATTATATAAACTCGTATTTTTTATGCAAGTACAGAAGTAAAAGTAGTGTATAGGGATTAACACTCATATTCATAATCATTCTCTATTCTTTGTATAGTGTTAGAAACGGACAGGGCTAGAGTTATTAAAGTTAGCAACTTACAGAAGTTAGTGATTATGAATAAGAGGGTAAACTTTGACTAGCTTATGTCGTAGGCTTTTATTTTGCGACAACATAGTAATGAAGGAGGCATTTTGTTCAATGTGAGACCGCGAGCAAAGCGAGCCGAGTCCAATAGCGAGAGTGTATACGAAAAATCCGTATTTCTTGTTTATTATAATGAAGGAGGCATTATGTTTAATGTGAGACCGCGAGCAAAGCGAACTACAAAAGTTAAGTGTTTCGGGAACGATGATCAGTGCCAATAGGAATCGTTAAAAGCGAGCAAAGCGAGGCGGGTCCAATACTCAAGTGAGAGTGTATACAAAAATTCCGTATTTCTTGTTTATTATTCATTGAAATCACAAAGATCAGTTGCATTGTTGAAACTGTCACTCTCAGATCGACTGAGAGTGACAGCTTCAACAACGCGATAAAGACCTGTACAAAAACGAATAGTTATCGATATAACTATTCGTTTTTGTACAGGTCTTTATCGCGTTTACCTTTTTATTATTTGCCCAATGTTTGGTCTTGGGTTGATTTAAATCATTATTGTAAATTCCCACAGTTTTCCCAACACTATCCAAACCTCATGCACCTATTCCGGCTGTATCCACATCATAAAAGCAACAATAGACCAGTATAACCACAGCTCCACTGACAACGTAACTGATAGAGATGGTATCTCATTTGTCGTACGATGAAAGCAGTTTTACAACTTGACTAGATTGTGCAATTTGTTTATACCTAATAAGCTTTGGTCTCAGTCATAATTTTGTCAGATCGTAGAAACTACTTGAAAGAACTAATGGGTATATCTAAAATGTGACGCTAGAATGTATTCTGATATTCCTATATGTTTTGAATTTGTTTATACCTTATTAACTTTGGTCTCAGTCATAATTTTGTCAGATCGTAGAAAAAAAGTACTAATGGGTATATCTAAAACGTGGCGCTAGAATTTATTCTGATATTCCTATATCTTTTGAATTTGTTTATACCTAAGCTTTGGTCAAAGTCAGATCGTAGAAACTACGTAAAAGAAGATAGATAGAAAACAGAGTTCACAATAAACAATTCTAGAGAGAAACGACAAAATTGAGATTGAAAGTGAACTCAGACTGAAACAATATTACAACGAGACTTGGTTGTGAAGTAATTACTAAGACCCTAGAATAACAAAAGGGATACTTTTGATTCTGGTAACACGCGAGTTTACTCGAAGCAAAAGTTACTTAAAAAACGACTCTAATTTGGCATTTCATCCTTGAACCTTCACTCCGAAATCGCTTCTCATGACTTTAAATCCCAAATTGCGATAGCCATTGTTCAGAAGGTCATGAACTATTATTACCAAATTAAAACTGTTTCAACATAAATGGCGAAAGACCAATTAGCATTTAAATTGTCATATAATGGTCAGATTAAAACGATGTCAGATCAATAAGCATTATCATATTTTGCATTCTTTGTAGCAACCACAATACATTGTTTTTTGTGTTCCGTACATTGCAAATGTGCAAATAAAACTGTCAAAAATAACGGGCTGTGGCATTATGGGATTATCAGATCAACTATACAAAAACTACACCACAGCTACCAAAATGACGCCGACAGCGTTCGGGTGTGAATGGTCTACCAGCTGCTTGAAGTTGCGTTGTCGTGACCACCAAATGTGATGTACTTTGACCACCCAATGCGTTTTTCCAGCGACAGACAGCTGAACCTGATGAAGAAGCCATGTGGAGAATGGATAAACGTGCGCGTTGCGATATGGTTGTGCTGTGTTCGGTTTTTTCTAAACGTAGAAGACGATTGCTTAAAGTGACCGCACGTTTTTATACAATTTCGTGCCTAACTACTTTTTTTTGTCGCCGTCGTTGATGTAGTATCAATGTTGGTAGATATGGAACCCTAAAAAAAAATTAACATTTCTATTTTTCCTCTTAGACGGAAACCTTTGACCACCGATTGTATAACAAACCTTTCACCACTGTTTCTTCAACAGAAACTCCTACCAGGTAATGACATGACCTGTGACATTGTCACCGCAATTCTTGTATCTAACTCATTCTTAGGCAGTAACACGATATAATATGCCATTAACTTGAGTCATGACACCTTTTAACACAAATACAAACGGTCCGATTTCGTATACAAATAAATTGTAGGGACAAAGTGGGATTTTATTTTTGATAGTCCAGTATTCCAGTCTAGAAAGCTAGACTTGTATATTTCCGTATACTTTCAAATTAGGCTGCCACATATCAAAAAGACCATATCTCTTTAGGAGTTTTGTTACCTATTAGGGTAAGCTTTTGGTTTAGGGCAAGTAACTTTCACCTAAGGTAGGTACGATAGTTATCCTTGAAATACTCAGTATAATGAACACAGTGTCACTATGTAAAATGCAAATTGTTACAAAAAATATTATAAAAATAGTAGGACAGTCCGTTGTCTCAATCTTTTTTTTGTTAAAATATGAACTTAGCTAATTACTATAAACATTAATTCTCAACAATAAAATAGACTTTATTCTTAATCTGGCTGCCTACTGTCTTAATTGTCGACGCCAGCGTTGGGAAACGAGTTGACCCAATCTGATTGACCCTGAAAATTGGATTCAAAATTGTTTTGTCCGTAGAGTTACATCATAGGCACGTTAGCACACGCATGTCCTTCATTAGTGTGAGTTCCGCTTTTCCGGAAAAAGTTTTTATTGCATTGTCGTGGTTTCACCTGCAACTAGTCAATGATCTAACCAAATTCACTTATGTTTTTAAAGTTCATATCTTGCATACATTAGCTGACAATTTGTTGAACCTAAATCAAGCATAATATGAGTTCTAAAACAAAGAAGCTCTTTTTTACATAAAGAATCTTTAAATTAATAAAAATGTAAACACAATTTAAAATTATCTTTACATAATCTCACTAATTTAGTAATTCTACTTGTGATAGTTTTAGGTGTAAAATACTAAAATATAATATATTTTAGTATTTTATTAATTATTTTGAAGGAAAACATCATGAGAAAACTGGCAATAATAAATGTGTGTCAAAGTGATTATTCATATTCTAAAACGGGAATTTTCACGTACTGTGAAATCACTGACTAAGTTTCGACTCATTGCGAGAGCCTTCATTAGGGTGAGCGATGACCATTATGTTCCGCTAAGGACATGTTTGCCTCTTAATAAGATTGACAAATCCTACAGCTACTGATAAAGTTAAGAAAACGTAAATTGGCGGTTATCAGCCACGCACAATCAGAATTTTGCAATGATTCGGAGGCTAACTGGAAGACATCAAAGCTTTATAGATCTCACGAGTAGCTTGAAAGTGGTTTCGTCCATTCTGCAGGTCAAGGCTGTGTCCGCCTACACACAAAGAAAAAACACAGCAAATTAAGCGAAGTAGCTTTAATATTTGATTTCAAATCATAGTCCCAAAGGGTTTTGAATAGACCTCTTTTAAAATGAAAATACGGGAAAATTTCACGTTTTTTGTCGTATTATTTTGGTAACGGGTGGCGTATATGATGTAAATAGCCTCGAAACGTGAGAAAATTGATCAATTTGTTAATTTAAAGTGAAAAATAAATATCAGTGCTTAGCTGAATAGAATGTGGCCAATAAATTCATCAGCGGTACTCAATTCTTGGCGGAATGGTCAACAAACTACCGATTACGAAGACGTAGGTTCGAGTCCAATGGAATTATAAGTACACATTTAAATTTAAAGCAACCTTTTTTTTCTTTTTTTTATTCTGCTTCTTGGCAATCTGTTAAACAACAGTAGTCCAATTTGATATTATCCGGCTCTTGAGTTGTTTTGTGAGATCAGTCCAGTGAGTGTTCTCTCAACTTTTGTCTGTAATTTTTTCTTAATTTGTTAATGCAACCAGTGGTATTTTCAGTGTTTGTGTAGCAAATATTTCCAATCAATAAGTTTATATTCTGTAAATACAATCCTAATTCCTCACCAACGAAATAGATTATGGAATACTAGCCTCTGCCCATGGCTCCGCCCGCGTGGTACCCGGATAAAAAGTAGCCTATGTGTTATTCTGATGTATAATCTATATTACTGTAAAATTTCATCAAAATTCTTTCAGTAGTTTTTGCGTGAAAGAGTAACAAACATCCGTCCTCACAAACTTTCGCGTTTATAATATTAGTAGGATAGGATTAGCCACTATCTTTTCTATCTTTTTTTTACTTATAACAAATCAACGTTCATGCTTATATATTCTTGTAGAATATTATATGTTTTATAGTAAGTATCTGTATGTTGCTAAGAATAGTATGTGTGTACATTTATTTGTTATATTCTTTTACATAAGAAAAGAGTAAATATACCTACCTCTAGAACCACCTCTTTCTAGCCTCAAAAGTGTGAAGAAAACGCTTTTTTGGTTTAAATTCGCCTTTGCCTGTTCTATCTGAGGTAAGTGTACGCTTGTGTGTACAATCTGGATATTAAATAAAACGCCCTGACTGATTGATTGGCAGAAAAAAACAATTCAGTTAGGCTCTACGTTTTATGCAATCGATTTTATATGACTGTAATAATAGGTTTCATCAAAACAAGTCAATAGTTTTAAAAAATTGCTAAAATATATTTTATATATAAGTTCTTTAATATGTGTATCTACTTATTTGGGTATCTACACTCTGGGTCCATGGGGAACCGGGCCCTTGGCGTTATCAAAAATATTTCAGCCTGACAAGAGAGCTGGCTCTTATCTGGGTCAACGCATTAGCATTGCCATTCAGCATGGCAATGCGGCCAGTATTTTGGGAACGCTTCAGCCTGGTAGTGATCTGGATCAGTTGAGCTATCATAGATCGTTTGCAACGGTCTTTTGATAGCTAGCTGTTTCATCTTTTTTTTGTATATACCTACTTGTACATAGTTGTATTAATAAATGTACTTATTTGTATTTATATGGGATTATCGTAAAATTTATGGAGTTACGATGATCACTGCAGTTCGAGACTTCGTAACGGTGAAAGGTCATATTTCCTGCTTGAAAGGTAAAACATTAAGCACGGATTAAGTATCAGAGTAATAATTTAGCGAACTATAAAGCTTCAATGTCGGTATGAACTCACTCAAAAATACTAGGTACCATTGAAATGTACATTTGGTATAGTTCGTTGGTATTTATTATTATTGGTGTGCCCTTGATTGGTACACCTGCCACATGTCGATAGATATAGTTGTTTCTGAAATACATATAATAAGTACAGACGGACAGACAAACGCTCCGAACTTCACCCTATACTTTTTAGGTAAAGAACAGTCAAACTAAAGTCACGATAACATAAACGTCAAATCGGTATTCTACTTAAATAAATTGACAATTGCTGATATACCATAATAAATATACGTCAAAATTAAGATTGGAAGTGGATATACTGTAGGCGGGTGCAATATAATTTCGCGAATTGGGCCTCAGTCAGGTCCTTACCATACGTTCGTTCATACGTGTCAGCCGTGTTGGCCTTCTAGGTCGTAGGTTCGAAGCTGGTCATGTATGTACATATTAACACATTAACAGTGAGGAAACCCGCATGCCCTAGAACCTACGAATTTTTAGGTTATCCGTAAGTGTTCTAATGAGCGGCGATGGGCTTGCAACCTGTCACGTGGAATGCTTACTACTTGCAGAAAAAGGCTAAAAGTTATATTTGGATGTGCCTCTAACTACCCTCAACTTGGTATCCTCAACGATCGACTCACTGAGTATATATCAGAGAATGCCCATCATGGAAAATATCATTAGCGTGTTTATTTTTGTTTTGTTCATACGTGTTCTATATTAAGTTCATACTCGAGATTGGCGTGCTCCATAGCTTTTTCATTATTACTCTAAAGTATCACGTAAGTATAATTAGCCGTACCTAAGCTAGGGAAAGGTTCCTGCTTTGTTTTAATATTTAATTTATAAAAAATTATGAATTTGAAATTAGTTAAAACTCGAATCACGGACTGCGAGTGAATTAATGTATTATATGTAATACATTTATCCAAACAACCATGTAAATACAAAAAATACAGATAAAACATTTAGCTATGTAAGGACCGTTGCAAACGATCTATAGATAGCTCAACTGATCCAGATCACTATCAGTCGAAAGCGTTCCCAAAATGGTGCATTGCCACGCTGTATGGCAATGCTAATGCAATGACCCAGATAAGAAATAGCTCTCTGGTCACGCATCGCTTCGACCAGTCGCCAGTTTGAAGAACCCAAGTTCCCCACAGACCCAGAGTCTTCAAAAGGCTCACATAAGTTGGTAAGCTCTGTCGATACTTCCAAGCTTATTGATTTAAAGGAATAATAATGGTCTTATCGTTTCAAAGTAATTTCTTCCAGTTGAACGGTGAGGATTTTACACGAAGCATTCTATCATCACATTATATATTCAGGCAGAGTTTAGTACCGTACAGCAAACAAACACTTACTAGTATCAGTCGCGGTCTATAATTTGTGGACCACTTCGAAAATAGTTTTTTTCATAAATACTCAATCCTGATCACGTACTACGAGTACCATAGTAGTGGTTGTGGAACACTCAGATCAGCCTGCTTCTGTCGCACCGACTACAACCTCCATGCTGGACATCCTCAGATTCATACGCAGTGCTTAGATCGTTTAGGATACTAAGTAGGAGGTAGTCAGAGGCACGTCCAAACATTACATTTCGCACATGCCCGTATTTTGCAAGTAGTTAGCATTCCACGTGACCGATACGAGTTGCAAGCCGATCGCCACATCCAATATGTACCAATCTAGGATAACAATCTAACAAAGTACGGTAAAAGAAAACGAATTTTTGATTAACATAAATATATAAAATAAATAAATAATGCTGGTCATTTTTATACACAGCATCATCTAGCCCCAAAGTAAGCAGAGCTTGTTTTATGGGAAATATATGACTGATATACTACTTTGATACATTTGTTTGTAAATACATATTATACATAGAAAACACCCGGACCCGTGACAAAATACTCGCAGATTATACAAACATTTATCACGCGGCGGGAATCGAGCCCGCCATCTTCTGCGTCTCAGGCGGGCCTTCGCTCACTACGCCACAGAAGTGGTTAGAAGTTTTAAATATCTAGGGCACATTGTCACTATCTTAACTTGTCTTTAATCTTAACCTAATTTATAATTTATTAATTTTGTGTAACATTTTATTTTATCCAATTTTTAATTTACTGTGGCAATTTATTTAATTCTTCTTCATGATATGTTAAGTGTTAATTTTATAAATTAATAATAATAATAATAATAAAAAATGGTCCATACATTGAATACCGCGACGATAGTTTCAACACACGTAAAATGTGGTGTAGAAAGGAAGAATTATGACTTATGCAGTAACTATTGCCCGTCCGAGCTTCAGACGGACGGTGTTATGCAACAAGTCGTTACAAATGTTTTAATTTATTGTTTTGACAGCTCGCGAATCATCCATTTTGGAACAATACTTTGTAAGTGGGTCTACTTACCCAATTGTTTTTTGTACCGGAACATTTGGCTTTGTTGTTTTAGTGTCGAAGGAACTTTTGGTAATAAGTCGTATAATTTACCAGTGCCTGAAGCCTAGTTGACTTTCTACAATCGTTAATGTTAATAATTATTATTGTTACATTGTTACACATATTTATTCAATATAATATGTTGTATCTATTGAGGTATTACTAGGGCCAAAGCAAGAGCAAGAGGTTGTATAAATTATTAGAAAATGTGCACAAGAAAGTGTAGGCGAGACAGATGGAATAATATTGTATGTATTTAATATGGATTAAATAATTCTTTTTTATTGCGAGAGTAAATATTAGTGGAATGAAATGCGGATACTGCCAGTCTTGACCTATATTCAGATATATTCTATATATTATAATGACTAGATGATCATTTTTTGAGTCTATGTGCTGTAGGAATCTGCCGTACGCTAACTTCACAATATGCCAAGATCATGGGACTAAAACGAGTGGTTTCTTCTAAATTTTAGGTAAATCTAAATTTTAATAAAGCGATGAAAACAACTGAAGACTTCAAAAGATAGAGGTACTGTGCAAAGAGCAGCAATTATATTCCACTCATAGTATCTACGATGTAATAGCTGCTTAGTGAAGTTTTTTTTTTATTATGAATTGGACTACATTAGGAAATTCATTATACATCCTTCGGTCGGTCTTTTGAATGCCGTTACCACGGTGGCCACGATACGAAAAAATCGAGCTCCTTGTGAAAGAACACGTCCGAGGAGTTACTACTACCAACTTACCTATTTCTGCCTCCAGGCAGTAATGCTGGCATTGCTGTGTTCAAGTTTGAAGGGGATGGTTGTCAGTGAAATTACAGGCATATCAGACTTTATATTATCACTTCTTAGGGATGGCAAAGCGCGAGTGAGCCTCTGGGGTTGCAAACGTCCATAGATCTTACCAATATCTAACCAAAAGGTTTATGCGTGTTTGCCACAAAAAAAATATTTTTCCCCTCGAAAAATGTATGTGCGCATTAAATCGTGCTCAAAACGGCGAAGGAATACATCGTGAGGAAACCGGCATGCCCTAGAACCAAAAATTCGAAGGAAACCAAGAAGTTAGTGTTCCAATAAGCGGCGATGGGCTTGCAACCTGTCACGTGGAATGCTAAGCATGTACCAAATGTATGGTTTGGACGTGCATCTAAGTAAAGTACCCCTACGTGGTATCCTCAAAAATCTACTCACTGAGTATGTATCTGAGGATGTCCACCATGGGGAAGATAGTTGTGAGCGTGTTTATTTTGTGTTTGCAAAATTTTTTGTAAAAAAAAACTTCTACCAATGACATAATTTTTCTCAGCTTACAACTATGAAATTTTATTAGGTCATAATTACGATTTCAGAGAAGAATACACGATTAAACAATTAGGCTACCTATGTACAAAGTCGGTCTAAATACTTAGGATTGTATAATTTCAACATAATGAGTATGTTTCACACACTACACTGCCGTATCTACCGGCAAGTTAAAAAGCTACTTTTGAAAGTTTCACATTTATATTTGGACTGTTATAGTAAAATAACCGGAGTAAAAAAAGCAACAAGTGACATTTAATTATTTGTTTTAGTGATTGTTAAGTATGATAAAAAGTACGAGATATCTCTATAACAGACGGGGATATCTAGATTGTACTGTATTTCAGGGATTGTCATAGAACTGCATGTCATATAAAACCACATTTTTGAAAACCATTCTTTTAAACGTCAAATATAGCGCTAACATTGCGACTTTGAAAAAAAAACTAAAAATGTACACTTTCATTACACAAAAGAAAAACCTTTTCTTTCCTTCTGTGGTATTACTTTATTATTTGATGTACAAAAACACAAATACACTCACAACTTAATCTGAGTAAATTCTCAGATCTAACAAATCTTATTTATTCGAAACAGATACAGTAAACCAAAACATTTTTTTTAATAAGTTTAGTTTTGAAATATTTGTTAGGTTAGGTATTTAATAGACATGATTCGGCGTTTTAAGCATGCTCGTGTGAACTAAAATAACAATGATAGGTAGCTTAAGGTTAAAATTAACTTTGTTCTCCATACTAGGATTCTCTGTGTTTTCAATATCTCCGGTCAATCTTCAGTATAATAATAATAATAATTATAATGCTAGTCATTTTCTACACAGTATCACCGTTAGGTAAAGTAAGCACGGCTTGTGTTATGGGAACTACAAGACTGATACTGCTTATATACCTACAAATATTTATAGATCATACAACCATTTGTCCCGCGGCAGAAATCGAACCAACAACCTTCTGCGTCTCAGGCGAGCCTTCGCCCACTGCGCCACAGAGGTCATCAGAGGAGTATTGTTTTTCAGTTACTAAATAAAAAGAAACTATCAAAAGTGGCGCTAACTCTTGCTTGTTGTATCAGCTCTTCTATAGACAAATCTCACACATGATTGCACAATAAGTTTTAATGTACAAGTGGTTTGGATTCTTGCTTCCGAATACCTTGAGGCGGTCCCTACTCTCAAAATAAGGTATGTATTTCATAACATGGGTTGACGAACTCAAGTTTAATAGAGGTGCTTATTTACATTAATAAGAGGAAAAGTTTTTAAGTTTGTAGATTACCTCAATCTCCGAAACTACTTATCCGATAAAAAAAACGAATAAATTTATCACTTTATATTTTTTTTTTAATTTAGGTTAAAATATAATTTAGACGAGATTGAATGTCCAAAACAAACGACTTTGAACAACGGGAATTTGATTAAAAGTCCAATATGCAATTTCATCGCCAATCACACTTCGAAGTAGGTTTTTTTCATATAAAAACCTACTTCTATGGGACCACCCTTAGAGTATATCCTCCTCATTAAAAACATAATCATACAAATCAGTTCACAATTGGCAAAGATATCGCATAACATACACACAAAAAACATACAGACGAATTAGAATTATACTTTTTTGAGTCAGTTAATAATAGTTAAATCGCGTTATTCGCGATACTCTTGCAAGTTTACGGTTTCTATCCTGCAGGTACTCTATCATCAGATCCTCAGGTGGTCACATTATTTTACTTACTCATTCGAACAAAAAACAAAAAAAAAGTCTTGTGATTTTTCTAGCCTGAAGCCGAAAAATGTTTCGGCTAGTCGTGATTCCTGATGATGAAGTTTTTTAACTTTTACGGGGCTTTTCCTGGCAATTATGCAACGTAAATCGTCGAAGAAACGGCTGACGTATCTACAATGTCAAAGTATTGGCAGAAGTATCTAAAATGTCAAAGTATCGGCAGACGTATCTACAATTTTAAAGTATCGGCAGACGTATCTACAATGTCAAAGTATTGGCAGACGTATCTATAATGTCAAAATATCGGCAGAAGTATCTACAATGTCAAAGTATTGGCAGAAGTATCTAAAATGTCAAAGTATCGGCAGACGTATCTACAATTTTAAAGTATCGGCAGACGTATCTACAATGTCAAAGAATCGCCAGGCGTATCTACAATGTCAAAGTATTGGCAGACGTATCTATAATGTCAAAATATCGGCAGAAGTATCTACAATGTCAAAGTATCGGCAGACGTATCTACAATGTCAAAGTATCGGCAGACGTATCTACTATGCGCATAATATTTGATTTGAAAGCAAAAGCACAGTTCAATTCACTGAACTATTGCAATAAAAAAACCACAGAATAAACAATATTTACTATCGAGAACCCATAGAATAACGAATAGTTACTACTCACTCTCACTATCGAGAAGGGCCGTGGACGCGATTTTGAGACTCGCAAAATACATTGCGAAATTTCAAACTTCAAAGGATATCAAGTTCATTGCTGTGGGTGATAAAATGATTTAAAAATTATTTACTGTGAAATTCGAATAGCAATTATTAAATTAGCATTTATTATAGTGAGGATAATAAATGCGAAAGTTTGGATGTTTGTATCTATGGATCTCCGTAATGGTTGAACCGATTTGCAAGAAATTTAGCGTAAATATATACTATAAATATCGTATAGTAGCACTGTCAGTATTTTGGGAAAGCTTTCGCCTGGTAGTGATCTGGATCAGTTAACCCATCTATAAATCGTCTTTAGATAGCTAGCTAGTTATAAATAAATAAATAATGCTGCATAAATATGCAAATTCACACAGCATCATCTAGCCCCAAATAAAGTAGAGCTTGTGTTATGGGAACAGAATGACTGATATACTACTTATATAATGTTTTTTATAAATACATACATATTATACATTTAAAAAATCCAGGACAAACATTTGCAGATCATACAAAAATTTGTTCCGCGGCCGGAATCAAACCCTCAACCTTTGGCGTCTCAGGCTGGCCTTTGCCCACTGCACCACAGAGATTATTTATAAAGCTGAAAAAAACCACAGAATAAACAATATTTACTAAAGATAACCCATAGAATAACGAATAGTTACTTAACACAACTCACTCTCACTATCGAGACGGGTCATGGATTTTGCGACTCGCAAAATTTATTGCGAGAAATGTAGTAATAATTTTTTTTTATATATACTTATTAGTACTAGGCTGTTAAAATAATATGACCAAGTATGTCTTAGTTAACATTCACTTAAATGGACGATATCCGGTGCCCCCGGCGATGCAAGATCTCGTCAGATAACATCTTCCATTTGGTAATTGGAATGTCTTACATATGATTTATTTCGGCAATGATTTTAGAATGCTTTATTACATTGCAAATAATAATAGCTGTGTTTTGTAATAGGTTTTTATCTTACCTTTACAGTCTATATAAATAACTCTCGCATAGAATTCCTTGTATTTGCGAGAGTTTTTACCCTTTGGTCTAAAAATGTAAGGTAGAATGTAATATATGTAATGTAACATAATATAACATAATACCCAACAGTTATACCCAAAGCCTTGACCCGACACTAAGATTATCTGTATCGTAGGTATCAGGAACTAAGGGTACAAAGCACAAATGCTGAAAAAAAAATGCTGATTTTTTCACATTTCAACAGCGAGAACCGCATTTCTTGTTCCTTAGCCGTCTACACGCCCATTGTGCCAAAGAGGTCGTTGGAAGTTTAGAGATTTTAAGATTTGTAATTGTATCAACAATGAAAAAAAAAGTTAGATTTTTTAAATTGAAGCTTAATTCTACATAATTATCGTAACCTAGTTTGGATACCTATGTCAAAACTTCAGTACAATGTTAAGTGTTGAAATAGGCCATACTCTTTGGTCAAGTCTTCAGGACTGACGGATGCTGTGTCATCTGTCAGCAGGTGTTCCTCACGGCCCAATTAGTAGACACAACTAGTTGTGCCATCCCATATATTAGTTCCGTTAGTCACAACTTGGCAGAAATAGTTTTACTACAAGTGTTCCACGTGACATCACCCTTCCTAGGTCCTATCCGAGTCGGATCTGCCTTGTAGGGATTTATCAGTTGTGCCAAGTTGTGTCTAATGGAACGAATATTTGGGCAGGTGTTCTGTAGACACAACTAGTTGTGCATATTGATTGGGCCGTGAGGAACTCGCTTCTGTCAGCCACTGAGTCAGAGGTAAACATTTACGATGTAATTAATAGGTTTAATTTTCAAAACTGTCATGTAAAGTCTATCACGTTTCAGAAACAATTTCCGTTTCCTAAATATTGATAAAAGCATATATCATGTTAAAAGTTGTCAGAAATGGAGATCTCTCATTGACTCTCAATAAAGTAATATTCGACACACCGAAATCATAATTGAAGTCAAGAATTATCAATCATCAAGAATTATTTGCTATAAGTATTATATTTCTCAGAGAAAATAAAAAACTACTAAAAATAAAATTGAAAAAGTCCAGTATACAAAGTTACCTCCTTATTTTATGCTCTAGGTGGAATTATTTCATAAAATTTATGTGAGTTCAGCCTTGAAACCTTAATGGGTAGAGTGATACAACCCATTAAAAAATAATCATTTAAATCGGTTCACAATTGGCAAAGATATCTCGTAACATTCATACAACAAAACGTACAGAAGAATTGAGAACCTCTTCCTTTTTGATGTCGGTTGAAAACTTTTTTAAAATCATGACAAAATCCACAGCGCTTGATATAAGAATTATTATTCATATACATATCGTATGGCCGATACCGGATTTACATTTAATACAATCCGAAATGCCGTTTTGGATTTAAAAATGGTAAAAAACCACCTCTTACGACAAACGCATATAAGGGCTCATTACGTAGCCCCCCTCCCTCCCGTAGCTTTTATAAATTTTACAATTATAAACTTGTTGACAATTCATTTTAATTTAACTATGTATAGGTATTTACAAAAATACAGATGAAACAGCTAGCTACCTAGATCTAATATAGATCACTACTAGACGGAATCGTTGTCAAACTGGCCATATTGAAATGTTGAGTGGCAATTCTAATGCGTTGACCCAGATAGTTAATTTTATTAAAAGATTTGTAATCTTGCTCTAACTTTAAAATAAATCTATAATATAAAAATGAATCGCAAAATGTGTTGGTAAGCGCATAACTCAACAACGCCTGGACCAATTTGGCCAAATCTTTTTTTAAAATGTTCGTTGAAGTTCAAGGATGGTTTTTACGGCGAGAAAAATTAGAATTATTGCTGGAAAAACCCTAAAAATAGCCCTTCTTTTTCCCATACAAATGATTTGTAACTAAAACGTAGTCAATTTGAGCTTTATTGCTATGGTATAAAGTTCATATTAAATTACAAGCACTCACTGTTGTCTAAGCAATGTAGGTGTGTTCCTAACGTCAAAGATCATATTTATCAAAACAATGTGCGTGTGTGCGTTGGAGCACAGAATACATAGTTGGAGGAGTTTAATGTCGCGTTCCGAAACTCGCTTTTCTTTTGTATTAGTTTCGGCACGCGAAATAAAATGCATCAGTTTCCACGTCATTACATCAGTCAAACAAAAATCGCGTTACCAACAGTGTTTTATTATGTTTAATATCCAAATTTTAAATAAATAAAACAATTCGTACGTTTTAAAAGGATTTGACTTCAAGTCATGTCAAATTAAAAAAAAAAAAAAAAATTGGCTGTTACATTACAAATCTTTTTGACAGGACGAAGTCTGTCGGGTCAGCTAGTAAATAATAAATATATTATATTTATTTAAACACATACGTATTATACATAAAAAACACCAGACGCAAGACAAATATTTGCTAAAAAAAAAACCCGCAGCGGGTATCGAACCCCCAACTTTCTGCGTCTCAGGCGGGCCTTCGCCCACTGCGCCACATAGGTCGTCACATTGATGCCTTTGCATAAAAAGTGGAAAACCTCAGTAGAATCAAGTCAAGATCCCAAGCCTTAAGAGGAGAAGTGGATCAAAGAACCTCATTATATCGTGTCTTAAGCAATCATCCATATAATTGTATCATCAAGTACAGTTAAGTTCATATTCAAATCTTATATTGTAAGTATATGATATGAATATGAACTTAGATTAAGTATAGATAAGCTTTTTGGAAATATGAGTTTACAACAGCCTTATTGACCCACCGGTACCCCGACTTCCAGAGGTCGTGCACCAATGGACTTTTCCACTCGGCAAATGTATGGAATACATTTAAAAAAAAAACCCCGGTTCTAACGGAAGACCAGCGCTGGTTGCTGCAACCAGTATTATGCTGAGTTGCAAGCAAGTCAAAAAGTAGAAACAAAAGAAAATAGTAGTACATAAAATTCATTTATAAAACAATTGATCTATCAACCATTATAAGCCTACTCTTAAAATTAGGTATGGAAGCTGCATCACGGATCCTCTCTGGCAGGATTAACACTTACTCATAACTATGAAGGAAATGAATGAGGAAAACGGCATGCCTTAGAACCAAAAATTCGAAGGCATGTGCCTAGTAATCAGTTAGTATCCCAATAAGCGGCGATGGACTTGCAACCTGTCACGAGTGCTACTTGCAAAATTGCGGGTAGGTGAGCCTAACATAATGCACGTGTCTCTAACTACCCCCTGTGTCCTCACAGATTTCCATACTGAGTATAGATTTGACGATCTCTATTATGGGGATAACAGTCGAGAGCGTGTTGGTTTTGTTTTAATGTAACTATAAAAATATTATTATTATTCAGTTAAAAAAGTTAAAGACTGTGAAGATCTGAGATGTGTAATCTGTTAAGTAGTTACCCAATACAATGTCAAAGCTTGGAATTCGTAAGTGAAGAGCCATCGTCATCTTTAGAAGTAACTAGCTGTTGCCCACGGCTTTGCCCGCCTGTACGCGAACAAAAACTAGCCGATGGAAAGTAGCGTTCGTAAGAAACGAATCATTCGACCAATTCGTCGATTCACGCTGCAAAATTGGTCTCCGCGAAAAGTTATTTATTTTAACAGGATAATATTATTGCCTTTGTCTACCCTAAGTCTTTTCTAAATATAAGTGAAAGACTTTTTGAAAATTGGATGAATATTATCGAAGATTTTCCCCTACATACAAACGTACAAACTTTACCTCTTTATAATATATATATACATAACTTTTATTTGTATAGAGTCCGTATGCTAAGTAAAAAGTTGGAAGAAAGTTTAAACAACACAGCGACGACCGGTTGTCTTTAATGAGCCATTAAACTTGCCAAATGATGAGTTCAATGACTTTAGTAATAGTCGGTAGTAGACTAATGTTTGTATGTTTGTACAAAATGGCTTTGAACCCTTGAAGATGTGGACGGTCATATAACGCTCTAGTTTATTAACTGTCTCTAAAAAAGGTTATGAAATGAAATGAAAAACACATATTTGGTATAACATTAAAAACAAAAACTTTGAAGAGTAAAACTAGAAACCGATTTTTTGTTTTTTGGCTTAAATTGGGTATCAATTTATAAGCCTGACGACGCGACGTTAAGTTATTATTAAGTGACGCATTATATAAAATAATAGGATTATGATATAACGGCGATCTGGTTTTAAGATAGATAGATCATCTGTATTTTTTGTAAATATCTATTTAACATAGTTATATGAATAAATGAATAAAGGTAAAAAAAAAAAAAAGTAATTTTAAAGTGATTTTTAAATCACCATTTTTAACCCACTGTTAGCATAAAACATCAATATCTATAAACTAGTATGTGGAAATAAACACATCTAAGCCAGCGGTCATTTACCACAATAATTATATGCCCAAATGCTTTCGTAACTTGAAGTGGAAGTTAAGAAAGTTTCACCCAAACTCAAATAAAAATTCAGAAGGCATTCGTTTCGAGCCATCAATATTACGTAATATTATTGAATAAACTAAAAATTACCGCTTATCGTTTGAGGACTTGTTTCTCCGTACCTCGTATACTTTTAATTATCACCAATGACTGGCCCGCTAAAAAGGAAAATTCAAAATGTCAAGGTTTACGCAATTGGCATTGTTGAAGAATTGCAAGCGTTGCGTAATGATATATTTAGCGAGATCTCTCTTATTTTCTATATAGATATATGTTGCAATAACACATCTTTCTGACTGTGTTACGCAACTGGGGTCAGCTGTCCCGGTTGCGTAAGCACTGCCGCCCATATGCGGAGAAATTAAGCTTTCTATACACCTGACACGAGAACTTTGCTCGAGGTAGTACAGAAATATGCTGAACATCCTAAATAACTTATTTTGAGATATATTTTCAGACATTCAATTATAATTCTCTAAGATAATAATGGGGTAACTTAAAAATTGTGTTTCCTTTGCAATCGGAGCGTGATGCGGGGTAATAAAATAACTATGTTTGTTTATCAGTTTTATGCAAAAATAAGAATTTTATAATACAACTAGAAATTATCATACATTAAAATTACTATTTACATAAATACATTTAGGCACCGTAATTTTTTCTCTACTTATAACTAGGTATCTCGCCGGCGAAGCAGGTATCACAATTGCGCGCGTGTTGCGCTTATTAGTATGGGCCGGACTGGCCGGGGGGTCCATAAGACGAGCTCACTCCTGAGGAACCTGAGCCGTGCCCTCCTGAGATGGAACCGTGTCCTCCGCCGATGCCGATGCTGCCTCCTGAGATGGAGCCACCGCCGATGCTGCCGCCTGAGATACCACCGCTGGAGTGACCGCCACCGATGCTACCGCCGCCAAGACCACCGCCGAGTCCACCGCCGAGACCACCGCCGAGACCACCGCCAAGGCCGCCGAGACCACCGCCAATAGAACCACCTCCAATAGAGCCACCCTCCTTCTGGGTCTTGTACTTGATGAAGTAAACCTCGGGCTTTGAGGGCTGGGTGGGGGCGGCGGTCGGGATGGTGATGTCGGGCTGTTCGTCGGGTTTCTTGACCAACACGTAGACGAGGGTCTTCTCTTCGTTCTGAGCCTGGGCGGGGATGATGGGAGCGACAGGTGCGGGGGGAGCCGGGGCCTTAATGAAGATGATCTTGTAGTGCTTCTGGGGCACGCCACCTCCTCCGATGATCTGGGGGCGTTGTTCTTCGGGTTCTGGGGGAGGAACGTGGACGTAGATGTGCTTCTGCACGATGGCGCCGCCTCCGAAGCCAGCGCCGCCGCCGAAGCCAGCACCGCCTCCGAAGCCGGAGCCGCCTCCGAATCCACCGCCGCCGCCGCCAGATGAGAACCCGCCGGAAGAGAAGCCTCCAGAGGAGAATCCACCACCGGATCCTCCACCGATGCCTCCTCCAAGCCCGAAGCTGCTGGAGCTCAGACCACCGGAAGAGAAACCTCCATGTCCTCCGCCGATGCCGCCTCCGATGCCACCTCCGAGGCCTCCATGGCCACCGCCGCCGCCTCCGGGCGCGTTATAGCTGTACCCCGCCTCGGGTCTTGCCGAGCCGAGTGCCGCAACGGCAGCTAGTACCTAGGAAGAAATGAACTTTTAAAACACTGATAACAATAGATCGCTCGACTTCATTGATCACCGATCGATCCACCGGCCACACTCGATGATAAACAAAGCGGAGCGATCGCACTAAACAATCCGATCAGGAAGCGCACGGGGCGCGGGTCACGCACAGGTCACATGTCACTTTCACTGCACACGGTACCTACCAAGAATGCTTTCATGTTGTCTCACGGAGGTCTCGTGGTTGTGTGATGCTCTGTGCTTGCGTCCGTTGGTTTATATACTGGTGGATCGCAGGCGCCTCTCTCCCGGGCTCTTCCTAAGATTCGGCCTTCGGCCCACCGAGAATTATGATTTTAATGACACCCGTCCGATTCTTCTGCGGTGAAAACAATATGGATCTTGTAAAGCCACTGGACACTTTCGCGGGACAATGGACAGATTAATTGTTAGCTTCGAGCATTGTTAGATTCGACATTAATAATCTTTCATGGATCACTTCTTGAAGTTGATAATGATTATAAATACCTATTTTCTCTTTGCGTTTGCCTCTCAATTTACGGATTGGCAATTAAAACAATTAACTAAGGTGAGAGTTTAGGAGTAAAATGAAATATCTTTTTGAGATTTCATAGGTTTTTTTGGAGATTATTAGGCTAATTGCAATGTTTTGTAAATATTTCTCGTTAGAGAGAGCTTTATGTTAGAACCTTATAAAATAATTTCCACTCTCTCACAGAATGACACAAATACAGAAAAGACAGAGATATGTAGGTCTGAAAAATCCAAAAAAATCTGCAGAAAACGCCCTCAGACATTTTTCGTATTGGAGTCTAAGGTCGCAGAAGGTTTCGGGTTCGATTCCCGCCGCGAGACAAATATCTATTATTGTATGAAAATATTATTAATATTAATAGAAATATCTCGGGTCTGGATGCTTCTTATATAAAATATACAAAAGTAGTATGTCAGTCATGTAGTTTATTATATCTGCTGTATCTGTCCATTTACAATATCTGCTTAGTTTAGTAGGGCTACACAAATCTAAAGTCACCACAGTAGTGGTTGAAAAAAAGATGATTGATCTTTGTAAGCTTTTATCAGAGTATTTATTTCTCAAAAGAGGCCACAATTCATAAATTCCACGACGAATCTCGAAAATCCTTTTTCTTAAACAATTTTCCTCCTAGCTCCTCTGGTAGAATGTTATTTTTGCTTAACTTTGTTTATACAAAGGGACACTACTGATACAAAGGGAAGTGAAACCTACTGTAAATAAAGTACTGCTTTTATATATATTTTCAGAAAAGGATATACAGGCTGTCCCAGGATAAGTATACTATCCAGAAAGGGAATGAAGACCTATAAAAAACAGTTTTATCTGCTTTTCAGCTTATACTAAAAATTAGGCATCTCTTACTGTAATTATTTCATAGGCAGTCTTAAGTCTTTATCAAAGCTTGACGCAGGTAGAGAAGCTTCCTTATAATTTCACACGTTCAAAAAAAAAAAATTTTTTTGCACAATTTTGCAAAATTTTAAAACCCCTAACCTGCTTTTAATCGTCTATTGCAGCGCTCCCTAGTGACCTTTGTCATTAAAACTTATCTAAAACTATCTTACCATCTCTGATATCATAAATACTGATGTCTCCGAGATAAATGGCAACAGAAAAACAAGCCAACAAACAACGTCTTTTGGCAAACGCATAATATAAGGAGTTCTTAAGTCGCGGTTAAAATCTTTAAAAACAAATTCTAGCATTTCGTTACGGACAGAATCAATAGCCAAAAACACGTTGTTTGCTGAGAGAAAAGGTGAATTTGCGAAAATCAAGGTCTCCGGGACAGAACAATAGTAAATCTAAAGATTCTTGCAAACGATCTATAGATAGGCAATTGAGTTATGTTACTTTATATATTTAGTATTTTTCCGGAATACTAAAATGTTAAATAGTATGTAATGTAAGCCTCGTAGTACACTTTTTGTGTTGATAATCATGTCACTTTCAGGGGTACCATGAGTTTTAGCTTTTATCAAGGTATAAGGTACAAGGTATATTTGGTGCGGAGGACAGAATTTATTAAGGTAGGTACATTGAATCACCTTTGTTTTTTGTAAATTATAACACCATTTGTTCATACTAGACCACTTAAACATATTATAGTATTCCAAAGTATCGGTACAATGGCTTGAAAACACAAAAAAAAAAAAATACAATACTATGAAACGAAACCAGAAAGGTACTATTTACGTAGATATCATCCTTTTACTGAAATTAGATATTTTTCCAGTGATTTAATAAACCAGGAAAAATAGCCCTTTATATTTAATACATTTCCATGGAATATTTTTCTTAATATTTTTAATTAATACTAAATAATTAATGTAATACGCCTTCATTGAATTATGTGTTCGTAGCAAAAGCCTCGTCGATCTATGCTGAGTTTAAAGATCTAAATGCTTTTTATATTCTGTATAGTTTTACTACAAAAAGACAGAATTAAATGACATGTACAAATGCGAGTTTAATCCTAAAAAGAGTTTTCTTACAGCAAGCCTTGAGCTAGAGAGAGGTAATTATAGGATTTGATTGTTGATAGGATTGTAGGATTGTGTACAGAAGAAAATAATGAAACAGAACAATACTTAAGGTACTTAAAACTATAAAAAGTAACTAAACATATATATTATACTATACTAAAATATATAGATACTATAAAACGTATACCATACATAATTTAGAGTGACAGATAGTGCTTTTTAACTTTTCTCCTGAAGACACCGATTGAAGGACTTTATGACATGGGGTAAGGTATTCCAACACCATCTCAGTAAGAGTAGCAAATTTCGAATCCTCCGACATCATTATCAAAATGCTTATTTAGATTCCTGAATTTATGATAGCTGATTTATTCTTATATTTTATTAAAGTTAGTTAACTTTAAAATAAAACTACACTTATAATAACCACGCATTTACCCAAAACAGGTTTTTTTAATAATATCCCAAAAATTCAATCTCTGCGGATCTCCCTCGACGCTTCGAGCTGAAATATCCCAAGAATTTCGACCAGTCTCCAGGCTTACCAAGCGTGGTAGCCCCCGCATACCATGCAGAAGATTGCAGGTTCGAGTCCTGCCGAGTTTGGTTGGAAAATCCCACAAAAATGGAAAGCTATTCATTGCAGAAATACTAGGTCATACATAACACCAACTAGACTTGTCTAGACGAGAATAATTGCAGAATCTGATTGTATCAGTCTAATACGGAGTGCTTGTTTCCCAACGCAATTACTGATATTGTGCTGGTTATAACATAGAGAGCAAAATTGATGAGCCGGTCATTACACATATATATCTTATCTAGCATACGCCCCAATGTTAAGTACTGCAGTCAACTTGCCTACCAAGTTTAGTAGGACTACCTTTTCTATTAAATAAATTTTTACAACATGGGAAATCTTCTAACGTGTTTTTCACCGTCGGCTAAAGTGCTCCCTAGTCACTTGTGGTGATAAAACCTTTCTGAACACCAGCTTTGATGTCACACAAATCAATTGAAAAGAAACTGAATTATAATCCGATAAGCTGGAGAGAAATGATAACAGACAAACAGACAAGTTGTTATGGTAAATATATATAATAAACGGACTCCTTGCGTCTAGTGTAAAAACAAACATTTATATATTTTATGTGTCCGAAAAAAATCAAAGGGCGACTTTATTACGGTTCAAAAGAAAAAATATGTCAGATAGTTGAATTATTAAATGTTTTTTTTGTATAGGGCCGTCAGTTTTTTTGTTTCATTATATTGTGATAAAGACATATATGTTCTGAGAAAAATGGCAACACTATTAAGATATAGATATCTTGACAAGATCCCGTTGGCAGCCTTTGTACTCAATAACCCTTAAAATCGGTGCCATCCCGAATTAGTTCACATAATCACATAATGTAGTTTAAAAAGCGTTTTTACACAAATAGTCGACACTAAAACGATAAAACTGCATCGATATCGATATCGTATCCGTTGTGAAAACACTCAGAAAAAAACCTTACGCAATAATTATTAATACAAAAATAGTGTATTAATTAACATAATCTTAACGTGGCAAATATTTATTTTGTAACGTCGTGGTTCAATGATGATATCCATATCATAATGACATAATATGAGTATACAGGTTGTCCCAGAATATTATGTATACTATTACTATACTATTTAGATGAATGGGGTGAAGTGAAAGTATTTATTAAATAAATAAAAATCCGTATTTTGTTTCAGACAAATTTATCGAAATTGTTTGTATCACCCTCAAAGCAGCCAAATTATTTTAGACTTAGTAGCTGGTCTAAGTCTGATGTTTTATAATAAAAAACAGCAGACACATAGTCCTGACCCCATACTTGGGATTCCCAGTGTCATATGCATCTGGAACTATGAGTACGGTGGTACCCCAACACCCAGACCTGACACAATATCTGCATATAACATGCAGATATTCGTATATGTTTAATATGTATGTATTTACAAAAAAAAATATAGAAGTAGGCAGACATGTAGTTCATAACACAATCTCTGCTTACTTTGGGGCTAGATGATGATAGTTAGATAGATAGATAAACTCTTTATTGGACACCAAAGTAAAATACAAACAGGAATTTAAAAATATATATAAATGGTACAATGGGCGGTCTTATCGCTTAAAGCTTCTCTTTCAGACAACCTTTGGATGGACAGGATAAAATGGAATCAAAAGATGATGTGTGAAAGTACGTCTATTTATTTATTTATTTTATTAAGCTTTTTTTTATTTTATGCTTTTAAAATAGCCGAATTCCGAAAAGTTTTATAACACAACTTGATATAAAGATTTCGAGATAATACACATATTCTGGGACACCCTTTAGTTAGAATATCAAATTGCAAATATGAGACTCCGGGAAATGAAGATGAATTATTATGCAATTTCGTGATTTCACCGGCAACATTGTGTACTGTAAATATGTAAGGGCTCAGCCAAACTGACGCGGTGGCGGTGGCGGTGGCGGTCAAAGGTAAATGATTGTCAATTTAATGTCAAAGTTTGTCTGAATGTAGAGAAATATATAACATTTTAAACACATACAGATACAGCACAGAAAAGTACAAATTACAAAAAAAAAACAGTAAATTTCTATAATATAAAAGAAAAACGGAAAAATATAAAATGAAAGATCAAAAGACAAATCGATAAAAGGATAAAAGTTGGTAATTAGGTTTGTAATCAATTACTGCCTGTTTATAATTACATACATATTTATCACCTATAATAATGCAATTACGGAACTCTAAAAACCCAGCGATGCTGCCCAGTTTGGCTGTCCTCCAACCCCGAACTTTTTTTCTCACCTAATAGACACATACTTAGTCTTAACCCCAAACTAGGATTCCCTATGTCGTGGGTAACAGGAACTGCGAGTACCGAGGTACTACAATACCCAGACCGGAACAAATATCTGCAAAACATGCAAAAATTTGTCCAGCAGCAGGAATCGAACCCTCCTTCGCACCACTTCCGTTGCAGCTGATTACTTGCCCACCGCAACATTAAGATCGACAAAAAACTGAAAATAGTGTGAAAACTGAAACTAGTGTAAAAACTGAAACTAGTGTAAAAACTGAAACTAGTGTAAAAACTGAAACTAGTGTTAAAACTGAAACTTGTGTGAAAACTGAAACTAGTTTAAAAACTGTATCTCGGAGGTTAGTTTACTTGCTCACTGGACAGTTCTTACACGTGTCAGATTAAGTGTGAAAGGAAATTAGAACGCTCCTTTTCATAGCAGACGAGAAAACATTTAATTGAATCAGCGAAACGTGTTTTTGCAACTAATTTCTAAAATTAATGTTTGTATAGAAATCGAAATGCTGTGATAAGTTGCGTAACAGTGAATGCACATCTTGATGTTATTTCTATGTCGAATTGAATACACATTCAAACAGTTTCGAGGTCAGAGAGCGTTAAAAAGTTAGCGTCTTAAATCATTGAGATTCTTCATGTGAACTGGAGGCTAACCAATTTATATTTAATAAACGCCCAATATACACACACATATTTTTGACCCCACACTTGGACATCGTGTTGTGGACATCGGGAACTATGCGTATCGTGGTCCCACAACATGCAAACATCTGTCCCACCACGGGATTCGTTTCCCGTTTTGAGACAGATTTTTATAAATATAAATTGGTTAGCCTCTTAAATGGATCCTGCATCGTGGCCAGCTCGCCCATTGAGGTCGCTATTGGCTGAGTTTATTTGATAAATCTATACATACTAGAATCCTGTGGCTGAGTTGTTCCAGTATTTTTGGAGCAAGAGACAGAAATCTGAGTGATTCAGTTCATAGGCCGAAGGCATCCCGAAGGTTTTAAGATAATAATTAATAGTTTAAGCTATGAATAATTTCGAGCTGATCTTGGGGAAGGTAACAGGCAAACGAATAAACAACCTCTTACGACAAAAGAATTTACAATTCTTAAAAAATATTTTATAAAGTTGTTCCTTATTTATTAAGGACAGGTTAACATGATTCTGTGATTTTATAATAATAAGACCGATTGTAAAACGTTTACAGCTGATTTCGCTAAGTTTTCAAATTCTATTATTTTTTATAAAGAATGATATAATTAAGTTTGTAATAAAACAAGAAGGGGCGTAAACGGTCCCTTCTAGGAACAAAAATAATAATAAATTTGAAAATGTCTCTAGGGGTCCGCAGTCCATTTTCTTCGCAGTCCCTAACGGAACAACATCCCGCTCACGCAAAAAAAAAAACAAATATAAAGGTTTATAGATATTATATATTCTATAGTGTTCCGGAATTAAAGTACATAACAGCATTTGCAATATATAGGTAGAACATGATAACAAATTATGTCGCATAAAATACGATTATTTAAGCTCAAGAATGAGCTTAAAATAGCAAAAAGTCGCTTAAAATAATAGGTAAAAAGAAAATACTTTATTGAACACCAAATAAAATTTCAGCTTAAATAAGTACTACACACTTTTGTTACGTATAATTAGCAATATTGATATATTTAGTACAAAATTGTGAGCAATAAGAAGAATTATTACCCCATTACCATTGACCTCGTACCCTAGTACTTCATTTTCCATTATAATTTTAAGCTGCCTGTAAATTCGATGGAATTCTATTGAATTTTAACTAAAATTAATTTGGCAAATTACATAGAAATAAACTAATAAATAGAAATAGTAAAGCTTCTTGCGAAAGAGCTCGTTGAAAAGTACTCCCATAATAACTATTTCACCCGCCAAGCAGTATTCATTGCTGTATTCCAGTTTGAAGGTTAAATATACCGGTGAATTACAGACCTATGAAACTTTTCACCCGTTATGACTCAGGGTCAGCAACGCGTGAGTGATTACCTCTAGTGTCAGAAGCTTCCATAGGTTACAGTAACCGCTCACCAACAAGTGTGCCGTATGCTTCTTGGCCATTTTAGTAGAATGTATAAAACATAAACTACTCATTAACTATTTCAAACAGTCCAAAACAATTAGTAGTTATGCAGAAAGAATTGCACACAGCCATATCTATAACTAGCTTCTGCACACAGCTTCGCCCGTGTGGTACTCGGATAGAAAGTAGTCCATGTGTTATTCAGATCTATAAGCTATATTACTGTAAAGTTTCATCAAAATCCGTTCAGTAGTTTTTGCGTGGTAGAGTAACAAACATCCATTCTCACAAACTTTCGCGTTTTTAATAGCAGTAGGATGTTCATTTCAGTGAGATCTTTCATTCCAAGGCCAACAATTATAATAATAATTGCAGGTGTAGGCTTGCAACCTGTCACGTGGAATGCTTACTACTTGCAAAACGCGGGCATGTACCCAATATAATGTTTGGACGTGCCTCTGACTACCCCCTACTTGGTATCCTCAAAGATCTACTCACAGAGTATGTATCTGAGGATGTCCACCGTGGGGAAGACAGTCGTGAGCGTGTTTGTTTTTTTTGTTTTTGTTTTTGTATTAGATTTCATTCAATTTTAATGTCTCTTGTGTTTCTTGGTAACTCTGTGGCCCTGAAAAGGTACGGTGATGAGCTATTTTCTTTTACAAACAAAGAGAGAGAGAAAGGATTTCGGCAATTCTATGACCTATGAATGAATATTAGGGGATCCAATATAAATATAAATCTGCGAGACGTAGATATCACTATCTATACAGATTTGGATGTATAAACATCCGTGGTATATATATTATTTCTCGAGTTAATTTATAAAACATACAAAATCTGATTCAGTTCATTTTGTTTCGATTAAAAATTTTGTCTTTGATAAAAACCATAGAATCCTTTTAGGGTGGTTCCTTGTATACAAAACAAAAACAAAACACACACCCTCTGTAATCCTCATGACGGAGATCCTCAGATTCATATCCAGTACGCAGATCTGTGAGGATCAAGTAAGGGGTAGCCAGAGACACATCCAATCATTGTATTTGGTACATGTCCCCGTTTTGCATAGAAGTTGGTATTCCACGTGTCATGTAGCAAGCTTATCGCCGCTTATTGGAACACTTACCGAGACCACAAGCCTTTGTTTTCCTTCAAATCAAATCAATGTTGAGCACGTGTTAAGCGGACGTAAATTGAAAAATTCAATGTCAACAATATTTATCCTGTAAAAAATTAAATTGGCTACATATATGTATTATTAAACTTCGGTTGAAAAGATACCAGTCATGGGACAAAAATACGGACAGCGGCGTAGGCTGATTGATAATAAAAGCCCTTTTTCAGAGTGCTTCCCCGTTCAACCCACATTTTTTCTACCTAATATTATTTTTACCCGTTCAACCCATAACATATGCTCCGTTCTACCCAGTCCATCTAAGTCAAAGTCTATTTCTAAACAGTACAGACACCGACAAAAAGAAAAATGATCGCAAACATCTTGCTCTATGCATGACGTTACCGTTAGTACCACAAGATGTATTAGACGATGCATTTCTGTATATTATGGAAGACTGTAATAATTCTGTCAACATGGAAAAGTTCAACGACTAATATGTGAACACATGGATGGCACTTTATATAAATAGTCATGTTGACCGTTCAAACAACGCTTGGTAGCAATATAGTATATAGATATATAGTATAATAGACTAAATTCTATATATATAGAATATAGTAGATAACTATATTCAAGTTCTTGTTTTCCATCTTGTATTGCTGCGCCCTCTAGTGAATTGTGACAAATTAAAACCCTCTCGATGACAAATAAACCGATTGCACAAAACCGCATTACATCTGAAATGTCGTTTCGGAGACAAATAAAGCAACGACCTCTTATGGCAAACGCATGTACGGGCTTCTGACGTCGCGGGTAAAACCAGTGCTACTCAACCTCAATTATGCCATTAGATGTAACAGTTTGGGATGTAGAAGTGAATAATCTAATTTAAATAAAGCCTACTTTTCCTTTAAAGGGGACGATTGATAGAAGACGAGCAAATCGTATTCGAAAAATAAACTTGTTCACAAAACAATGTCACAAATGTATCTTGTAAGTATGTAAAAAAAAAAAATTTATATTTACGGATAACTAGCGCCCTCTATTATCTTATAATAGGAAGCACCAATAAATAAATGTTAGTCTATTGAAAATCATGGAATCTTTGTATTAGGTTTAGGTTAGAGAAAGTTTGGACTGATTAAAATAGTAAGTACCATACTCAGATCACTGTGGATATATTAAAAAAAAAGTCAAAGGCAAGTAAAAATATTAAACACACATATACACGCTCTGCGTAGTTAGTGACAGGTTGCAAGCCCATTGCGTGCCGGTCCAACAACGACATGTCAAACTCTAGGCATAGTGGCATTGTGTCGTTGTCCACCACTAAATTCCTTTTCAGTCGTTTCAGTCGACTGTGGAACGCTTTGCCCCTCAAAATAAAGCAGATTGACTCAAAGGAATCTTTTAGGAAGGAAAATCGATCCGGGAAAACTTTCTTTCGAAGTTAATCAATTGATTACTTTGTTTCTTTAAGTTCTTTTTTATAAGTATATATATATATATAATATTACTATTATATTTAATATATGTTATTTTTATATATAGTCATACTGGACACGCCAAACCATCTTTTTGCACGCCCAGGATGACTGGTAGAAAATGCTTTAGCATTAAGTCTTCCTAGCACTTCATTGTTTGTGCCGAAGTGTAAATAAATAAATTATCCCCTAGATCGATTTCAAAGTGATGTTTTTACCCGCGACCTCAGGAGCCCGTATATTCGTTTGCCATAACAGGTTATTCGTTCGTTCGATTGTTACCATTTTGTCTTCTAAATAACTTATTTGATGGAAATGCGGTTTTTTAAATCGATTTGTGTGTCTTCAAAGATTGTTCTTAGTTAATTACCGTCACAAGTCGTTAGATGGCAATCGATGATAGAAATACATGTCAAGGTTTTTTTTTTTTAAATATAACTTTTACCGTACGCTCGCGCTCAGTCAATCTCGTCCTTAATTCAAAATCGTTGTGTCAGAGCTTTTGTTTGTAAATTCATAGGAGATCAAACGGGCAACTGCTGTTGTATAACTATTTAATGCTATTTCTATTGAACTAGCGTATAGAAAAGCAACTCATGAACCAAGAAAATAATTGTTAACAAGAAACATGAACTTTTTCTTGTTTTTTCATGCACTTCATCTTCAATGTTTGTACTCAGTTGGTTTGTGTTTAATGATGAATGCTGACCTGAATTTTAAAGCTTATTGGCGAGAAGACCATACCCAAATTGTAAAGCTAATAAACGTAAGATCTTACGTTTGACTATGGCGCCTACACTGATATTATTATGGTTAACTTCAAATCCTATTGATTTGAATATGATGAAATATGGTCGGAATTCGAGTAATTTTTCACAAATAGTTTTAACAACCTGTTTTTACTGCTGCGTTTTCTTTTATAGATAGTTTAAGCCTAGTACGGCAGTTTCGCTTCTGCGAATCATTTGTACTTATTACTTTTTGGTATGGCTGGCAATTTCTTGCTATTTCTATTTTATACGTACATCTCTCACCTACGTGATATGCGCTCAAATAGTTTATAGACATCACGTTACGTTTACGACTTAACGAGTCATAGTTTAGATTTGGTTACGACATTGTATAGTCATCTATGATTGAAATAATTTTAAGTTAAAGGGTCGAAAAGGAGCCCTTGAGCCCTTTACCATACTGAACCTTTAATGATAAGTCCCAAGGCCCTTATTAGGGCCTCATAATATCATACGCATACCTCAAGCTATTGACGTTAAAAACGACAGCAAACTGTCAAAGTCAAAATGTCAAATCAACAAGATGTAAATTGGCATATTCAGACATCTTTTTATTTATTTTTCAGATTTGTAATTTTCTGCCAGAACTGAAATCTGTCATATTTGATATTTTGGACATGCATCAGAAATAACCAATAATTAGGGTACGGAGGGACCCTGGAGTCCTAAATTTAATACCGGGGCAACTACATCGAACGCCGTGTCTGGACGCTGAAACTTTTTTGACATAATATTTCGTCCGACGGTCAAAGGTCATCCTCATTTGATCCACTTATGACTTAAAATACTTTTCGTAATGATGTCCCAGTTTCCTTAATAATCTCTTCATTACATCCTTTGAAGTCCTTTCAATAATTGTAAGCCGGCCGCTCCCTAGCCGTTTTGGACAGGAAAGGATAGGAGGAGAGGTAGAGCACCATTTTAACAAAAGGTTAGATCTAAAATGTGGCGAGATTGTCAAACGACTTTACATTTGTTTCCTAGACTTAATTGCCATATAGTAAGATGGACAGATGACATCATAGACACTGCTGTGAGACAATGGCTGCTCATAGCCAGAGACAGATAGAAATGGAGTCAACTGGAGGAGACCTATACCCAAAGAGGAGTTCCTAATCAACATTAGTATGTATATGTGTAACTAAAATAATTTGTAAAATTAGTTAGTAAGGCTGTATTATTATTATTATTATAGTCTCCGGGAATTAGGTCGGTGGAAAAAAAAACTTTTTATTCTCGATATGAGTTTGCAAGACCTGTAAGTAAACAATCAATAGGTAAATAAGTACTATTACAGCTTTTATATACAAAAAAAAAACAAATAACCGTAACCCAAACAGTCCCTAAATTTAGTTCGATATAAATCTCTAATCTAATTTAACTTTCTTAATTATGAAAAGGTAAATTCTCTCAACTCAGCTAACTTCCACGTGAAATAATATTTAAACTAGCAAATCGGATTACATTAATGTTATTTTGAAACGAAACGAACGCTTTGGGTTTGTCGTGATCTTATCCTTCTAATATTATTAATTCGAAAGTTTGGATGTTTAGATGATATCAATTTGGATGAGTTTAGAACAAGTAATAGTTCGCAATCTTTGTATGATTGTAATATAACACATAGGCTACTTTTCATCACGCGGGTCAAGCTGTGGGCAGATGCTAGTTATATCTAGACACGAGACAAACATACGTTTGTAATGTTTGTTTCGGGTCTGGGTGTATTCTATGTATAATATGTATGTATTTACAAAAAAAAAGAATATAAGTAGTATATCAGTCATGTAGTTCCCATACAAGCTCTGCTTAGTTTGGGGCTAGATGATGCTGTGTGAAAAATGTCCAGCATTATTTATTTATTTATATCTAAATATATAAAATGGGTGCTTGTCCCTGACTGACTGGACAGCCACTCAAAAAATAGCCTTTTATAGTATTTTTTTCATAGGTTTTTGAAAAAAAAAGAACGCTGAGGTTGAGTCTGGGAGATAAACAGAGAGATTCGTTGATGAAGGTTTTGTGGAAAAAGGAAAAGTTGCAGACCTTCTCTGGTTACCTTATAAAGTTTCCTTTGCACTTTTTTTATACTACCTAGATGGCAAATATGCATACGGCTTATCTGCTGGTAAGCGGTTACCGTAACCAGTGGACCCTGCAAAACCAGAGGCATCACACGTGCATTGCCAAACGTAGTTTTTGAAGGACCTAATATAGTACCCGTTGTCCCGTACAGTCCGATTTGTCCCATCGCCCAATACAATGTATTTTTTTTTATTGTTATCTATAATTAATTCACTAGCGTCACGGAAGACCAGCGTTTTGGTGGCACAAAGTGCTTCTTTAACATAGTGCTGAGTCGCGTTTTTGTTGTCAATCTCATTTTCTTTATTACTCTTAAGTGTATTCCTGTATTCTTTATTTGACAAAAATATTTTTATCTTTATCTTTTTTTCTAATGTTACAGTGGGTTCAATCAAAAAGTCATCCACAATTTAACAGACGAATTTTGGAAAACAAGGCCTTTGAACTAATCAGCTATTGACGCAACACGGTGATATTTTATGCTGGTACTGTGATCTGTAAAAGTCTTGTATATGACCAAACTAATTATTTATTTATTTTGTTTTATTGAAAAGACCAACAGCACTTAGTATATAACAAAATAGTATATAATTCTTATGATTATTGAAGTTATACAGCCAATAATAGGTCTCTCTAAATATAAAAAAAATATGCTACGTTAATTCCTGCAAATATTATTATACACTTTTTAAAAGTACAAAATGATCAATCTGTAAAGTTTACTAATAGCTAATTCAATTGATAAAGGTTTAGGGTATGTGTATGGGTGTGTGTATAGGGGATGGGCGGAATGTGTAAGTGGGCGGTATGTGTATGAGGATTTGAGGGAACGTGTAGGAAGAAGTGGTTTTGACTTGACTTGACTTGTGCAAGAGGATGTGAAATGGTTTATAAGTACCTAAAATTAATGTTCAGAGTTTAGTATTTGTATTATTGACTTTTTAAATGAATCCTTACTAGTGTTAAAGATGTCAACACTCGAGAAGCGTTTATTGTAATTAGAACAAATTCGATTGATTGGCGCATTCATGGCATAATTAGTACTAAGATATGGGAGTGAGAAGAGTGATGTATGTATGTATTAATATAATTTATTTATTATGTACATACAATAAAGTGTCTATCAATCTGTTAGTAAGCTGTTACCATCACCTATTCACGCAACACCAGAGGTGTAATATATTACAGGTGAAAGATCTCCGAACTGTGTGTGGAACTGAGGGTGACCTTTATCTGGGAAACCTTTATCTGGGAAACCTTTATCTGATAAAGCGTAAATGTAAAAGATGCGTAGAATAATAATCTTAGCGTAAAAACATCTCAATTTGTATGCCAAATTGATCTCAAAAGACAAAATGAAACCAACCAAAATGGATAGGGGTGGAATTAATGAAAATGATACAGATGAGATTTCACGGAGTATCCGAGTAGGTACCAGTATTGATTCATTGTCATATTTTTCTATTATAACGTCATAAATTGGTCGTATACAACTTTTAATGAGATCTATATTAATCTTTATCAATATTATATTGAGATGAATATTTAATAAAATAAATAATGCTGGACATTTTTCACAAAGCCCCAAAGTAAGCAGAGCTTGTGTTATGGGAACTTAATGACTGATATACTACTTATATACTTTATTTTTGTAAATCCATACATATAATACGTAGAAAACACCCAGATCCCGAGACATATATTTGCATATGTAAACATTTGTCTCGAGGCGGGAATCGAACCCGCAACTTTCTGCGTCTCCGGCGGGCCTTCGCCCACTGCGCCACAGAGGTCGTCATATCATATATTGTAATGTACCATATTTGACTTTTGTACATCTATAATTATTGTATTTGGTTAACAAGTATTAATTATAAATAAAATAGTCAACAGTCAGGTACATAGTTCTGACCCCTACACTAAAGATTCTGTGTGTCATGGGAATCAGAAACTATGAGTACCATGGTACCACAGCACCCAGACCCTGCAAACATTTGTCCTGCAGCGAGAATCGAACCCTTTTGCGTCTTAGCTATCTACTCGCCACCGGGGTCGTCAAATACGGAATACGAGGAAATAGGAAAACATTGTATTTTTAATACCAATATAATTATTTCATTGCTATGTTAAATATTGGTACTGAGAAAATGTACAATTGATAAGTACTTCCTAAGGTTGTCTGAAAGAAATCGCTTACATCTATAAGCTTTTGCATGTTGTATTGTGAAATTGTGTTGTGAGTTTATCTATCTATCTACTTTGATAAAATTGTTAGTGCGTGAATAACACAATATTTGTTCTAACCTAAAAATTCACTTTTTATGTGAGAAGGCAATGAATGAATGAACGAAAATTATGTATTGTACACATCAAGATAACAAAATAAACAAAAACGTAATATTACTAAAAGTACAATGGGCGGTCTTATCGCTTAAAAGCTCTCTTCCAGACAACCTTGGGATGGAGTGGAAAGAATGCAACTGTGAGAATGGTTGGCGTGAACGTTATTAAATACAAGAGGCATTAGTGATATTTAGAAAAAATCACACATATATCATTCTAGATTTTCCTGCCAGAGGGTCATACAACCTTTAAACTCATATCTATTGGTAAAATCATAAGAAAAAGCAAATTATGTAAACACACAAATGTATATGCTAATGTGTTACGCCATTTTGAATTCTTAGTACTACTTACGAATTTGGCACGGCCTTTTTATAAGGTCGGTAAATAAACTTACAAGTATTGGTAAGATTTAAACATACAAATTATTGTATCGTTTTAATATTTCAACATTCGTTTACGCTCAGCCTTGTCGCCGTTTGAAAAATTGTCGACCAGGTCAAGCTGACGCGGTGCTACATACATAGTGGTACATAGATACATATAGTCACGCCTGTTTCCCGGAGGGGTAGGCAGAGAGAAGGATTTCCACTTGCTACGATCCTGGCATACTTCTTTCGTATTCATCCTTATTAAATTCTTCTTAAGGTCGGCAATTTAGTGTACTTCTGACCTGGCCTTTCTCTAGAATGTCTCCAATTTAGTCAGAGTACGTTCGCCTTCCTCTTCCAACTTAGGTTAAGGTTCGCGTGGATGTACTGATCGCCACCGCTATCGCCACCGCGTCGGTTTGACCTGCCTTCTTAGCACGAAGACCCAAGACAACGGTTTTGTCTAGCGCCGAGAAAACCAAAAATATTCTGTCCCTCTCTTTTGTTCGACAGAATAGGCGACAGAAATAGTTTTTGTCATCTCTTAGGTTTAAATAACTTTATTCTCAAAAAGACAAACAGATGTAACTTATATGAGAATAATACAAACTTAAAGTAGTCGTTCTTTTACAGTAATAAGTTTAGGTTGTTTCAATTTAACGTGTATTTAGCAGTGATGCATCATTGTTAATATGATGGGCTAATTTGTGTTTAAACACGTCAAATGAGCAAACACTTTTTATATTTGAGGGTAGTTTATTATACAGCTGTGCGCCTTCGAAGACTATCATTTTTTTACCGTAGTTTGTTCGAACCTTTGTACCTTTTTGTCTTCTCTTTCGTAGACAAAAGTTGTCTTGGGTGCTCTTACTAAGCGGGCTGGTCTTTTTGCTACAGAGCGGTTGGTTAGTTTAGAGCTGTCACAGGATGAGTTCAGATCTTTGGTTAGCAATTAATTTCGTAGCTGTCCACAAATTTTGTACCGAAAAATTTATGTGAATGAATGCGATTCTCATTCAACAAACAAGCACGCTCACGACTGGACTCCCCATGTTGGACATCCTCAGATACATACTCAGTGAGTAGATCTTTGATACCAAGAAGTGACATACCGGTCAGAAGCACGTCCATAAAATAAAAACAAAGAAAATAAAAATATTGCTGGACATTTTTCACACAGCATCATCTAGCCCCAAACTAAGCAGAGCTTGTATTATGGAAACTACATGACTGATATACTACTTATATATTTTTTTTTTTGTAAATACATACATATTATACATGGAAAACACCCAGACCCGATACAAATATTCGCAGATACAAACATTTGTCCCGCGGCGGGAATCGAATCCGCAACCTTCTGCGTCTCAGGCGGACCTTCGCCGACTGCGCCACAGAGGTCGTTACAGATAATACAAACATTTTATTCAAACAGTCATGATGAAACTGAAGACGTTTCTGTGACACGTTCCAATTGAGTAAAGGATATCTTAGGCATGTATCTTCCGTGAAAGATATGAGTTGAAACTTAAGTGATGTTAAGTAGACGGGTAATGTGAAATACGTGACTCGGCTATTCCTTGCTTAACACACAGTCAGTCCTGTGTTATTCATAACGGTTTGCACCTTTTAAAACTGTTTAGTTTTCTTAAAATACTAGTATTTCCTCCCACGCGAAGTATATCAGTCATGTAGTTTCCATAACACAAGCTCTGCTTACTTTGGGGCTAGATGATGATGTGTGATAATGTCCAGCATTATTTATTTATTTAAGTATTTGTTTCGGGTCTGGGTGTTTTCTATGTATAATAATGATCCTTTTACAAAACAATAGATACCTACATTTTTTAACCAGTTGAAGAATTTTCAGTCCCAAAAGTTATATTTATTTGTTCCGTTTACGAACCACAGAAAAGATTATTTCTGTGGTTAGAAAAGGGTATTTTAATACTTAATTTTAACACAAGCTATGTTATGTAGGTACCTTGTAATTTACGGGTCTATAAATTACATGTTGTGGTACTTACCATGACGACACAGAGAATACTAGTGTGGGGACAGGGCTATGTATATGACTTTTGGTTGTTCGTTTTTATTAGACTGGGCAGGACGTATCATGAATGTATCTATCCAAACCTATTAATTTGTAAGACCCCATGATTTCGTGGGTTTCTGGGTCGTGGGTACCACCAAATTCAAGGTTAAAGATACGATATCAGCAATAAAGGAATTGTATCAACTGATTAAATCAGCCAAACATGAGTAAAATCTAAATTGATTCAGAGGTTTATTAGACACTAGCCTCTGCCCACGGCTTCGCTCGCATGGTACCCAGATAAAAATAGACTATGTATTATTCTAGGTCATGAACTACACCTGTTTCAAATTTCATAAACATCGGTTTAGCCGTTACGGAGATTATCAGCATCAAACATTCATCTCAACTTTGACATTTTTGACCATGCTTGAGGTGCCAAACTGTAGGACCTTACTTTTTTCCCCCATGACACTCGCTATCTATCTGCTAAATATCTTGTCTGCGAATAAAGTAGATATTTTTTACAATAGCCTGCCGAAACGCCTACAAATAGCACAGGTAGTTTTAGAAACAAATTGTTTTTAATTGTCTAGTTTAGTTCTCTTCTTCTATCTGATATTATATACTTTCTTTCATATATCATCGCTTTAGGGTTAAAAAAAACCTGTAATGTTGTTATATTGAATAAATAAATTTATAATAATAGTAAGGTAGGATTTATTTCTTTCATAATTCTCTCATTACCGACCATAATCAAAAACTATCAAAACTAACGGAATACCGTTTCCGTTGTGAGATAATCATTTTGAAACATCTGATGTTCTTTAGCTTTGATGACTTCGATAATTTCAGATCATGATTGGAAGAATCTAGGAAGCTGACCAAGTGGCCGTTCACTCTTAAGGCAACTGCACACTTGATACATTACGACGTAATATCAATAATATCAAATAAATTTGGTCTTTTAAACATTCTTTAAAAAAACTTTTGTTAGCTTCAAAAAAAAATCCCTCAGATAAGTGTCGTTCTGAGTCTCTAGGTACTCATTTTAAGTAATTTAAGTTTTTATTTTTGTTGCGTCTTTATATAGTTTAAAAAGTATACATAATCACTCACATAATCTGCATAATTATCATGTATAGAATCCTGCTCTTCTATTATTCAACAGTTTGTTGACCAATTTTGTATCTGTATAGTGCTTAAATAGATGCCGTGTATCGTAGTTGCTGGCCCGCACGTACACCCGCGTCACGGAAGACCAGCGTTTTGGTGGCACAAAGTGCTTCTTTAACATAGTGCTGAGTGGCGGCCGTTTTTGTTGTCAATCTCATTTTCTTTATAACTCTTACGTGTACTCCTATATTCTTTATTTGACACAAAATAAAATTGTATCTAATATTGTTATCTAATATTTTGAACAACAGACTGCTGAACATTTGATTGCTACCGAATTTCGATGGCCTTGTCAGAAAAGTATACTCTTTAGCCCTAGAGATAAAATCACTAGAAGATCGAAAATTTCGAAGTACCTTATAAAATATCTATAGTGACTTCGAGGAGTATTAAGTATAGCAAGTAGGTATATAGATACAAGAAATACAGATAAAACAGCTAGCTATCTAAAGACCGTTGCAAAAGATCTATAGATAGCTCAACTGATCCAGATCACTAACAGACGGAAGCGTTCCCAAAATACGGGATATAGGCAATGCTAATGCGTTGACCCAGATAAGAGCTCTCTTCGACCATTCAATGAAGTATAGCTAGTTTTTATTATAGCTAAGTTTGCTATGTTTTTGTAAATTAAAATAAGTTACCTACTTTCGTAATATTAAGTCACCCACATTATTGTTATTGGTCTAAGTATATAAATATTGTATGTCCGTAATGGGCCAGCTGTTGCTACATTTATCATAAATTTGTACCTACCATCTTGTTCACACTGTTGCTTAATAAATTTATTCTGTTTCTGATTTTGAAGAACGAACAGCGCCAATGAGGAAAAAAATATAGGATATTTTGACACAAAATGTCTCATGATTTTCGCAAAAAGGTTCATTGAACCAAGTTTCAGTGTAAAACATACTCAAGAACGTAGATTTAAAAAGTTTACTACTCGCGATTTCATTCCGGTTTACATTTCGTCAAAAAACTTGATCATCCTAATGCTACCCACTGGGGCTTAAATTTCGAAATATCCTTTCTTAACGCACCTTAACGCACACATCAAAGGGAACCTAACCTCAAATTATCAGGTTTTTGTGACTGACGGTTGATTGTGAGTTATTCAGTGAGATACAATACGATTTTGTTTATATAACAGATGCAACATTATGAAAAATCAAACATTCATCTTGCAATTACCAACATTTCTCAATACAAATAAGGTACATATTTCACGCTTGTTCCGCTCGGTATGTTTCACATTACATTGTGCGGTGTGCACTCCGCTTTATATTACAATGCAGTCAGTGAGAGGCTGCAACTTTCTAAACTCATATATACACAGATTTACTCCTTGTGATGTCGACCGCGGGACGAATCACTCTCTGAATGTTTATGCGTGTTGTTAACTATTGTTTACATTCATAGGATCATTACGGCTATATCACGTAGGTAATCCTTTACAATTCACCTGCTGACGTTTTGTCGACCGTTTAAAGATCCTTCCTAACCTCACCTATAAGGTGGGCAGGAAGGACATCTAGAGTCATCATCTTCTTGTCCTTATCCCACATTACGTGGGGTCGGCACAACATGTTTTCTTCTTCCTCTCTCCTCTATCAGCCGTCATCTCAGTACCCACTCCATTCTTAACCATGTCATCCTTCACACAATCCATCCATCTTTTCTTTGGCCTACCTCTGCTTTTATTTACATCCACATTAATATTTAACACTCTTCTCGTAATATGACATTCTTCCCTCATGACGTCATAATATCATGAAGGACATCTATAGTGCAATATATTATTACGAAACTAAAATAAAAAACATGAGATTCTGACGAATACAGAAAAAGGCAAACTTGTTATGCTACAGTAGACCTAAAAAATATTCTAAAGAAATAGTGTATTGTGTACAGGATGTGCTAAAATTTAAATCTGCTGAGTGTCTAAATTAATAAATTCAAGATGTCACCAACAATATTATAGAAATAACAGTATATAGTATGCTTTATACTGTTATTTCTGTAATTTGTTTAATATAACTGTGTAGTTTTTTTTAGTATACGAAGCACGATTGCATTCTTTTTTTGTTGTTTAATTTATGTTACGTACAACACACAATGTTGTTAAGCAGTTTGTATATGTTTACATATCTGTCATAGTACATATTTTTTAATAAACAAAGCTACCTTTTCTTATACGTTGTATCAATTACCTATATCTATAATAGTCAATCGTCAATTTGCATCATAATAGGCTTTTGCACTTAAAAAACACGATTAAAATGTCCAATGTCAATTTTTCTTTTAATCGTATTGCTTAATTATTAATTATATTTTATCTTCTAATCGTCTTCCAAATGAGAAATCACAAAAACATGCAAATTATTGTGAGGAAATGTTTAAAAAACATAAAATACGACGTTTTTATTGATACGTTGTTTAGAATTAATTATGGTATGGTTTCACCTAGAATACCTACTTTTCTTCGTAACAATTGCATAAATTATTGACACACAGATTTCGAAATGCATCTTTGCTCAGGATTTTGCATCTATAATAAGTAGGTTTAGTTGATGTTATCTGATGGTACTTATTCTATAAGTAAACTCCCCAAGACTTCTTGAGACTAAGAGACTGTCGTATGTAAAAAAAAAGTTAAAGTCCCCCCTAAAGTTAGAATTGGAAATTTACCAAATAAATTTTCGTTGGCATCTTAAGATTCTATTCATACTTGTTTGTTTAAAAGTACAAGATTTAAAAGTTTCATGGGGGAACGAAAGGACACAACTTTTGAACCAACTTTTCCTAAGTTGAAGCCTCATTTTTCCTGGATGGATGCTTTAAATCAATTACTGTGAGAGAATGTGATGAAATAATATGCAGTTTAAAAAAAACACGCACTAAAAATTCTAAAGAGTTTCACTATCCACCTCTTGGCTACATCATCAGATTAACTCCAAGATACCAAGTTATAGTATTGTCATCCGAACTACATATACATATAAAGTTTAATTTCTATACGACAATTAGTTGGATTTGATTACATGATTGGTTTGTTGTTTATTTAGTTAGTTCAGATACAAGTGAAAATAATTTAAGCGTGTTAAAAAAAGTTATAAAATCTTTCTACGCTGCGTCCTCCGGTTCGTTGTCACCATGCGAGAACCTTTCTTCCCCACCGGTTGTCGGTTCTGCGAGCCATATACCCATTGCCATTTCAACTTGCTAATTAAAATGTCCTTGTTTTGGATTTTATCATGTAGTAAAACTATAAGCATAGCTCTCTCCAAAACCTTCAGTTTATGTATGACACCAATTATTTAGAGACCAAGTTTAGCAAAACCTTTCCATACTGAATTATATGAAATATAAGATTTATTCAACATTATAATTCGTGATTCAATCTTAAAGAACAGATTAATTTCAAATGTATATTCTCATCCTTGAGAAACCGTAGAAAGTTAAAATCAAAATTAACATTTCACCTCAAGTAATCATGAATTTGTGGGTTAATAGAAGATCAAATTAATGGCTGTAACATTTTATTCGACATTGACCTTTATGTCGTAAGACTTAACGATAAAAGTACCCGTGGTTCTCAAGAGCTCTCTAACACAGTTTAAATCTAAATGAAAAAATATTGCAATCTTATATCCATGGTACATACTGTGCGTTATTGAAGAGCTCGTCCGGGGACATAATACCACCATAATTTTAAGCCGCTAAGCAGTAATGCTCGCATTGCTGGTGAATTTAGAGGCATATGAGACTTTTCACCCGTGACGTTAGGGTCGGCAACGCCTCTGGAAACCGCTTACCAAGCATGCAACCATTATTTCTAGCAGTTTTAGGAATCCTACAAAAACAGTTATACAATGAATTGGATCGGAATCAAGCAATATTATTTTTACTCATTAGACCTGCTATAATTGTGCTTTCCAGTACAAATAGTATAGACCTGAAAATATTCATAATAATGTAAATTCTAGTACTATCATAAATGCGAAAGTGTGTTACTCTTTCACGCAAAAACTACTGAAAATTTACAGTTATATAGATCAGCTTATAGATACTCGTAAGAATAACACATAGGCTTTTATCCGGGTACCACGCAGGCGAAGCCGTGGCCAGAAGCTAGTAATAAATAACGCTGGAAAGTTGTACACAGCATCATCTAGTCCCAAACTAAGCAAAGCTTTTATTATGGGTACTACATGACTGATATACTACTTAAACATTTTTTGTAAATACATACATATTATACATAGAACACCCAGACCTGATACAAATATTTGCAGATCATACAAACATATGTCACGCGGCGGGATTCGTTCCCGCAAACTACTGCGCCCATTGCACCACAGAGGTCGTCTGTGTAAATTTAGTAGGTCTGAGTATGTTAATGTTATTATTTAATCACATGGTAGTGATAAATATCTTACTCTGCAATAGTATCTGTAAATCAAATAAGGTTCTGACGAAGGCCATATATGTTTAGAAAGGCAATTGCGTCTGCCTGCCGTGTACTGATCATGTTAGGAGATCATAATTATTATAAATCATTTAATTTGCGATTATTGATGCAACAAGTTACATTATAATGCATCATCGGGTTCTAGAGCTATTGACTACGGGACACAAAAATGTTAAGGACAACGAAACACCGTAAATATTGAAGCTAGTATTCACTATTATTTAGTAGCTAGTAACAAAGTTAAGTCAAGTCAAAGTGTAACCTCTGCCCACAGCGTCGCAAATAGTATCCGGATAAAAATGAGTCCTGTGATGATTGAAATATGATAGATATCGCCGATTTGAGGTTTTAAAAGCTACTAGAATAGTCAAGTAATCTATAAAAAACTATATTTTAAATATACATATGAAGTTGTTTTTTTTTTAATGTTGAGATTTGACGTTTATATCTTTGGTTATTGATTAGCTGCGCAATGAATAGATAGTCGCGAGATATCAGTTTATTAGAGTGGATGACTAGTGCTCATTAGTTACGCTAAATCGCACTTTTGCGTTGTCTTGTCCAGTATTGGAGACTCCGAGGAGAAGCGAAGCTATACGTGATATTATGTTAGGATTATATCATCACACAGTTCATTAGGTCCCTGAACTCAAGTCTTATATCCCTGGCCAGCAAAATTGAATGTTTCGAGTAAAATATATCAAAGATACCTAATAATAAAGTTGTTTTTGACAAACCTCAATTCCTTTAACAGCAACGAATAGTAATATATATAATTTTTTTTTTATATATAATATATATAAAAAAAAAAAGTATAATATATATAATTTTTTTTTATATATAAAAAAAAATTTAACTACCTACGTCGTATAAGTTTTTGTAGGAATCACGCGTTTTCACACTGTACGTATATTAAAAAGGCGAGTCTTTTAATGTTTAAAAGAAAACGTTTTTTAGTTTTTTTTTCGGTTTACGAAAACCGCTAAATTTGCGTATTTGAGACCTTTAAAAATTTTCGAGAAGAAATTTTTTTAACATTTTGTTTAAAACGTTAAATGCTACCATCGAGTATACTACTTTGACGACCTCTGTGGCACAGTAGGCAAAGGCCCACCTGAGTCGCAGAATATTGCGAGTTCGATTCCCGCTGCGGTACAAATGTTTGTATGATCTGCAAATATTTGTCTAGGGTCTGATTGTTTTCTATGTATATACAAAAATATACGTATATAACTAGTATATCAGTCATGTAGTTCCTATAATATAACAAGCTCTGCTTAGTTTGGGGGGTTAAAATGTCTAGGAATTATTATTTTTTTATTATTTTCTGCCATTGAATGGTGCCTGTTTCAAGCTCGCCTGGTTTTCTGTCCACTTGTTACTTAAGTCGAAACGAATTACGTACAAAGTAAGAAGCCTTTTTCTCACCGATCTTCAGACCGACCACAGACCATCAAGAAATCAGCTGTAACTTGGCCTACAGCCGCTGAGTAGTAGCTGTTCTCTTTCCAGCTGTGTATGGGTGGTCAACTTGGCTACAGCCGCTGACTAGTAGCTCTTTCCAGCTGTGTATGGGTGGTCAACTTGGCTACAGCCGCTGACTAGCAGCTGTTCTCTTTCCAGCTGTGTATGGGTGGTCAACTTGGCTACAGCCGCTGACTAGCAGCTGTTCTCTTTCCAGCTGTGTATGGGTGGTCAACTTGGCTACAGCCGCTGACTACCAACTGTTCTCTTTACAGCTGTGTATGGGTGGTCAACTTGGCTACAGTCACTGACTATCAGCTGTTCTCTTTCCAGCTGTGTATGGGTGGTCAACTTGGCTACAGCCGCTGATTACCAGCTGTTCTCTTTCCAGCTATGTATGCGTGTGCCAACTCTAATAATCAGCGACTACTGCAATGCAACTGCTTAGAATTAGGTACCTATTGCGCGATGTTTTTTTATTTTTTAAGTACGAGTGGCATTTGTTCGGCGTAGCATATCCAAATCTGAACGGAGTCTGATTGTTCTTTTCGATGCCTACTCTAACATTATTTATAAAAGTGGTTCAGTGGCAGTCTAGATTTTATCTTTATCTCATTTTCTTACCGACATCACAAATATGTATTTTAGATGAGATGCCTTGTGAGATGGAATTAAGAACAGTTAAAAAAATCTAGTTAGAATTGCAAACGATAAAATACCTGAAATGAAACAAAAATACTATGTTTCTGAACACAGATAGTACCAATGAACAGCCAAACAAAGCAATAAGACTATCTAAAATGAGCCTTGCAAACAGTAAGGTACTTTAGAACAGCCAATAATATGTATTGTAACTTGAATTTATTGGATGGTCACAATCATCCATCACACATACATAATGTTAAAATCGTTATAGAATGAAAATTCGCTAACAAGCGTCTTAGATTTTGCATTAAACCAATCGCAGCACTAACAATTTATAAATAGTTAATTCTTCTATTCAAGAACATCAATCAAGCGCTTACATTGTCTGCGCCAAAACTAATCATGCAAAGATGACAGCTGACAGCTGACAGTGACAGCTTCTAGCCTTCAACAAAATGACAGAAGTTTGGCAATCGTATGATTGGCTAGGTTACACACGGCCTCTGCCCATTATTTAAAGGTTAATTAACTCAGTATTTTGTTTTATATCGAAACTATCTGCTACTGACAATCGAAGAGAATGAAGGATCAGCGTGCTACTTACCTAACCCAGAGTCTAGACAAATACCTCACGCTTAGTTTTCATTTCACGGTAACGCAAATTTGTCAAGGAATAACTATGCCATAATCACGTGACATTTCCACAGCTAATCACCAACAGAAAGTGGTAATTGTCTAGATAGACACCCAGGTCTGCGGCGCTTTATGTTGTGGCCTATCCCAATTTGTGGCTACATACCTATTACCTCATTCGCAGTGCAAGTTTAGCCGAACTAAATCACACAGTCTATTGAATTACTTAGTTTATGCTCAATAGATTTACTTACATTATGTATCTATATACTACTAGGCTTGTTTATGGTCGTCAATTAAGGTATAATCATAATTTAATTGACGACCACTGTGGTGTAGAGACCGTCTCAGGCGGGCCTTCCCTTTGTATGATCTGTGCTTTCCATGTATAATATATTTATTTAACAAAATGTTTATAAGTATACCAGTCATGTAGTTCCCATAACACAAGCTCTGCTTACATTGGGACTATATGATGCAGTGTGAAAATGTCCAGCATTATAATTATCATTATCAGTTAATAAGTAGTTGTAAATAATTTATTTATCTATGAATATAAAAGCTGATCTATTGGCAGACTCTTCATTATAATCGTTATCATAAAGTGGGTTACTATAGAGATAGTTAAGGACCTTCTATATTAAGAACTTATTGTATTGCTAAATGTACACCCTTGCCACTCTCACAATCTCTTATGATCCTCTCAAAGTCAAAGTCAAAGTCAAAATTCATTTATTCATTAAAATCACAAGGATCACTTTGAAACGTCGGTTTTATCTACTGTATGTTCTTCCGCGACCAAGCCAGGAAAAAAAGGCAAGAAAACAAGGCTGGTTATTCTTTTTACAAAACAAAACTTGAAAAAGTTTTGATCATCTAAATAATCAGATATTTTATATTATGCCTTTTTATAAAGTTGTTTTTTAATTACGTTTTTAAATTTGTTAATTGTCAATTTTTGTATATCTCTTGAGAGTTTGTTATAAAAGCGTACACCTTGCCCTTTAAACGATTTACTAACTTTATGGAGTCTACAAGTGGCAACAGCGAGTTTATCTTTATTTCTGGTATTAACATTGTGATTATCGCTTTATTTCTGAAACAAATTTATATTTTTGTGAACATACATCAGATTTTAATAGATGTATCAATCCATAGTTGTCTGGAAGAGATCGCTTATAAGGGATAAGACTGTCCATTGTATTTTATTTAGCATAAGATTTTGTTTATTATGTTATTTTTTAAGGTGTACAAAGTATTTTCATTATCATCAGCCTTAAGCTACGTTGAAGAGACTGTGGAGTATGTGGTAATTCACCGCACGACCGCAAACGAAGGTCGAAGACTGCAAGAGCTCATCAATTCATGTTCATCAATCATTGATGACAATCAATGATTAACTCCCACATGATTTAGGATACTGGAGCACTGCTGTCATCGACCCAGAGTCCTTCTCCGCTGTTTCAAGAAGTTGGGCTGGTTGGGGTCAGGTTGGGGTGCCATGTCAGTCAACCTTCTCGTGTGCCTGTAGGCTCTTGTCGCTTAAGGATCAGCCGGATCCAAGTGAACGGAAGCTTACGGGACGGTGCGCCTCGTTTAAGCCCGATAATAACTTATCATACGTGGGATCTTATTGTCGAGCAACTAATGGACTGACAGGGGGGGCCTCTCCGCGTGTCCCTATGAGCAGCATGGGGCACTGTGGATGGGGCAAGCATGGTGGGCTCGTGGAGGAGCACCATGGGAGGGCCGGGGCGGTGTAAGCTGCTCCGGTGGGCTTGCGCGTCCCAATGATCTTCAGGGCTATACTGGCAGGGTTACCCATACCGGGCAGGCTTGGAGGGAGGGACAGCGTAAGTTGGAGGGGGTGCCCTTTTCAGGGCGCGGATGAGGGCCTGGCGAGGCCCTTTTCAGGGCCCGTCGGGCGGACGGAGTGTGCCCTTTTTAGGGCGCACTGTGGAGGGAGGGCCGGGGCGGCTTTACGCTGCTCTGGTCGGCTTGCGTGTCCCAATGACCTTCAAGGCTATACCGGCAGGGCTACCCATACCGGGCAGGCTTGGAGGGAGGGACAGCGTAAGTTGGAGGGGGCGCCCTTTTCAGGGCGCGTTTGTGGGGTCACTGGCGGAGATCGGGGGACTCCGCCGGCTTGCACGGCCCCACACATGGCCGGGGCCCGGCTGGTTTCCGGGCCACCCGTCGGGGTGAGATGGTGAATGCTAACGCGACCCCATCTTTCCCCACTACGGCGGGGGACTTCTAACCGGGGGGGGTTTTAGTGGGTTCGAGTCCCACATACCCCCTTCCGTCATCCCCATGGCGGTTTGCAATTAAGACACTCAGCCTTAATTGCAAACCGACGATACAGTGGTGAAAAGCCCTCCACCCGACGAACTAGTTGGCCATATTGAAGGTTGCAGGAAGTTGGTGTATAAAGATGGCCCAAGATTATTCGTGACTCTTTCGGAGAGGCCTATGTGTAGCCATAGTGTTGATGATAATGATGGTCTGAGATATCTTTAACAAGTTATGAATGAGATAGTTGCAATATTCTTCAATGAAAGTAAAAAAAACCGAAAACACTAATAAACTTGGAATTAAAAATTATCGTGGTTTGGTATCATTTTAGTATATAATTACGACTATACCACGTTCTTTACTATTCTCCTGCTGACGTTTCGTTGACCGTTTAGAGGTCCTTCCTCATGAGCACCGTCCGCGACCACGCTCGACGGTCGTGAGACGGGAACGTCGAGCGTGGTAGTGGACGGTGTTCATGAGGAAAGACATCTTAACGGTCAACGAAACGACTAAAACTAATAAACTTGTCGTGTTAGGTGTTAGTTTCTACTCCGTAACGTTCTACACACAAATAAGTGTATTTTTTTCTGTTGATACCCCTTTTCATCAACGTGAGATGAATAATTAATGGGAAATTAATCTCGACGTAGTACGGGAGTTGGAAAAGTGATTGGAATTCTAAATTATATGCTAATATTGTTTGGAGTTAGGCAATTTCATAACAATGGCTAAGCTACAGGTATTCTTTGGCTATAAGCTAGATTTAACACCAGCTCATTGTGGCTCATTAGTGTCACCCACAGACACTAATGAGATACAATGAGCTGGCTATTAAATGGTAAATCAGAATCGATAAACCTAGAACCCTCACAAATGTATCGTTGTTTTTCTATCCTGTTCTGGTTTGTAGTTTTGCCGTATTTGTGTTAGTTTTATGAAAATCGTTTGATTTGTAACCGGCCTACCGCGATACTCGACCTAGTGCCAACAGCAACCATGAATACAAATAAATAAATATAAACACCCAACAAATACATAGTCCTGATCTAACACTAGGATACCCTGTGCCGCGGGTATCAGAAACTACGAGTACTGTACCAAAACCTCAGACACACAAACATCTAAAGAACATCCAGACATATAGTCCCGCATTTTTTAAACTGCTCATCTAATGTTTTTTTTCGTGAACTTAAACTTTTAACGTTCTTTGTCTTGTCCATAGTCTGACTTGACCAAAGCGTGTACCTACGGATACCGAATTCAATCTGACCGAAAAATGAACGTGATTTAAGTTCCGAGCGCGTATTGAGTCAAACAGGATGTTAATGCATTAAAAACCGTTCATGCAAAAGATTACATAAAAGCCGCGCCTCTTGCATTATTTATTGAACAAGTTTGACGGATGTTATACAATCCCAGTCAAGTCCAATGCGAAGGTGAGCTAAGGTTTGCGAGGATATTGCCTTGACAGACAATTCAAGTGTACACTACTGCTTGGCAAGTCTTGCCAAGAGAGAAGTAAGCCTTGTTTAGTTTTATATGGGAAGTAATCAGCTAGAGGAGCAAGCCTTGCTTAGTTTTATAAGAGAAGTAATCAGTTAGAGGAGCAAGCCTTGCTTAGTGTTATAAGGGAAGTAATCAGCTAGAGGAGTAAGCCTTGCTTAATTTTATAAGGGAAGTAATCAGCTAGAGGAGCAAACCTTGCTTAGTTTTATAAGGTAAGTAATCAGCTAGAGGAGCAAACCTTGCTTAGTTTAATAAGGGAAGTAATCAGCTAGAGGAGCAAACCTTGCTTAGTTTAATAAGGGAAGTAATCAGCTAGAGGAGCAAGCCTTGCTTAGTTTTATAAGGGAAGTAATCAGCTAGAGGAGCAAACCTTGCTTAGTTTAATAAGGGAAGTAACCAGCTAGAGGAGCAAACCTTGCTTAGTTTAATAAGGGAAGTAATCAGCTAGAGGAGCAAGCCTTGCTTAGTTTTATAAGGGAAGTAATCAGCTAGAGGAGCAAACCTTGCTTAGTTTAATAAGGTAAGTAATCAGCTAGAGGAGCAAACCTTGCTTAGTTTTATAAGGGAAGTAATCAGCTAGAGGAGCAAACCTTGCTTAGTTTTATAAGGTAAGTAATCAGCTAGAGGAGCAAGCCTTGCTTAGTTTTATAAGGTAAGTAATCAGCTAGAGGAGCAAACCTTGCTTAGTTTTATAAGGGAAGTAATCAGCTAGAAGAGCAAGCCTTGCTTAGTTTAATAAGGTAAGTAATCAGCTAGAGGAGCAAGCCTTGCTTAGTTTAATAAGGTAAGTAATCAGCTAGAGGAGCAAGCCTTGCTTAGTTTTATAAGGTAAGTAATCAGCTAGAGGAGCTTTAACTTAACTTCTACTAAAAAACTATGTGGAGGATCTACGAGTAAATTTTTGAAATTTCAACGATATAAAAAAAAATAACATTTAGTCAAAATCTCATCTGATTACAGGGATGAAATGGCCGCATGAAGATCTAGATTCTAGAGCTTACTCGACCCTAGACTCATCTGACTATCATATGAAATAATTATGGGAATACAGAAAATGAGCCTTGAGACTTCCTCAAGGTAAGAGGTCTCAGCTCGTATTTTTCAAGAAAGACGATGGTAGAGCGCTCATTTTCTGTATTCCCATAATTATTTCATATGATACGGTTAACTAAAACCGTATCATGACAAAATGTTTTCAGTCAAAAAAACATTAGTAATTAGGGACAAAAATGGTCAAAAATGGGGGATAGACAATAAAAAAATAAATGTTTATCCCACATTTTGTACAGAGCCATCATGTTTAAAAAATAGCACTATTACAAATCAATTTCATCTCTCGTCTTTATTTACTTAAGGGCAGGCGTAGCCATAAAAATGCAAAGATACATTTATAACACTATCATTATCGAGCTCATAAAGACATAATAAAATTACGAAATAATATCTCCATCAAACGCAGCCCGAAGCGAAAACCGTATAAGCATTAAAACGTTGCTTAAAATTGGTCTTGCAATATAGTAATGGTCAGAATTTCATGAACTTGTACACGTTATGTAATACGTTTATTTACAGAAACAATAATAAAATAATACTTAGGTAAAGAAAGAAAGAAAATACAATTATTTACCACAACACAAAACAACAGGTGACAAAATAAAGATCAAAGTAAAAAAAAAAAACATTAAAACATAACAAAAAAAAAAATGATAAAAATAAAAAGATGTGTTGTGTGGGGTCAAAAGGTCCCTGTCCCAGCATAATGCTGCACCAAACCTAGGAAAGGTGCAGCGCTGATTTTCTGACAGGGCCTGCATCGTGATGTCACGAACAACGGGGAGCAACATAAGAAATAAAACATATATAGATAGATAATAGATTAATAAGTGTTGTGTACAATACATAAATATATCATTAATAATAATTATTTGTTTGTCTGTGGTCTGTGCAGTGAGAGTCTATATTAATGGACATTCAAATTTTTATTTTAAATAGTCTGTATATTTTAACGTATAACGTATAGATGACACAGTTTAGCCATCAAAAAACCAGTGAAAACGATCTATAGATAGTTCAACTAATCCAGATAATGGAAATATCACCAAAATGCTATTTGCATTGCCACGCTGAATGGATATTAATGGTAAGATAGCCCGAAGATGATAGTAAATTACTTTTTTTTTCAATAAGTACTGTGTGTTTAAATATATTTTGTTTGGTTTCAGTTCTTAAAAAATATTGTGACTTCGTTATCTGCCCGTCGTCGGCCTATCATTGTCACTATACCGAATGAAAACTCTTGGAAAAAAGCTAAGTAATTTGAGTTGTGTACCCGGGAGGGTTATACAGAAGAAATTAAAATTAACGAACCATTTTTTTTTTACATTTATCACACAGCAATCACTAGCTCCATAGTAAGCAGAGCTTGTGTTATGGGAACTACATGACTGATATACTACTTATATATTTTTTTTGTAAATACATAAATAACATACATAGAAAACACCCAAACCCGAGACAAATATTCACAGATACAAACATTTGTCCTGCGGCGGGAATCGAACCGGCAACCTTCTGCGTCTCAGGCGAGCCTTCGCCCACTGCGCCACAGAGGTCGTCAAATATATAATTATATAAAATTACTAGGCCTAATTTAAAAGGCCAAAATATACAAACAAACAAACGTATAGGTGTTACGCAGCAGATGTCGAAAGCCGAGCCAAGGTTCGTGAGATTTCGTAGATTTGGTTGTGTGTCATCTGAACGTGGCATCTGTAGATTGTTGTGTGTGTAATCTAGATGTCAGATTACAATCATGCTTACGAATAGCAGACAAATTATTTTAAAATAATTAAATTAAAATCTCTTTTAATCACACAATTAAAATCGCGGTCACGCGATCTCAACTCAAAAACAATATTTGCTCTGAAAATTACAAAATGGAAAATAGACCAAAATTAGACTAAAAATAAAAATTCTTAACCCCTGAGGTGTTTTTACGTCTTTTGCAGCGCTAGTAGTCAGTAAGTTGAACCGCGTTGGTTTTTCTCATTTTCACATCCAAGTCGATGTTGATCCCGGCTACAACAGACTTTGGCATGACAGATGCCTTTAGGCGGAAAACAGGTGGAACCCGAAGTCAAAGTTGTTTTTTACCAGGGGCCGTAATAGATAGTGTGTTTTTGAGGTCAGTCGTAATGTTATGCCCGTATATACCAGAGTCAAAAAAGCCTTAGCAAAGACTTAATCATGTATAGATTTTCTATAGAAAATTATCATTAGGCATCAATTTAGGAGATGGCAAAGATTAATACACCATTTAAAAAAAGATACCAGCGTTTCCGGTAAACGTAGGCAGAGGCTATTACTTGATAAACGTAAACACGTCGGAAGTATTAAACATTTCCAAAAAATAACTATTATTGGATTGTTCCACTTTGTTTACAATTGTAATATAACTAAGGTCAACAGAGTGAAATCATACGGCTCTTTTGGTCACTAATGATCAAATCATACCTCTCACTCAGTGTTGCCGTTTTAGCGCAGACGGCGCTAGATCTAGTGCATTTTAAAGGTCTATAGAGCTTATTTTCATAAAAAGCGCTGTTTTTTCTTCACTTTTTCTATGGTATTATGTAGCGGTTTCGTCTTGCTTATATTAGCTTTGGTAACCGCGAAGAACTGTTCTTTTTTTACTTTTGCGTTGGGTCATCATCGGCATCTGACCGTCATCAACCATTGCGAGGTAGTGGAATTGATTAATTTAGTTAATTTTATTTTGACAAGAGAGCTGGCTCTTATCTGGGTCAACGCATTAGCATTACCATTCAGCGTGGCAATGCGGCCAGTATTTTGGGAACGCTTCCGCCTGGTAGTGATCTGGATCAGTTGAGCTATCTATAGATCGTTTGCAACGGTCTTTAGATAGCTAGCTGTTTTATCTGTATTTTTTGTATATACCTACTTGTACATAGTTTTATGAATAAATTTTAGTACCTAATATTAGTTTAATAAAGAAATATGTTTTTGGATTATTGTTTTTTTTTTTACTTAATTCCTTATACATTTACAGAATAAAACTTTACAGCAGAATTTATTTTCCTTTTTTCATACAGAAACACTGCTCTCACTTAAGAGACGGGTGGCCAAGTTTAGCAATATTCATTTAATCAAGTCTGTAATAAAGTTAGATAACTTAAAGACTTCTTTGTGGCTATAAACTTTACAGCGTAGTTTATAGCTCCAAGTTGAATAGAATCATTATCAACAAAAAAAAACACGCTCACAACTGTATTCCCAATGATGGACACCAAGAACCGTGATAGGTTGTAAGCGGTATTTTCAATATATATTTTTTTCACTGTTTTTAACGCTTCTTTCATGCAATGACTAACTTTTCTGTGTATCTTTTGTATTCTTTTGTTACTGTTCTTGTATTTACCTACATACATACATCTACATACATACATACATACATCTACATTTATATGTATCTCGTTTATTTCCTAGTGTACCCACATAGCTGTAATTTGATCCAAAAAAAAAAACAATACAAACCATATATTTTTTCATAAAATGTATATGGGACCATTCATATACCTACCATTACCATTAAAAAAAATTATCAAAATCGGTTCACAATTGACGAAGAAATCGCGTAACATACATACAAAAAAAACATACAGACAAATTGAGAAACGCGTTTTTTTAAAAGCCGTTTGGAAATACATAAATATTATACAAATCGCTATTTCAATGGCCTCGCGAGATTATGTTCACCTCCATTAGTAAAAGCGAGTTGAGCAGACTATAGGCATATGCCTATAATAATCTTATAAAAGGTCCTGTAATAATCGGACAGCACTCAAATCACTAACAGCTTCATAAATACGCCTGTTTATGCAATCAAAGGAAATCTTTCATCTTTGATCGGACTATGGACGACGCTAAGCCTACCCACATGGAATTATGAAGACTTCTGGTCTGTGTGACCAAAAGGTTGCGGGTTCGATTACAACCGCGCGAAAAATATTTATCGCTCGGTTTTGTAGTTCAGAAAATACAGACATCACAACCCTCAGTATTAGGTACAAATAACTTGAAACCCGGAATGTACAGGAACCTTTGAACGTAGGTACGGCTCGTTTTAAGCTTGAGATTTGAGTTCATACTACGAGGTAGGACATAGGATACTTTTTATCCCCAAATTGAGCACGGTTCCCTTGCGAGAGGGGATGAAAGTCAAAATGTGTACTTAGTTGTAATTCATGAATGCGTAGTACGATTTCATTATTATTTTTTGTTAGAAAGGAGGTACTTTAAAGATTGTCATTAATGCGTATTACAACCCTCAGTAATAGGTCAAAATAACTTGAAACCCGGAATGTACAGGAACCTTTGAACGTACGGCTCATCTTAAGGTGGCGTAAGCACTTTATCGTATAGGCTTAATGGATAAGGCATATTGTCAAAGTCAGACCACTCCAAAGTAGTCAGATATTGCCAAACGATTATAATACACAGTATGGACGACCAAAATAAATTGAAACCTAGAATGTATGGGAACCTTCCGAGTATATGTCTCATCTTAAGCTGTAGTGCTCTTTGTAGTGTACGCTGAGTAGGTAGTCCTATTGTCAAAGTTAGTAACGCCACCCCGAACGTTGAACGGTTTTTTCACGTAAAAATTACAAAATTTCAATTCCATAGTTTTTGTAGTTTTTAAACGACGAAAAAAAGAGGAGGTTCTCAATTCGACTGTATGTTTTTTTATCGTGTGTTTGATACTCGATATCTTCGATAATTGTAAACAGATTTTAATGATTCTTTATCTGAATCCTGGGTTACTGTCTTCTGAGAAATACAACCTGGGAGTTTTCAAATCCAAAGTAAAAAGCTCGTTTGTTGATAAGAGAGCTTCACCGGAGTCTATATCTTTGCTTACCTAATATGAGAGAAACTGTGGACAAATGCGAATTAGTCGGCAGAGATGGCAATCGCGAACAAAGTCGCGGTTACAGCTAGTGTTATATAAAACACACATTTTATGTAGAGTTCAAATTTCCTTTCCACTTTGATGTGAGATTTCATAAGAAATGAAACTATCATTGTGAATATATCTATTAATAGGAAGAGTATTCAAATTAAATAGACGATGCAATCTGGGAAGTGAACCTGGGTATACAATAGCCGATCGTTTCCGCTTGCCGAAACGATGTTTATCTCTGAGGTAACTTTATAGAGGACTTCTAGCTTCTACCCATGGTTTTGCCCTCATAAATAAACGTACCTAGCCGTATAATAATTATGAATGGTGTTATAATTAGAAGATATGCATGTAGGTAAAAAGGTCGAGGACTCTAATGTAAATACTGATGTCTCCTTTTCCATCAAAAAGTAGTGTTCCTTACGTCATGAATTACACTTTTCCAATTTGGTGCTTCTGCAGGCGGCAAGGGTCTACCAGGAGCACCCCCCTAAATGGGCGCACCTGTCAGAAAGAGATCTATTCTGAATTTCATTAAAATCGGTGCAGCCAGTGTTCCTAAGATTTAACAAGCAACAAACTTACAAACGTCCATACTTTCGCATTTATAATATAAGTACGAAGTTAGACTAGGCGACCCGTCCGAAGATCGGGGGACAACGGGAATGCTCCTAATCACCGGCTTTATCTCAAATATTTGCACATATTTGCTACCAAATATTAAAACAAATTGTTATGCTTAAACAAATATGTTTTTAATCTAAAAACGTATTTGTTTTATCAATATTTACTATCAATGATTAGAACAAACATGTTAGGACATCCCTTTGAGATATATACAAGGTATAGGTTTAGTTAATATAGTCGCGGTCTTTTGTTTGTGGACTACATCGATGGCATTTTGACGAAAGCAAAAAAACTTCTGGCGTTGGAACCCTACTTCCTAAATAATAATTCGTTTCTAGTGAAACAGGTTGTATTTTTACGATCTCTCGCCTAGTGTCAAAATTAATGCGTACTTTATATAATTTTTATATTTTTGCCGTATTGACGAACATTATTAGTAGTTTTTTAGATACCTTATCAAAAATGTATTATTATTTATCAGAGTCAGAAATAAACATTATTATTATTATTATGGTGTCAGGGCATAATAACTTTAATGACCTGTGTGACACAGTGGACGAAGACGCATCTGAGACGCTGAAGGTTGCGGGTTCGATTCCCGCCGTTCCCCCGATAATGACATCGGTGGGTGAAGTATAGTGTAAGAGCAAGACTGTCTTGCATTTGACTTCTGGCTCTTAGGTATGTTGACGAACATTTTTAAATAAATAAAAAATAGGATAAATTAAATATCCAACAGACACATATGCTATCAAGAACCATGAGTATCATCACCTGTTACCACAACACCCAGACCCGGACTAACACTTGTCCCGTAGCCCTCTACGCGAACCGAACCCTCTTGCGTCCGGCTACAAGCCAACCACGCCACCAAGTTTGTCCTACACGTATCAGTTCTGTGCAAAGTCTATAGCCGGGTAATATTTACTCAATCGATTTAACGTTGTTCTTACAAAGTAACCTTTCGACTTGAAACTGCTTATTATTGGCAAATATATTTATGTCTTCGGATGACCGTAATTTGTATGAGAATGTGCGAGTATATCTCTCAGCCAGTTCTCAGAGTCTAGAATACCGCCTATCGATATTTTACAGAATTTCTGGGAATGTAACCGGGAGCTACGTGATCTAATCTCTCCATATCTTTTTCATCGACGCTCACCTTGAAGAAGACTGTCGGAATAAGTCGAAACTTAGCCTACACCGATGCGGTACGTGAAAATCCTTACTTTACTAAACAAACCGTAAAAGAGGAAAACGCCTTGTATATGCTCACAAGGAAAACATTGTGAGAAAACATGTATATACCCCCTATAATCTTTCGTACAGTCCGTTCCATCCAAAGGTTGTCTGGCAGAGATCGGTTATTAGCGATAAGACCGCCCATTGTAGAACAATGTTAAAGTTTGTACTATTTATTTAAACCGACCTCTGTGGCGCAGTGGGCGAAGGCCCGCCTGAGACGCAGAAGGTTGCGGGTTCGATTCCCGCTGCGGGACAAATGTTTGCATCTGCAAATATTTGTCTCGGGATCTGGGTGTTTTCTATGTATAATATGTAAGTATTTACAAAAAAAAAGTATATAAGTAGTATATCAGTCATGTAGTTTCCCATAACACAAGCTCTGCTTACTTTGGGGCTAGATGATGCTGTGTGAAAAATGTCCAGCATTATTTTTTATTTATTTATTTTATTTATTTGGTGTGCAATATATTAATTTCTATCTAACTATATCCTCGAACAAACAAATTTAACCAGCCCACCTTCGCCCGCGTAGTACCAGGCAGATAGTAGTTTTAATAATAATATTTTATTTATTTATCAAATAACTTAAAGACGAGTTATACATTAACCTAACATTACAACTTATGTTTGGTACCTACTTATTTAATATCCAAATTAATGCATTACAGCCTATCGGAGTTCTAAATCCCCTTAGCTTCCCCTTTGAGTATTGGTAGGGTGATTTCTGGACAGAAAGTCCAGAAATCCCCTTCGCAAACGATTGTTGTAGGGGATTTGTGGAATAAGCCGTATATTTCGCAGCCAACCTATTACCTAATTAGCCTTTTCAGTGAACAGCCTAGACTTTTAACTCCGCCTGCGAAAAGGTTGTCAAAGTGGTCTGTCCTGACACATCGTAGGGTGACCTAGAAAAGACCGCCGAACGAAAATAAAAGTACTTACTTAGGTAAGTAACCTAACCTGTATTTATATTAATTTATTTGTAACCTAGTTTAAAAAGTACCGGCTTGTTTAAAAATTATTTAGAGTTAGCTTAATTGGTGTAAGAATCCTTAGTTTTTACCATTTATATTGATATTGTAAACCGTTTGTGCTTTAATAAAAAAAAACACTATAACGGGTGGTTAGGTCGTAATCAAAGCTTTTTGGCACATGTTTTCATAGGAATCAATAGTAGACTTGAACGTCCGTTTATTTTGTTGGTGAACTCAAGCCTTAGTAATATTTTGTGTTAAAGATAGCCTTGGTCTTTAAAAATAAGCATTCACTTAATCTGTTATCTGCAAGTGATAAAATGAACAAGTGGGCATAAAGCAGCACTTACTGAACTTTTTAGGGCAGAATTATACCAAAAGTGGGGCAAGGCAAAACAGATAGCCAAACTTTTACGAAGTTTTATGATTTTGACATTATTTCTACCCGCGACGTAGGGTGTCCGTATATACGTTTGCCATAAGATTTTTTTATGTACAGCCCACATTCATGAGCGTATTTTTGTTTTTAAGTAGTTGGCTAATATAGGTAGGTACATTGTATTTATTTCGTTTCATATAAATAATAAAAAATATAAATAATAAACACCTAACAGTCACATACATAATTCTGACCCCACATTAGGATTCCTGTATCGTACCATGATAACATCCAAACCCGGAACAAATATCTGCAAAAAATTGTTCTGAAAATCGAATCCGCACTTCTTGCATTCCAGCAGGCTACTCACAGACGCCACTGAGGTCGAAGGACCAGTGTTGGTAGTATCTAGATCAGCCGGTCTAAACAAGTTTTGTATTCAACTATGGATTCTGTTTAGAAATCTCCAAGTTACATAAAGTACATGTAAAACTATGAGTCATGGTGACACCCGGAATGCTGAATGGACTTTTGGAAAGAAAGTAAATTCGCTTTTAACCGCGTGGCGTAGTGCAGACTGTTTTGTGAAATACTAGCATTGTATTTCACAAAACGACAAAAAGCGACATCTCTTGGCACAAGATTGAGCTACGTTAACTCACATTGACGCAGAGCAAGATCAAAAAAATACTGTAGATGTAAATACTGCTACGTAGAAACCGAGAGATGGCGCTTGGATGTACATCGAAGGATCTAGATCGCGCTTGCGACATTTTACGGGGATTAAAAAACATAATATGTTATTTATAACCATATATATGTATATTAGTTATATTATAACCTTTGACATAAAACTAACGGTCCAAGGAGCCCAGGCAAATGTATCAGATCACATCAGATGGATCAGCCCAGTGGTATATCTTCCCCTTTCCAAATAGAGTAAACATTTCCAACCCTGTTCTCCTATCGATCTACTAAAATGTTCTCCATTGTAAGGGACCGTAGACCTACGTATTTGATATTAATTTCAACTTGAAACCTAAACGCGTTCCTGAGAAAGAGGATCTTGACAAACAGACAGACAGACGGTCGGACGGACAAGGAATTGATCCTATAAGGGTTCCATTTTTTTCCATTTGAGGTACGGAACTCTAAAACTCTTCAGCTTTATTATTTTTTCTGGCTAAAAATAAATGTATTATTATTTTCCCCAGTGAATGTAGATTAATCGACATCTTGCTGTCATGAAAAACATTCGAGGCCACGCCATCTCCAAGTTCCGTACAATTTTAAGTAACAATTTACTTTTGACACCTGCTGTCAAACATAAATTAGTTTTGTTCATTGAAGTCACTTTACGTAGGTAGGAATAGGTAGGGTAGGTAAAAGGTACGTATTATTAATATTATTATAGAACGATAAAGAATCAAATAATAGAGCTGTTTTGTTTGTTTTGAAATTATTACAATTAAATCAGTGTATTTAATTTAGCATTCTAAAGGATTTGTTTACGAACTTCTAGTGAGCTCCTGAAAGTTTTGTTGAGCAACTGAATGGCTGAAAGGTTTGCTAAATAACTTTTGTAGGAGTAAACAATCGTACTTATTTATATTTGGAAAGGTTCCTATTAGGGCTAAAATGTTCTAAGGAATAAAAAGAGAACTTTCGTAACAAACCGCCCCATTTATATTAAGTAGTAGGTACTACTTCTAAATAAATATATTTATGTAAGTGGTACATATATCCCTACCCAAGATAACTTTACCCAAGATATCTTTATCTTGGATATAAATCTAGGTATTGGTTCAGCGGGCGGTACCCCGAATTCCAATATCAGACCCGGTCATGTATATATGGATTTTTCAACTCAATACACACCATGCTCAAAACGGTAAAGAAAAATATTAAAACATGTCACTGCTAACTATGTAAAATGTGCATAGTTAACTAGCCTAGTTGGGACCGCTAACTAGGCGTGTGCATTTGCTAAATATAATGTACGGACATCCGACTAACCCCTACTTGGTAGGTATACAAGCGGACTAACTACGCACAGTACTGAGTACCTAACGATCACAGGATATTCATGTTTTCGTTTGTAAGAAGCATAGGCCGGTTAATAGAAGTCTTCAAAAATGTTGCTTGAATTTTTCGTTTCCTTCAATTTAATTGTATTTTTATATTTACTAATTGTATTTTATTTTTTGCTCAGTAGCCCTCGCTCTTTAAAATAATGTTTCACAATATGAAAGAGGAGACGAAATAATTACGTATCTACCTAATTACATTTTCGGCTGCTATACAAAATTTCAACGTCAAATTACCGTCTAATTTAATTCTTGATTAAAAAGTTTAGATTTTATTACAAACTAGTCGATGCCCGCGGTTTTACTCGCGTAATTGTTAGTTTCATAAACAATCATTGCATGACTTGCCCCCTTAAGGACTTTTTTAATTACCCTTATATGTATTCAGTTCTTTTTTTTTAATTTTTAGTACCTATCAAAACTAAGTTAACCGCAAATAGCACCACGCATTAAACATTACCCATACAAACTTCACACCATCCTATCCCCTTTGAGAAGTGGTTTTCTTTATATTATGTAGGTACTGAATAATATTTATGACGAGATTCAATCAAATTGGACCACCAGTTAAAATCAACTTAAACACCCTCTGACACCCATTTTGAAGGGTAGTTTGGAGAAATAATTATGTAAGAATTTTATCGTTTTGAGTGAAGATTATGAACTTATGCGAAGTTCCTTGCTTTTAAGTTCAAGGAATACGATTTTCATACAAAGGTTTTTAGCCCTTTTAACCCCCTTAGGGGTAGAATTTTCCAAATTCCTTTCTTATTGCACTCCTACACCACAAGAGCCTAAACAATGAGTATTAGAATCATGAAACTTAGATACCCTCCAAGTTTCATTATTCTAAAACTCAGGCTGTGAGTTGATCGATCAGTCAGTAACGGAAGTTTAACGGAAGTTATATATATTTATTATTATGGAAGATATTTTCCTCCTACTACGGTAAAAAATACAAAACAAAACTGATCTGTGCTCACAGCCATACGGCGAAAGAAAAATCTAATTTTTATCCACATTGTAAGTCAACTTTATAGGAAAAGTCTAAATGTGTTTTCGATGTATAATATTTATGTATTTACAAAAAAAAAAAAAAGTATTTCAGTCTTGTTGTTTCCATAACACAAGCTCTGCTTACTTTGGGGCTAGATGATGCTGTGTGAAAATGTCCAACATTAATACATTTCTTAATTAAATATCTCATGTAATTTGTCAATGCTCTGTTTGCATATAATTGACCACGTTAACAGAACTTATCACTATTGTTTAGACAAACAATGTGTAAATACCTTAGCTACTAGTATAGCAGTATTTGAGATACTTTATTTATACACTGGTGTAAATTGATTAAAAAAATATATTTATGTGAGTTAAAAAGTGGCATCATTAATGATTATAAACCTATGTAAAAAAAATAAAGACTGTGATGACCTATTTGGTATTTGTTTTTTTTTATTACAGTGTAAATAAATGGATCAGGGGATTTCTGGAACTCTTGTCCACAAATCCCCTTAGCTTATAATAAGGGTAGTTACGGCTACTGCCTCTATTTCTCGACGATAGCTCCGTATACTCCAGTCATCCCGTGACCACGGCTGTTGCAACACAGTCGAAACGTCGAGAAAACATTAAAAAAGATAAATTTATTAATATAGTACTCACGTACGCAGCTGCAACGGGAACCATGCAGGCCGGCGGCTTAGAGGCTCGAGCGGGGCGGAAACTGGAGCGGGGCGGAAAGCGTTTAAAAAGCGCTTCACAACGCGTGCGCTTACAGCGATTAAAGCGCCCATAGCGATGACGCAGATGCCACCGAAGACTGCCCATAATAACTAGAAGAAACAGTAAAAACTATAAGAATTGTTATTGTTACCTTTGTATAAAATAAAAACAAAAGGTAACTTACAGATTGGCAAAAAAAAAATTAAAAAAAAAAAACAAACACGCTCACGACTGTCTTCCCCATGGTGGACATCCTCAGATACATACTAAGTGAGTAGATATGTCAGGATATCAAGTAGGGGGTAGGCAGACGACTAAACATTACATTTGGTACATGCACAAGTTAGCATTCCACGTGACAGGTTGCAAGCTCATCGCCGCTTATTGGAACACTAACTGTTGGTACATGTCTTCGAATTTTTGGTTCTAGGGCATGCCGGTTTCCTCACCGTTCACCGTTTTTAAGCCAGGTGCTTAATGCGCACATATTTTTTTCGAGTGGAAAAATCCATAGGTGCACGACTGGGTTCAAACCCACGACCTCCGGATCAGAAGTCGAGGAATCGCCAACACGGCTATTTTAAAGAACTAAAACTACTATTTATAATAAAAAAGAGGCATGTGATATGACGTGCCTCTGACTACCCTCTACTTGGTATCCTCGCAGATCTCTGAGGATGTCAATCAAGGGGATTATAACAGTCGTGAGTTAATTAACTTGTAAATGTATTTTCTTAATCATCCATGCTTTTGTTAATCACCCCTATTTTTTAAGCTAATTCGGGGATGAGTCACTGTAAGAGCCAAGTTAATAATATTTTTAAGTAGGTAATATAAGAGTGTCATTGTTTCTTCTTCTAAATATATAAAAATATAATAAAAAGTTAATAAACATTTGTTCATACAACTATGTAAAAGTATATACAAAAAATACAGATGAAACAGACCGTTGCAAACGATCTCTCGATCTTTTAATCGAAAAAGTAAGCGTGTTTTTTTTTCTATATGAATTCTCTATCTAGTTTATGGTAGCGATTAAGAGTCGGCGCTATACATAGTAAATATGGACTTCTTATAAAAATACCTTTTACGAATAAAGTTAGATAGAGGGTAATTTTCTGTTATTTTTATTTATTGTATAAAATACATCAAAAAAGTTTGCGATTATTTTGAAAAGTTGCAATAATTAACTTTTCTTTTTAATCGCTTTTAGATGAGAACTAATTGAAATTAATTTTATGCAATAAAAACAATAGAAATAAAATGGTTATGGCTAAATATAGCATTTCTTAACAATAAAACAATTCGTTTTGATATTAAAACTTATTAATATTTCAAAATATCAAAAATATGTTAAGTTTTCAAAATGTTCGCAAGCTTTTTTGATGTGTTCTTATAGGTTATCTTTGGTAATTTTAATTTATCCGCCTGATAGTGATCTGGATCAGTTGAGCTATCTACAGATCGTTTGCACTGTCTTTAGATAGCTAGATGTTTTATCTGTATTTTTTGTATATACCTACTGTTGTATGAATAAATGTATTATATCTTTAGTAATTGTTAAAGAAATATACGCGGTACGATGTGTTTGGTTGATTATATTCGCTATAATTTATGTAGGTAGGTAGGTACTTACATAAGTCCCAAGTGGCGTTCTTGATGCTTCAACAGGGTCTGAAAAAATGAACGAGGTCAGGGATGGTTTTTATTTTATCACCCAACTGACACACCAGGCACAGATCCATGGGGGTGGTCAAGGAGATCATCTTACACACAAAAATATTCGGTTAATACGTATTAATTGTAATTTTGAAGTCTGAGTGACCTTTTGTTCGAGGCTTTATCCGCGCTTGGGTTGGTCGGATGTTTGTATTTTTGTTGCTAAATATCTGTATAATGACTGAACCGGTTCGAATGAAATTAGAACAGGCTACTTTTATTAATAAAAATAATAAAACTCCATGGTTTTTGTTGTATATACAAATTATACATTAAAAAAATACCCTGACCCGAGACATATATTTGCAGATCAAACAAACATTTGTCCCGCAGCGGGAATCGAACCGGCAACCTTCTGCGCCACAGAGGTCGTCAAAACAATAGGCCCATTAATACACCCTTAAAGACCAACAGGTTTTAATTGTGGTAAAACGACGTGGACAAAGCCGTGGGCAGAAGCTAGTTTACAATATTGGTACACATACCATAAGCAGTAGCATTGCCCGCTGGCCCCATACAACCCCTATCATCAATTAGGTTCACTCTTGCTAGTAACCGCACGTCCAGCACGATATGCCGCGGTTCGGTCTGCTCGCCGCCCCGCTCCCCGCCCCGCTCCCCGCCCCGCTCGACGCTCCGCTCGGTAACAGGCAGCAGCAGCCAGCGAGGGCGGTCACCGTCAGCGATTAAGCCGTCGGCGTCGACAAATCGGGTGATGGTGTTAGCGAACCATGGTGCGGGGTGAGCGTCTGTCACCATTTGTTTGCCGATGCTGAGGAAGAAACACGTATACTTAGTTGAGCCTTCTTCGATGTGTCCCGTTCTGTCGGAAAGCTATAAAATTGGGTCATTATCGTTAGGGACTGCGAAGAAAATGGACTGCGGGGTCCAAGAGACACTTTCAAAATTAATAATATTTTCATTCCCAGAAGGGACTGTCCACGCCCACTAATTGTTATTTTTTTACAAACTTGCACAATTCTACCTTGTCTACCGAGGAAAACTTCCCTCACTAATGGGAATTTCCTTCATGGTGGGATAAAAAAAAACATATTTAGGTATAATACAAAATTCGGTTGATCTGAGCATCTAGACCTTCAGCAGTTTAGTGTCTCTATTAATTTAAAATAAATAGATAAAAAAACACCCAACAGACACATACATACTCCTGACACTACACTAGGATTTTCTATGTTATTGATATCAGGAACTACGGGTATCTTGGTACCACAACACCCAGACCCGGAACAAATGCAGAACATGCAATCATTTTTCCCGCAGCGGGAATAGAACCCGCTCTTCTTACGTCTCAGCCGGCTACTCGCCCGCTGCACTAACGCGATTGTCTCTAGTGTAGAATATTAAATTTGGTGATAATCAAACTCAGCTAGTCTGGGAACGATACATCTCCTTCACACAAAGGATCACTGTTTAAAACTTTTCAGTAGAAGTTTAATCTAACGGTTATATATTATTTAATACAGCTATTACACCCTAGAAATGTATTTAAATGTAATTCCATGGTGATAAAAACATACACGCTCACGACTGTCTTCCCCATGGTGGAGATCCTCAGATACATACTCAGTGAGTAGATCTTTGAGGATACCAAGTACGGGGTAGTCAGAGGCATGTCCAAACATTACATTTGGTACATGCCCGCGTTTTTCAAGTAGTAAGCATTCCACGTGACAGGCTGCCTTCGAATTTTTGGTTTAGGGCATGCCGGTTTCCTCACGATGTTTTCCTTCATCGTTTTGAGCACGTGTTAATGCGCACATAATTTTTTCGAGTGGAAAAATCGATAGGTGCACGACCGGGTTCGGACCCACGACCTCCGGATCAGAAGTCGGGGTATCGCCCACTAGGCCAACACGGGGATAAGCAAAAAAAAAATAAAGATAAGTAAAGCAAATATATAATTGACTCAGCCGTGACTTTGTGTAAACCATTATATAAGATACTAGCTTCTGTTCGCGGCTTCGCCCGCGTGGTACCCGGATAAAAAGGTTCCTATGTGTTATTCTGATGTATAAGCTATATTACTGTAAAGTTTCAACAAAATTCGTTCAGTAGTTTTTGCGTGAAAGAGTAACAAACATCCATCGTCACAAACTTTCGCGTTTATAAAAGTAGTAAGATTAGATACTTAATAGATCGACCGAAATATAATTTAGTTTTTCATTTTCAGTACCAAAAAGTTAAATTAAGATTGTCAGAAATGTGGTTTTTAGTAGACTTTAACCTTGACCGAGTGGTAGCCGAAGCTAGGCCGAAGAATTCATGATCGTCAGAAAGCTAGATGGGTTGACAACATCATATCAACCGCAGGGTCCACTTGGACGAGATCTTCGTCCAGGTGTACCTTGCGCAGGACAGAGAAGGCTGCTAGAAGAGCAGTGGTAAGTATTATACCCAACAGTAATTGATTCCGGGCTAAGATGATGACGAATAAGCTTCAAGGAACTCGACCATTCACGAATCAAAAGGAAAACCTTTCGTTGGAATAATAGTAGACAGCAAAGAACCAAAACTGAAGAGTTATGTTGTGATATGTTGACATGTCGAGAGTTGAAGAGCGTTCACCAATAGACCATCTGGTGAACGCTCTTATATGTAGTGCTATATGTGAGTAGGAGAGTTTTGTTTAGAAATTCCATAATGGTGCTATAGCAGAAATCAGAAACCAGAATCTTTATTTGCATGAATATAGTGATTTATGAGTCAGCTAATTTTTTTCCATATGGTGTGCAGTATATGGATGGTAGAATATATATGCATAATTATAGCTTAGTAAGAGCATAGATATTATAAATATTTTCGATTTCTACCGTTGAATTGAGGGCATTGGTGATTCACGGCCGAACATCTCGATAGTAGTCTTACGTCGCTAAAGACTGCGGCTGTCAGGATGTGTTCAGGTCAGGATTCTCTTGTGCATTGCACGATACAGATGAATCTGCTCAACTCAACCAACATCCTCAGCATTGCCCTAGCATGCCACGATAAAAGAACGTACTGTTGCATCTGTATGTTAATCTGTTAGACGTTCTTACAAGAACTGCCAATTAGTCTTGTGAGTGAACTTTTGACTTTTGTGGCGAACCGTATTTTTCTGGAGCAAATCTCTTCACTTTGGTCTTAACAGAGGTATGTGGTGTCCATTTTCTTTCTTAGAAACAGTAGAATTTAATCTTCTCACAATCAATAAACATTCACACATCCAATTCACAAAAGAGTTCCCGTTTCACGACCGTCGAGCGTGTCTCGATCACGATTGATGGCGCTTATGAGGAAGGACCTCTTAACGGTCAACAAAACGTCAGAAGGAGAATAGTTAACTACCTACGTGGTACAGTCATAATAATATCCTAAAATTCACTAAAGGCGTACCAGAAAATATATTTTATAATATTGTAAAACACCACAAACTATAATAAGGAGTAATCCTTACCTCACAGCGTACCGATGTTTCCTCAACCCTGGAGGCAGTCTCTGTGGTTGCTGCGGTGGTGAAGTCTTCCAGCTGATGTTGACGAAAATCTCGCCCTGGATGGAGATAGTATTAGCTGATACTGAAGGCACGGGCAGACGAGGGGCATGAGCACAAGAACACACTCCAACTACGCATTCTGGAAAGAAGAAACTGCTTGGTGACTTGGCTTTCAAGATAACGCAAATGCGTCAAGAAAAAATAGCAACATCCACGTGACATCTTATCATGATATTGTCCCATACTATTCAATCTTTCCGCAGGCGTTTATTCCAACAGAAATTGTTTGTTATCTCAGAGGAATGGGGATTTAGACTAATACCACTTTCTGTTGGCGTTAACTCCCGCGGAAAGATTGAATTGTATAGAATGACATTAGCTTGGAAATGTCACGTGATTGCTGCCAAGATTTACCTTGTCAAATTAGCGTTAGCGTGAAAGAAAAAGTAAGAGTGAGGTATTTGTCGAGACCCCGGTTTCGATATAATATCGTGTCAGTCGACTTTCAGTCAAAATGTCATAATTGTCAATCACAATTAAGATTTTTTTCTTGTATGTGGCTATTCAACTTTGTGGAATGTATTATTACATTTGAATTAAATGGTAGAAACGATTGTCAATTGACGACATCGATAGCGGGTGAGTAGCCAACGCAAGAGGTACGAGAGATAAGAGGGTTCGATTCCCGCTGCGTCACAAATGATTGCATGTTCTGCAGATATTTGTTCCGAGTCTGGGTGTTGTACTAGACGGTACTTGTGGTTCCTGATACCCACGACACAGGGAATGCTAATTCGGGTCAGGTCTATTTATGTCTTTTGGGTGTTTATCTGTTTTTGAGAAGGAACCAATTTTGATGTTTACCAGATTGAGACTTTTATTTGACTCGAATTGGGATTCTGGTTTTTGCTGGTTATCTGATTACGTGTGTTTACATTCTAGTGAGTAATTTTTCTCATGTTAATGAGAAGATAATTTATATGTATATAGACCAAAATTATATTGATCCAGGTCAGAAGTACACTAAATCGCCGAGCTTGTATGTAGGATTTGAAGAGGATGAATGAAGCGAAAGAAGTATGGATCCAGGATCGTGGCAAGTGGAAATCCTTGGTCTCTGCCTACCCCTCCGGGAAACAGGCGTGATGTAAGTATGTTTGAATCTAGATCAAAATTCAACAATAAATCCTAGCTAATTTAAGACAGTGTAATCTGTGTTTATTGGCGTAGTGGAATCTCCACTTGTTGTAGGTATCTAAAATGATGTTAATACATCACGAATAACTAGATTTTAGTTTGAATTATTGGATTATACTATTTTTGTATTTCGGCCTTGCGCCAGCAATATCAATATTTACATACCTACCCTAGTTACCTAATAAGCTGATCGTTATTTATAGGTAGTGTTAGGTCAGTTAGGTTTTAGGTATATAATAATGATGGTCGTCGAAAAGATCTAGCTTAAAAGTGACTGATCGTATAATTTCGTGAAATATTCTGATATATAATTATATAGATCGGCCCCTGACTACACCCTTGGTCTCCATATAGATTTGTGAACTGAATATGGATTTATATTATGGAGGATGTCTATTATGGTAAGTTGTGAGCGTGTTTATTTTATGTATATGACAACGTTAAGAGAGGAAGTCAGACAATGGAGATGGCTCAAGACTTGTTATGGTGTCATTAAAAAACGAAAAACAAACACACTTACGACTGTCTTCCCCATGGTGGAAATCCTTAGATACATACTCGTGTGAGTAGATCTTTGAGGATACCAAGTAGGGGGTAGTCAGAGGCACGTCCAAACATTACATTTACACCACCTGTACATACCCGCGTTTTGCAAATTAGCATTCCACGTGACAGTTTGAGCCCTAACTGTTGGCACATGCCTTCGATTTTTTGGATCTAGGGCATGCCGATTTTCTCAATATAGCTTAAACATCAGAATAACACATAGGCTACTTTTATCCGGGTACCACGCGGGGGAAGCCGTGGGCAGAAGCTAGTATGTAATAATGTTGGTTACCGTCTAGCTCGACGAGCAAGTTGGCCGACGTGTGTCCGTCCCACGGGTGGGCGATCAGGCGCACGCTGTATGCACACCCCGGGTGAACTGCGCACGTGTCCGCCACTGGATTGGGATTTGCGGGCACTTCCCACCACCAAGCATCCTGAGTATCAGAATCTTATTATATTTTGATTTAAATTTACAGTGGGTCTCAGAATGGATGAATGAAACTAGGCTGCAAAGTATAGTTTAAGAGGACCTATTTTTTTAATTTATAGGCATATCTGGTTGCTTTTAATGAGTATGGCTAATTTCAATAGCTTAATTATGGATTTTGTACTTTTTTGTAATTTTCTACCAGTGTCTGTTTCATGCTAGTAATCACACTTTGGGGATATATGTATAATGTGAATAAGATCATTTAATAATGGAAGATTCTGCCAGTTTTTTGGCCTTACAAGATAATTTCACAAAATATTACTTCCAGTTTCAAGACTAGGTAATAATAGTTTTGTTTATTATGTAGGTATATTTTTAAATTTTATGTTATTCATAGATTATAAACTAAATATTGAATATAATTAATTATATGAAAGAAGGTAAATAAAGGATAATTAATGGATTATGGTTATTTCAATTATTAAAAACCTATTAATTTTGACTTTGACATAACTTACACCTGGAATGCTATATTCATAGCACATTGGCATTCTGCAGTCTATAGTATCCGTCACACTGCGAACTTCTATCGAGTAGTCTCTGGCTGGGGGACCTGCAAAAAGTTTACATTTGTTGTATGCAAATATATTTTGTTTACTGCCTGATTAACCGGGCCGGGCCATTAAACCAAGGTTTTTATTGAGACCTTATTGTTATTGCAAAGTAACTAAGGTCTAAGTGTTTTTGTGGTCAAATTATTGGCTTCGCTTTCAATTATTCTGAACAAACTTTTCTAAGGTTTAAAGGCTCGGTCAATTTGAAGTGGTGGTGACCTATGCGGATGACGTATTGGCTAGTTTATCAATTCAAAAAACCGGCCAAGTGCGTGTCGGGCCACACGCAGTGTAGGGTTCCGTAGTTGCCCGTCACAATATGATGGTAAGTACCTGTTTTATACAACTGAGAACTTCATCTAAGTAATTTCTAAGTAACTTCATCATTGGAATATGTACGAAATTGTCCTTTGTACTTCTCCAAGTACATTTTATAAGTTGGTCGAGTAATCTCGTTAACTCATAGAACCTAAGTAAGCTATGATAGTTTTCCTTTAAACTTCATGATATAAATATTATTCTCGTGATTTTGTTCGGATATCTGAAAACAACCGTTTAGCTGGTAGGGGTGAACACTTGACTTTAACAAAAATTATCACTTAAAGCTTAATATTTCGAAAATGGTTCAATTAACCGAAAAATTACTTTCACAAACCCGTAATATTTTTGAACGGCCTATCTAACGACACCACTATCATGGAATAGATGAGAAAAAAAACAGGTAGGAGAGGTACACGTTTAGGTTACTAAAATTGTTTTTATCAAGACATTTATTTTACCACTTTGTTGATAGAACATAATTTGATTATTTTGCCGAATTTTCCGACCCGCTAAATATCTCAACAACCTCAAAAACCGAAGTAAGGTTTCATTTAATTAACAAACAAACCCATTTCATAGATCTATCGTCTGAGAGTTTGTTGAATTTTTGCCTACAAGGGTTAAGGGTTTTGTACCTACAGCCTTCAAGAATAAATCAAATGTATTTAAAAAATGGATCGCTTCAGGTTTATTCTACACAGTTTTAGGTAAGTAATATCTAAGGCGCAAAACTTATTAGGTACCATAGGTCTTAAACTATGAATTTGCCATTTTGTATGGGAAAACAATAGTCAAATATTGTATAATAATAATGATAATAATAATGCTGGACATTTTTCACACAGCATCATCTAGCCCCCAAACTAAGCAGAGCTTTTATTATGTGAACTGATATACTACTAATATACTTTTTTTTGTAAATACATATATATTTTACATAGAAAACACCCACACCCGAGACAAACATTTCCAAATCATACAAACATTTGTCTGGTAGCGGAAATCGAGCCCACAACCTTCTGCGTCTCTTGAAGACCTCTTCAAAAGTCAAGTCGTCGTTATTGATACTAAAATCAAAAGCCGAAGCCGCTCGGCGGTAGTTTGAGATGGAGATTCAATTAGTCACAAGAACGTTGTTCTCCAAATTAACCAGTCCACGAGGTTAATTTGTAAGATCAAAATTACCAGAAGATTAAGATAAAGATAATTTATTTGCTTAAACATGTGTAAATATGATGATATTATCATCTAAATAGTGACACAACATGCTTTACAGATATCTGTGTGCAAACCGAGAGACTGGCATGCATGACGTAAACATTTAAAATAATTAAAAAATCAATCACAATCAAAGTTAATTAATGACATACACAATAAAAATTATATACTATTACAAAGTCAAACAATAAAATTAAGCTATGAAGTTAGGTTAGGTCAGGTCAGGTCGTGAGATTAAAATTAACCTAATTAAAATTTGTCCATCAAGAATTCGTCAATATTGTAGTAGCAGTTAATATGTTTTTAAATTTACTTTTAAATTCATTTGAGTTAAGTTTCTTGTAGCTTTTTGGTATTTTATTATAAATAATAGGTGCCATGCAAACAACACTTTTTCGCAACAATGCAGTTTTGGATGGAAATAAACAAAGTCTATCTTCACGTCTGTTTCGTGCTACACATTCAGAAATAAGTGGAAACAGATCGGGATTATTTCTAACAAATAATGCTACTTCGATTATGTATAAGGACGGAAGTGTAAGAATTTTGTGCTTTAAAAATAATGGTCTACAGCTATCAGTCACGTGTATTTTAAACATAGCTCGTAGACAACGCTTTTGTATTTTAAAAACAATTTCTTTGTTTGTAGAATTGCCCCAGAAAATGATTCCATATCTTAGTACCGATTCTGCAAGGCCGTAATATGCTGTGATCAATGTGTCTATATTGACAGTCGAGGATAGTTTACATAAATATATTTAAGAACAAAAGCGGTTGAACCAATATAGCACTATTCGTCCGTTGGTAGTGGTACGCGCCATTTTAAGACGTTATGGTTCACATAACGTCGATTGTTGTAAATGTAATTAAATTGGAAGAACTTCAAACAAAACCCAAAATAAAACTAAGATTTAACCAACCAATGTTTTTGAAAATAGAATATCCTTACACTTTGGTGGACCAACACTTATAAAATCGAAAACAAGTAATTAAAACTTTAATCAAAGATACATAATACTGCTTGGATTTACTTTCAGTCATGCACAACAACTATGCACATTTACAATGATACCAACATGTTTAAAAAAACATTTGCTTCTACCGCGATTAGTTTGTATTTTTCTATAGAATAATAGGTGCATGAAACGGAACGTGAAATGTTCTACCAAGTACGATCTGCACAAAACTGCCAAGCAAAAGTTGCTCACCTAAAGATTTCTGCCAAGTGACGTTGAACTTCAGCTCGTGGTATGAGTCCTTCAACGCTAAAGGGTACACGGACAGGCCCCGTGGCAGACCTGCGTGTTGTACCGGGTAGCGGGGACCTGATGGAACAGGCCCTGTGTCCTGTAATAACACACTCAGTTACAGCTACCAAGTTAACACATGCAAACAAACACGACTCACGACATTAATCTACAACGTGGACATTCTCAGATGCATACACAGTGAGATCTTTGAGGATACCAAATAGGGCCTAGGTACGTTTAAACTTTTTAATAATCACAATGATAAATTTGTTTATTTTTACTATATAAGTTATATAACTATAATAACAAGTAGGTACTAATTTATTGAATTAAGAAAACTATTCAAAACGACACTTAAAAAGAGATGCAGGTTAGTACTAGGTACTTAACTTGTTATACGTTTTTCATCACCTTCTTGGCAAATAAGTTTATTAGCTCCCTACTGATTTTCTGTGTTGTGGGTAGCTAAATAAGGTTTTGAATGTCTAGGTACCTAAGTAGATACAAAGTCTAATTTAAGGGAACTAAAACTTAACAGTCTCTGAATACATTTGGCACATGTGCACGTTTTGCAAATGGTTAATATTCCACGTGACAGGTTGCAAGCCCATCGACTGACGGATGGCATTTCCCAATTGTTTGGGTACTATTTTTCCTAGATATGTAGATAGATAATTTATTCGCTTTTTTTTGCATACACCAGAATCAAAAATATACTATAGGTTTAGGTAGGTATATATAATCTTAATAAACTAGGTTGTCGTGATACAATGGGCGGCCTTATGAAACGTAAAACGTAAATCGCTGACGAAAACTCTATTTATAATGATTCAGTCAATGTTTTGGCTATGCTTGATTCAAACGTAAAACGTAAAACGTAACAGTATGTTTATCTTATGAAACGTAAAACGTAACAGTATGTTTATTAAGGAAACTAAGGTAATTTTCTTCTAATTTTCCGCCTTACTGTAGTGAGTTTCCTGTGTATTCATAAGATTAGAAACCATTTAGATCGCTGACGAAAACTCTATTTATAATGATTCAGTCAATGTTTTGGCTATGCTTGATTGATGCTGAATGTTCTTATAATAAAGGTATACAGGATTTTCAATGTTGAAACCACCTGCATGCAGTCATGTGTGTTTTGACTATGCGTGTTTTAACTAGCTTCTGCCCTCGGCTTCGCCCGCGTGTTATGTTGATAAACCACCAAGTTTTGAGCAAATCTAACCAAATAATAAAAAAATCCATAGAAACTTTACTGCCCTATTTAACCCCTTAGGGGTTGATTTTCGAAAATTAGATTAGCCTATGTGTTATTCCAGAACCTCAACTATCTACATTCCAAATTTCATCAAAACCGGTTAAGTAGCTATGGAGATACGCGGTGACAAACATTCACACACACAGACTTTTGCATTTACTATATAAGTAGGATAGTAGGAAGTAGGATTTCAGCCAGCATTGAATACAATGGAATGGAATGAGATTCGTCCCAATAGAAAATGGCGCCTAGCAGACGTATCAAAGTTTCCCCCCCACCCTTCGTAAATTTTACTATAAACAAGTAATTTCACAAAAATATTTAAAACCCCTACGTGTTTTAAATAGTCTTTGAATACCTAACCAATTTAACCTAATTTCTCTTTTCTGCTCCATCATCAGACCCTGATCACCTATCTATAACCTATTCAATGAGACCATTCCAAAGAGCCCAAACGCGTTACCTCTGATGTAAATTGGTGACGTTGAACATGTGTTTCGTAAACGATAAAACCCGGCTCGCATATCTTGCATAAGCTTTAGCTTTAGCTAAACTGACCTGGTGTATAAAAGTTATTTATTGAATAGAACTGTGTGTTTGCTAGTGAATGAATAACCTCGCCCATTAGTTCAATAACTGACACCTCACTAGAATTCCCTGTATCGTGAGTATCAGGAACTACGAGTACCGTGGTAGTACCACAACATCCAGACCCAGAATCGGATCCATACCTCTTAAGTCACCGAGGTCGGCAAGTTGATTTTATAGATCATAGTTTCGTTATTTTTTGTCCCGATTTTAAGGCATATCATTTTGCTGATGGTCTCTTTATTTCACCGTTTGTAACCACTAATCCTCTATATTTGATAAATCCCTTGGTGCACGATGGGATTCTAACCCACTAAGATCGAGGATAAGAATAAGAAGAATATAAGAATAAGAATATATTTATTTGACACACACACACACAACATTACAAGACATAATACATGGAACAAATAATCTAGAAGCCTAGGTACTACTATATAAATAAAAAAAAGTAAAGTATAAAATAATTTGAAGATTACAGATACAGAGACAGTGACACAAAGATATACAGTGTATGGGCTAGACAATTAGAAGTGAGAACCTAGATCCTACCTAGATAACTAGCTCTGCAACCTAAAACACTTCATTGCTCTATGGGCTGAGACATTCCATCCGGTCAAACTGACGCGGTGGCGGTGGCGGTGGCGGTGGCGGTAGCGGTGGTGATCGATAGGAAATGGTTGTCGAGTGGTTGACAAAGTATACGTGAATTTATTGATCGCCACCGACCGGGCCCTTAAAGAAACAGATAGAAATTAGTAACCTGATCTCACTTCAAAGCTCTTTATCCTTTTTATTTTATTCGCGACTCGTCATTTGTTTTGTTAAGCTGAGTCGGACGCCATTTTGTAGCATTTTACATTGTAGATTCTAATTTCTAAGTAGATTATAATGGTGTTGGTTAATTTAAGTGATTAGACTAAGTTTACTTCGTTATTAAAATGCTCAAATAAAGACTTCTTTCTTTCTTTCTTTCAATAATGAGGTTCTTCAACTTCAACTTCAACTTTTTGTTAATGGCATATGTGGTTAGGGTTGCCACAATTTTGCCAATGTCAGGTCAACAAGATTTAAAAAAATAAGGCGATGGAGAGGAGTTTACCGAAATTTGTCCGGTATAAAATAGAACGAAAAGTTTTTTTATGAGGTTCTATTTTTGTTTGCACTGACATCTGTCAAAGTCACTCAATTAGTAGGAGCACTTTGCTGGACTGGGAACTAGGGGGAAAGGTTTCCATAGTTGCCAGCTCAAACAAAAACTAGCAAAAGTTTGCTAGGGAACCAATAATCAACCTATATAAAAATAGCAAACCCATTTATTAATCATAATACCTAAGTCTGGAGTATTGTCGTAATGTCATGAGGAGAGATCAGGTTACAAAAAGGGTAGGCCGGCAGATAATTATTTCAAAAGAAAAAAGGTATACCTTCGACATAATACTGTTCTAAAATGTAACAAAACTAATGGAATTATGTGTTATAATCAAATTTTAGGTCAAAATGATCAGATGCGGCGACGAGCGAAGTAAATAGCATTACTCGGATAGGTTAGGTTATTAGTTTTTTTTTTATGTTTCTGTTGAAATAATTATCTGCCGAACATATGTATGTCGAAGTTTGTCTTTCGAAGGTGTGTGTTGTCGAAGTATGTTCAGTCGAAACAATGACTTGTCGAACTATGTTTTTTCGAACAGCGACGTGTCGAAATAACGAACTGTTGAAATTCAGTGGGAGTCTCAGATCTTGGGCCACCTCCATCCTCCGTGACTTTCCGCAACCTTTAATATGTTATCGATCCATCAGGTCGAGGTTAGGTGGTCAGGTCGAGTTATTATGGCCTAATTAGAGACATCCTGCCTGCTTAGCGTGAATACCCAAGACAACGGTTTTGTCTACCGCCGAGAAGACAAAAAATATTTTGTCCCTCTCTTTTGTTTGACAGAATAGGCGACAGAAATAGTTTTTGTCTTCTCTTTCGTAGACAAAACGTTGTCTTGGGTGCTCATGCTAAACGGGCTGGTGAGAGGTATGAAGAATGTGTTAAGGATGAATGAAGCTAGAGGTAATGCAAGTTTGTAGCAAAGTGTTGTCCATTAATATACAGCATATTATTATATTATAAATAAAAAATGCTGGTCATTTTTCACACAGCATCATGTAGTCCCAAACTAATCATAATACAGAGCTTTTATTATGGGAACAAAATGACTGGTTTTTTTTATAGCTTAAGTAACTAACACGATTTTTAAAATCAATTACACTAGTTACTATTAAAGACATCAATTATAAATGTATAACTAATAAATTAAAATTATTGTAAAAACATTTTATAAAAATAAATTAATACAGAATAAATAATAATTAACAAAACAAAATAAAACACACAAACATCCTTTCATTAATCACTCTCGCAAAACCTCAAGCATACCAACATTAAACTATTCCATTCATCTGCGAAGATATCGCAGTCTGGGTTCTGGTCAAGGAGTCTGTTGAGTCCAGCGAGGGTGCGAGGCAGTGGGGAGTTGGCCCGAGCGACGGTTCTACTGGAGGGCACAGAAAAAAGTCTGTGGCCTCTGTTGCGAATGTAATTGTTAGGAAGGTAGAGTCGAAATAAAAGGTTGTGCAGATCAGGAACGTCGATCATACCACTGATATACTCTTATTAATTATAAACTTTATTTTTTGTAAATAAATACATTTATATGTAACCCAGACCCGAGACAAATATTTGTAGATCATACAAACATTTGTCGAGGATCGAACCCGCAACCTTCTGCGTCTCAGGGGGGTTCCGCCCACTGTGCCATAGAGGTCTTCAATCGCCGCTTATTTGATTAGATTGATTTAATATATTTGCCGTAAACGTTTTTTTTTGTTTACCTGATCGAACACCGGCCTTAGGGGTGTGTATTGGGACGAGATAGATGCCCTAGAACCAATAATTCAAAGGCATGTGCCGACTTGCTTGTATCTTGTCACGTGGAATACTAACTACTCGCAAAACGCGGGCATGTACCATAAAATAATGTTTGGACGTGTCTATAACTACCTACCTTCCACCGGGTATCTCGCCGGGGATCTACGTATGTATCTAAGTATTTCAATGGAGAATAGTCAAGAGAATGTTTTGTTTATTTATAAACCGACTTCAAAAAAGAGGAGGTTCTGTATTCGTCTGTATGCTTTTTGTGTGTATGTTATCTTCGTCAAGTTTTTACCACTTGTTACCAAGTTACCAAGTTTTCCAAATAAAAAAATAATCATATACTTCAAGGGTAGTCGCATACATTTTATGAAAAAAAAAACCACCCATAAAGGTATAAAAAATGGGGGATGTAATTTCAAATTTGGACCTTTCAATTTCCTGTTAATTGAAGTAGATTTTTATTTTTTCCTGATAAAAAAATTACTTGTTAAACTTACATGATAAGGGCTATGTAAAACATACGGCCTTGGCATCTGCCTGGGGGGCAACTCGTTTCCCTGAATCCCGGGACGCAGCTCCGGAAACGAATGTGTCAGACACCCAGACAACATAACAGTCGTGAAAAAGGTTAGGCACTCGTAAATTCCATTCATATTGAAGGCACTGCACTATTTTTGAACGTAACACATTAGAGGTTCACTACTGATTTTTGCACTGCACTATTTTTGAACGAAACTTTAGCGGTTTATTACCTACATCTTTTAACCAGCTTTACGGAAGATTAATTATTTATCTTATCTAACATTTTTCTGTTTTGTTTTGATTGACATAAAAACACCTTATAGTTTTGCACTGCACATTGTTTACACGAATCCAAACCAACATCAAATTAGTTTGAACGACGCCTATTCTCACAATCGACACAAGACTATAATATAAAATGAAAAAAAACGAAAGAAAATCATTTATATAGCACTACATAAAAAAACAGAAATTTTATAAGTTAGGATGGTTATGAAAAAAAAATAGGTAGTAATATCGAAATAGGTTAGTTTTTCATATCAATGAAAAATATTCGCAGTTTCACCGAAAAATTATATTCACACTACTTTAAAATACCGAGATGGAAAAAGGTATGTAATAGGGACACTCAAACAATAAATGCTCGGGTTTAGTTTTAAAAATAAGTCAACTGTCTTCTCCAAAAACCAAAACGCTATATTTCATACCAATTCAAGGTAGATACAAAGTCGGTAAATAGAATTGTTTTCCGATTGCGATACGATTATCAATAAAACGAGCTCCGATTGTAAGAATCGCGCCCGATAGATAGAATTATTGGCGATACATTTTTTCAAACAGTATCTTCTAGCCCCAAAGTAAGCAAAGCTTGTGTTATGGGAACTACATGACTGATATACTAATATATACATATATATATTTTGAAAATTCATACATTATGATACGTAGAAAACACACAGACCCGAGACAAATATATGCAGATCATACAACCATTATTCCCGCGGCAGAAATCGGACCCGCAACCTTCTGCGTCTCAAGCAGGCCTTCGCCCACTACGCCACAGATGTCGTCAAAACAATTTAAACTAGGTAGTTTTATTTAACTTTACATAAATCATTCGGCGATAAATAATGTAAGGCTTGACTTGCATTCAAGTTCAGTTTTTTTTAAATAATATTTGTATTTTTTTATTTTTTAACTGTCCTACATAATTTATAGTTTTTTATGTCGCGCTAAATAAATGTTTTTATTTTTAATTTGCGTTCATTCAGTCATAGTAATCCATGTAATATCTGTTTTACAAGTAAGTAAATAAAGCACGTTTGCATTCGTCTAAAAGTTCGTGTACAAGTGCCGCCGTAAATTTTCGGCATTGAAAATTTACGGCGGCACTTGTACCACTATCACACAATCGCGGAGTCTTCAGTCAGTCTCGAAACTTGGTTATTTCCAATACGCTCGCGAATCACAAGGCGAACGACGAGCGTGCCGTCCACACGTATTTAGACCTCTGTGACCTCTGTCTGAGACGCAGAAGTTTGCAAGTTCGATTCCCGCCGCGGGACAAATCATTGTATGATCTGCAAATGTTTGTCTCGCGTCTGGGTGTTTTCTATGTATAGTATGTATGTATTTACAAAAAAAGTATATAAGTAGTATATCAGTTATGCATCTAGTTCCATAATACAAGCTCTGCTTTGTTTGGGGCTTAATGATGCTGCGTGAAAAATGTCCTTTATTTAGTAGCATTCAAAAATCATCATTCACCTCGGCATTCGCGTCGCATGTATATCCTAGTATTAGATATAGTCGTGTTGGCCTAGTGGTTAAACCCCGACTTCTGATCCGGAGGTCGTGGGTTCGAATCCGGTGGTGTACCAATGGATTTTTCCACTCGAAAAATTTATGTGCGCATTAACACGTGCTCATAACGGTGAAGGAAAACATCGTGAGGAAACCGGCATGCCTTAGAACCAAAAAATTCGAAGGCATGTGCCAACAGTTAGTGTTCCAATAAGCGGCGATGGGCTTGCAACCTGTCACGTGGAATGCTTACTACTCGCAAAAACGCGGGCATGTACCAAATGTTATGTTACTTGGTATCCTTAAAGATCTAATCACTGAGTATGTATCTGAGGATGTCCACCATGGGGAAGACAGTCGTGAGCGTGTTTTTTTTTGTTTTTGCTGTACGGGCTATTTTTCGCAACATGATCCTTCACTAGTTAATATTTATCAATATTCGGTCCGACTGTCGATAATAAGCGTTCCACACATCAGACACGCTGACGTACAATCACTGATAGTCGATTAGATAAGCTCTGTTTGCGTGAATTGGCGTAAATTGCAATTATTTCGGGAAAACTTGATTGAAAAGGAGTATTAAACTTTTCAATCAGGTCTACTTGTTTTTGTTGAAAATTATTTTAATAAATCAGCTTTTATGAAGTTAGTAATTACTTAAGTTCTAATTAGAACCGAAAGCGTTTAAGAATCGATGTTTAAAAAAAGACTCCTTGCGTTGCGAGTAAAAATGGATTATAGATAGATAGTTAGATAAATTCTTCATTTCACACCAAAACAAAGTACAACAACACAAGAATTCCGAAACATACATAGGACGGTCTAATTGCTAAAAGCGATCTCTTCCAGACAACCTTTCATTTATAATACTCACATATGGCATTGTGACGATTTCCGTAACCGTATCTTCTGATGGAGACTCTAAAGTTGCTTTTTTATCATCCTGTAGAGCAGTTGATGTTAGTAATCCTTTTGTTTCTAGACTTGTGGTTGCAATTCTAGATGGCGCTGTGCCTGTCGTCAACCCGAGCAACCCGGGTATAATTTTAATCACAATTTTCCCGGGTAATAGTGACGATATGATCTCTGTTCTTGCGTCCAAACACGACACAGATAGTAAGCATAACGCGATCGGCCATTTCATTTTGATTTTCACATAGTTGCACTACACATTACGGTCTCTCACTTGACGGTTTTTCACATTTTCTTTATGTTAACATTTAAGGAACTGTTTCCTACACTTCACTGTGTTACAACTTCAAGAAACGCTAAATTAATTTTCAAAAAAAAGTATTTAAGTAGTATATCAGTCATGTTGTTTCCATAATACAAGCTATGTTTACTGAGTTTGAAAAAATTAAAAGATGTTGATGTTTGAAAAAATGACCAGCATTATTCATTTTTATTTATTTCGGAGGGTATGAAAAATTCGTACCCTCCGGATTTAAGTAATATTTATTTATTTCAAATAACAACCAATTATTACAGGGCAATAATAACACATCCCTGATGCAATAGTGTTGTCAATAATTAATGTACGAAAACTAATCATATACTGAACTGGATTCATAAAATATACAGATTAGCTTTTAGGAATACATTTAGCGTGCAGTGAAATAACCCAATATTCTCTTATTAAGTATATTCATACTTAGTTATGTTATTAATGTAGTGGAATGTAACGCGCTCAAACAATTCAAAATCTCACTTTTTTATTCAAAACTTTGAATAAAACAATATTATAGAGAGTTTCAGTCTCTTTTGCCAATCAACGCAGAATTTACCCGGATTTTTTGCCGGTTCAAGCTTTGATGTATCTCAGATTATTACTGTCATAATTGTGCTGATAAGATATAAATATTTGCGGAACTTATGAATCAAGCGGAAATCAAGATCCTGTCGTCATTTCCTGCTCAAATAGTGCATTATTGGTCTAACTACAATTTATTGTACGTCCGTCTGCTGCCTGTCAAGACACTTTTTCTCAATACGCATGGAGGTAGCAAGTTGAAATGTATATCAAATAGGTCGACGGTCCCGTGGAGCTCTATAAAAATCAATCTTTTAAGTCAACGCAAATAATGGCCGTATTTTTTTGAATACGAATTCATACATTTATGCGACATAACAAAACGGGTGCTTCCAGTTGACTTCGAAACATGAAGTTTGCCAAGAATCAAGGTCTCACGACACAAGTACCTAAAGGACAAGGCAGGAAATCGTTATTTGTAATTTGATCATATCAAACAATATTTATTTGCGATTACAAACTTACACGAGCAGTTGGAAAATTTACCGTGATGTATGTCGATGTATGGGCTAACATTTTTTCAACTACAAAGTTAAGTTTGTCTTTCGATCCATCTTTTCGTTAGAGCAATGTTCATAGTTTATGAAATTGAGTAATGTTAATTATTTTGGTGAACATACAAGCTTGTACGGTGCATGAGTCAGACTCGCACTTGTCCGGTTTATTTGAAGCGGTTCATGTTATCAGCTTATTCCAAAGTGGACATGACATTTCTAATACTTCTTAAATTGTTGTATTTCATAAATGTTTTCAAGTTTTACAATTTTATATTTCTTTTACTATCCCGGCGGAGGGTATTGTACGCCATTACACAATTCTAACCACCAAACAATGAATATTATTAGGAGGATCTTAGTAAAATGATAAAAAAATAATTTACATTTCATAAAAAAAAAAACTGTTTTTCACTTTGTACTTTTGACTGACAGATTATTAAAATTCAGTCACTTCACCATTAATTATCCAGAAGACGCGTATTCTACGAGTTTGGGTGGGCGGGGAGATAGGGCGGGCAGCCCGAACGGCAGTCGAGGATGTACTGGCGTTAGATACTGAGGCCCGGAAAACACCTACCATAAGTACGCTTTAGTGGTTCTCGATCGACTTTATGACTTTTAACAAACAAAGTCACTTTTCTACTTTTACGATTAACGTCTTTCACGCTCTATTTTTATAGGAACGCAATGTTCGTCTTCACTTAACTTAAACAAAGATTTAGGTGAGTCTTACGGACCCTTTTTCATTTATATCAATCACTAACACACGAACCCTTTTCGAACACATAAACACACACATTCATAAACTTATACTCTCTTTTAAACGTTGTAAAAGGATCATTAAAAAGAATAACCAGCCTTGTTTTCTTGCCTTTCTTTCCTGGCTTGGTCGTGGAGGAACAGGCGGTAGATAAAACCGACGTTTTGAAAGTGATCCTTATGATTTTAATGAATAAATGAATTTTGAATTTGACTTTGACTTCTCTCATTATTACGGAAATATGTAATGCCATGGCCATCATGTTTGTTAGTACCTAAACCGCCAAAAAATTATTGTAAAACAATGAAAAAATTAATTAAAATACTTTATTGTAAACTATAAGAAATATAAATGCGAATTGACACTTCAGTGAACAAAATTAACGAAGACAAGCTTATTGCCTAGATGCGATCTCTTTCCGACAACCTTTGGATGGAAGAGGATTTTATGAGATTGTAGGAATGGCCGGGGGTGTAAATACTAATATTTTTTAAATCAGTGAGTTTCTGAGTTGGTATCCTGCTGATTCCAGTATATCCAACTCCTCACCATGTTATTGTAATATCATTGAAATCACAGGATACTAAATTTGGAATATACACCACTCACATCACTCCAACAACTAGGAAAGAGCTAATGATCTTCAAACAGCAGAACAGACTTTCTTGAATAAAGCTAAGAACAATCGATCAAGTCACCTTCTAAACAAAAAACTAAATCAAAATCGGTTCATCCATTTAGGAGCTACGAGCCTATAGACACACACATATACTTACACAGATACACACGTAAAACTTATAACACAAAATTTGATGACCACTACGAATTTACATATACTTATAAAAATACAAATACTTACCTATTTCATCATCAATTACCTTGTACAAGTTCACTCAAGGACAAACCTTTCTGTATTTTTTCAAGCCTTCTACGCAGATAACTCGAACCTGACTCGATCGATTTACCGTGGTTATTTACGACCCTCAATGTATACACAATAAAAATAATTTATCGCTCATTCTGTTTCGTTATAGGAGATGTCAAAACAAGATTAGCGGTAATTTTCAGTGAAAATCTCGATTCGCTTTTGCGTTGTACGTTTTCATGAGCGGTAAATTATAAGTAAGTACATAATTTTCAGTGAAAATCTTGGTTCACTTTTGCTTTGTCCTACGTATTCCAATGTCTAAACACATCAAACTACATCCATACTACATAATCAAGAGCCGTAATCGGATACTCCACAGATCAAAATTTAAAATTTTAATTTTAATCGCCGAGCTTGTATGAAGAATTTGATGAGGATGGACGAAGCGAAAGAAGTATGCCAGGATCGTAGCAAGTGGAAATCCTTGGTCTCTGCCTACCCCTCCGGGAAACAGGCGTGACTATATGTATGTATGTATGTAAATTAGTCATTTTGGTCCCCTAATATCGCGGAAAACCCCCTAACCGCTCGCTTGCTTTTGCGCCAAACCAAAACGACTCAAATACATGCGCGCAAAACTTGACACATCGATAAGTTGTCCCTGTTTTAATAACGCGCGCAACTCGATGCCACTTAGTGATAAAATACAATTTATGACCGACTTAAATGGAGCATTTTAAAACCAATAACTGTTTTTAAAAGGGAAAACATAGATTTTTTTATTTAATAAAATACTTTAATCTATAATTGACCTAATTAATCATAAATATAAATGAAGTAGTAAGAAAAATATCCCAGAAACATTTTTTCAAAATTGGTAAATAGTTCTTGTTCGGCGCATTACGCCGCAAAACGGTGCTCGTTATTGGAACTAGATTAACACTATATCATGAGAGTGTAGACTAAAAATAATAACATGCACAGAAAGACTAGTTCAATAGCTATAATATCATGTATAAGGTTTTACCATTTCTTTGAAATTCGTATCACTATTGTATGAAAAAGGAAATGTGACTACATTTAATTGAAAAAAACATGCTATTTTCAAAAGCAGAATTCAGACACTTAGACTTAACTTTTTGACTAAAAGTTAAAACAATAGAATAAAAATATATATAAAGTATTTAAAAATAGGAAACAATTTGTTGTAATGTTATTTTTCTATGTACATTAAAACAAAATAGAATTTTATTTTGCGCGTACTTTGAGTTTGAACCAGTCAAAAGATGCAAGATGGCCGCCGATAAGGCTTGCTTTACACTATTTTGATAATAATAAATCCAGATCTATTTCTTATAAAATATACCTAGGTAATCGGATTTTTAAATATGTACATTAAACCTAATTAGTAGTTAATAAAGTAGTAAGATGAAAAGTTTAATTTAAAATATTTTGTAGATTGAGTGTTAAAAATAACTATTTACCTAATCGATTACCTAGTTTCCTTAGCATTTTATATACAAGGTGACAAAAAAAAACAGCATATTTCTTTTAATTTATTTTATTTTAATAAAGTCAGTTTTAACAAAATATATGAATATACCAATAATTATTAGATTGGGGAAAAAATATCATCTACCAAACAAAAATATAGTTAGTTTCACCTATAGACAAAACGATTTCCTAGTTCGTTTAAAAAATCCCCAAAAAAAAAATAGTTTACCGTAGTAATTATTGGTTGTACTTGCTGAAAAAGCGATCTAGTAGTTACTTTTTAATTTGAAACTAAGAAGTATAAAAACCAAAAGTGTAATATAGCCTTATCCACCCAAAAACGCGAATTGCTCTTGGGTTACCAACGAAACGGAAACGATTCTTGAATTAGACCTGCGTCTGAATCCAACTGTTTTGTCCTAATCTCAACATTTATCTGCAAATTTATGTTTAAAACCAATAACTAATAGATAAAACTAAATTATTTTATTAAAATGAAAATTGAATACTTACGGGATATTTAAAAAAACGAATCACTTTCACTGCTCACAGAAACAGACAGACGGCGTGTACTGATCAAAACAACGAATGTTTTGACATTATTTTGTTCCAAGTGGTTGCTACATTGACTTGCTTGACGTTCCCAACATTATAAACATGTAATAAAACAAGTGAAAAACCACCTAGGTATGGTAGAAATAGAGTAAAAAATATAAAATGTATAAAATGCCTTTGGGTTCCATAGGACCCAAGAGCAACTTAACGAAAAAAATATTGGGTCCTACAGCACCCAGGAGCAATTTGGCGTCAAAAATCTTGGGTTCTGTAGCACCCAGAAGCAAGCGAGCGGCTAATAAAATACCGGGATACCGTACATTTATCGGCTTAAAAAACCGGGATGGCACTCTTGGGGATGACATGTCCAACAGTGGGCATCAGCTTCTGTTGATGATGAAAACGGAATACCGTTGTCCGCCGAACTTCGACCCCATCGGAGAACAACAGGAAGTTGTTTTAGATGTCAGAGATCGCAAACCTCAACCTTTTTTTTCTACAACTAAAGTGGCAGACTAGAATACGGCCTACCTGTTGGTAAGCGATTATCGTAACGCTTGCAACACCAGAGACAACACTCGCGCGTTGCCCTGGGAGGTAAGGGGACTCAAACTTGAGTTTATTAATATTTCAACTTTGTACCTAACTACCTACCTAGACATTCAATGCCTTATACCTTTGGAAGAGACTAGCCACCCACAACACAGGGAATCCTAGTGTATATATAGGGTCTTTCATTAAGCATATCCTATCTTTAAATTTAAATAAAACAAAGTGTGTGTGAGATATTATCGAATTTTTTTATTTATTTGAAAGATGTAGTGATGCCATTATGTGTGGAATATGACATCATTCAAATGTCCGCCACGGCTTCTCTGGGTGGTGCGCATGCGAGATATCCAATTTTCCATGACTTTTGCGCATAAATTAGGCTGAATTTGACCTATGGCATAGGTTATGTTGGCTTTGAGGGCCGCTGTGGTTTGTGGTTTATTCGCATAGACCTGCGACCTAAGAAAACCCCACAAGAAAAAGTCTAGCGGGGTTAAGTCACACGATCTCGGTGGCCAGTTCACATCAGCTCCATGTGAGATGACCATGCCCTCAAATGTCTGATGCAGAATATTCAATGTGGCATGAGCTGTGTGGCACGTAGCGCCGTCTTGTTGAAACCACATGTCGTTGGTGTTCAGATGAACCAGTTCAAAAAAAATTTTTTTTTTTTTTCGTAAAATGGGCGAAGCGCGCGTTGCGTTGCCCGAACAGAACACTCATTTTGATAAAACAATTTTATCATTTGCACGTGTTGTTGAATGCTATAGCTATCCATGATGATTTGGCAAAACAGAATGAATAAATGACAACCAATTTGACAGATGTAGCTTCAACAAGATGGCCGCTACCAACTGCCAAAGTTCGGACGTGCCTATTGGAAGACCCGTTACTATAGTATACACGACTTATGTACCAAGTAGATGATGCCTACTAACCTGCTACTACTTAGTAAGTGTTTACCTTTTTTGATTGTTTACGTTAACCTAGTAAATAAGTTATCGGATGTAGAATTATTTCTAATTCAAATAAACGGATTAAAATTATTAAACGATAAATACTGTGATAGCATTTTGAGTATTGGACCCCTGGTATTTTGTGGCCAGCCAAATGGCGTCAGATGACCTAAACTCACATTACAGGAACAACGATGATCCCGGTTGTTGGTCACAAGGTTCTGATTTCAGTCAAATATCACGCATTTGTTGAGATGATCTAATCAATGTTGCTTACGGTACGTATAGTTTGGTGGTCATCTGAAATACTTGGCCCGGTGGGAAATGAAACTTGAAAAGGAACTTTAGGGAGATAAAAATGATATTTCGGTACAAAAGAAAAACAATATTTATTAAGTTAATAAATTTATTCATCTCACAGAAATAATAATGCACAGCACTTTCAACGGACATCACAAGTAGAAAACTAATTTTGGGGTCCAAGTTAAGGGTAAATTCGTACGCTACGAATAGTCTAAACTACCCTACCTTATATCAGTCATTCACACATTATAAGTACTAAATTATAACTATCCTACGTTCTTAAGACTGCATGATGAGTTTTTGAAAAAATATTAGAATTTAAATTTGGAAAGCAATTTAATTCACGGTTTGAAAATATTTTAAACTAAAGCAATTAGTAAACGTTTTAGTAAAATAATAGTATGAATTTCATAAATAAACCAAGAATATTATGAAGAAATATGAATACTCTAATCAGAGATTTTACGTTACGGTATTTAAGATTAATTACATTATCATCATCAGCCGATTGAGCTTAACAATAGACTTGATTCATAGACAAGTATTTCATGTAATTTTATATTGTAAACGTATTCACAAACAGATATGCAGCCCTAAATTCTCTAGTTACAAATACAATATTAAACTTATTAAAATTTAAATGTGTCCCAAAATTTCAGATTTTGTGGTACTCGAACCTGCATCTTGGCCTTTAATCGGCAATTAATTAATTCGAATGAATTTTGGACTTTGCGCCGAAATATTTCCGTATGATACAGAAAACGATGAGAGAGCATTTATCTATTAGCTGAATAGTGTTCAATAATTTCGGACCCAACGTCACTCGATTCATGGCGTAATTGGCCAACGCATTGCTGTCTGTTTGGCGAAGATACGGGTTCTAGTTCCACTGAATCTGAATATCTGAATATTAACCACACATTTAAATTTTATTTTAAATAAATTAATGCACATTATTTAGTGTCATTTCACTTTTAAATTAACAAACATTAATGTTATTTTCGTATGGTATAATTCGTTTCATGTTATTTAATTTAAAATAATGAAATTCTTATTATTGTTAGTCAATAAAGAACATAATTAATTCATTAATCAGGAACAAAAAGATTACGGTTAGTTAATAAAAAATAAACCATAATTTTTACAGTAAACTAATTATAATTTCGAAATTCATCATTCTTTATTTACGTATAAACAGGATTTTGGGATTTTGATACAATTACATATAATTTAAAAATTACGTACGTATTTTGTTCAAGACTGTTACCCCGAGGGGTAGGCGTCAAAGCGGATTTTCACTTATTGTATTCTGTTTACATCTTTGAAACTTCATAATTAAAAAAAAAAACATTTTTTCTAAACTTGATTCACATAATTAACTTAAACGTTAATTATAATTATTATTGCCTTAGGTCCCTAACTTATATTAAGGAGAACACTTTGATTGATAATGCCTAATTCCTAAGGTTATTACGTATTTAATATACAAGCAACTAATATAAATTATAACTGAACTAGTAAAAGAAATCGATTCCAAGCTATCTCTCTTGAATTCTAACAAAAACAGCGTTAAGGTGAAGAAGTCACAAAGTAGAGGGAACAGAAAATTAACACAAACTCAATGGGCATAGTCTTAACCCCACACAAGGTTTCCATGTCGTGAAAATAAATAAAAAAAAACATTTTGTCTTAAAAATAAAATACAGCATGTACCTAAAACCCTGTCTGATCCAGAAAGACAATACTCGTCACCACTTTGACACAAGCGACAATAGAAGAAGCTGGTTAAGTCATCAAGAAAAATATATAAATGACATATCGATTCGGAATCGGACGAGGTTTTTGTTACATACTGTATACAATTGAATGGCACAGAAACTTAATAACATAACAACATAGATACATAAACATTGTTTTTTACAAAATGTTAGTGTTAAATTCGTTAAAAGGCAAGACCTAATGAGTAATTACTTGTATAAAAACTTGAAATACACAACTTAAAGTTAGATTTGTGGCCACGAACTTTGCGAGTAGCAGAACTTAACGAATAGATAAATAAATAAATAAACACTCAAAATTCACATAGTCCTGCCCCCCACACTAGGATAACCTGAATCGTACCTATCTGAATACCCACGGGGATCGAACCCACATCTCTTGCGTCTCAGACGGCCACGCCACCGAGGTCGTGAAAAGATCCTACTAATATTATAAACGCGAAAGTTTGTGAGGATGGATGTTTGTTACTCTTTCAAAATGTATGCTTCGCTATCGTGTCCGTTTATCGCAAAGCTCGTGGACATACAAAATGTAGTTCATTTAATGCTAGGAATAAATTAATAGAACAGAAATAAATTTTCTTAAACAGTTCAACAATTTGATATGTGTCTGTGTTATTCGAGTGGGACTTTTGTGGAACAAAAGAACAGAATAAACATATAAAATATCAGATAAAATATCAAGGTGATGAATTAAATAAATAAAATAAATTAAAAAAACAAAAACTCGTTGTTTTAAAAATGTTACCAATGTTTTTTCGTCGATTTGAATCTGCATTTGCAAGCATTGAAATTATATTGGTTTTGGTATAATTTTAGAATATTATTATGACTACTATAGTACTTTATTTTGCAGCTGACGTTTCGTTGACCGTTCAGAGGTCCGTCCTCATGAGTACCGTCCGCGACCACGAATGTGAGACGGGAATTGATAACAGGAGGATAGTACCAAAGTATGTCGTATAGTCGTTATAATATCATAAAACTAAATATGCCTTGTTAGATATAACAATTCTCACTTTGTATAGAATATAAATGTCAGATTGAATATTACGATGCTACAAAGAAATTGTACCTTTTCGTAAACTTAAAGTCGGTTTTTAGTGTCACTGGTGAAAACTGAAATAAACCTAATTTAGTTTCTATGGTACCTACTTTATTAATAACATTGTGTAAGCATCATATCCTCTCAATAGTATGAAGTCAGTCAATAATACTTTTATAATTTTGAATACTTTAAAGTTCGAATAGAAGAAACGAAAATATTCCTTAAAAAAAACTGTTCGTACAAAAGGTCTACTTATCGACTAATCCTTCAGTCTGATGTATTTTACCTACGTCTATCTTTCACTAACATAAACAGCTAGAAATGAGAGTGAAAGAGATAGAAAATGATTATCTCTTCTGATGTTATTTGTGTAAACGGACTGCTTACATTGACTATAGAATAAATGCTCGATTGCACTATACTTCTTTACTTGGATGTGACTGTCATTTTCAAACAACTTGAAAAAGGAAGTACTCAATTTTTTTTTATATACTTCACGCCATATCTTCGACAATTGTGAATGGTAGGGTAGGTTATATTATGTAGGTAGATTTAATGAATAAAGTCAACGGTGGTTCCATATTAATTTTACGAAAAAATCCCACCTCTAAAGGTGTAAATATTGGACTATCAAATCTTCCCGTTATTTGAAGTCTGTTTTTAATTTTTCTTATAAATCCGCCACAAAGGCATACCTAATAAAGGGTGCAGTGCAAACGAGCTTAACAGTCACAAATGCAAAATCCGTTTTAACAGGCACTGATATGCTTTTAAAACCTTATCTAAATTGTTTTACCTTTGTCAACGGGGACTTAAGTTAGATTTGTGTGATATTGTCTCAGTTTTGGTCCGCTCAGGTTGGATTTTCTGAGGGGAGTAATTGGCAAGTATCAATTAGAGCCGCTTTCGGATGAGTTCAAGCTCTGCGACTTCATTTGTGCGTACGCGGCCTGTATGCTTTCACATACGAACTTGTATTGACTCTGTAACAAATGGAAAATTACACTATTTATACATAGATAGATAGATAGAAAACTCTTTATTGCACAACTAAAAAGTACGGTACATAGGCGAACTTAATGCTAGATAGCATTCTCTTCCAGAAAACCTTTGATGGTACGGAAAAGTCTTGAGGTAGTGCAATGTATGCGTTCTGATAGGAAGAGTTATGTCAGCTTTAATAATAAGGGACCTTTAAACATAGTTTATAATCATAGAATTAAAAAAAAAACTTCCTAGGAGTATGTCCCCATGGTGGACCTCCTCAGATACATACTCAGTGAATACATATTTTAGGATACCAAGAAGGGGGTAGTCAGAGGCACGTCCCAACATTACATTTGGTACGTGCCCGCGTTTTGCAAGTTAGCATTCCACGTGACAGGTTGCAAGCTCATCGCCGCTTATTGGAACACTAACTGTTGGTACATGCCTTCGAATTTTTGGTTCTAGGGCATGCCGATTTATCGCATCGGAAAAAAATAATCTTTGGTGCACGACCGGGTTCGAACCCACGACCTCCGGATCAGAAGTCGGGGTATCGCCCACTAGGCCAACACTGCTCTATTAAACTAGAATTAAACAAATTATCATTGACAAAAATAAAACTAGTTTATGCTGTTGCCCTCACCGTGTTCTGTATGCACATGGGTCTCTGCCGGCGCATGGCTCGCACCAGCTCGAGCGGGTAGAGCGGCTGCCGGCGCGCCACCAGCTCCAGCGCCGTCTCCGCCAGGATCAGCACGCCGGTGCGCCCCACGCCCGCCGAGCAGTGCACCACCATCGGGGGCGACAGGACACTCTCCTGCGCCAGCTCGCCCTCCTCCTCCTCCTCCACCACGGTCGGTATCACTGACAAACAAAACATATTCAGGGAGGGGTACCAAATGCACACTCAAATTGACAAAAATAACAGATAGCCAACAGTGTTCTTCGCATAACAGTACTAGAAGCAGAGTACAATGTAAATATCAGATGTTCTCGTGATTTGATTCCAAAATATAGGCCTGTATTAGGTAATGTATTAACAAAAAAATATATGACTTGTATATCAGTCATATAGTTCCCATACATCGAGCAGATAACCCCTAGCGGCGTCAAATTGAACCTTTTAGGACATGTTAGCAAACGCGGGCAATCCGGCAGTTTCGGTCTGTCTTTTGTCTGTATTATTTTGTTATGATAAATAAAGACCCTTTAAACAAAAGATAGCTTATAGTAAGCAAAGTTATACTACATCCCTATTATTATTGCGTCATGTTGGTTCGGCCAATCAGAGCACAGTAGGCGTGGCGCGACTCGCACGTCAGTTGACAGAATTATTTCCTAGCGAAATAACAAACATTGCGACTCTCGGGGCTATCCTCTAGATGTTCCCATAACACAAGCTCTGCTTACTTTGAGGCTAGATGATGCTGTGTGAAAATGTCCCAGCATTATTTATTTATCTATTGTCTCTAGACTTGATTTTTGTGTCTGAATCCTCGCAGCTCTAAGATAGATAGATAGATAGTTTTTTCAACACATACAAATACAGCAAGACAAGTACAAATGACAAGAAGGACATACAATTAAAAATCACAGTACAATACAATACTGTGATTTTTAGATATATATTATCTGGTTTGGTTTTTGTGGGAGACGCTGTGACCCTGCCATACAGGCTATAAAGTCCTAGTGTGGGGAACAGAGCATAACCTATGGTACTGTTTTATTAGAATTAGACTATTTATTACTTACCTACGTAGAGATAACAAAATATGTACCTACAACATCTGTTTGAGATAGCAATAAACATTTCATTTCAATAAGTGGGTTCAATAAGCTAACCAGTACTAACGAGGGCAGTCTAAGCTGCAGTGGTAAATATGAGTTGAATAGGTCCTATCTTAGCGTATTGCTGCTCTAAGGTCAAAGGTCAATAGTATGTACTTACAATCTCGTCGATTCCTCAGCCGCGCGCAGAGTTGCGTGAAGTTGATGAATTCTGCGGTGTCCTCGGGCACTCCGTGGTCCGGCCAGGCGGTATATTGCAACTGGGTCACATTACGACAGGCCCCTGTAGACTCCTGAAAAGTTATAAATCGTTTTTTGTAAATACATACATATTATAAATAGAAAACACCCAGACCCGAGACAAATAATTGAAGATCATACATACAAACATTTGTCTCCGATTGGATTCGAACCAGCAACCGTCTGCGCCTTAGGCGGGCCTTCGCCCACTACGCCACAGAGGTCGTATTTACACAGTTTATTACATTTCTGCTCACCTTCATCACCATTTCCCTCTGTACATAATGTCCAAAGTTCTGCTCGCTATTCGTGGTCACAGTCAGTGAATTGGTCGCTTTCAGCGGCGCTGCGCCGATTTTCGGCCAATACTGGTGGCACTTGGCTCTGCCCGTCTCTGTCAGTACAGTCAGCATCACAACTAGTGTACTTTCGCATTCCCACACCATCTGCCAGAAATCACCCACCGTTGTTGATAACGGACCTGTGAACGTATAATGTTATTTTTCAATAAAACTACAAACCTATAAAAGAAAAAAATAATAAATTATTAAACTCACAACAGGCACTAAAATAGTCCTGATCCTGTACTAGGATTCAGGTATCAGGTGCCAGTTTGATTCCAAATTAACAAAGCATATGTATTTATGCATATATTGTATTTGTACATATGTATTTATATATTATTACAATCTCATTAAATCCTCTCCATCCAATGGTTGCCTGGAAGAGATCGCTATTTTGCGATAAGACAACCCATTTTACTTTTGGTACTTTTTAGTTTTGTTAAGTTATATCTATTTTACTTATGGTGTACATTAAAGTATTTTCATTAATTCATTCGACATTAATAAAAAAAATCTTGTTGGACATTTTCACACAGCCTAGCCCCAAACTAAGCAGTAACACTGTTATAAAACTTAAATTCTATCAATTTCAATTCTACTATAATTATTTTAAACGCACGAACAAACCTTGTGTAGCTATATAGCTTAGAATAATATCCGAGTTAGGTATCTCCATGTTGATGTATGAAGCGTTAATATAGTCTCCGTTAGGCCCATTCTTTAAAGTGACGATCGTTGAGTCATCTGCCAAAAATAAAATAAATAATAAATAAATAATGCCGGACATTTATCACAAAGCATCATCTAGCCCCAATCTACTTGTATTATGGGAACTAAATGACTGTCAAACTACTTAAAAAAGTTTTTGCAGGTCATACAAACATTTAACCCGCGGTAGGATTGAACCCGCAACCTTCTGTGTCTCAGACGGGCCTTCGCCCACTGCGCCACAGAGATTGTCAAAATGAAAAATATATTATTCAGCGATACCACCCATTGTACTTTTAGTTTTGTAAAGCTATTTAGCGATAAATAAATAATGCTGAACATTTTTCACACAGAAAAATCTAGCGCCAAAGTAAGCAGAGCATGTGTTATGGGAAGTACATGATTGATATACTAAAAATACATACATATTATACATAGAAAACACAATCCCAGTCCCGAGACAAATGTTTGCAGAACATACAAACATTTGTTTGCGCCACAGAGGTCGTCAAATATATTGAAGTTAGATTGAAAATAACTTATCAGTACATTGTTTATTATTTATCTTTTGTAATTTTAATTTATAATTCACAATGTCCTAATTGTTTGTAAACCCTCTGGTAGATTTACAGTACAAAACACAGAAAACAAAAATGCACACAAAATGCACTATGGGCGGTCTTATCACTGAAAGCTTCTTCCATACAACCTTAGGATGCAGAGAACTATTTAAAATAATGACGGTGTTATTGCCTTACTGAAAGTGTGGAGAATAAACATAAAATACAAATTAAACATCTATATATATTCTATGATAATTCTTTTAATATACAAGCTATCCGCCTATGGAATGCTCTACCCTTCAATATCAGAACTGCCAAATCCCGCCCTATCTTCAAAAAGCTATTGCACAGTCACTATTTGTCCTTATCTCAAAGCTGATGAGTTGCTATCATATAGCTTATTTAAAGTTATAGATTATAAATGTATGTATATGTATTCTTCTATGTATGTATTTCTGTTTAATAATTCGTCATTATGTATGTTTGAATTGTCTATACACCACCGTCCTTTATCGTTTACATCAATTCCTGTCCATCCAAAGGTTGTCTGAAAGAGAACGCTATAAGCGATAAAGACTGCCCATTGTACCTACTCCCGCGATTAGCTTTTTAACACCGCAAATTACTTGCGGTGTTATTTGTAAGCAACATATAATGTGATGTACAATAAAGAGTTATCTATCTATCTATATTTCGTTTCATTTCATTTCATTCCATTTCATTCCATTCCATTCCATTATTTTCCATTCCATTCCATTCCACTCTATTTCATTAAATTCCATTCAATTTCATTTACAGTAAACTTACACGGGGCGATGTCCCTGTATCGATTCTTGTTAATATTCTTCGGTAGTTTCGAGATAGCGGTCGTTTCCTCCGGTATCCTTCTCTGCAAGGTGTCGTATTGGGTCAGAGCCGCGCCGCTCGCAAGCCCGTCGCCCAGCAACAGCATTGATTGCTCTAGCGCGTCTCCCTCTAACTTGGAAGGAGTGAGAGGGACGAAGCACACAGCCGGCTCTTCGGAGACACCGTCTTGATTGTGCGTCTCGTATATAGCTGGAAGGAAAATGGTAATATTGAAAACTTTATAGAGTAAGGTGTTTCATTTTCACATGAACTGTGAAGGTGCCCCCTAGTCTTGAACCTGTAAAATCTATGTAAGATCCATCTTTTAAGTGTGGTTAAGAGTGTTTATGGGATGGGGCCCAGAATTTATAATAAGTTACCACTCGATGTATTGAGCACTGAAGGTATGTTCTGTTCATTATTCTATTTATATTTATTACTATTCTAAATCTTATAATTAATTAAAGCAAAACTTAGGATATGATAGTAAATTACATACCATTAGGTTTAACAACCAAGGACAGAACACCCTTTGTGCTTCTTATGAGCTGCACGATTTTATCGTGCGTCATCTCTTCTACGTCATTTCCGTTGATCGATAACACCTGCAACAAAGGTATGAGATGCATATGGATCAATCATAATAAAATCCATATTAGCATTACACATTACAGATCGGGTTTCTCAAGTGAAATTACGAAAACAGAACTCTTCACGTCGACAGCTGCATGAGGGTGAAGTTACCTGGTCGTCTTGCTGCAGCTGGTCGCGGGTCCGCGTCCGTCGACAGCTGCATGAGGGTGAGGTTACCTGGTCGCCTTGCTGCAGCTGGTCGCGGGTCCGCTTCCGTCGACAGCTGCATGAGGTTGAGGTTACCTGGTCGCCTTGCTGCAGCTGGTCGCGGGTGCGCCTCCGCGTCCGTCGACAGCTGCATGAGGGTGAGGTTACCTGGTCGCCTTGCTGCAGCTGGTCGCGCATGCGCCTCCGCGTCCGTCGACAGCTGCATGAGGGTGAGGTTACCTGGTCGCCTTGCTGTAGCTGGTCGCGCATGCGCCTCCGCGTCCGTCGACAGCTGCATGATTGTGAGGTTACCTGGTCGCCTTGCTGCAGCTGGTCGCGGGTCCGCGCCGCGACGCGCGACACGAGCACCGGTGCGCCTCCTCCACCGCGAACGTTGAATCCGAACACGCCCTCCGCGTCCGCCGACAGCTGCACGCACACCGACTCCTCGTGCGTCTCCGATGCTGATTCCGATTCGTCCACGTACGTTAGCGGGATGCGTAGAACCCGCTCCAGGAGGTCGGCGTTGCTGTAATCAAAGGTATACAGTTATAGTCCGCTTTAAATGACCTCGATATGTGCAGATCACGTGAATTTTACAAGTAAAACTTTTTTCAGTAAAAAAAAACAGACTCAAATAACGGGAAGTTAATAAAAAGTACAACATGAAATTTCATGCACCATTTTATCATTAGGGAATCCCTAATGATAATAGACCCCTATTTAAAAAAATATATTTGGGACGACTCCCAAATATTATTATGATACCCTACACATTCGAATTGAGAACCTCCTCCTTGTTGTAAAGAAAGTTCGAAAGTCCTTTCGTTGAAAGCAGTTTTCAATGTTTCGCAATCAGTAGAAACCAATAACTCGCGCTAGTATGCCTCGCTTTTCGCTTTCGCTGCGATATGGTATCAAAGATATTTTACAATACACACAATTAATTGAATAAGGCTTCGCCCACGTGGTAGGTACTCGAAAAAAAAAGTATCTTTAAGTGTTCTTTATAACAATCTTATTACTCAGTCAAACAGGGTACTGACTTGAGGTCTGGCTGCGAATGGGCATCGGTCCATGCATGGCGTGGCGCGGGCTCCGTCTGTGACGTCACGCGAGACCCGCGACATATCGCGGCGCCGTTTGAATTGGGCGACGTGGTACCAGCCGACTGGGACCTGTGCCGGGAGCTGCTTCGCCTGGAAATACGGGGTCAGTGTTAAATAAAAGGCGAAAGCCATACGCAAAAACACATTCGACATAGATAGCGTACACAAATTTTTATTATAGTTAATAGTATCTAGAGTCAAAATAATATATTCAAATAAAATTTAGAACTTAGTATCGAAGAAATACTGTCACGGAAGAGCGAGATCTCCTACCAAAGGTATCTACATACTTAAAAGGGGATCTCAAACTCACATATGTATACTTTAGATTAAGTTACTGAAATAAACATTTGTATTTGTAATGTTTGTATTGAAAGCAATGTTGGCAAAAAAAAAATCTAGCTTTGTTTCTGTCCAAGATAGTCGGATGGCAAATGCCGTCCAACGCTCGCTGATGGCTTGCGTCTCCGTTCTTAGTACCGCCGGATGAGCTATACCGGCCAACGCCCCTAAACCGACCAGAAAAACCTTATCTACGCTGTATAACGACTAAAACTACTTACCTAACAAAGCTCCTATTGATCGTCCTAGATCGCGCCGCATCGCTGATGGCCTGCGTCTCCGTCCGCAGTACAGCCGGGTGAGCTATACCGGCCAACGCCCCTAAACCGACCAGAAAAACCTTATCTACGCTGTATAACGACTAAAACTACTTACCTAACAAAGCTCCTATTGATCGTCCTAGATCGCGCCGCATCGCTGATGGCCTGCGTCTCCGTCCGCAGTACAGCCGGGTGAGCTATACCGGCCAACGCTTCTAAACCGACCAGAAAAACCTTACGCTGTATAACGACTAAAACTACTTACCTAACAAAGCTCCTATTGATCGTCCTAGATCGCGCCGCATCGCTGATGGCCTGCGTCTCCGTCCGCAGTACAGCCGGGTGAGCTATACCGGCCAACGCCCCTAAACCGACCAGAAAAACCTTATCTACGCTGTATAACGACTAAAACTACTTACCTAACAAAGCTCCTATTGATCGTCCTAGATCGCGCCGCATCGCTGATGGCCTGCGTCTCCGTCCGCAGTACAGCCGGGTGAGCTATACCGGCCAACGCTTCTAAACCGACCAGAAAAACCTTACGCTGTATAACGACTAAAACTACTTACCTAACAAAGCTCCTATTGATCGTCCTAGATCGCGCCGCATCGCTGATGGCCTGCGTCTCCGTCCGCAGTACAGCCGGGTGAGCTATACCGGCCAACGCCCCTAAACCGACCAGAAAAACCTTATCTACGCTGTATAACGACTAAAACTACTTACCTAACAAAGCTCCTATTGATCGTCCTAGATCGCGCCGCATCGCTGATGGCCTGCGTCTCCGTCCGCAGTACAGCCGGGTGAGCTATACCGGCCAACGCTTCTAAACCGACCAGAAAAACCTTACGCTGTATAACGACTAAAACTACTTACCTAACAAAGCTCCTATTGATCGTCCTAGATCGCGCCGCATCGCTGATGGCCTGCGTCTCCGTCCGCAGTACAGCCGGGTGAGCTATACCGGCCAACGCTCCTAAAGCGGCCAGCAGCGGGCGACGCCTCGGCCCGCGTAACCTGAAGAAGCCGTGACGTTCGACGCTACACCGCCAGAGGGCCTTGGCGGCGCGGGACGTACGCATGTTGAAGCCGAGAACCGTGTCGTAGCTTTCCGACTGCAAGAACAATGATTGTGGTTCAATATTAATACACGAATTCTCGAGCACATTTATTATTATGTGCTAGAGAATTCGTAATGTAATGTAATGCTGGACATTTTTCACACAGCATCATCTAGCCCCAAACTAAGAGCTTGTATTATGGGAACTATACATGACTGATATACTATGCCTTATTGTTTAACCCAGACTGGGGGAGTCAACTAAACTTAATAAGCATGATGACTGATTTTGAAAAACCGATCCATAATATTCGGCCGCGCAACATGCGCGGCCGAATATAATGGATCGGTTTTTCATTTCAAAAAAAAAAAAATTGCTGGAACAATAAGGTTTTAAGTAGGTAGGTATATGTGAATGAGCAGGTAGGTTAATTTGCCTGCCTATTTATTCACATTATCGTAGATTTAGTTTTTTCCATATTCAATCACATAAATAGTAAGGAATGTGGATTTGTAGATTTACCAGAGCGGCATAATCGCATCTTGATTAAGCTCTTTAATCAAGAAAAAAAAAAAAAGTTTTTTTTTAATTATTGCACGTTTAATTTTAGTTCGAAATTTTGCGCCAAATCTCTAGGCGGTGTCATGGCGTCTGCTTGTCGTATCAAGCGGACGCCATGACACCGCTTTTCGTCACGTCTATGTAAATTTTGACACTGACTGTAAACATTGGGTTGGGTAGGATTGTTATTGAACCTATCATGGCGGATTGCGGTAGATTTATTTCATCAAATAAAATATAAATCTTGCTCTTGATATGAACGTAAATTAGTTTTTTCTAAATCCTTGAATCCTATTACAGTAAGCAGATACGTAATTTTAGTGATTCTGGATCCTTAAATAAATAAATAATGCTGGACATTTTTCACACAGCATCATCTAGCCCCAAAGTAAGCAGAGCTTGTGTTATGGGAACTACATGACTGATATACTACTTATATACGTTTTTGTTAATACATACATATTATACATAGAAAACACCCAGACCCCGAGACAAATATTTGCATATGCAAACATTTATCCCGCGGCGGGAATCGAACCCGCAACCTTCTGCGTCTCAGGCGGGCCTTCGCTCACTGCGCCACAGAGGTCGCCAGAGGTCCTTGTTATGTTCTCGGCTGTAGACAAAACCGTTGACTTGGGTTTTCATGCAGGCAGGTATAAAAAACTAAACACATAAAACAACAAAAGAATAAGAAGCCACATTTTTAAGCAAAAAGAAAAAAAAAACAACACTCACATCAATTTCACTTACCGCTTCCCGCTTCAGCTGTATAAAAAACCTCTTCTTCTTGAAGGAGATCTTCACGATTTTGCCCCAAGAGAAGGTGTTTATACGTATGTTATTCTGGAACACGACTATACCTATTGACGTGACGCCAATGAATATGTCTTTGCCGTGGTAATCCTGGAATCAGTGGGACTACTATTAAGATTCGCAATTTCCGAACGAAACTTTGTCTGTCAATAATTAATAAAGTACCCTCAACTTCATATAAATTTCCTGTTCCCTATCAGAAAGTGCACTCATCACCTACGCGCGAGGAACCTAAAAGAACCCCAAGTTCTTTTACAGAAAACATACACATACCTAGTCCGTACCCCACACTAGGATTCCCTGTGCCGTGGGTATCAGAAACTACGAGTATTACGGTAACTAACTACGAGTACTACGGAAACTACGGTACCACAATACCCAGAACCAGAGCAAATATCTGCAGAACATGTAAATATCTGTTCACATTTGTCCCGAAGCGGGAATCGAACCTGCACCTCTTGCGTCCTTTCCTCCTTTATCTTTTTCCAAACCAGTATTGTTGTTTGCGCTTGTACGTAAATACTATATTCAGCTCACGGGTTCGGTCGCGAGATACTCTATATGCGTTATTTTAAGAAGAGATCTTATTTTGAATGAAATCGGTTAAGTCGCCACAAAGATTATCGATACTTAACAAACATCCATACTTTCGCTTTTATATTAATATAGGTAGCTTAAAGAAGACTCACGGCATTTAAAGTCTTAGGGGGGATGTTTAGCCAAAATATGTTCTCGGACCCATTTATGCTATGTTAAAGAAATGATTTTCAAAAACTGACTTTAGGAATTTATGTTCCTACTCATCCTAATGATGTTTTTATCCTTAACATCTACCAAATATTCTGCGTTTTTATAATTATATAAGTGGGAAATAAGGCCATAGAACCAAATTTTAACAGCCTGAACCAAATTAGAAACTTTTAAAACTCGAATAAGGTACTCGACCTAACGATACTATGTTCAATCTGGTCTTTAGATAGAGCTAGCTGTTTCATATGTATTTTTTGTATATACCTACTTGTCAAAAAAAAAACAAAACAAACACGCTCACGACTGTTTTCCCCATAGTAGATATCCTCAGATACATTTAAAAAAAACACACGACTGTCTTAAAAAAGGACATCCTCAGATACATACTCAATGAGTAGATTTTTGAGGATACCAAGTAGGGGGTAGTCAGAGGCACGTCCAAACATTACATTTGATACATGCCCGCGTTTTGCAAGTTAGCATTCCACGTGACAGGTTGCAAGCCCATCGCCGCTTAATGGAACACTAACTTTTGACACATGCCTTCGAATTTTTGGTTGTAGGGCATGCCGGTTTCCTCACGATATTTTCCTTCACCGTTTCGAGCAAGTGTTAATGCGCACATACATTTTTCGAGTGGAAAAATCCATTGGTGCACGACCAGGTTCGAACCCACGACCTCCAGATCAGAAGTCGGGGTATCGCCCACTGATTCTGATAGGCCAACACGGCGTTTGAACATATGAACATATGGCGTATGAATAATATTTTTACACAATTTTTAAGTATAACACGTCTTGGATTTGGTTTGTGTCAATGTTTCGATACCCATAGACATTTTGAAAGTGCAATTATGGGGCCGAGTTTACCTTGGCAGGATGTGACTCCACGCCGTAACAGTCCAATCTCTTGGCGTGTTCTAGAAAGTTCGCCTCAGCATCGGCCGGCGCTTGACCGACGTGCAGCTTGTGCAACTCTCTGATCTTCCTCTCGTCTTCTGCCGTCTGTTTCGGAAGCAAACAGAGCTCCGATAGATAATTCGGTGGGTGCTCTGTTTCGTTGTAATCACCTAGCTCCGCTGCAGACAAGTAAACATCACATTTTAGTCAAGTCATCATCAGCCCACATTAGTCCACTGCTGGACAAAGGCCTCTCCCAATACGCGCAACTAAACTCGGTCTTCGGCTCTTGTCATCCACTTTCTGCCCCATGCCTTTCTTACGTCATCGCTCCACCTAGCCGGGGGGCGCCCCACACCACGTTTGCCCAGACGCGGTCTTCACTCAAGAACTCGTTTACCCCAAAAATGTTAGATTACATTTCAGACAATTGGAACGCCCCGCGTCTTCGCACGTTTAGTTTTTCAATACAAATTCCATCTTCCCGTAGCACCGTTCTAGATTTAATTTCAAACCATCACACAAACCGAACATCGCGAGATCTCTGTTATTGGGAAAGTTATCTATTTATTTAAGTTCAATGCAATGTAAACTAGTACCAGGAAAATACGATTATGTAAATTAAACACAATTTAGTATACACGAAAAATGTATAAACTTATTACGGGCTCAACCCAGAAAGAGTTTACAAGACACGTAACAAGATTATCGGCTTAAAGTATTTGTTCTAAATTCACCGACACTCTGAATTTGCATGTACCGCAATTTCACATATAAACTACCATATTGGGAGAACTTTCCAAAAATGTTATGGAAGAAATAATGATGATTAATGATGACCACTACCCTTGTGTATGTGTGTTATCCCTATTATAAGTAGATACTTATAATAGGGATAATGAATAATAAATATAGGGATACGGATGTTTTCAGATCCATACTGTGTACACATACATAGTATGGATCAGACAGACAGATACTTTCCTTTACGTTATTTTTTTGTCCTCTTTAACCCCAGTAATAATGAATCGATGACTCGTTATGGTACTCGATATGTTGACGACTATGAACTTCTATATGCCCAGTTGTCTATAGGCTCATTATTAAGTTAATTATAAATAATAATTAATGCTGGACATTTTTAACACAGCATCATCAAACCCCAAAGTACTACTTATATTTGTGTTTTTTTTTGTAAAATTTGTTTGAACCTTTACATAGATTGATGATAGAAAATACTTTATTGCACACCAAATAACATTTAGTCCTGAAAAAGTACTAAAAAATGTATAAATAAAGAAATAATAATAAATAATGCTGGACATTTTCAGACAGCATAATCTAGCCCCAAAGTAAGCAGAGCTTGTGTTATGGGAACTACATGACTGATATATTACTTATATACTTTTTTTTTGTAAATAAATACATAGTATGCATAGAAAATACCCAAACCGGAGACAAATATTTGCCCCGCCGCGAGAATCGAACCCGCAACCTTCTGCGTCTCAAGCGGGTCTTCGCCCACTGCGCTACAGAGGTCGAAATAAACACCTAAAAACGAAAGTTCTGAATATACCTTGAACAGTGAAGGAAGCTAGCAACAAAGCAGTGTTCTTAGGGGCATTAATTCTACCGTCCAGCAGTAGTTTCCTGATCTGAAGGCACAGGAGATATCTCGTATACTCCTCGGCGAGTCGCGACGGTTCGGGCGGGTAGAAACGCACGGCCAGCCAAAGCTGCGCGTTTACGCCGACTTGTTTTTTCACCGACTTAGAACTGTCTAGCCATCTCTGGAAAATTATAATCGCAATTGAGACACAATCAGCGACAGAAGTAGATTAACAATTGGAGATGATACCGATGATTCTTCGGTTTTAAAAAGGGAATGGTAATTTAAGGCCTTAGGCGGATCGTTTAATGTAGCCAAATATTTGAACTAACCTACAGGTTCTGGAAAGTTTTGAGTAAAATACGTACAGTCATTGTCCTTTGTGAATGTTTCACAACTGTCATTATACAAAAAAACAACTTTTTAATCGGCGAAGCCTGTTCATACCGACACACTGGCAAACAAACTTTCTGTTTGACTCCTACTCTCTGTTTCATAATCACTCGCTAATATATCTAATAATCTAATATGATTTTTATGAATAATACACATCAAATTCATAATACGCGAAGAAAACGTAGCTTTCATATTAGTTGATGCATCGACTGAAAAGTGATGGCTCAAAGAGTGAAAAACTTATTGTATGAGTTTATTTTTATAACTCAATAGACAAAAAAAATAAAGTGCCAAGACAGAGGGTTCCGTTAAACTGACGCGTAGGCGAGTGAAAGGTTGACAATAAAATTGACACCTCCAAGTTTTACAGCAAAATCAATTAACAGAAAGAGATAACGAAAGAAAGAAAGATCCTAACAAAACCTCCTTTTTTGAAATCAGTTGATAAACAATATATTGCACACCAAATAAAAATACAAAAACTAGGAAAATAACATGCAAGGTACAATGCGTAGACTTATCGCTAAAAGCGATGCGTTTTGTTATTCCATTTATTTTCCCCATTAGATGCAAAAGTTATAAATAGTTATAAGACCACAAAACAGATAACATGAAACAAAACGAAACTAAAAACAGACAAACCTTATTATACCTACCTAATATTGTGTTCTGTGGGATCAAATAACACACACGGTTATTTGATCCCACAATCAATTTTCAAAAGAAAATTAAGCTCAGTGAGAAGTGTGTTTGTGAAAAATATGTTTTGTAATTATCTAATCTAAGTATGTCTAGAATAGTGCAACATTTTCGGCATTACCAAAAGGCTTATCCAATTGAATTTATTAGTATGACTTTAAAGGCTTAATCATCACTAGAGACCGCTGCAATAGGTGATGAAAAACGTTTCTTTTAACAGGTTTTCAATAGTAATAGTAACAGGTTTTCTTTCTCTCTGAAAGAGCTCATCAAGGGAAGTACTTTTCAATAGTAGTAGTAACAGGTTTTCTTTCTCTCTGAAAGAGCTCATCCAGGGAAGTACTTTTCAATGGTAGTAGTAACAGGTTTTCTTTCTCTCTGAAAGAGCTCATCCAGGGAAGTACTTTTCAATGGTAGTAGTAACAGGTTTTCTTTCTCTCTGAAAGAGCTCATCCAGGGAAGTACTTTTCAATGGTAGTAGTAACAGGTTTTCTTTCTCTCTGAAAGAGCTCATCCAGGGAAGTACTTTTCAATGGTAGTAGTAACAGGTTTTCTTTCTCTCTGAAAGAGCTCATCCAGGGAAGTACTTTTCAATGGTAGTAGTAACAGGTTTTCTTTCTCTCTGAAAGAGCTCATCCAGGGAAGTACTTTTCAATAGTAGTAGTAACAGGTTTTCTTTCTTTCTGAAAGAGCTCATCCAGGGAAGTACTTTTCAATAGTAGTAGTAACAGGTTTTCTTTCTTTCTGAAAGAGCTCATACAGGGAAGTACTTTTCAATGGTAGTAGTAACAGGTTTTCTTTCTTTCTGAAAGAGCTCGTCCAGGGAAGTACTTTTCAATAGTAGTAGTAACAGGTTTTCTTTCTTTCTGAAAGAGCTCATACAGGGAAGTACTTTTCAATGGTAGTAGTAACAGGTTTTCTTTCTTTCTGAAAGAGCTCGTCCAGGGAAGTACTACCATCATACCTTTTCCTGCAGCCAAGCAATAATGTTTGCATTGCTGTGCTTCGGTTAGAAGTTTGTGATGGGAAATTACAGTCAGCAAAGTGGGATGTGACCTTTGATGTTTCAAGTGCCTATAATATATGGTGATATCTATACCATGTCCTATATACCCATCATATGCTTGGAGATGTCTGCTGCTGGACAGGCTTTCCCTAACAAGTGCAATGATCTTAAGTCACCTTCATCCAATGACTTTCAATAATAATGCTGGACATTATCATACAGCATCAACTAGCCCCAAAGTAAGCTTGTGTTATGGGAGCTACACAAACTACTAATGGGTGTATGTAAAAAGACCAGTCATCAATTCGAAAACCATATAAAAATATATGGTTTTATTAGACTATACCTGGGATCCACTGGTTCTGGAGATATTGAAGGTCAAAGTCTCTTATTTGAGTTCTTTACAGAAATGAATTAAACTTTGTTACAAACAAACATAATCAAAATTTTCTTTAAAAGAAATATGGTCTTACTACACCCTGTATTCTACTTATTATATATATATTTTTAATACATATACATAAAAAACCCCCAGACACAAGAAAAATATTTAAAGATCATACAAACATTTATCTCGTGGCTTGAATCAAACCCGCAACCTTTTGCATCTCAGGCAGGCATTGTGGGCCATCCTACACTTCACCATGTGATTTGTGATTGTTTTGAGAAATTTTGTTATTTTTGTGTGGAATGTACAAGATAGGAATCAATTCATATTTACCGTAGAGTCAGCATTTACAACACTAGGTGGTATTCCACTCTCTGTAAATTGGAGGCCAAAGTAGTCCTTTTCAACTAACTCAAGATGTGTGAATACTTGCTCTAGCAACACACTGCCTTTTGCTTTTTTCTGGAATAAAAAAATATATATTATTAAATAGATAGAATAGGTAGAAAGTCTTTAAAAAGTTCATAACACCTTAAAAACAGAACATAAAAATATAATGCATGGAATAAGACCAATCACCAAGCCGGAAGCCACATATTCTATACACTTGCTTTCCTCACGCGACTTTGTCTGCACTGCCAAAAATACATAGTATGAATGCCTTCGGCCCTAGACCCCCCCTCTACCTCATCCACACACTTGCACTGCCAGTGTTATATATAGCGCCGCAGTATCTACTTATACATTATATAACAAAAATAAATAATTCTCTGGCAAAATTTGTCAGCAGGTTAGTATAGATAGACTTTAGATAAAAAAAAAAAAAAAAACTTAAAAGAACTTTAGGTACATAGGTATATAATACAAGGAAGTACTTTAAAAAAACATTGTCATCCCTTGCTATCAAAAATCCAGAAACATTCATTGAATGAAAAATGAATGAATGAAAATACTTATTATACACCACAAGATAACAAAATAAGCAAAAACTTAATATAACTAAAAGAACAATGGGCAGTTTTATCGCAAAAAGCAATCTCTTCCAGACAACCTTCATTATTTCAAACCAAAAGTATAGATATGATGTTTTTTTATATACCTAAGATTAGAAAAGATTTGTTCTCCATAAAATCTTGCATTTCCTATTTCACCCCCTTCAAGTTTTATTTTCATGACAAAAAGTAGCCTATGTGCTTCTCCTATGTCCCAACTATCTCTCTACGAAAATTATACATAATTGGTTCAGCAGTTTAGGTGTAAAAACATAACAAACAACAGTGGGCACAGGCCTGCTTGAGACACAGAAGCTCACAGGTTTGATTCCAGCTGCGGGACAAAAGTTTGTCAGCAAATATTTGTCTCCTGTCTTGGTGTTTTTTATTTTATAATATGTATGTATTTACAAAAATAAAAGTACCTTTAAGCAGTCATGTAGGTCCCATAACACAAGCTATGCTTAGTTTAGGGTTAGATGATGCTTTGTGAAAAATTACCAGCATTATTATTTTTTATTATGTATATCATAACTTTAATATTTAGAGTAGATTATACTCTTCTGTGGCATTGAGCATGTGAAGACTGTAATTTCAGAGCCTCCAAGATCAAACGGTTGCAGGTTAAGGTACCAGGCATTCATAAGCAGTTAGCAGTTAGAAACTCACCTCAATCTGGAATGGGTGTTCCGTCTCGTCTAAGAACTGAACTGTGACATTGAATATGTTGAGTTTCCGATCCCTTGCCAGCTCTGACGCTCTCACATTGTAAGTACCACTGGTACTACTAAAGGCGCGCCTAGATACACTCTCAATCATCACTACGTTACCCTATAACTTGGCAGGAACAGCGAATTTCTGAGGTAGCACAACACTGCACTAGAAAACACTCTAATCATTGACTTGCAGCACTTGTCAATCAGCCACTATACAGTTCGCGTCAATTAACCTTATGAATCATTTCAGACACTCGCTTAGCTCCCAGTTCATAGATGCTACGTGCGGTATTCCCGACGTGCTGTGACGTAATTTAAAAATCCTTTTTAAACATCCTCATGTTTACATATATTGGATGTTTGCTGATGTAGGGTAAAGCACACTATTGTTGGCACTCCTACAATGATTGGCACCTATTTCATAATATGCCTGTAACAAAATACACAAATCTTTTTTACATAAGGGAACATTGCATTCATTTAGTAGAATTTGTATTTAAAAAATTGGCAACCTTCATCAAACTTCTAGGGCCACCATGTTATGTCAAGTGATCTTTTCAAACTGACGGCGGTAGTCAGAAGATTTTCGTTTGAAAAAAGTAGAAAATCAGAAGACAGGTCTCATTTTGTGACACGTTTTTTTATCACTAATGGTAAGTTAATAACTAAATTCTTATAGTATTTAGATAAAAGTATGTTTTAAGAGGATATTTTTCACGATTTCACTATTTTATATTGATCTGTTAATTATTTTAGCTAGTGCCAATCATTACATTTTTTTTTGTACTGACATTTAGTCATTGGCTCTCTATGCCAATGATTGTATTGTTACTGAAAACTTTGAAATTCTGTAGATACACCCTTAGTAACACTGGGAAAAGGTTCAATAAAATAATAAATACATAAGGTGTCCCAGTAATGCTGTAATCGAATGATTGACCCTGCCAATAACTATAATCAGTCCTTGTGACAATTATTGTCTTACATAGGTATGCTCACCCGAGAAGAGTTTAAATTTACTAAAAAATACCCCAGCTTTAATTGTTTTTGAATTTATTATTCTATAGATTGCTTTCAAGGATGCCGAAAGTATCGGAAAATAAACCTTACATCAAAACATATACGGAATCCCAAATCAATAGTAAATAATCCAATAGTAAATGACTTTATGGACACAGGCATAGAAAAAATTGAACTCAGTATTAATAATAACGATGATTCTGGAATGACACATCTAAATAAACTTGCAAAGATTGGCAGAAAATCCAAACAGATAAACTAGAGCAGAAAAATTAAATAATTTTGGAAAAAGAAGAAAGAAAACGTTTAAGGGAAGATAAATCTCGAGAGAGAAAAGAAACAATGGAAGCCAAAAGAAAGAAGAAAGATGTAAATACAAAGACTATAAAGAAGAAAGCTAAGAATCCTAGTTTAATAAAGTTTAAGAAGCTTAAGAAAGATCTTAAGTGTGAAAGAAGAGAAAAAGGAGGTCAATCTATCTACCGAAGATATTTAGCGGATGTTGGAAGACGAAGACTAAGTCATAAGCGTAGCCTACCTAGGTATATCTCCTAATAATCTTTACGTAGGTAGGCATATTCTGAGGTGTCAGCTATTAACTATTCCATGCCTATGTTTGTAATGCATGCCAATGACTATAATAGCCTACATATGCCAATGTTTAGATTAAAGTGCCAATAATTATATAAAAGTCAACATTTCACTTAAAATAATAATTTTCTTGATAAAAGTATTACAATTTAAATAAAATTTTGCATTAATTTCTTTAAATATACATATTTATTCATTTTAAAAAGTTTCCCAAACAATTCTATTACTTGGCAACATTTAAAATAATTAAGATTCTAGAGAAATCGTTAAGGTGCCAATCATTGTATACTTTACCCTATTTTTGTTCGCGGTTATTTCTGCAAGAATCTGTATTTGCACTAAACCATGTTATGGTAATTGTGTATGTATAAATTATATATATACTCGATTGATATCGTAGTAATAATTACCTATTTTTAGTCGAATATGACTATTAAATCAGCCACAGGCAGAAGTCAATCACCAAGCAGTAATATATGCACTGATAAGAAATCACGCCGCCATTTTTTTAGTGATGGGAAAAGTTGATTGTTCAACATGGATTCTCAAAAACGGATTTAAACTTTTTATAAAATTCTAAGTTTTAGAAAATTCTGTCGAATGAACCCTGCAAGGTTTTGTTTTCGAAGTTAAATGAAAGACCATCAAGCTATAGATAAGGCTTGATAGTTATGTTCAATTATACCCTGCTTATGATTTTGTTTAAATGAATGATCATTAGACTGACACAGACAATAACATTTAATACCAGTCAATTGACATTGACTTTTTTTTATTAAATAAATTTACATTATTTTTAGTTATGTAATAAATTTACATAAATACGTTTTTTGTACATTTATATAATTACTTTTATAAGTTTCTAAAATACAGTTTTATTTATTTTTCATGCATTTGCTGGAACTATGATTAAAAATATAGTTAGATACGGATGTTTTATGTTTTGCCTATTTTCTGCTCTTGAATAATGTCGGTACTTGGTGTCGGTATAATAATATTTCTTTTAGCTGGTTTTGTAAGAACATCTATATTCTAACTTATTTCCTCCATCTATGGGCAGGTTTTCAAAGAGTACTGTTGCTGCATGTTTCAAGGTTCACAAATCGTAATACAAAAGTACAAAGTACAATATTCTATTGTACATTTTTTAGTGTGGAACCCCTAGCGAAGAAATTATAATTTAGTAGCGACCCCTGTTTTTTTTAAATATTATTGTATTGTCTTTAACACGAGATATAATGTATGTTATATGGTCGCGTGACTTGTAATTATTTGCTTTGTCTGATCGGCCGTTGGTTATTGAGATATATACTATAATTTCACATGATGTGTTCGTTCACATGAGAATAAAATAGAATGTTTATCGTACAACAGAAAATGACGTTATTTACCTAGTAACATGAAACCCATCCACTGGGCGTGCAATCCCATCACTAAAATTGTAATTATGTCAGAAGAGTCAGTTTGACACTGATGTTGTTTGACATTTGAACTTACATACTTGCCACCGTAAAAAAGATGTGGTAGTGTTATTGCCAGTATGAAAACATATTTTAATTAGATTTTTTTATTGCTCACTAGATGGCAGCAGTGTTCGTCTTGAGCGAAATAATTGTTGTCACAAACTTAATACATAGGGATGCGAATTGCTAATTTGTTGTTCTGTGTATGTTCCTCTCGTATGCGTTCAATGTTTATTGTACAAAGATTTAATTCAAACCATCAAAAAAATAGAGAACATAGTTTGAACCATGTTCTCTATATTTTATTATTATGACATGATTACCTACTTCTATGGAAAACACGTCTCCATTTGTAAAGAGGAAGATCTTCCACCGGGCTGATCCATCTTATCCAATTACCCGGGGTCCTAGGACCGACAGTTGTATGTCGGAGGTATTATCCATACTCTATACCTACTTAATAAAAAGCGGTACCTACCTGAAGTTTGTAAGTTTGTAATGGAGGGTTAATCTCCGAAACTATTTCATAAACTCTTACACCAACATTTAGACTTAGCTTTCTGGGTGGACATAGGGTATTTATTATCCCGTTAAAATAAGGATTTTTGTGGAGACCAATTTTGAAATTACATGTTTACCAGACGGCATATGTTAAACAATGTTTGAAACTAATATTTTAAGAGGCCACCATCGCTGATTTAGTGTTTTTTTTGTGATCTACATGTCATCTGATCAGGTACCTATCAAAATTCATCATAATTCAGTTGGAATAGGAAAATCAAAATTCAGTTCAACTAATTTAGCTTTTAGATCTAAACACCCCAAACACTCATTTTTCATCTTGCTCTAATCTAAGCCAGAGCTTCAGATTCAGCTATTGAATCTGAAGATCTGGAATCACTTTCTCCCAATAACCACTAAAATATATCTAGTCAACTCTCTTCCTTTACCTATAATCGATTATGCCGACGTAGCTTTACTAGATCTCTCCGAAGAACTTAACAAACTTGATCGCCTCCTTAATACCTGCATACGTTTTGTTTTCTGCTTTCGCAAATTCGATCATGTGAGTAAATTCCGCGCTGAATGAAAATGACTCCCCATTCGGGAGCGTAGAAACCTTAGAATTCTGTGTGTTCTTTTCTCTGTTCTTAAGGAAACAACTAAGGACAATCTCCTTCTAAACACCCCTGAGCATTGCACATCGTTCCGAATCAAACCGGCTCTGGATTAACTACCATTTGAAATTAAAAAGGTAGACTCTAAAGAATGCTTGAAAAGATTAACTAGCAAACACTTCCTTGATGAGTTGTATTCATATGATATTAAGTAATGTGATTAGATTTATAAATAATATCTATTAATGTAAAATAAAAATAATAAATTGTAGCACGCTTATCGCCAATCACAACATATTGGGTTGGCTGGTAGAAAATGCTTTAGCATTGTCCGCCTATTGTAAACGTTTTAGTTTAAAATTTGCAATAAAGAGTAAATAAATAAATTATCTTAGGCTACCTCCATTTGCCGACCCGCAACAAGTTATCATCGGTCCATCCATGCAGGTTCATAGTATTTTAATTAAAAAATAATAGTTGGTTTGAATTTTAGCCTTACCAAAGTCAAATAAAGGAGGATTTATTTAAAATTTGAAAATAAAACAAGCAATCAAACAGTTATCTGCCTTTATTCTGCTTCCTTTCATAAAACCAGCAGCCATAGTCATTCGTTCGGTACCATTAGGTGTAGGAAGAAAAATTAATACGCTATTACATAAGTTACAGGTTGGTTTGATTATGTGTTACAGCTGAAGTATTTGTATGTAGAGTTTATAATTGTATTACTATTTATTATTTATTACATGCGAATCATGAAAACCAGTTTGCAATGCGATTTCGCAGGGTCATTTTATTATTAAATTATCTAAGTATTTATTAATAACAGGACTAGCAGTTTATTTTCATAATATCATTTTGTACATATTCTATGGTTCTATTACGCTATTGTTTGTAGGAAATCAGTTTATTCATAATATTGAGAGCTTTTTTATAGTAGGTAATGTTAATGGTAAGTTTCATGACTTTTAAGTATATTTTTTTTTGTATTTTTTTAATGCTATTTGTTAAAATCTAGGTGATTGTTAATTTTTTAATAAAATGTTTGAAATAAATAAATTAGTAATCATGAACAAACTGATTTTGTTCAGGCAGAGATCCCATGCAACATCGCATCGCAGTTGACGTCACTGTTTACCATACTGCTTGGGTGTGGTACTAGAGGTGTTTTAAGTCGATAAAAAATCCTTTCCTCGATAAATTTTGTAATGGCCAAACATTCCTTTTAAATACATTTTTTGCATTTGTTAATAATTTTTGAAAATATAAATTTTGATAATATTTTTTTTCATTTGTTCCTAAATATTATATCCAAATAGTTTTACATTAAATTGTATTTACAATTTTCAACAGCCGAAAAATATGTTCATTTTTTATAATTATTATTTTTTAACGACTCTTGTTAAGTAGTAGGTAACAGTACAAATATTAATGATCACAAGTTGGTTTTCATTGGTCATTAACATACAATATTACATTATATCTTATTCTATTGGTGGTACAATTAACAGAAGGTCTGATCGGGACTAATATTATGACAAAGGGTTCATGAAAAATATTTAGGAGGTAATAAAAATTATGTGGTTTGGTATCATTTTAGGATAATTACTATTATTATTTCAGTTCCCATCTTACGACTGTCGACCGTGGACGATGCTTATGAGAAAGTACCTCTAAACGGCCAACGAAACGTCAACAGAAGAATAGTAATGTACGGGGTATAGTCGTAATAATATCCTAAAATGAAATAAAAAAGTTCTAACTTAACCTTTAAACCGTAGTACAATATAGTCAGAACACGTTATGTAAAATAACTATGTATAATTAACACTAAGTCCTCAAAGATTTAAATAAAATTGATTGTAAAAAAGATTGAATAAATAGTTTTGGTACATAAATTTCGGGCAGGCTAATCGCTTAACACAATTATCATAAACAATGTCAAAATTTTAGGTTTTTGGAATATTCTAATATATTTTTTCAAAATCTACTTTCCAAATGCGAGGCAATTTTATTAGTTTAATTGTGGCTGCCCGCTAATTATGTACAGTACCGTTTAAAAACCTTCTGTTAAGTACATGTAACATTACTTCTATTTAATTCTAATAATGAGATGCATAGATGTGTAACAAATTTTGCCTTATATACGGAAAACAGAAGTCAAGATCGCCACAAAATCCAACTTGTACCTTTTTTAGTTATTTTAAATAGGTACCCTTTTTACAATTAAACTTTTTTGAAAAGCTAATAATTAAACTAATAATACATTACAAAATAAAATTACTCAAACAATATTTACATGTTTATAAGACATCGTTTAATAGTATTAGCCTAACAATATTATAGGTTTATATCTAACTATCAACAAAATCCTACCATAGATCAAAAAACTCACAGTAGGTCCTAAAATTACGACAGTTTTAACTACTTCATAATATTATCGAGACTATCCTTAACAATAGAAAGTGCAACATTCGCTAGTAAAACGAAACAGAGTATTTCAATAAATTATTATGATTGCATCAGCTTTGTCATGTTCAAAGTAGGTATTGTACTTATTTACAAAATGCATTATCTTTATTAAAATAATTTTAAATAACTCTTACCAAGGTATTTAAAAAATAAACTGAAAAATAATAGCGTAGTGACATAATTAATAATAATAATTGTAATTATTATACCTAGCTACAGAACGACCGATCTGCTTCAGCTGATAGGATCGAAGTTACAAAGTATGTCTACTAATGCAACTATTCATGAATATTTCAATAGAATGACGTGTATGTAAATGTGCTTGAATTTAACTAGAATAACAGAACATTTTTGTGTTACGAAAATTGGCGACTCATCGAAATCTCAATTCATCGTTTTGTACTAATCAATAAACATCTACATTAAAACTACGACATCCCATTCATATCATTGTAAACTACATCGAGACGAATATTTCAGTCGAAATTGTTTTATAATACATTATACTTAATACTAAGCATCTACTTCCATGTTTAAATTGGCTGGAATCGCATAAAGATTTGCGGTAATATTAATTTTATTAAGGCCCGAACATTCTTCATAAGAAGTAAAAATGATAAACATTTTTGAAAAAGTACTTACTATCGATGCAAAACAAAAAAGTGAGTTTGACAAGACCACGACTACGTGCAGATCTTAAAGCGACACCATTGAAATCGATGTCGATAAAAATTTGATAATTTCCCATCACTAGACATTTTACGGAAATGTTAGCTGTCAATTGTTTTTTTTTTAATCCTAATTTACACCATGCCTTTGGACATCATTCTGACGGTGTTCTTGAGTGCCTGGCGTTTGTTGCAGAACCATATTCGGATGACTTCACGTTCGTATCCTAGTTGATGGGCGAGGCCAGTGATTTCAGTTCCTGAAATAGCAATTCATGGTTTTAGGTGAAGGCTTTGCTAGATTCTCATAAGACTTTAAGCACAAGTAGGTACCTACCTATCCCTAGATCTCTTTACCTATATCCCTATCGTGTCATTCTTCTTTTGTAATACCAAAATAACTCCATCTATCGCTCTCAGATTTTATCGACACTAACAGTCACAAAGCTTTATTTTGCCTCTATATAACATCAATTTCAAAGCTGTCAAATTAGTTAGATTTCAGTTTTACATAAAATTTTCATAAGGAGCTCTAACTAGGTACTTCTAAATGATATAAAACTTACCAGAAGGATGCGTGTTCCTCTCAAAATGCGCGTTCAACAGCTCCAAGGCCTGAGGCGTGAAGGACGTGCGTCGCTTGCGTTTCTTACTCGGCTCCATGCCTATGAAATCCGTTAGATGGTTTTGGCCTGATGCGTACCTGGAATGATATAATTTGATCTATTAACAGGGTTGCCATTCACGTGGCAATGCGGCTATTATTTTGGGAACGCTTCCGTATTTTTCAATGCCTGCTAAAAGGTTAGTTACGAAACGCAAACGATGGACATACTCAAATTAATACTCAGGGCGTATTTGTCTTTGAGAATATCAGATAGGGGGTAGACACGTCCAAATATGACATTTGGCACATGTTCGCGTTCTGCCAGTAGTGAGCATTCCACATGACAGTTTGTAAGCCCCGACGTATCTAGTATCGATGTAGTAGTAGAAACACAATGCAAGTTTAATTTTTCCCACCGTCATTACTATTGAAATGACATGCGAAGACCATCACCATTAATAATTTTATATTGCACTAAATCATGCTTAAGCATAATCAAGGCATATACAAGGCACTTTTCTACATCGATATGTTTCATGCTGCCGATAAAGTTGGAACTCGGTTACAATTAACATGCACCTATAAATTTAAAGTTCACTTATCAAAGAAAGAGTTTGGTTTTACAACTGGTCGTTGTAATATGAGTCAGTTATCCTGCCAGCTGCCTATAAATTAACTCCTAGTATCGAATGCGCAGTAGGTAGATAGGTACTTAATCCTATATTAATTGTCTAGTTAGTTAGTCATCGGAATCAGTTTTTAATGACAGTCGAATTACTCTGCCACAGATCAAAATGAAACCTTTCATTACGTAACGAAGTCTTATAATATCGTAATCTTAGATGAGACTGGTGATATACTTGTCAATGGAAGAAAATGTTGGTAAGAATGTTATTGAGTTGGTACGTTTACTAACCCTCTCTAGTTTATTAATGACTCGCAGAAAACGTAGCATAATTTCACTATGTCAAGTGTAAGATCGAACTAAAACTTTGTTCGCTAAAAGATCAATTATGGAGCAATATCTAAGCTTTCAATGTCTCATTTTTTGTCTAATTCGTCAATAAACTTGCTGCTACATTCAAGCTACGAGTGCTACGAAGTAGACACAAAGAAGTTTAGGTTTTTCTTGTACCTTTTATTAGGAATCTTCTTCTTCGTATGTTTGCCTCGATAAGATTATCTTTGAACAAATATAATCTCGATATTTGTGTACCACTAGACTAACAAACTTGAATGTTGACATGAACCGGTGCATAAATACGGCTAATTGCCAATGTTTTTCGTCGATTTTCCGCCGTTTCGGAGCTAATTTTAGAGCATATCGACGAAAAGCAGTATAAATTAGTAATAAGTAGTTATTTTTATTCAAAGTTAAAGAAAAAGCAAATAGGTCTCAATATAAAACTGCAATAGTTATACGGATCTTCCTCTGGTTTCATAATATTGATGATATTTTTTTATACATAAATGTAATATTTTGTTAGTTATTAGATGAAGGCAGGACTTTTTCGAAAGTATATATTTTATTAGAATCTATGTTTGCTTGAGAACCAAATCTGAGTTGATTACAGAAAACTATATTTTATGTCAAGCATAATATGATTATATTATTATAATCTATCTTGGTTATGGTGAATAATATTTTTTCAAATTGAATTTTGGAAATTAATTATTACTGTATCTATCATGGTGATGTTTATGTTAACTATTAGTTAAGAACATATTCATTTTATGCCACAAATGAACAGGCAAATAAGCCCATGCATGAATTTTTATATAAATATAATTATTTCATACCAATTGTCTTCAAGATTCAACCGCGGATCACGTGGAGACTGTGACGCGTGAATCACGGACCTAGGGAGATAAGGAAAACTTATGAGAAACCAAAAGTATTTAGAGGTAGGTAGTGCAAATAGGTAGTTGCTCCTGTAAATATGGCGCAAGCAATATCGCTGAATAAGATCCAGAAGTTTAGGTACTGTTAACTGCTTTACAGAAGATGATATAAGAGTAGATTTGCACGAGTAGGTCCAAATGTAGGTAAACAGTTTGTGCATTTAGAACATTCCTAAATTAGTAGGCACTTACCTAACAAACCTATTACCTGGATACAAAGAAAAATTTTAGAAATAGACAAAAAAGATATGTCGAATAATAAAAATCACAAAACATGGTATACCCTTTTTAGTAAACTATGATCAAAAACTGGTACTTGAAACTACGTAATCGTCTAAGAATACATAATATTTATTGGTGAAATGTTCAAGATTTTTTAAACAATTCTAGGTAGTAGGTAGTATTTTAATGTGACTTGAAGTTTTCTCATGAAAACTACCCTTTTCTACCATTTTTGACAAATCAATTTTATGGTTTAAAAATAACGAGTAAGATATGCAACCATAAAAATAGAGGGACCACGAAAACTTGAACAAAAACTTCACTTTTTAATGCAAAAAGACATTGAATTCTATTCGTAAACGTCACCTACTAAAACATTTCCGAAGCATAATGAAACGACAACCTGTCTATTAATTCAAGGACTATCGTCCTCGCGAGAGGTCGTTAAAAATTACCACCAAGAGACCTTAGATTGCAAATTCCACATTTGCAATGTTAAATCTGTTGCGTCCAGATAATGCATTTTAATGAGAAATGTAGGAATCGATATGGCACAGGATATTTTTCTTTAGTTTCGTGACAATATCTCGTTTTATTCGAAAACATACATATTTAACACTCCTCTCGTAATGTGACATTCTTCACTCCTCATGACGTGCCCGTACCATGCTAACCTATTACTCCTCAACTTATTCGTCACGTGTGCTACTTTCAAACTTCCCCTGATATAATCATTCCTTATTTCCTTTAAATTCGATCATTCATGTTGTAAACTACACTTTTTGGGAATTTTTACGTTCTATACCTAATTACTATTGGTAAAGAGAACGGTATTATTTCGGCACATTCACATCAAAGGTCTCTGAAATTTACTGTTTCGGCACATTCCGAGCGATTCATCAAAGGTCTCTGAAATTTACGGTTTCTGAAATTTCTCGTGTTTGCAATATGCATCATGTTTCTCATAATGACGTCTTTACGTCTTCTCGTCTTCTTCCATGGAAAAGAAGGCGCCCTTACTATAAAAGTACAACTTGTGGACACCTTAGGACGTCATTGTGCCGTGATTTAAGACATTTTGGAAATTGTATGGGATCGAGGGTGGAGTTCTGATTGGGTAGACACGGTTTTGATGGTTAGGTATACATTCGAAGCTTCTGATGAACAAAATCAGTGACCAAAGGACTCGCGCTTACCTCGGTCAGAAAATTAGCATTCCCATTCAACGAGATAATGTCACCAGCCTTTTGGGTACAATGCCTGCGGTCGGTGACTTAAACTCTGTCTTCCACCTGTAGTCCTATCATTGCAGGTAGAGAACAATCTTCTTTTTTTTTTTAATATTATGTAGAATTTTTTTTTTCGGTTTATAAAATAGGTATAAATTACAGGTTAAATACAGGCTCGTATAGGTTAAAATACCTACTAAGGTACCCTAGGTATTTTACTATGTAGTACCTTGCTACTTCACGCATTTTCCTACATACCCCTGTAAACACAATTTCTACCTATAAATAGGTAAAAAATATTATGCAATTTTTATTATTATGTGAGTAGTATATCAACTTAATTCTATGCATCGGAACTAGGATCTATATCTAATTAAACTAGTTCTAACCTAATCTAAACATGCATTGGTGTAAAACAAGCAGTCCACTTCGATTGTCCATAGCACCACCAAAATCAGACGGATCATCCCACTTCTGATTTTGGAAATGCAGTGTTAAGCCTAGTTATTAGTTATAAAACGCGAATACAAATAAACAAAAAGCCTAGCCCTTAAGCGGTAGTTAGTCCAGATTTGAGAAATGTATTTCACAACGTTGCTAAGCGTTAAGGCCAAATATTTCACGGACACGTTAACACACGCACATTATCACTCAAACATATTTACCTTTCTTCAGCTTCCTTCATCCAACGTTCGAGGACCGGTTTGATTTTCTGCGCACTTTTTGGTGTTATATCCAATTTCTCAAATCTGTATCGAACATAAATGTAATGTTAGAACTTACTAAGCACGCGCCGAGCTTAGCGCTTAAAGCACGAATTAACGCGGACTTTTCCCAATCCAAATTAACATAGGCATCAACACAGGACATTGACATTGCTAACGATTTTAGACAGAGAAAAAAAAACAATAGGCAATTTAGGCTGCCGGGGTAATCAGTTTGATTAATACCGAACCGGGTAACAATAAAACAACGCATTCAATTAGAAACGAAAGGTAGCGTATGCCAATGCCCTGGCTTTGAATTGCGCAAAATGAATATAAAAATAAGATTAATGAAAATAATATATCATGCTATATTAGGTGGAAAGTTTTATACGACGTGATATTACAATAATAGGTGATATTCTCACAACGATTACTCATGGTGCCGAATCGACATGGTTTGGTAGCCGGCACATTAGTGTGGCCCGACATCAAAATGTAACGTGGTTGTGTGATGCATGGCGCCTTCGCTATAATTACGCCATGCAAATAGCGTATACGTGTGAAAAGGAAAAGAAAGAAACGGTAATTACTAATAATTATATACGGCATACATTGAAAACGTATGCACGGATCGCCGATGGAGATAAGATTATATTAAACAGCGTTGAAACATTTTGATTTAGACAATCTACGCGTGGACTTCAACAATGGGATACCGAAGCGTGTACTTATCGTATGTAGTGGAAGCATCTTTGAATTTATCACCTTTGATGATGACTCTGACTCACACAAAAGAAACATTTCAAAACGTTATTATGAGCGACATAGATGTTTTGGATCAAAGTGATGATGAATTCAAAGATGTTTTTATTGTAATAAAGAACAAAACACATACATGTTTTGTTGTTGTGAAGACAGCTGAGCTGCTAGCATCTGCGAAGCCAGGGCACTGGGGACGGTAACAAGTCATTATGTTAGATTAGGTTAAAACACGACCATCTTCCAGGAAAAACGGTCATTGCGACCACCTTCCAAGAGTTTGAAAGAGATCAAGGTCAGCATAGTTGAAAGGAGAAAAGCTGCACGTTTGCTCATTTAGTTTTAAGGGTTTATCATTTTTAACATTGGATCCTTTCACCACAACCTTATTTCATTACTTCACCATTGAACACAAAATACCCTTTTCAACCTAGTCCAACAAAGAATCGTATCATCGACAAAGAATTGATTAGAAACTGCTAGCGTATGAAAATTCTCATCCTAGGATAAGTGGTTTAATATTATCAGTAGCCTAATAAATATGGCGTAGATAATGGTTTTTCTTTTCAAAACAAGTCCTTCCGTTGATCTTTTTCATCTCAAATAGATTTATACGTCGTAAGTCAATCAAACTGCATATGTTTAATGGCAAATCGACTCGCATGACGCACACATGAAATTATAATATCAATGGATGGGCCATGGTTAATTCAGCGTTTTGTAATTCATATTGTGTGGCCCCCGTGGCACTGACCCTGGTGGCTTGTTCCAGAAAAACAGGAAGACCACTAATGTAATGCGCCACTACACTTTAGTAAAGGGCATTATGGCAAACTTTTAAGGAATTTCGATATTTCATTGTTTTTTACGACAGTAGATAAAAGGTAAAGTTTGTATCGGAGTTTTGAACAAAATATTATTATCTCGATTCGATGGGAATTTTCATCAAGCTAGGCATTTTGTAGAGCCTCTAAGTAATGAGATATTTTAATTAGATCCGTCTATCTAAAGCACTTAAAAGAGTTCCTATTAAATATAAAACAAGAGCAACAATGTTGTTTAGGAATGAGTTAAAACGAACTCCTTTCAAAAAACAATAATATGGTTTAATTAAAATGCAAATTAATTAAGTCCAGAATAATGGACGGGGTAACTACCATGTTCGTCACGACGCCAAATTGTAGGGAGACGAAAGAAAAATTAATGGAAAATGAAATCACGACGGAACAAAGACAGGGGAATTCTACTCTTTTTAATTACACGAAAAAAGTAATTACGGCAAGATAATTAATTAACTGGAAACAGAAGTAACGATTAATGATTTTATTATACGGAAGGAGGTCGAGGAAAGCCTTCCAGGCTTGCCACTAAACAGGCTGATTCTGGATGTCAATTCTGTAAGGTATCAATGCTGTTGTTTCTGTGTTTTTGGGGATATTTATGAAGAAAATGTTAAATGTTATGTGAGATTGGTCTGCACTATTATTATAGCGTTAAAAATATATAACATTTTTTTTGTCAAATTTATAATCAAATCCAAAAGGTGGAAGCAGCTATCCAGACATTCAAAGCTCTTACGGAAGGCTATCTGCCAAACTAAACTCATTGTAAATAGCAGCATTTAACAAAGTTATGAGCGGAAGGATGTCTCCCAAAATGAACCTCAATCTGAAGTTAGAATACTGACAACACAAAAGACAACATCGTCACCTATGAAATCGAACTGAAATATTTAACAGAATAAGATTTCAAATTGAAATTTCCTCGTTGTTGACTTGAGCGACAGGCGGCGCTTTGCATCGGAACACGATTTGTTCATGTTTAATGTTGTTCTGCCTGATTTGATTAAACATTAAAATTTACCTTTTGTGAGACACAAAATGTCTATACATTCAAATGCAAATACGAAATAATATTGCGACAGATATTTCTGGAAGTTAATCAAGCGGACCGTTTAGTATCAATTTTTTAAAAGTTTTTTTGAAACTTACAAACGCCAATGTTTTGACTTTCAAGGACCTTGTGTAATTTTACTCTAAATCTACTTAATCTTAGTTAAAGGTAAAATTAAAGAACAAAAAATCCAGTCTTTTAAGCCTCAAAGTAATCTAAGTTATGGTAAGAAATAAAGATCCCAACAAATTATTATTCTAAAAAAACGTTCGTTGTCTATTGATCACCGAAAAAGGCTTCCTGTCACCCCCGTAAAAAATGATGTTAGCTTCAAACGGAAGCAGTCCGAATCGTAATTAATTAAACAAATTGTAAGCAATGAAAGGAGTCATGCTGTTTTACAAATCACTTCAATTAACGATATTAAAAAAAATGATAACTGAGCGACGAACGACTTGGCGTGACGATCAAAATGTAACACTTTAGGGTACTTTAGGGCTCCGTGTTTACAGCAAAGGTTCACTTTATTTTGACAAACGTGCAACTTTATCTCCTTCATTAAATTCAAATTCAGTCATTGAATAGGATAAACGTTATTTATAACACAAGCGATGAAAAAGTACATTCAAAATATTATTAACAGGTAGGTAAAGAATATTACGATTTAATTGAACTTATGATCCTACCTTGTTCATCTAGTTTTAGAATAAAAAATCCATCATTTTATTTGTCTCTACTTTGTCTACCATCTCAAAAACTCTTTGATGTGAGTTCATAATGCCACTTTCTATGGCTAGTTCTTATTCGGTCGACCCTGTTTTTGTTTAATTAGATGCTAAGAACTTTAAAGCAAACTAACCTGCAAATAGCGCTTTGACTGTACGCTGGTCCTTCTGTCACCGACAGGGCCTGTCCCACCTGGGTCTGAGTTAAGCCCAGGCCAAGTCGACGGAGCTTGAAGGCTTTTGCAAACTCCTTTATGTCTTCCAGGTTGATGCCGTCCACAACTTGGCTGGATGACTGGCTGATTGTTGGTTGATCTGTGCCAAAAGTAAAAAAGATATGAAAGTTATAATCTATTTGGGTCTAGGCGGGGTGGTATCACGGACCTACGAGGTCCGTGGTCCCATAATACGAGGAATCTTTGTGTATGTATGATATTTTTTATACCTGCCTCTGTTCTTAAAGACGATATTACCCGAAACCACTCCGATAATAAAAGGACATAATTATCTCATGATGAGGCGAGGAAAATTATTGTCGAGGTTAGTGGGTAATTTGTAGATGGGTGCGAATTCTAATTATGCGATGTCATTAGTGTCGAGACGTGCTACCTCCGCGGAGGTCGATGCGAGAATCACCCCCCTTTTTCGGAGTTGTTGACTTATGGCAAGCATCTGTGATTCACTTTTTAGTATAATTTAATTAGAGATTAGATTTGTCTTTACGGAAAAGAAAAACTGAAACTATTACGGTTTGGTATAATTTTAGGATATTATTACGATTACACCACGTACTTACTAATTCAACGTTCCTGAAACTTCAGCCCTTTTTTAAGATTATTAGCAACAAAATTTCAAACATTATAAACATTTAAACTGGGAGTTCTATTTTAAGGTAGGTATTAACATACAGACTTGCGCAAAAAGTAAAGTTGATACAATTGTTCAATTTTAAATAAAAAAATCCAAATTAATTATGTTAATCAATAAACTCTCTTATTCATAAGTGTAAGAAAAGGACAGGTCGCCTAGTTCTTGAGTGATTATGAATAAAAGGATAAGAATTTTCATAATTGAAACTAATTAAGTAAGCAAACATACAAAAATTCATACAAAATTTAAAAACTCTCGACGAATATATTCTATTATTTATGGCAGTGCCATCTATTAACATATTGCGATAAAAACTATCTAGGAAACTCCTGAATAGAATTCCATTTTTGATATGGTTGAATTTCTATCCTTAAATTACTGTTCCTGGTAATTTCGTAGTATCTGTTATAGTCTGTGACGAAGTTGCCATCTACTTCTGCCTAGCTAACCTATGACAAATTACTGTACCTATAGTTTAAGGAGGTAGTCTGCATCAATTAAGACGGAGAGGGATCGTAAATTGGCAATCGTTCTCCCGTTTACCGGTGTTCGAAACCCAGACGATTTCTAATCTCGTTGTTATGAAGTAGATTTGAAGATACTTTGTTATAGTGCGTTGAGAGCGCTGTAATAGGGCGTGATGAGGATGTGATTTTTGGGGGATGAAATAGCTTCATAATGTAATTTCGATTCATTACTGATTAATTTCCGGCTGTAAGTATCTATTTGTTTCGATTTACTGTAAGCTGTAAGTAACTTTTTTTATGGGTTCCAAAACGATTTATCAAACAATATCGATGCATTGTGGATATTAACTTAATCATGGTCTTAGAGTATAGAACTCATTTCGTTCTTCTACACATGACCAAGACTGTGCGTGCATTGTAAATTTTTAACATTGTAAAAGCAGCTAGAGTAGACTGAGATAATCTAGTCTAGCTGCGACCACGAACGCGGCAAAGCCATCAAAATGTCAAAAATAACAAAACAAACAAACAAACACGCTCACGACTGTCTTCCCCATGGACATCCTCAGATACATACTCAGTGAGTAGATCTTTGAAAATACCAAGCAGAGGGTAGTCAGAGGCACGTCCAAACATTACATTTGGTACATGCCCGCGTTTTGCAAGTAGTAAGCATTCCACGTGGCAGGTTGAAAGCCCATCGCCGCTTATTGGAACACTAACTGTTGGCACATGCCTTCGAATTTTTGGTTCTAGGGCATGCCGGTTTCCTCTCGATGTTTTCCTTCACCGTTTTGAGCACGTGTTAATGCACACATAATTTTTTCGAGTGGAAAAATCCATTGGTGCACGACCGGGTTCGTACCCACGACCTACGGATCAGAAGTCGGGGTATCGCCCACTAGGCCAACACGGCTACGAATACGGCAAGAATAACAATAAGATAAATAAAAATAATACACTTGTAACTAACACTTTAGAGTTACTGTACGAGTAGGTATAGTCTCGGTAATTCAGTTTGCAGTCAAAAAATATAAACGAGACGTGTAGCTTATGTCATAGAAATTACCTCTAATGATACTTTAAGACCATGACTATTTTCATTAAATAAACGTATTACAATCGCGATATAGCCTTAAACACTATTCTGTTAATCTGTTAATAAAATGTATTTCGAACCCTAGTTTCAAATTAAAAAATTGTGCGACACCTTTTGACTTACTGACTGATTTATTGAAAACACACAGCCTAAGCTGCAAGTCAGATCTCAGTAAGAAACTAGTAGTCGCGTTGGATCCATTTGGTCTAAATCAACTAATTGACGTGTGATTTAGTCCACATTTATTTTTATACAACTTCAGTGGCAGACAAGCATATTGTCCACCTGTTGGTAGGCGGTAACCGTAAACTATGGACACTTTCAACACCAGAAGGTAAAACTATGGACACTTCCAACACCAGAGGGTAAACTATGGACGCTTCAACACCAGAGGGTAAAAACTTATTTGCCTGTTATTTCAAAGGCACCCATACCCTTCAAATAAATATAAATATCAATAATGCTAGACATTTTCACACATCATATCTCCCCAAAGTAAGCAGAGCTTGTGTTATGAGAACTACATGACTGATATACTACTTATATATATACTAAATACATCTATTCATACAACTATGTCTTATGTAAAAAATACAGATGAAACAGCTAGCTATCTAAAGACCGTTGCAAACGATCTATAGATAGCTCAACTGATCCAGATCACTACCAGGCGGAAGCGTTCCCAAAATACTGGCCGCATTGCCACGCTGAATGGCAATGCTAATGCGTTGACCCAGATAAGAGCCAGCTCTCTTGTCACGCGTCGCTTCGACCAGTCGCCCTGAAAGAATTTTGAAAACGCGAAGGGCCCCGGTTCCCCACGGACCCAGAGTCTCAACCCCAAAAGGCTCAAATAAGTAAGCTCTGTCGAGACTTCTATATTTTCTATATATATATTTTGTAAATACTGTATGTATTATACATAGAAAACACCCAGATCCCAAATATTTGCAGATACAAACATTTGTCCCGCGGCGTGTCAGGCGGGACTTCGCCCAATGCGCCACTGAGGTCGTCAAATTCCTATTTAAGCAGTAATACTCGTACAGCAATGCGAGTATTGCTGCTTAGTGGCAGAAAGTATGTAGGTATGATAATAGGCGTTCACATGAAGGTGTTCCGCGCACGGAACACTAAAAAATAACAATAATTGACGTAAATACAGCGTGATCGCAATCGGCAAAGTAACATAGATATTGCTGTACAAACGTAAAAACAATATCGAAAATTGTTCTGCTTTCCAATTAGTAACATTGCGTGATGAGTGCTCACCATTAATTAGCTTTCAAAGATAAGTCAATTGGATAAGAGCCGTAACTACGTCCCGAATTCAATAACAGAGATACCAGTAATTGTTTAATATACGTAATAAATTAATTAGATACAATTAAAGTTTGCGTGTGTCTTGCGTTTTTTGACCTGCGTTACGTCGTTTTACTGCGTATTCATGTTTAATGAGTGTACTTTTTGGTTAAAGGGTTTATCACACGAAGCGGATAACAATAAGCTGTGGCAGGACTGCAAGCGTCTGGCGTTACGTTTCAAGTCTTCAGTCTTTCTCAAGATAAAACATGCAAATTTCAACATTTCTGATACCTACACTATAGTAATTCCTATGTATGTGCCTATATTTATTTATTAAATAGAAAACCTACCGCACTGTGAATTTGGTGCCCTCGCCTTTACCGTGTAGCGAAGTAAATTAATTTGCTCTGTTTTTTCTCGACGGACTCTTCGCATCTTGCGTCTCGCGAGTTTGTTGCTTTACTAGTAAAGTGCCAATCCTGAATACGGCACATCCGTTGGTAAGCGTTACCGTAACCTATGGACACTTGCAACACCTAGTTACTAGGAATAGACATTTAGCTAAAGTTTAGAGAAAGCTTGGTATTTGGAGGCAAATTAATAGTGACATTTGGTCAAAATTGGGAGAAACAACTGACTTCTGCTGTTACGCGTTAGGTCAACTGTTATGCAATTCCATCTTGAAATCTTTATTAAGTTTGGGTTTTCATTTTAAAAACCAAATAACTACCTACAATTTGGTGTATAATTTATTTGACACGACAATTTGCGAGGTAGCAAACATCTGCATTCGTAGGGTCAACTCTGGCGCAAACTTTATCAACATTTTCTCAATGATAGCCACCGCCATCCACTGCGAGGCGCGGGCCTTTACGGCTTATGCAGCTCTAATATAAGAAAATCAGTCGATGTATTTTCACTGGCTTCATAGTCTTACACACAGAGACACAGACTTAATTGTTTTTTTTTTAACTTTATTAGGTTAATACTTTGTTTATATTGTTAAATTAAAACAATGCTCCTGCGCTTGTCACAAGCGAAATCATATGGGAAGTTCTAAAATTATAACTAACGTTACCTTTAATAAAATATTGAAACAGGATGGGTAAAAAACTTTTTCTTATAAAATGTATGTGGCAATTAAGCATACGGTCCATCTGTTGGTAAACAGTCACTATAACTTATCCAATTATGGACGCTTGCAACACCAGAGGTATCACTTGCTCGTTTGCAACCCTAGCGGGTGAAAAGTATCATGTGCCTATTTCTTCATTATTTCATCATTTATAGAAATTTATATTTTAAACTGTAATCATAAAACATAAACTTTATGAAACAAAAAAAAAATTACACTTTATTATAAAGAGGTAAAGTTTGCAAGTTTGGATGTCTAAAACTACTCATGATTTCAAATATTCTTTCATTGATATGAATAATTTCATATACTGTGATATTACGCGCGCCGAATCGACTCGATCCACGTTACGATTATTTCGAATTAGGTTACGATTATTTCGAATGTTATCGATTATTATGAACGTATTATTATGGTAACTGTTTTAAGTACTTTGAACGAACTTCTTGAAGAATTTCGGTAAACGTTTTGAGCATTTCTTTAAAGAGCTTTTCATTTTCGCTTTTACTGTTATTAAAATCCTATTTCGTTAAAAGCTCCAATAATTATTGATTGTTGAGTATTAATTAAATAAATTACGTATCTTGGATATTAATTTGATGAAAATAATAGCGCGAGCGGAATCTTTAATTATTTTTGATTTTAGTTAAATAGAGAATACATAGTGCGTGTCTGACCAAATTGGTTTGACCGAAGAACTCAGTGTGGTGAAAGTATTTAGCTTGAAATTTTTCTTGTGAAAATTTTAGTTTAAATTTGTTTTGAGATAGTATTTTATACAATTTAATGAATTCAAATCATAATATTTATGTATTTTGATTGAGTTTTCGAGCTTTTAGATATATAAGTAGAATCTAGGTACAATTTTACGAGCTTCCATATGTGTGTGTTTTATATGGGTTGAGGGCAGCCATCTATCAAGTCAAACGCTGTATTTTATTGGTGTCAACCGATGTGGGAAATAATCGATTAGGACGTCAGTAGACCTAAAAACTCCAGATAATTATTAGTAGAATCGAACCCCACGATTAAAGTAGAGCAAATAGCATCCACTAATTTAGAGTCTTTAGTGGAAAGTGGGTAACAAATGGTCGACCATAGTCTCGTACCAATTTACGTATAACGTCGATTAATTGCAATTAATCGATTAAATGAGCCCTAAATATCGAGCGGTGAGTTTCAATTGATAGATATTCGTAAGGGCCCGGTCAAACTGACACAGTGACGGTGGCGTGGCGGTGGCGGTGTCGGTGGCGATAAAAGGAAAATGGTTGTCAAAGTTCGCTTAAATGTACTTATCGATAAAAGAACATAGGAACAAGAAAAATTGCAGCCAATTTACATAATAATTTTATAGAAAAACAGTGACACCAATTTCGTACGAAGTTATTTGATAATACGAAGTGTAGATCAAGGGAAAAGTCAAATTGCCAATTAAAAAACAATCGGTAGTTTGTATTACCTACATACTTAACTAATTGTAATAAAAAACTGCAATCAAATATGCGCGCGTGAATGAGACCAAATTGGCCCAAAGCTGACCAAATTGGAGACGTTCCAAAGGTCAAAATTGGACCATTTATAAAAAAAATATTATGAGAGTGCACGAAACAAAAGAGGCATATCAGATAGCAATTAGAAATCCAGTCTGACTTTATGTACATACATAAAGCCTTGGCCTACGACCTGATGTGGTACTCAGATAAAAATGAGTGAATATGTTATTTTAGGTCACGATTTATACCTGTTCCAAATTTAATCCAAATCGGTGCAGCCGTTACGTTGATATTATAGCAACAAAAACGCGCTAACAGCTACCTATAACTTATTGCAGGGAGACTAGACACCTAGTGCCTTCATGGAGCACTGGACGAGAGATCATCCACTAGTTCAAAGTCAAAGTCAAAGTCAAAATTCATTTATTCATTAAAATCACAAGGATCACTTTGAAACATCGGTATTATCTACTGCCTCCGCGACCTAGACTGTATATTTTATAGAAAAATTCTGTCGTTTTAATTTAAATATTCTTCTTGTTCATATTGACTTTAAATTGATATGTGTTAAATATCGTGGAATATATGTCTCAAATAAAAAAATAATAATAGAATAGCTATTATATAATCTCATTGCATCATTCAGCATTGCTATTGATGCGACCCTGGTTCAGGCGACTGAAGAATGCAAAGTCTCTTCAGTCCATTACTATATAGCGACTATAAAAATTCTGCATCGCGACATATCGAATCTGCATCGAGATTTTATGCTATACTGTATCGCGATAATAGCTATACAGAATCATAGTTACGTGGGCATGTTCAGAGACAGTTTTGCGAATGTATGGTTGCAAAAAGTCGTGGTTGCATCGAGAATTTCTTTCATAGATATCTAACCTAACTATTGAGTATGCGGGACATAATACTAATTAAAAATTTTAATCCACTTAGTTTGATTAACAGAAATCAAATCTTTTACAAATCTATTCCACTTTTAATAAGGTGAAAGTGAAACTTATCAAACCGTAAATTAGTATTATACAGACATTCTGATTTACAATATTTTCTGTTTTCACGCCTCTAAAGTTTTACGATTCAGATACTGGCTAAATTATGTTTTCTAGACCTGTTTTATGGTCAAAGCGAATTTAAAATTGATTAAATTATATATTATACCTACCTTCTGTCTAAAATCTATAGATCGTATGCAATAGTCTTTAGATGGTTAGCTGTTTCATCTGTGTTTTTTATACCTACAGGTACATAGTTATATGACTATTATGTAAAATTGTTTATTATAGGTAATTTTTAATTGTATCTGCTATTAAGTATTTTATTTAAAAGCAAGCGCGGACCGTCCCAATAAAAATTATGACTGTCTTTCCACCCAGTAGAAATAGAAACAACTTAAAATAATGGACAATAAAGAAGATATGTTAGTATAGCATTTAATTGCTTTAATTAATTTTAGTAAACAGTAGCGATCTCGGTTTAAACTTGATCTGTAAGATTTTTGATTAAGAATATTTTAATAACCTTTTTCGTCAGTTAAGCAAAATTGTTAAGTATTACCTTCAGTTTTATTGCCATCAATTTTACAATTATAAATACTATAAATAAAAATTACCAGTAATAACATATTTACCAACAAAGAGAATAGAATTTAACAAAACATTGAACATCAAAGGAACCGTCAGATATTAGTTTTAGGTTCCAAATACCTATTAAAATTAATAATAAATTAGTCTGAGATAAAATACAATAATTATTTTTCGATTAAATAGAATATTCAATAAGAATTGTCGATGAGGTTTGACCTAAGAACATTGTTTCGATGAGATTTTAATTACAATCAAGTTAATTAGCCACTAATGACTTGAAACAAAATGGTCAAAATGTACAAATTCCAAAATATTAAGAATTTCTTCCTACAAAGCATATATAACACAATAAGTGCAATGTGTGTCACATTTTTGCGTACGCTACCTTTAAGGTTGGCTGGAAGAAAATGCTTTTTAGCACGAAGCCTACCTTATGATAATACATATATTTATGTAAAATTGGACGAGGCTTAGGAGGCTTAGCATAACACAGCAGTATGTCAATGACGCATACAAAATGATGATGAAGACTTGTAAACAATGTCCTTGGTGTTGCCATGCCAAAGATCGGTAATCGCTTACAATCTGGTGAGTCGTTCGTTTAGACCAGAATTTTCACGTATTTGCACTATCAGTGACGACACCGACTTAGTTTCGACTGATTCCAAGAGTCTTTATCAGGGTGAGTGTGGCGTGTCATGCACGACGAATTAATGATGTTTTTGGAGTAAAATCTGTTAAGTCGTAAGTATACATGTTTGCCTCCAAATTACAATATCCCTAAACAATCAAGTAAAGGGAATCGTAAGTTACTAATTATAGCCGACTTCAAATAAATACCTACCTAATATTCTACCTAGACGAGGAACTGAGTAATTTAGTAATTGTATCAACTAACAGCGAATTAAATAGTGATCAATAGAAGAGGCCTTGGGCACGACAGCGGGCTTTTTAAACACACGATACGACTTTAGTTTAGTCACCATCATGAACCGATTTGATTCCCGCTGCGGGACAAATGTTTGTATGTTCAGCAGATATTTGATCAGCTCTGGTTGTGTTAACGCGGAACTTGTAGTTACAGATATCTACGACACAGGGAATCCTTCATGTTACATGTTTTATTTTATAAAAATACAGGCTACTTCCGGTGCGGGCAAAAAAAGAGTTTTTAAAACAAGATGGCAGAAAAAAATGCTTTGAAAGTAACTAGCTGCGTTTTACAAAAATACTGCTTACAACCAAAGTCGAGCTACCAATAAATCGTACATTATAAAGACCCTTGATGGATTTGCCAAGCTATTGTTTTAAATGGGTACTTAAGCTTAAAGTTCGGGGTCTAATTTCGCATGTTGGGGTTCATGTTGTCTTCGCTGTATACCGTAAACCTTGGTACATTTGTAAGTTTACGTAAGCCTGGTTTACTACAGTGTATTAAGAACTTTATTTTTTACTAACATTTGAAAAGTCTATATTTTACCAAACATCGTCTTATTTAGAATAAACAAAATGAAATCGACATCAAGTTACTACCGTAATATGTAATAAAATAGATAAGCTATTTCATATTTGTCGTTGTATGGTGACAGGTCACAGGGACCGAATGCGGAAAAGAGAGTTCACCTATATACACCCATACAGGTCACAGGAACGTGTGCTCCACTAATGTACCCTACGCCCAATCGAATAATTTACAGAGCAATCATACGACCTGTATGGATCTGACAGTTGGGCCACCATAGGGGCTGATGAAAGAAGGATGCACGCTGAGATGCGAACGTTGAAGTGGAAATAGAATAGACAAGATTAGGAATAAGTGTATCAGGAGAAGTCTGAAAGTAGCGCCATTGACATAAATGTTGATGAGTACGTCAGCATAATATGGACATGTCATGAGGAGGGAAGAAAGGCATATTACGAAAAGAGTTAGGTATGAATGGATATAAAAGTAGGTGTAGACCAAAGAAAAGATGGATGGATTGTGTGAAGGATGACATGGGTAAGAAAAGAGTGAGTATTAACATAACGGTTGATAGAAGACTGTGGAAGAAGATAGCATGTTGTGCTGTCTTCACGTAATGGGGACAGGGCAAGTTAGAATTCTATGTGAAAGTTTGCAAGCGTATCAATTAAATATTATCAAAATTATAAGTATATATCCAAGATGTGTATTTATATACACATCTTAGATATATACATAATGCTGTAATGCTGTATGTATAATTTCGTTATAAATAGTATGTATTACTTTCACATAATGTTCCATCGATTCACACAGTAATGTACGGAAAAAGCGATACTCGATGGACTAATTATCAAACAATTAGCTGAGTAGGTCACACCTCTATTGCAAGGTTGGTATTGTAGGTGTATTAATGCATTGAAAGCATAGCAACTTTTATACCTACACTAGCTATAGCCCGCGGCTTCGCCCGCGTGTTACCTGGATAAGTAGCTCGTTACCGTTAAAGCAGCGTTCGTAAGAAACGCATTCGCTCCACCGCTATTACGTTGTAAAATTAGTCTCCACGAAAAGCCTTTTTGTAAAATGTGACTGTTGGGTGTTTATATGTATATATATATTTTAATAAAAAAAATAAAAAGTAATTAGTGACATGAATGTTCTATATTATTTACAAAAAGACTAACAGAACAAAATTCAAAGCGCCCTTTTTAAAGAACCTCATACAGTAGGATGAAGGTGTCCCCAAAATGCTAACTGCATTGACAGTTATGTACTAATTTAATGTTAACTCATTATCGTAATACATAGATAAGAGGTTGATTGTAGATTCAATCAAACTCTGACAATATTACCAACCGGAAAATGCAAAAAGGTTTCGACTTTGATTCTAAACAAAAAAATCTAAATACATATATAAAATGAATGAATGTATGAAATTACTCTACCTTAATACACCATAACTAAATAACAAAATAAACAAATCTAAAAATTATAATCCTATTGTTGGGTTAATGACTGACTGACTTATAATAAATGTACAGTTCCGTAGGTTATACCGTAATTCCTAGAGACCTGCAAATTTGGAGAAACGTAGGATACGTGAGAGTTTGGAGTGAAAATTACGAAATAATTTTCCGAATTAAAAAGTTTTGTAGGGATCTTTATCGCGTTTACTTAGTAATAAAATAATTATAATAAATTTGTTTTCTTATCGCTAAAGTTTGAAAATATGTTTTTGTGAAGTTCTATTAGGAAGATGAAGTTTGGATGGAATCATATTCGCTCAATACACTATTGCTTACAAAATAAAAACGAGAATAAGCTTTCTTCCCCGAGCTAGATCTATCATCTTCCATGTAGGTCAAGCTATATTGTAACTAAAAATCGGTCTATTCTAAAAATGCTTAAAATGGGCCAATGGAAATAAACTTTGTCTTAAATAAATTGAGATCGTCTGAGCCTATTCGGAGTTTGAATTAGTTTCAATTAGCCAGTGCTATATTGAGCTGTGACGTGATTTTGTTTGGTTTTATTTATTTTCGGGGAAAACCAACAACGAATAAACATTCTACATAAACTGGTAAAAACAGGAAGCCTGTTAAAGGTTTTCACGTTTTATAACCACTTTTATAAATAAAGACAGTTTTTTTTGTTTTTATAATGAGTATGACGAAGTTAAGGTTAGATGGCGACATCTACTAGGAAATAAGTTTACAGAAAGACGAATGCGAATTATACGAACTGGAATTAACAAATCTTTGTAGATAAAGTCGTTTTCACATGAAATTTTGGAAATGTGACCATTGGTTGTTGTCAGACGACGCAATGTATATACCGTCTTGTGGCCATTAGAGTTTTCCATTGTATAATTAAATAATAAATTACACATAAGTATCTTGGCTATTCAAACTAATTATGCCTAAATAGCACCAAATGTGTAATTAAAAAGTAAAAATGATGCATTCGTACATTATTCTAATTCACCCACTTATTCAAACTAAAATGAGATATGAACAGCATTAGTACAAAAATGTAAACACCCACAGAAATTAAAAATCAAATCAAACAAAAAAGCCCATTCAGAGCTAAATTAACTTTACAAATGTTTTGATAAGATCAGGGCGGCTCACGGGTCGCCTGCGACGAACTTCACCGCGCGCCGTGAGCCTACGAGTTCAGAACACAGATACGTGAGGAAAAGCTAGTTCGTTCTAAATAGAGTAAAAAGTAATTTAATTTCGCTAAATATAGTTAGTTTCATCTAGTCTAACGTACTGTGCCTGAGTGAGTGAAGAGTTGTGCACAGTGCGATGGAACAAAACCGTGTCCTTATTTTATTTGCGAATAATTTTGACTCATGGAATGCCAATAATGGACCTAAACTTTTACATTCAAATAGTTTGCAAAAATGCAAACTGCATATTTCCATTCAATTGAATTATTTGACTCATTGCATACTCGACTGGCCTGCGGTATGGAGTCTCAAGATTTTTATAATAACTATGTAGTTATCCTTAAAAGTATCCATCACGGCGCGACTCGAACCTGTGATCGCTAGTTACGCGGGGGTTAGCCAGGTTAAAAATCTTTGGATGTTTCAGCTTAAAGCGCCGCAGATTTTGGCTATAAAAATCTGTTATTTTGACTATGATAATAGTCAAAATAACAGACTTGGGATCAAACTATGATAATAGCATAATAGCTATTATTAGAGACAAGTTTTGATTCGATATGAGCGAAAAGACTATAAAAGGAGAAGGAGAAGCGTGAATGAGAATCCTTTGGAGTGACCTGTCTATCCCCAAAGCACCGTTAATCAACTTTACAGAGTCAGTGGATAGCTAACTGGACTGCACTTGCAACTTGTAAACAGAATACTGCACTCTGCAACAACTCTTTATAGTGTTACGAATAACTCCGGCGACACTGTTAGGACTTCGAGCTAATGGATCGCCTCTATGTTGAGACAAAAGAGTAATAAGAGCAGTCAATGGAGCTTTCGATATTTCATATACCGCGTAAGCAAAACAATTTTTTATTATTTTTATTTTTTGCTTTTCATGGAAACTGACATACGGAATATCTTTGGGAATCCGTGTCTTCCAGAACTTTTCTTTTAACCATCAGCATCGTCATTGCAAACAGGTAAATTTGCTGTCGAACGAACACTGTTGTCCTAATAAGATAAAATATTACGCTCATAAATCTACTAATTGAAAAAGTGAAATGACCCTCTTTTTTTTTCCTGGTCGTTAAGGTTAACAGAAAATTTAAATAAATTAACAATATATGGGATAGACATAAGTAATCGAAATTTATTAATTATAAGAGTAGTAGAGTTTTTTCTACTATTTCTGCCGCTAAACAGTAATGTTCTCATTGCTGTGTTCCGGCTTGAAGTTAAGGTTGCCGGTGAAATTACAGGCACAAGAGATCTTTCATCTTGATATCTCAGGGAGGCAACGCGTGAGTGATACCAAGTATCCATAGGCTGAGGTAACCGCTTACCACTATAGTATAACTATGGTCACTTGCCATTTTGATTGATTCTCAATGCCAAAGATATTGAATTCTTTATATTTTGCAGAAATAAGCAATATTGTTATTTGCTAAATTCAAGTTTAATTTAGTTAACCCCTGTAAATTATATGTATTAACCAATTCTAGAGAGACGGTAAATTTCGAAGATAGTTCATACCTGGACAGGCGCTCCTCAGCTTACTTATTGCTCTCAGGTATGGGCCGTGAAACTTTTATGGATAAGATGGAATTTAGTTGTGCCGAAAATAGCGTTTTGCTTTGTGCTTAAATAGCGAAAAAGTTGTTTGTTGGAATTTTAATCTTGCAGTTTATAACTTTACCTGTTTTTACCTAAGAAAAATACGGAAATGATAATATTTATAATGAACATCCATCAACCGTTTGAATAACAACTATTTTTGTCCAAGAGCAATAATATCGTTCAAAATGTAATTGCGAATTTAATGTTGGCATACGTTTGCGAAAACGAAAGTTAAAATCTATCTATCTATCCTTGGATATTATGAGTAATTGATGAAATTAAGAATAAAAAACTCAGTTATAATCCTCAGGCGACATTTCTAAACAAAATGTATCGCCATGCCTCAGCATGTTGGGCTACATGTTGCGTGTCAATTATTGCCCAATAAATACAGACTTAATGGTACAGAGAAGGAGCTTACTTGGCGAATCAGCAAGCAGGTCGTTGTCATCGTGACTCGGCGACTTCACGGAGCCGGGTGACATCTTAATCGGCGCGTGCGGGGACGGGACCGGCCCGGATCCGGCGCTGCCGGCGTTGCTCGCTGGCCCGGCAGTTGCGTTGTGCGATGTCGTGATTGTGATCTCGCCGTTCGACGCAGCAAGCCTGTGGGAATTATTTAGTCACATTCTGATAAATCTTGCAAGTACATTTTTTTTTAATTTGCTTTTATTTCAATATATACATTGTTTTCTTATTCTTAATAAAAACCTTTGATCCTTATATTGGGTTATATCCTTGTGTATACATATAGTACCTACGTATAATATATTTTTTATTATATTTGTAGGTTTATAATGTATAAATAAATAATAAACACCAAACAGACACATACATGTAGGTATCTTAAAATATTTATTTTAGACCGGCATGTTGTATAGTATTTTAGTTAAAATTGAAAATATAAATATAAAATTGAAAATATAAAATTGAAAATATAAATTGACAAGAGAGCTGGCTCTTATCTGGGTCAACGCATTAGCATTGCCATTCAGCGTGGCAATGCGGCCAGTATTTTGGGAACGCTTCCGCCTGGTAGTGATCTGGATCAGTTGAGCTATCTATAGATCGTTTGCAACGGTCTTTAGATAGCTAGCTGTTTCATCTGTATTTTTTGTATATACCTACTTGTACATAGTTGTATGAATAAATGTATATGTTAAAATTGATATAATATAGCAATATATATATATTATTTTTATGTACACTGTGACTATCTTACAATATCTTATTATATTCTCTATCTAAAGGTTGCCTGCAAGAGATCGCTTCAAGTTATAAAACCGCTCCATTGTACTTTAATAGGAAAAACATTATTTTGCTTATGGTGTGCAAACCATAAGCAAACCATATTTTAGCAAAATAATGCTTAAATACGGAGAAAGATACCAAGGGTAAGAGGAATGTCCAAATATGTTTTTTTTTTAAATTTGCCACTTGCCTAGTAGTAAAGTAAACATTCCACGTGACATATTGCATAAGCCCATCGTCGCTTGTAACCATTGGCACGTGTCTTATGCATGGTTCTTGGGCATGACGGTTTCCTTACGTTATTTTTATGATTTTGGTACAAAAATGAGGTATAAAATGAGAGCTTATTGAGAATGTAAAATTTCACAAAACAAAAACACCAAAATTTGTTTTGCGTTTATTATTCTCAACTTCACCCACATTTTTTCAACTTTGAAAATGTGAATATAGCCATATCTTTGGACCTTCTGCATAACCAACCATTAATATTTAATTTATATAAATTGTACATTTTAAACTAGACTAGTTCCTAGACTTGGAAGAATGTTGTCTCACCAACACCTACAGAATAAACAACTTGGTAGTTGAAACATAATCTCATGGAATCTTTTGTCTAATATCTTGTCTATTCTGCGATAAAACGACGATTCAATAAAAATTATGGTCATATTTATTTCAATAAAAAAACAGCGTAGGAAGCCCGCACTACTTACGGACGTTACATCCAATAACTATGACTCACGTTATAATTATGTTAAAAAAATTAAGTTTTTCTTGTCTTCATTAACTTAAATCTTAAATTTATACAAGTAAGGTGTAGAAGAGTTTGAAGCTAAGTAAACATTACCAGAGTTAAAATACAAAGGAAACTTCTGCAAGAGATTTAAAGTGAAATACAAATTATTTCATCGGTTTTAAAATAGCCATATTGCTTTTTACCGGCAGTGACAGAGCGTGACAATGTGTTTGCCACATATACATATCGCATTGTTATGCTATGTTTTTCCAATTGATTTGTATGTTTTCAAGGATAGTTATGACATTGATCGCCACAAGAGGGTGCTGCAATCGATATGGATATCCAAGTTTATTTAATTTAATGTGTGTAATCCCACTCTTAAAATCTGTTTTTCTCCCCTTAATTTAATCCCTTGGATTAAGGAATCCAAAGGTAGTTGGGAAGAGATCGCTTCTAAACAATATGACAATCCATTGTACTTTATTCCATTAATTCTCCGGACAAACTCCTAGCGCTAGTTTTCGAGTGATTCTGTTGAATCTAATTAGAAAGCCAGCTGTAACACTTTCGTAACCCTTTAACATTACCGGTACCTTCCTAAAACAACAAGATTTTCCTTTGTAAAATAACATTCCTAACACACAATCTGTGACATTTCAAAACTAACTGATTACGCCACACCCTAAGATAAGGCCGTAGCCGGACTGCAAGCGGATTCATAAGCCAACTAAAGTATGTAATTGTCGAGACACATTGCGCGCTTGAAGCCTCGCAACTAACCCGTGTAGCTAAGATACCGAATATGCAGTTTGGTCTTTGATGCATGATATACTTTGATACGCCAATACATGCGGCGCGACCGTATGTATCATAATCATATCTAGCTATGTACATGCAAAGCGGCCTATGGACTAATTTGGATCTGCCAAAACGCGTGTAATACGGTCACGCGTGTCATAGCCAGCCACCTTGTTAGACGCCTGCAATACGGCCACTCAAGTCACCTAGACGCCTAGCTGCCAAAGCCGCCTGCAGTGTAGCCACGTGTATTACAGCAAACCGCCTTGCTAAGCGACAGCAGAACGACCACTCAAGTCATCTAGATGCCTAGCTGCCAAGCCGACTGCGGCTGTAATACAACCACATGTATCATAGCTCGCCGCCTGACTAGACGCCTGCAGTATGGCCACTCAAGTCACCTAGACGCCTAGCTGCCAAGCCGCCTGCAGTGTAGCCACGTGTATTATAGCAAACCGCCTGGCTAGACGCCTGTAATACGGCCACTAAAGTCACCTAGATGCCTAGCTACGAAGCCACCTGCAGTGTAGCCACATGTATCATAAAAAGCCGCCTGGATAGACGCCTGCAATACGGCCACTTAAGTCACCTAGACGCCTAGCTGCCAAGTCGCCTGCAGTGTAGCCACGTGCAAACCGCCTAGATGCGTGCAGTGCGGCTATAGCCTTAGTTTTCTACATTTTGACAACAATACTGTTACAAGTGTCTGTCGCCTCTGCAAGTATTACTTGTTACACCAAACTAGAGCTTATCACTAAGCGGTAAGGTTCAAACTATTGACAATGTTATATCTAGTCGCCTGCAAGTGTTTGTCTAGTTGGCACAGCAAATTCGATCTTATCACAGCAAGATAGGGTTTTGACTTTAGAACGCAGAAAGAGATCAGTACAAATGAGGTGCTCGCTTCATTAAGTGCGCCGCTGCATTAGCAGTAATTGCTGGCTAATTAGGCCCCCATCCGTTGCAACAAACACGTATACTTGCAAACAATACACGCACACACGCACAGTTAATTGTACGCGTGATTATAGCGCGACAAGTGATGACGCGGCGAAAGAATGCGCGCAATTCTGTGAATGAAATTGTTGCGAAGTGCAAGTTTTGTAACATGGCAACACACCGGGTGTTTGTGGTAAGAGATTTTTGGTGTGTTCGTATGTTTTATTGTCTGTCACCATTTTTTTCTAAAACAGCTAAACCGCGGCACTGAAATGCGGCTTTTTGTAACTGAGTAAAAACTTAGAATAACGCCCATGCGATCTTTCATTCTAAAAGTAATGGCACACATAATCAGCCCGGAACCGGATCGGCATCGCCTGAACGCGAGCCATTAAGTATTCTTTGTATGAAACTAATCATAAACTAATCAGCATCGTACGGCAACGCCTAGCCTCGGCTAGATGGCTAGCAGTAAATAGCCAGATCACCGATGCCGCGTTTACGTCTCGTGCTTACGCGCTTAGAGCAATTTTATAATAAATAGCTGTCAAAAAGCTGTCTCCCAACGCAGTATGAAGAAAAAAATAAGCTGTTGACAACCCGATTGATTGGCGTAGACGCAAATATACCTCGTGTTTCGTATCTGCTGCTGTTTCGTGCTGTTGTGCTGATATGTGCGCGTGCAGTACCCTTTATTTAGTCAATATCTCGTGCACGAGATCTTAAACTTTCCTACAAGTAAATTAAGATATTGCATTTGCTGCAACTAAGTAACTGAACTCGTATTTCAAAAAGTTGCTAACTATTAATAGAACTAATTAATCTAACCGTTAAGCGGTTTTCCATCTTACGATAATAATCAATTTAAATGTAAATTAAACCACCCTTTCAGTCGCACGCTTATTATGCGAATCGTCATACGCATTACGCACACTAACGCGAAATAAAAAGCAACCACTTGAGACACACACACACACACACATAATAAAGTACGTATCTTTTTACTTATTTATTGTTGTATTATTATCATTATAATGTGACTTTTCATCATCTGTGGCTATATACAGGGTGGTTATCAGGGTTCATAGAAAACATCGAAATAAAGATCTTTGAGTAGAGCAAGAAATAGTTATAGCTAAATTTATTGTAAAAAAAACAATACCGATGAAAGCCGTTATGCTATTTAGATATTTTTTTATAGAGCAGGGAATGATTTGCTTTTAAAAGTAATAACCCACACTCAAGATAGTCAAGATGTCCCGAAAATTCAACCTCGTTCGGACTCAAACCCGCGACTACCTGCATGGTGGGGGTTATATTAACGAAACCACTAGATCATAGCCAAAATACTTGAGATGTTTTGCGAGAATTTTGTTTTTTGTTCGAGGCTGAACTTTTGGCATTATAAAATCATGTTACCTGAATACGACAATTAAGTTTCTGAAAACCTTGAAAAGCGTCTTGCGAAATCTGTTTTATTTAATCCAAATAAAAGTCGGTTTTAACTTCAAGTTATCCAAATGCCGACAGTTACCGGTACATTCTATCTATGTCTATCAACCATTTTGAACAACCTACATTATAATACACCCTGTATATCAGCGAAGTAAACTTCAAGATAATTATAATAAAGTAAAGGGCGATTATAAATTTAATTACTATCTGCATTTACTTGTCATTCTCTAGAGTTGGTTTATTGTTTGTGGAAGGAAAGGTCAACATTATTAACAGTGGGTAAATCAACCTTAAGGTTGTGTGTGTGGTTTACTTTTAAAACAACAAACACGCTCACGACTGTAATCTCCACATTTGATATCCTTAAGTCAGATCAATGAGTATTTATTAATCAGTTCGCAGGTCCGTGAGCATAGTCAGAGGTTTGAAAAACCATTATATTTGGCATGTGCCCGCGTTTTGCAAGTAGTTAGTACTCCACGTGACAATCCCATTGCCCATTGCCGCTTAGAGAACTGAACGACGGCACATGCCTTAAAAGTTTTGGTTCAAGGTTCCTTTGGAGGCGTAGAGTGCGAATAGATAACTAACTAATACACGTATTGCCTCGAGATTTACCCTTATTTTTGTGTTTTGTACTTTTAGTCAACAAAATGAGAATTCTTCCCGCCAGATTTCCTCGACTTATATAACAATTAAACTATCAATGGGTAAGATAGGGTGAAATGCAAGAGTGCGGGTTTGATTCCCGTTGCGAGATAAATGTTTGCATGTCCTGCAGATATTTAAATAAATCTATAATGATAGACATTTATAACACAATATCTTCTAGCCCCAGACTAAGCAGAGCTTGAATTATGGCCAAACTAAATGACTGATATACTTCTTATAAAATACATTTATTTTTAAACTATATACAAGTAGGTATATACAAAAAATACAGATGAAACAGCTAGCTAACTAATGACTGTTGCAAACTATCTATAGATAGCTCAACTGATCCAGATCACTACCAGACGGAAGCGTTTCCAAAATACTAGCCGCATTGTCACGCTGAATGGCAATTCTAACTTACTGGGAGGATGCAATCATCACAATAATTACCTACTTCTGCCGAATAAGATTTAATTGTTATTGACTTTTATTTTCGTTGTAAAGACATCTTTAATTACTGATGACTTTTTAATTTCCGTACTACGCAGCCGACTTTAGGTTTTAAGTTTTAACTTCATCATCAGCTTGTATCAGAAGTATACTGCTAGATATAAGCATACCCTTAAGAGTGCCATGACGAACTATCTTGGGCCACCTCCATTCACCGACTTTACGGAACTTTCGAGATGTCATTGGTTCGTTTAAGTCAAAGAGGTCCATTTAGGTTTAAGAAAAAAAGACAAAATTTGTGACTTCAGATAATGTGTAAAGGAAAAAATATATACCATTGCATTCAAAGCCTTTTTTAATTTTGTTTTCAACCCTACTCAATTTGATTTTCGGCCTTATTTTAAGTTTTGTATCCTTTAAATACAATTTTTTGATACAAACCTTTGTATCAAAAAATTTTTTTTTTTATTATTAATAAGCCTTTTCTTAGAAATACAGAAAATGTTATCAAAGAGCGTGAACAGAAATATTTCCACATAAATTAAGTTAATCTCATTCAATAAATGCTTAGCGTTCCGACGGAAGTGTTAGCGAAAAGGAAAAAGTAGGATTTACTTAGGCACCCCTACTAAGGAGTCACTGAAGTCGCTAACGAGTTTGTGTTTACATATTAGTATCACCATCAACATCATCATTAACGGCCAATAGAAGTTTACTGCTAGATACACGGTCTAGAGCCTTCTATATCAGCCGACTTTCCGCAACTTTTAAGATGTCAATGGTTTGATGGGTCACCTACCCCTCAATCCCTTCCTATACTGCATCTCGGTCGTTCGGTTCATAGACAGTGGTTGTCGATTATGGCAGCTATATGGTCTGTCTATCGCCATAATCTTGCTATTCTATATAAAAAATATGAAATCTATCTAAAATTTCGACTTGGTCACAATCATCGAAGCCACCCTATACGTAATAAGTATACTGTACTCTTAATTTGGATATGAGGATCATAAAATATAAATTATCATAACTTTGAAGATGTCCATGGGCATACTTTCTGCACGTTTGTTTCCCTCATATATTGAAAGTCAAGTGACAGATGCTGGCTCTTTCGCAAATAAAAATGGCGTCGAATTACTCTAAAGTTTAATTAGTTAGTGAAATCCATGGTATGGGCTCTGAGCTGTTTGCCGTGAAGAGGAAAAGAGTGCTTTAGAAATTGCCTTTTAACATTCGCAGGTTTTAAAAATACTTGTGTTTAAGTCTTGGTTTTAGCGAGACTTATTTAACACATATTTTTACTTTGGCAAAAGTTTGTTGCTTTATAGAAAAATATATTACTTTTACAAGTATTTTAGCCTGAGTGCTAGTATTTTATTGAGATATAACCCTCCTTTTCCTTGTACAATGTTCCAATTTAAGAGCTCTAAAGGGCTGATTGTTATTAAGAGAAGCTCAACTCTGTATACTCGATGGGACTAATTCAACTTACCTAATTTATAATGTAAAAAATTGTGAAAATTGTAACAGCTGAATCGATTCGCATGAAATTTGAAATTGATATAATAAAATTACGTGACCTAGAATAATACATATGCTTCTTTATATACGGATAACGCGAGGACCAAGGCGTAGGCAGCTACTAGTTTCAAATTCTTAACAAAAGCCTTGATTTTCGACGTAAGGTACCTACCATAAAAATATAAATATTATTTAACTTGTAAAAAAACATCCATTTGAATCGTCCTTTAAATACGTGAATTGTATACTGTTTATAAATATTATGCCATGGGTATGTTAATAGTATGTAAGATAACATACATAATAAACTTGAAACGCATCGAACAAACCACTATAAATACAATTTACAATTTTAATGTATCTTTAATATACATCAAACGATACATTTATCTAGATTGCAGGCCAACCTCGAACCAGCAGCAAAATAAACTAGAGGAGTTGTCTATCAAAGAAGTACTCGAGTTAGAACACTCAAAGAAATCCGTTTGGTGTTCATACTTGAGTATGAACCGAGGTCGGCGATGGATCTTCAATTACAATGGTGAAGTGGCGATGGGATTCCACTTGCAGTACCGATAACGGTTTAGAAGTTGTAATAATGAAATGAAATTATGTTAGTTACAAATTAATCTGTTATATATTATTTATTAGTCATAACTTTAGCTTACGGGTAACAAGTAAAGCTCGTTAAATGCTCAAATACATTTTTAATTCACTGAACCGGAAAAAAACAAAATTGACTCCTACACGGTAAACCGATGTTATAAAAGCTTTTATTTTTTTTATTAGTAGTTCGGATGACAATACTATAATTTGGTATCTTGGAGCTAATCTGATTATGGAGCCTGGAGGTGAATAGTAGAACTCTTCAGTGGCTACTAATAAACCCCTCGACTTTGGGTTCATGTTTTCTTTCAAAACATTTGTTCCCACAGCTGCAATAGATCCCGTTTCCCTACTCTAAGAAATTGTCTAGGTAAATAACCTAAGGTTTAAGAACCTTATCACTACTCTAAGACGTGAACAGAAAATGAGGTATTAAACTTAATTACTGAGGCGAGAATTAATGCTTCTAACCAGTAATTATGAGGTCGTATTAACTTAATGTCTTTGAATTACGCACACACGCGCAAATGGATGAACGTACTTATTACGGTATAATGGATAGGTATATCTGAGGTGAATTCAAGGTTGGATAGGGAAAGCCGAGAAAACAAGAGGAAATGACGATAAGTGGGAGCCAAGACACAGACTGCCAAAACTAAGTTTTATTTTATATTTAAAAATATGAAATAAAACACAAGCAATAAACGTCGCGAAGGAAAACAACGTGAAGAAACGGACATGCTACAAAACCAAAAGTTTGATCGGCTAGTGTTCCAATAAAGTGATGCTAACTTCTACATAACGCTGTGCCAAATAACGATGTTTATGTTTGGACTTACCTCCAACTACCCCCTACACGATATACTCACAGATCTGTGCAATGCGCAGTATGTATCTGAGGATATCCATCATGGGTATTCAAAGTCGTAGCATGTTAAAAGAATATGGACTCAGATGAAGACTCTCGGAATGAGTCGAAACATTGTCGGTGCCTTCATCAAAAGTACAGTACGTATAAAATCCTGTTTTACAATACGAATGGTCATACTCAAATAGTAGTAAAATTGTTTCACCACAATCAAGAACAGAGAGCTGTTCTTGATTATGGTAATTATTTGCTAATTAGTGCTAATTATTTTGACACCCCTAATTTACAAGAAGCGTTAATATATTCGGAGCTATATCCGCATTGGATCTATTTATCACCATTACTTGGTGGATTAGACGCGTCACGGAGCCAAGGTAATTACTATACGGGAATACTTAATACTGGGATAGCTAATTATGGGTAGGATAATATCACTACCTCGTCTCTACGTTGTCGATATTTAACACTGTGTACGTTGATACTTGGGACACATAGTAAGACGCAATCGTAACCACCTCGAAATATTATTTGTTTTTTAAGTGTTAACACACACTCAAAGGAAATCACAAGGTCTTTTTTAATATCCAGAACATTCGAACCTGCCATACCAACTGAGCAATGAGAGCATCGGCGTGGCATGAATTCAGAAATAGCTTATATCAGGGCTAGGATGATAAGAAAATCCAAGCAAGAAAAGTTAAAAGTCGACTTCTGTGGCGCAGTGGGCGAAGGCCCGCCTGAGACGCAGAAGGTTGCAGGTTCGATTCTCGCCATGGGACAAATGTTTGCATATGCAAATATTTGTCGTAATTTTCTAGGGATCTGGGTGATTTCTATGTATAATATGTATGTATTTACAGAAAAAAAATATAAGTAGTATATCAGTCATGTAGTTCCCATAATACAAGCTTTGCTTACTTTGGGGCTAGATGATGCTGTGTGAAAAATGACCAGCATTATTATTAAAAAAATCAAAGATTCATAAAACTCGTAGCATATCCAGTATCCTTAGGTTTCTGCAAATTACATATTTTCATACAAAATCATTCATTGATCGAACAGTTATCAATGTGACGGACCGTTGGACCTAAGAGTATCTGATTTACCTAGTAGCCTTCAATTTTCAGTCTAAATAAACTCGCATTGATACCGACCGCAAAGCGTTTTACGCATCATGGCAACCCACTTAGTAATATGGAACAATGGAATATGCCATAAATGGTACACGCACTTTAATCACGTGTTACGTTATAACTAAATTTTTTTGTGATTTGTGAACAGTTTTGATGAATAATTGTGGGTTTAAGACATATGAGTCAAATCTAACGTATATTTAAATTCACCACCTGCTGAACACCTAACACTTACCCATAACTTTGTCAAAGTTGTTTTATACTTAGAAGGCAATAAGGATCCCGTAAAGTAAAATTGAAATGCAATCGTTTATTTGGTACGACATACAAAGGTTTTATATAAAATATAATAACAATAGGTAGTATAGGATGAAAAGCAATGACAAAATCTAAAATAAAAAAGAAAAAAGTAAATGACGAAAGATTATAAAAAGGACATGGGCATACCATCTATTCACTGTGATAATCTATGTAGAGTTAAATAGGCATCGAAACCTATTTTTAAGCTAAACAAAATCAGCAGTATCATAATCATTGGCCTTTTGTATTCTGGGTATGAGCCTTCGCCCTAAAACGCTACTGGAGTTGGTTAGGCCTTTTGCATCCAGAAATCTAATTCTCATAAATATTTTACAATTACAATTATTTACCTTCGATCTAATGTCAGCTTGTATTTCAATTTTGACGTTATTTAACGAAACATAACATTGTCAATAATTTATGAGAGTGCCAATTTTGATATTTACCATCGGTGCTTGATCGGAATTTGGCTATTTTTATTATAAGAATTTGTCATCAATCCATATATCTGTAGATTTGCTAACGCCCCTAGAGTATCAACACAATCACCACTCAGTAACCAGAAATATGTATTAAAATACAAATATATAAATAAATAATATATAAATGCTGGACATTTTTCACACAGCATCATCTAGCCTAAAACTAAGCAGAGCTTGTATTATGGGAACTACATGACTGTAATATAACTTACATTATATACTTTTTTTTGTAAATACATACATATTATACATAGAAAACACACAGACCCGAAACAAAATTTTGCTTATCATACAAACATTTGTCTCGCAGCGGGAAACGAACCCGCAACCTTCTGCGTCTCAGGCGGGCTTTCGTCCGCTGCACCACAGAGGCGCATTATTTTCTAACTATAACTTCAAACTTTACGTTTTACTGTTCTTAAGTAAACAGCAGCCAAGAAATCCACATTAAACGAGCTCTGCTTATATACTACAGCAATGCAAAGCAATTACACGTTAACTACTTAAAGCCTCGTTCACAGTAGAGAACATTCGGACATGTTTGTTGAAGTTCGTAACAAAACCCAGTTCAATAAACAAAAACAATACTTATTACTATTTAAAAAATAAATAACAGATATTGTTGTATTTCAAAAATATCGACTGTTTTTCCCAAATTGGAATTCGCGTTCTCAACTTTAACAAAAAGTTATTTTAAGATATTATAAGATTTGTATAGACACGTTAAAAAGTGTTTCGACGTTAGATTTACGAAAATAACAACGCTACCACAAACGCACAAATGCATTGCATATGTTCAAAACGTATTCTAAATTTTCTTTGGAAAAGCCTCAATTTAACAATAATATATATATATATATATTACTCATCAAGAATATTTTAAAAGTATTAAAATATCTCTCGGATCTACATAAAGGATCTAGATTGCAAAAGAAATATAATACAAAAAAATGAGCTCATTTTGTAGGTATTGTTATTTTTTACTAAATAGATATTCTTGATTTGAAATGTTCTTGAAATGTGGACATACCTTAAGTTTACTTAGATGAGTGGGTTAGTCGGGCAATACACGACTTGTTTTAATCAACACATTATTACGTTTTCCTGTTCTAAATAATATCTAATCGAGTTATGCAATAGCCTGTGCATTTGATGATTGAAATAAAATATTTAATTAATGAGGAATGTAACAGTTCTACTAATTATAATGGGTAAACATTAAATTCATAACACATATGGATAAAAAATTATGCGCCAACAAAATTATTAGCCGTTTGAGCTAAAGATAAAATTCTAATGTTTAATTTGATAAAAGAGCCGTGTTGGTCTATTGGGTGATACCCCTACTTCCGATGCGAAGGTCGTGGGTTCAAACCCTGCCGTGCGCCAATGGATTTTCGCGCTCTAATAATGTATTAACACGTGTTCAAAAAGACGAAGGAAACACTTCGTGAGAAAACTGGCATATCCTAAAACCGAAAATTCAAAGGTGGCTCATTCTACCATGCTCATGGTGGCTAATATAGTGGTTTTGAAGATCTCGGTGGCTCAGCGAGTGAGTAGCCGGATTAAACTGAAGAGCTGTGAGTTCTGTTCCCTCCGCGGGACAAATGTTTGTATGTTTTGGAGATATTTGTTCAGGCCTCGGATAGTGTCGTCCTCATAGTTTCTGATATCCAAGGGAATTGTACTTCTTCTCTGCCTTACTATTACGCAAAAGGCGAACATGTACCAAATATAATGTTTGGGCATACCTCTGACTTCCCCCTACTTGGTGAGTATGAAGGATGTCCATAATGGGAACGGGAATTACAGCCGTAAGTGTATTTTTTTTATAACTACTGTAAGTTTTTTAACGTATCAGCTGAATTTCTTGTGTCTATCCAAAAATACGCATAGTGCAAAAAAGGATTCAGGGCACACGACTAAAATGCTTTTAGTAAGGCCAATTACTTTTAAACAACTTCAAAAACGAAGGAGTTTCTCAAAACGAGGGCTATATTTTCTTGTATTTAAGTCGACTATTACATGCTTGGTCGTCTTTACATTTTTTTTTGCTGTGCAAATTTCCTATTCCAGTCAGTGTAGACCCGTGAAAATATAATCACAGTAAGTAGATTTCCAAAAATCTTATAATCGCGACATGCGATTTAGTTCATAGGAACTGATGTCGATATTTTGTTTAAACTAAATTTCAGTTAGTTTTCCGCGCAACCAACACCAGATAATATTAAATAGGCACATAGAACACTGCATTGTTTATGTAATTATATCAGGTACATAACATCCTGTACACATTATAATCAGCACATTAAATAGCTCATTAAAGTAGATAATAGGTAGATTGCGAGTTTTCCTCAATTATTCGCGATAAAGTAATTTTATTGTTAGTTTTTAGCCCAAGTACAAATGTAGATAGTGAATGATTAACAGTTTCATGTACCTATTTGAGAATATAATCTTCAAATACATTTTCCATACAACTGTACAAATAGGTATAAGCAAAAAATACAGATAAAACAGCTATTAATGATATTGGGGCTTGCAATGTCACGCGGATTGATAAATGAAAAACGAGGGCAAGTGCGAAATACAATACAAACAAACATGCTCACAACTGTGTATTCCCCATGAATCCTCAGATCCATACTTTCTATGCAGACCTGTGAAGATAACAAGTGGGTAGTCGGGGACACGACCAAACAAAGTATTAGGTGGCACAAACCCGCGTTTTGAAAGTAGTTAGCATTCCATGTGACAGGTTAACCCATCGCCGCTTATTGGAATACCGATGACACATACCTTCGAATTATAACCTACTTTACACTAATTATGCCTAACGCATTAGTTTTGCCATACAGCATGGCAATGCAGCCATCTAGTGCTGATCTGGATCAGTTGACTTATCTATAGATCGTTTGCAACAGTCTCTTTTTCTGTATTTTTATCTGTATTTTTTTTGAATATAAGTTGTAAATTTTCTAATCCACTTAAATCGTTCGTTCTCTACCATATGTAATTCGACGCTTTCTAATTTGGACAAACAAACAAAATCTATATTTTTTTATACCTTTGCGACACAAACAATCCCCCCACTAGCCGCTTGAGGTATGTAATTATGTGTAATGATCAAAGAACATTACCCCGCGATAGCATCGAAAATGTTTACAGCGGTCGCATTAAAAATAGGGTGGTTTTGTATTAGGAAACGGAAATAAATACTTTTTTATAAACAAGTTTTTTTTTCAAAAGAGGCAACTTACTCACGGCTCACCTGTTGGTAAGCGGTTACCATAGCCTATGGACGCTTGGAATACCAGAGGTCACGCGTTGTCTCACTGAGATATCAAGATGAAAGATCTCATTACCTGTAATTTCACCAGCAACCATATCCTTCAAACCGAAACACAGCAATGAGATTACAACTGCTTGGCAGAAATATGCTGGTAACACTTCCCCGGACAAGCCTTTTATAGAAGCTCTACTACTTAACTGGAAAATAAACTACACTACACGGCGATGGACTTGCAACCTGTCACGTGGAATGCTTACTACTTGCAAAACGCGGGCATGTACCAAATGTAATATTTGGACGTGCCTCTGACTACCCTCTACTAGGTATCCTCAAAGATCTACTCACTGAGTATGTATCTGAGGATGTGCACCATGGGGAAGACAGTCGTGAGCGTGTTTGTTTTTTTTTTTATAAACTACACGCATTTTCTCATTTGGAAATCCTTCAAATGCACTACCGCCCCAATCTTCATTACACATAGGTGTTATGCAGAAAATGCTAATAAACATTAAATTCGCCCCTATGTACTCAAAATATCAAAATATATTTATTTGGGTCAAAAACAAAATACGAAAAACTTAAAGGAACGGTAATATTCGCAGAAGTTTAAAAAACTGTGTCGCGAATATCAGCGCCATCCTCCGAGAAACAACCAAACAAACATAAAATATTTTATCTAATAATTAATTAATAATAATTACAAATATCTACTTAAACAGGTACATAGAGGAAAAAAAGTAACAATAGAAAGAGTGGAGTAAAATGTGAGTGTGTGAGTTGTGAGTGTTGTGTGGGAGTGGGGGTGTGTGAGTGTATGTAAGAACTTGTTATATCTTGTGTACTTTTTTTATCTTGTGCAATAAAGCATTTTCTATCAATCTATCTACTTATTTTATTAACTTAGCTAATTTAGATTACATACATACATGAGCAAATGTTTCAATATGTTAAGCTTTGAGCTTTTTAAATGCAAACTAAACTAACAATAGAAAGAGTGAGTGGAGTAAAATGTGTGTGTTTGGGTGTGAGTTGTGAGTGTGGTGTGGGAGTGGTGGCGTGTGAGTGTATGTGAGAACTTGTTTTAACTTCTGTACTTGTTTTACCTTGTGCAATATAGCATTTTCTATCTATCTATCTACTTCTTCTTTTATCTTAGCTAATATCGATAACATACATACATGTGCCACCAGCAAGTGTTTCAATATGTTAAGCGATGGGCTTGTTAAATGCTAACTAAGCGGGCATGCTCGGGGTAGTTAGATACAAGACCAAATGTAAATGTTTGGTCGTGTCTCTAACTACCCCTCCTTGGTATCTTGGTATATTATGACTTATAGTTTCTAATAGTTTATGACATTACAATATATATAATTATATTAAATTAGTATTCGTAATTAAATGTATTTGACCAATGTTTAAAAATTGCATGCTAATCTTGAAGGGAAATGTGCTGGACCAAATTACAAGTGACATCTTATATTTGTACCACATTTTATGCGATAAATTTTATCTCATTTCATTATCTTCATAGATCTACGCATTGAGTATGTATCTAAGAATGTTTATAATGGGCAATACGGTCGTAAGCGTGTTTGTTTGTTTTGTTGCCTTTACACATAAAAATAAGGTCACCTTCAAGCAGTTCAGTTTTTAGTGATATTTAAGATATTAATTACTTAACGAAACATTATATTGTCAATAAACGGGTGACTTATCAGTGACTGATAATTCTGGGTGACGATGAGAGGAACATTGCATGTCCAGTGTGCCCATACCCTTACTTTTACGTGGTACAAACACAATGTATAAAAGGAACATTGCATGTCCAGTGTGTCCATACCCTTACTTTCACGTAGTACAAACATAATGTATAAGAGGAACATTTCATGTCCAATGTGCCCATATCCTTACTTTCACGTAGTACAAACATAATGTATAAGAGGAACATTGCATGTCCAGTGTGCCCATACCCTTACTTTCACGTAGTACAAACATAATGTATAAGAGGAACATTGCATGTCCAGTGTGTCCATACCCTTACTTTCACGTAGTACAAACATAATGTATAAGAGGAACATTGCAAGTCCAGTGTGCCCATACCTTTACTTTTACGTAGTACAAACACAATGTGTTTATTACTCACCTAATTTATCAAATTATAATGATGTGTCACCTTCTTGACTATTATGGTAGGTTAAGGAAAGACAATAATGCTTCTGGGATTAACCGATATTAAACGTTCAAGGAAGTATTGAGTAGTTGTGTATAATTTTATAAAAATGGTGTACAAACTTCCCTCATTACAAAGTTATGCTGAACTATTAAAATGGCTAGATAATTTTATGTTTAACTCAAACTAAGCTTTGACGTTCAAAAGTAAGTTAATTAGGTGACGACAGATCAGCGTTCCAGCGCTTTTATGCCACTGAGGGAATATTAAGAAAGCAAAGAAAAAATGTGAGGGAACCGGTATGCACTAGAAAAGAAAAATCTAAAGTTAGTGTTCCAATAAGTGGCGAAGGGTTTGCAACCTGTCATGAGAAATGCGAACTAACATGCAAAACCGTGAGCACGTGCCGAAAATAATATTTGGACGTGCCTGTGACAAGCCCTACTTGGTAACCTAACGTAGCTACGTACTGAGTATAAATCTATTTATATCATGGAGATAACAGTCGTGAGTAGTTTACTTGTTAAAAGAAGAAATGTGGTTAAATTATTCTTAAGTAACAAAAATTATTACTCGGGACTCAAAACCACGTGTTAAGGAATTCCACGAATGACCAACAACTACATAGTTATTAACGAAACCATAAAAAAACCCAATGCATGATGCATTTAAGGCGAGCTGAAACTAGATTAGAAAATTTATTTTTTGATACAGAAAGTTATAACCCTTGTGAGATTACAAATAAGATTCAAATCAGGTTATTCGTTAAATGATAGTTGCGTATTCGAGGGGTTTCTTTCGATCTCTACAAATACAAAATTAATTTGAAAAAACTAAACGATTCACACTTCAATATGGTAATATAACTAATTAATTAGTTTTTTTGTATCTTAGATTCAATTGTCGAGAATTGCGAAGTGTCATATTCTTACAAAGATTACTATTTTGTACTGTTTTAGAGTATTTAAGTATAAAGTTCTGTTGAATTAACAATATTCTCTAAACATACTATCGTGTTGGTTGTTAAATACTATATAATTTTACTACGTCACGCAAGATGATGAAAGATCACTCTTTTCAGTCCACCCCACCTTAATACACGAACATAATAAAGGTTGATTACTAATTCGCACACAGAGATACGTGTGTGGGGTTGGAATTAATTACACACATTGTCACATAATTCCTGGCAACACTGTCAATGCACCCACGCGATTGAGTCCTAATGCATTTCTATTCAACCTTACCATTTAAAGCTATAAGACTGAAAGTAGATTGATAAATGTTAGGCAGAGTCATCAAAAATTTGAATATTGTTAATTTGAATAGTGTTTACTGAATAAGTAGTTTAGCGTAGTTTTAGATCTGGATTAGAATGTTTTTGTTACGAAACTAGTTTTTGTTACTGATAATGCGTAGTTTTAGTTCTGAATTGGAACGGGTTTCCCGCGAAACTAGTTTTTGCAGCTAAATAATATAGTTTTGTTCTAAATTAGAACGTTTTGCTACGGAACTAGTTTTTTTCCGTTTCTGTACTTAGTTTTAAAATCCTTGTTTGGACAATGTATGCTGTGTTAGCTATTATGTTGCATTGAAATCGTGTCACTATTAATATCTTTTGCTCATTGAAATATTAAAAAAATGATTCATTAATTATTCTAGTGTGATTTACATTTAACAGAAGGCAGAATAATGCTTAACGCAGAGTTTTCTCCCAGCAAACCTTAGGGGTTAGAGAGCTGTGATTTTAGAGGTAGGGTTGAAAGCTCTAGATAGGTACTTTGTGTTGGAATCAAGTAAATTTTTGAGGTTCAAAAAACACGACTAAAACGCTTCTCAAGATTTATGGAGATTTGGAAAAAGATGGCTCCGTATTGAGTCTTGTCTTTTAAATCTTATTTTAGTTCTCATCGGTTTTCATCGCAAGTTTCATCGCTGAAATAAGTGTATTTTTTTTTATAACACTTGTCAGTAACCAAGCATAAAGCCCCCAGATGGTAAGCGGTTACCGTAACTTACTGCAATGACAGGTGAAAGTTAAATCAAGTTGACACATAATAAGACTAACCTGTTAATGCTGTTCATAGCTGATGCTCCAGCGTTTTCTCTCTCACTTCTCTCTCTAGCTTGTCCCACGAATCTCTCAAAGTTCTCTCTTTCTTTATAATGCCTGTCCGGCCTTGGCGAGGATGATCGCCTTCCCGGCAACTGCTGAGTGAGATTGTTCTGTTGCACCGTCTGCAGAAGGTTGTGATTCGCTTGCGGTTGCTGTAACGCTTGAAGTAATTCTTGGGCATTCGTCGCTCCATTGGATAAAAAGTTGGGAATCCCCTGATTCTGTAAACTCTGACCCAATCCTTGGTTTAATAATGCGTTGGTTAGATTCTGGTTCAACATATTTGGCCGAATGTTGGATGGTTGTTGGTTGTTGTTGAGTAGTTGATGGGGTTGGGCCATTGCTTGGAGGTTGGCTAGTGAGGTCGAGACGACTTGGCCGTTGTTGAGGGCGAGGTTGACCATCTGGTCGTTTGAGTTGACGTGGTTGACCGGTATGGTTAGGATGGTTTGGGTGGCGATACCTGTAGGAGAAAAGTTGGGACATTTTAATATCGTAAGCGGACATTTTGGATCGTAAGTAGGACATTTTTATGCTCGTTAGTGTATATGAAATGGATTTGTTGGTTGATAAAGATGGGATTGCAACCTGTCATGTAGAATGCTAACTGCTTGCAAAAAAGGGCATGTATCAAATGCAATGTTTGGATCTGCCTCTGACTGTCCCTTACTTAATATTTTCAAAGGTATGCGCAGGGAGTATGTATCTGAGGATGTCCATCATGAAAGTTATATGTAGTTGTGAGCGTGATTGTTTTTTTATTCAATTATTTTGCGGATATAAAAGAAAGTAAGTACAGAAGACATAAACGCGCTCTATTTTAATTTTGAAAATAAAAAGTTATGTGATAACTAGGATTTAGTGAATGGAACTATAGCACCAGTTACTGATGTTATCGATTGTCTTGAAAAGCAATTACCAACTGTACTTTACCGACAAAATTTTGTATCCGAAATGTTTGCGCAAAAGTAGCCCATCTAATCAAATCGAATTTGAGTAATTTTTAAATTAGTTTCTGTATTATAATTAACGTGTTTAAATATTATGATTGTGTTAAATTGAGTCTCGAATTGTACTTAATTAGAATATATTTATACCGTAAATAAATACATTTAAAGAAAAAAAATCAAAAGATATCTAGAAAATTAATGTACCTACGTAGTTGGTAAATACTATTCTATCTACCAACTACGAAAAAACCTAAAAGGATACGTTTTTTTTAACAAAAAAGAGCCACAGCCTCATGTTAATCAATTGTAATATTTATACTTGAGGTCTTGAGTTCACCAACAATATAAATGGACAGTAAAGTCTAACCATTGATAACGATGACAGATTCCTATCAAAACATGTGTCAAAAAGCTTTGATTAAGACCGAACCACCTTTTATAGTGTTGGTGATCTCGTGCCCAAATGTTTACCTTGAGATGTAGGTATGAGGAGCTGGGCACCTTGGATGCCTTGCACCAACTGGCCTGAAGCTAGGATGAGTTGGGGCATCGGAGAGGGCATCGCTGGTGGTAACATGTTGTTATTTGCTACTGGATTCGGAGAGCCCATACCTATGGACAAACAAAGTATTTTTTACAAAGAAGCTTGTAGGTCACGATAAATTATTTCATATTTTTTCTTATTTAATTTATTTTTGCTCTAAGGTTCATTAACTAAGCTGTTACATCAAGGTATCTGTGTACATGGACCCTGTCAGAGCGAGTTTTAGTCAATGTTTAAAAGAGATAATATGTATTGGATTGGAACAAAATTCACAGTTAAAAATGTCAATATTGAATAAATTATGTTGGACATTTTCACACAGCATCACCGAGCTCCAAACTAAGCAGAGCTTGTATTATGGGAACTTAATGACTGGTTTATTACAGATATAATTTTTTTATTTGTAAATACATACATATTATACATAGAAAACACTCAGACTCGAGACAAATATTTGCAGATCATACAAACATTTAACCCGCGGTAGGAATTGAACCCGCAACCTTCTGCGTCTCAGACAAGCATTCGCTCACTGCGCCACAGAGGTCGTCGAACGAATATCATTAACAATTAAATAAATCACCTAAATTCCTCTTGCACTCTCTGGTTGTGGAATTTCGGAAAACCCTTTTTTTAATACCACTAAAATGGCGAAAAAACATACGGCCCACTTGTTGGTAAGCGGTTACCGTAACCTATACAACACTAGTGGTATCCCCTGACCGACCCTGAGGCGTAATCTCAGAAATCTAAAAAAAGTAAAAAGTACCAACTAAGCCACAAGATCGATACAAACTTGGTTGAAATAAATACTTCTCAATTATATTGTTCTCGGATAATCACGAAGTGTATGAACAAAATTCTAAATACATCAATTATTATATCGTGACAAACCTTAGTAAAAACGCTTAGCTCCATTACAATAACATAAGAACGCTTAGCTCCATGTATCATAACTATAATATGAGTTCCTCAATAACCCAACAATTATATATACTAACTCATAAACTAATCTCATCTTCAAATATACAAATTAGCTTTGGCACATAACACATTTGTGATTATCGATACTTACGAAACGATAATTCATCTGTCATGGTAGTTAAGAGACTGTTTGACGAAATTTACATTGTCACAGATAAAAGCTTGATACAAGTATGAGATTTCTAATTTTCCAAAGGTTAAACTAACATAAAAACTAATTGGAAAAGTTCAATTTATCTTGTTTGAAAATAATTATTTTTAGCAACATTTGATAAAACCGACGTGTAATAAAATCAAAGAATTTAAAATTATCGTGGTTTGGTATCATTTTAGAATATTATTACGACTATATCACTTTATTATTCTCCTGCTGGCGTTTCGTTCTGTTCCCGTCTCACGACCGTCGAGCGTGGTCGCGGACGGTGCTTATGAGGAATGGCCTCTAAACGGTTAACAAAACGTAAGCAGGAGAATAGTAAAGTACGTGGTATAGTCGTAATAATATTATAAAATGTAATAAAATATATCTAAAACCACCTTTGCACACAAATCGATTACAAAAACAACATTGTTAATATATGATATGAATATTTGTATATTAACAACTTTGTAGAATATGGTGATACGTTTACTGACCTATAATATATATCCGTAATATATACCAGTGTTTTTTACAAATAAATTATTCAAAAGCCGTGTTGGCCTAGTGGGCGATACCCCGACTTCTGATCCGGAGGTCGTGGGTTCGAACCCGGTCGTGCACCAATGGATTTTTCCACTCGAAAAATTTATGTGCTCAAAACGGTGAAGGAAAACATCGTGATGAATGCATGAAACCGGCATGCCCTAGATCCCAAAATTTTAAGGCATGTGCCAACAGTTAGTGTTCCAATAAGCGGCATGGGCTTGCAACCTGTCACGTGGAATGCTTACTACTTGCAAAACGCGGGCATGTGCCAAATGTAATGTTTGGACGTGCCTCTGACTACCCCCTACTTGGTATCATCAATGATCTACTCACTGAGTATGTATCTGAGGATGTCCACCATGGGGAAGACAATCGTGATTTTTTTTTTTTTTTTTTTTAATTATCCAAATCGATATCATTACAATCCGATAAGCCGTTCCGGAGAATGGTAACAGAAAAACGAACAATCTATTATAGCAAATGCATATTCTCCCGCCATATTTGGATGATATTTCAGTTTTTCTCAAGGCATCAAATTGAAGTCGGTTTTATAAAAGAAAAAAAAATATTAAGTAGCATTTTATTTTACTTTGAATGAACCGCGTGTTTAACTCGACACAAGTACTTACAGTGGCAGCTTACATTCCATTTGCCACCTTACTTTTATAATATAGAGTCTTGATTCTAATACGATTTGTATATATTTGATTTTATCTAAGCACGTGGAATTTAGCCGGCGAAGTTTTTGCTAAGTTTCTGAGTGCCTCTTGTATGCTCATATTCGGTCAATTAATATTAATCACTTTGTCAAATGCATATCTTTTTGTATAATCTGCAGAAAGTGTAATTTTAAAGTTCTTCAAAGTAATATAGATGCCGTAGTATATCGTAAGGATCTAGACTGTTGAAATAGACAAAAGGATGTCATCCTGCTTAAAATAAAGCTTATTAATAAGTAAATTATCACTATCACTTGGTGATAAGTGGCAGATATTTTAAACTAGTGATCGGGATATAGAAATATAGATAAACTCATTGTAGTGCATAACACCACTTACAATAAAATAATATTATACCAATACAAAAAAACGCAAATAAAAAAACTATACTTAACCTGGCACTATGGAGATGATATTACTTAAAATAAACGCAAGTAATTTCATCGTTATCACACTTATCAACAGCATATAGAAGATATTGACCTCCCCCAAATAGTGCCATGACGCTATGTCGTGAACTTTTGTATTCCACCGACTTAGGCCAACTTGCATGTTACCTGGGTTATGATCTAACTCGTCGATTCCGTACTAAATAACCCTCTTAGTTAACGTGGAGTTAATCTGAAAACGCTGGCTCACGCAAATTACACTTTTTTGCCACTCTACATTCGGTGCGTTGTCATTTATTTCAATCAAGTATGATATTATTTCGTCTTTAAAATGCCACGCTATCAGAAAATTATAAAATGATTCGGATTAAGGAATAACAATTAAATTATAACGTTTTATAATTTCTCGCTGAGTATGTAAAGTCGAATCTAAAGTTATGACAAATTCGTTCCACAAAATAATAAAATGAACTATCGTGGTTGAAGGTACAAAATAACTCGTATTCATAGTAAACTATAGGAAACTACATAAACCCCATCGGCAACCGAGCAGGACTAATTCACCGCGAACAAAACGAGCCCGTAAGAATCTAAAACATTATCTGCATACCTCACAAGCCCGTTAAAACATTAATATAACGTATTCATTTTAACCATGACATTTCATATTTTGTAATAAATGCCTTTTCCTACGGCACATCAATTATGAACCGAAAGAAATGTATAATTAGCTCTATTAAGACAATAAAACTCTTAATGATACCGCAATAGTCGTAATATCCGTGAGTTCGTGAAAAAAAATGTGTAATTATACTCATTATTTAAATAGGTTTTTTCTTCCATTATGGCGTAGGTTTAATGGGCGGGCGGCGGGCTATCTCGGATTCATTAAATCGATTGGTTTCGGTAATCACCTAATTACGGATCACGTGGTCTCAAAGTAGAGAGTTTTAATGCGCGAACCGTGTACGTCTGATTATCCCAATCTGTCTAATACTGGGTAATTAGTGGTTTGCCCTCATGCGACGGGCAGAACAGACCACAGTCGAATTGAGCACACAGTATTTTATTTGAATCCCTAAGTAGGATGTCACTTGAGCTAACCTCTCTGGTCGGGATACACTAGATTTTCTATTATATCTGGAATCCCAGCAGTTCCAAGGTTAAAAAGTAGAGGTTGCTAAGCTATAAAACTAGCGTAGGCCGTTAGCCACGCCTACGTAGGGATTAACAGAATACGAAATGTAGAAAATATACATCCAATCCTGAATTCTTGGTAAGCATTGAAGGTGTACTTGCAAATAACTACCAATTTCTTCACTATAACATTTTTTGAAGAGTGAAGAATATTGCTAAGCTATAAAACAAGCGTAGGCCGTTAGCCACGCCTACATAGGGATTAACAGAATACGAAATGTAGAAAATATATATCCAATCCTGAATTCTTGGTAAGCATTGAAGGTGTACTTGCAAATAACTACCAATTTCTTCACTATAACATTTTTTGAAGAGTGAAGAATAGACTTGGCTCTAATTTCGCCATGAATCTGTTTACGTCATTTTGACCGGAATTCATTTTATTTTAGCGCGAGTGCTTGAAGATTATTGTGTGAGAAGTCTGAATATACCTCGAAAGTACATAGTTACATTATATGTATAAGTCTAGGTATTTCTTTCTCTTTTTTTTAAAGATAAGTTAACGTTTTCTATTAATTAAATTAGTGTCAATAAAAATCATTTGAAGTTGATATACCGTGTGCAAAATTTACTGTGTCTTTTAACAAACGGTAATGCACTGAAAAAAGTTAATTAAGATACGGACAACGGTGACAACCGGGTTGCATAATATTAGCTGAAATAGAAAAGTCTTGCCTTTAAAAAACTTTTCATTCTGCGGTCTCGTTTAATATTAATATTTTATTCATTTTGTCGCGATGAAATATTTATCTTGCATTATTTAGCTGCGTTAATGATGATTGAGGTACTGAATGAGTTGAGGTACAGTGTTGTTTCATTTTTGCAGATCGCGACTCTTTGATATCAAAAGATTTTATATTTCTATCTTAAATTTTTGTTTTTATGGTTAAAATAGATCTAATAACGACAAAAGAAAATATTTCAAAACGTTTTTTGAAGTAAAAAATAATACAGCAGATATCCTCAAATGCTATTTTGCTGAAACTATTAATTTTTCGGACCAGACGACGCAGTTTGGTATAGTATTATAATAACTGTGACGCAGTGTAGGAAGCTCCCTTCAAAATACCGATGACAGGTCCAATGGAAGTAGAATAATATACATTTAAGGCATATTAGTTTAGGACCTAATAGACTCAAATCAAAATGATCAATAGATCATGACACTTTTTAAGGTAGGCATGTGACCAACATATTTTTTACATGTGTAGTCGATAATGATGCAATTTTTGTTGCGCAATCTTTGCTGCAACTATCGACGTATTAAGACTCACTTGAAAAAAAAATAAGATTCCTTCAGATCAGGCAACGTGTCTAGGTGTTTCAGATGGGTGACTGTAACCAATTCCATCAGGTGAGACGTATGCCTGTTTTTCTCGCCATGAAATAAAAAATAAAATATTCTCACCAGGCGCACTGACGCTCAAGTTCAACGGTGAGTTGATGACTGGATTGGACGGCATAGAAGTCAAGCCCTGAAGGTTTGCGGCGAGTTGCGACATTTGTTGCGACATCTGTTGCTGTAGTTGCTGGGACATCGGCATGTTCTGTTGCATGTTGGCGAGGTTTTGAAGGTTTTGGAACATCGACGCCACTGAGGACAAAATCGGAAAATGAAACTCTCTATCATGTTGTTTGTTAGTCGGTTAAGATGTTTCAGATATGGCTTATCGGATTGTAATGCAATACATTTGGATATCTTCAAAGGTGGTTTAGATAGCAGAAATACATACCAGAAGTGTGTGTATGAATTTGAAAATTCATAATTGGAGAATACACCTTTCAATTGTAATTCTTAACTTAGGTTCAAATATAAATAGGTTTAAATGTTCATTCTATTTCTCAATGAATGAATTCAATTTGTTCGATTGACACTATACTATAGCTGAGTGGAGGATCATAAAAAAAACAAGTTTGTTCTCGATTATTCTTAGCTTGGTCGTTCGCGAATTCATATTAAAATTTTGAGTTAGCTTTTTATAATTATATTTCAATGAATAAAAACCTATTGACATTGACTTGAACGAGCGAAATTAATTATAACTGTGACTTATCGTTAAATATAATTTTATTATCATCATTTCATACCATCATACTTTTCAGGGTTTGATAAGTTCGAATAGATTTCATAAGATTTTATGTTATTGGAAAACTCTTACGCTATCTTGACTTCGTAACGAAGGAAAAACATTGTCGCCCTGGAAGAGAAAGGAAAGTTCCCAGAATGTATACTTTAATAAAAACGAAGGCCCGTATAGATTTTTGACAATTAAAAAAAACTTTAGTTTACATAGTCCTGACCCAACACTAGGATTGCCTATATTGTCGGTATCGATAAATAAGAGTACCAGTATACCTGAGTTTAAGTTAAAAAAATGACGTAAAACTGTCTAAAGTAGTAATTGTTCGAGGAAAAACGAGTCGTTCTCTTTAAAATTCCTATTGGAACCCAGAGTAAGTAATTATTGCGTTGACCAGCCTTTCAGAAAACTACGAAGGCATTGCTCTAGATTGAGCCCCTTACTATAAATTTGTTATTTATTTATTTAAATTCGGAAAAACAACAGCTATAACACAATGTCCTTAACAATACTTAAATAATTGTTTTGTTTTCGACAATTGAACTTGAAATTACAAATATCAGAAATATACAAAGTATGGAAAATCTTTATAAGTAAGGCTGTATATAATAAAATAATAAATACATAATACTGTTTTTTTACACAGCATCATCTAGCCCAAAACTAAGCAGAGCTTGTATTATGGGAACTACATGACATACATAGAAAACACCCAGACCCGAGACATATATTTGCAGATCATACAAACATTAGTCCCACGGCGGGAATCGTACCTGCAACCTTCTTTGTCTCAGGCTGACTTTCGCCCACTGCGCCACAGAGGTCGAATATAACTAGTATAATGATTAAATGATGGTATACGAACTCACTGGAGCCATTCAAGTGTGACTGGTGTGGCGTGCGCGCGCGCGGGGATGGTGACCGCGGCTCAGCGGTAGCGCGCGCGCCGCCCTCCGGCGAGCTCGCGCCGCTCTCCCGGTCCGACTCCGCCTGCTAACAACGAAAACACACTTCAAACAAACAGAAGCATAAATTCCCTTCAATACAGTGGAAATTTCATAAAAATCTACCCAGTAGAACTCGAGTTTTAGGCTACTAAAGTTAATACAAACGAATAAATATATAATGCTGGACATTTTTCATACAGCATCTTCTAGCCCCAAAGTATGCAGAGTTTGTGTTATGGGAACTACATTACTACTACGACTGATATACTACTAATATACGTTTTTTTTTAAATTACATACATATTATACATAGAAAACACCCAGAACCCGAGACAAATATTTGCATATGCAAACCTTTGTCCCGCTGCGAGAATCGAACCCGCAACCTTCTGCGTCTCAGTCGGGCCTTCGCCCACTGCGCCACAGAGGTCGTCAAAAGAGGTACATATGAAGACCATTAAAAAACTATTCGAAGATTTGAAAATCGTGCTTTTTGCCACTGGAATAATTTATGTGCGAATTAACACGTGTCACATAACCCAGTAGCAAACAAATACGCTCACGTTTTGTAAGTAGTTTGCATTCCACGTGACAGGTTGCAGCTAATAGCCACTTGTTGGAACACTAACCAATGGCAGATGCTTTCTAATTTTTGCTTCTAGTGTATGTTGGCTTCCGTAGTATTTCTTTAGTTTTGAGCACGTGTTAATGCGCTCATACATTTTTCGATTGGTAAATTCCAGTGGTGCATGACTGAGTTCGATTCCACGACCTTCGTATTGAATGTCAGGGTACCGCCCACAAGGCAAACAAGGCTTAGTAATGAGGATGTAAAAATAATACAAAATATAAATAAATATTAAAATCTAACTCTTACACCCTCATCAAGCAAGCTCGAGAGGGATTAATAGCTGAACTAAGAAGAACCAAACCTTTTTTTCAATTATCCTTATGAATTGAGGGGCATAAAACGCTTTAAACATATTCTTTTTAAAGTGTTGACTTATAAACTAAACAAAAGCTGTGTTTTAAGCATAAGGGAAATGTAGTTACAAGTGTAATAAAATTCGGACGGTTAGCTTAAATTCTCGCCCAACTTTTTTGATCTTCTACAAATTACTAATTCTGTGAAGCCCCAAACACATAGGTATAATACCAGCACCTTGCGTAGCGATTATAAGAATAACTATTGTGAATTTAGACGTCCAGGGAATTATTGAAGTAATGTGTTATTTGAGTATTGTCTGGACATCACCCGTTTTCTAGGTCTAGTCTAAACTGGTTTAAATCAAATCAAAATTAAATCAAAGTCAGTTACTGGGTTATTCATAAGCGAAATGAAGTCTTTCTTTATACATTGATTAGGAGGTGTAAGTTAATTGAGATTATCGGTATCTCAAACAATATTAACTAAAAAAAAATAACCTACATAATTTTACTTGATAAATAAAATAAATCGTTTATTTGCACAAAAAAATGTTATTAATAGAATATGTACTAATTTACTAAGCTATGAAAACAACGAAAAACTATCGCTTTATAAGTAAATAACAGGTTCGTAGATACTAAACAGTTTTCGAAACCTACTTGACAAATAAGGTTTACAAGACCCCCAACTCTAGTATTCCCTGTGTTGTGAGTGGCTAGTCTCTTCCGTCTCTAGAGTTTTGAACGAATCATTTAAATGAAATTAAACTCATCATGAGATTCATCTCAAGCAGCACATTAATTTGGACTCACTACATTTTGTTGTGTCGTAAAACATTTTATAGCAGATCATTATAAGGATTGTTGTAAAAAGGTCAAATAGCCCGGCTTTTTAATTAATAAACCTATTAAATTATTGCAAGGAAACGCCTTGAGATTAATTCCTTGTAATTATAATTATTTTCATATTTTAATTATCATTTTGGTTATTTTTATTGTTCAAACACGCTTGGGATTAACGATTCGTTCCATATCAATTTGATACGTTTAATTATAAAATTCAAAAAATAATTACCTAGTGGTTCTTATTTATGCCAGAATTTCGTGTTTTCGTTGACATTCTAAATGGATTAAACAATTAGTGTTAACTTATTTGTAAATCTAGATTAATTTATGCTATGAAATGATAAGTGGGTCTCAAAATTGTAAAGGATAATCTAAATCTCAATTAATGTCTATAATAAAAAAACAAATGAATCAACAAAGTATTACGATCATCTTATTACGTTAATCTATAGTAAGAATTATTTTAAGGTTATTGACAATGTAAATATCAATTAAATACTACCAGACGCTAACAACTACCGCGACGTTTAACAAAATGATTACTAAAAACGACGAGGAATATATAAAAAAATATATAATACTTACAAAGGACAATGTCATTCTCTCCACGCCCAATAATTTTCACTTTACTTCACTTTACATACTTTTATCATAGCTTACAAACTTGAAAAATTATCAAAATGTTCCGACGCGTACCGAAGCGAAAGATACCTTCAAAAAAACTTCCCGCCACTTATCACTGAAGTTAGACGGCCAATAAAAATGTCAAGTTATATCCTAAACCACACGTCAACAAACGAATGCTTAGAACGAAAAGTAATATCGTTCAGAAAAGTTTTGAATTTAGAGCGGATGCGTAGATAAACGCGCGGGAAAAAGAAGAACGATGCACTATCGACAAAGCGTTCACATAGTTTTTTTTTTCACTTTTTTATTTATTTATCAGCCGGTAACACATACAGCCGCGCGGGCAAGTTGCACAGCGCGGAATGAAAGCGCGTCATCAGTTTAAAAAATCAACCCCTTCGGTGGTGGCGGGAAAAAAATGCGGCCCTCTCGGGGGGGTGGGTGGTCCCACTGAAATCCTTGCCAAAGCGATCGCCATCAGGCCGACTTGTCACTTGTCGAATAAGCATGATAATTAAGTTTTTGTTTCTAGTTGTTCCTATTTTCTTTATTGTTTAGGTTCAATTTATTTTTTAGCTGTTTTTATAGGTTTAGTTTTATAGGTTAGGTTTAGTTATAGGTTAACTGGACCAAATTCATTGTAAGCTTACCCAGAGAGTCGAACGATATACGAAATTGTTTGGGAAGTATTTGAAAGTTTGTCAACAAAGTTTCGTAGAGTTTTTGTACTGAAGTGTACGTGTAGGTAGGTGGTAAAACGTGTCTCATAAAGCTCTGTCGCTAATTTGGTCAGCTCGTTCATTTTTCACGTTCTGTCAACGCAAAGGGAAATGAAAAAAATAACCGAAATCACAATTCACCTGGCGGCTAATGAAAAAAGTTGAAAAAAATTATCATCAACGGGCAACATTCGGAATAATCAGCGGTACACGGAAAAAATCAGTAATTATTCAGATGAAGTTGGACGAACGAAGGGGGTAATGGGGGCAAGGGCCGGCCAAAATAAAAACGGCGTTGCGTAGGGGTGACACCCTCCCCCGCCTCTACAAATGTTATCTAACTGCGTTCGTTTCGCGGCACGGCGCCGCTTCGCTCTGAATTAGCGCCGAACCAGCGAAATTTCAATTTGTACTCGATTTTTTTCTCGGATAGTTGGTCCTAATGGAAAAGGCGATCGAGGATTCCGTCGGAAAAGCGCGAAATCTGTGTACTGCGGTTGTATAAGGTGCAAAACACAAAAAAGCGTGACATGGGGGCAGCAAGAATGTTGCTTCACTTTCAATATGTTTGTTTGATGTACTTTTAAGAAAAATTAAGAGAGTGACACAATAGGTCCCCGCCGCCTGTGCTTCGCCTCTTTTGTGTGCTTTGTGCCAGGTACGTATAGTGTGGGTTTGCGGGTGAGGGGTGTCCGAGTCGCGATTCGAGGACGTGGGCAAGTGCCGCGATCTCGGCGGCCGCGGAGCGCGGTCATTATCGGCCGCGCGCACACACGCGAATCATTGTCCGTTCGGGTGTATGTGTAGATTTTTACTCATTAATTTTAAAACGCTCTGAATTTTTTTCAGGGCGGGTGCTAGGGGCCAGCGGGTTGAGGTGGGCGAAAATTGGCGATGGCCGCCGGGTGGGGTGTCACCGACGGGGGTTATTAAATAGATTGGTCCGCGGCCGAACGGAGCCTCCGATCTGCACTTGTACCTCGCATCATTAACGGGTTGAGAACCGATTTTAAATCGTGAAATAACAGCCTGTTACAGGAAAAGTTGAGCGCGGCTTATCGGCCTCTCCCGTGTTCTACAAGCTTAATTGCATTAAAAGTGTATTTTTATTACGACAATTTCCTATTCATTATACGTTTTCCGCTTAATTGTTTGTTGTCTCGAAGGGGTGCTTGAAAAAGTTGCGAATTTAATCGGAGATGTCGCACTTTTGAGCTGAGAGCGCGCCGATAACAGCACTCGACAGAAACAATGCTCATTGGGACACACACACGCGCGCATCTCGTTTTTTCCGCGGTCGTTTGGCAGTGGGTGAAGGGGTGTTGGGGAGAAATGTGAAAAATACTCGAAAAAAAGGCGAAAATGTAGCAGATATATAATTAAAGTCCACCGTACAGTAACGCGTACAGCGATGTATTATGCAGACTCTGGTGTCGCGATGTTCACAGTGTATTGTCGAGTGGCTCCGCTCGTATGTTTGAATACATTGAGGGGCTTAATTGATGTATTATCTTGACGTGGTGCCTTACCATTAGACTCTAAATTCAGATATCGATCATTGTGCGTGCGTGGCATGTGAGGGACATCGTTTTATGGGGGAGCGATGCTCAAATAATGTTATAACTCATCATTTTAAATTAGAGATGATTTTCTACTTAGAATGTTAATTTGTGTTCTGCAAGAAAAATATAAGTCAATCATGTGATTGACAATAAAACAGTTTTTTTTTAATTGGACATATATCAAAAAGAGACAAAGCAGTGTTAAGTTAAGCAACTGTTAAAACAATCTTTATAATAAGGCCCTGAGACCCTCAATATTTTATAAATATGACGTGTCATTAAAATTCAACAGTGGAAAACAGAACACTGTTTAGCTAAATAACTTTTTAAAAACTTTGTAAGTAAGGGTCTTAGTCGATTCTTGAGTATTTTCATTTTAGCATCTTATGTAGGAACAAGTTTATTTTTACAAAATTATAAAGTTCCATATTTATCCGATGTCTATTGCAGCCCCCGAAGGGTATTGATGCGATGAAACTATAAAAGAACTAGCCTTTGAGTCATACAAATCGATTACTTAAAACCATATTTCAATTGGATAGGCTCACGGTTATCTCACGTTTTGACCATAAGTTGAACACACATACATTGAAAAAATGAGAGGTGTCAAGGGACACCCGGATGGAACGAAGTTCCTTTCGATTAATTAGTGAAGGAATTGTAATAATTTTTTTTTTTTAGCAAGCCATCATTTATTTTATAAATCAACTATTCATAAAATAAATGAAAATATCTGGCTTGCTTTCTATAAGAGCTTTCGCACAGCTTACAATAGCTTACTATAGCAAAAAGTGTCGTTACAACTTTTCGTGAGATTTTTTTCTGTCTAGCCCATGTAATAAAACATGTTGCATGACCGGATGAAAGAACTATGTAAAACAAAGTCTCATTTCAGCTCCAACTAAACACAAACATCGAACTCGATCTGTAATTCACTTACAGAGCGATAAATGAAAGGTAATTGAAAGGAAATTACGCAATAAATGGGAAGTTATTATTGAATAATGTTAAATTAATCGTAAAGGGGAGGGGGGCACCATCTGTCGTGTGTCGCCCCCCCACTGGTTCTATGTCGAGTGTGAGATGAATTCGATTACTTTGTTATTAACTCGAGTGCTTCTGTAAACGTTAAATTTTATTGAGAGACTTCAAAAATGTGAGTACCAATCGAAAACTGGTTGTATCCACATTATGGAGCTGTAGAATGAACAAGTAGGTACAATCAGCGACAACAGTAAATTAACAGTTTTGATTTTTATTACTCAACATTTCTTATTCCGCACTTTTGCCAGATTCAACATGTTTTTATCGCATTGGCCATCTATGGTGGTTATCTATTTAGAACAAATAAATTAATGTGTCAAATTCGTAAAATGTTATTAGTAGTATACTCAATAAATAATAATTGAACTGTTATATTTGTATACCAGTTAAACGAAAAAAAGGAACGAATTTAAAAGTCACGGGGCTATTATTTAACCCTGTCCCCTTACGATCGGCGCGTGGGCACTCAACTCTTTTCATTCGATTGTTCGATTACAATCGTTCAAATTTAGAATTTCCTATTGTAGTCTATTGAAATTACGTATGAAGACGCAATTAGCACACACGATTGCAATATAATACCTCCTTTGTTTAGGAATCAAATAATTTTTGTGCCTCATTATACTACAATACTTTTGTTATACTCGTAATAGACGTTATTTTCGCAAATGCAAATCTATTGTTTTAAAACACAAATAGATTCGCTGCATTACTCCTAATCCTTTCTACCATTGGAACTTGTAAAAATAAAAGCTTCCAATGCGTCAAAAATGTTGTATGCTGGTCCTATCAATAAAAAACATCATAAGTCTGCTTCAAAACATTGCAATCTTTTTCAAGTCTTCAAAGATACAAGTTATATATAACTAGCCTATTGTCCCATTACAGGGCGCAGGCCTCCCTTCTTTCCTTCCGCACCTCTCTATTGAGTACTTTCCGTGACCAAAACAAGGTAATTTAAGAAAAAAAATGGGGGTGGGGGTGAGTTGGGCGTCCGCTAATAAGGACCATTTTTACAGACATACAAATCGATTGAAAATCGCATGTGGCGATTACAAAATCCGTGCTGTCAAAAAAGTTAGAAAAACTTACAAAATTATCTTTTTTCCCATAAACTGATTACTTTAAAATACCAACTGACAGTATGTTACAAGTTTGTATGTAACATCTTTCGCGACATTTTATTGCTAAAAACCGCGTGACCTCGATATTTTTAATTTTGCACTCTCGATATTTTTTTTAAGATATGACTTAATGCTATACATCATTTTCTAGCAGTCATCCTTAGTGGTAGGGAATAGAGGTAGGCGTTGTAAACTAGATAGATAGATTAATAAATTAACTCTTTATAATAAAAAAAAAAACAGTACAAAACACAGAAACAATAAAAAAAACAAAAGAAATGCAAAGCAGGTGAAATGGATCTTATCGCTGAAAGCGCCCCCATTATCAAGACCACTAACTATAGTACCCATTACTAGATTCCAACTATAAGAAACAATACGGAAACATACCTAAACGTATTAACCATAAAATATTATGTGTCTAATTTATACCTTTATGAAACAAGTATCAAAAATAATAGTACCTATCTATACTTATATTATAAAGAGGAAAGTTTGTATGTAGGTATATTTGAAACTACTGATCCGATTTCAAAAAATATTTCAGCAGATTTAGTATGGACCTTCAGGATGGACAAAGGCTATATATTATCCAATTAAATTTAAAGTGGAAACCAAATAAAAACGGTCGAACGATTGCGTTTCTTAAGAACGCTACTTTTCGTCGGCTACTTTTTAACCGTGTGCCACGCGGACGAAGCCATGGACAATAGCTAGTATAAAATAAAATAGTATTATACGAAACATAATAATAACGTTTTACATTTATAAACTCTACACGACTCAGGGGATCCTAGTGTTGAATTTTCCCAGAATGAAACCAAAGAAAGAATCCGAAAATCAAAAATTCGAAGACTTGTGCCATCCAGTTGGTGTTCCAATAATCGGCGATGGGCTAACATGTCACGTGAAATGCTAACTATTTGTAAAACGCAAGCATTGCCAAATGTAATGTTTCATCAAACATAAATGTATCTATCTGAGGAGGTACATCATGGGGGGTGCAGTCATGAGCGTGTTTTTTTTTTGTTTGTTGTTTTTAGACTAGCAACATGACGACGGGACACACGGGCAGTGTCGACCCGTCAACTGTGCATGCAGTAGTTTTTCAAATATACAATTTGCTGATTCAAAAAAGGAATCCCGCATCGTGTGCCGTACCCCCACCGGGGGCAATGGAAAATGGCGTAAAAATGTGACGAAAAAAACCAAGGAAAAATTGTAGGCCCACGTATGGTAAATAGAATGGACCACCCTGTGCCACCCTCCTAAATTACGGCACTCCATAGATATTATTGACTCGAACAGCTTTTTTGATAAATATACTTTTCTATACAGCAGTGCTAGTTTGTTTAAAAAAAATATGATGTAGAATCGAACGATTTTGATGATATGAAACAGGGAGTTTACGATCTAGATAGAAGTCATAAATAACAAACACTTTTTATTTCCTACAAACTTACCTGCAGATGGTTTTTTTTAAACAAAAAGAAAACATCCCATTACATCCGTTTGAGAAAAACTACGATTTTTACACATAACTATGCGTTTTCGTTTTTTTTTACTCGTAAAAAAAGTGTCGAAATGAAGGTATGTACGACCTTCATTTCGCCATAATCTCACCTGATGGTAGGTGATCTGTAATAACTCACTCAACTTTTGACATTACATGTATGCGACCAAATGCACCGTAAACTAATTACACTAATTTCTTTGTAGCTGCAAGTCAATTTGCTCATCAAAACAAACATCATTACGACGACATAAAGAAACACCGTAATTAGAGCTATTGCAATTAAAATAATGGCTGTCACACCTATGATACAATTATATTACGAATAAATTCCATGTTTTGGTACGAGTATGCTGCATAATTAGGACTAATCAAAAAAAAAAGTTAATTTATCGTAATGGTACGTAATAGACGTGCCAGTTTTTAACGCGGTCTCCTGATATGTTGATAATGAATGCTAATTATACGAGGTTCTGTGTTACTTTGGACATTTTTATTGTTGGTTTGACGTTACAAAGTCGGCTATTAGATATTGAACTGTAAACAGTACTGACGTGAATAGTTAATGATATGTGTGTATGCGGACTTGGTCGTTTCTACGCCGCTTTGTAGCCCTTTGTAGCCAAAGCCAGCCAATGTTTTTAAATTCTATATTCAAAATGCTATAGTTTTTTTTCTATAATTTACGAAAAACTGACAGTGTTATTACAAAATTAAATTTTCGTAAGTTCTTTTTTTGAAATCAGATTTTTATTCCACATCCTAAGGAGACTTTACCTGTGAAGGTTTCTATGTTCACGTTTTGTAATTCCATCTAGGAAATTAACGGTTTCTGTTACAAAGAAGGAAATTTTAGAAAATTACAGCTTTCGTGAAATGCTTGCCGAACCAACTATATATCGCTTTTAGTTAATGGTTCTCAAGATTCGAAACGTAAAGTTAAAAAAACAACTTATTTGATACAGATGCATAAGTTTTCTTCCACTATCTAGGTATATGCAATCTTTAGGCTATGACTGCATAGTCTTGCCGCGTATTCATCAAAATCACGTTCATTTGCAATCACAACTAGAAATAAAACAGCCTTCAGAAACGTACAATACACCTAATGGGCATAAGTAACAAACGCTATTATCATTAGTGGTAATTGTAGCTAGTCGGTAAGCAAATTAAACTCCTTTTTTAAGTTCAGGGGTGTGCAGTGAAGTTTGTAGGGTAAAGGGGGGTGGGGTATAATTAGCTTCTTTCTATAGCTTCGTTGTTAGACTGATTTCCGTGAATATGAACTTTCAACTCATCATTATCAATAGAGATTAGAAGTCTTTTGCTGGATGTACCCTTAATGGATGCCGTGATGAAAAATATTGGCCACCTCTGTCCACCAGATTTATTTAACCTTTAGGATAAATAAATAAAATAAATGAATGAACTAGACATTTTTTTACACTGCATCATCTAGTCCTAAATTTTTTTTTTATTTTGTTGAAATTGCATACATATTATACATAGAAAACACCCAGACCCGAACCAGATATTTGTCCCGCGGCGGTAATCAAACCCGCGACCTTCTGCATCTCAGGTGGTCTGTCACCCACTGCTCCACAGAGGTAGTCAAGTATGTAATCAAACAATAGAATGTCTGTTAAATATCAGTTGTCTGGATGAGATTGCAGTGGGCGGTCTTAACGCTTTTAAGCTGCAGTTTTAGTTGTTTAACGTTTTTATTTATTTTTTTGTTTTGGGTTATACTGTAAAGTATTATCATTCATTCATTCATTCAATCCATCGGGTCGGTCTTTCTACATTGCTTATCCTGTTCGTGGTCACCATTCGAATCTCTACCTCTGGGAAATAAAAGCGGTATTCGGTTTTGCGAAGCTAACCTGCGGATAGCCACTTTTATATTTTTTTAATATGACTTTCAACCCTTTATCTAAAGAAGGTAATGAAAATACTTTCACCGTCATAATAACGGGCTAATTCAATGATTAAATTTTACGAATAAAAACGCTCACAATTGTAATCACTATGCTATACATCTTTAGATCTATAGTACGTAGATCTATTAGGTTACCAAGTAGGTGGTAGTCAGAGACACGTCCAAATAATATAAGCATTTGGCACATGGTCACGTGTTGGATACTAGATAGTTATCATTCTGCGTGATGGGTGCACGCTCATCGCCGCTCATTGCCATTTTACAATTACAATTTTCGAGTGGAAAAATCCATTGAATCTGTTTCGAACCCACTACCTTATAAAATTTACTTTCTCTAATATAATATTTCCATATTTAACATCATTTTGTTGCTTACAATTTTATAAAAAACGATCAATAAAAGCTCCTTAATAATAAAATAGTGTTCTTTAAGGCCGAATGTATTGGTTTTAATAACCCAATAGGCATTTTCTTTGGAACAAAAGTCCTTCCTAATGGCAATATAATTGAGCCTTCCATTTGTGACTATTATTTATCAAATGCAGTTGTTGATACAGAATGGGTGAGATCGTAAAACGATAGGCATATTTTGTTGAATTTACATAAATTAAACCTAATGAATTCCTAATGTTTCGACGAAAATAATTCTGTATGAATGTTGTTTTATTTCACGAAACAGCACAGAAATTGAGCGCACTGCTTTAACTACCGAATAAAGTTTTCGTATTTCCAGCTGGAAATTATTTTATTAACCAACGAAAAAACGGAGTACATTTGTTAAGTATAATCTTAATCTCGCATAAGTTTTGACAGAGTAGTCCGATTTTGATGATTCACTATACAATGTTTTTTTTTTTACAAAAATCCTTTTTCACATGAAGCTAATATGAAAACGGCGAATAAATGGAATACAATACCAGACGGTATGTCTATGTAACGGATTTTTATCAAATCATATGTAGCCGCAACGTAAGGAACCGGTATATGCGTTTGCCATTAGAGGTTGTTTGATTGTATTTATGTACAACTAAAGTGTCAAAAAAGTACACTGCCCACCTTAGTAAGCATTTTTTTTTCATACAGCATTATCTAGCCCCAAGCTTGTATCGTGGGAACTATCATCGCGCATAACTATTCCGCGTCCATTGCGCCAGAGGTCGTCAATAAAAAAAAGTGTTGTCTTTGTTTATTTCAGGTGTACAGTAAAGTATTTTCATTCACTCATTCATTCATTCTTCATTCGTTCAAACGTTTGCGAAAACAAGAACTGTTCCCAGCAATCTATTCCATTAAACAAGTTCCAGTGTCGTAATAGTGTCTGAGTAGACCGGACTGCGCCATTAAGGAGGGGAAATTAGTGCATTATTGACTGATTTCCCTTTTCGGGTAGCTGATAGACGATTCGCGAACGACTTTTCGTTCTATAAAACTGACTAGCTGTTTTACTGCATTAGTTGATAAGGGTGATTTTGTGGGTGCTATCGTTTTGAAGTATTGATTGGACAATAATAACCTTTTCAAAACTGTCATTATAATTTTGCCATTAATAACACTTTTTGTAAGTAGGTACCTACCTAAATAATAATCATAGTTAATTTTCTTAGGTATGATTCAAGAACGAATTTAAATCTAGACTACTTTTTCAAAATGTTGTCTGTGTAGAAGTGTCGAGTCTACATAACTAAGGCATGCCTGAGAATCTAATATTCAAAGGCATGTGCCATCAGTTAGTGTTCTAATAAAATGACAATAGGCTTGTGACCTATTGCCACTTCATGTGGAATGTTAAATACTTTCAAAAACACGGGTAAACTCTTGTATGTCAAAAGTTTTTAGACACAATGAACAGGGAAAACTTCAGGTGAAATATTTGTTCACAAGTAGATAAATAAAATCGATAGATGCATCCAGCACGTACGAATGCCGTCGAAGAGTAATCCAGCACGATTGTCTGTCATCACATCACGATAAAATTTTCACACCTTCTGTTTGAATAGCAATCGGAACAAAAGTCTATCGATTATATCGAAATCGGAGAAAACCGGTTCGCACGACTAACCTCGCGACGCGATCGTAGGGCCTCCAATTAGTTTTTATGGTACGCTTCATTACAGCCAGTGTTAATTATTATTGTGCTGACGAACGCCCTGTTCTCACTCGACGACCTAATTAGAACGGGTGCCGCGTTTTTTTTTTTGTTTTCTTGTCAGCAAATTATGAGCATTGGGGTGTGTAGTACTTTTGAGCGTACGTGTGTAGGGGCTCTTATGAGGAGCATTGTCGCGCTTCGATGTGGATTCCAAATTTAAATTGTGTGGAATGAAAAATGAATTCGAATTATGAATGTTTATTTTTATTTTCGTAGTCAGAAATGTACAATCGCGTTCATAGTATTCATATCAACAATGTGTCATAGTTGAAAACAATGGAATATAAAGGTTCTTAATTTTCCCCCTTATTTTGTTTGTAAAGTAAGCTTTTTCCTGTATAAATAATAGATATTATAGATAAATACCTAGGCATTTATTGTAAGAATATTGATAGAAAAATAAAACAAATTTCAATCTATTATTTCTCAAGTTACCTTTATAAGGATTGTTACCTCTACGTTCGTGGTTCTAGGAGCGAAACCATAAATTCTACTAATTGGCGCGATTAGAAATTTTAATCATTCTATTGATTTCTTTTGTAATTTTATCGGGTTCTTTATAGCTCAACGATTAGTTTTCAACATAATAGTTAGTTAAAATCGATTGTTAACTTGTTCGCCGGTTTCACCAATTAGGAGTTTTTCAGTTTTCTAAAACTTTACACAAGTTTGATAATAGAACCAATTTTGCACACGAATTATTTGACATCCATAAATTATTTTACCTAAGGAGGTAAACATTTTGTAGTGATACTTATTTGGAAAATCTCGGTCTATCTTGCTGTTACACTCCCCCACAGGGTTCATATAAGAGACCACTTATTAATTATGAAAACTTTTTAACCATGTAAAAGCAACAAATATATTGAGTATGTATTGAATTATGTAATGTGTATTGAAACATTAAACCTTACACAAATCCAAAGTTGTCAAATAGGAAACCTGATTATGGATTTATCCCGAGGACTTTAAAAATAGCTACACGAAATTGAGGTTTTAAAAAAATTGGTAATACATTTTTAGATTCGATGTAATTTGTTAAACATTTCATCAATCACTCGTAGGTTGTACTCGTAGTTCCTGATACCCACGATACAGTTAATCCTAGTCCAGAGTCAAAACGATGTATCATATACTATGTGTTGTTTTGTATTGGAAAGAACTTATTAATCACTAACCACATTGTAGAAAATGTACTTTAGTTAAAATAATAATGCCAGCGACGGCCTTATCCATTTTCACATAGACGATTTAGATTCTAACATTGAAGGAGATAAGATTTAGAATGCGTTTATCAAAGTGTGGTATTGTTCATGAGATCATGCCTGGTACACACTTGATTTATTCGCTTAACCGTCTTGACCCACATTACAGTATTGCTTTTAATTGTTAATAAGCAGAATTAAAATGCGCCTTAACCCTCTATATCAAATATACGCATTGATTCGCAAAATTGATATATACACCTAATGTAGATACTGATTTATAAATGTACAGACTGTACCGTGTAACTCGAAGGCATGTACCATCAGTTATAGATAATAAGGTTACGTATAACTACCACAGAACTGTTTTATATGTATATATAGTCCTGACCCCGCAGGACATAAATATGATTATAAATGTACAGAACTGTACCGTGTAACTCGAAGGCATGTGCCATCAGTTAGTGTTCCAATAAGCGGCATGTGCTTGCAACCTGTCACTAACGAAACGCATGCGTCAAAATGTAAAGTTTGACTTGCATCTGAGGTAGGCAGTCTCTACATTGTATTTACAGTTCGTTGGTAAGACCTATGCACTATGCATAAATCGTATGAGGATGTCTATGATGGAGAAAAAAGCCGCGAGCGAGTTTCTTTTTTTGTTTCCTTTTTGCTTTGATATTTTACAACCTGCAAGGTCTGATTCGACATATCTTATCATCACAAATACCGCAAATCCTCAAGATATTAGTGCGTTTTGCAAGTGATGACATATATATGACACTGAGATTTGCTCTCTAACTATTATTGACCTTATACATAAACTCGTATAGGACAGCTTACGCCGTGCGTAGATCTAAGTCAATCAGCCGGCAATACTTTATAAATTCCGATTTACTTTAGTGGAATAATCCACTTATTATGAGACATTATAATCCGCATTACCTAGAAGTGCAAAACGAGTTCAGAAGTAAAGGGCGATATAATTAAGCTTGTAATCATTGAATTATGCAACTGTACCTACAGGCGCGGCTAGGGCTGTCGAATGCAAAATATCCTGTCATTTTTAGGTGCCAAAGTATATTATTTTTTTTATGTTTTGGCTTGTATTCAAGTCCTTATGCTACGTTCTATTTAATTTGATTGTCATGACAGTATTTTACACTTAACTTCAGAAATAAACTTTATATTGAGAGTTAAAATAAAAAAAATCGTTTCTGAGAATGTTATAGATGAAATTACATACGAATTTCAAAGTAGCATTAATTTACGTTTTAAAAATTCTAAAACAGGAGTAGGTAAAGTTACCTATTAGCTTTGAAAATCTGAAAGTTGTAGTGGCAATGGACTGGTCATATAGCGCCTAGAACCGAATACCACTAAGGAATAAAGGTTCTGGAAGGGCTACCGCCAACCAGAAAACGATGTATTGGAAGGGCCTCGATGGATGCCATTATAAAGATTTCAGAGAGCCGAATCAAGCCGTTCATCACTCTTTTCTTCGTCGTGCACGCCGCGACGCGTTGCGATCATTTACCCTGATGAAGACTCTTGGAATGAGTCGAAACTTAGTCGGTGTCTTCATCGATAGTACGGTACGTGAAAATTCCCATTTTACAATATGACACACACTTTATAGTCAGCCTGGTTTATTGCTTCAGAGGCACAGGCAGTAGGTAAAATGAATTCTGACTTATGACTTGAATTTTGACTAAAACACTCCTGGACTCCCCCGAGATCCTCAAATCAGGCGACAACCCTAAACAAGCATTAATAAATTATAATCAACATCTGAATACGAAATCAATATGTAATTTATTTAATGTTTGACCTTCAGACTGTTAATTATTTAACAATCCGCGATTAAGGCATTCAAATCGCAAATTATATATTTTTTTAATAGTTTGTAATTACAAATCTCATAATGGATGTTTGTGCTAATTAGCGTGTATGTAGGATGTTTAGCAATTATATGTTTGTATGTGTGAGTCTAATGTAGGAAGATTAGTGGTTTATCCCCGCATAATTTTATTATGGAAAAACTAGAAGTTAGCAAGAAAAGGCTTTACTATACTAATCAAGAAAAAGGATACATTTATATGAAACATTTTTTATTGCAAGTGTACTGTTCTAAGATTTGACGTGCATTCGAAAGTATCCAAGTAGGATCAATAATAACTATAGGATAACTCTATTTTTCTTCGAAACTTCAGCAAAATCGTCGGAAAACAGTTTATCAGTTTAATCGGACAAATATTACAAACATTTGTCCCGTAGCGCGAATCGAACCCGCAACCTACTGCGTCTAAGGCGGACCTTCTCCCACTGCGCCACAGAGGTCGTCAAGTAATATACAAGTAAATACTCTGGGTCAGTATTTTTTTTTAATGACTGAATGCTGTTCCTTAAACTTGACTCATCAACTTAATAACTTCGATGTGAGAATATTATTACTAAATGACATACCTACATTAATTGCAACCTTGGGTTAGGCATCATACTTACGAAGCACACATAGGTAATTACCCTAATTATAGATAATAAGGTTACGTATAACTACCACAGAACTGTTTTATATATATAGTCCTGACCCCGCAGGACATAAATATGATTATAAGTGTACAGAACTGTACCGTGTAAATCGAAGGCATGTGCCATCAGTTAGTGTTCCAATAAACGGCATATGCTTGTAACCTGTCACTAGGTTATCACAAACTACGAGTCCCGTGGTACACCACCCAGACCTGGAACTAATATCTGCAGAACATATAAAATTTGGCACGTAGCGAGAATTGAATCAGCACCTCTCGCGTCACAGCCGGCCAAACGCTCGACGCGCTACCAAGGCGACAATGAATATACCGATTTTTACTACGTCGGTTTTGTTTCTTCTGTGATCTTTTGAATTTTTGCTGTGTTCAAAGATGGCTAATTTATATAGCCAATTCTAGCTGGTTGATATAGTTGTTATTATGTGAAGGCTGTTTATTATTGAGCTGCTCGTGTTAGCTATAATCTCAAGGTATGTGATATGGCCGACTATGGATCATGAAGGTCTAGCAAAAATTCAAACTTCGCGGGACTCGAATCCGTGACTTACCGTTTTTTACCCGGCGACTATGCCAACTAAGTTACAAGATCGTTACCAGCCCGGTGTACCGAAACCAAATAGCCATGCAAAGATTTGTTACCTTTTACGTCGCAGCTGGAAACTCGTCCGCCGCGCCAACGAAACAATGTCAAAACATTGAACCCACAAGAATCCAATACAAAGCTCTATTAAAGTTCAAAGGCCGTATAAAGCCAGTGGCACACCGAACAATGAACGCGATAAAGTATGCATCGCCTCGACACGATCATAATCAAAACTTAATTAGCTGATAATGCAAGCGCTGGTGTCTAGCCTTATGGTAGCGATTGTTAGGTTGGAAATAGGCAATTCTGTGTTCTGGATTGGTTCATAGAGGATAAGGAAATGATTTTGTAATTTATTTTTTACTCAAAACGGGATTGACCATGATTTTAGGATATTATTACGACTGTGCTTTACTATACTCCTGCCTCTCGATCCGGCTCACTTGCTTGTTTGCGTGGTCGCGGACGGTGCTCTTGAGGAACGAAACCTCAACATGAGAATAGTAAAGCACGTGGTATAGTCGTTATAATATCAATCATACGATTTATTTTGTGGGATTGAATGTTTGGTTTTATGACGAGATAAACAGGCATACGACCTATGTCGTGGTGTGCGGTTACCGTAACCTATTGACATCTACAACACTTGGGGCATTGCTGATGCGGTGCCTGTTCTAAACGTATTTTTATTTTTTTTGAAATTGTGTATTTTCCCATTATTTTGGTACAGTTGCATATACCATGATCACGGGAGCACTGCAGTATTTGTGGGTGGATGTTGCAAAAAAATCGATCTACCCTCTTTCTCACTTTTTTATTGCGAACGATACCACTACCACCGGTTCCAACATTACATCCGAGTATATCTCGACACTAACAGTATCTAGACGCGCATATTTTATAATATCCCAAAAATTAAATATGAATGGAAATTAAATTCTCGATTAAAAATGAATGATCTAATGATCACATTCATTTTTAGAAAATCGATGATAAGTTTATTTGTAATGACATAAAGTACAATCATTGATTTCAGGAAGACGGTGGATAGAGGTAGTCCAATACCTTACGTCATCGCACACTTTGGAGAAGGCCTATGTTCAGCAATAGCCTGCTAAAAGCTATTCATGATTATGATTATGAATACAAGTAGCCTAGAATAATACTAGGTATTAGAATACATAAATAATAACAGATAAGAGTCAAAATAATAATTGAAACAATTCTAACAAATATGTATATGTACGAGAGTGTTCAACGCAAAGCCTTATTACGGATAATTTTCTCTATTACTGATAGAAACGGGATAATTACCATCATTTTGTTATTGATTATTGTTTACGATATTTCATCACAGCTGTATGTCAAATAGAAGAAACTAGATACTACGGTACGGTAGTTACGTGAAAAATCTCGTGTATATAAATGAATGATCCAATTCACGGAAAAGACCCTAACGCAATGAACAAAACGGCGAAATGTCTGTTTGACCGATTTGTGTCATAATGCAACGAGATTACATCTAACGCTACAATGCGATTGTAACTAAACGACTTTGCTCTCAGACAATAAGTAGAAACATCCTGTAGCGCTCATTTATAAACTCACACAAACACATTACCGCGGCACTAATTATACATCATTATAACTAATTGTACAATACATCGGCTAAGAAGTATTCGCGACTATTAATGACAAAAGCAATTAGGGTGCACCCACACTAGCAAACAGTTTAAGGCTTGTGTTTAGAAATGAGCGATGCCGACCGATGGTAGGGGAAATAACGTTTTAATTTACTTAATACTAATTAAAATAAATAAAGAAATAATAATGAATGAATAGTAAAACACCAAGCAGACACATACATAGTCCCGTCCCCACACTACGTTTCCCTGTTTCGTGTATATCAGGAACTATGAGTAGGTACCGTGGCACTATTATGGAAACTTTAAATTTTCCTTCATATGTTATGTAACATTTTTGGTTGTATAATATTTATTCAAATAATTTTCCTGTAAGATAGCTGTAAGATATATAAAATATGCTTCCACGTTGTAAATTAATCGCTCGACGCTCCGCTACCCGCTCAGTTCATGCCGACCACTGGCTAATACTTACATCTTCGAGTCTATGTCATAGTTTGCTTGACAGTGTTGTGTTGTTGCATTTTGTCTAATTGTAACTGTGCTTTGCGGTTTGTAAATTGAAGATCGTTTCTCTTTTTAGAAGTTTGTGTGTTTGTTTAGTATTGTATTGTTTGCAGTTTGCAAAGCGATTTCTCTGTTGTTTCCATCTGATTTAACGTAGAACAAGTGAGACAATTTCGATGCTAATTTTTCAATCCTATCATTATTGCTAAATATTCTTAGCCGTGGTTTTTTTTAAGTCCTGACCTCACACTAGGGTTTGATGTGTCGTGAGTATCAGAAACCACAACACTCAAATCAGGACATTCAAACATAATCTAACACAGAGGAAATCGAACCTGCATCTCTTTTATTTTAGCCGACTACTCGCCACGTGGCCACCGAGCATTCACAAAGATGACCTTGGTGTAACGTGAAATTGAAAACATTGTTTTTAAACTGAACGAGGCTAATTCCGCTATCGACCACATGGTTTGTATTATGAGTGGCTGTGTGAATGTTTAAGTGGAGGTGTGTGAGTGTAGACATGTACCTACATGTACCTACATGTACCTACATGACGTACCTACGTCATGAGCTCTCATTAGTCCAATGCTTAATGGTTCTAAGTATGCGGGCGATCTCGCCGGGTCAGACCGATACTATTTGTCGCACTGTTCACATTGTTACATCCGACACGATAATGAGTGACGGGCATGGGGAATAGCTAGAGTGACAGTATATTCAGCGATAAGCGATTTCACAATTGTAATAGCCAAATTAATAACATTGACATTAAGTTATCTTAATGCTACGTGATCACATTTTGTTTACGTCAATTATATACAGTTTAGTTTTCTATTATCTTTAACGTATATAAGTAAATCAACTTGGCGGCTGCCTTAAAACCAATTTATGAAAAAAAAAAATTCCACGATGTTTTTGTCATGTGTTTTGGTTTCAATTCGTAAGGTTTTCTTAGAAATTCGTTCATGATACCAAAAAACTCTAAAATAATGGCATAATGTATGTAGTAAACAAAATGTTTTCAATCATAACAAAATTGTGTAAATGGAAACGCACTTTAATTTAGAGGTGGCTGGCATCGTTCTGGTCCGGCGTTAATGACAATAACTCGCCATTAGCCAACAAAGCTGCTTGTAAACATAGACGTAGAGTTGGAGAGTGTATGTGAACAAAGAATTAAGAGTTAGGAGTTCTTGTAAACATAAAAACAATTGTGACAGACCTGGTGAATTAAAAAGTAAATGTAATGTAAAGAGTGCGTGCTAAACACGCACTCTTTACATTGTAAGTCTAATAGTAAGAGATAGAAAGTTCTAGTGAACATAGAATTAATATGTTTAAGAGTATTTGAAAAGAAGAGAAAAGTCAGAGAATACCTATAAACAATAATGTAAAAGTTAGAGTGAAAGCAAATATGTAAAAGAGTGTTTCTAATAAGAGTTAAAAAGTGGTTGTGCACAAAGGAGTAAAAATAGAGACTTGGAAAGCAAATTCATAGGATTTAGATAATTATTTTAATTTTAAAAGTAATCATTAAAAAGTTGTTAAACAAAGAATTAAAAGATCGAGAGTGTTTTAAAGAATAATTGTTGAGTTATAAAGTTCTTGTAAAGGAATGAAGTATATATAAAAGAAAAGAGCATCTGTAGACGTTGCGACTTCATGCAAACTTTTAGATGCCATCTAACCATCAGGTGGGATCTTTCCTGAATCATCTCGCCATCATCTCATGCTCGCCATTCGAGAACCCAAATACCCTAGCGGTTATCAGTTCTGGGAGGCGTATAGCCTATTCATTGCCATACTTAGTCACCTAACTTTTAACGCGTAGTAAAATTAATACTAGATTCGTCTGTACGTTATCAATCAGTGCATAAAAATGGTAACATGAAATTAGCTTTTTTTACGATTCCAGACGTAATTTTGAGATGTTACCGAAATTGAATTATCAAAACACTATAATTAGATACTTTTTATGATGTTTAAGTCGTAAAAATGACGATTATTAATCTAATCGAAGATAATAGTTGGTTAACGTTTGTTAATATGGCACATGGAGATTCTTACCATTAACAACTTGGATTTAGTAGAGCTTTTGCAACAACGCATTTAACTTTTCTCACTGATGCATAGAAAACGATAATGATATAATGTCTGGTACATTATATCATTATCGTTTTCTTCCGGCAATTGCCGGAAACTGTACTAATAATTATATTGATGTTGTCCTTTTCTATAATCGGATTATGTTTTTCAATCAAAAAATATTTGTGACTAGGCAAATGTCATGACTTTAAACGATGTTTTTTTTAACTGCGATCCTATACTAACTTTATTATTTTCCTACTTTGTACTACTTTTCAGACATGTGTCTATCTGTCTCATCAGCCCACATTAACCCAGCCGTGTATTCTCTCTAGCACGTCAAGTTTTCTGGTTCTGCACCAACCGAACCCAGTGCGTTCCCATCGCCTTCACAATATAATCCGACCACCTGCCTAAATGGTCAGACAATTAACGCTTGTTTCATTATTTTGTCTTAGGAGGCTAATTACAAGGATGCAATTTTCTGACGACCTCTGTGGCGCAGTGTTCGAAGGCCCGCCTGAGACGAAGAAGGTTGCGGGTTCGATTCCCGCTGCGGGACAAATGTTTGTACGATTAGCCAATGTTTGTCTCGGGTCTGGGTGTTTTCTATGTATAATATGTATACATTTACAAAAAAATAGTATATAAGTAGTATATCCGTCATGTAGTTCCCATAATACAAGCTCTGCTTAGTTTGGGGCTAGATGGTGCAGCAAAAATGTCTAGCATTATTTATTTAATTTTCAACTGCCTGGTAGCAACGATGTCAATATTAGGGTTATATTTACCAGACCTTTATTTAAGACCCAATAATTTTTTTTTATTATTTATTCCTTATATCCACGACACAAGGAATCCTAGTAGGAGGGCAGGACTATGTTATATCTGTTTTTGATTTATTCAGCTCGTCTATAACCCTATAAAAAGTACCTACTTATAATCTCATACGATACTAGCTTCTGCCCACGGTTTCGCCCGCGTGGTAGCCAGATAAAAAGTAGCCTATGTGTTATTCTGATGTATAAGCTATATTACTGTAAAGTTTCATCAAAATCCGTTCAGTAGTTTTTGCGTGAAAGAGTAACAAACATCCATCCTCACAAACTTTCGTGTTTATAATATTAGTAGGATTCCACAAACATATACTCCTCAAAAATGGCGGAACGCGATCGATTAATTAGCGTAACCGATCCATCTGTCGTAATTAGCGTACCCCCACACAAAAATAATGACGTACCCTAAAACACTTTCTTTTTTTTTTCATGATTTTAATCCAATTTGCCGAGGATTATGTAGGTAATTATATTTTTCCAATGCGCCGCTGGTAATTCGTCCGTTTGAATGCCGCTGAAATCCGTACGTTGATTAGGCATTTTTCAAATGGTGGTCGTAAATGTACGGTCGTTCAATTAGGTTGCTCATTGTAAATGTTTTAGAAAATATTGTATTTACTGAAACTTGACTAAAACAACATTCGTACGACTATGAATAAGTTGGTATATACAAAAAATACAGATGAAACAGCTAGCTATCTAAAGACCGTTGCAAACGATCTATAGATAGCTCAAGTTTATATTATTTGATAGTCATGTGATACCGTTATATGATGTCTGATAACAGATATTATGGATGGATATCTTATAGTAGCAAATGTTAAAAAATATAAATAAAGACTTACGCCTCTTATTCACACACTCACTAACTTTAACCCTGTCCTTTTATAACACTTAACAAAAGAAAGAGACAGATAATGTTTGCATCTGAAAATATTTAAATATTTTCTATCTATAATAAGTATGTAGGTATTTACAAAAAAAAATGTGTGTAAGTAGTATATCAGTCATGTAGTTTCCATAACACAAGCTCCGCTTTGGGGCTAGATGATGTTGTGTGAAAATGTCCAGCAATAAAAATAAAATTTTTAGCACGCTGTTAAAGTAAGCGAGAGTATCTTTAAATAACTATCGATATAACACTTCATTTACCTACATAATGATATTACTTACAAAAACAAATAAAATATTGTCAAGGAAATATAACGCGCCAAGACCTAAGGGCACTAACTTTAATGCACACAACATGTCCAGCATTATTGACATTATATTAATATTTCATTCTGTAAGAGTATATTGACGACATCTGTGGCGTAGAGAGAGAAGGCCCGCCTGAGACGCAGAAGGTTGCGGGTTTGATTCCCACTGAGGAACAGATGTTTGTACGATTAGCTAATGTTTGTCTCGGGTCTGGGTGTTTTCTATTTTTATTATGTATGAATTTACAATAAAAAAGTATATCAGTCATGTAGTTCCCATAATACAAGTTCTGCTTAGTTTGGGCTAGATGATGCTTTCTAAAAAGATCTATATATATATACACATAAGGTCACGTTTGTTACCCGGAGATGTAGGCAGAGACCACGGTACACAGATATACCATAGTACACAGATATATGTGAGTCCCAAGTAAGTGGTAGCCAGAGGCATGTCTAAATATAATATTTGGTACATGACTACGTTTTACATTGAAGTAAGCATTACACGTGACAGGTAGCCAATCGCCACTTTATGGAACGCTGCCTCAGAATATGGAATGCAGATTAGATGTTTTAGAATCATCGGATCTGTTTTGAATTATCTATTTCACTATAGTTTCTGAGTAAAATTACGTCCTTAATCGCCAGCAGCGCGATCACTCGCGACCCGTTGCGAACAGAAAGGGTTGGCTCACACCACGCCGCATAATTACCCCTCACACACACACAAAACACATTAACACAACGATAAAACAAGCCAACTACTTAGCATTTTCAAATTAAATACACTAATCACTTGTATAAACGCACTGTGTACGGATAGAGGCGACGATCGATAGTTTGGTTGTGTGAGTGATTATAATGAAGGGGAGGAAGGGTGGTATTAAGTGGCTCTATTCGTGAGCCCCTTCGTTCATGCCTTCGCCACTTCACTACGGAACCGATAATTTTGTTTTTAATAGATCGCGCTATCAGTAGCTTCTACATTTGTATTAGATATACTTAATACTAGTAGTTTTACGACTCAGATTATTTGAGTTATTTATAATGGTCGTAACCCGTTAACGTAAGACGATTTGAAAAACACATTGAGGATGAAGATTCATCAGTTAGTGTTCTAATGAGCGGCTTTTGCCAGTCTTTTGGATACCCTGGCTGTTTTAAGATTAGTCGTATTACTCTGTTGTATAACTATGTACAAGTAGGTATATACAAAAATTTTGATGAAACAGCAAGCTATCTAAAGACCATTGCAAACTATTTATAGATAGCTCAACTGATCCAGATCACTACCAGGCGGGCTTCCGCCTGGTAGTGATCCCAAAATACTGGCTGCATTGCCACGCTGAATGGCAATGCTAATGCGTTGACCCAAATAAGAGCCAGCTCTCGTGTCACGCGTCACTTCGACCGTCGCCTTGAAATAATTTTGAAAACGCGTAGGGCCTCGGTTCCCCACGGACACAGAGTCTCTGTTATATAAATACATTAAGTTTTTGTGAAATCTATTTGAAACTGAAATAGATTGCGGTCCATGTAATTAGGAGTGGTTATTAGCCCTAAATTCTCTGGTTTTCGATTTATTTCCAAGCATGGCTGTCTGTCGTTCGTCAACACTCAAAACTTTTTAGTAAAGCTAACGACTGATTGGGTCGATCAATAGGAGGTTTTGATTGCAAAAAACAAAAAACACGCTTACGACTGTAATCCCTATGATGGGAAATTTCAGATCAGGGTCCTAACTATGAGGTCTTTTCGATTCAATTTACGACCTAAACAGAGCTGAATCGTTATTTCGAGGTGACGATGGTACGATAATGTACGATTTAGGTACCTAGGCACAGTTGCATCGGAATTGAGTTGCTAGCTAATAATTCATGGTCGTTCTACAGTACGCATAGGTGAAAATAAAATTGTTTTATTCTGTGGGATCAATGTTCAATCTATGCCTGTTTTTTATGAGTGATACTTGATATTGTATTTGCGGTAACCGAAAACCTAGTATCCTGAAAATAGATAGAGCTATGGAAACGTTGACCTTAAATATATCCAAATATAACATATCTTAAAACTATCATTCATAAAACGGGATTTCTAATAAATTACAATTACACCCATATTCCCCATTAAGGACTTTCTTCGATCGCAGTACTCAAATCCGTGAGAATCCCAATTAGGGGAAGTCAGAGTCACATATTCGGCTTATTGGAACTCTATCCGATGGCAAATGCTTTCGAACTTTTGGTTCGAGGGAATGCCGGTGTGTTCATCACGAGGTTTTCGTTCACCGTTTAAAAAAAAAAAAAAAAAGGGTTATTCAAAACCTTGGTATCGTTTCGGTACCAAGGGATCGGGGCACGGTCTGAATATCCCATTTAAGTTTTCAGGAGTGCTCTTATTACCCTATATACAAGCACAGCTCTACTAAAAGATACGAGCCCAAAGCAGTAATTCAGCTAAGTAACGATTAATTTGTGTGTAAAACTCTGAAAGCTGTTAGTCATTAGCAATTCGTAACAACACTTACACGGGAGTAATGACTCGTCTGTCCATATAATCATAGAGCAACCATTACTCCCGCCTTGTAGGTTGACCACCATTTACGGTAAACTTGAGGACAAACGGAAAAAATATACCTAAAAGTCATTTAAACAATTCTGACTTCACACTAGGATTTATGTGTGGGTATCTTAAACTACGAGTCACAACACTCGGAACAAATATTTGCAGACAAATATTTCTTTCCGTAGCGAGAATCGCACTAAGAACAACGTATCTAATGCCCATAAACTTATTATTATAACTTATTATTGACTATTATGTGAGAGATAATAACGTAAATAAAATAAAAATATATAATTCTAGACTTTTCACACATCATCTAGCTCCAAACTAAGCAGAGCTTGTGTTAAGGGAACTACATGACTGATATATTAACTATATATTTTTTTTTGAAATACATACAAATTATACATAGAACACACCCAGACCCGAGACAAATATTTGCATATATGAAAAAAAATCCCGCGGCGGGAATCGAACCCGCAACCTTCTGCGTCTTAGGCGGGCTTTTGCCCACTGCGCCACAGAGGTCGTCACTTACTGCCGTATCTTTAAATCAAACTTAAGTCTAATGAAGCATTAGATGTGAGCATTAACATTTCACTTCTAATAGTCTAAATCTTCGTCAGCGTATTATTATTTAATCAAGATTATTTAATATGGCGTTCAGACATATTTGTAAAAGTCTATGTACAGTGAAACTCTGTATTACATTTTCCAAAAAAATAAATAACTAAGTTATTTCGACTAAATTAAAATTCCTTGAATATAATTCGAAGAATATATGAATTGAATGAAATTACTTTGTTGTACACCACAAGATAACAAAATAAACAAAAACTTAATATAACTAAAAGTACAATGGGCGGTCCTATAGCTTAAAAGCGTTTCATATCTCTTCCAGACAAACTTGGGATGGAGCGGAATGTTTGCAATTGTAAGAATGCTTGACATTGAACATAATTATAAATACAAGAGGAGAGTGCAATGCGATATACTAACTACTAGATAAATATAATTAAATACCATACACAGTAATAAACTACACAATATATAAATAAATAGATATATATCAATTAATAATAATAATAATAAATTGATTGCCGATCTACTTATGTCATAAGTATAACTTCTTTAAATAATTGTTTTTGATTGAAGTCGTATGCAAATATTTTTAATCTTATAAGGCAGACCTACAATTAAAACTGTTATAAGTTGACAACTACCTTGAATAATTAAAAACTACAATAAATAATTACTCAGAACTCATAAAGTAATTTTAAATGTCAAAACGTGTGTGTAATCATTATAAAATATTTATGTAAATACGATCCACCGCAAAACAAAACCTTTAAGAACAAAGATGCTTATTTATATTGTTACACCTTTGGCCACTAAAATAAAGAAGCATAAACGTCACAAAGAAGAAATATGCCCTTACGGATATCTCGATAATTTACTTATTACAACGGGACTTTATCCCAAAACCGGCGCAGATCTGGCCACCGTAACAAGGGGGTGCGCCTCCTCGACATTAATTTCGTGAAATGAACCTAATTTACATTTAAATAAGGACTCGCCTTAGCCGGGATAAGTTGCGAAACTACTGCCCTGAGGCTTGAGGGCCGAGTGCCCAAAGCATTGGGTATTTCATTACTATAATTCAATTCCTTGAGGAGAATTGAACTGGGACCATTTCTTAAAATACTAGTCATAAATTTAGCAAATGCACATTTCCCCTTTTGCAATGTAACGAAATAACATGCAACGTCACCATGGCGTTACATGGTATTGTTATTTATTTTTTCATCGACCCTACTTTGAGGTGTGAGAACAAAATATGCATTTTTTTTATCTAAAAAATCAGTTAGAAGTATTTATGTCTAGCTGGAAAAGTTTGAACACGCGGAAGTTCCACAAAAGCCGATGATATTTTGATGATTATCCATAAGTTTGTTTGGTCAGTAAAAATAATAAAAGCTTCGTATAAAACTTATTATTAAAATAATACAAGGATGTAACCTACATTATGTCTGCTTCTGCGTGGCGGGTGGGGAGTCGACTGCGAAGCGCAGAGTCGCGGGTACCATTCCTGCATCTGGACAAAATTTATGAAATGCAATTAATTGACATAACATAAATTTTTAGGGATTTTGTAATTTATTTTTTATAAATACAATAAAGGTATTTTTTAAGGACTCAAATAGACAGGTTTAGTTATTGTGATCATTATACTCATAGTTCTGATACTCACAGTAAAATCCTAGTGTGGATTCAGAATTGTATTTAGGTAATTGTTGAGTACTTATTTATCTCGAAAAAAAATATTACTGCATTTCGATTAAAATTCTAATTAAACAAAAACCTCTCCGAAAATGCTAATAAACAAAGCAATTTTTGTTTCGTTAATCACAGCTTTAACTTCTCTCCAACTTTTAACAACGTTCAATTCAATCCGAGAGAGGGTCATCAATAACAAAATTAAAAATTCTCCAATTTGAATTTTTGAATTTGAATTTTAATTGCGTGCGATTATAATCGAGAACGCGAATTACAGGAGCCCTCAGAGGGAACTCGCTTTTTTCATTCGAATCATCTCATAATTCGAGTGGGTTTCGAATAATTCATTCGAATTTCAAACTCGATTCGTTGTAGATCAATGAATGGTTCCAAATCAAAATCCGGAAGAGTTTGTGCATCAAATAGTTTTAATTACAGTCCCCGTTTGAAATTATTGAAATAAACATTCGCCGAATATGTCATACCCAATGATATCATGAAGCGTGTAGGTGTCAATCTGAGGACATTTTATTCATTACATTCTTACTCTAAAACTATACAATATTTAAACACACTTGGTGATATAATGGCTGATTTCTAGTATACGAAAAAATATCCGCCATTGCTGGTCAACATTTGAGAGATGTTTCTACTCAAAGCACCGAAAAAGTGTATGTGTTGGTTCTTAAAACAAAATTGACCAAGCATGTCAATTCCTTATTTAAAATAAGGTCATATTTTAGACAGGTATCCTTTACTTTTTTCTTTAACCTATATATTTTTGACATTGATCCATCTACGGTCTATTCATGATTTAAAATAAACCAAATCAGCACTAACTGTGTGTTTTTAAAGAACTATAAATTATACTTTCAGATAAAAAACACAATTCCTCATATTATTCAGTCACAAAACTCGAAATAGTTACGTCACGATCGAACGTTCTCAGAGTAAGGGGTGCTTGTTTAATCCTTATAAATTTCCTTTTTACACAAAGCAATATAAGTAATTAGCATAATTTCGTTGAGTAAATGAAATATGGTAATAAGGGGGGGGGAGGGGTAACCCCTTTTTGGGGGTGGCTCGAGAAAGGGGTGGGTGGACCCTTCAAGTCGCATCTCGGCAATACTCGTCACGATATAGTGATGATAACAATTAAATTATACCGCTATTCAAGACTGTTCGGCCATTTTGCTCTGATTTAATGCTTCTATAACTTTGAATGCATCTTTAGCGTTTCGTTAGGTTAGTCTATATTTGTAACTTAGTCTTCCACGTAACAGGATAACAGGCCTTTTTTTCTTTTAGGCCTCGAATATAATTAATATGTTTCAAAACCTTTGCAACCTCTTTCACAATCTCTGTTACCATTTTTACAAGCTCTTTCACAGGTTACGGAAACAAAAAAAAATTCGCAATAGTAACCTTCACTAGTATGATGTCTAATTGACTGTAGGATGTAGGACGAATTGTGACGAAATACTTCACACATGTGACGTAACGGGTGTATAGTGTTAAGAGTGTACCACATTTTAAACAAGGTTCAAGAGATGTACACGTGCAATCGATTGGCTAGAATTTTCTAACTTTTAAATGCTTTTTCAATTCCACAATGAATCAATACTACCTAACAATTATCACTAATCTATCATTTATAGAATGCCATATATTATGGAGCAAAAATTTATATTATTTTTGTAAAAAAAAGCAACTACATACATAGCTTTTTTATTTAAAAAAAATCCAGATCGAATACTTTACCAAAAAAAGTTGAAGAAGTTAAAAAAGGATGATGGTTGATACGATTCGATTCAATGTTCGAAGTTTTGCATTTGTTTCTCGATCTCAAGTGATTTATCGATTTATGCACCAATAATAGACCAACGTAGAAATAGAAATAGAGAACTAAATCAAATCTTGATTTACGGGGAAAAAACCCTGATAAATAAAATGCCAATTAAACCCCAATAGCTAATAAACTCGAACGAGAACCAAACTAACGACTCCATGAAATGCCTCATGATAAAAGGTCTTCGAAAACACAATACCGCGTCTACCCTCTAAATAGAAAAGGACATAAATAGACAAGATTACAGTTGCTAGAAAGGGATGGTGCCGAATTGGAATTAATTAATTATAATTAAGTTTTAAGTTGACGCGCTTACGCTGCGCTTGTGTGCGTCGGTTTGTTTGTGTGTTATCGATTTCGAAACTATGGGAGAGATAATGAGCTGGGTAGGGCTGTAGTTATTATTTATTCTGGGGTTAAGTTTGAGGGTAAAGTTTGCCCGGCTAATGCTAAGCTAATGCACGGCTATTTGCTGATAAGTTCAATATTCGGAGATGGAACATGCATAGGTACCAAACTAATATGAATAATTCGAAATACGGATGTTTGTTGCTAAATATCTCTGTCATTACATAACCGTTTTAGATTTTGTACCAAATATAGTTGTCATAGAATATCACTACTAGGCTACTTTTTTCCATGTGCCATGAAACCGAAGCCAGCTAGTCTACCTTTATTTTATCATAAATCTTCATATCTTGGTAAACTTTGGTAATATTTTTTTTCAAAATTTGCCCTGCATCGGAAGTCGAGTTTATGAGCCAACTGCAAGAAATAAGGACGCAATAAATACAACGTTCATTCATTCACACAGATAATTTCCCAACATGTTATACTAAAATCATGCACAGATTATAAAATATTTCTATGTTAATTAGGTAAGTAATGATCTGCAGCTGTGTTTATGTCGTTTCGATACATTTTTATGAATATCATTGGATTCAGGTGGATTGTATGTTAAGGGTCTTGCATATTAAACTCACCGGGCATCTGCCATACGTGAAAAAGTGAGCAATGACGGCTAAATAACCAGTGTAGTGAAACGGTTCAAATAGCAAAAAAAAAAAAAAAGCAAATAGCGGCATTTTTAATTGACTATTAAATCTATTTTATGAGTTATTTTAATATTACGAGTAGGTATCTATGTTATTTAATTTTATATAATTACTATTTAATAATGTTAAAAACGGGCTGATTCGTGAGTTTTAATGTTTCCCGACAATTCTACACAGTTGCATGTATCGTAGTCATGGTAAACACCAGTTTTTAGTAAAAAAAAATGTTCATAACCAAGTTTATTTATTGTATAATATGTCACCACCATTTTTTTTCTATAAGCGTTTACGATTAGAGAATGTCAACTCAAGACCTTGGGGCGGTGGCGTGGCGATCATTGTCAAAGTTCGCGTAAATGCTCGCCACCACCTTTGCCACCGCATAAGTTTGACCGGGGTTTAAGAGATTCGACGTCAATTTTAAATAAGGTAAGATAATATTCACTAGACACAAAAAAAATACTGTGGTTTGCGTTACAGACAATTTCAAATTGACTTCGAATCAAACCAACAAATGGCCATGGAGGAAAAATCCTCAATTAATAGTTTGCTAAAAGTACAGCACACACATATATCCCAGACGCTACCTGCGTAGACTAGAAAGATCGACATACGCTTCGAAACGGGTCCAGCCGACCGTCTACTAGATATTAGGGACGTGAAAGTTACTCCGAAATCTAAGAAAATTCCCGGATAAAAGTTTATGAAATATGCTCATGACTGTATTTCCGTGTTGATCAAAATCCGAATAATTTTATTTGACAGATGCGCTTACGTTTTGATTTTAACATTACAGTTAACATATTAAATTAGCATGTTCTGCAAATATTTTTTCCGAGTTGGTACAACACTCACAGTTCTTGTACCAAGGTTCCTGATACCCATGACACAGGGAATCCTAATTTGAATTATATAAGTAATTATTTAAAAAAATATAAAATTATAATGCTTGCCATTTTTTCACACAACGTCATCTTGCCCCAAACTGAGCATAGTCTATGTGAAAAAATATAACAACAACACAGCTTTGCAAGCATTACTAACCTTCCAAGCTTGTTATTGCAAGCAGTTGAGTTCCGACACTAGGTTTTGCCAGCTCATACAAACTTTTACTTCGGTTCGGACTCCGAAAAAACTATTAAACAACTTTCGTCCGTTTCATTCTCAATGAGACTACATCCCTACTAGATATAGCAAGGGGTTGCCTCCCCGGGGGCAAATATCGATTTTGGATGAGGAACTGGACTAGAGACATGCGAGCCTTAATAACAATCTAGGCGCGCTTTGTGCTAGGAACTAATGCCTGCATTGGAAACGAGTTGCGTTGTTAACTTTGGTTCTATGATTTATAACTATGTAGGTGAAGAGTGAATTATTGAATATATTAAATTAATAAAGTATTAGTACACCCACAGCCATTAATACAATCGCAGTAAATCCTCTCCATCCAAAGGTTATCTGGAAGAGATCGCTTCTAAGCGATACGACCGCACATTGTACTTTAAGTTTTTTTGTTTTAGTTTTGATAAATTACTTATACCTGTTTTAAAAGTTATAAAGTATTTTCATTCACCCATTCATTAAAATAATAAAAACACTTTAATGTTTATTAAAATGCCTACGTTATTAATTAATATTCTTATTTATTAATTCACTGCGTCGGCGTCGTATCATGGTCGCAATTCAAGAATCTTTTCTCCCCAGCGGTTGTCGATTTGGCCGGTGATATATAGCTCGCATTGTAATTATTTTGATCACCTGCAAATTAAATCTATAAACTGAACCAAGTAACTATCTTCGAGCTTATGCAAAACAGTGTTACTTTAAACTTCCTAAATACGCGATAAAAACAGAACAACATCAAGTAACACTCGAATAAAGCAAGTGGGGCAAGTGGCGCCACGGGCGTCTAACACGAGCGTTAAAAAAAAGAAGTAACGGAAGGATTTCGGCGGATGAACGGACCGGTTGAACCGAGTACTTTTAATGGAGTTTTTAGTTTTTGATGGAGGCATGTGTGACTAGATTTTCTGATTATTTTTTGATAGTTTATTGCCCTTATACGCGAGTAATTTTAGTTTTATGGGTATGAAAAGTGAACATTTTTATTTTGAAAAAGCTCTATATTTTTCAGATTCAATATTATTCACCATGTTTTTCATCGTGCAACTGAATCTATTCGATTTAAAATTTAAGCATTTTTTGTATAAGCTTCTACAAAAAAAGTCTAGCTTGGAGTTGCCTGGATGGAATTGCACACGGCAATAAAACCGCCTATTGTGCTATACTATTTATGTTGTTATCTTTGTTAGATTACCCTAGAGTAGGTGCAATATATTGTTAATTAATTAATTAATTAATTCATAAAAACACCAAAACAAAACTTAAAACAACATAAAGATCACACACCAAGTTTAATCCCGGTTTAGTCCCCGTAAAGCGACGGTGACGCCGGCCCGCGGGAAAACACATATTTGTTCGCGCCCCGTTTTTGAAATTCCTACCTAACCTCAACTTTCTTAGGGTTGTTACGAGGTACGGATCGTCTTTACACTTTTTAGGGATGGCAAAAACTAAAACAATCAATTTTCCTCAAAACTTTTAGACAAACCTTTGGATTGTAAGAATTATTGTATCGACTTGTGAGAGCAAACATAAGTTTATTTTGAATAAAAAAATCTCATATAAATGAATAGGCACCTTTAATGAAAATAAAAAATAGGTACCAATTGAATAATAAATAAGGCTATCAAAGTAAATCTTTAGTACCTACAATTACGACATAAGATTATTTTTTAGATTGTTAAAGAACCCTAGAAAAATAACAATAAAAAGGTGTTAAACACCTTGTTATAAGTAATAAACTTTGTGTTTTTTTGTTACAAACAACACAATTATATTAATCATAAATTTAAAAAAGTGTGAACGCCAAACCACAATCGCTTGTAAAACTAAACCAGTCAATAAACCCATAACTAAACTTAACAGCCGTTAAGAGGCAGCCCTAGCAAAGGCAATGAAAAGTCAGTTAAGCTAATGTTATCGAGGAATAAAAATGTATAATAAAATACAAACACGCCGCGAGGAAACAATTTGTCGCAAGAGACTGGAAGATTTCACGCCTTGCCAGGCGAAAGTGAACTGTGCTGCCTTATATTACGATCAGCATTCAAACGGTCTGAAGCTGCAGAAATTTCCTTGAATTTCGCCTAACCGAATCCTTACTCCTGACTTTATTTTCGTACAGTTAAGGTCTAATCTAGAATGGGTTGTTAGAACAGTAATTCAGGGAAAAGAGAGTTTTCCGGCACGCCGGGACGCCCGTAACATTTGTGTTAAGCGAGTAGGGTAAACCATTCATGAGGTGTTCACGGCTACTTTAAAAGTAAACTTGCAGATTGAAGATTTGATACGGCTGGATTCTTATATAGTTCTGGTCTTTTTATTGTGTGGGATACTAGTATAGAGTTCGTTTAGTCACGACTTTGTGACTTAATGATTCTTAAGGTTCATTGCAACTCTTTTTCTCTTTTAAATTTATGAACTCTCTACCTACCAACAGCTCCAACGCAAAATTGATTCGTCGGATTCTCAATAAAATCTTTAGAAGAAATTTGACACGTATTACTCCTAGTGTTTTATTTTAGTTTCACCACAGATAATATACAACTAAGTACATAGTTTCACTTCGATTCTCGGTTAAGGAGTTTTTAATGTTTAAATAGAAACTTGTGAACGTTTTAGCCATTCATCACTTCGATGTTTATATAATTATTCTGCGTTTCTAGCATGAAATAAAAATATTTTTTTGGTATTGGGAAGTTCAATCTATACAAGAAGGTATGTAGGTATGTACAATTTTAATGGAAAGATGAAATCTTGCGTATTCGATACTTACTTAGATATAGATTTGAAGTTATAACTTACTATTTATGTATAAAGATAGTGTTATGATGATATTATAAATTTGGATTGATTTTTATGATTTCTAGGTACAATTTAACAATCTCTAATCTCAAGTTAAGAAGGTACCTTTGTTTTGATTTCATAAGGACCTTACTTTCTATTCTTCTGCTCATTACAGAGCATAGAAATATGTAAGCATAGGGACTCAAAAAGTGTATAGACTATTAACTGTATCTAACTGTATTTACAAGTTTACAAACCACCAAACGCGAACCCACTCGATGAAAAGAAAAACAAACACGAATTTGAAAGTCGAACACGGTTTTTTTTTCTAATCCGCTCGGCAAGGACACGTTCACGGCGCCACCTGTTGAGCGGAATCACGTGACTTTTTTGCTCCAAGGACGCGTGCCTCCTTCGTTCATTCACGGGTGGCCTTCCCCCGCTTCTTGGGGGGTGTAAGGGGTTTTTTTGTTCCCCTACGGTGAACTCCCGAGGGCTTTCACCTACGTGCATTTTCGAGGTCACGTCTGGAATGTTTTGAGGTTATGTTTTGACGTTTTCTCGCGCTTTGGATAATGTGAGTGCGTTAGTTCGTCTTTTCTTTTTCTGGTTCAAGAAGGTTGCAGTTTTTAGGTTACATATCGTAATTTGTTGTTGTGAAGAACCGAAGGCTTAGTGTGTGGTTTAGAATGATGTAGAGAAAGTCGAGCTAGCATATTCTAGTATTGAATTTTTTTTTAATATTATAATCATACATTACGTAGTTTAAATTTGGCTTCTCTTAATTTAATTGAGATTAAAACAAAAAAAAAAAAACTATACTTTACATTTATATTCTTGTTTAAACGGTAACTTATGCAAATAGTTAACTACCTTCATTTCAATAGATCAATCACTGCATGCAGTCTATCGTCTAAATAATTTCTCTAATTGCCTTCACGAAGACTTCTAAAGGCTGCCAAGTCAAAGTTGCCGTTCTTACGTTGTAATAAGTTTGAATTTGCAAATCACTTTGACTAGACCCTGTCTTCTGATAGTGAACGTACATCGAGTATTGCATATAGTTCTTGAATGTTTTCTCGATATATTTGATAGTTTGTGAAATATATAGTAAGTCCAGAGGAAACTCCAAACATTATTTTACACTTGTGACAGACACAGTGTACAGTAAAAAGTGTTATTCATTATACATACAGTAAATTAGAAAAAAAAAAACACAATAGACGATAGTTCAGTGGTATCTTAATGACAGGCGATCGCAGCTAATCATAATTTAAAAACTATGGTAATTTTTCAACAACTTTAAACATTAATCTTAAAATGTATCACCTTTTTGGGAAATCAATATTATATTATATTCTATCTATTTTTACGAAGAAAACAGGCATACTGCGCCCACCCGATGGAAATCGGTTACAATCGCCTATTGATATTTGCAACACCAAAGGCATTGCTGACTGCTTTGAAAGACTCTGTTTTTAAACCGGATATTTTTTTATTTTAATGGCAACACATGTCATTGGAAGTATGTTCTGATAAATGCACATATTATTACAAAGTTTGCGATCTTTTGAAAAGTTAAATCATTTTCCTATTCCTTTTAATTATTTTTCCTTTTTATATATAACAATAGTACAAATAAAATAGTTTGTTTTTATTATATTTTTTAACTATATAATGTTGCCTGAAATTTTTAACAAATCAAAAAATATGTATAATTTTCAAACTGATCTCATTTTTTAAGTGTGTATTAGTTTCATTACTACAGATCAATCACAAATATTTCCTCCAACTGCGCTCACCACCTCAGCTAACTCAAACCTCTTACCTCGAAATAAATTCCAGTTTGCAAAACAGTACAGAATTATTGGACTTAACCGGATTCTAATTAAACCCTGTCTCTGATAGTGCACCGTGGAACTGTAGACTGCGTAATTTACATTAATCCAATAATTGCATGGAGGTTTCCTAGTTAGAAATTCAAATGAGATGATGTACAGTGGGGGGAGGGGGTGGTCTTTAGGGAGGCGTGTGAGACGCCGGAATGGAGGAGACGCAATGATTATCGGGTACGACCTCCGTGGTTAAGCTTGCACGGAAATGTATACAGTTCGAAGGACAACAGATTAAATAATAATTTAATAATTTTAATATTTGAAAATCAAATAGTCAAAGCCAAAGTCAATAATAAGGTTTTTATTCATTGAAATAACAAGGATCATAAAGAAACTTCAGCTCAAAAACTACGTGAATTTTAATTCCTGATTCCTTGCGCGCGGCCAAGCTTATCAGGCAACAACCTCTGCTTGTTTTTTTTGATGATTTTTCAATTATCTATATTGTGGTGTCGATCGAACAAGGTGAACTCGTTTATAGAAAATGCATGCTAGACAAAGATATAAAAAAACTCTAAAAAATACTAACCAAAGTTCTTAAGACAACACACGATAAGCTTTATAAGATTAAAAACTAAACTGCTACAGATTCACAGATAACCCTTTTATACAATAAACTATCCTTTATGGCGCAGTGGGCGAAGGCCCGTCTGAGACGCAGAAGGTTGCGCGTTCGATTCCCGCAGCGGGACAAATGTTTGTACGATTAGCTAATGTTTGTCTCTGGTCTGGGCGTTTTCTATGTACAATATGTATGTATTTACAAAAAAAAGTAGTATATGTGTCATGTTGTTCCTATACTACAAGCTCTGCTTAGTTTGGGGCTATTTGATGCTGTGTGAAAAATGTAGGAAAATATTGCTGCCATCGCAATAGTTTGAATTTTGGAAGATGTTGTTTATTCATCACTATCACTATTTAATCTCTCTCTCCAACCCACTGGTTCTGTCTCGGTCACCTTGCATGTCTATCGCCGACATTTCGACTAACTTGACTCTATATTCTATGTAGCAAAACTTCACAGCCCTTTGTCTCAAACCAACACTTTCATACAAGTAATTATAGTTATCTGAATAGTCATTGTATAGTTCGTATCTTAATGTGCGGGCTTGATTAATTAAATTGTTATGTTAATGAACACTGGGGATTTTTGGTCGATAACGCCATAGTTCCATTAATAGTTACTATCCACAGAATAGGTTTTAGTTCTACGATGAGTCAGAACGCACACAAGTTAAGGCACGCTGTTTGTTATCTTCAGGATATTTGCATAAATAACTATCATAACGACCTGTGTGGTCGTTGAGTCTTAATTTTTTGGGACACGGACTTTATTTCAAACACAATGCTGCAAATTTAGGCTAGGTTATACCAAACGTAATGTAAACAGAGTCCTTCAGAGTACACAACGCATCAACAATGCCCCAGGTACTGCAGATTTCAATAGGCGACGGTGACGGCTTTCCATCAAGTGGGCTCTATGGCAGTTTGCCTTGATATAAGCAATAAAAACGTGTCAAAAACTATTTATCCCTCAGAAAAGGAAATCTAGTCCAATATGATTATCCGGTCTACAGTTTAGAAAGTACTGACTGTAGGGTCTACATTCATTTAGTAGATACTTATTCTAATGACCTGTAGACTCGGCATGTCTAAATTTAGCTTTAGAAGGCTGTAGAAATTACGTTTGTTTGGTAAATCACGTCGTATTTGAAGTGTGTTTGATGTTTTAGAATAACCTGAATTGTTTAAATATTTGCCCTGACGAATGTTACAATAGTTTCAGTTATCGAAACACAGTTATTATAATTATTATTTAATTAAAACTAAACACGCCGTGTAACTTTTGTAACGATCAAAAATGTAAAAGAACAAAATGTATAATGTTAGTCATTAAAATTTATAGGCTCGCCCATTGATTGACCGACTGGGAAACACGGTCAGATGAAAGGTTGTGAAGGTATAGAGGGTCTAAAATCTCTAAAATATTTCAATATTAAATACAATAGTTAGTCTTTTGTGTTTAACGTCATCCTATTCGGAAAACAAAAGAATTGCTGTAAAAATGTGGACATACAATGCCAATGATCGCTTCTACAATAAGATCGCGTTATTGTAATTTAAAGTTTTATAGTTTTGTTAATTTGTTTATTTTCCTTATATTGTACAATAAAGTATTTACATTCAATGCAGCTTTAAGCAACAAACCTCTCAAGCCTCGAATAAAAAATAAAACTTTGCATTTAAACCCCGTAACGTAATCTGACCGTGCCCTAAGGAGGCGGCTTGAACGAGGTGGCGTCAACGCCTAACTCCTTAGTAATTTCCGAAATCGCTTGTCGACAATCAGAATAGTGCTGTGCTAGCTCGCAGCCGAATCCGAATAATTAGATCTCGATCTGCATCTAATTGCTGAGAGACTGGTTATATGATAATTCCTTTGGAACTATTCACTTGATTTTAATGTTTCAAGCGATACGAATGTGGCAGATATCATTCATTAGATTTGTTCAATAGAGTTATTAAATGTATACAATACATAAACGATTTTTTCGCGTGTTTTGACATGAGATAAAACTATGTTTATTTTGTGTAATTATCTTTAAATTTGGCTGTAGATCTCGATGCCATATGATTAAATATTTTTCAGTGTCTCATAAATGAGAATGAATGACATGAATAAGGAACACCTGTAATAATTCTCCAATTACCTAAACTCTTTTCATTTGACGTATGCTGTGTAGACTAAGAATAATTTAAAATATTTTATCGTCTCGGAACTTTTAAGGCGATATACAAAACAGAGATCAAAAGCTGTAAAATTGCACATACTTTCTACTGCAACTCTAGTTTAAATAACTTTTAAGCATTACTGTAACTTTTCCGCTAACAATAATCTAATTTTCATCTAACATTACAAAGCGTAACAACACACCAAATTAATAAATAGTATTTTGCAGTGTAATTTCTTAAATCCTTGAGGGATGTAGTCAGGTCAGCTATTGATTTTACCGGACCCGTCGTTACTTGAGACCGTCACAATTCTGCGTCGGTCTCTATCTAATAATATTTCTGATTGTGTTGACATACCGGATACTGGTCTAAATCACTAATCAAATGACTCAAAATAATACAGGTTATATGAAAGGGATAAAGGGGGACAAATTTCGGCTATAAAGGAATTGTCGGTAAAAGTTGGCTATTTTCAGTAAACCCAATCTGATTATGGTACATAATTCGATGTCTTGTTTAGACATGTTGGCCTAGTGGGCGATACCCCGACTTCTGATCCGGAGATAGTGCCTTCGAAACCGGGCGTGCACCAATGGATTTTTCCACTCGAAAAAATTGCGCATTAACACGTGCTCAAAACGGTGAAGGAAAACATCGTGAGGAAACCAGCATGCCCTAGAACCAAAAACTCGAAGGCATGTACCAACAGTTAGTGTTCCAATAAGCGGCGATGGGCTTGCAACCTGTCACGTGGAATGCTAACTTGCAAAACGCGGGCATGTACATAATGTAATATTTGGACTTGCCTCTGACTACCCCCTACTTGGTATCCTCAAAGATTTACTCACTAAGTATGTATTTAAGACGTGTTTTCCATCCACAGAGTCAGCTTGATGTTAGAATAGAGGTACTATACCTACTACGTTTTAAAATCTTTGGTAGAACCTACTGTTATTTCTTCTGTATGCTTGGTTTACAATCTGCCGACATTCGACATGGTTTTTTATGACATATAATACATCTCGTTAGACGTGTTGACTTGATTATGTTTATAGATTTTAATGATATGGTCATAATTAGATTACATGTCGGCATTTTTTATTATAAATCCGTTTTACTCTCTAGCTCATACATAGACTAATATATCAAGAATTTCACCATCAATATCAAATGTACCAAGTTAACGCATTATGTAGAGCGACCCTTCTAATATTGCTTAGAATAACTTCATCCAATTTTACCCATGAAACAGTTAGATAAGTCTCAGTTAAATTACTTTAATTGCTAAGATAACAGTTCCCGTCAATAGGTATCGAAGTTACGTTATAATACCGCTCTACTTAGTTACAATGCATTAAGTTCCCATAAACGCTGAGCGTATGCCGGGACACCGTTATTTCACCTGGCTTTGCTAATTCAGTTAAATTTCACTTCAAGGTTTTTATTTACGAAATATTACTTTCCAATCGCGCAGCTATAGTGTCTCTATGACGCAATTTCAAGATCCGACGTTATTGAGGTATAATTTGCTTACTCGTTCATACAATATAAAGTTACAATTTGGATTTGCCTGGTAAAGGTATTGTTTTTTCGTGTTATAGAAGGCGTTTATCTGACGGTCCCTGCAGTTGATAAGCCATGGCCTTTAGGCAGCTTAATAACTTTGACATTAAACTTAATTTCAAGCTGATACGAACTAAGTTCTATTTGACTTCAAATAAGCATCAAAACGTCATATAAATAGTATCGAATATCCTTCGAGGTCCTGACTCCATACTAGTATTCTAGTGTCGTGGGAATCTAGAACTATAGTGCAGACAAATGTTTACAGATCAGGCAAATTTCACGCAACGGGAACCGAACATAAATTTTAAGTTGTTTTTCAAGTTTTACAGTTATATCAACCGCTTGCAAATATTTAAGGTGTCACACTAAAACCACTTCAGATACGTTAATGCCCTATCTCCCCATAAAAGTCGAGGGTAAAGTAGGTCGAAGAGCCGATAACCGTTCCTTTACCCGCTAATCGTCGGATCCAGTAAAAGGTAATCACTTCCAGGCACCACGAACATAGGAAGCGGACAGTTCGTCATAACTTCCAACTTCAAAAGTAATACCATCAAGTCGGTGTTAACTTAATTTGAGTCACTTTAACAAGTCCAATTAAAGGAATTTGTGTTTCTCTTATCTTCAATATAACATTGAGCATAATTTCAAATTATATTTGAAACTTTCCGATAATGAAGGGTGAAGGGGGGGCGGGTGTCTCCACTTTGCTTATTTCATTAGTTACATAAATTCTCCTATTGAGGATGGCTGGCAGAAAGGGGACGGTTTACCCTTATTACGAGAGTCTCCTTATCAATACAATTATTAATATAATAATATTATTATTGTAATAATTTTGGGAGAGTCGTAGCTTAACTTGGAGCAATAAAGGGTGGTGAAAGATAATGGGATGGAAAACAGTTTGAAGTTTTATTGGAAAATTGGAACGGCTAATTGGAAGTACTATCGATTCGTGCGCCTCAAGATGGGCGACGAATAACTTTGGAATTTTCTGACGAGATTTCAAAAGTTCTCTACCTTTCTAAGAAGAATGTATGTTACTTATGTATAATTTTTATTTGATGGTGCTTTTTACTGTTGAAATGCAGAGTGAAAGTAATTTAAAATAAAATAATAATAATAAGTGCTAGATTATAAAAGAAGATGGAAAATGGTTGCAAAAAAACACGTGCTCTGTAAATGTTCTATCTACAAACATTAAATTTGTATATCTTTGCCATATTACCTACTAGGTTATACTACCTATAAAATTGTATTATTTTAAAAACACTAACTTATAGTTTGCTATTAACTAAAACCCGCAAAAACCTCCTAATTAAGCTCATATTTAAAAAGAAAATAATTAATTCATAACCTACCTACCATTCAAATTTCATCAAGATTGATTAAACAGTTAGTTATGGTCGGACAAATAAACAAACACACAAACGCCAGATTGATCAATCCCAGATATCTTTGCTAACACGATTGAGTATCACAAATAGTACGTAACTAAATGCTCGAAAACGAATAATATAACATCGGCACTATCGACCAGATCTAACGAAAACACACACACACAAATTGAAACTAGGTTGGGTTTAATCCGTACCCCGGAGATCCACAAGTATAGCCATAATTCCTCAGGGCCACGTCTCATTATAACACTAATACAAGACTCATCCCGAAGTTACGGTGAATATATTAAAGGGTTCAATCCTTACTGATGAGACATCGGTCGGGGTGGTCCGTGGGGTGTGGGGGCGCTCCGGGCACTGGCCTAGCCGAGGGGGAAATAAGGCAGGCATTATAGGAGATAGCGTTCATTTACATTGCCCAATAACTCCAAGTAGTGTCCGAGCGAATATTAGTTTATGGCACGCAAGCTTCTAATACCCCGATAGCTATAGATTCACCATTCTTGAGACAGAAAAGGGTAGAATAATTTTCGACCTTTAATTAATTCGATTTGATTTTAATTAACGAACGCCAATTTCAATAAAAAAATGAGTCTCCAAAGGATTTCTGATTACGATTTCGCGAGAGGCTTCTTTTAAATTAGCTTACTGACGTCAGCGCTAAATTTAAGCATTTATAAATCATAGTATATTTAAAGACAACCGGGTTTTGCTCAGAGCTCAAATCTATATATGACTTAAATACGTAGTACCTAAAACCGTTCAATTTCTGACTACCTTGATTTTTTTTGACTTCAATAACTCCGTAAATGTTACGAGTATTTTTTGTACAATAAACAATCCTGATAAGACAGTTTATGAGTATCCTAATTAATATTTGTTTCATAAATGTCCCACCATATTAAACTAGTTATAGTCTAGCTAAATAAGGTTTTTTCATCTCATTTATATTTAATTACATGTGTTCCTTTAAAGAGAGGAATGTTTTAAATGGGTATGAGGAATCGCTAACAGTGTGTAGCATGCTGAGACTGCAGCATAATAAGACAGGGTCCACGCACTGGCCGAAATATACGACATTACTATCAGAGAGTGGCGTGCGGTGGCTACCCCCCCCACACATACAATCAAGATGCGTATACATACAGACATCTTCCTCACACCACCACAAAGGGTAGGCTTTATTCTCATTCGGTAAACGGAGATGCACTATCCTAATTATTGAGAGGCCAGAAGCAATGGCCGACCACCTATTGTTCATGTTCACGCAAATACTGGATATCTTATCGTTATAGTCTGTGGAGGTCTGGTGTTATAATGTTAATAAATTGGTTTCGTTTGTTTGCAATATCTATGGTTCTTAGAAATTTAATGAAATTGCCAAAACACATGTATGTTTTGTTTTACTGTAAATGGGGTTCTATGTTTTTTTTGTAAACCAAGTTCAGTCTACAGTACAGTCAGTTTACAGTGGAACCACTGAATTTTTACGTGATCATCTTGTGTCTTTGTTTTTCTATTCAAGTATCAATAATTCCGAATTCCATTCAAATTAATTAATCTGTTTCAACGTCCAAGCATTATCATCATAATATTTTTTAATATAATGATGTGAATGCTTAACCACAACTTAAGAGAGAGATAGAGAGAGCTATTAAAAGAGTTACTTAGCAACGAACATGACCGAACTCAAAGTTGATACCTTACCTTCATATGTATTATTTTAACCCTTACTAAACTACGAGGGTGGGTCAAGAAGTACGTGACTTTTTGCAATTTCGTAAAAAAATAAATACTCTATAGTCAACAACCATCCTTGAACGGATGACTGTCAAAGTTTGAATTATTTTCATCGTTTAGTTTATCTATGGTTGCCCTTGAAAAAATAAAAAGATTTTTTAAATCTATAAAAAATGTGTATTTTTCTGTAAAAATTCACGGACATATTAACCACCCTCGTATTTACAGTAGAGTAATAAATATGAATATAAATGTCGGTATTAAGACACTTTTATAAAATTGTTACCTGCAACAGCACATAGATATTTTGCAAAGCATCAGGTAGAGTTTACTTAATCATTATGAAGTTAAATTGGCGCTGTTCATATTCAACCCGCGTTTTCTACGTACTCTATAAAACTAGGTAGTAATAGTTATTAAATATTCTACCCGCAAAGTTTTTGGATTCTATTTTATAGTAAAATGACTAAAGCACGTCAAAGGAGGTAACGACAGAAAACAATGTTAAGCATAAAACCATGTTATAGTTGCAAAAAATACATAAAAATAAACAATGGAAGTACTTTAATATGATATATAAGACTAGGTACCGACATTATATTCATTAAATATTAATTTTTACTAGTGTTCATCATCCACCCAGTAAAAAACAACTCATATAAACTTTGCGGTTTGGATCTCATATGAGATTTCAGTATTTATATGAGCTAGGATTTTTATATATGGAAACATGATTCTCGAACTAATAATTTCGACTAAAACTCTGTCTAGAAAGCACCTCGTTCTATACTAATTTTATATCGATCTCTAAAACCCTTTAGTATTTTACGCTTATCTCAAGTCTGTGAAAATAATAGTATATTACTTTTGGATAATAATACTCTTTAAGAAAAATTTTTTTTTTGCTTGTGCCCTGAGTCGTAAACTCATTGCTCGTATATTTATGTGCTGGACTGACAGTGACATTAAAATCATAGCATTAATTAATGAATGGATGCTCATAAAGGTCTGAAGTATAAGGACCTTTGAACTTCAGGTCAATATTACGCCTTAATGTTGTCCAAACCAACAGACATGGCTTGTATTATTGGTGAATTAGTTTGTTCCCGCACGATCTCGCAGGTTATATGCGAGTGTAAGTAGGCTATGTACCTAGGCACCACAATCTTGTTAGTACCTTGAATTTGCATGGATACCTAACTAAATTCGATTATCGAAACACACAAAGGTAAGGTAACAAAGGTTGATCCTCAAAGCATCAGCAATTTCAAAGTGTAAACTGGAGGGTACCGATACGTAGTTCGAAGTGAAATCCTGGTAACGGATCACTCTGATATTTTTAGAAGTGGTTTAGCCTAAGGTATAGTTTACCTTTGGTTTAGCGGTCATGTTCCCTCTACCTTCTTCCAAATACCCAATATTGTAGGTAGTGTGCTGGAAAATTATGACTTGTTAATTAGAAATGTAAATTAACATAAATATCCATTGACCATGATTACTTTACGGTCTCCAAAATACTCGTAAGTACTAATAAATATCGCTTGAGCCTGTTATTTAAAAGCAGATTTTTACTTGTTGAACAGGCTAAGAGAAAACAGTGTTAAAACCTTAAGCTTGAAAATTTCCTATTATGGCAGTAACAAAACAAAATGGAACACGAATGAAATGATCCAAGCCAGAAATAAAGTTAATGTATTAATAACATAATACAAAAAGGTAAAATATTGTTTGTACGATTTCTTCAAAACTTGACGAGCTATAAAGGTATCTAGAAACAAAATTATATCTTACAAAATAACCATTGTTACCGTACGATAACCGAAAGATACTGCAGGCATGTAGCATCCTAAATCTTCGATCATAATTCCATATTCCGACGTCGGCTAGCATAAATTCATAGGTCGCACGCATGCATCGTAGCGTCAAATAAACTGGCAGTTTAATCAAAGCCATTAGACAAGTGAGCCACCTACGCCCAGCCTACCCTGACCCGTGTGCTTACCCTTCCCACCCTTCCTTGGCTCAGCTCAAAATTCCTAGTGCTATTTGTCCATCTACTATGTTATATTCTATTTGACATTTGCACGCGTTTAATGTTCTCTGTTTCTTAACGAATCAATATAATTATTTATTGTTGCGGGTGAAGAAATAGTGACGTTTCCTAAGTCTTCTAAATCACAGACTATAAAAACATTCTACGTTATTACAATAGAAAATAAAGTTTTGATTTATAATTTGATTTGAGGAGGTAGTATCAATAAAATCATCGGTTCGCGTTAGTCTTCGCGTAAGTCAAAGTCAACATTCATTTATACATTAAAATCACAAGTAATGCTTTGAAGCATCGGTTTTATCTACTGCCTGTTCTTCCGCGACAAACAAAGTCAACACAACTATTCAAAATCATAAATAAACTTACGCTCACATAACATTACGTATTTTATTATTTTGAAAGAATCCCCCACGATGAAATATAGGCAGGAGATTAGTAAGTACAGTCGAACACATTTACTAAAAAAATGCAATAACCCATATAAAAACTTTTAAATCGCGAAAGTTTGAAAAATACCATTAATTAGATCTCCATGAATTTCTGTATTGGTTCTAGGAGGCACGGAAAACGAGCGCAAACACTACATTTTAATAATCCTTAAACTTGGCAGGGTTCCGCTAGATTCAGACTAAAAGCCAAACATCTCTCACTATAGACGGGTGACGGGGTCTATTAAGAATGGTGGGTGGTGAACCTGATGCCTTTAACGCCTTGCTGGCTGTTGACCAACGCTAGGAGGCGGGAAACCATGCGTTCTTAATAAAGATGGCGGTACACGCTCGTTCTGGCGGAGCTCGATGGAAACTTATGAGGCTCTTATACGGAGCCTGCGAACTCAACCTCGTGAATAGAAACTATAGTGGATGACAAAATAAACGAAAAACAGTGCCTTATATCCGTATTTTAAATAATTATCATCAAATTGTCATAATCATCATCAACAAGAGCCTGTAGAAGTCCACTAACGTCCAGTATATACCTCTTCCCAAGAGTGATCTGACGAACTATCTTGGGCTACCTCCATTCACCGACTTCCCGCAACCTTTAAGTTGTCATTGGCCTATCGATATTGTTGCTATAAGAAAAAATAAATTAGTCTTGAGAGTTTTTTCAAGTGAGTTTAGTCACATGGTCCTTTGAACCAGATTCACCTACCCTCACTTTGCAATACGTGATTTCATAGACACAATTTTACATTACACTTATAATATAATATAGCTAATCGGTAGTTTTTAGCCAAGTCTAGAAACACGAATATCTATATAGCACATATTTTATGCTCACAAATTGCAAAGCTATCTAATTAGAAGCATTAATCTTTGTCCATAACCACAAGACCGGCTACTAAAATGGCTATGCAGTGCATTACGCATCCCTGAGACGCAAAATGGATGGCTTTGCCGTACATCGTCCGTAATTTGGCTAGCCATAGTCCTTCGAAATTCAAATGTCGTGACATTGACGTAGCGAAATATCAAGGATTTAATAGAAAACCATAGACAATTTTTTTTACAAGATTATCCTTTCCTTCATTTTATTAAACTTTGGTTTTGTTTTAAATTTAAAACTAATTTGAAAAGCGTGGGCATGTAAAGTAACTGTCCTTGTTTATTTATTGGCAAAGCTTTCATTTAGTGAAAGAAAAACTTTAAATATATTTTAAAGTATTGATCCTTTTATTTCATCTGGAAGTTAAAACCACCCCTCAAATTGGATAAACGTGCTGACTCACACTAATGACATGGACGTCGCTTAGTTTACTAAAATTTCCCGAACACTCTCATGAGTTAAACCGCCCATTTCTCGCATTTATCAACGCAGTGTTGCACTGTCCGATACAAACCCCGTAATGTACACCGTCCAGCAATATATCTCATCCCAACACCCCGCTTAAATTATTCAGGGGAGGGTAATCTTATTACATTTACATATTAATCAACGGATTTTAATTATACCCCCCTCCCCGCAAGCTAGCTTGATAATTTGCTTTCGAAATGCGACTTGCCTTGATTGAGGGCTTACTTGTGTGGGTGACTGTAATGTTCATAATTTGTTTGTGTTTGCGATTAAGTATCCCAACTCGATAAACTGTTGATGCAAACTGAATTTGACTTACGATAGATGCTGATGGTAAACAGTACGTTACCTGAAACAAAATAAAAATAATAAACTATACAGTAGTAAAGGTTTAAAATGAGTTAAAACACAGACGAATGACATAAAATAAGACGCAATTAAAGGTTAGTCTAAAGTGACCGATGCAAAAGCTATATAAAGCGGGACTACACGGGCATAATCAGTGTACTCATTTGTCGGGACGTGCCGATATTACACTTTAGACACAATGTAAAAACCAGTAGCGCAACTTCACAATAAAACCTATTCACGGCCGGTACAAAAATATGTAAAGAAAAGGAATAAAGCTCAGCGTTAAACTTTAGATTTTCACAGAAGTAATGCAAACTGGTTTTTAAAAGCTCCATCGTGTCTATCAATATCAATTTAGAAATTTATTTTTGAGTTTTAAACTCCTTCTCTAACAAAGAACGAGACACAATACAAGAGCTTTTTATTTATACTAAAACTTGAACTGGATTTTAGTCAACGGCAACTGACGAACAAAAATCAAACTTAAGTACAGATTTTGCGACATAATTCCTTTCAATACTGTACTGTCAAGAATTGAATTTTATATTTTATTTTAATCTAGAGATTATTCTAGATTATATACTATAAGTATTTCGTATTCCTTTCATAATAATGCCATTTTTGTATGAACGCCATCGATTCGGTCAAATAGTTTCAACTTGAGATACTGGTTCTCATACGCTTTGCAGTCGGACACGGTCTGGGCGGAGCATATCGTAAACCATTGAAGAAATATTACGAAGCTACCATCTACCAGTGTAGCCCGGGGGCAGCGATTAATAAGTATGTTAATAAAGAATCGCGTCGATATGCGGCGGCATGTGTGAATGTGGCGTTATTTTTTATTGAGATAGGCTCTAGTATACTTTGGAATTAGTTACTGCTTGGTAGAAATGGGTAGTGTGGTAATAATTCCTCTTTGGTTAGAAACTTTACCACTACGGAAACTGTAGGCATTCATCTTGAATCCTATCTATCTATATTGTATCAAAACGGCTGGAATATAATTTATCAATTCCAGCAAAGAGAAGTTTTTACATTTGTTTCGCTTAGCGTCTAATAGGTAAAAAACTTACACGGATAAATAAAGTTCTAATGCAGTATGATTTTAAAAGGCTCCTTGGGCTTTATTCAAAACCAAAGCCACAACCGGCCCGGGCCGACCTTTGCCCGTAAACGGTTAAAGGTCATCAAAGAAATATACTTAATACTTGTTTGTCAACAGGCCATTTTAAAAAGATTTTTAAAGGGATTTTCTATCCTTATCTGAATTATTCTTATTAGAAGAAGTCGTGGTTGAAAGCATTTTATTGTAATTAGATTAAATCGTTGATAAAGGATCATCGAAATCGTTTTAAGATTAATCTTAATAAGGTCTTGTTTTAATAAGCAAGGAACAGCAAACCAAGCAGATTGATGACGAGATTATAATTTAAATTAGGGGAGGTATGGAAAAAGCGCAAATGATAACTTTGTAGCGTGTAGTAAAAATGTATACTGAAATTTCTATTCTTCTCTCATGGGTTTTGCTGAGGAAATAATGTTTACAATGGAAAATTTCGAAAGTCCCTTAATCATCGCGTAAAAAAAGTATACCCACACACGGATTATCCATGAAAAACATGGCTTCTGAAGATAAACAAAAATAAGAGAAGAGGCGTTTGACGTCATCAAATGCCTGTAAATAGATTTAGTAAAAAACAATGGATAAATATCTCGTAAAAAATAACATCACAAAATAATGTTTTAGGACAAAATTGATAATTACAATGACTTATCACTTTGGACTATTATAAAGTAAAGTACAAGCGTAGATATTATATTTAAACATAAAATGCTGTATATTTTTCACACATCAGCTAACCCCAAAGTAAGCAGAGCTTGTATCATGGGAACTACATGACTGATATAAGTAGACCTATATGAGTAGTCTCATATAGGTCTATCTACTATTACTACTATTATTACTATTATATACTATTTTTTGTAAATACATAGAAAACACACAGAATCGAACCCGCAACCTTCTGCGTCTCAGGCGGACTTTCGCCCACTGCGCTACAGAGGTCGTGTGTGACATTTGTGATATTTTTACATAGAGAACACCGTGCCACATTAAGAATGTCATTCCATTTGAATGTAGTCGAAGATTATAGTCTAAACAACCAAAAATACAAAAGGAGGTGAACATATTCATTGAAGCATATCAATTTGATCATGAGATAAAAGCCCGCTCAGCATATCTTTACTCCCCGACTTCCTCAAATGCAATCCCATAATGGCGCCACGTCCTTATTAAACGTTTGCATATTGAGAAGATAAATGCATCTCGAAATTAATTATGAAAATCGTATCCGTGAGTGTGCAGCCGTGTCAAAAGGAATAAGAACTTTGGCTCCATAAATGGTTATGTAGGGTTTTAATTTTTGCTTAAGCCGGGGTGGGTCAAAAAGTGGTCTTCCTTCACAAGGTGTGGCGATATAAAACCACATTAAACAGTCAAAATTATCATATGATTAAAGAAAGTTCTCAAATAAACAGAAATTAAAATAGTAGTATGGCATATCGTAAAACAATGCGGTAAAATGCGTATCAAATCAAATCAAATCATGTGTTGCTTGTGAATTTAGGTAAAAAATACATTAAGGTGGTAAATTAAAAAATATATATCGCTTAGTCCTTAAGCTTACACACATTTGGTTGACACTTAAAAGGGCTCGACGGTGAAAGTAATCAGTAAATCAATGAGCTTTCCCAAAACTATATACTTCTAACGATATATTAATCTCAGCAAATGAATCTTAGACATTTTTGTATAGTCACATTGTGATCCTACAGACCGCATCCCCGATAATTATTGGAAGAATTCAATTCAACAAGCGATGCGATACAGTATTTTGCATATAGATTGTGATCGAATAACTTTGATCAGCGCTCGATGTATGAATGAATGCTACCAGCTTACAATAGCTCTACAAGTTAAGATTGTGAATGGACTTTATAAGTACTTCGTACGTTAGCTTTGATAATGTAAAACAAACTTTTAAAATTTTGTACTATAGGCGGTCTAACCGCTAATTAACGATATCTAATAGATAACCTTTGAATAAGACTATGTAAAAGCTACATAATACTTAGAACTTTTAATGGGAAAAGCACTAGTTCTTGGAGCATTTGTTTTATCTTGTGCAACAAAGCATTTTCTATCTATCTATCTATTATTAAAAATAAATATATTATACTTTAATATATCGTACCCAAATATCTGAAGAACCTGGCAACATTTGTTGCGCGGGAATCGAACCTGTCATTTTATGTTTGCAACGCTACAATTAACATGTTCCGGTCGAAGGGATACTTCAACTAGGTAATCTTATTACCAGACAATTGGACGAGACAATGCGAGCAGCCTACCCTCACATTATAAATGTAGGTTACAATATTGATGCCACATCCTGCATAACAATGTTGCCAGGTTGAATTATAAAATAATTGACTTATCAACCAAGAATTCAACGGCTATGTAAAAAAATAACGTATTTCAACGATATGTGACCGGTCGTAGAGTATTACCTCTCCTTGTGAACATTTAATAGTCAATAGGGTTTAATTCATTAAGATCACAGAAACGTATACGAAATCGACGTTTTATATTTACGTTTTAAAGATTTTATGATATGTAGACTTACCTATTAATAAGCGTAAGTTGTATTCTAAAAACAGCGATGAGTTTGCAACCTGTCACGTGGAATCCTAACTACTTGTAAAACGCGGGTACGTGCCAAATGTAATGTTTGGATGTACCTCTGAGTATGTCCATCATGGAGAATACAGTCGTAAGCGTGTTTGATTTTATTTTGTGAACCTACATAGTAACTTGCTTTGATCAACATATAAAATTACGTGTTACGCATTTTAGAATATTATTACGACTATACCAAGTACTTTACTATACTCCTGCTGACGTTTCGTTGACCGTTTAGAGGTCCTTCCTCATAAGCACCGTCCGTGGTATAGTCTTAATAATATTCTGAAATGATACCAAATCACGATAATTTTAATTCCACGTATTACGCCTGTGCCACGTGTTACCCTGCCTTCACTTAATCCCTACTAGTCTGAAGTAAATGATAAATAAATATGTGATAATATGGTGCATAACTCTTTATTATGTAATAACAAGATCATAAATAAACAGATTAATTAGGTAGTATAAAGGAACTTATAGCCTTATGTAAGTAAAGTCATAAGAGTTATAATGTAAAAATTACATATTTTCTTAAAATATTAACAGACTGCTAAATTTGATTAAGGAGCGACAACTCTGAAATTATGTAAGTAGTTCTATCGAAATCATGAGTATAATTTTAATTTCAAGTGACAGGCAAATTAATAGTCAAGAAGTAGATCTGAAGCTTGAGTTAAAGTTATATTCAAGATTTTCAGGTTTAAAATAATTGAGAAGGCATATCATATGGCTATGAAACAACTTCTAGTTGATGCTAACTATATGTACTAGTACCAGCTATTATCAAAATCATTTTTTTAAATGATAAATTTCCAAAATACATACAATGTTATTACACATAATTAAGCATTAATATATTCGAAATGTTGTTGTTTAATAAAACTTCTTTAATTTAATAGGCATAATATAATATGTATCCAAGTTCTGTAGAATATTGAATTTAATTTCTGGTCTGGGTGTTTTCTAAGTATGTATTTAGAAAACAATAATATAATTAGCATATTTAGTCATGTAGTTCCCATAGCACAAGCTCTGCTTACTTTGGGGCTAGATGATGCTGTGTGAAAAAGTCCAGCAAAAAAAAATATATAAAGTATATTGCATGACAAAACTCATAACTCGTCTTCCGATATAAAATGATAACGCTATTTGCAAAATATATTCGATTGAAACACTCCAACCAGTAATATATTTGACAAGTGCAATGTTTATTAATAACATCGGGTATAAAATAAGCAGAATATCCGAACATAATCGAGCTCTCGTCCTACGAATTGGGTCAATGGAGGCCGCCTTAGAGAGTTACAGTGGACTAGTAAGGGTCCGATATATCACGAAATTACTTATAATTTTCTTATATAATAAATATATAAAAAAAATAGTTTATTTTAGGAATTTAGGAATACTTATTCATTACTTTTTTACGTGCAGAATACTAAAATAGGTATCCATTTATGTTCTGGGAAATTCTGACTTCACTACTGTAAAGTATATTGGATGACGAAACTCACTCGTTTACCGATATAAAATAATTATGCTATTTACAAAAAAAAAACGATTGATACGCTCCAACCAGTAATCTATTTGACAAGTAAAATGTTTATTAATCACTTAATAACATCGGTCTATAATAAGTAGTATGATCGAAAAAAAATGAGCTCTCGTCCTATCCAGGTCCATGGAGGCCACCTCAGAGAGTTACAGTCGACTAGAATGAACATGTTATGGAATTTTCAAGAAAATATCGTCCAGACTGCTTAAACGTCATCATTATCCACAGCTAGACTCCACTACCGCAGTGGGTACTGCTTGGTATAGGCTTTCCATAGTTTGTGCCTTCCACTACGATAAATATTAACAGACAAACAAAACACACAAACAAACAAACAACCTCTTATGAAAAACGCATGTACGAGCTCCTTACGTCGCAATTAACGTAGGGTTTTTATATTATATTGTACATTTTTATGTGGTTTAAAAAATTCAGTGATCAAAGATTTTTTAAAATTGTTAAATCAAGTCACGGTACGATATTATATAGGTGTACTTTCGGTCAGCTTTCTCAATTTTGTCGTCATTCAGATTAAAGATCATTATATTATTCCACTCAAATTTGCAATGCTCTAACGGTGTTCATGTAATTACCTAAACTGAAAGGTAGGTAATTACCACTTATACTACACCAGCTTTTGCTCACGGAATAAAAGTAGCCTGTGTTATTCTGATGAATAAGTTATATTACTGTAAAGTTTCATCAAAATCCGTTCAATAGCTTTTGCGTGAAAGAGTAACAAACATCTATCCTCACAAACTTTCGCATTTATAATATTAGTAGGAATTAGGATAAGATAGGATGAGAGCATTATCTATGAATAGATAAGAACACGAATTTAAGAAATAAATAATAAATAATGCTGAACATTTTCACACAGTATCATCTAGCCCCAAACTAAGCATATCTTGTGTTATGTGAACTACATGACTGATATACTACTTTACTTATTTTTTTTTTGTTACACATATTATAGATAGAAAACACCCAGACCCGAGACAAATATTTACAGATGCAAACAGATGTCCCACAACGGGAATCGAACCCGCAACATTCTGCGTCAGGCCTTTCCCCACTGCGCCACAGAGGTCGTCTTGAATTTGACGTTCAAAAGACAAATTTCGAATTTAATATTGAATATGTACGTGAATTAGCTTTCAGACCACCCGTTTAATAATATGTTATACTACCGTTTATAAATTCTGCAGTATCTCATACCGTTTCTGCAGTATCTCATAATAACCACAATTCAAGCCTCTTCATTGGCTTTAACTCCTTGTCCGCAACAATCTTACTTTAATTGCGAGTAACATAAATTATGGCGACTTATTACAATCCGCTCCCGTTCGATACACTGCCTCGAGGTGGTATTACGTGAACTGCATTCAATAGTAATACTATACGAACTTACCTAGTTCTACCTTCGAAGGTTTATGTGTCCAGCAGACGTACTTTCACTTTGAAGTGTTGCCTACATTTATAAAATTAATTTCTTCCGATGATATCGTAGATCGCGGGAATTTGTGGATGGAAGTGACCGTTATTGGCATTATTTTTCTAAGTCAGGTAATTTTCTTTGCTTATTGGGTGGAATAAGGCATGCCTTAAAATTATTTGAGAGCTATGTGCTCTCAAATAATTAAAGGAATAAAAAGCATTCAACAATGCATGACAAGACACAAGATGACACATCTTTGCTTTCTATTTCAACATGCGTCTTGCTTATTGCATGCAATACGGTATGCTTCAAAACTAGTTGACAGCGCACGGAACTATAAATAAAAAGGCGTGTATCGCATTGAATTGATTGTATTCAATTATATGTTTTAATAGTTGAAGGCAAGTTGCAAAATTAATGATAAAGTCATGTGTGGCTTCATCATTAATTTGATGGATGATAATGATGATTTTCTTCCTCACGATATTGTGTTGGAACATTGCGGTAGGAATGCTATTTCTAGGTTAGTATTGTTTTTTTCTTGTGATATTTTGAATAAAGAGCGAGCGATAGTTCTAATATCATTACACATATAAAATGACTAAAGTTTTTCTGTTGAAAATATTGGTATAAAATGGTAACTAACAATTTTGTTTTTATTTCCTGCGTCTATCAAATCGGATTGTACTTGTGTTGTGTGTTCATTTTTAACAAAATGTTTTTGATTCCTATCAATTTGTTACTAAAATGTTTTGAAAACGAATATTTTGCAACAGAATAAGACGCCAACCGCAGATTATTCATAGTCTCATTATCATAAAATTAACGGATAATAAATCATAGCTGGTCCAATTAAGTGTTGGTCGATGGACCACATTCACGAATAAAGCAGGTTGATAGCAATTTCATTACACATATATACTGTGGTTAAGTTATGTCTATTGACATCTTCATACTCTTCTCTGAAGATAAAGTTGTCTTATATTCATTTAATCTCACCGGCGACACCTAAACCCTTCCAACTTCTACTTGGTGGCAGAAATATATAGGTGTAGAGATAGTACTTTTCAGATCGAACTCAAACTTTCTTCTTAAACTAAGTATCTGGTCTGTTTTAAAACACATAAACATAAAATAACGATACAACACACAAATGTTTTTAGCGATAAACTGATGTAAGCAGACGTTTATTTTGTAAGCAAATGCAATTCTTGCCATCTCTAACACCACATATTTTTGAAGTGATTTCTTATAATAAGTATTACATTAATTCTAGTTTGACAGTTTTTCAAGTATAACAGTGATATGAATCGACAAACAGAGCATCAGGTTCTAATTTGACCAACTGAGAGTGGTCGTGATTTCGAACCGGTAGGCGCTGGCAGCCTGCTTTAAATCTGATTGTACCCAAGCGAGAACACACAGTGTTAATAACTACGGAACGCGGAAAAGAAACTATACATTTTGTAGTTTATACCCCTTTGTGTTATAAGCAGGCGATAATAAGCAATGATTGTTTTGTTCGAATTGAAATCTGGTTTCAAATAAGTTTTTTATAAATCAAGTAATTTTAAACGTAAGTTGATCAAATCGAAAGCATATTCTGCGTCCATGATCCATCAAGGAGTTTCGTTACTTTTGTCTCTATAATCAGAACAGCTCGTTGTCACCATATTGCATTGTTCCGGGTCTACTTTCTTGATACGTTACAGGGAATCATATTGTGGAGGTAGGACTATATACATTTGTGTATGTTGGGTGTGCAATTTCTTGGGGTAATATTTCGAAAAATTATCTCGTAGTGCATCCTACACACCAAAAGGTTTATATCCTCTAATTGCATCATCTTATTCTACGATTATCACAGGTTTATTTGTAAGAAAAAATTTCGTATCGCCTATAAAAATATACTTTGCTTAAAAGATAGTTTCCCGACGGGCCTGCTCGGAAACTCGATCCCGGTAATGATCTAATTACTTTGATTAATGATACACATTTATATCCTTCGTAAACGTACACTTTCTATCTTGACGTTAGGATATTTGATACAGCTTGGGCCTGTAATATGCTAACGAATAAGGTAATAGGTACACAGAAATTAGTGAACAAAGCATCGATGGGCTTGAATCATGTCACGTGAAGTGTTAACTATGCAAAACTATTGCATTTCCCTCATCTTGGTATTTTCTGCGTACTAAGAATGGATTTGAGGATATCCGTCATATATATTATAGTTGTGAGCTTTTGATTTGTGTAGAATTTAACATAATCGAGAAATTAAACAAACGACTAATTATTTTTAATGTGGACCTGGCCTTTATAATTTTTTTTTATTCGTAAATACTTGTTCAATTTTTTTAACTAATAGTTATTTTTTATTTCGACTCACAAAACATTGTTTCGGTAAGATAAATAACTGTTTTACTAGCATAGACAATCACTTTTTTAAATGTTATTAGATTTTTTGGCGCCACGGAAGACTAGAGTTTTAGTAGTACAAAGTAACTATCGTTTAGTGCTTCTTTAACATAGTGCTGAATGGCCGCCGTTTTTGAAGCCAAGATTTTTTTTTAATGACCCAAATCTGTAATCCTTTATCATGTTTGTGACACAGTTAGATATTTATTTAATTTGGATGTATCCTTCAACCGTAGGGCCAACCGTAGTGCGGTCGCAAATTTATCGCTCAGCATGTCCCTAATGTCTACATTTATTAATATCTGATCGTTTAGGCACGAGTATTTTCTGCATTCGACTCAAACAAAGCCAACCTTCATAACCTAAAAAAATACAAAGTCACCAATTAAAATTCGTACAAATCTGTATGCTTAGAGAGCCAGGAGCTCTTCTAACTAACAAATAATAAAAGAAATGTAAATTTGACGGAGGTTATGTTAAGTGGTCGAACTGGTTTATTTTCTAAACTATATGTTATTATTTACATAAATCAATATAACTAAAACCTAGTTTTATTGAGCCGTTCAAAGAATCGCAACGTCCACTTATATTTGATAATATCGGATATTATCAAAATCTTTCAAAATGAATTCTTTGGTCGCTACTCTCTTATTATGAACGGTAAGTGTGTATTTTAATTATATAGAAGGGTGAAGAAAACTATATCGCTGCAGGCAGTAAGAGGGCGTATATACTAGGGACTTGAGAAAAATATAGTTTTGCTCCGAATCGATTAAGTGTATATTTTAACTGAAATAAAAATCTCAAAGAATTTCGATCATTTCTGTAAAAAATAAAACCATTTTCACTTTAAATTTTTTGACGATCTCGGTGGGAGTAGTCTTTTGAGACACAAAAGGTCTCTTCCCGTTGCGGAAACAGGAATGTTTTCATGGTCAGTAGATATTCCGCATCTGGGTGTTGTGGTAAGATGGCAAAAATAGTTCCTGATACCCACGATTCAGGTAACAGTGTGGAGTCAGGACAGGTTAACAAACGCCCAGTGCTTGGTGATCCGGCGTAATTTATCCGACAAACGTAGAAGAAGATTAAGTTGTACGAAGATATGCGAGTTTAAATTATCGGTTGAAATTTAAAAAACACCAATAAATAAATAAATAAATAATGTTGGACATTTTTCACTCAGCATCATCTAGCCCCAAACTAAGCAGAGCTTGTATTATGGGAACCACATGACTGATATACTACATGAATACTTTTTTTTTTGTAAATACATACATATTATACATAGAAAACACCCAGGCCCGAGACAAACATTACAAACATTTGTCCCGCAGCGGGAATCGAACCCGCAACCTTCTGCGTCTCAGGTGGGTCTTCGCCCACTGCGCCACAGAGGTCGTCAAAATCCAATCTGCATGGGCCGCAGCGAATGGGTTTTCAGAGATGTACTTGGCGCAAGGTGTATTGAAAGTTGAATGAGACAAGTTAAAGACGAAATCATTCAATTATTGCACCTACTAGTTAAACTATTTATTTTAGTCGCGCCCTGGGAATATTTAGAACAGTATAAATAATTATGCTAGTTACATTATACCAGATACACTAGAAAAAAAAACAGGTTCACAGAATATTTGAGAAGGAAGATCGAGGACGCATTCCCATTCGCTTCACTGACTACCCTCGTTACCCAATTATAGGACGAATGCGTATCTCTGGAGAGTGCAGCAAATGGAAAAAGTGATTTTTTTTTTGCACATTTGGTACTAATATTATTTTTCCTAGGCCCTGTCTGAAAATCAGCGCTGTTTCTCACCGTTTGGCCCATATGGCACAGATAGCTAGCACAAAAATTATCTATTTTTCTCTGTGTCTTTATTAAAAATCTTAGGTACCTATTTATAGTGTATATTTTATTATTTTATTGTGTAACGGTCCTATCTGTGCTTTGTTGTTGTCAAATAAATCACTTTCTATACTTCTATTTTCTACATAAATAATTTAAACTTCTGTCCAAGTATAGATAGTACATAAACAGTCAAGTTTGTCCCAAGTCCACAGCTTTTGCGATGTCATTATAAACTCAAGTGATTAGAGTCGCCAGTTAATAATCGTCTTGTGATATTTATTGCCTCTGCACGCTAATTACCAGGAGTTTTGATTCTTGAGTTATTAGCCAGAACTATATTTAATTAGCAACATCATTGTAAAGGTGCTTGTTTTGATGTAATATTTCATTTATTGGGTAAAGAAAGGTTTAATGTTTTTTGCGTAATATCATAATATCGGAAATCAGTCATTAAAAATCAAAAGTGGCCTTTTCAACATGAATTAAACTAACAAAAATCAGTAAAGCAGAATCTGAATAGATACAAGAAAAAGTTGTGAAAGCCACCCTTGGGAATGTTTCAACGAAGCTCAAAATACGCACGCCAAAGTTCTGACCGCGGAATTATCAACTCCTTACCTCGACTCGCACCCACCCCTTGGTGCGAGGTAAGGATACTATTGATCCGTTAACCCGTTTTGGTGATTTTTTCCTACGCAAAAATTTAATTTCCTGCGTTCACGTGTCACGGACTTCAAAAAACTATTGCACATCGCTCAGCCGGTAATACAAAGCAATCTAAATTGGAAAATAGGCAACGCGCAGTGTATGCTTACCAAAAACGAACAAGCTGAATGCGACGCGATTAAAAAAAGAAGTCTGATGCCGATCGCACCGCGGGAGGGGTGGGAACGCTCCCCCCCATTTTTTCCTATTTTTTTCTTTTTTTCGGGAGGTGGGCGAGGCACGGGTGCATGCAGCCGGCACCCACCTTTGTTTCGCATAAACAAATTAATTTCGGACGCTGTTTTTGATGGTTAATGTGTTCGAAAATTGGGAGTTTTTTTCGTGTGGTGCCGATCACGCGGAAGGAAAAGTTAGGATATGTTTTAAGGTGCTCTAAGTCCGGCTAAGCACCAGTTCTACTGGGAACCTTTGATGTTTGTGTTGCGTTCAATTCAATCTCTAGAAATGTTGTATCGTAATTTATTTAAGATCATCCAAACAGACGTCTTGAGAGGGCAGTAGGTCAGTATGCCAATGACGTGATCACCTACGATTCAACAAGAAAATAAGAGCTTACAAAAGGTCGTTTTACAATCCGTAGAATTTTAGTGCGGAGTTTCCGTTGCGTCTTGAGCTTAGTGCCCAACTGCCATGCGAAGATTCACCATATAACAGTTCCTATAGATTTACGTTCACCATTGAAGGCCCTATTCACATTCACGAGCAAGAAAAAGAAGAGAATAAGTGCCTCATAAAAAGAAGATTTCATCGAAAGTTCAAAATATGTTGATGAGTAACCTTTAGTAAAATCCACAAAGACGAGCACAATCCAACAATAACGTGACAGATAGAATCAGGTGATAATCAGCCACTTCGGTACACGGGCGGTAGGCACGTCACCCCCTCTCATTAAGGGTGGGGGTGGCAGGACAATGCATGTTTGTCCTGCTTTTTGCCCATTTTTTTCATTATTTCATTTCATTTCGCCCACCACCCACGCGTCCGCGCTAGCGATTGTGTGCCTCCGCTTTTTTATAATTCGTTACCTTTTTTATCGGTCGCTCCATTTTCAGAGGATGGGAGAGCTGGGCTTATAAGCGGGCGGCTAAAACGTGGCGTTTTAGACGCTAAAAGATTCCCGCTGCGGGACAAATTGTATGGCCTGCAGAAATTTGTTTCGAGTCTGGGTGTTGTCGTGCAGTTCCTGAACCATGATACAGGGAATCCTAGTATGAGGTCAGGTTGTATGTCTATGCAGGTGACTATGTTGTATGTGCGTGTGTGTAATATATCTCTGAGTCGCCCGTCTGCTCACAACATACGTCGATGAGATAGCCATTCGATCTAAGTTGTGCATTACTCATATTGTAATAGGTTCTTTGTTGGGTGCTCGATCGTATTGACTTCGGTTAATTGACATTTGTAGATTCGTTTTGTAAAAATGCATCTGTTGTTGAATGATCTGTGATTCAGGCAATTGTTTTGATGTTAAAAGGTGCTTTTAGAATGGATGTTATTGGTATTCTATATTTGTTACAACTTACATTATATTTACAAAATGTAAACTACATTTAGGGATAAGAAAATATTTTCAATTAAAAATACGGTTACAGGTTTTTGTCGCTTGCTGACCGTAACGAAATTTTTAGAAGTTCTTTATTTCATGCACCACTCGCAACGTTTAATAGTGTACCGACTTAAGTAAGTTCTGTAGTCTTTTGCAGCGCCCTCTTGTGGTATCAAAACTTATTTGAGAACCAACCTTGAATTGTATGACACAGATCGATTGTAAAGAACGCTTTTTAATCGCATAATGCGTTTTAGAGACAACTATAAACAAACAATCAAAATGCATAGTAAAAATCAATGGATATTAGGTATACAATCTTTTATATTTTTCATCAAAGATGAAATGAAATTATAAAAAACGTAGATTAAAGAATTATCTATCGACCTTAGACAGCTAAATGGCGGAGTATTTCAGAATATTCATAACTTTGATTAATAAAGATTCGTGTGAACATACCCCTACGTAATAATATTAATTAAAAATTATTGGAACACGTTCCATTTTTGAATAAATATTTCTAAAAAAACAATCAAACAAATTTGTACTTTCAGCTGGAAAAGTTGCGTCGCAAAAACAATTAAAATTAAAAAAAGGATACATGAGCGTGGACAGTCCATTCCACCGCCCGCATTTATAAGTATTTGTGAAAAAATGAACAGTCTGTAATGTACGTGATACCGCATTTTAATTCGTGTGTAATGCCGGGACGTCTCTCATTTTAATTATTGTGCCTTTTTTTTCTTGCATATTAAGTGGCAAAGCACAGGCAAGTTCGACCGCGTGCATATACGCTCGCGTTTTGCATCGTAAGGAAGCCCTTAGAGTTGGGACACGATAGTTTGTGAATCGATTTTTGACTCGATCTTGGTCTCGATCTTTATCTCTTAATCTTCATAACAGAAAAAAACAAACACGCTCATGACTGTTTTTCCCAACCCATTAAACTACCATACAACATCAAAATTTATATTTAACAGTTTTTATTTACAAAAAGAAGTATTAAAAAAAAAAAAACATTTTAATAGTTATTTAATAATGGGAATATTTCGATATAATTGAGAAAATACTTTTTGAGACTATCCTTTATTTTCATAAGATTATAGTGTTTTTTTTAGGAAGTGTAATTTTAGGGGTTAGTTCCCGAAAACCCTTCTTCGTCTTTTTTGAGACTTTCATATTTTTTGTGGTCAGGCCAAATAAATATATATTACTCTTAAGATGAAAGAAATTACAATAATTTGGATATTGGAACCATAGATTAAATAACTATTGATAACTACTATGTAGAATGAGAAATCAGAACTTATATAAAAAATAGGTTAGATTAAAAGTTCTTAGTACATCTTTGATCTCCACGAGTAACAAAGGTTTTTGAGCACCTTGTTTGTCTCGACCGCTTTAATATACCATAAAGGTAAGGTTCCATTTCAAATAATTTCTTAAAAAAAATAATGTTAGGCTATTTTGTTCACGAATGTTTGCTGCTATCACTAAAATATATTAGCATTTTAATTTATTATCTTTCGATATTTGCTCGTGTGAAAAATACCGAAACCAAAGTGAAAACCATTTACCATAAGTAATTTTTAAGGGTTTCTATAAATTAAAAAAACAAAAACATTTTTTTTTTAAGTTGTCCTTTATATGTAGGCTTGTTTTTCACATTTCTAGCCGCGATTGATAACACTTGCGATTATATTATTTAAACGCCGATGCGCTGCCGCCTCTGTCGTAAAATGTTTTGAATATTCATTGAATCATAATTGGATTTGCGTTATTTTCTTTATGATAGTAAAAGGGTATTGACAGTTTTTTTGACACCGTGTAAATTATACATTCACCTAAGATTAAAAAGCTGTTTCAACATGTAAACTAAGATTCATTATAAAATATTGATTTAATTCATCACTAAAGAGAATTATGACGGTTTTAGTGCTTCATAATAACGGGTTTAATGGGGAAAAGAAATTAGTTTTTTGCGTATGAATATCACCAACAAGATGGTATTCTCAGTTGTTATTGTGGATAAGTACAGTGATCCAATTATAATTTCATCGTAAAAGTAAATCAACCTTTACGAACTCATTATTATGAATTCAAAAATAGAAGCGCAATACAAACAACTGTTCAGAGAGAAAAAAAGTAATGACAGAGTTGTCATGGCAACGGCTTATCATAATTAAAAGTAAATTCGGGCATTAGACGCCTAGAATCATGTGCTAATTGCAACAGGGCTACCAACAGTCGCGACGCGAGCCTGACAAACGACTTTGATCAATCACGTCCGTCCTCGGTGGGCAGCCCTGGCCGCTGCGATGCCGGAGATTTATATTTGCAGCAACCCTAGCTCTGGAGGCTAGGCGTAGAGTAAGCAACATACAGAGCCCAAGTTTTCTGATTTGAACATTTCTTATATTAAAAATATAAGAAGAATTGAGACATCATGCGCTTAAAAACTGGTGGTATGAGTCTAATAAGTTTTTTTTAAACATTGCCTAGAACTTATTCTGTTAACCATCAATGTTCGTTTCTTCACTACAAAACCGAGTGCCATAAAACTAAAAAATGGTTTAGTTGTACTTTTTCTTAGTGGCGTAGTTTCGCCTACACTTAAGTCAAAAAAGGTACAGCATGTATGTCGATGTAAAGGATTTTTTAGAGTTTTGTAAGCTGGCATCAACTTAGGAGCTGTCAAAGTGTAGAATAGTTCAAACAGTTAAGTTAATGAACACGTACCTTCAGAATATAAAGTCACATTAAATAGAGTAGTACTAATTACGCACGATTTTAAAGCTTAGTCTCTATATACCATAATTACTCTGTACTCTCGAGGCGCCACACGTTATTTGCGGCTGTCAATAATATTTCAGTCAATTTTCAGCTTTATTTCTTGGAAGTTACGAGTGTTTATGCTTGTTTTAATGTGTTTGTTATTTGTGTTTCAGTTTTGGTAGCATTTGGCGGGAAGACGAATCGTAGGCGTTTGAGTAAGAAATTATGCGGACTAATACACGCAGAAGTAATTTAGTGAGAAATGTTAAAAAAATACATTTATTTACTGATCCGCCGATGGAGAGCTAATTATAAGGTTCCGGGAAGTTGGTAGATGGAGATGGCCCAAGATCGTTCGTCACGGCACTAATCTAGGGAGGACTGTTCTACAGTTGAAGGTGATTTGAACCGATATGAGTATCTAGTAATAACTTAGCCGTAGTTGGAGATAAAAAGTAAGTAAATGGTAGGTAGGTATGTCATGCTTACTATTTACTAACTTTTTCTTAGAAAAACTCCTTTATTTGTCAAAATATTGCTATGAATAAAAGATTTCACAAAAGATAACACATGATCAAGTGTACTCTTTCTTCCCTACATACTTAAAGATATTTAAAATTGTATTTTGTGTTCGTACATTTGCAGTGATGTACATTTTCGTTCTTCAACTCTGTAAATAAGCTGAAAATATGAGATACCTTTGTGATTCACACCCCTGCCAAGTAGAAAATTTAAAGTATAATGACACCGAAAAAACCTCCCGTTTTCACTATAACTTTTGTAATTTACAAGCCAATTAAAATAAAAAATGGCATGCACCCCGCACCGCCACCCCTTTAATTATGTGTTTTTTTGCATTTTTTAATGATAATACATTTTGCTTGACTGCAGTTTTGCTGTTTTTGCGCTGTGGTATATCTGAACCTTACTTTTATCAACCTGAAATAGAGCGCCGCTATAAGTATAATAATATTTTTATTTTTGATGACAAACACGAAAGTAGATTCAATAAGAGATTTTATTTTTACGTTTCGTTACGCAAACTAAATCAAGTATTGTAAGGGCCTATACTGGCATGTCATCTGAAGTTAAATTTTTGACAGCCTTCAACTTATCGGTAGGACGCCATCTCTGTGACTTTAAAGAACTATAAAATTGCAATATACATACTTTTTACAAACGTAGGTGGGTTGCAATTGGTGAACATTGCAACCTTTGTGAATTGGTTATAAATTTCAAAGAGCTTTAAAAAAGGAATGAAAAGGTTAGCATAGCATCAGGCCTATCTGTTCAAAAGAGGCTGATTCAAACTGCACCGCAATCCAGTCGCGGTCGACCCAACGTACCTCACAAAAAGCTAAAGGTTAATGAAAAAACTACATGCAGTCAATATTTGATGAGAGCCAATTTAAATGTTCGTCCACTTGTAGACATCGCATAGTTCGATTCTGCCGCTGAGCCGCGTGTGTGGGGGCGACCGACGCCCCGCCAATTTCCCCAAAAAAAGAAAAAAGGAAGAAAATAAAAATGGCGAGCGCTCTCGTCTGTGTGCGTGAAAAAAATGCGGATATAATGCAAGTAATAATAATAATAATAGCCAATCGGGCGCGCGCGCTGCCGCCCGCCACCACCCAATTTTCATTCAAATGTGTTTCGGTTTTTTTGACTTTTTTCCGAGTTCCGATATTTTTTCGGGATTTTCCATTAGCAATGCGACTGTTGGATAGTTCGTCGCGTTGTCCGGTGAATAAGTGCTTTGCCGTCTTTTTTGTTTTTGGGCCGCGATAGCAGATTTCATTAAAAGTTAAAACTTGTTGGGCTAGTGTTGATCATTCGTGTCTACATTTTTTTTAACACAGTTGCTTACGCGCTTCGCATTGTCTATGCCTAATGTAAGATTGCCTGGAAAAGATTAGATTGCTCTTTACGATAAAGACAAAAAATATATATTGTATATTTGTTGTCTTTTGTAACTTTTGTAGGTACAAAAAAGATTTTTCTATATATGTTGAAGACTATGAAACAAGTTTGTTTTTAAGTTACATTTTTTTTTTATATATCCATAGGTACTTCTTACTCATAAAAGGTTTATACTACGCGTACATACTAAAACAAATAATAAAAACCTATTTTAGATTCCTAAGATATATCTTCAGTCCTAAGACATCTTAACGTATCTATCTCCTAAATCCATATGCCCTTTGTCTATCAACACCATTGATACACATGTCATGTGCCCCTAAAGGAGGGATGCATCCCCTAAGTTCACAAGGGGTTGATCCCCTTTCGACCCAGTAAACCACTTTGCGCTCGACACACGATCTTACTTTTCAAGTTCAACTTTATTAGAAAAATGTGACAATGTTTAAGGTTTTCTTTTACATAACTAACTTTGTATGATCATATGACTTAATTTATAAGTAGTATTGACTGATTTTGGGTAAAATAAAGAATTTTCAAGAAATATAGTTAAATAAAAATAACACTTAAACTTGCATAAATAGTAGTAATAAATTTTAATCAACCGGACATATTGGATTCGTTTTGGTATCGCTAAGTTGAAAAATGGAAAATTAAAAACTGGAACATCGAAATAGGAATAAAAAAAGCGTGCGTTTCCACGACACGCCGTCCGGCGGACACGTCGGACATGACATTCAATTTAAACTCGGACGACGGAGCACGCGTTCAATAATTAACATAATGTACTTTTTCTCCGTTTTTTCACTTCCCGTTTGACACTCCATCACTCATGGAAATTCCATTTTCAATGCTTGCTATATGAGGGGTGAGCGGGCGGTCTTTGCATCCGCGCATGGACGTCCGTATTCGGGGGGAGGTGGACGAAAAAAAGATTGTTAAAAAGGCTGCCCCCTCCGCAGCGGTGTGTGAGTGCGTGTGGGTAAAAAAGCTCACTAATCGATACTATAGATTCTGAGGCAAGTGGGTTGCGTGGATGCTCCACCGATTGGTCGGCTTTGGCGTGGCGCATTTTTTCGCCTAACGAAGAGGTGAATGTTAGTCTTTCAACCTTTTGAGCGTATCTTTTCCTTTTTCTGAAGCTTAACCGCCAATAAAGAAGCGTTTATTCTCACTTTACCCTATGCTTGTTACACTCGGCACTACAAGAGTTGAGAAGCGTAGCACCGTAGTGCTACGATGTGTGCTGACTTATTTTTTTTTGCTGTTTTCTTTATGCGTTTTCAACACATCATTCGTTTTGTTAACGAATCAAAATCCTACACTTTAACAGACATACGTAAAAGAAATTAGAAAATGTAGTTTCGGAAAAATGTTAGCAATTTGTTTGGTTTGTACAAAAATATATTGTTTTAGGGTTGTCGCGAACGAGTTGATTTACTTTTTTTCTAATATCTAAAGTCGACCTCAACTTTCGACTGTCAAAATGAGTGTGTTTCATCTTCCCAGTGTACTCTTAACATTGGTGGTGATGGATGAGGAGACAGCAGAGGTGCAAGAGATGCGGGGTCGATTCTCACTGTGTGCCATAAATGTTTGCATCATCTGCAGAATATATTAAACATTTTGGTCGTGGTCTGGGTGTTGAAGTACCCATGATGCAGGGACTCTTAGTATGGGGTCAGAATTATGTTTTTATATAACTATTGGGTCAACATTTTGTGTGTGACTATTGGTAGGTTAATATTGGTTCTAGTAGACATTGTTGTACTTACCTCATTCTTGAGGTTGATGGGTTCTTGCTGCGGCCGAGGCGGCGAGGGCCGGCCGCCTTCCGCGCCTTCTAGCATGTCAGCCTCGCATCCCGATTCGTCTGCAAACAATAATCAAACGGTCACTACTTGAAAAAAAAAAAACAACTCGACTTTAATCCCCATATAATAAATAAATCAATAATGCTGGACATTTTTCACACATCATCATCTAGCCCCAAACTAAGCAGAGCTTGTATTATGGGAACTGATATACTACATAAATACTTTTTTTTGTAAATACATACATATTATTAATAGAAAACATCCAGACCCGAGATAAACATTACAAACATTTGTCCCGCGGCGGGAATCGAACCCGCAACCTTCTGCGTCTCAGGCGGGCCTTCGCCCACTGCGCCATATAATCAGGAAGTTCTGGAGCATTCTTCGTGACAAGTGGCAAATCTTACGCCGCTTATTGACACTAACCGATGGCTTATGCTTTTGAATTATTGTTTTTAGGGCTAGCCGGTTCCCGTTCATTCCGTTCCATTTTCAGCATGTGTACACATTATTTTTGTTGTTTACTTGAAATACTAGTATATTTTAAAGTCTAAGACAACGAGGCTTTACCTCTGTTACTTTGGTCTGACCAGATCCTTAGTACTTTTAGTCAAAACACGCCAACGCATTACAATCGGCCATTTTGGAGAAAAAAGACAAACAAACACACACTCAAACAAACAAACGTCCTTTTACCCAAACGCATGTACGGGCTCTTTGCGCGGGCATAAAGTGTACCTGAATAACGTGGCATACATTATTTTTGTTGTTCAATTGAAATACTAGTCTATTTTAAAGTCTACGACAACGAGTCGTTACCCCTGTTACTTTGGTCTGACCAAATTCGCACTTTTAATCAAAACACGCCAACGCATTACAATCGGCCATTTTGGATAAAAAATACAAACAAACACACACTCAAACAAACAAACATCCTCCTACCCAAACGCATGTACGGGCTCTTTGCGCGGGTATAAAGTGTACCTGTATAACGTGGCATCCCTAAAATTCAACACATTTATTTGCTAGTACATTTTACACGCTCCAACAAAACCGAAACAATGTTGAATCACAAAGGAGGGAGAAAAGGTTGAAAGAACGCTCGGTATGCCACCGAGCTCGGTACGTAGGTGTCTTGACCTATTTGCAAGCTCACTTTGGGGTAGGTCGAGATACGTAGTCAGGGAAGATACTATGTTAGGAAGACTTTTATGAGATTAAATTGTGAATCAGGTGTAATTGAAGACGTACAACACATTTTGATGGAGCGTGTTCTAAATAAGACATTTGGGATATACTTTGGTAGTAACAGGACTATACGCATTGGCCTCGTTGAAAGTATTTTGACCAGTCAGGCATCACAAGGCCATTATCGGGTGTCGAAATTGACAGAATTAGCATTAGATAACATTTATTTTGTTTTTTGAAGGGACGACGACGTAGTCGATCAGCGACATAATACATTGATTAATTAAAAAAACAGATTGTTTTAGAAACTTTTTTGGAAAATTGGGTTGAAAACATGGTTACGTTATTTTTATTGAAATTTTCTTTATTCTTTATTCTACTATACACACTGAGAATACAGACAAAAATTCACGTAATTTTAATAGGATTATTGTGACCAAAGACAAGCTGAACCGTAGCAAGAATTTTCTTTCAGCAAACCCTTTGGAGGAAAGAGAAAGCTGATAAATAGTATTGAACAGATTTGCACAATATTTTCAAGAAAAATAGCCGTCTTTTAAATATTCCATGTTTTCATCTGTGTATTTGATTTGAATAAAAAATAGTTTTTTTAATACTTGGTGTCTTGCGGCGAGACTTGCAATTTCTTTAATTCCTTTTTACTTAAATAAATATGTGATAGACTCACAATAGATTTTAATCTTTTAAAACTGTTAAAAACTTGGAAGGGCTTAGCTGAATAGAAAATGCCCAATTTTGGACTAAGCGTCAAGGCGAAGTGGTCAACGCATTGCCGAGTAATGACAAAGGCGCGGGTTCCACTGAAACAGAAGTCAAGTAAAATGGCTAAGTTCAAGTTCAACTTAGCCATTTTAATAACCCATTAAAACTAATAAAACCAAGACTAACCAAATAACTAACTTTAGAAAATTGTACTACAAGTACCGTATCTTTAACGCTCTGGAATCAATAACATTTGATGAAATTTATGTGCGCATGAACAAATCTTTGAAACGGTGAAGGAAAACACCGTGAGGAAACCGGCATAACTTAAAACAAAAAAAAAACAAATTAATGTGCCACCAGTTAGAGTTCCAAAATGTGGCGATGGCCTTGCAATCTGTCATGTGGAATGTTTACTTCTTGGAAACACGCGAGCATGTGTCAAATGTAATGTTTGGACGTGCCTCTGACTACTCCTACTCGGTATCATTAAAACGTATTGTTTTAATGATTTCACGCAATAAACTTATGCGACCCTACACCTTTTGTAAACAAGTATACACGGAACACAGTTTTTTGCCAAGCGATAGTAAACCCTATCCCACTTACAAACGAAGACACCACCAATCATTGTTACGTAAATAGCCTAGCAAGCCTAAGCAACACGAATCGATGCCAAAACCTGGACGTCGAATATGATTGCTCCTAATGCGCTGGGGAGGATAAAAGGGGATGGGGGGAGGGGGTTATAGCGACGTGTTTCTGACCGAGCTGTAAGTCTGGCCTAATCCTATCGGAAACGTTCCCCATTGAAGATCGGGAAGGGCTGGGGTGAAGACACGTTTGATGATGCCTGAGAATTTTCGGCATGTGTTGGGGGCAATGTTTGCTGGCTGTGAATTATTTTGATAGTCGATTGGAAGCTTGCATTATATCCATGAAGGAGACTGTATTTAACAATGTTATTGGGATTCGAGTCACGATTCCACTCGGGAAGAAAGGTTTTTCTAATAACGAACGTCACGGTGTAGGAAGGCTCTCCGTCTATTTTTTTAACGCCCAATTATCACTTACATTCTTGATGCGGGAAGTTTGTTGACGGACGTAGAAAAAAAAAGTCGCCATGTCACTCTTAAAGAGAAGGCCTGCCGTTTTGTAAGAATGCATGCAATCTTGAATTGGAAATTGAACAAACACCCTCACGACTGATAGATAAAGCCATCGTAGACAAAGTCAAAATTTATTCATTAAAATAACAAGGATCACTGATATATACTCAGTCCATATATATTTGAGATCAAATAGGAAATATAGTATATCTTTGTATCTATAATAAAAGCATTATTAGAAAATACATATTCATTGTAGGATTATCATCTCTAGTGATTCCTGAAACTGCGGGTCTGTCCAGTGCATCTACAGCAAAGGGGGGACATTACAAATTAATAGCACAAAGACTGACCACGGATCGTTGGCGAAAATTTAGAGCCACTGAGCACTTATAGAGTTGCACCATAAATGAATTGTTTATGAAAACGAGAACTGAGTAGATTTAATAGTTATCGTTAGGCTTTTTAAACGAATTGGGGTAGAATTTACGTCTTTAATAGACAGATGAGACTTTTTCACTGAATATTTAGAGCCGCCGAAAACTTTAAATGTCACAGAAGCTACCACACAGTAGATCTAAAAAAAATAATTGACAAAAAGCCAGTAGGTATCTGTCACTTGTTATATCTACGGGCTGTGTTGTGTATGTTCCTGAAACCGTAAAGACAAAAGTCGTTAGGTATATTTTACAACTTACACATACTTGTACATAAGGTCACATCTGTTTTAAGGATTTCCACTTGGTATCAATCTCTTTCGCTTCATTCACTCTCATCAGATTGTTTATAAAAGCTCGTTAGTTCACAGTATTATTGATCTGACCTTTCTCTAGAACGTCTCCAATTTGGTCAGAGCACATACGCCAAGGCTGTGTTTTTATCAAGAATAGATCTTCATTTGGCCATAATCTCACCTGATAGAGTTATGAAAATCTAAAAGATTCACTCTTACCTTAAAGAGACACAGATTATATTTATTATGGATTATGACCACAGATTATGGTAGTGTAAACTTCCAGCTACCGATATTGTAACTGACGTAAGTATATATAGATTTATATAAAATATAAATTCAATTAATTATCTTAACTTTGTATAAAAATAAACTCGAAGATAAAATGATAATCTATTGAAGTGGTTTGAACAATGTCAGACAAGCCAGCTGCTAAACGGAAAACACGAAGTGACGTCCAACAGACAGGCCCACAAGATCGGACCGAAATAGAAAATGGTTCAGAATCCAGTTTGAAGTGAATCAATATGGAATGTTTAGTAGTTTCTTGAAATATTTCTCACGTCATCTTCAAAGAGCTTTTTTGACGTGATTTAGGTAAAATTAAATGTACTCGACACATGCTATTTTTTTTGTTATTTGGATGCAAACAATCATACGGTCAAGGATTGTAAGTGGTTTTTAACCGTCGCGTATGACATCTGCAAATAATGGGTATTATGCATTTCCTGCGATATAAAAATAGATGAAAAGACACCCTTCACACCAAAAGAAAGCAATGTAAGCATCACTGCTTGGCGGTAGATATAAATATGGTGGAAGTTCTCCCCAGACGAGTTTTACATTGTGTTTTTTTTGAAATTGTTGGTAATAATTCGACTTTCCTCTAACTATCCGTAAGACTGAGGTAAATTAATAATTTCAGCTACTACAAACGAGCAGTTGCTAGTTTTATCATAAAATATCATGAAAATACAACAGTAAATAAGTTTACTATATTACATAGACATTTTTATGTTTTCTTATTTAAAGAATTTATTTAACATGTAAAAGGAAACACTTTTAATACTAAGGTAGTGTGGGTATGCACTCTAGATATGCGTTAACCAAAGGTGCACCTTAAACTATGCGAACATTGAAATCCAACAAGGAAGCCTGCCAATTTGGTCCAGTCTGAAACAAATTATCATCATCATGTTCCACCCTACCCCCCAATGGGTATAGGGGTACTTGGCCACTGGGTGGCACCCCCCTGACCCCGGATAGTCTGGAAGTGCGTCCTGCGTTTCTAGTTCCATTACATATATCTAGGTTACTTAGGGGTGTCTTCGTTGGTGTAAATATAGATACGGAATATTGGTCGGATTATAATACAGAAATATAAATATTTCGGTTACTCGATACAAAATATGAACAAATGAGACAGTTTAGCGACGATCTGTCTAAAGATACCTATATAGATAGAAGATAGAAAACACTTTATTGCATGCCAAATAATTTTTTCAGCTTACATTTGTTCTACATACTTAGATATAACTATGTCTAAGTAAGTACATTGCACAACTGTGCAATGGGCGGTTTCATCGCTATTAAGCGATCTCTACCAAACAACCCCTTGACGACCTCTGTAGCGCAGTGGCTGCCTGAGACCGTTTGCAAATATTTGTCTCGGGTCTGGGTGTTTTCTAGGCATAATATGTAGGTATTTACAAAAAATATTATAAATTACTACTAATATATTAGTCATGTAGTTTCCATAAGCTCTGCTTAGTTTGGGCTAGATGATGCTGTCTGAATGATCAGCATTATTTATTTACATTTTAAAGATTGCTAAAACGATCCAGAACACTAAGCCACATATATTATAATACACTAAGCTTATGCTTAGTACTTGATGGACATCAGAAGCCCAATTCTCGTACTTAATTATTTGACACTTGTAAGACTCGATGTAATTTACTTACAGTTCACTTTCAAGTCGTAAATTTTCAAAAATTTTGGCGCTCTTCTATGTATTTATCATTGATTATGACGATGAGACACCGACTACATCAAATCTTTACTTGACTATTACCTATTTATATTTTTTTTAATCCTTGGCATCTACTCATCCATAATCGGAAATATTAAACACTAATTTGAAGTAACTTTATAAAAACGAACTCCTTAACCTCTTGTGTCTAAATTCAACCGGTATCTTGCAATCGGGTACGGGGCTAAGGGGTGAGAGGGTGTTAGAGTGGGGTTTCTTTAGTGCATCTCACAAGCGAGGTGAATTCTAGTGTTGTGCGTTGAGAATCAGTAGAGATTTCCGCTTTTTAGCAAGAACGTATTCGGAACGCGGAGCATCATTCTTTCGTAGTAATTTTTGTTTCAAGTATCGCCCTTTTTGTAACATTTGAATTCCATTATGTACAGTTCTCAAATTGAATTTGTATTGTAAATCCAATCCTCGATAGCATTCGGAACGAAACGCGGATCCGAAGCCCTTCGTTCGGATTTTTCGTATTCGCTCCAATATCATTTGCGGAGGCTTTAACGACTGCCTCTCTACAAAAGTATGCGGACAAATTGCTTCTAAAACAACAAAAGCCGACCGGAAAAATTCACAATCGCACCGAATCATTAATCTCAGAAACAAATGGAAATCGGCCGACATCTGCTATACGGCTGGAAAAAATGGCCGCCATAGTCGACAGTTGTCACGTTATTCGCGACGGGATTAATTAGAAATGCGATTAAAAGCAAACAAAACAGGGAATGGTGAACTTAAATTAATGAAAAATTACCACCCTCGGCGAGCAGTCGTCAACTCTTTTTTTAACGGGGTCGCTCCCGCGCATTAAGCGGCTTTAATTTGAATTCGGAATTAGAATTACGCGCGCTTTATAATTATTGTTTTTTTTTCGGCCAGTGACGGCTGATTTCTAATTCAACGAGGGACTTTTACGTTCGGAAACCCATATTTTTTTTCGACATCATGAATAATGGTAATAATTCATATAGCAAAGGCAGCTTTGATGAAACACTCCAATATTAAAAAAACATATCACACGTTCACTATTCAAAAAAGTATTTTTTATTAGAACCATTAAACAATTACAATAATAAATTCAAACTTCTGTAATCTTGAATAGATTACTAAACATAGACAAGTTTCTGTGAGAAAATTTTCAAAACGCAAAAGCGAGAAGTAAACTATGGAGTTGGCAAGCGATCGAAAAACGCCGCATTCTATATTAATTAATTTGTAATTCTATCAAAATTTACACAAAGATTATCTGGAAACACCAATTAGCATTAAGTAGGTATGTACCTACTCGATGGAACGAGGACATCTTAAATATTGCAAGGAGTCCGTGGAGATGGCCCAAGAGCGTACGTCGTGGCAATTTTAAGAGAGGCCTTTGTTCAGCAGTGGACTTATTTGTTTCTTAAATACTTGTTTTCTCTTATGCAATAAAGCATTTTCACCTTTTATATATTAGAAGCTTCCCCTTCTCGGCGAACGTATCTAACAAATTTAAGATGTTCTGTAGTCGGCGTGCATGCTTGAGGAATGTGATGAGATAATGAAGCAAAAGAGGTATTAGTATCGTAGTAAGTGGAAATCCATGGTATCTGCCTACCCCTCCGGGAAACAGGCGTGAGTATATGTTTGACATTTCCACTTAGGGCTTTGATGATTTTGTTTATACAACTAAAGTTAAAAAGAGCATACGACCCAAATATTGTTAAGCGGTTACCGTAACGTTTGCAATATCAGAAGTAACCCTCGCGCGGTACTGATCCTGAGACTAACGGGTTAAAAGTCTCATGTAACTTTAATTTCACCGGCATGTATATATGAAGGGTATGTATGGGACATACCCTTCTAACAAAGCCTCTACGATCTTAGGCACCCATACCCTTCTAACCGTAATAAAGCCTCTACGATCTTATACATCGGGCCAATCTACGAAAAAAAATAATTTCATTTAAAAATAAGCTCCTTAATTTTATAACAAAGACAATGGGTATTCAATATGATCTGAATACTTGTGCGGGGACATACCGTGACGCTTGCAAGTGGACGAGAGCCATTGTAGTCGAGAGGCCTCAAGTAGGGACCCAAGGACCGCTATTGATTTATTCATTTTCGTGTAAGTAACACGCGGTTAAGTATCATGAATATTATGTGGGATTGAAAATGTGCGTTCATTACATACATCTGTATGATTTTTATACAAAATTTGAAAAAGTATCGACCTGTATTGCGAATGTTTGTATCTGCGAATATTTGTCTCAGATCTGGGTGTTTTCCATGTATAATATGTATGTATTCACAAAAAATATGTACGTAAGTAGTATATCGATAATGTAGTAACACAAGCTATGTTTACTTTGGGGCTAGATGATGATGTGTGAAAATGTCCAGCGTTATTAACTTCTCACAAACTTACAGCTTAGTGTCGAGACGTTTTTTAGTTAGAGATAGCATTTACAATAACGATCAGTGTGGCGCAGTGGACGAAGGCCCGACTGAAGATTGCGGGTTCGATTCCAACCGCGAGTCCGATGTTTGTATGATCTGCAAATATTTGTCTCGGGTCTGGGTGTTTACCATGTATAATATGTATGTGTTTACAAAATATGTATGTAAGTATAACAATAATGTAGTTCCCATAACACAAGTTATGTTTACTTTGGGGCTAGATGATGCTGTGTGAAGATGTCCAGCGTTATTTACTTATCCAGCATTATAAGCACTAAAGGTTTTTGTCACTAGTATTGTTTTTGCAATATTTTTATATCGCTTCAAACAACTATATATTTAATATATATTTTTTTCAGTAGGGGTAACACTTTTCGTGCGTGCCTGTAAAAATTAAGCAATGTCAAGATTTTTATAATCTTCAGTTACAGTCTATCAATAGAAAAGGATGAAAGGTGAAAGGATTTAAGAACTGAACATCATAGTATCACAGATGAGAGATTGTACAGTGACGTTTGGAAGCTTGCACTAGTGGTTTTGTTGACAGAAGAGAAGGCATTACCATCATAAACATCAAACGCCTGTAGAAGGCCACTGCTGGACGTAGTCTTACCCCAAATAATGCGATGGAAAACGTTCTTGGGCCACCTCTGACCATCAACTTTCATCATTCCATAATCGAAATGTTAAACAGCGTTTATGAGTAACGACGCAACATAATTTATGATATGTACACATATATAGTCTTCAAATTATATATGTGTACATATCATAAAATTATCTATTACGATAGTCCTTTGAACTATAGTTTACAGTTTCCACATCACACGAGACAATAATGAACTAGGAAGCTAAGAAGGCATAACATGACATTTCATTCTGCAATATTTGTGTCCATAGTATCTCAAAACACCAGTAACTCAAATAACGTAAAATTTGTAACATTTTATATATAAATAAATTAATAATGCTGGAATTTTACACAGCGTCATCTAGCCCCAAACTAAGCAGAGCTTGTATTATGGGAACTACATGACTGATATACTACTTATATACTTTTTTGTAAATACATACATATTATACATAGAAAACACCCAGACCCGAGACAAACATTGTTTAACATTATATATTATATTAAATATACAAGGCTTTAATCAATATAACCTCGCCAAAAACATGAGATAAAGTATGATATCGCGTCATAAATGATATGACGTTGAAATGAAATTGCACTGTCCATTTTTAATTCAATTTGACAAATCAATTTCAACTCGAATGCATCTTAATTTCCGTGCAATAAAATTATTTTACTGAAATTATACTAGAAATCACTGATTGCTTCCATACTCTGATTTACAGTAGATAACATAATTAAATATATAAGTACCTTCATAAATTAGAACAAGATTTTTTTACGTTGTTTTGAATTGTAACTAGAGTTAAGTTACTGGTAGCAGTTTTACTTTGTACATTCGTCGCGTTATTTTAGTGATGTCCACTACAAATAATAGAATCTTACGTGTTGTTATTATAGTTTATGATATTCTAGATATGACTATCTCATTTTATGGTCGTACTTCAAACTTATGCTTAAGACGGAAGGTATATTCCTACAAAACAAAAGCTATGAAACGGTTAAAGATACTGTGTCTCAAAGTTTATTGTTACTTATAAAAGCTCTTTGAGTAAGCTCAAAGAGCTGTGGAAATTACTGTGGAAATTCAAACCTTATTTATAATCGATTTTATTATCGTAAATAAAAACGATTCGATTTTGTATACAGTTTTTTTACTAAATTATATTTTTTTATAATTATTTACAGGGTTTTATAATTTCTAGTTTTATTATAACCTACATACTTAGAGAACCTAAATATCAGTAAATATATTTAATATCAAGATTTGTCGAGTGAAGATTCTTTTAACAATATATAATTCTTATGGCAGCCCACAAAGAGCAACAATATAGTCTTGATACTTATCTGTTATATTAGTTTACTAGTATGGTACAGTTTACAAAAAACAATAGTAATGAAAGTAATCAAAGTAGGTACTGTTTGATTGAACAGATCTAAGGGGATGCAGGGTAAAAAAAAAAGTTTTTTTTAGAAACCTTTTTTTTTAAGTTTATCCACATTCATATTACATGTACCTATCATACCATTACCTGTGTTTCACAATAAATATACCGTAAACTATGAAATATGAAAGAACTTCGTGTTTATAGTATGGTCCATGTGCCCAAATATCACAATGAGCTTACTTAGACACCGAGATCCTTTACTAAACATCCTTAAATCGGCTATGCTGGCCTCTTAAAGAATAACTTTCATAATACTATTGATACCCCATTAGCCTCAACTCAATTGCAGTTCACATTATCAGGGAATTGTCATTTAATGAATTTATTATGGAAATACGTGTAAATACCCGCCAACTGCAAACGTGTGGTTAGTGACGTGATACACGCGTCGGTGGCAGCGAACGTACACAAATAGGGTGACCAGAAATTTAGAGTTTTTTTACACTTATGTTGGTGTTTCTGTAAGAAATTTATTGACTTTAATATTTAAGCGCTCGTGGTAAATACACCAATGGAGGACACAATACCAACCGTGTTCTCCGTAAACTTTACTTATAAGTTTGCACGGGTATTTATCGCGTTTAACTTTTTAATTATTTCCCAGACGTTTTGTATGTGTTGCAACAGCCTTGGCTATAATTTTTATATGGTCTACGTTTACATTTTTTATTACTTTCCTGATGTTTCGTCTGTGTTGCAATAGCCGTGGTCACGGGTAGACTGTAGATTATAGATCTACCGTTAAGAAACAAAGCAGTAGCCGCAGCTACCCTTATTTCATCGTCTAAAAGTCCATATTTACAGCACACTACGCAAATCGTATCACCGAACTACAAAATAAAAACTTCATATACTGCTGCGAGATCTGTAATAAAACCTATAATTATGTTATCTGACTGCAAAAGTTTGATCATCTTTAACGTCCTCGGCTGGACATAGGTTTCCCCTATTAGATAATTGAATACTGTATGACAGCATTTGTATCTTTTGGCAGGCGGTATGCCTGCCAAAAGACAACAAGATTTAACTGTGTTTTTTAGTTAAAAAAAAGCATGTAACTTTTTGTTTGAGTAAATATATGCCTGCGAAAAGGGGAAGATCTTCCAGCGAACTGATCCTCTTGTTCGGGGTCCTAGAACCGACAGTTGTTTGTCGGAGGTATTATATATGTTCAAGTTAAGTGAAAACTTCGATTGCGCGATCTAGACACTTCGATGAAATGCCATCTGTGTATTGACTGTGGTAGATTTTCGTTGATGCGATGTAACTTAGCTCAATCAAGTTTAATTTATCCCCCGCTTTAACAAAACTGTTGTCACACTACAATCGCGAGTTCACATTCTGAAAATTGAAAGTGCCCGAAAGCGCGGTGGACATCCATTGATGTATCAGCTCATCTATTAATATATTTAGCAGTTTCGCTCTCGTGAAAGCGAAACCGATTTCAATTGTTATCTCGCTCGTCGTTTAATTGACCGATATTTGTAAATGACGCCAGTTAATTTGTGTTTTCGGCTGGCCGTATTGTGCGTGGTGCTGTACCTTATCTGTGATCTATAATATCGGTATCTATATACCTGCAGTGACATTACCGCTACAGTATGATCCGGATCGGACGAAGTAGTGTAGGAAGGACCGATGGATTTATACATCTTTAAGGTTTCGGTAGACCGAGACCGATCGTCATTGCGCTTTTTAGGGGAGGCTTATGTCTAGCTGGCCAATGGGACGTAATGGCTAAAACTATTAATTAAAAAAGGAACCGAAAGAAATGCACAGTCAACTTTCTTCTGCCTAAGGCTTTGTCCGCGTGGTAACTCGAAAAAGTATCTACTCTAGGTCTCGAACTATTCCTAGAGAAGAAGGGTCGTTCCAAGAAGAGCGCGAAGAATCGGCGTAAATTCACCAAAGTAGTTTATAAGTTGACGTTTCTATGATCCTTGTGATTTTAATGAAAAAACCTGTGTGATTCTGTTATAACGATGATTATTATCAACAAAATATATGTATATTAGGGTTATATGTACATATTTTTTTTGAATAAAGAATAGAAAAAACATGGTCACACGTAAAAGGTAGCAGCATAAAACGCTGTCTGGAGAGTAAGTTATTAAATAATGTTGGACATTTCCACACTGCCATCACCTAGCCCAAAACTAAACAGAGCTTGTACTGTAGGAACTACATGACTGATATAATAAACATGTTTTATTTGTAAATACATACATATTACATATAGATAACCCCCAAACGCTTGTAATAATACGCTTGCACTATTCCACAACAACTTGTGGATGGTAGTACCAGTTATATTAATATTTGTTTTGAAGTGAAATCAGACAATCATTCCACCCCTAGTCCACGTGCACACTACACACACCTTTATTTTCGAATACTGAAAATAATAACGCTTTATCATTTCAATGCAACTTAGGTGAACACCCAATTTAATTGACTGTCTCGGTTTTTTACGTCTGAGCCGAATGTGCTATGGATCTTAATATTTTTGATTTAGAAAAGTATAGTATATCCAGTCTCTTGCAGAAATTGATTACTTATCAAGACTCTTCAATGTTTATAAGAACCAAAGTGACGCTCAAAATTGTGCATAAATCGAAAACTGCAAAAATAATAATCATTTTTAAAATTACTCATCCGCATTAATCCACCTTTACATTGATTACGGCGATAGAATTGAACACACTACTTTCGTCTATCTTTCCTGAAAAATACAATATGGCTAATCGTTACTCTTATCTTAAAGTTAAAGACCCACTTTTTAAGTTAAGATTGAAGAGGTATCTACTAGACCTTCATGCCAAATCATCAGCCATATCGCCGCTTACCAACAGATCATAGAAGAAATGAAGGTATACCAAACAAAAATCATAGGTATATTTAAAAGTAAATGAATGGTATGTTACTTTATAAATTACATGGACTTTTTTACAGTTTACAAATTATGCATAATCGATAAATATTTTTCGATAAGCTCATAGAAAATCATCATAGTGTGAACCCTGACTATAATACGTACTTCGCGCTGGCGATCGAGTGAATCGACGAGTCCCGCGTCCACAAAAGTCACAGGCAGCAACTAGTATTTTATTGAACGAATATATTTTAATGTGTTATACATATTTGTGGCTTGTTTTGCGGTCAAACTCTTGAAATTAATTCGAAACGTTAAGTTAGCATGCCACGTGACACGTGGGCTTGCATGGGCTTACCAATCTATGACACATGCCTTCAAATTGTTGGTTTTAGGGCATCCCGGTTTCCTCACGATCCTTATCTTAACTCTATGTATACTTTGTATGTATTTACAAAAAAATAAATAAGTAGTATATCAGTCATGTAGTTCCCAAAATACAAGCTCTGCTTAGTATGGGCCTAGAATGCTGCATAAATGACCAGCATTATTTTTTATTAATTTTTAACTGCTTAAGCACTTGTTAATGAGCATTTATATTTTTTAATTTAAAAATATCTAACTCTAACTAACGACCATGGAAGTCAGGGTACCACCCGCTAGACAAACACAACTCATAGAATATCAATCCGTGCCAAACTACGCAAACGAAAGATTTTACCTACAGATTATAAAACATCTGTTCGATTGCTCCTGCACTATACATCACTATAATAAAAATTGCTCATCCATACAATCCTAATAATACATTAACAGCTACGCAAGCCATTTTGAACTCTACTTTGTAAGGTATTACATTATTTTTGAAAGTTAAAGTCCTCTATTCATTAGTGATTGTCAAAGGGTTAGCAAATCCAAGTTCTATTGTGAACAGTCACGCGTCAAGTTAGAATTAAACGTAATTATACGAGGTACGTGTTTTATTTCCGTTGCTATAGAAATTAATGCTTACATTTTTTTCTATACTGTGCATTATGTAATTAATCTTCTCTAATTTGAATAGATTTATTTTATTTGTATTGAAGCGCAAACGGTTAACAATGTTAAGATAAATAGATAGTAAAAACTAAACAAAATATGAAATTAACCAATGAATCATTTATTCATACAACTATGTACAAGTAGGTATATACAAAAAATACAGATGAAACAGCTAGCTATCTAAAGACCGTTGCAGACGATCTATAGATAGCTCAACTGATCTAGATCACTACCAGGCGGAAGCGTTCCCAAAATACTGGCCGCATTGCCACGCTTAATTAATAAAATAACACATACATAGTCCTAAACAGCAAATGAAGAATCAAATGAAATGAAAATCATTTATTCGGCAACAAAAAAACAAAAAAACAAACACGCTCACGACTGTCTTCCCCATGGTGGACATCCTCAGATATATAATCAGTGAGTAGATCTTTGAGGATACCAAGTAGGGGGTAGTCAGAGGCATGTCCAAACATTAAATTTGGTACATGCCCGCGTTTTGCAAGTAGTAAGCATTCCACGTGACAGGTTGCAAGCCCATCGCCGCTTGCAAGCCGCTATTATTTATTCGGCAAAAAATTACTAATTTGGTTGCCAAACCTAAGATCCAAAAATAACGAATCGAAATAACAAGTAGCCCTACCAGTAACAACAGGACATTAAATGGTTTTAATGAGCAAACCTAATAACAGACGCAAACAGTGACATCTCGTAATTTCGATTCTAATTACATTTAATGTCCAGTTATTTTTTCGACTTTTAATGCTTGCCCGCCATAAAAAGATAATCACAAAAATAATTGAAACGAAATAAAGGCGACTTGTCCCCACAATGGGCGAAGGGGGCGATTAATGTCGTGGGGAGAACAGTCGTATTAAGGCCAAAATTATAAACATAATTACAGTTTCTACAAAGGTTTCCTTTTTTCACTATGTAGGATAACCTTCTGGGATCACTTTTTAAGATAAGATAAATTATTTATCTCATCTTAAAAAGTGATCCAAAGTGACGTAGGTCACTGGATCACTTTTTGTACGTATAAGCTTGGACATACCCGAACGGTAGAAAATAAATTAAAATCTAGTCCATTATTTTCAGAGCCTCTAAACAATGGTTTAAATATACCTTATCAAAAAAAAATATTATTGCAAAGCGACTTAGGTCTACAATTACAATATAAAATAAAACCGTATTTTCGTTATGTGACCGACATGTCTAACTAACCAATTATGTATAATTACGATTATTTTACTATGAAAACAGTGTCTTTAGGATTGTCGGAGTTATTATGTTAGCACAAAGTTCCATACTTTTACCACAAGTAAAATAATTAATAGCATTAATTATATATTAAAAAATGCAATAAGTAAACGGAGCACCCTCTGACGAAGCATCAGTATATAATTAAAGATAATGAGACGCTATTCAGATGTCCGTCTGTATCCTTTCGTTTTGTGAATTCAGGAAGAATGGAGGCGGCACTTACGTATTCAAACGCGGTGGTACAAATGTTTGTATGATCTGCAAATATTTGTCTCGTGTCTGGGCGTGTTCTATCATCCATGTATAAGTGTGTATTTACAAAAAAAAATAAGTCATGTAGTTCGCATAATACAAGCTCTGCTTACTTTGGGATAGATGATGTTGTGTGAAAATATCCAGCATAATTATTATGCAATGATTCCAGTTCGATCGTTAATCGAAATTATATTAAATAATTGAATTATTAGAGGGTTGGTTGAAGAAGGTTATTTTAAGTTATTTTAAATATAGAAACGTCAGCTGAAAAATTACGTGAATTTAAAATGTTGAAGTAAATTCCAACATTTTAAATTCACAGGGAACAAACTCTGCTTGTTTTTTTTATGATCCTTCATTCAACTGTAGTGTAGTGTCAATCGAACACGGTGAGCTCATATTTATAAAGAGTACTCGTCAAATAATTAAATAAAGTCAAACAAGTATCAACCTAAGTTCTTAAGACAACACACAATACGTTTTTTAATAATGATGCTTAACCTTATGTTACTCGTAATAACAATATTTGAAAGACTGTCTTGATTCTATCTAACCTTGTAAAAAAATTAAACAGCCGCCGACTATATTTCGTAGCTCCCTATAACATCCTTCACGAAATCACGACTGACGAAGACAGCGACTCTACAAATTAAGGGTTTTTTTAATTCACTGAAATGGTAATTCGGTGAATAAATGTAGATTTCTGACTTTAAATAAATGTTTAACTCTATTGTACCTTGTGTTGTTAACTTTGACTGTGACATTATTTTCTTAGTAAGTCACACTAGTCAGGTTTATATAAGTCTTCTTAGCCACGCAAGTTAATAGATTGCCATTTTGTTTATTATAACAGATGACACAAGTTGATTTTTACAGTACTTATGTAACAAAAACCCGACCGAAAGGGTATCGATTTGCTCCTAAGGAAATTTAATTTAACTAACCGGGTAGTTTATTAAGATGATGATGATCTGGATCAGTTGACCTATAGATCTCTATAGATCTAAATCTATAGATTTTACGCAACGGGCTTTAGATACCTAGCTGTTTAATATATTTTTTTGTATATACTTACATATGCATAGTTGTATGTACAAATGTATCTAGGTACACGTTTATTAAGATAATTGAGAATAAATTACCTTTTAGCAGGTGAAATAACGACTTAACTAATAAAGGTGATTGTCACCTATGTCAAAACAGAGATGTATGATAGTCAATAACAAGTTATATAGCATTAAAAAGTTCGTCTCAAAACAGGCGCGTCAATGTATGAACGCATAGACAAAGCCTCGCCGCCGCTGTCGCCACGTTCACCCATAGACTCGGGAGCAGTTACTCCCGAAAGTGAGGCTCGAAAAAACAATCTTAATTTAATTCTTACCCGCATTTCAAAGCCACAACAGTAGACGACCAAGACTACAAACAACTTATTTTTTAAATACTTTATATTTGGAGTTTATTTATAAGTACCAAGGTGGAAAAAAAAGCATACGGCCCTGTTGGTGTTACCATGACAAATTTGCGTTAGCGTGTAAGGAAAACTAAGTGTGAGGTATTTGTCTAAAGATATGCTATCAACATATGCATATGATATGCCAACACTAGAGGCATACAACTTCGTTGCCGAAACTTTAATAATTTTGAAAACCCTTTTTGAAGAACGACATTTTGTAGTCACTTGGAATGGAGTTGACAGGAACATGGGACTCTTAGGGGAAGGCTTATGCCTAAAAGCATATCTCTTTAGAGTTTAGACAAATACCTCACGCTTAGTTTTCCTTTCACGCCAACGCAAATTTGTCAAGGTTAAATTTGGCAGCAGTCACGTGACATTTTCGGAGCTTATGTCATTTCCATACAATTCAATCTTTCCGCAGGCGTTCACGCCAACAGATGGTGGTATTTGTCTAGACACCCAGGCTAGTAATTAGCAAATTTTGTTAACTGCTTTGTTTTCCATAATAATTATGATAGTATACAGAATGATACCAGCTATTAATGTTAAAAGTCGCCATGCCAATCGTAAACATGGAGTTATATTTGCCAGCGAAAAATAGGCGATTCAGAATGTAAATCGCTAATGACTTGAACCATTAAGTTAATCATTTTAATTAGAACTTGGCGCCCGTTTGCCTCTGATGTTGTTTTTTTTCTCCCGTTCACCGTTGGGATGTGATGAATTAACTCTAAAGTAGGTATATACAAAAATAAAGATGAAACAGCTATCTAAAGACTGCGGAAAGATAGATCAACTGATCCAGATATCAGATGGAAGCGCTCCCAATATGCTAGTTTCATTGCCACGCTGAATTGAAATGATAATCGCTTAGTCCCAGATAAGAGCCAGCACTCTGTCACGAATCGCTTCAACCAGTCGCTCTGAAAGAATTTTAAATACGTGAAAGGTTGCTTACGTACCCAGATTCCTTTTATCCGGGTCAATGCATTAGTATTGTCATCCATCGTTGCAAAGCAGCTAGTTTTTAGGAACTATTCCGTCTAGTAGTGATCTGTATCTGTATTTTTGTTTAGGTAGTACATCTGTATTTTTGTTTAGAAAAAAAAATATAGTATACTAGCTTTCACTAGCTTCGTCCGCGTGTTATGTTGATAAACCACCAAATTTTGAGTGTATCAAACCAGGGAATATTTTTTTTTTTCAATACAAATTTCAGAACCTTATTGCACACCTGCTAGGGGTAGTTTTGAAAACATAAAAAATACATGTTTTATTATTTATTTATCTACTACCCTATTTAACCACCTCAGTGGTAGATTTACGCAAATTAGCCTATATGTTATTTCAGAACCTCAAATATCTACATTCCAAATTTCATCAAAACCGGTTTAGTAGCTACGATACGTGGTAACAAACATTCACACACACAGACTTTCGCATTTATTATATTAGTAGGAAGTAGGATAGGATAGGATAGCTACAGAGAATTGTACTTAGATATATATATTTTACAAAACTTTATAACCTATATTACATACCTAACAGTAAAAGTATGTTCTAGGTGATTTGATTAACTTCATAGCCCATTAAACGCAAGTAAATTATTAATTATTTCCTTATTAAGCTATACTAGAAAAACAACATTTTTGTAACTAGATAACGCTGTCATAGAATACACCAACAGTATATAAGGGGTACGATCAATTAGTAGAAAACCTATTAAAAATAATAATTTTAGATACACACCTAATAATAAAATTAAATTGTAGTTTTTTCCTGCTGCTCTTATTAACGTATTTATGAGGCAAGCGTTTTTATTCCCGTGGATAATTCATTTTGAATAGGAAACAACTAAACGCCAAAACAAATGAGGACATCGATGGCGCGATGAGCAAGTAGCCATATGTGGTTCCAGAGGTGCGGGTTCGATTCCCGCGGGACAAATGCTTATATGAGATCGCATCTAAGCGCTAAAATCGCCTATTGTATGTACTTTAAGTTTTTTTTTAAGTTTCTTTTTTTTTATCTGTTTTTCTTATACAATAAAATATTTTCGTCCACTCATTCAGTCATAATAGAACATACTAGCCTCTGCACGCGGCTTTGCTTGCGTGGTACCCGGATTGAAAGTAACCCATTCTAAGTCACAAACTAAACTTCTAACTTATTCAAACTATACTGAGTGTGTAGATTTTTTTAATTCAGCAAACTTAAATTTCTTTGAATTTTATTCCAAATCCATGTATTTTCAAATCGACGAGGCGTAGAACTTGAATAAGTAACTACTTATAATATCTTGTTAATTATGTTACTTCTATGCCAATAAATTATTCTATTCTAATTATCCAAATCGGTTCAGCTGTTATCGAGATCCTTAACAACAAAGATAAAAACTTCTATACAAACTTTTAGTTAAACATCGTTTTGTTTTCTTCTGTTTAATTTTAAATGACAAATATCAGAAAGGGCCAAAGCAGTTTTTTTACTAAACACTGCTTTAGATAGATAGATAGAAAGTGCTTTATTGCACAAGATAAAACATTTACATAGGCGAACTTAATGCGTATTAGAATTCTCTTCCAGCTAACCTTTGTGTAATGAAGAGTGGAGCGGTAGTGCGTTTGGCTGATATGAAAATAAGATTTTAAAAAAAAATACTAGCTTCTTAAAATTGAAGTAAACTACATTATATAAAACTAAAAATAATTAATGCTTTGTCTTTGTTTGTTTTTTGCTTTGTAATGTATGTGGTATAGTCATAATAATATCCTTAAATTATACCGAACCAAGATAATTTCAATGCAAATACAAAGCAGTATTTAGTTAGGTAACCTAATAACTCAACTTTATTTGTAAGACTATTCATATACATAAACCTGATCCTACAAAAATGCAGACTACTACGAACGCTCTTGACCAACCTCCTTCCACCGACTCTCGTATGAACGAACCAACGAATTCTATACAGACAACTATGTACACGTAGGATACAAAAAAATACAGATAAAACATCTAGCTAAATAAAGACCATTGCAAACGATCTATAGATAGCACAACTGATCTATATCACTACCAGACAGAAGCGTTCCCAAAATACTGGCCTCATTGTCACGCTGAATATCAATGCTAATGCATTGACTCAGATAAGAGCCAGCTCTCTGGTCACGCATCACTTCGACAAGTCGCTCTGAAAGAATTTTGAAAACGCGAAGGCTTTCCCAAGGACCCACAGTCACAACCCCAAAAAGCTCAAATAAATAAGCTCTGTCGAGACTTCTATATTTGCGCCTCTTGAGATCCTCGGCCGAATCAGCCGCTGCATCGGCTTCAACTGTTTCTATATTTTACAAAGTGGATATTTCAGAACACAATAGCAACAAACAGATGTATTCTGCATCTCCCCTACTAGGAAGTAAGTACTTGAGTTTAAACACAGCGACTATGCTATCAATTTGACGGGGCTTGATTTAGTAATCACTATAAGTAGCCATATCCCTGTTGACAATAGACTACTGCAGATATAAGTTTTAGAGTTCAGCTACGTTCTATTCGAATAGGAGAAAATACCTTTAGAGATAGCCATAGTAGCAAAGTGTTTGCTCAGCTACGTCCTATTCGAAGAGGAGAAAATACAGAGATCGCCGTAGTACCATATGTATGAGTGGTTGACTATATCCGAAACCCGTTTTTTTCGAAGTATAATCCTAAATTAGAGCCGTCACGATGATGGCAGCGGTGAAAGGAATCAAAAACGGTGAAAGGAATAATAAATAGTATTGCAATGTGACATCCGATTATTTTTCCGATTATTTGGAACGAATACATTGCAAAAACGACATCCGAATTCGGACAGATGTTTATTCATCCGTATTTAGTTTATACTAAATACGAATACTGTTTTATTACTACTATAATAATAATATGATAATAATGCTGGACTTTTTTTACAGTGCATCATCTAGCCCCAAACTAAGCAGACCTTAAACATGACTGATATACTATTTACACACATTTTTGTAAATATATTCATATTATTTATAGAAAACAAACATTTGTCAAACAGCGGGATTTGAACCCGCAACCTTCTGCGACTCAGGCAGATACTGCTGTTATAGATACTGTTGTACTTAATACTTACTGTTTATACTTCGTTTATAAGTTATTTAATGATTGTTGTTGTTACAAGAAATAAAAATTTATTTGACTTAGAAGGTGCTTCAAAAAAAGGTCTTGCTCGTGAAAACAAGCAACACTTGATGACCACCCAATAAGCTTTTGTACTTTTTCCTCGATATATTTTGAGACCTACCAAACGTTCTGTACGATAAAAATGAAACAATTATTATGTTTAAAATCATAATCTGCTTGATACTTAACATAAGTATGTGAGTATATAATATTGTACATGCTATTATGGCTCTATGATGGAATTTATCCTTGGTGCGCACTGTCCAACTTTTATTTTCCCTTGACAGAACAGCAGAGACTGGTGAATCTGTTGTCCGAGTCATTGGTATACTGAATATGGATCGTTACTTGGAAAATGCGTAAACTACTTTTATCCAGGTACTTTTTATTAGGGAGGATTTTTTATTAGGAGAAGGAATCTCTGAAGATACATTTTTGTTATCGAATCATACTTAGTTCAGCAAACGCTCTTAAGTTTCTGCAGATCTATATTGTCATCAGGGATATGATTACTTAAAAAGTTAAGTACTAAATAAGTACCAGGTCATAAAATCCGAATCCTAAAATAAAATAATATAGCTAGATCTACCACATAGCATCATCTAGCCCCAAAGTAAGCCGAGCTTGTGTTATGGAAACTACATGACTGATATACTACTAATATACATTTTATTTGTAAATACAGGCATACTATACATAGGAAACACACAGATCTTACACAGATATTTCCAGATTACAGATGGGCATCGAACCGTTACGAGCGGGCCTTCGCTCACTGCGCCATAGAGGTTATAAATATCACCTAACTTATTAAATTTTAGCTTCAAGCCCTTTCATAACAATATTTGGGATAATGTTAGAACATAATACGGCGTGGTTTCAGTTACGTAGTCCAGCCGACGCCGACGTAGCAGGTATACGACTATAAGTATCGATATTATTATCGAAATAATAACCCGGTAGATATTCAGATACTAGTATATCTATCGTATGCAGCCTATGTTCAGACGAAAGGCGCCCGTATTAGGAGGGTACAGTGCGACACAACTCGACTAATCCAGCTGTTATGCAGTACACTTAATTCTACCTGTCTGTCTGATGCAAAATGTTAATGCATGCCTGATGTTTTGTGTCTTATGTAATTTCATCTTTAATAGTCTATAGAGATAGTATCGACAAGTAAACTTTTGCAAAGTTTTATAATCCCGACTTATTTTCCTTCGTATTGAAACTATCCTTGAAGTAATACAAATCGATAGCAAAAAAACGCAAATCGGATAAGCTGTTTCGGACATAAATGACAAAATACGACAAACAAATAGACTTTTCATGGAAAACACATAGAAGGGATCCTTATGTCGCGGTTAAAAAGAATTCGATCATAATCAAGTTCTTTATCAAGTTTGATTTCAACTTCAACTCAAAACTTATTTTATTCTAGTTTTTTTTTTATAAAAACTGGTATTAATGAACTAAAATTACTAATATATTTTTAATTTTATATTTCTCAATGCAATGACTAAATATTTGTGAAAAAAGTGCAAAAAAGCTTAACTTTTTAATTATTTAAAAAGCTCTTAAGTAAGACAAAGGAAACTTTAAGTTGTGTGTGACTGCTATACGTAATATCGCATCGCAAACAAGCTCGATTAGATCGAGTCCGAGAACCGCTCATAAATCCAACCCTAAAACAACCGCTCTGTTTAGTTTGGAAGCTCCCATCCCAGTAATTATACATTAAATCATACTTTAATAAATACTAATAAATCGTTCCCTCACTCAGCCGCCGCTGTATTATCCACCATTATTACACGATGTAATTACAACCAATAAATTACCAAATAATACATCAATCAGATGTGTTATAATTTTCTTATTATTACTCTTTTACTTTTTAGCTGGTCGCGGGCAATTTTATTAAAATTATAATGCGGCTCGAGACTTAAATTGGGGTAGCTGCAGGCTAAGCTCGCCTTTAATTATATACGTAATGGTTAATGATATATTCTTATAATAAGCTACCTGATCCTTGGTGGGCATAAATCAAATATTTCATTAAAACCCGAAGAGCTACAACCCTTCATTTGTGTAATACTGTTTAAGATAGTTCGCGAAATCGACTAAGTATAGTGTGCATCTAATTTTATGGACGATAGCATTTTGGTTGACGTTGATGAATGAAATCGATTGCGTTTAAAATATTCAAAGAGTACTTATTGGAGATTAAAAGTTTTAATCAAAAGTGTTAGTAACATTCCGTTCTTCTGAGTTACGACAATTAATTTAGGTCTTTAAGATACATAGATTTTTTTTAAATTTTTGCATCGTGCCATGACGAGGAATACATAAAAAGAGATCCAGACAGATCCCTGACTACATGGATTAGACGATGGGTAAAGACCCTGCTCTAGCTGAGCTAGAGCTCAAGCAAAATTGGCTAGACAAGGTGGGTCACGATAAAGAAGAAGAAAATGTTTTGAAACACAAATTCAAAAAATCTTGTTTTCTAAAATTGTGTAACAAAATTTGAAAAAATATTATATGCGTAATGGTACCATGGTACGTATAGTTTTCAATACTCAAGATACAAGGAATTCTAGTGTGGGATCGGGACTATGTACATATGTGACTGTTAATTTATAACCCTAAGCCAGTAGCCACTAAGCTTAGAACAAGACTAAGATATGTTTGATTAACAGATTTCTATAAAAAAGTAAGATCTCTAATTAATTTTGAACAGTTATATCACTTTAAAATTATTAATAAATATTTATGTGGCTGTAAAATATTTTTCACTACCAAACTCCAATAATATACGAGTTTATTTATGTTAACTATATACCTTGTTAAAGTTTCTGAAAACACGATAAAATTTAATCACAAGTCAATCTCTAAGCCCTTCTAAACAGAAAACGAATATAGTTGATCTCTTTTAATCGACATTGTGAAGTTTATCGATAGATTTAGTCGATAAACAAACAGTGGCACGGCACTTATAGTTTTTACTGGCCCTTACAAGTAACAAGTAGCTATAACAGAATGATGATACTTAAAATAAAGTAGTCTATATACAGGGTGTGAAATGATAACATGTAAAAATTTACGAATGGGTGCATTTTATTAATGAATTAGGCCTTAGATTTTAGATATGCCAGTTGTTGTTACGAGAAACTAGTGATATTATTTTATTTGGACGAAAAAATACAAACCAACACGTTCACGACTGTTATACTGTTATAGTCGTCAGGATTATCCATTTGATTAAAACTTAATAATAATAATCTCATGATTATAAAATTGGCAAATTATAAAGTACTGTCATCCCTTCCCACCAGATAATAACAAACAATGATGAGTAAAATCTTAAACATTATTTAAATTTAAACAGGCCATAACTATTTCGTCCTCAAGGATACAAAAGTTTAAAAAAAAATACTTTAAATCAGAGCCAATAAACACTCAACTGTTTTATTATCTATCTATTATCTTTGAGAGCGTCACGGTTCTTACCCCGTTTTGTTGGTTCTTTTTACACCCTGTATAAGTATTCTGACTCTGAAAGCTGTTATTATATGTTGGGATATAATTTATGCATTGACATTGTAATTACTTTAAGCACACGCGAGTTGGTTTTCATAATGAAGTTGAATTTTTAAACTTTCTACATACTTATATTGTGTTCTGAGAAGTGGATGCGGATTTATTTTCATCGTTGCATACTCGTAACTGCAAAATAAGACGTAACTGCATATCCTAATGAATTAAAAATAAAACTGTTCATTCTTCAATTCACTTCACTTCGCTCATAACTTCATAGATATCAGTGGCAAAATGGTACCTAGATAAATAGAAAATATATTGGAGTATTGTTATTGGAGCTTCTAGGCGTACTATTTTGTAAGTTTACGGATGTGTGAGAACTAGCTTAAAACTAGCTAACTAGCTTCATCCAAAAAATACCCACACTTAAAAATAATAACCTTATATGTAGCTATAGTCATAATACTTACCATAAATGACCTAACCTAAATTTATTAATGTCTTTTAATCTTCTATTTTCTATTTTAGTTCTATTTTCTGTCGTCAACATCGATGGGGCGCTGGTATCAAGTAATATCCGAAATAAGGTATTTGAATAATAACACATACCGATAATTCAAGAATAAAAGCTAGTTTTAAGCATTTTAAGCTTTGAAAAGAAGTTGTTTTATTTTACATCAGTGCTAGGCTGGGTTTGTTTCCTTAAACTAAAGGCCCGATCAAACTGACTCGGTGGCGATGGTGGCGATCAAAGGGTAATCGTTGTTTGACCGGATCTTTACAAAATGTCGGTTTTCAAACATAAATCTAAAAAGGCCGATAATAAGTTTAGACAGCACTTCTGACTAAAAGAGGACGCACGAAAAAAATATTTCATCTTTAAACATACATCGTTTCAAAACTTAGATTTTAGCGCCATCTGTTTGACATTAAAGGCTCCCCCACACAGCTCTGTTATTATCGCAATGCGTCCTACATCCGACTCCTATCGCGCATTTATTATCGTAGCAGTGTGTAAGATCGCCTGCGTTAATAAAAAATGTTCTGAAAACAGATATAACCATAAAAACGTATTGCGATGATATCCACCATTAAACGCGGTTAAGGTGTGTGGGACCTTAAAAAGAATAAAAATACACAAGGAAAAAACGTTCCTAGTGCACTTTTTACACCAAAGGGAATATACCCTCTGAATTTCAGGTCTCTAGCCTCACGGAGCGATTTTATATAATTAGCTTAAAAATGGTACTTACCGGAGCCACTTGCAAACAGGAATTCCCTGTGCAGGGATGACGTCTTCAGATAGGGGTAAAACAGCTTGGTGCCGGCCAAATCCGTCGCGTCAACTGCCGGAGAAATTCCATTTTTAGTTATCCGTCCTATTTATACTACAAACTAGCCTCTGCTCATGGCTTTGACGAGTAGGACCCAGATGAAAGTAGCCTATGTGTTATTCCAGATCACAAACTATTCCAAGGGCCTTACCATCAAGTGTTATTGCGATTAAATTCAGGCAAAGATGTCAAACCCCGCTTTGCGAATGACAAAGCTTTAACATAGTGTCCTTAATCGCAAAGCGAAAAGTGACATCTTCTTTGCCTGAACTGAATCGCTGTAAGACTTCATGGTTAGGCCCCTTTTCCAAATTTCACCAATTTTTCAAATCGGTTTAGCCGTTATGGAAATGTTTAGCAACAAATATTAAAACCCCTGAATAGCAATAGCATTTATCATATTAATAGGATGCGAAATTATTGTTTATAGCTAAGAATAATTTTCCGACAATCTTTTTGTTTTTCTACAACCACACCAAAACTTATTTGCTATGATTTGATATAAAAAATCTGTGACTGTAGTAGCTCCCTTAAATTCAAGTTGGGTCTCAAGGTGTGGCAATAGTTATAATAAGGTGTGTTACCGAAGAGGGAGGGAGATCAGTTCATACAAGCTATGTGTTACTAAGATTTTAGATTTTAAATGCCATTAAGGGCGCTAACTTTACTTAATGCATTCACACACGAGTCATCATTTTTTATGACAGCCCGTCATCAATCTTTAATTCCCTAAGATTATATTTAAGTTTTTACCTAAGTTAGTTAGCATTTTGGTGTATACTGTAAGCTTACTATTTTATGAAATAAATAATTCTAAATTCTAATTACAGTCTTTGGTGGTGTCTATGTCCAGCAAGTTCACAAGCTGATGATGAGGTTGATGTATTTTTTGTATCCGAATTGTGTGCATTAAATATTGTATAAGTACCTTTACCATTTTTGTCGAATATATGTAAAAAAATATTAGAAAATATAATTCAAAACAATAATAATGAAATGAGATATGAATGTGTGTTCTACTTATTTGCATTGATAATCCTTTAGGAGGGCTAAAGGATTAACTCGCATCCCTTCATTATTTAGAGAGATTCAAATTCATAGAATTTCTAAGGTGATGCGGCCATTATTATTTTTAATATCATGGTTATTATCTCGTTCATCATAAAACTATCATTATTTGTTCATTAGCTCTAATAATACATAATTTATTTAACTTTTATATTATTTTGGTTAGATTAAAAAAATATGATGATATCATAAGTTATATGTAAGTTTCTTACACTATGTTGAATTTCTGAATTTTCTAAACAAACTAGTGTGACTGAACTAAGAACTATCCACGAGGAACAAATGTCTGTTAAAATAAAATCACCGGTCATGTGTTTCAATAAAAACGCTTTTTTTACATCCGGATTCTATAGGCGTTTGGCGTATACGGTTGTTTGTCCGTATACGTAAAATTGATTTAAATTTTAATCGATTGGATTGTATGACTTAAAGATCATACAAATCAAGTTACTAGGTGGCGCTGTAATAGAATATGAAAACACTTCATGGGTTTTAAGTTCGCAAAAATTTACTTGTCTATTTTGCAGTCATAAACTTAACTTTGACACGCTTTATAAAAAGTTGTCCAAAATAAGAGCACAATCTCAAAATATTAATAGCCTCATGGCTTAAAACTTTCTGAACGCAACAAAACACCGTGTGTTGGCGTCTTCCCCCGCTCAAATCCTCTTCGCCCCCCGATGGGAGGGGGTGGCATGCAAGGAACTCGGCGGCCGATTTTTACCCAAGACCACGTGAAAGCCACGTGGATGAAAACTTTTTGTAAAAGTTAGTCTCGCGCCTCCCATGATCGGAGCCTTTTTAGAACTATCTTTAGGAGATTCAAATTTTATAAGACGGTTCTGTATTCGATTTTTAAAAACTATTCAACTTGAAAACTCTTTTGTAAAACTGTATCTCACGTAAATTATAAACTCACGCAAGGTGAACAAACTTCTAGCAATTCTGTTTTTCAAAGAGTGTTCTGTTTTCAAATGTTAAAATTAAAGTTATGGTTATTTTGTAATTTATAAATCAATTGGAACGGTGTTCTCGCATTACCGACATGTATGCTGTAATGCTTTGCAATCGTAATTAACGAAGATAGAAGGGTAATTTGTAAATATGTTCTGATCCATTTTGTCGGTTAGACAAAACCGTTCGAAATTCGAATTGTATACGTTAAGTACCAATACAAAAAGATTAGTAACTTATGGATATTAAAAATTAAAATGCGTCGATTAGTTCCAAATTTCGGAATGATCATTAATATTGATTGATATAAGCCGTGTCTAACACTCATAAAATTTATCATCAGATTTCACCCACAGACAAGGGAATTCTTAATAACGTAATAGTAATAAAATACGGCTTTCTACAATACATCGCTGGACCAAACCATTTTGCAATCAACATATCAACTAAACCGTGTCTAGAAAATGCTTAATTGAACTAATGAGAAGTAATTACAATTTTTATTGCGGCCGTAATGATTACGATGCCTTAAAATAATAAAAGCAATTAGACATTTGATGGGCGTAGCGGGGGTTTTATATTTGTCTCTGTCTTTACAACGATAGATCTGCTGGCGATTGAGAGGGCAATATGATTAGATGTAATTGTTTAAACGGTTATAAAAGTTGATGTTGCAGACTGTTCTGTTTGTCGTTAAACATAAAATGTGCCTTGCCTTCTCAATGTTTTAATGGTAAAAAATAAAGTCATACTTTATACTATTATATGGTGGCTAAATCTTTTTAATCAAAGTTAATGAACATGGCACAAATTAAAATGTCTGAATCATTTCGTTTATACAAATGAGTCATAATACTATTCTCTTAATTAGTAGATTGGACAAAGAATTCAATGAATTATTGTGACATGATCGTTCCGAAATAGAGTTTGGTCTATTTATGTTTCTGTACGTTCTAAAATAAGTATTTACTTTGCTTATGTAAGTAGGTACTTCAGATCATCTAAATTCAAACTTATTAACTTAGTATTAGATACTAAAAAGAATATCAAAAAAATTAAGGTTTGATCTGGTCTTGATCTCTAAAATACCAAATCCGATGAAAGTTTGAAAGCTGTCCGAAAGTAGAGATTTTTTTTTCTCTACTACACACTTTTTCAATCATTTTGTGTTTACAGGGTCCCGGAGTATTTATATTCTACCCAAAAAGGGGTCGGAGTATGGTTACTATACATACTCCGCCTAAAGTGTAGCATTTATACTGTAAAGTATTATTTTTTTATTTTAGTCGTTATTAACAACAGACTAAAAAATGAATGTGCTTTAAATGGCTTTTCGATCTTTCTATTAATCAAACAATTTTTTTATAAATATAATAAGGTAATTTTTTTATGTGTATTTATTTTTGAAACTAGCGTTTCTTGGCGATCATTGGATGTATGGGTCAGTGTAAGTGTTTTAGTCTAACAGAAGAAATTAAAAAAAAGTTGCTATTGCCGCAAAATCTCTAGAATTTTTACTGCAATACCAAGTTATTTTATTTTCTCGCAATCGCAGTGAAAAGTATTTAACTCGGGACTAAAACTCATTCATACTCGATTCTATTCTCGAGGCTACACATCTCGTATGAGATGGCTCGTTTGAATCTATTTAACTTATTACATCAAGACTAATAATTTATAGAATAATAAATAAAATTATGATAGTAATCGCAAAAAATATAACCCCCATATGATAGTTAAATAGAATCCACGGATTTATTTCGTTCCTACTCGTTCATAAAATGTTGCTATCACCAGGTAAGTTTAACTTCCATCGTCTTTTTCATCATCTTTCCTGATAAATACAATCTAGGTCTCTTCAAGATAAAAGTGAATTGGTCTCTTCTAAACCTTCATGTTTCATCCTCAGTCATATTGTCACCATCAGACGAGATAATCATCATCTATTTAAAAAAAAAAGTTGGTATTTCAGTAGAGTGAAAAAAAGCCCATATAGATCCACATTTTTAGAATCAAATCAAATCAAAATCAAATAATTTATTGTTTGTGAATTAAGGTAAGTTTTACATCACGTTTGTAGATTAAAACTATTTGTATCACTAAATTCTGCCCTTAGGCTTACAAACATTGAATTAAATTAGGTATCTCAAAAACACTAACATTTACATAATAAAATCATCAAAGCCGGTTAAATATTACAACCCGTTACAAACTTACCTTACCTTAAAATAAAATTAATTTCAGTTTAGGTTCAGCTATGTCACCTTAAAGTATCCCCTATGCTAAAGGGGACGAATCCAACACGTGAAGCTTATAACTGGGTAGGTAGGGTCACAATATTATAGCGTTTGATGCTTTACTGGGGTGCACTATTTGAATGTCCATTTAACGACGATCTCTGTGGCGCAGTGGGTGAAGGCCCGCCTGCGACGCAGAAGGTTGCAGGTTCGGTTACCGCCGCGGGACAAATGTTTGTATGATCTGTAAATATTTGCCTCGAGTCTGGTTGTTTTCTATGTATAATATGTATGTATTTACAAAAAAAAGTATCTCAAGTAGTATATCAAGAATGTTGTTCCAATAATACAAGCTCTGCTTAGTTTGGGGCTAGATGATGTTGTGTGAAAATTGTTCATTTATTTATTTAAGTGACTGTTCTTGAAAGCTCAATTTATAATATTGAGTTGTAAATATATATCTTTGTATTTTATAAGTGAAATGAATTTCTTTTGGGTTTAAAAAAGAAAGGCTAGTTTTTTAAGCTTCATTACTTGAGGACGATGATAATTTTTCTAGTATCTAAGAAATCGTTTAAAAATATAATTTATTAGGCCATATTTTTGAGGAAGGCAGTCTAGTTTCATAGTCTAGAAATTCATTTTTATCAGCTTTCCGAAGACTTGAAGAGACTGAACTGATACAGATCAAAAAGAAACCCCCTAATTGACAAACTATACAAATATCGAAGTGACACGTGACCCAAGAGTCGTTGACTCTTATCAGGGTCAACGCATTAGTATTGCCATTCAGTGTGGCAATGCAGCCCGCATTTTGGGGATGCCTCCGTCTGGTGGTAATCTGTTGACTTGTCCATAAGATCACATATTTTCCAATATTACCTTAGTAATTGTATGTTCAAGTATGGAAATGCAAAATTTTACAAAATTTATATTATAATATCAATCCACGTGGTTGGCTGATTCAGTCAGTTGTAAGGGGAAATTGCGTCATTGAAGGGAATTTATACTGAAGGGCTATTCCCAAGTTTACTTGAACAATCCAGCTTTAGTATGTAGGTATGCCTGTATGTTTCTGTTTGTTTGTCCGACGATAACTGCCGAAACGTTTATAAAATCTTTATAAAACTTGGTAGTTTATAATAATTAAGTTTGAATATAAGCTTAATCCGTAAAGAGATTATGAATTAACCAAAAAATAATAAAAAAAAAAACAAAATTAAAAAGTGAGAACCACATTTTTTATTTTATTTTTGTTAACGAGTACCTACCTAATTAAATTTTTTTCTTTTTTTAGTACAAAACCATCGATATGTACCTTTACTGAATCGTGCTGACGAAAACATTCGGCAAAGTAAGATTTATTTTGAAACACAATAAATAAATAATGCTGGACATTTTTCACACAGTACCATTTAGCCCCAAACTAAGCAGAGCTAAGATTTTAATAGTCACATTCAATAATACATTGAATGGTACTATTAAACTCATAGCCCTCCTTTCGGTAGTCGAGTAAAAACGATACGTTGCGAGGTGTACCAGTATTATATAAGGGCGTACGTATGGATGTTAAGTGTTTGTACACGACAACGCCATAACGACTGATCCGATTTAGATGACGTTTAAAGTAGATGTTTGAACTTGGAATAACAGAAGAATTCAACGACACGTTAAAATGGTCATTAGCGTTTTATTTAAAGTGATCAGTTCCTATTTAATTACAAATAAATAAGAAATCCATTAGCTGATGCCGTTTAAAACCAAAATGATTTAAGTGGTTTTAACTAAAAAAAAAAAAAATATCTACTTAATGGCCATTGATATAAAATTACAAACAGTTTCATAAAAAATATAATAAAATATTTATTTCACACTTATTAACGCCATAAAACGAAGAAAGTCTTTTGAAGTGCGCATACGCATGTTACTGTTGTGGAAAATATCTTACAAATTAATCTCTTTATTATAGTTAACTACTTGACTACTTTCAACATCCATCATAAATTATTGCATAATATTATATTGAAACTGTTACTTTTATTTATCATATTCACTATGTTCAGATTAATTTTTCAAAATTTTTAGATTCATTTAAAACACACATTTTTTTAGCAATAGTTATTCTGCATTTATAGATCGAATCATGATTTTGTTAATTTAAAACGTTAATTTAAATCTATGTACAAAGGTGATACTAATCGACAAGTAATTTATGTAAAAATCGTCGATAAAAGTGCATAACTAAGACAATTGGATGATCGGAAAAGAAATATACACGAAACGACTCCTGAAAACTGGGTCATTCGGGAGAGAAAAAAAAACAAAAAAAAAGAAGTTGTTATAAAACTATACCTACGGAAAAAAGTGACACATGCCATCCGCACCAATCAGCTGGTTGTTGGTGTCGGATGCCCCGCCCCGTTGCTGCTTTTCCACTCTCACACGTCAAAAATATATTTTACCATTTCATCATTATTTCCCAAAAGCGTCACGGGAAAGTTTTGTTTTTATTCGGCAAACTTTTTGCAACTATTTTTCGGGCGCGCGTCTCCCCTTACGATCTGTCAAAAGTTGTAGTTTTTTATGTGAATATATGTGCCATGAATTTGTCTTGGATTATTTCTATCAGCTTGAACTAGGTACAGAATAAAAATAACATGAATATACGCAAAACAAATTACACATTTTATTTATTCCAAAAACCCACTTTTAAAAGCGTAAAATATATGCGTAGTTACCTTTTTTGCAGATAACAAAAGCAAAACTAAAATCGTTCTCATACGGATTATGTCCGTAACAAAATAAACCCCTTATAATAAATAATGCAATTCTGATAATAAGTGGTTATAGTAAAATATACTCACAATATCCCAGTAGCTAATGAATAGCTGGTAGACGATTGATTTGTTTTAGTAACAGTGACGTTTTTAATTAGCCGGCGCTCGCTGATTCATCACTTTATAGCGTCTCAACTGCTAGTCCACGCCGATACTTAATTACACTGCAAATATCTTCCAAAACTTGAAAGTAAATTTCATAAAAGTCTTAGCGAACACCACTCAGTTCTATCCGAACGCACTCAGAAGTTTGTTTAAAGAAACTTGAAATAAGACGCGCGAAACGTTTTTTTTGTGTAGCTGTCAAACACGGCGCGAACGCTCACAGACACGGCCGTCCACGTCAGTCCGCTGACGATCACTACTCGTGACTCGGCGTAAGTCGAGGTGAAGAAGGCAGCGGTCTCCACCTACCCGCCTTTCGTTCGTCTCTTTCTCGCGCGCCTATGCCCGCTCGACCATTTTTACGCTTAAACCGACTCAATTCAATTCAACTCAACTCAATTGTCGTGGCGCGAATGCCTTCGCACTGGACGCTAGAGTGAGACGTACAGCGTTCGACTCATTTCATGTACTGAAAATTAATAATTCTGTATAATAAGTCATGATTTATGATTTCTCGATCAAAAGATGTCATCGTGTTGCACTCGAGAAATACGATGACGTTTTGTGACTTTAAATCAAGAATTCACGTTCGTAAAAGCAGAGTAGAGCCTTAATCTTCGTTTAAGGCGCAGCTGTGGCCGTGAATAGGGCTATTTCGCTCGCGCCACTATCGTCCGGCACGCGGCAGCCTCAGGCAAGAGCGAGAGATCCGACCGTAGATAGGCGTAGCCGTTTCTATCGGCTCTTACTTCTGGGTGTGTAAAGTTTTAGGCCGAAACATGTAAAAATGCATCTTGAAAAAAAGTTATGTATTAAAAAAAGAAGCTTAGTGCGCGGTGGGGGGACATTAATGCTAGCGGGAGGTGGTGCGGATGGCTTTTTTCGCATGCCGTATTTTCGGGGGTGCTCTCGTTACCGGACAATGCATTATCGAGCAGCACTGCCGATTCTGACGCATCATCTTGCTTGACATTTGAACTCGAAAGCAATTAGGTTTGAGTTGAAAATAGAATGTCTACATTTAAAGACTATTTGAGATAGATAGATAGATAGATAGATAAACTCTTTATTGCACACCAAAGTAAAGTACAAAAACACATGAATTAAAAAAAAGAATATAAGAGGTACAATGGGCGGTCTTATCGCTTAAAGCGATCTCTTCCAGACAACCTTTGTCTTTGAGATTGATACTCAAAATACTTCAGACGTCTAGTCAAAGTGACTGTTGGGATTCTAGTGATAAAAAAATGAGTATTTTAAAAACTTTTAGCTGCCTGAATCTTTATTTTGCTACACATCCGAGTGTCATCAATATTTCAAAACGAAACTTTACCAAAGTTTCAATAAAGTTTGCAAACGAAACTTTACCAATAACCACTTTTTTAATTTGATCAAAAACGTTTTACTTAAAATCCTAATTAAGGCAACCTTACATAATATATCTACTCGTAGATTAAGCAGAATTCTACTACTTTGACCGAATTTTTAATCCATGGAAAAAATCCTAAAACCTGCAAAGAAAATAAAAAAAATCTACTCAATTAACAGCGACAGTTAAAAATTACGTTCCCGACTGTGATCAAGACTATGTCCTGTGGAAAAACAATATTTAAGATTCCTGACACAACCTCTACGATACGTTATCCTAAAAAAGTTAATTTATGACCTTATTACCTTAAAGTTTTTCTAAGGAGCAAAAACACCAATTTTAGATAACACAAGAATATCAACAGTTGAAAAGCTCAATAGTAACACGATTATGTACACGTGGTTATGTGGGCAAACGAACTGAGAACTAAGGCTTCATTCACACCACTAAGGGGGACTTTAATTTAAATTAAGTAAACCAATGTTATATAAAGTTTTTTACGAGTCTTTATCGCGTTTACGTTTTTATTTTCAAGACGTTTCTACTGTGTTTCGACAGCCGTGGTCACGGGTTGATTGAACGAGTATATGGAGCTATCATCAAGAAATTAGCCAGTATAAGACAGTAGCCGCATCTACCCTTATTTTATCTTCACATTTAGAAAAGTCTATGTTCACATCACAACATACTACATGTGTTGAAATGTCAATCGTATATCGCACAGCAAAATCGGTTCACGATGCCATAAAAACGCGTGTAAAAAAAAAAATTATGTTTACTAATGACGAAAGATTAAAAAATACTAAAATTGTAATGCCACACTATAAATAAATAAATAAAGCTGGATATTTTTCACACAGCATCATCTAGCCTCAAAGTAACCAGAGCTTGTGTTATGGGAACTACATGACTGATATACCTACTACTTATATTTTTTTTTGTAAATACATACGTATTATACGTTGAAAACACCCAGACCTGAGACAAATATTTGCAGATCATACAAACTATTGGGGAATACAACTTGCAACCTTCTGTGTCTCAGGCGGATCTTCGCCCACTGCGCCACACAGGTCGTCTCTGACGAAACTAAGACGAGAAAAGACATGCTAACGGCTTTGAATATTATAAAGTCAAAGTTGTCAAGTATTAAGATTGACCCCTGTTTTTAATGACTTTCCATAAACAGAACGACGGTGGGACAATTGGGAATAAGTAATACCTAAGCTTCACAGCCACATTGAAGTCATTAAAATTTTATATATTTATTTACATTTTGGCGAGCTGCCACGCAAATGGTACGGTTGCGATTCTGCAAGGCAAAATGTTTGCATGTTATGCAAATATTTGTTCCGGATCTGGGTGATGACGGTACGTAGTTCCTGAGAACTACTCAGAGAAAACTAGTGTGGGGGGTACACAGCCCTAAACATACATTATTGAAAAAAAAAAGTATTATCATAGAATAATTTCAACAATACCCTTGTTTTTTAAACTGAAAGTTGGTACACCTCAACTACAAGTGATCTTAACAAATTTTGGACCATATTTACTACCCATTTAAGGATCACTTTAGAAAACAATCACTGCTTAACAAAAATAACAATAAATCCTGCCTTGAACTGTAATTCAAGTAGACGTCTTACAAACATTGCCTTCATCAAAATCTGCACCAGAATTTAGTGTGCACACACCCTAAAATAATCGATGTAATCGAATCTCTGCATCGTAATAACATCAACTTAGCCAGCCGGTCGTTGCAGGGACGTAACTAGGTAATCTTATTACCAGCACGTTACTGTGAGCTCATTTTGACATAATATATCCTCAAAGGTGATATAATAAGGAGAAATGTTTATTGTGAAATGTTTATGAACCCTGCCATAAGGGTTAAACAATTTAATCAAATTTAAATAAATAAATATAATATAATTTAATTCAAATTTGATGGTAGCACAAAACAGGTGATCCTAATTGGCTAATTTGGTCACTTAACTTTGTTATGTGACAGAGCGAGCCAAATTCCAATATGGCGTTTTTTTTTTCCTTTTAGTGGCTTTCGTAATATGGCGTATCGTTAGCTGGTTGAACCCTGCCTTATATTTTATGGGTAATTTCGTCACTTAACTTGAAGTTATACAAACTTGAATTTTGTTATACATAACAAACTTCAAGTTAAGCCAAATTCAATTATATTGTTTCTTTTTAGCAACAAAAAGGGTGTTGCTTAAGTATCACGTAATATGGCGTTATCTAGTTGTCAGTTACATTGACATGACACATTCCACTGTAAATCACTAAGCACAGAAACCTCGGCAATTTTACTAACATTATTTTACCCCCATTTAAGGGGGGCCCCAGATGCGTTTTTTATAGGCGCAAAAAAACGCGGGAGTATCCAGGTGATTCCATTGCGATATTATTTTTGGATGATTATTGCATACTAACTGTTGCTAGTGGTTATGCACGTTCAAGTTTTTTTTAATATTTTTTAACTTCTAAGGAGGCAAACAAACTAACGGCCTACACGGTGGTAAGCGGTTACCGCAGCCTATGGACGCTTGCAATACCAGAGGTATCACTCACGCGTTGCCTCCCTGAGATATCAAGATGAAAGATCTCATATTCCTGTAATTACACCGGCAACCATACCCTTCAAACCGGAACACAGCAATGAGAACATTACTGCTCCGCGGTAGAAATAGACATGGTAACACTTCCCCGGATGAACTCTTTCACAGAAGCTACTACTCTTAAATTTTCAAAAAATATTTAAATTATTAATCCCTTGCTAAAAGTCAATAAGTTCTACAGTGACAAGTCACACTAACCAAATTATCAATAATGATATATAATTAATAATTATATATTGAAAAAAGTAACGTAATCATATTTTTCAGTTCCTGGAGTTCAGATTCATGACTCATCACTCAGCTTCATGACTGTTGATGATTTAATTACGTGAATTGAATTTTAGCAGAATAACAACGTAGATGTCCAATATATTTGAATGAAAACATTATTGTACACCTTATGATATAATGACTTTATGACATCTGACAATTTAGACTAAGGAATATTGATGTTTTTTTTTATTATTACTTTTTGTCATTTAAGCACTATTATAATTTTAATTAATTTCGAATACGATTGTGACAATTGTGAAAGAATAAATGAAAATGAAATGAAAAAAACGAAATAAACAATAACACATTATGTTAAAGGTACATTGGGCGATCTTATGTCTTAAAAGCGATCTCTTCCAGACAAACTATGGATGGAGAGGATTATATGTGATTTTGAAGTGGCCGGTGGTGTATTTAAAAAAATATTTATACTACCTTAAATAATATTCAATTTCATAGGAAGTCCTTTCGTATTGAATTTTATTATTCATATTGTAAAAACAGGAATTTTCACGTGCCTACCGTACTTAGGAGTAAATTATAAAAGTTTAAGACCATAGCAACTTTGTATATTAGTTAAGGTTTCTAGTTAATAAGTTACTAACTGTACTAATTAAGTTTTTAAAAAATGGTTTCATTTCAAATTGAAATAAAATTATGCTTATCTTTATCTATCGGTGAAGGCACTAACTCATTCCGAGTCTTCATGCACGACGCGACGCGACGCGGCGTTACGTTCACTCACCCTGATGAAGACTTTCGGAATGAATGGAAACTTAGTCGGTGCTTCTACCGGTATGTAAAAATTGCCGTTTTCACAATATGAAGTCTTTCTCATTGTCAGTAACGATAACAAAGAGTGAGAGAATGGAAACTTAGTCGGTGCTTCTACCGGTATGCAAAAATTGCCGTTTTCACAATATGAAGTCTTTCTCATTGTCAGTAACTATAACAAAGAGTGAGAGAATGGAAACTTAGTCGGTGCTTCTACCGGTACGTAAAAATTGCCGTTTTCACAATATGAAGTCTTTCTCATTGTCAGTAACGATAACAAAGAGTGAGAGAATGGAAACTTAGTCGGTGCTTCTACCGGTATGTAAAAATTGCCGTTTTCACAATATGAAGTGCTTCTCATTGTCAGTAACGATAACAAAGAGTGAGAGAATGGAAACTTAGTAGGTGCTTCTACCGGTATGTAAAAATTGCCGTTTTCACAATATGAAGTCTTTCTCATTGTCAATAACGATAACAAAGAGTGAGAGAATGGAAACTTAGTAGGTGCTTCTACCGGTATGTAAAAATTGCCGTTTTCACAATATAAAGTCTTTCTCATTGTCAGTAACGATAACAAAGAGTGAGAGAATGGAAACTTAGTCGGTGCTTCTACCGGTATGTAAAAATTGCCGTTTTCACAATATGAAGTCTTTCTCATTGTCAGTAACGATAACAAAGAGTGAGAGAATGGAAACTTAGTAGGTGCTTCTACCGGTATGTAAAAATTGCCGTTTTCACAATATGAAGTCTTTCTCATTGTCAATAACGATAACAAAGAGTGAGAGAATGGAAACTTAGTAGGTGCTTCTACCGGTATGTAAAAATTGCCGTTTTCACAATATAAAGTCTTTCTCATTGTCAGTAACGATAACAAAGAGTGAGACAGTCGGACCAACCATAGAGTGTAAGTATTTTTTTTTTACACCTGTAAGTCACTATATTCTGACCTCACGCTAGGATTCCCTGTATCGTGGGTATCAGGAACTACGAGTACCATGGTACCACAACACAAAGAGCGAAAAAAAAAATCGGCGTGTAAGGCAAACATTTGCCCCGCATCGGGAATAGAACTCGCACTTCTTGCGTGCCGGCTACTTACCCACCACGCCATCGCAGTAGATATACACATCCACACACGGAATGTCTGAGTCCCATGAATGCGGATATTCTGTGCTACATACTTGAATTAACTTAACTACTCTAAACATTAAAAAAAAGGAAATTTTGGAAATTCTACTTTTTTCAGGAAAACGTGCACTTTCATGGTCGGTGTCTTTCGGGTACATGTTTTGCGACACCCTTTATAAATTTTCCACTGATTTTGTTTTATGGGTACTCTCTTTTTTAATAGGTAAAGTAAGTCTATACAAGATATTTATTCATACAACTATGTAGAAGTAGGTATATACAAAAAATATAGATGAAACAGATATCTAAAGACCGTTGCTAAAGATCTATAGATAGCTCAACCGATCCAGATCACTATCAGACGGAAGCGTTCCCAAAATACTGGCCGCATTGCCACGCTGAATGGCTATGCTAAATACGTGGACTCAGATAAGAGCCAGCTCTCTGGTCACGCGTCGCAGTAAGTTAGTTACAACCTAAACTTAAATTAACATTACCTTTATAGTAATTAGATTCGTTTAGGGTATACTTAGATATTAATTATTTTGGTGCATTATACGTAAAATATGTATTTGCAAAAAAAAAGTATGAAGTAGTATCTGTCATGTAGTTCCCATAACATAAGGTTTGCTTACTTTGAGGCTAGATGATGCTGTGTGAAAACAATCCAACAATTTTTTTTTTCATGAACAGCCCATGAACTTTTCATTAAGGGCCACTGTTCATAAGCCATGGCGAACTATATTAGTCTACCCTCGTCTGGCTATGGACTTTCAGCATACTCAACGACCTCTGTGGCGCAGTGGGCCAAAGCCCACCTGAGATGCAGAAGGTTGCAGGTTCGATTCAAGCCGCGGGCGAAATGTTTGTATGTTCTGCAAATATTTGTCTCGAGATTGATTGTTTTCTAGGTATAATATGAATGTATTTACAAAAAAAATATAGATAGTGTATCATTCATGTATAGTTCACATAACACAAGCTCTGCTTATTTTGAGGTTAGATGATGCTGTGTGAAAATGTCCAGCAATATTTTTAATACATCGATCCTTTCTTTTATTTTATGTTAGTAGTCCATACACTAGGGTGCCCTCTAGTGTATGGACTACTAGCATATAATAAAAGAAAACTTACCAGTTTTTCTACCAAGCCACCAAACGGTTGAGGGAGATTCTGCGTTTGTCCACTTCCGCCAATTCAATGTTACCAGTCTGCATTCATCCGATTTAATCTAAATCCGATGGGACTAAAATTAGTCCCATCGGATTTAGATTAAAACTCCAGAAGCCTTTAAAGCTAACCTTCTGACAGAATTAGATGAAGCCAAGTTTCAAGCGATCCAATTTCAAAATAGCCGTTACATTTTAAATCGGTCAATAAAGGAACTCGCATGCTTACAGTTTCTTACCGGTCCGTACCGGATCAAATACAATACAGTAACTTTATATTTTAAAACTGGTATAAGCACAGACAGGTCTTAATATATAATTTAGATCGGTGACGTTTCGCGGTTTAACTGGTATTTACTAAATAAATAGATATGCGATTTTAAAGATATTTCAGTGACTAAACCCTATCCACTATTTGGTCTCTTTCATGGACATATTTAGAGGAACGTAAATAAAAAGAGACAAATCAGGATTAAAAGTGAATTATTGTAAAGGCAGCAAAATAGGCAGTTCCAGGACGAGTATCAGTTAGAAGGCCGAGCCGCAGGGAGAAGGAAACCTGTCTCATAGACAGGTTTCCGAGACACGGTAATTGCCATTTCCGCAGAGGAATAATATAGCGTTTTTTTTTTTTTTTTTTTTTAATAGAAAAAAAATCGTAGTAATCTTACATATTTCACGTATTTTTTTTTGACTTCGCTGGAAGCAGGTTTCCTATCGCTTATTTGGCTTCTTACCTTAGATCTGTTTGAGTGCAGTCAATAGCCGTTTCATTTTCGGAACCTTCTGAACTTATTTTTAATTGTGTATTCATTATCAAAATTACAGAATCAAGATTTATACGCCATTTTTATTTTAGGTACCTACTGCATGTGCAGTAAAGCGTCTGCATATAGCCACTTGAACGAAACCTATTTGTACCAAGCCCATTAAAAAAAAAACAAATTCAAATGAGGTAAAAAAAGTAGTAATTAAAAAAAAAACTATAATTTTACCGGTAAACAGGTTCCGGTAAGCAGTTCTGTAAGTTGATTCTAAGGCTACGTTCCTCAGGTAGCGAATGGGTGTTAGTCGAATCGGGCCAACTTTCCAAACCAGATGAAAGTTCCAGTTTCGGTTAATAATTGATGATCGGGAACTATTACGTGATTTTAGTATCAAAGTTGTGAAATTACTAAAAAAAATGTATTCACTTAACTTCCATTTTGATAAAAAAACGATTGTACCAAAAATCTGTAAAAACATACACGCATACACACACCTCGTGCAAAAATAATTTGAGCGCTTTATATTGTAAATCTTTTGAGAAATAAATGATCTTAAACCGTATTTGCAGTAGTTCAAATGAATAGTAGATTGTTACTTCTGCGTTTTAACCAAAATGTTGCTATTTGCACTAAACTATGGGTACCAGGTAAAACTCATGACACAGTACTTTTCAAACTTTCGATAATATATTAGAAGGTTCTAAGGTTAACGAGTCTTTATCGCGTTTACCTATTTTATTATTTTCCCACTGGATGGCAATCCCGTGACCACAGCTGTTGCAATACAGTCAAAACGGCAGAAAAAAAAGGTAAACACGATAAAGACCGGTTAAACTTATACCTACTTATAATTAACTAAATTAACTAATGACACTTCTTAACTATTGACCAAAGACCTCTAGACCAAAAGGAGCTGCAGACTAACAGGGAATTGTTACATTTAGTGGTGATCATTAATCAACTTTGACCGCCATTTTACAAACTTTTATTTAACTTGCAATGTTTGTATGTTTGTTAAGGTCAAATCTTGCAAGCTGAATTAGAACCACTTCCTTTTATCCTACGGAGTTGAATTTTTACATGTTGGTTCAGTTCCGATGACAACGTATTTTTATGGTAAGCAAGACCTGAATTATCCAGGATTAGCTCCAGATAAAGGAACTCTTCAATGGTCAACATCACAGCAGAGATACGCCGTTTTGTTTACGCATTTTGTAATGATAGCTGATTTTAGGTTTTACAATGACATGGATGCTGTACTCAGGAATCTAGTACTATGGTTGACCGGAAGAGACACACCTTAGTCACCAATTCTATAGTAGCCTTCAATATGAAATTATGTGAAGGTCAGAGACTGGAGAATTCAGGTTTGCTAATCACCCTCAAGATAGTTGGTGTTCAGAACCGGGAGAGGAACGACTGGCCTGAAGGTATAATCCATCCGTCCCCACCCGCCCATGATCGAAGGATCTATAAAAAACAACGATCTAACTGGCTAGATAAGCGCGTTCTAATCGTAGCGACATCTTGTTTTTTCTTCGTTAAACTTAATAACAATTGGTGCTAAACTTATTTAGGAGCTTATTGCTATTAACAGATTCGAAGACTCTATTGACATTACCATACCTAATGGGGATGTTTATATAATAGCAATGTGTGATGTGTTCGAGTCTGGGTCGGATCTAAAAATTACCATTTCTCATACATGTGTAATGGGCCTTTCAAGTTTGTATTCACTGAAATAACTTTGAGATTTTAGGGGATTGTGCAAGAAAATATTGGATTTATAAGTTATCAACGGGGTATCTCACGGCTAATTTGATTTTATCGTTGCTTTTAACAATGTAAGCAATTAATTGGTACCAAAATACCTACCTTTATACAAAATTGGTTTTGTAAAAGGTATTTTTATTGTTAATATCAGGATTTTGTTGAAAATCTAAATCAGAATCTGTTTTATAAGAATGGTTGAGTTTGAGTAGGTTGTTAATTAGTTTTTTTTTTAATTTGTATTAAGGCTCGTTGACAGTTCTTACAACAATATGTTCTGTTAATGCTACTTGCAAAATTTCGTTCCAAGTATCAAAATGTTGGACAGGCGGACACCACTTTTACAACTTTCAAGCCTTACATTACTTGGCCTAGGTCTTGCTTAAAATGAGTTTTAGACACCTATTTTATAATACCCAACATGGATACAATAAAAATATCTCCCACTTTAGGTTCACGTTGTGGGAAAAGATTACTTAGATTTTTTTTATTTTTATTAAGGCACAAACAGTTTACAATATCAATATAAATGGTAAAAACTAAGGATTCTTACTCCAATTAATCTGCTGCTAATAGTAACACTATATAAATCATTTTTAAAACGGTAATTCTTACACACTAGGTTACAACTTGTAACCTGTAAGTTACACAATGAAACTGTTCATTGTGTAACTTACAGGCTCGTGGGATGAATGAATTGCATTATTTCCAGATTTTCGTGTTTGGGTTAAGAAAACCTGTTTTAAGTAGTAATTATGAAGAACTAGCTTCTGCCCACGGCTACGCTCGCACGGTACCCGGATAAATAGTAGTGAGTTATTATGAAGTATAACCTATATTACTGTAAAGTTTCATGAAAATCCATTCGTAATTTTTGTGTGAAAGAGTAACAAACATCCATCCTCACAAACTTTAGCGTTTATAATAGTGTAGGATAGGATTTATGGCACTATTTCAGTGTCTACGACCATAGAATCATATTTTTTTTTCCTTAAAATGAAAAGCCGGCTAGGCCAGATGTCACACTTGAATTACTCGGATACTAGGACTCAAGTATACTAACAGAACAGATACTAAATTTAATTTATGTACGCTTTAAACTGAGCGAAACGGTTGTAACGATAGACAGACAGACAGGTAAAAATGGATATGATGTAACTATTAGGGGTCCGTTGTCACCATAAGCATAGAATAGGTGGCTAGAATTTAATTCATCAACCTAACTATACTAGAAAATTTAAAGAATAAACTCGTCAAGAAATTTGCCCCAAAGTTATTTCAATGATTTTTCTCTGAGACAACATAATAATTTATTCATGTCTCGACTCGAACTTTTGGGTTAACTTACATTTTTATCATTCAGAAAAGTTGGGTGTTAATTTTACTAAGTTTACAAACCAGAAAATTCAATGAAAAATAATTTTGTTATTCGATGGCAGAAACAAAGTTAAATTCTAATGGAAGTTGTGAATTGTTTCTGGCGATTTTGAATCATTTCGAAGGGTTATTTTTTTTATATGTTGTGAACATTAAACAATCGATTTTACTATTCACAAAAAATATTAACTGTTGTATTACAAAACTAAAGTCAAACAATACAAACATAGACTTACAAATATTTGGACTCATATATCGGCGCAAAGGCGTTATTGTGCTTCTACAATGAGTCATCGGCGCAGAACCACGAGTTGTTTTATCACGTAGATTGTCAAATTACAGTGTCAAAATCATTAATTAATATCTTAATAATTAAATGATAATTACTTAATTACGTAATGAAGTTGTTATTTTGACCATGTTTACCTTCAAAATCATTTGTAAACTTAAATGATCAATGCTTGCAAATAGTTTTAACTTGTTCGCACAAGTTGCTTGCTCGAGTCTGTGTTTTTGCATAAATACGGGCGACGGACCGAGTAAGATTCATTATCGCTCGAGCCGTCGGGCCGTGCAGACTTCGAAAGCCTCTGTACAACAAGAATAAATTAGAAGAACATAATGGTAATGATAGTGACGTTAGATTTGCTGACGTCACACTGCTGCTCCGTCATATATATAATTTTTAAATCGATCACAAATCTTAGTCTGGAATCAGAAATCTTTTAACTAAAATCAATGACCGAGGAACTTAAATTTTCTTTTAGGTAGTGCATAAATCTTACTTTATCTTCTGCTCCTGTGTATCTGTTATTGCAAGTAATACTCTATAGCAAATTGAGTATGAACTTGGTGATATTTAACTCTAAATTAAATATAAATTATTGCGTAATTTTTACCCAGTAGAGAAGCCACCAAAATACAATTCCCTTTCGCAAAGTATTCCACAGAAACGGCATCTGATAAAACTTGATTAATCTACGAGCAAAGTTCCGACTTATTATAATAAACTAATTAATGATGGAGGCGAACAATTCATTATCGAAGCAAAACTGCCTTCGGAACAATAATGATAATGAGCGTAATTAATTATGGGAAGTTCGAGACGTACAGACTGGGGATGGGGGTACGCTGCCCCCCTAGAACGAGTTAGTTTAGTTGAGGAAAAGGTTTAGAGAAGGCATTTTAAATGTTTTACATTTATAATAAAAACGATAGGCATCCTAAGTCCGGACAATATTTTTGGCAGAACAGTATTTTAAGATACAACCTACTTAATTTTTTTTTGTTTAGTTCCTAACTACTGTACGAATAAAATTAAATAGATGGGTAAAATAAATAGATATATATATTTATTGTATACCAGTAAATACAAAAGAAATACGAAAAATAAATTATAATAATACCTAGTGGTACAATGGGCGACCTTATCGCTGAAAGCGATCTCTTCCAGGCAACCTTTGGATGGACTGAAACTGGAGGAACAAATAAGGACGGAGGTGTACAACCAAATTATAGAGACATATCTATTATTATTTTGTAGAAGATCTACAATCGGGTATTTTTTTACGAATACAATTATAGTGACAAATAAACATATGTCTCACCAGCGGTAACCGTTATGTATAAACATTTGCAAAGGTATCACACCGACCCCGAGACAACGGTGAAAAGTCTCGTATATCTGTAATTTAACCAGCATCCATATCCTTCAACATACTGATATTATGTTGTAATATATATTAATTTTCATAACTTTTCATAGGTACATATAAAAAACTTTATAGTATGTACACAGATCAAAATGGTAATGTTAATTATGTGGTCAATTTGATAGTTTTTTGATTGAGGCATGTTTAATACAGCTAGCAAGAATTTAGAATGATTTGCCATATCCACCAAGCCTACGTTCTATGGCAAGAACAAAAGGGTGAGAGACGGGAGGTCAGCCGATGTCGCGCTACTGATAGCTTTAAGCATTATTACTTATAATTAAAATTCATACTCAAATATCTCTATAGTTGAAGCACTTCTTTAAGGGTCAAGAGGTGTCTTCTTCGTCCACTGACTTCTGGAAGATATTATTAGTTCATTGAGGTTTTTAAGCACTGTGTCGATTATTATAATATTTGCCATTCGTATCTGACTATTTGGCAAAGGCCTCCCCCCTTTTTCTCCAGACTTCGAGCGCGTTGGGTACCTCGCTGCAGTCTAATAGGAATGCTCTATTTCACCCTGCAATCTCCGTTTCGATCTGCCGCGTCCCCTGTCGTTGGGACGCCACTCGGGGACAATCTTCGCCCACAGCTCACGTGACTGATGTGGCCAGCCCAGTTCTACTTAAGCGGCACTTACTTAAGAGCATGTGAAGATATTTTTAAGCTTTCATATAGAAGCTATAGAACGAGCTATGCTCGGGGTTTCTCTGAAAGATAAAATCCGTAATGAGATTATCCGACAGAGAACGAGAGTCATCGACATAGCTCAGAGGATTAGTAAGCTGAAGTGGCAATGGGCTGGTCATATATGCCAAAGAACCCACAACCGTTGGGGTAAACGAGTTCTTGAGTGGAGACCGCGTCAAGGCAAACGTAGTGTGGGGCGCCCCCCGGCTAGGTGGAGCGATGACGTAAGAAAGGCAGGGGGCAGAAAGTGGATGACAAGAGCCGAAGACCTATGTCCTGGCCTATGTCCAGCAGTGAACTAATGTGGTCTGATGATGATGATGATTTCCCACTACTTGTTTCCCCTAATAAGTAAAAATAAAGACAGTTTCGACATACATCGGATAAGCCTTTTTGATATAAATGGTTATAGCCAAACATACAAACAAACTAACAGGTTACGTGTAAAAATAAGTGTTTATCTTATGGATATAATCAAATCAAATCTATAAATAAACGAGGGATTTAATTTTTGAAGCAGCCAAGTTTGTCTACTTTTTCGCGTAGGGTTGTCCGAAATCTTTGATTTTCTCACACTGTCAAACTGTTGCCAAAGACCACCCACATTGGTCCAGATTATCTAACCTAGAGTCGAACAGAACTTATTAATGAGTAGAAATTTTGGCATAAGTACTCTGATAACACGATGAAACTAAAGTTCCGTTCTAACCACGGCTGGCTAACATAAAGAGGCTCGCTCATTAGTCCGCGGTATCTTCCATAAATACATTATTCTGGGTGGTGGGGGCCCTACTCGGTGGGTTATCGAATTAAAACTTCACTAGCAATAGAGTTGAACACCGTATTAATACACCATGTATAATTCGTGTGCTTGGACAAACTGGATCTATCCCCACAGGGACTGTTTCATTCGAACTCTGGCTCTATTTTAGATGGTGAATTAAAGATTATATTCATTCAGCTGTCTCACGACTGTATTTCTTATTTACTGTTGGTTCTTTTGAATTATTTTGACTTATATTATTATTTTTATAGCATAATATGACTTCTTTAATTAAAGTTATTAGCGCAACCGTTTAATTAAACCGTTAAAGTAAATAAATACATTTCTAATGATGGGTAAACATACTTAGTGCATAGATCTTTGAGTATACTAAATAGAGGGTAGTCAGAGACACGTCTAAACATTACATAACCCATGAAATCCCTGTGACCATTAAAGGTAATGTCTAATCTTTAGAATTGGTTCGTAGACGTTATTCAAGAACTTTGATTTCAGACTCGTTATCAAATGTGCGCTTAATTATGACAGCTATGTGGATAACCTTAGTTCTTCTACAAATTTCCACGTTTCGATCGTTAAAACTCCTAAAATTATTTCAGTTTTCTCCGTAGCTTTATGTACGACCTTGAGCTCATAAGTCAAATAGGAGAACAAGTCTTGGTACCAATATAATTTTTAATATATATCCTATTTAATATTTATTCATAAAACTATGTAGGTATATACAAAAAATACAGATGAAACAGCTAGCTATCTAAAGACCGTTGCAAACGATCTATGGATAGCTCAACTGATCCAGATCACTACCAGGCGGAAGCGTTCCCAAAATACTGGCCGCATTGCCACGCTGAATGGCAATGCTAATTGCTAATTAACCAATATAATTAATCATCACTGACAAAATGTGATATATATTTTTTAATATTACAAATCCCACTACTGGTTCCCCTAATAATTTATTCAAATCTCTATCCTGTTTTTATCATTTGAAAAATATATGACGTCATAGTGATTCAATTGCTCAAGACTTCAACGTTAAGTCAGTGAATAAAAATGCCTGAAAATTTACCTCATTTGGTCATTAACTGGAAAATTAATTTTGACAAAGTATTTATGAAGCAGGTTTTCCTAAGTTCTAAAAAGGCTGAACAAGATAGTTTCAGGGATTTAAACCTCATAGTTATGTTGGCTCTGCACTTCAATACGGATTACTTTTATAGGGTAACAGTGAAGATTTGAACAGTGCATTAAGAACTCAAAAAAATGTGTACGGTCTTTATTAAAAAAAAAAACATTTATTTCAGACGACCCGATCCATAGAATATACACATTTATATCAGTACAACAACACATAACACGCACTCAAATAAAAAAAATTGTAAATCTAACCTAGAGTACACATGCCACAGCACGCCTAAACAAATCATTGAGGAGCTCATTTACTGGAATCGTGCAAGCCTCCTTTTAAAAAACATAATGTTATTTTTTTTCCATGTCTTTTTTTACACTAAACAAGCAGTTGTACTTGTGAAGCATTCAGAGCTTTTCAGGATAAATAACGAATTTCGTCTGAGAAGACTATAGGATGGAACAATAACAGACTGCGTAACCCAAAATATAATCGAAAAATGACACAAAAACATTCTTATTACATAACAAATTTTTTTAACAATATGCACGATGAACTGAACAGGCTACCTGATAACTTATTTAAGTTCAAACTCAAGAAATGGCTCGGAAGTAGATGCTTATTGATTAAATTAATAATTATTCATTGCGCCATTTTTTTTTTAACTTAATTAAGTAACATTCGCATGCCTGCTTAATGTAGAACATAACTGCACGTATTAAAATTATTTATTCTAAGACCTTATTGTACATAATTATGATCAGACAAATAAACCTATTATATTATATTCATTCCACACGTTAGACAAAAATGTATTTGTACTTTAACGATATCCTCCAGTTTAGTCGAGAGAGGATGAAGCCGGGGGCGGGCGGCGTCGTTGGGCGGGCGCGAAGGAGCGATCGAGGTAAGGGTACTGGCTACGTAATTAGATTTTCAAAGTCCGAATACACTGCTCGTACTTGTCTTCATAATAATGTGAGCCGACTTATGAGTTTTGATACTTGAATTATGATAATCAGTGGCTATATAGAAAATACGAAAAGATACAGCAATTGAGCAATTTAAATGTGATCACGTGAGATTCTGATTGCTTAAGTAAACTAGTATTTTTTGCCGTTTAACATTTCAAAGTTTTAGACTAACCTTTGGGATAATGTCAAGATGACAAGTGGCGAATTTTATTATTCTACTAAAGAAAATAGGTAGCCTAATTTCTGATCTTGCCAGGAATAAATAAAAATAAATGAGCGAAGCTGGTTACGCATGTAACCAGAGAGCTGGCTCTTAACGCATTAGCATTGCCATACAGCATGGCATTGCGGCAAATTATTTGGGAACGCTTTCGTCTGATAGTGATTTGGTAGTTGAGATATCTATAGATCGTTGCCAACGGTCTTTAGATAGCTAGCTGTTTTATCTGTATTTTTTGTACATACCTACTTGTTTATAGTTGTACTTATATTATTAAAATAATAAATTATAATTGTGTTAGTATAACTAATTGTCAAATAATGTTAGTAAAAAAACTAAATTAATAGGCAAGTAACAAAATGTAAACTTCCGGAAGAAGTAACTCAAGAAAAAAGAGCTTTTTGACATATCTAGGTGTCATGGGTGCACAACGGAAATAGGTCATTGTAAAATGGGATTTTTCACGTACCGTACCTATCGGTGAAGACACCGACTAAGTTTCAACTAATTCCGAGAGTCTTCATCACAATGGGGTAGTCTACTTATGAAGAACTATAACTTTGTACAGTGTTCCGTTGTAAATCAAAGCGCAAGTATCATGACGATTAGTCCGCTCTCAACATCGAGGTATTGGATATTTAGTTTGCTTTAGGTTGCGGGGTACGGGGGGAGAGGTGCTTAAGTCCAACTATAAATTAGGAAGGGTACGGTTTCATTAATCACCCATACGCCGTTATTATTAATTAACCCCCTTTTCGAACCGGTATTAACTATCGACCATACCTCTGTTGTGTCAACTTGCAAGTTTTTAAAGTTTGTTTGGGAGCAAGCTTTGGAACTTAGCTACCAAGCTGCCTAAGCTTAAACTATAGGTAACCACTTGTCTAGGAAAACACAGTTTTTTCTATGTGAAACGACTATTCGAAGGTAATGAATCCTTTCACCACCCTGGTTAGTTAGAAAGGTTCTGCTCAATAGCCTGGTTAGGAAAGTATAACTTTGGACGTACCAAAATTAAATATAATAAGTAAATTTTTAATTTTAGCGGGGAAGAAAGATGTAGGATTACTCAAGGTCAAACCATAAATAGGAAGTGTATCTCAACTAATCCTTTCATTTGATAATATAATTGGTCTGCCATCTTTAGGAGTCCGCCATATTGGATTTAAAATGATATCGCTTAGCTAACCTTGCATTGTCATCCAAACCAAACGTATGCTAAATGACAGCTAAATCGTTAAATAACTGAGGATAACTGGTTTAAAATTTGACGTATAAATACTAACTAGCAGGTATAATAGTATGGATACTAAGTAGGTTAGTTTATATATTAAGTTACAATTTTAAATTTAACAGTTGAAACTAAAATGTACAACAACCTGTTTATATGAATTTTATAGTGGGTTTATATTAATTTTAACAGCTCTACTTGAGTGCTTTATTTCAAGTGTATCATACTACTCGTAGAAAAACATTTCATTAAATTAAAACAAGGTAGGTAAAATGATTAAATGTAATTTATGATAATTATTCCAACGATGGGATGATTGGATTTAGTTGTGAACCTCATTTTAAACAGCGTGTGTTTCCAGTATCCTTTACATAATCGACGATTAATTACATTTGTATGTAACGAAACATTAAACAATAAAAAATTCATTGAAAAAAAATTTCGTACACTTGAATTTTAATTACTAATGTGAAAGTTTGGGTGTTTCAGTCTATTTAGACTGAACCGATTTGAATGAAATTCTGAACAGGTTTAATGCCAGATTTCAATAAACATATAGGTTACTTATGATCCGGTTATGCTAGTTTTTTTAATGCCAATAGATCAAAGCTGTACTGATTTGTGTACGGACAATGCAATATCCTGACTCATTTATCTGTTATAGAAAACATGCAAAACAACAGTTACTCAGGTACCTCTATGAAAAGCTGTACTAAAAATGATTATGTCACAGTTCAATGAATGTGCGTCAACAGTAACGCCTTGCAACTGATGTATCGGTGTATCAAGCTGATTTATACTTGGCGGTGCGGACAAATCGCCCCGATTCATACATCCCGCCACCTAGCGAGATCTAACTGTTATATAAACTATGGCTACAGTGAGTAGCCTTGTTTCATATTTGCATACTTAGTACTTCAAACATTTGACGAAAATTCGTTTTAAGTGGTTGTCATATTGACATCGTTGGCATTGCCAACATTAATAATAATTAAATTAAAAGTAAAAGGGGAGACTATTGCCCATCAGTGTGACGGAGGATATTAAAAAAGTGGACAGTGGAAACCCACATAATGAGACATTACACTTCCATAATTAGATAGCCGTGAAATTAATTTGTTATTGCGCTTGTTCGTAAAACTCCGTAAGCTCCTAATTGTTTGTGTCTTCACCTTGGTTAGATAATTTTATAAATAATTAAAGAATTAAATAAGCTTACTTTCAACGGCATCGTCTGCAGCGATAAAAAAACCTGAACTCAAAGACAGAACACGTGTGCAACGAACATAATATATTAGTTCAGATTGTGTCATGTATAATCTATGCTGTTCTAGTATAATCTATGGTACTGGTTATAAAAACACGATAATAACTGAGGATGTGCAAAAGCCATAAAATAAGAAGTGAAGTGAACTGAGGATGTCCACGTTGGGAAATACAGGATGGACATCATCAGATACAAAATCATTGAGTTCTTTGAGGAGACCAAGTATAGGGTATAACTTTTGAAACTATCATGCATATGAAAAATATGTTTATAAAAAAACAGGATATTTACCATGATTTGTGAGTTTGAATGTTTCCGATATTTCGGCAAAGTTACATGTACCATGATCACGGGAGGAACTCAAGTCTTTGCGGGTTTTGAATGTTAGTGGCATATAAATCGATCTACCCTCTTTCTCACTCTTTTTTTGCGAAGTCCAAACATAACATTTGGCATATGCCCACGTTTTTGCCAGTAGAAAGCATTCCACGTGGCAGGTTTTCCTCACAATATTTTCAATTGCCGTTTTGAGCATATGTCGTCTAAAAACAACACAATTAAAAACAAAAATGCTATTACAATTATTACAAAAATTAGAGCGATTCTCTTCACAATATTTCTTTGATACGGATATAACACTTTCAAGTGATAATTAAGTGATAATTTGAGGACAGCTTATGAATAGTAAGCAGTACTTAGTTCCACTGAGTGATTGCGATAAACAGATAGGAAACACGCTCACGACTGTCTTCCCCATGGTGGACATTCTCAGATACATACTCAGTGAGTAGATCTTTGAGGATACCAAGTAGGGGGTAGTCAGAGGCACGTCCAAACATTACATTTGGTACATGCCCTCGTTTTGCAAGTAGTTAGCAAACTGCCTCGTACACCAAACACATATACTTCTAAAGAAGTTTTATGTTTCTCATGGCATTAGTGAACGATGTGTTTGTATGAGAATAAAGTTTTTTAAATCTTAGAAGCTCCTAACTATGCGGGTGAAAATATGTAATTGGATATAAGTAACAGTATCTATCCTCGGCGAACTTTCTCTGACCAAATTGAAGAGATTCTAGAGAAGGGCCAAGTCTCTTAAACCCCAGCTTGTATGAAGGACGTAATGAGGAACTTCTAGATTTTTATGATTTATCGAATTTTGAAAGTCTGAAAATACAATGTTATGAATGTTGTTCGTTTAGCAAAAATATACAGAGGATATACTGAGGCTTTGAGTTTTTCCACGTAACTCAAAGGTCACCCATCAAAGTTGACTGTACTGAACGGTGCCTAACCTCGTCTCTTTTCTATTATTGAAATACTTAATCAGTCCAAATAATGACATGCTAACATCAAAACGCTAGACAGAAGACCGTGAGGCAATGCTAATTAATAGTATAAAACAATCTGGGAATACGTTTACACGAAAACGGCAAGCAGCTCTATCTAGCCACTGACCCACCCTTATAAATAATAGTGGCAAGGCGGACACCCCCTATACCCTTCCTGTTAAGGGTAGTCCGGATTTCATTTCCAAATTGCATTTCGAAACTCGATCTCGCCTTTATAACTGTCCAAGAACAGGCGAATCTGAACCTTGGTTTGATTGGGTAAAGCATATAATAATTGTGTCTGCGTTCGATTATAAGTAACAAGGGTACACTTTTAGGATATATACATATAGAGCGGACTGGTTGCTGAAAAAAGTACTCAGTGAAAGAGGACTTACTGACACACATGAACGGGACAAAAATTTTAAAAATATATTTAGCTTGTCTCTAACCACGGCTGCGTCCACGCGGTACTAAAAAAATATTTTCTACTAAAAGTATCACAAACTTATAGAACAAAAGTCGTCGAAAAAGCTCATAAAAACAGCAATCTGAAAAGATAATGAACTGATCTGGCCAGTAGAAGAACCAAAAATCGTTAGGGTGAACAAGTTCTTGAGTGTAGATCGCAAATGTAGAGCGATGGTTTTAAAAAGACAGCGGCCAGGAAGTGGATGAGAAGAGCCGACCGGGATCAGTGGCGCGTATGGGTAGATGCCGATGCCCAGCAGTGTAATGTGGACTGATGATAAATCCGCTGTTGAGTTGCGTCCGCTCAGTGTACACAGTTTAAGAAGGGGGCATCGGACGGCAGAACACTAACTTGTATAATGAGATATGATAATAAACGCTTCACTTGAATATTGATGTCGTTGAGTTAGGAATGCACTTGATTTGTTTACTGCTTAGAAATTATGGATTTACGGTTTTGGGTCTCGTTAATTGTAACTCTGTAGTAAATAATTAATTCGTCATTTCAGTAAAAAACTAAACCAAACAAGCTCACAACTATATAACCCCATGTTAGGCATTCTCAGATACGCACTCAGTGAGTAAATCTTTGAAAATACCAAGTCGCTTTTTGGTATCCTATGGTAGTCCCCTGGTAGTCAGAGGCACGTCCAAACATTACATTTAGCACATGGCCGCGTTTTGCAATTAGCTATCATTCTACATGAGAAGTGGCAACAAGCCCATCGCCGCTTATTGGAACACAAAATGTTGCTACATGCCGAATTTTTCACCGTTATGCGTATGTGTTAATGCGCACATACGTTTTACGAGTAGAAAATCTATTGGTGAACGTCTGGGTGCAAACCCACCACCTCCGGATTGGAAGTCGGGGTACGGGTCACTAGTCCCACATGGCTAAAGACATTTCAGTTAGGTAACCCAAATATAAGTTAATAAAAAATGCTTAAGATTAATTCAAATCCATAAGAGGACTGTGAATAGATACATGAAAGATATTATATGGAATTTTCAATTCGTCCAATGTTTTGGACTATATAGTATACAGAGTGTCCCGGAACATATACCTCAACAGAAAAGGTGATTCTAATTAAATTGAAATAATTGAATTTCAATTGGGTAAATAGACGTCCCCTTTGTCTATTATATCTTATAAGTGTTTATGTACTGTTACTTATATCCAATTCTGGGACACCCTGTACAAGTGTTTATTCATGCTTACTAGGCGTCATTCATAACTCCAAAATAACATCTTCTGATATCGGTATGACATCACTAATTAATCTCATAAATTCTATAAAAGTGAGATGAGTCATAGAATACCTACTCCTATAATTATCGAGCCTCACCCAGTAGGTACTTAGAACAATTTATTGTTACGGCACCTTATTTCAGACTAGACTTGTACTGCAGACAAATCAGTTTAATAATTCAATGGTTCATAGAATACTCAGCCATAACTAGATACCTACCTAATATGAAGATCATTACGCATATAAGGTAAGAATAAAGACCTAAAATTGTGCCTTGCGGTACACCAGTTTCAAACCAGATATAAAATTTGTTTAAATTTGATAAGAATAAGCTTATTTTAGTGTGTATTATAAAAAAACATAGTGCTCGGAACACATTATTAAAGTAGTAGTAGTTAGTTAGTTAGTAGTAAGTAGTTTTGTCTTGAACTAAAGTAAGTTAGTAGTACTATAGTAAGCAAGTAGTATTTAAAAGCCTATGTTAGGTTTGTTTAGACACTTATCTAACATCTTAACACTACTCTACACCAGGTCTACAACAATGGCGTCTCAGCGTGCAATTAATACTTTTATGGTGTTGTCTAAATAGGACATGACTATTGTGACGACTCTATTTAAGAATTGATTTGACAAATTAAAGGCTTATTCATATTTGTCAGATGACTCACTATTTATATCTGGTCTAACCAGTCTATCGGTTCGAGGGCCTTCCTACGCTGCGTCTGGTTCCTGATTGCTATTTGAGAAGTTTCTTTACCATTGGTTCCAAATACATAATGACAAGAGTCTTCATCAAAAGTGAAATCTTGATCTGGAGCAAAACAATCGGTGCATTTTCAATTTTTTTTTTTAATTACAAAAAACATACTTTTATTATTTTTTTAACTAATACAATATTACTTTACGGCTTCAAGAAATGCCAGCTTTATGACAGATACAGTGAAATTTTTGGCAACTATTCAAGTTTTTCGTAACATTCTATTCAATCTTTTGATGCAATCTTTATGATTGTTTAAAACACAAAAGCCTAGACATTACATAAATGAGACCATTGCTGCCAAACAGCATAAGTTGCTGTTTTTGTTGTTACGTCTGATTCGAACAATTAAGCGATTCGAGCGCTGCTTACAGCGGTCTCTCGTAAAATCTACATAAGAAGCCAGCTCCGGCCAGACGTCTTGCGGTTGTTGGTTCTACAGTGGTGGAAACTTGATCTTTCTAGAATAAATGTATATGATCAAATAGCATCCACCCACGGCCCGGATAAAAAGAAGCTCATACCGTTAGGGCAGCTTACGTAGGAAACTCTCGACCATATTTTCTTCGGCTTACATTGCAAAATTGGTCTCCACGAAAAGCTATTGTATACTGCCTATGTCCTATGTGCAGAAGGTCCATTTTAAATATTTGTAAAAGGTTTTTTGAAATAAGATAAGTAGTTTTGGAGATTACCTCCTACATACATACAAACTTGACGTCATTATAATATTAAGGTGTAAATTAGTAAAAAAAAACTTCCATGCTGTTATATACGTACGTACGTACATGGTCAAGCCTTTCTTACCGATGTTAAAGTTCTCCTAACTAATTAATACCTTTATAGTTAATTGTTTCAGAACTGACTGACCTTTCAACTTCATTAATTTCATCAAAATACCTCTGTGTATTTAAATTAATTAATATAAAATATACGACCACTGTGCATCGTCTGTTGGCCCGACTCATTACAACGGTTCCAGATTATTGTTTCAAGTCCACACAATGGGATGGGACACAAGTTCGCGCCCCGTCTTCGTTGGTGTCCATTGCACGCTAAAAATATTGTGTCGACAAACGTCATAAAAGCTTAACTATTGGAACAGCCGTGGCTTTATCTGTGAATGAATAAATGTATACTTTATTTTACACCAACATAATTATATTAGGTTGGGGAAAAAGTCTTTTCGCATTATTGTATGTATGAACTTGTAATAAAATCTCTTTGGCTATACTATTTGTAACTGGCTGGTTTTGGTATCATTAAAAGTTTAAATTTTAAAGAAGATAATTCCAAATTCAAATTAGGAAAATGTGTGATTTTTATTTGTTTTTCGTACTGTCAAGATGAGTGAATCTAATGAAGAAATTCGATACATTTTAAAATTTTACTACAAAAAAGGTAAAAATGCAACGCAAGCCGCGAAAAAAATTTGCGATGTTTATGGACCTAGTGCAGTGTCTGTGAGAGTAGCACAAATTTGGTTTAAGCGTTTTCAATCCGGAAATTTTGATGTCAAAGATGCACGTCGCTCTGGTCGCCCTATTACGGATAAAATGGATGCCATTTTTGAAAAAGTGGAGCAAGATCGGCATATCAGTAGTTACGACGTAGCTGAAGAACTGGGAATTGACCACAAAACAGTTTTGGCGCATTTGAAAAAAACTGGGTACACAAAAAAGCTCGATATTTGGGTACCTCACGAGCTCACTGAAAGAAACCTAATGAACCGTGTTCTCATTTGTGATTCTTTATTACGACGTAATGAAACCGAACCATTTTTGAAGAAGCTGATAACTGGTGATGAAAAGTGGATCACGTACGACAAGAACGTGCGAAAAAGGTCGTGGTCAAAGGCCGGTCAGGCTTCACAGACTGTGGCGAAACCCGGGTTAACTCGCAACAAGGTGATGCTGTGTGTGTGGTGGGATTGGAAGGGCATTATTCATTATGAGCTGTTACCACCAGGCAGGACCATCGATTCTGAACTCTACTGCGAACAACTGATGAGATTAAAACAAGAAGTTGAGAGAAAGCGGCCGGAGTTAATCAACAGAAGGGGTGTGGTTTTTCATCATGATAACGCTAGACCTCACACATCTTTAGCCACTCAGCAAAAATTAAGAGAGTTTGGCTGGGATGTGTTAATGCATCCGCCGTATAGTCCTGACCTTGCACCTTCAGATTTCCACCTGTTTCGGTCTCTTCAGAATTCTTTAGGCAGTGTCAGGTTAACATCACGAGAGGACTGCCAAAACCACTTGTCGCGGTATTTTGAACAGAAGCCCCAAAGTTTTTATAGCAATGGGATCATGTCCCTGCCTACAAAATGGCAAAAAGTTATCGAACAAAATGGTATCTACATACTTTAGTTAAATGTAAATAAACTATATTAAAAATGTTTTGAATTTTCTTAAAAAATGCGAAGAAACTTTTTCCCCAACCTATTATATCACAAATGAATTAATACATATATTAATGGTACAATAGGTGGCTGAAAATATTTTTTTTCCGTGTTAAGATTTTTTCTAATTATAAACTATTATGTAGTTTAGAAATAAATTCACCACCTTCCGTTATTTTTTCGTGAATAAAACATTTTTATTTTTACAAAACATGCATGAGGAAACTCTTAAGGTTTCGTCGGAAAAAGTGTGATGTCTTTCTGTTATTGTATGTGATATTGTGCTTAAAGGTTTTTTTTATTTTGGTAATTGTCGTAGCTCCATGAACAACTTCCTTTTTAAAATAGTGATTGGCAAAAAAAAACAGATTTCATATCAACGATTGAGTAGCGTTTACTTTTCTACAACCAAGTACTTTTCCGTGAATTTCGAACTCTTCACATCCTATGGCTAAGTTATTTATCAGTACTGACGTGTTTTTTTTTGTAAATACATACGTATTTACAAAAAAAAAGTTTATAAGTAGATATCAGTCATGTAGTTCCCATAATACAAGCTCTGCTTAGTTTTGGGCTAGATGATGCTGTGTGAAAAATGTCCAGCATTATTTATTTATTTATTATTTAACTCTGCACGATATGTCGACACGAAGAGTCCACAACAATGGACACAAGCAAACTATTCGTTGATACGCTATTCGGCGACAGTAAGTAATTTACGGCAGTCTACATTGTATTTGTGAAGAGTAATGTGTTGGTTTATTACGCATCTTGCTTTAATGAGGTCTACGTGTGTCGCTACATTTGTAATAATGCCAACTCTCGTAAAATTTTGATGGTGAAAATGTCGACACGCTGTTGGTATTGTTATAAATATGTATAATATAACACACACCATATCGCGCAACAAAAATTATAAAAAATAATTCCACTATCCACCTCCTGGCTTCATCATCAGACCCTCGTTATCAAGCCCTATTTGACTCGTTAAAACAAATAATATGAGCCTAAACTCGTAAGGTTTACTAGTAGCCACTGAAGAGTTCCACTATCCACCTCCTGGTTACATCATCAAATCAGCTCCACGATACCAAATTATAATATTGTCCTCCGAACTACATATACATACAAAGTTTAATTTTGATACGACAATAAAATTAGAAGTAGTTTAAAATTGACTTCCAAGATTTGATTACAATGTTTTTTTTTTATTATTGTGAGTAATAAAAAAAAAGCAGCTAATATGGAATAAAAAGCGTGTTAATATGAGTGTAAACAATAAAAAATGATAACTATAATAATAATGATGTTAATTTTTATTCAATAATAAAACCCAAATGCCACATCTATTTGCAGTGATTCAAGGGTTGACCAACCAAAAAACTACAAGTATTTTTGTACCGGTAACGTCAAGAAGCCCGTTTATACATTTTTAAAAAAATATCGTTTGATTTTTTGTGTTTGTTTACATATCTTCGTTAGTTTGTATATCTTCAAGCTTTTAGATAGGTTTGATCACCACAAAACACTAGGGCTGTAACAAACGACAGAAAACATGTCAAAACTTTTGTCATACAACGGGAATCAAACTCAAACATCTTGCATCACTATTGGCTACGTAACCGCCGTGCCAATGCGTTCGTTACCACTTACTTAAATAAAAAATAAATCTTCTCGTAGAATCGCAGTGACAGTGCGACCCCGTATAGTGCCACTGAGTAATTCTTTTTGATAGGTACCCCGATTTATTTCTCGACCCCGTATCATAGAGAATTACTCAAACGATCTAAGAATATAAATTAATCAAAAAGCGGAAGACTGTAATAAAGCCGATACTTCTACTAATCCAACATTACATTCTCCATTATAAACACAACATAAACCAATATCCAAAACAAGCAAAACCAATGAGCTACCAAGTCTTAAACAAGTCATACAAGATTACGAGCCATCGTCGACCGTGTAAAACTATAAAAGATCACTGAAGGTGGTACAATGAGAGTAGACAGAGGAGCTCCGTGAAATATGGGACCACCGGCTCTCCAGGGCCTGTCTGGGTTGGAATATATGCATATAGCGGTTTTGGGTGTGACTGATATAATTTTTGTGTGACAAATTCTATTTAGCAACATTTTTGATAGCTCAACCATCAGTGTATTGCAGCGTCTCCTAGTGACCATCCTTACAAATTTATTGCAAAAAAAGTGCATTTTAATCCGATACACCGTTTCGGAGATAAATGGTTACAGACAAACAACCTATTACGTTCATATTGTAAAAAAATAATTTTCACGTATCGGACTATCGGTGAAAGCACCGACTAAGTTTCTATTCATTCCGAGAGTGGTTTGTTATGAGTGATACCGATGTTCTCTCTCCTCGTCGCATCTTGCAGTACGCACTGCTTCTCTGTGTGTGGTTCGCTGGGAGCTTTTTGTGCAAAACCTGTACGCATACGGGCTCTTAACTTTGCTGGTATGTTTTTTTGCATCTAAAGTGGCAATCAATCATCTTACCCGCTCGCTTGCTTCTGGGTGCTACAGAACCCAAGATTTTTGACGCCAAATTGCTCCTGGGTGCTGTAGGACCCAATATTTTTTTCGTTAAGTTGCTCTTGGGTCCTATGGAACCCAAAGGCATTTTATACATTTTATATTTTTTACTCTATTTCTACCATACCTAGGTGGTTTTTCACTTGTTTTATTACATGTTTATAATGTTGGGAACGTCAAGCAAGTCAATGTAGCAACCACTTGGAACAAAATAATGTCAAAACATTCGTTGTTTTGATCAGTACACGCCGTCTGTCTGTTTCTGTGAGCAGTGAAAGTGATTAGTTTTTTTAAATATCCCGTAAGTATTCAATTTTCATGGTATTATTGTGTGTTAGATATCAAAAGAATGCTAATTTCAGGTTCTTCTTGGATACAGTAATATTTTTAATCGTTTTTGTTACAAACTGTTCTTAATTTCTAATTTATTTCGATGTGGTGTGGTTATGGTAACAGTAGGCCGTTTCTTGTCGACTATTTCCTGTGATAAATAAGCATTCTGCGAATTATGCATATAAAATAATTTAGTTTTATCTATTAGTTATTGGTTTTAAACATAAATTTGCAGATATATGTTGAGATTAGGACAAAACAGTTGGATTCAGACGCACATCTACTTCAAGAATCGTTTCCGTTTCGTTGGTAACAGTAGGACCCAAGAGCAATTCGCGTTTTTGGGTGGATAAGGCTATATTACACTTTTGGTTTTGGTACTTCTTAGTTTCAAATTAAAAAGTAACTACGTAGATCGCTTTTTCAGCAAGTACAACCAATAATTACACGGTAAACTATTTTTTTTTGGGGATTTTTTAAACGAACTAGGAAATCGTTTTGTCTATAGGTGAAACTAACTATATTTTTGTTTGGTAGATAATATTTTTTCCCCGATCTAATTATTATTGGTATATTCATAAATTACTCCAATTGATTTCCAGTTTTTATTATGTATATTTTATAACATTTTTAGGTAGGTATCTTTAATTTTGAGTATATTTTTTATAGGTGCCCAAAGGAAAAAGGTCAGGGAAAGGAGAGTGGCGGGCAGAGTTTGGCTCCCAAACGGCTTATTTTTACAGATATTTTGTTAAAAACACTGACTTTATTATAATAAATTAAAAGAAATCTGCTGTTTTTTTTGTCACCCTTATATATAAAATGCTAAGGAAACTAGGTAATCAATTAGGTAAATAATTATTTTTAACACTCAATCTACAAAATATTTTAAATTAAACTTTTCATCTTACTACTTTATTAACTACTAATTAGGTTTAATGTAAATATTTAAAAATTCGATTACCTAGGTATATTTTATAAGAAATAGATCTGGATTTATTATTATCAAAATAGTGTAAAGCAAGCCTTATCGGCGGCCATCTTGCATCTTTTGACTGGTTCAAGGTCAAAGTACGCGCAAAATAAAATTCTATTTTGTTTTAATGTACATAGAAAAATAACATTACAACAATTTTTTTCCTATTTTTAAATACTTTATATATATTTTTATTCTATTGTTTTAACTTTTAGTCAAAAAGTTAAGTCTAAGTGTCTGAATTCTGCTTTTGAAAATAGCATGTTTTTTTCAATTAAATGTAGTCACATTTCCTTTTTCATACAATAGTGATACGAATTTCAAAGAAATGGTAAAACCTTATACATGATATTATAGCTATTGAACTAGTCTTTCTGTGCATGTTATTATTTTTAGTCTACACTCTCATGATATAGTGCTAATCTAGTTTCAATAACGAGCACCGTTTTGCGGCGTAATGCGCCGAACAAGAACTATTTACCAATTTTGAAAAATGTTTCTTGGTTTTTTTTCTTACTACTTCATTTATATTTATGATTAATTAGGTCAATTATAGATTAAAGTATTTTATTAAATAAAAAAATCTATACCTCATCACTCAAAATAATGAAATAAAGCTATTTTACTAAGTCGGGTGCGAAAATATTGTAAGTGTTAACTTTCAGCGCTGATTATTTAATATTTTATTAAATGGTTCATTGAGCTAATTCTTACAATAGATTCGTTAGGGTTTTCCCTTTTAAAAACAGTTATTGGTTTTAAAATGCTCCATTTAAGACGGTCATAAATTGTATTTTATCACTAAGTGGCATCGAGTTGCGCGCGTTATTAAAACAGGGACAACTTATCGATGTGTCAAGTTTTGCGCGCATGTATTTGAGTCGTTTTGGTTTGGCGCAAAAGCAAGCGAGCGGTTACTAACCCTAAGACATAATGGATGAAAAATCTTAACAGAAATAGGCAGGGTGGTAGTACTTACCGGACGAACTCTTTTACAAGGAGCTTCGACTACAGTTTTTTTTGTTGTGGTGGTATTATCCTCTCTATATACATACCGTTTCCTACTGAACTCTTTTACGTTTTCGTCGGGCTCACGTAATCGAGTAGCGATGTTTCTACCGGTTCGGGTGCTCCGTCTTTTGTTTTGCGACCTTCACCTCTCAATGTCGGTCTGTGTCCTGTGCCTTTTTCTTTGACCCCTTTTCACGTGTTTACAAGTTTGTTTTGACTGGAGTCGTTGGCTCGGAAGTTGGGGCGATCTTATTGTGTGTTTTGTTAGGGTCGATGTGTGGAATCTCAGGTTTGGTTGTATTGCACCGTGAATTCATAGCTTTGCTTTTTTTTATTCGTTTGTAATCACAGTGACGACCTCTGTGGCACAGTGGACGAAGGACCGCCTAAGACGCAGAAGATTGCTGGTTCGATTCCCGCCGTGAGGTACATGTTTGTATGATCTGCAAATATTTGCCTCGGGTATGTAAGTAATTACAAAAATTTAATTCATGTGTTATTTTGGATTACACTTGGTATGTACTAAATCACAAAAATCCTTAATTATCATCATCCGTAACCAACTTTCGAGTTATTAGTTTGACAATTAACTACGACGAAAAGTTGGATTTTAAAACGAACTGGTAACTCGGTAAATAAACCTAAGTATTTAATATATTAATACTTAGTTCTTTTAAAAATAAGATGTTTTATGTTTTTGACCCTATGTAGGCGCTCATTGCGCAAATCGTAATTTACAATTGGTTTCAAGCTACATTTTGCACTAAATTTATCATACAATAACATTTATATCTGAAAATTATTATTCAAATCAAGCAACATTAATCAATACGTCGATAAAAGAAAATGCGTGCGGCGATGCCTCTGCGCAGATAGTGATGTGATGAGGAATTTATAAAAGATGTCGATAGTTTATTAATTATAATAAAATATAAATAGATCATAGCTTATTTGTCACACGACGGTTCACAAAAATTTAGTTAGCACAACAAAATAAAATTAACTTAATAAAAATAAGAAATTAAAAAAATTTGTAGGACAAATGTTTACATAACATAATTTAAGTTTGGTTGGCGACAAGGTAAAGATTTTATATGAAAAAGCTGACGTTTTGTTGTGAGCAACCGTGTCTGACGGTAGGTCAGTTAATACAAAACGTCAGCAAATCGATGAAAAACAGTAGTATAAAGAGATGATATTTAAAAATCCACATGGTACAAATTGTACTTGTAGTCTCTGATACAAACAACACAAGTAATTCTTATCAATAGGGTTATCTGATCGACTATTGCGTAGACAACTAATAAACAAATGTAATATTCAATATTATTTATGGCAAAAAAATATAAACTAGAGCAATGCAATGGTTAAAGGACCCTTGAAGTCTTGTGCTAATTTCGTAATCTTTCGCTCCAATATAATATTTATCATGTCATCAAAGAGTCTTTCTTTGAATATAAAAACATTGTGTTTACTTCATAACCTTTAGTTCTTTCGATAAGATATCAATGTACACATTTTCTTGGTGTTAGCTAATATTTTTGACTGTTGAGCTGGACGCTTTACAGCGTTTTGAATACGGGCTCAAATTATTCTAATTTATGTTTTTTTTAACAATAAGGAAAAAATATCAGTTTTATTTTTGCAACAGATTTTATGATGCTATGTTTACGATATCGATAGTCCTTTAATACTTTCAAGGACATCACTAGCATCCCGTTGTCGACTTGCGTGAACTGTTTCAGTAGTGTGCGTGTACGCCAAAGATAATGAACTATCTGCACTAATATATTATAAAGTTCATTATAAACAATTATTTATTGTTAGCGTATGTTTATTAATAAGGCAAGTTGATAGGACTGCTACTGTGTGTGTGGGTGTCAGGGCTGTCAATTGCTAATTTAGGCTAAGTGCCTCATCTCTCTATATTTTGATCGCAATATGAATGAAATGAATATGCAGACATTCTACTTTGTCAATAGGGACTCTGATAATTGTCATCGGTGGGACTTCATCGATCATCTTGTCCCCTTACTATTTTTGACACTTTTATCTTGATAATTCACTATCATCATTTAAGTTGTAGTGGTCGTATGCAAATCTCTACAGTCAAGTTTAGACTTCATGCATGAACGCCTTATAGTTTAGAATGCTTAGGATAACTCTGGATCCTTGATCCCTATTTTCTAACGATTCTATGATTCTTTAAAAATTTATATAAGTAGTATATCAGTCATATAGTTCCCATAACACAAGCTCTGCTTAGTTTGGGGATAGATGATCCTATGTGATGACCAGGATTATTTATTTATTTATTCTCTCAACCAAGTTGGGTTATGAAATTACGGATGATTTCTAATAACTGAAAGATTTATATTTAGTATGATGATTATTGTTTTGTGGCTATCCTACGCCTTACAGATGATTACTTACGAACACATCTAAGTTTTACTTTATTATTTCATAGTTTCAATAATTAATAATAATTTCAAAAATGTTTTCTTGTCTCCAACTTTTCGTTTTTTCAATTACAATAGAGTTGTCTTATTATGACTAAAGTTTACTAAAGTAAATTGAGAGCAAGAATTCGGTTAAGGCTAGATTCGTACTTATTTATACGAGCAATGCCTGTCTGCAGAGCACAGGCTTCCATGAAAAAATAATTAAACACGCCTGAAATTTGCCTGAGATTAGTGCAGGTACATAATATTACTAATAGTTTGCCATGATACATTATAAAAAGAAAACATAAAAAAATCTTCTTTTTTTTTATTTAGTTAAGAAGAGCTTAACTGAAGAAAACCATGTCATACATGTCATATGAGGTGTCACATGAAAGGACTTTGATTGCACATTTCAAAATCAGTTTTGTCATGTATCATCTATGATACATGATAAAACTCATATTTAGTTCATGAAATGTGCAATCAAAGTCTTTCATGTGACACCTCATATGACATGTATGACATATTTGTTTACCCCTTTGAACATATTTCAAAAATCATACCATTTAGTTAAAAACCCTCAAAGCATTCGAATTTTATATATGTTATTTATACACTGTTTAAATTTTATAAAGATCAGTTTCTCCATTTCAGAGTTGTTTTCGGACAATCATACTTACATACACCCCCGATTTTGCAAACTATACTCAGAGATCTTTTCTCGCTCCAACAATTATATAGTTAGACTGAAAACATGTTGTCCCTTCTTTTTGATGGCGTCCCCGATAAAAGATATACTGTTTAACTATTTAACAATGTATTTAATAATGAAAGTAAATATTTCCGGTCTTATAGTAGGAACTTACTTACTATTTTATCGGTCGGTGACTTGAATTCTTTTTTCTACATATAGTCCTATACAGATAGAAAACATACTTTTTTAGATAATTAAGTCGATAGTTTAATACATTTTTAGAGTAGCTGTATCTGTAAATAAACTGTTAATTACTTTCGCACTTTTTTAAGGAACACTAATTTTAGAATTAAATTTATCATGGATTAATTTAAGAATATTATTACGACCATACCCCGTTCTTTACTATTCCCGCAGATGACCAGTTCTCATCTCCAAACCGTCGCCCTTGGTCGCAAACGCTGCTCATAAGGAAGGACCTCTAAATCAGCAGGATAATAGTAAAGTCCACGTACTTTACTATTATCCTGCTGATTTAGACTGTAGTGTAGTGTACAGTAGTCTGTGACTGTAGTCTAGTATTTTTTTATAATAGTATTACTGTCGTAATAATATTATAAAAAAACACTAATTTTAATTGCGGCAACCCTAGTACCATGCTTTAGCTGTCAATGTCGGATGAAAGTAGAAGAGCCGTCTTACCACATTGTGCAGATTGCATGAGAACGGCCCCTTGTCTTGATCAGGATATATAAAATTATAAATTCGTTATTGCTAGGCCGACATTAAAACAATTTTGTATAATATTTCGAACATTATATTAAATGTTAGAGTTAAACAAGCCAAGTGTCTGTCAATTGGAACGTAAATGCAAAATATGGGCAATGCGAAATATGGACGTGTACTGTGATTACGCCCTAATTGGTTTTGTGACTTATGCGACGCGATTCGATGTTTTTTTTTTACCTAAATAAAACAACTGTGATGTTCAGATTATTCAACTATAGTTATTTCCACATCGAAATCAGTTTATCGCAAGGTAAAAAACACAAATATGTGTCAACGCCAATTTTTTCGGATTTGTAAAATTTTAATTGTTTATACGTTTGTAATTATTGTTGTTTGAGTTTATTTTAGGTCACAGTTATTCCCTTTATAACTTATAGCATTTCCAGATAAAGTAGGATGCTTACAAAAACTGTCATAGGTCTAATGAGATAAGTATTGACGACCTCTGTGGCACAATGCGCGAAGGCCCGCCTGAGACGCAGAAGGTTGCGGGTTCGATTGCCGTTGCGGGACAAATGTTTGTACGATTAGCTTATGTTTTTTTCGGTTCTGGGTTTTTCTATGTATTTACAAAAAAAAGTATATAAGTAAGTAGCATATCAGTCATGTAGTTCCCATAATACAAACTAAGCAATAGTTTGGGGGCTATATGATTTTATGTGAAAAATGTCCAACATTTTTTTTTTTTATTTACCTTTTCTAGGATCTATGTAGCGTACTTAGCTGAACTTACATCTTTAGTTTTTGAAAGCAGGTAGGTACCTAGTTTCATTGCCCGTCATAAGAAATATGCCATGAACAATCCCAACACCCTATATCAAGTTATATTTTGGCTCGTGCCTAAAGCATACTCGTAATTCCGTTACATCGGTATTTTAACCCTATGGACTGAAGTGCTTCATTCGTGCGCTCGATAAAAAAATAAGTCGAAAAAAAACTCCGCGCCACCCCTAGGCTCGGTGGGCAAAAAAAACAAGATAAAATGGGCCCGGTCGTAATTTAAAACGTCGTACCAGTTGTCGATAGCCAGTGGCACCGATTTCAAAATAATTCGGGAAAATTTTCGTCAATGGGTTAGAATATTTGCTGAATATTGCCTTTGCTGCAATAAGCTTATGCTGATAAAAATGCAGCTATTTTACACCAAATACAAATACGTCACACAATGAAAAGAAAAATGAACGGTTCTACCAATGAATTTGTATTTCTATGAAATGTTCTTCCAATGATTTTTTTATTTATATTTCAATGTTTACTTTCAATACCAAGAACATTTCAAGACACCCTTTAAACTTTAATGGAGGCCTTTATTTATGGACTTTCATTTACGACTCATACTCATAGCTGGTGAGTATGTTGGTAATGGTGACCATGAAGAAAATTTAAGATTGAATTTCCATTTTGAATGTGATTAAAAGTCTCAAAGAATTAAATACTTAGTGATAAAAAAAATACAATAGCCTGTCAATAATTCCAATAATTCAATAATTCAATACAATAATTCCTTTAGCCTGTCCTTTAAAAGGTTGATCTCATTGCACGAACTGACAAACTTAATAATAATCTTAGGCGAGCGATACTCGCGTTGTTGAAGACTCTCGGAAAGAGTCGAAACAAGTCGGTGTCACTAATAGTACAGTGTTAAAATTTATGTGTTCACAATATGAAGCGCACTAAACTTGTCATTCACACAGAATGTGCAAACTATTATGAACTATTATATCATAATAGTTTGCACAGTTGATATGATAAAAATATTTTTTGAATCCACCATTGTCATCTTCTTTACCAGAAAACTCTGTATTTATAAAAGGTTGCTGTTAGCTTTCTTGTTAAGCGGCGGCTTGCAACCTGTCGCGTGGAATGCGAACTACTTTCATAACTTTGGCATGTGCCTTATATAATTTGGATACGCCTTTGACTACCCCCTACTCGGTCTTATCAAAGATCTACGCACCGAGTATTTATCCATCAAGGGATATATAGTCGTGAGCGTGTTTGTTTTTGTTTTTAGGGTACGGAACCCTCGGAACCTAAAAAGGAAAAAAGGAACCCTTATAGTACCACTTCGTTGCCCGTCCGTCTGTCTGTCTGTCTGTCAAGACCCTTTTTCTCAGGAATGCGTGGAGGTATCAAGTTGAAATGAATATCAAATACGTAGTCCCTTGGAGCTGTAAAAATTTTAGGCTTCTAAGTAAACGCAATCAAAAAATACCATTTATGCCTTATATTTAAACACTCGCAAAGTAAATCAAAACCTATAGACTAACACTAACTTTTGGCACAAGCCTTCGAATTTTTGGTTTTAGGGCATGCCGGTTTCCTCACGATGTTTTCCTTCACCGTTTTGATCACGTGGAAGTCGAGGTATCACCCACTAGGCCAACACGGCACTTCCCATTGATCTAGAATAATAAAATTTTGCAAGTTCTCACAACAAAAGTAAAGGAAAAAGTCTACATAGTTATTTTGTATTTTTATCACTTGAAAATATTTTTGCGATTACAAACTTACATTTGCAATTGGAGAATTAGATTTTTGTGCTTTCATAGTATAATAGAGTATAATATTATTATTATTATGAACTGCTAATTTTAGTGCACATACTAACTTCTACGGAAGTCTCAGTGCGCGAGTCAAACTCGCACTTGTCAGTTTTTTTCTGCTTTAAGCTTGCTCAATAAGTTTGACATGCGTTTTTTTTAATTTCATACCTAATATAGTATTTTATAATCATCATAAAGGCAATAGTCACTAGAATTCATCACGGCAATTCCTTGGAATATTAGGAAACTTCTTTTGAGCTTTTCAAAACCGAAGTTTTAAATCGAAATTTGGTGTTGGTCTTTGGGCGGCCTAAAATTCCGACACCAGCTCACTCAACTTTTCTGCTACCCTTGGAACATCACATTAGGTATAGTCCTGACCCCAAATATCTGAAGAACATGCACACATTTGTCCCGCAGCAGGAATCGAACCCGCATCTCTTACGTCTCAGCCAGCTATCCACCATTTGTCCGTCGCGCCCCCGATTTCATTATAATGCTGCTGGACAAATGATGCTGGACATTTTTCACACAACATCATCTAGTCCCAAAGTAAGCAGAGCTTGTGTTATGGGAACTACATGACTGATATAATACTTATATATGTATTTTTTTTTTCAAAATACATACATAGTATACATAGAAAACACCTATATACCAGACAAATATTTGCATATGCAAACATTAAAGAGATATTACGAAAAAATATTGCCAATATCAAAAAAAACATTTCCGCCGATTCACAAGAGGAATCGAACTTCTTGGACAATTTTCTGAGGATTAAACTTCAGACAATCAAAATAATAATTGTTAGACCAGAGATAGATTTTTTTCACGGCTCAGCTAATAAATAGCGGTCGTGGTCACCGTCACCTATTGACATTTGCAATACCTATTGCATTGCTGATGCGTTGCCTGCTCTGAAGGACTTTTTCCATTTATTTTTTGATGCAGGTATTTTTTTATTTCATTGGCAATACCTCAGAAGACAGCTTATTTCACAGTTAACATGTTCGGGGAAGAAAGAATCTCGTAAAACAGATGTCAATATCCTTCCTAATATCCTACTAATATTATAAACGCGAAAGTTTGTGAGGATGGATGTTTGTTACTCTTTCACGCAAAAACTATTTGATGAATTTTGATGAAACTTTACAGAATAATAGCTTATACATTGGAAAATATATTGCATATACATATGCTATAAGTTTATACTTTTTATCCGGGTACCACGCGGGTGAAGCCGTGTGTAGAAGCTAGTCCTATCGTACTAATATTATAAACGCGAAAGTTTTTTACCGAACGGATTTTGATGAAACTTTAGAGTAATATCCTATTTCCTATCCTACTATTATTACAAACGCGAAAGTTTGTGAGGATGAATGTTTGTTACTCTTTCACGCAAAAACAAGAAAACGGATTTTGATGAAACTTTACAGTAACATAGCTTATACATCAGAATAATACTAAGGCTACTTTTTATCTGGATACCATGCGGGCAAAGCCCTGGGCAGACGCTAGTAGTGGAAAAAGGACGTCGCAGTTTAAGAGCATCTGCAGCAATCACAATCATAGTATCACGAGGGTCGAATGGAAAACGCACCCGTCACCGCTGAGTTATGATTTCATTATCTAAACTAAGACGGGAACTCATGAATAGGCTAGCTTTATGAATTTGACCGTGACGATAAAAGGACACTTATTTTTGCAGTTCGAGCAACCATAGAGTTAACTTACAGTATCTACCGTTATTATTTACTAGCCTCAGCCCACGGCTTCACCACGGTACCCGGCAAAAAAGTAGACTATGTGCTATGTTTCTGTAAAGATTCATCAAAATCCTTTTACTACTACTAACCTCTGCCTACGACTACGGCTTCACCACGGTACCCGGCAAAAAAGTAGACTATGTGTTATTCTGATGTATAAGCTATGTTTCTGTAAAGTTTCATCAAAATCCTTTTTCCACTACTAACCTCTGCATCACCACGGTACCCGGCAAAAAAGTAGACTATGTGTTATTCTGATGTATAAGCTATATTACTGTAAAGTTTTATCAAAATCCGTTAAGTAGTTTTTGTGTGAAAGAGTAACAAACATCCATCCTCACAAACTTTCACGTTTATAATAGTATTAGGATTATTTTTTTACTAGCTACTGCTCACAACTAAAACCCTTTAGACCAGTGTTATGAAGGGATTCAGTGTGCCTCGTAGTGTCTCCTTACACGTATGAATTAATTGCAAATTATTTATGATAATCGGGATTTAGTTTGCGAACGTACAATACACGCCTGACAAATACGAGACATAGTCCTTAGCCCACACTAGGATTCCCTGTATCGTGGGTATCAGGAACTACTGGAACTATGGTACCACAAAACCCAGACTCGGATAATTTACTAAGTTGTTTATTAAATTATTAAAATTACAAGTATTATTTACACATCACAGCATGTAGGTTCTAAATAATATTTAGTATTAACACTAGGAAATTTTAAACAATATATTTTTTTCTTTGTAAGAATACTTAATATAAAGAGATAAAATTTATAAATTTGGGTGTAGGAAGTAATCTCCGGAACTAATCTTCCGATTCCAAAAAAGATTTCACTACTATTTAGAATGAACCTTCAGGGTGGACATAGGTTATTTATTATCCCGTTAAAACAAAAGGGATTTTCGTAAAAACCAAAACAATGCAACGTTAGTTGACAAAAAACGGTGTACCGAATGCATTTCTTACGAACGCTGCCTTAACGGTAATAGCTACTTTTCATCACCTACTTTTTATCCAAGTTCAACGAAAAAGCCATAGACAGTAGCTTGTTGTCAATAAAAAAAGTTGTATCAATGAGGTCGAGACCAGATCGAAACTTTACTTTGACTAATTATTTAAAAAGTAAAAATTGTACCGTTGTTTAGCATCTCAGTGTTTGATTGCAAAAATGTTATACCTTTAAATTTTTTGATAGCTTGGTGAAATTGTGGAAGTGAGTTTTAAATTGTTGAAAAATATGCCCTAGTTTCTTACATTTACAAAGAGCTTCATAAACTTTTTGTAAATGTAGGTATTGTTCATTGTATGAACTCTGTAAAGAGATTGCCTTCGGCTATCTTTCTGTTTGTCATGTCTTGGATTCCTTAACTCCTCGACTGCAATGTCTAACAAGATGCAAATATTGTCTTGTCTAAGCATTTGAAGGCATTACGAACTGGCACGTCTTCAATTAAAACCACCAATTACGACTTTAATTTCAGCTATCGATGAGCTCAAAATGACCTGAGTCTTTGTATAGACTTTTCTTGAAATAATCAATAATCAATTATTTTGTCACAAGGCAAAGATTAAATCTTCCGCGACAATAATGCGATCGATCGATATAAATCCACGATCATTATTGTTGGATGGATCGATATCAATCCACGATCCTGAAGGATTGAGATTGAATATTTTTCTCCAAAGGCTAGAAAAATCCAGATTGTTAAAAACGAAAGTAAAAATCTTTCCAAAAACAACGAATCTCCTACGAATACTTGAACGAACATAATAACGTCAATAACAAAGCAACAAACAAGACCACTTGAAAAAAACAGATAAAAATAATGATACAAAACCTCTTTAATTCACACAATTACAGCGATATGTGGAGAGTTGAGCTCTGAACATTCGCGCTTTGCCACCTTTTTACCCGCTATAAAAAATAAACAAATCCCGTCATGCAAAGGAAACAACTCTTTGTACAGTTGCGAGAATAAAGTGCGTGTTCCATGCACTGGGTCGAGAAAAGTAGTGGAAAAGCAGGCAAGTGTAAATCGCCTTGTTAATTTCGTCTGCCCTGCGGCGAATTTTGAGGACGTATTGTATGCCCGGCTTTATGCCGCGTCTTCCCGTTGTCTGTACACGGTTTTAATTGTGCACGTCATTGGCGCTTTTTGAAAAAAGAATGACGTGTAATTAACGCGCGAATATGGAACGTGACAGCGCGTTCTGAGGGAGCATTTTTTTTTTAATTAGGCAAGGGTTAGCTTCACATGTTAGATATCATTATTTTTTGTCTCCTTTAGCCGGTACTTGTATGCTTGTAGATCAAAAGCACATGTCAGTTTTATGGATCCTGCTTTGTTATTAAAAAGCATGCTAATTTTTAATTGTAGTACAAAATTCCAAAGCTTAAGAATTCATAGAAATACAAATTACTTATATAAATAAACAATAAATAAACACCAATAGACACAAACAGTTCTGACCCGACACTAGAATTTACTGTGTCGTGGGTATCAGTAACTACGAGTACCGTTATACCGCAACACCCAAAATATCCACCAGGTTTAAATATCTGCAGAACATGCTAACATTTGTCCCGCAGCAAGAATCAGACCCGCATTACTTGTCGCAGCCGCTTACTCGCCCACTATACCATAGAGGTCGTCAATATATAGTTCTCAAAGTACAAGAATATAATACTAATAGAATTACCTACTACCAACATGACAAAGTAAACATTTATGTGGCGATAAATAGCGTCCATGTTTAACGTATATTAGTGTTTTGTTCTTCAATTCAAAAATGTTTGATGTACTAATCTCACATAATTGATATTAGTAAAGATCTTTGTACAATTGCAAAACCATAGAAATAAGTTTTAAAAAGTGTAGTAAGTAGTCATAAATATAAATTTTGTAAAAAAACTCTTAAAGGCGCCACAGTCTGCTGAGTTATGTTTAATGTGATGTGCTATGTAGTAGACTGTGTCTAGTTATATATTGAATGTGTATTTAATTATGATAAATAAAGACCCTTAAAATAAAAAAAAAGTGTTTTGTTCTTATTAGGCATTTGGCATAGATTATAATGTTGGTACTATGATTTTTTTTGTCAGTGGTATCATTTTAAAATAAAAGCAGGCAAGGTCATGCGAACTATAAAGCCCCATCTACCATAGCAATTAAAGCCATTAATTTGATTAACGCACTACTGTTTATTCAGGACGAGGTAAATATCAAAAAAAAAAAACACCGGCAATGACTGTCCCAAAAATGCGATGATACACGATCCTCGTTTGAATCGTTGGCTGGTGTATTTTTTTATTAAAAAAATCACATTAACGGTCTTCATTGGGGCGGTGATAAATAATGCCCTCCTTATTCAAATTTTTGTTTTTGTTCAACCCCCGCGCGTTATAAATGAGCTTATTTTGGTAACGTGGAATGATAGCGAGATAAAAATGCTCGATTTAAATACTTTGATGTGTGGACGCGGTATAATATTTGGACCGTGAAATTAATTTTAGATGTTTGGTCCGTGCACTAAAATACCTACCAGAAAGGAACACACTTCATAATAGGGTTTTTCTATTACACGGCCGGTTACATGGTTTTTCATGATAAATTGACAGGTTTCTGCAAAAAATTTAGACTAAAAAAGATATACATCATAAATCAAAGCATTGTTAAAAATAAAACGAAATATGGCATGTCATTGTATTGAAACATATGAAGTTTGGACTGATCTACTAAACACTTCAATGGCACTATTATTAACCAATAACCCGACTTACTCGTACGATAAATCTACGTGGACAATTTCGCAATACGACCTCTGTGGCGCAGTGGGCGAAGGCCCGCCTGAGACGCAGAAGGTTGCGGGTTTGATTCCCGCCGCGGGACAAATGTTTGTTTGAACTGCAAATATTTGTCTCTACTCTGGGTGTTTTCTATGTAAAATATGTATTTAACAACAAAAAAATTATATAAGTAGTAAATTAGTTCCCATAACTCAAGATCTGCTTACGTTGGGGCTACATGATGCTTTGTGAAAAATGACCGGAATTATACAAAATGGTCACAATTCGGTGCCCACAAAACATGTGTGAAAGTCAAAAAATAAGCTAAAGATTTTTTTTATATTAAAGGCCATAACTACGGCCCAAGTCACAATACAGTAAAGCTGGCGCATGGCGGGACGCCACGGCATAAATAAATACATATATGTACTTCCGTGGACTAAAATACTCACAAAAAAGTTACTTAGGTCTGTGGTTACGGGTTGGTGCTAACCGATATTAGTATGTTAATATAACATATAAACTAAATCTACCCTCTCAACGAAATATAAATAAATATTATATTTTTATGTAATAACGGATATTCACCATGATGATTTTGTGAGTTTTAATGTTTCGCGATTAGCACAGTTGCATATACCATGATTACGGAAGGAAGAAGCAACTTTGTGGGTAAAATATTAGTGGCAGACGAATCGATCTAACCTCTTTCACACTCTTTTATTGAGAACGATACCACTACCACCGGTTTCACTGTCACATTCGAGTACATCTCGGCCCTGACACACTAACGGTGGTAGTGGTTTCGTAGTAGGTTAGAAGACGCGCAGCTGGTAGCATGTTTCTCGATTCTTACACAATCTCACGACTGAGTTTCAGATACCTAATTGATTATCTATATTGAAATTCTTGCGTTTTGTAATACTAATTGCCTCCTGAACCAATCTTGGCACGTAGACTCCCGCTTCAAAAGACCAAACACGTAGTCTCCCGTTTGAAACACAGGTAGTTTATGGTATGTATCTTTTATTTTCCAGTTTGCCTAGCTCAGCAAATCATCACACTTTTAGCGAGAACAGTTCCAGCTGCCCCTCTCACGCCATAAGGACAACTGTAGGACCAACTTACTTAAGTTTGCCCCCATGTCACTCGCTATCTATCTGCTAAATATCTTGTCTGCGAATAACGTAGATATTTTTTACAATAGCCTGCCGAAACTCTTGTAGGAGTATAGCACAGGTAGTTTTAGAAACAAATTGTTTTAATTGTTCTCTTCTTCTATCTGATATTATATACTTTCTTTCATATATCATCGCTTTAGGGTTAAAAAAAACCTGTAATGTTGTAATATTGAATAAATAAATAAGTTTATTCACCTGGTTCAAATCCTCTACCGTTCCCATGCCAATCTAAGAATATTCTACTGCAAATCACCTAATTCTAACCACTTATCGTATCAACATTCGCAAATGACCCAATGAACCGCAATAATACGCGTAAGTGGATAGAAGGAATATCCTGGCAGTAGTGCAGGATCTCTAAACTTGTCCACAATGGATCATCATTCAATTTGTGTGGTGGAAATGGCCCGGTTATCAACAATAGGATGGACTGATTGCATTTTTAAGTTCATAGATTAAGCCTTTTGACATCTTTTAAAGAAACTAGACAAAATGGAATGGACTAAATACGTATGGAGGGTGATTTTTATACTACTAAAGAGGCAAAGCGTACGATCCTGTTGGTAAACGGTTACCGTAACCTATGGACGCATGCCTCCTTGAGATATCAAAATAAAAATCTGAAGTGCCAATAATTTGACATCTTTTATAGAAACTAGACAAAATGAAATGGACTAAATAAGTATGGAGGGCAATTTTCATACTACTAAAGAGGCCAAAAAGCGTACGGTCCTGTTGGTAAACGGTTACCGTAACGTATGGACGCATGCCTCCCTGAGATATCAAGATAAAAATCTGAAGTGCCAATAATTTGACATCTTTTATAGAAACTAGACAAAATGAAATGGACTAAATAAGTATGGAGGGTAATTTTTATACTACTAAAGAGGCAAAAAAGCGTACAGACCTGTTGGTAAGCGGTTACCGTAACCTATGGACGCATGCCTCCCTGAGATATCAAGATAAAAATCTGAAATGCCAATAATTTCATCGACTACCATCCCTTCTAACCGGATTTAACCGTATTTAGAAGATTTTATTCAAAACATTAGCATTTCCAGTCAGCTAGAATGTTGGGGACGCTTCCGTCTTGTACTAATCTAAATCAGCTCACTATGTATAGATTATAAAAATATGCAACGGTCTTAAGAAGATACTAACTATTTTTAGTATACACATAAGGACAATTTCCTTAATGATTATTCGAGATTAGTGATTAAGGTAAGAGGTGGTTTGTTTATTTTTCTTTTACCATTGGCTTATCGGATTGTAATGCGTTTGGCATAAAAGGTTGTTTGTTTTTTGTTTATCTTGTACCACTTACCTCCTCTTGTACACCGCCGTCTTTTGATTCCATTTTATCCTGTCCATCCAAAAGTTGTCTGGAAGAGATCGCTTTAAGCGACAAGACCGCCCATTGTACCTCTTATATTCTTTTTTTGTGTGTTTTTGTACTTTACTTTGGTGTGCAATAAAGAGTTTATATACTATCTATCTATCTCCAATAAATGGCTTATAAAATGTTACTGCGGTTTTTTCAATCGATTTATATGTCTACAAGTAGATATGGGTCTTAGATAGGTTTTAGCAAGTGATAAGAAAGCGCTGACATAGAGGTTAAAAAAACACGTTGAGGGTTTAACATTTTGCAAATATTAACTTGTTGTAGGTGTGTTGCTATTAAAAAAATAATACCTACATTAAACATGTTCATACCGGTACATCCATAGGACCATTCATTTTGCGCCGTTGTTTTATAAAAGGTTCGTTTGAAAAGGTATTTATAACTACCAACAGATTTACTCGATATTATTACCCAAAAAAATATTAAATTCAAACTCAAATCCTATTTTATAGCAAATCTTGAAAAGTACCTACAATGAATGCACTTACCTAGTTTTCCAAATTTATGTAGATAGACTACCTATGTTAAACTGTTCACTACCTACTATTGTTAAATAAGAAACAATGCAGACTCATAAATAGCATCATCTGTACAAACCTTAGCGGTTTTAGGTGCTATTATTATTCAAAATTATTATTGTTAAGCATTTTTAATACGTTAAATATATTAAAAAAAAACGAATCCCTATGACCTTTTGTCAGCTTATTCATTCTTTTCAACAATATTATCTGACTACAATAGTTCTCCATTTATTTTATCTACCAGCATTCTAAGTAGCAAAGTTTATATTCAGTTCGCTTCCTGGAAGGGGTTACCAAACAATTGCAACAGACAAAATTCTATTGCGAAAACATAAACAAACTTGCACAATTATGCAGATTTTATGTCACCCCTAATTGCCAACTTATTTAAAGAGGTTTCTCTTAATTTCCTCTTAGGGATGAAGAGGGTGGCCAACCTCGCCAAAGATTTTCTTTTCTTTAAATCGCATGTAAATTTTATTACAGAAATTATCGATGGTAGACGGAGACGTAATAAAAAGTCTGATTAACATCTTGAGTTTTTCAAACATCATTTTGAGGGGTAGAAGATATTCCCTAGGGGTGCGTTCAGAAGCATCGTCGAATCATCATCAGATCGTTCAGAAGGTCAGTACATTTATCGGTTCAACTCTGTTGACATTCATATTGTTCGTCCGGAAGTCAAGATCATTGGTGACCGGTGTGAGGGTCGGATGTAATCCCATGTTGTTACTGAACGCACCCTAAAAAAAAATAAAAGAAAAACTTTCCGTCAAGATACTCGTGGTACATAAAAGTTTCAGCTAACGAATTATTCAACATTGTGCCGGCCTGTGGCCATAAATGGGTGACTTCAAAGCGATTACCAAGAAACTTCAGAACGATTATCAATCGTAGTTATCTAATTGGACTGTCAAATAACAAATAAATGAGTCCATTCCAAGTATGTAGTTTCTAAATTAAAGACAGTATTGATGTCTGTTTAGTTGCATAATAAGGCTGGTCTACAGTTTGTCCCAGATAATGTAAACTAATCCGAAATGGAGCAATTCTCTTTGAACAAGTTTTGGTAAAATAATGACGATATCCACAATTAAAAAGAAAAACTAAATGATTTAGAAAAAAATATCTGTGCCAACCCTATCAAACGAACTATATGCTTAAGCACAGTTATCTAAAACATAACAAGATTCATACAAAATGAAAATACGCAAATTACAGATATCAAACAGAACAAGAAGAAAGAAAATGAAAGGCTGGGTAAGAAAAGTTCTCGATTGGTGACCACGAACTAGACGACGCAGGGTAGAAAGGCATTAGATGGACCGAAGACATCTTAAAGGATGCGGGAAGTCAGTGGATAAAGGTGGCCCAAGATCGTTCTCCATGGAACTTTTAGAAAGATCGGTCTCCATGGAACTTTTAGAAAGATCGGTCTCCATGGAACTTTTAGAAAGATCGTTCTCCATGGAACTTTTAGAAAGATCGGTCTCCATGGAACTTTTAGGAGTAGTAGAACTCCTTATGAAGGGCTCGTCCGGGGAAGAACTACCCACCATACTTATTTCTGCTGCTGTCCAGTGGATGCTCGCATTGCTGTGTAGTGGATTAAAGGGTTATGGGTGCCAGTGAACTTACTTTCAAACTGTCACGTGGAATGCTAACTACTCGCAAAACGCGGGAATGTGTCAAATATAACTTTTTAAACTATCATGGCTATAAACATCATTTTTACTACATGTTTCAATTGTGAGTTTGTGAGTTTTAATGTTTCCCGAAATTTCGGCATAATTGCTGTACCATGAGCACGGGAGGAACTGCCGTTTTTTAGTAAAAAACATGTACCAAATGTAATGTTTGAACGTGTTTCTGAGGATGTCTATTATGGGGAATACAGTCGTGAGCATGTTTGTTGTTTTGTATATTGCGCACCGTTAAAAATTAACAGACAAAAAAACTTACACACTATAAATCAGAGGTACAATATATTTATTATGATACATATTTAGCTCAAAATGTTTACTAAAAACGAGATATTTACCATGATTTGTGAGTTTTAATGTTTCCTATATTTCACAGTTCACGTACCATGATCACAGGAGGAACTGCCGTTTTTTAGTAAAAATAATGTGCCAAATGTAATGTTTTACGGGAGGAGCTGAACTTATAGTAAACATTTTGTTTCAAAAGTTATATTTAGCTCATACGCGCAATAAAGACCAGCTTTCCGCTGACCATACAACAAAACTTGAAAACATAATTCCAGCATCGAATCCCAAATTGGAAACTATCAAATTAACCGAACAGGGGACGCGTTAAGGTCAGGGGTACACCCACCCCGCCCGCTTGATCATTTATAATGCCAAAATGTTTTAATTAAGATGCTGTAAAATGTAATTTACATGCAAATTCGGTTTATGTTAATGTCCCGCGCATATCTGTTTGGGTGCGTGCTTGCTATCTAATTTTGCGACAGTGTGTACCGTCATTATCTTGGCTCTAATGAGAAATCTGGCGACGGCTTGGTGTTTGCATAATTAAACTTGTGGTGGAGGTTCGTTTTGATTGTTGTAACGATAAAACGCACGCTCAACATTCTTCTAACACCTTATCATAACATGTTATGGCATGTATTGAGTAATTCTGTGCATAGCTCACTGAACCGAGAACCGCCGGTGTTGACAGGTTCTGTAAAAGCGACGGCGAACCGGATAACGCAGTAAAAATACCAGAAGTCGGTGGATCGAGGTAACTTATGATCGTAGGTCATTGTTTTTTTTTTCGGAGGAGGTTATTGATATTATGTTAATAATGTAAATGGTTACTGTTCCTAGTCTAATCCATAAACCCTATTAAGGCACAGAATGTATTAGACTGACCTAGTTGATTTGGCCTCCGGACAAAGTCGTCCGTTTTGTCTGTAATTTAGTTTTGATTTAATTAAATTCTCGCTGAGTCATTAGGGTTCCATGCCTAAGGTGAAGACGGAGCCCTATTATTAGTTTACGCTGTTCGTCTGTCTGTCTGTTAAGGAGATGTATACATACGTAGCTCGTTGAATTTTTTACATAGATTCTACAATAAAAATTTCAACAAGTCGACGCCAAATTCTCATTTAATCAATTAATTAAATGAAACGTCCACAAGATATTCATTAGGCACGGAAGCGAACATCCCGCTAATTTATTCCAATAAAAATGGAATAACAACCCCTTTTCTTTACCCCTCGACAACCTTTATCCGACGTTGATTTGCTTTTAGTTTGTAAAACATTGTTAAGAAAATGGCATGCCTCTAGAAGAAATAAATCGATAGCACATTCCATCAGTTAGTGTTCCAATAAGCGGCGATGGGCTTGCAACCTGTCGTGAACGACCGATGACACACCCTGATAAATATAGTTCGGTACATGAAAATTCCAGTTTTAAAATATGTACAAAACCTATTTCTTAACCGACTTCAAAAAATGAGGATCTCTATTCATCTAGGTTTACTCGGTTGTAAATACTAATTCAGCACAAAAAACTTACTTAAAAAGCGAGTGAATTTAATCAAAGGCTAGCCAAGGTTGTTTTGACAAAGGCATAATGAAGGTATCATGTGTATGTATGTATATCCATTATTATATTAGTAGGTGTAGCAACAATAGCATACCGTAGCAAGGCACTTGACTCACACTTGTCGCTTCTGTGCGGTGCAAACGATTTTGATACTTGATTATTAGAATACACATTTTGAGGTTAATTCGATTTGTTCCGTGTTCGCCCCGCAGAGTTTTGCCCTACATGTAAAATTCCACGTTCGCCCCACATTATATTCCTTGTCTGCCCCGAAAATATTGTTTTCCTTATTTTAATAATTTTGTTCCACGTTTGTCCCATTTTGTATTCCTGTTTTGCCTCACATTTTTTTGTAATACACTTTAGTACAGTCAGAATATAAAATGCTTGAAGCATTGAAACATTTTAATGGTAAACTACGCAAATATGGTATTTTTTAAACTTGCTTTACAACTCAGCAGGTAAAAAATGCTGGGCCGTGTGCAATGGGTAAATGGAATATCTTTGGATATAATTACAGAACAAATAATCCAGCCAAAGGCTGTAATCCTAAGTTAAATAGAACATATACAGGAAAACTAAACATTATCCGGTTTTTAAAAAATATTCAAAAGTATGATGAACTCTCTCTGAGCCGATTCCGAGGGCAAGCAAAACCAAGACAGCCTAATGTTATTCAGATGGATATAGTTATTAACGACTCAATATAACATCAATGTTAAATGGCTCTATTTCATTGGGTCATTGCTTAGAAAAATATGACCCTTTATTTTTTAAACCAGCTACTTACTCATAAAAATCTATAATATGATCGTATATATATTTGTATTCGTTTTGCTATATTTTTTCTTGTTCAATTTTAATTATTTAACAAATGTATCTTGTAAGTTGCCTTACTGTAATATAAATATTTAATTTACAGTATTGATTTACATATTCAAAGTTTTTTTTTGTAATAGTTTAGATTTTTTAAATAAATAATTAAGGTACTAATCATAAAATTTTCCGTGATTTTGATTGTGTTTTAAGGTTATGAGACTGTTTGATTTAATCATACTACTTGATAATAATTAGCATTGATATGAAAATATTTTATGAAAAACTATGTTTATATTTTAGGTTTACCTTGGCTTTGATCAATTGGTTTTATTTGTCAACTTTACTTTGCCTCTGTAATGTGTACCTTTTGTAATGTGGGGCGAAACCAGAAATATTTTTGACATGAAGCAGAAGCAGATTTTTTTGGAATGTGGGGCAAACAAGTGGGCGAACGTGGAACAAATCGTTAATTCTTATAATCAAGTAGAGTACTAAAGTTAACTTTAGGTTAGTGTTTTACTAGTAAGAAAGACGGTTTCACTCTCGAAATCAAATAAAACATGAGCAAGAACAACCATTTGACGACCTCTGTGGCGCAGTGGGCGAAGGCCCGCCTGAGACGCAGAAGGTTGCGGGTTCGATTCCCGCTGCAGGACAAATAATTGTACGTTTAACCAATGTTTGTCTCGGGTCTAGGTGTATAATATGTACGTATTTATAAAAAAAAGTTTATAAGTCGTATATCAGTCATGTAGTTCCCATAATCTTCTTAGTTTGGGGCTAGATGATGCTGTATTTTTATTTATGCACCAAGTAAAGTTAAAGCCTTCATAAGTGAATGACTTAAGGGTTCTCTGTAATTTTTTATAGAAATGTGTCTAAAACTCTTAGGTCCATCAGGTGCAGAATATATACCAAACATAATCAGATAGTACTCTCTCACTGTGCTCTTGACAACGATAACGAGTTGGAGGACTACCGCATACGACATGATGTAGGGCAGACGTGCATTGGAGAACCAAACGGGCACCTATGGCTTATATAGAGCACTGACCAAATTTGACTGTTTTTCCAAGGATCAAGATACCACGGTCGCGCTACATCCGGCAGGAGCGTTTAAGAGAGTGAGAAAAGCTCGCCGCCCGGCCTATTCGTTTCACGAGGGGCCGCCTACTTTTGTCTTTCCACACGCTGGAAAATGTGGGTAACTTGAGTTTTACTTGTTTTGTGCTCGTATAATTCAGTTTGGTCCAGTTTTGTTGCGATATTGTGCAAAACAAATTACCACTGTGTAAGGCTTTGATTTAGGGGTGTCGGTTTGCGAGAAAAATCATAATTTGACTTTCAGTTAAGATTGGGCTTGGGAATATTAGAAGCCTATTAAAGTTTGACATAGGTCTAAAGAGGGTCATGTTCCTTTCGCCAACTTTTAAGGTATCATCGGTCCATCGGGTGTAGGATCTTTACTCACTGCGTACTCCGGTTCGTAGTCACCATTGAGAACCTTTCTTCCCCAGCGATTGTCGGTTCTGCTAGCTAAATAAAGGCATTATTGGGTACTTTCTATTCAGCTAGGCACTAATGGAAGCTAAGTTAACTAACTTGTACAGTATTATGTTATCCATACTAACTACTAATGATTTTTTCATAAACATTGCTCAAAGTCCGGAATACATTCGCAGAAATAACGATTCGATTCGAACAACACTGATTTGTTTCAAAGTTTATAACTCTCACTTTTCAAGAATTGAGCTCCGTTTCTTACCCCTCATTGCCAAAGCAGGTCAATCTTATAAGAATCTCGGTGTGAGGTTCAGAAGTGGTCTTCACGGCCTGCCTGGGGACACAGGCCGGCTTGACATACTGTAAGTAGCATATAATTCAGTTTATTTAACGAAAAACATCTTAGTAAGGGTTGGTAGGTGGGAATAATAATGGCTGAAGACGATGAGTTTTGAAGACCGTGGAAAAGAAAAATACAAATGGGCTTTGTATTAAGGTTGGTTTAACAACTTGACTGTACTTTTCGTTACACATTAGTATTATTTGGATAGTAGTTGACGACCTCAGTGACGCGGCGGGTGAGTAGCCAACTTCGACTAAAAAGGTTCGATTCCCCCCGCGGGACAAATGTTTGCATGTTCGCCAAGTGTTATATAACCATAGTACTAGTTTCTAGTAAAAAAATACATTTATTCATACAACTATGTACAATTAGGTATATACAAAAAATTCATATGAAACATCTAGCTATCTAAAGACCGTTGCCACTGATCCAGATCACTACCAGACGTAAGCGTTCCCAAAATACTGGCTGCATTGCCACGCTGAATGGCAATGCTAATGTCTTGACCCAGATAAGAGGCAGCTCTCTGGTCACTCGTCGCTTTGACCAGTTGCCCTGAAAGAATTTTTAAAACGCGAAGTGCTCCGGTTCTCTACAGACTCAGAGTCTCAACCTCAAATAAGCAAGCTCTGTCGAGACTTCTATATTTGCGCCTCTTGAGATCCTCGGCCGAATCAGCCTCTGCAACAGCTCTAACTGATGTCCCCGACAGATGAGATGGTGCTAGGATATCTACGCATGTGGCGGCCCATACCAAAGTTTCTAGTACTCACGACTGAGGTAATCTGATGAGGCGTGCGTCAGGACAATTACATAGGGGGGTTCATTTGCTTATTTATTTATTCCAATACACGCTTTATAATTCTTAACTTTACAAGTTCTATGATTCTAAAAAATGTTTATGATTCTAACTTTTGACGATAGACCATAGGTAACAATAGTACCTACTTATTATTAAAATGTGCTTTCCACACGTGGGGTCGTCGCCACACAGTATGACAAGATACAGTACATCTTATCAGTTGCTACGCAAGGTCCCTATGTTTAACTTTAAAAGTATTCAGCTTCGAAGCCCAAATTCCTTGCCCCAGTGAACAGCCAACCCTTCAATACGCAAATGATTCAAAATTACAGTTAAAAAAAAGGGAATAAAAAGCTCCGAACTCCATTAGAAACAAAAATAAATTGAATTACAACTCGATCGACATTTTCGATTTGGAGGCCTAACTCAATTAGATGGGAACGCTGATGGAAAAATAAAATAAATACGAGGAACAAAAAAAAAATTAAAACAAAAAGCGTCCAGATATAATTTGAAATATCTCGGTAAATGCAAAGTGCGAGTGCTGTTATTTTATTCAAATGAGGACCAACTTTTTTCAACCCTCTCTCGCCATCAAAGTGGCCTGATATTCAATTAAAAAAAAGAAGAGCGGCCCACGACTGTAAATTAATCAGAAAAAATGCTTTTAACTAGATCTACATTTTAATGAAATTATTATTGACGAGTACCTATTATTTAAGGTATAAGTGGGAGTACCCTTTCGAGATTGCGTCGCTAAGTGTCGCACTTTTTATCATTCTCTCAATTATGTCTTTTCAGGAATCAGAACATCTGTTTGCTTGAATATAGCTACCCCTCTACACGCCATAGGTTAAATTATACATGACTAGCTTCTACCCACGGCTTCGCGCGCATGGCACCCGGATAAAGAGTAGCCTGTGTTATTCTGATGTGTAAGCTATATTACTGTAAAGTTTCGTCAAAATCCGTTCGGTAGTTTTTGCGTGAAAGAGTAACAAACATCCATCCTCACAAACTTTCGCGTTTATAGTAGTAAGATGTTTAAATTGTAGTAGGTCCTTATTATATTTTACCATCTAAATAGTGTGCAAATGCCAATTGGTAGATACAAAATTTATTACAAAATGTCAGTACTAAGGTGTGCCTTCAAAATGTCAATAAGTTTTTTTTTTTTTAGTAAAACTAATAAATAAACACTCAACTGTCACATACTTAGTTCTCACCCCACACTAGGATTCCCTGTAACGTGTGGGTGTTTGGAACTACGAGTACCATGGTACCACAATACCAGAATATCTGCAAAACATGCAAAAATTTGTCACAGCGGGAATCGAACCCACAGCTCTTGCTTCTCCGCTAAGACATCAAAGCAGCATCTATAGCTCGTATTTTTAACTCTAGAATATCCTATCTGACACACTTACATAATCTACTTAAAAACTACACCTATTCTTGACCATTTCATTCTCTGACTCCGACATTTTTACCTATCAAAATATGACGTACCTATTGATCTGTAGAATATCTCAAAACCTTTGATATTGATCATTTAATTACCTAAATACTTTGAGATATTATTAATAGGTTATATTCTTATTAACTTGATTGTTGGTATTTAATACGCTCCTATTGCTTGTAATTATTTTTTGTCTGAAGTTAATGATGGGCTATGAATCCAGTCATTAAACTTACAGATTGCTATGATGCGAATATCTGAAAGCCGATTATATTGTATTTTTTATTATTTATACTACAAAGATCAAACGTTTATACTGCATGTAACATAAAAAACGTAATTCATTATACACCCCAATTCATTTATAAGTTATATATATTATTGGATCAAAAAAACAATTTAAAAAAAACTTGTTGTCATCACACACACAATTATACACAGTCATACAAATAATAAAACAAAAGTAATCTTAACCAGCTGATTGCCTAATATATATTATATTAATATGTATAATACATTTTTGCCAATGAACTCTCTATTAAAATTTCAATACTGAATATCATTGTTAGTTATTTCCGTACTGTATAGACGGGCTTAAAAGCCTGTAACTTTTGTCAGGTTGTCAACTAAGCTCTATATCAGTGGAAAATATTCTAAACATAATAAATAGCACTATACAATATGGAAATATGTATATGAGATCATGAAAAGTGCTTTTCCGGATACAGATTTATCGAATTAATTTATTGTTGATCTCCATAACACAGGACTTAGTCACACCGATGTGTAGCAATGAGCTGTTATTCCCTAGATTCTAGGACCTAGTTGACACCTAATTGAATACTATAGACATCGCTTCATAAAAGTAGCGTTAGTAACACGTACCTAATTATGATGTAATAGCCTCTGCTCACGGCTTCGCCCGCTTGTTACCCAGGTAAAAAGTAGTAAATTTATTAGGTTACGTTACGAATTATATCTGTTTCAAATTGTATCCAAATCGGTTCAGCCGTTGCAGAGATTACTAGCAACGAATATCATAGCATCTAAATGTCCTCACTTTTACATTCATAATATTAGTAGGCTAGGATAGTATAGGAAGTATGAAAGTTTTATGATCTGTGTCAGTCAATGTTGTACAATTTTTTTTTCCAATTTTAATTTGTATTTTTGTGTCGACAATATTTGGAAAAACTTGAATGGAACACGTTTTTAGCAACAAAATGAGGTCTTACCTTATTTTACAAAATAGTTTTTATAATTGGTTTACTCGCAGCATCAAACGTAGCAGACGCACCGAAGCAGCCAATAGCCAAACCACAAGAAAACCATCTCAGTTTTTTCACACGAACATCGCGACATAATGAATAATTTTTAAACGACTTCATAAAAAGGGGAGGTTTCTCAATTATATTTTTTATGGGTGTTTAGGCATAGCTTCTTTGTTAATTTACACGATTTAAAATATATTTTTTGTGGGAAAGTGGATACCTCAACGCTAGTCCCATAAAAATTTGGTGATCACGAGGATCTTCGGAGTGATGAACGGAATCGCTCCTCGAGAGATGTCGCAAGTTATTTATTTTTTGTAATATATAATATTTAACAATAAATAATAATAATATTTGTGATAAAAATTCACGGTTTTGCCGTTCTTGCCGACATCAGTGTGAACATACTCTAAGCATTACATTACAGTGTGACTGTCGGTCCGGTAATTCAAAAGTCGTCGTTCAAACACATTTACATTCACCGACGGCACGGAATAAATTCGTTTTTATTCAAACTCCGAATGATATAATTAAAATTTGAATACAAGATTAACTTGAAAAAATTCAATATCCAATTTGGTTTCGTGATTCGTGAAAAAGGGTTGTAATTAGGGATGTAAGTGGGCAGTTTTTTTTTATTCCGATATCTAATTATGAAATGTATGTAAAACTTTTTGTGGAAATAATGATGACCAGTTTTATTAAGTCAATAGGCATGGTAATGCCTGGGCTTTGGTTAAGTGTTAATTTTTTTTAATAAAACACGTGTAGTTTTCGTCTAAGTACCTATTTTATAACTTTAGTACAAATGTGCATTTATTAGCTAAAAATAATACTTACTTCTGATATATTATATCAAAGAACCAATGCGGTATGGGTATCAGCTAGAACTAAACAAAGAATAAATTATTACCATACCAAAAAAACGGACAAGTGCGAGTCTGACTCGCGCACCTAGGTTTCCATACAAGCTGTAAAGTAACAAACATTGCTCTTACAAAAATATAAGTCGGATTGAAAGACAAACTTATGTATTTAAAAAAAATATTCGCCTGTACATCCATATTCGCTTCTTGCCAAGTTTCATGATTCTAGGTCAATGACCTATAAGGTTATGATTAATTTTCCAGTATAAAATATGTCGCTCATATTTTTTCTTTGCCTTGACTTAGAATTATTTTTTTAGAGCTCTAAGGGACCGTAGATCGTATTATCTACGTTTTTGATATTAATTTCAACATGATACCTCCACGCGTTTCTGAGAAAATGGTTCTTGACAGACAGACAGACAGACGGACGGACAACGAATGGTTCCGTGCTTTTTCCTTTCGAGGTACGGTACCCTAAAAATCACCATGTTATCATAATATCTTCTCTAGCTGACCGAGTTCTATTTTCGTGTTGTATTTTAAGCCATATTGGCCTCTCTTTTCCCTTCCAGACATGAATACCATCAATATAATGTAATATTGACAGTTCTGTCCACATCCCGCCATCTCTAACACCCCAAATTTTGAGTTCCATATCCCACAACACGTTTTCTTCTAGGTGAGCCTTCGTTCACACATTCATGCACATTCTCTCTAAAATCCCTTTGTCCCACAATCTACATGATTGAGATATTCCCCACAAAATTACTGCACACCTATTTTCTAACGCAACTCAATGACGTCAGCCTCACTCTTGTCAGACAGGCCCACATAAATCGAGATTCTCCATAATAGCCAGCTCACTCAAATCTAAGCCAAAGCCCAAAAGCCGGATTTCTACCCGTAATACACTTAAAACGGCTGAGCTTAAATCATCGTCATCGTTTGTTGAACAAGACTCTCCGGTCACATATCACCCGAGCCTCCCCCTTTACCCCCAATAATTTTCGCCCAGCCTCTCTGTAGGTAGGCATAGATTTCTAGTCTCAGCATACAAGGCGGGGGTTTTGTGATAGGAACGTAGTAGGTACGTAAATACGAAACACCCTCTGTATATTTGATCATTTATAGAGGCTGTTCGATAATATAGATACGTTGCTTTCTTGGATAGCAGACTCTGTTTGTAGTGGATAAATGATATAGGCTTTGTTGCGAAGGCATATGCAATACTCGTGAACAATATTACATTGGGTTTTACTACATGAAGGATAAGGAAGTGTTATAAATAATAAGCATTCCATCTTTTTTTCTAATTTATTATAAGAAGACACACAGCTCAGTACCAATCTTATCTTGTTTCGTTTACACCTTTATAATGAAAACTGCGAAGAAATAGCACGCAATGCCTACCGTTTCCTGAAAAATAAAATCTAGGTAGAGAATAGGTATCTTCTAGACGTTAATGCTCCATCGTAGGCAATACCATCACATCATCAAGTGAGATTATGGCCAAATTAAGGTATATTACGACCTCTGTGGCGCAGTGGGCGAAGGCCCGCCTGAGACGCAGAAGGTTGCGGGTTCGATTCCCGCCTCGGGACAAATGTTTACTGCAAATATTTGTCTCGGGTTCTGGGTGTTTTCTATGTATAATATGTATGTATTTACAATAAAAAAAAGTATATACTTAAGTAGTATATCAGTCATTTAGTTCCCATAACACAAGCTCTGCTTACTTTGGGGCTAGATGATGTTGTGTGAAAAATGTCCATTATTTATTATTATTATTATTAATAATAAATAATATTTCATAACTATTTCACACTGAAATTGGGTTTCGAGTTCCATTATTAGAATTATTATAGATAGAAAAAAAAATTGTATAGCCAACAACAGACTAATTCTTTCATATGACTTTGATAGCGTAACAGCTTTTTTTTCTCATTTTAGTTACGTTAATGTTGCCCTGTAAAATTAATTGTTATGCACAATAAAGTGTATAACTATCTATTTATCTACAACTTACATCGCAAGCGAATGGCTTGCAATCAAAACCACTAGATATCTTCCATATTAGAAAACTAAATCTAGCTGCAATGAGATGTAAATTGAATGTTTGCGTTAATAGCTGATTGCATAATAATTCGCGTTGATTAATAATAAAGTATGAACGGTTATGCGTGTGCGCTAGCAACGGGAGCCAATAAGGATTTATGTTAGAAATTCGCGTGCGCCGCTTAGCTCCATTTTTGTAAGTAACTGGATCTGGAAGGGCTGTCCGAAGATCTTTCGAACATTAAATATATTTTAACTACATAATTGTTAGTCAAAAACTGAGATCTCACGATGTTTGAATAATCTGATCTTGTGGTCCGATCTTCCGATCTTAGTAAAAAATGTGATAGAATGTGATTTTGATAAACCATCTAAAGTTCATACCAAAAACATACCACTAATTTTAATAATGTTGCACTTATATATTTTTTTTCGTAAATACATAGAATACACCCAGACCCGAGACAAATGTTTTCAGATCATACAAACATTTGTCTACCGGCGGGAATCGAACCCACAACCTTCTGCGTCTCAGGCGGGCCTTCGCCCACTACGCCACAGAGGTTGTCAAAAGTATATTTCGATATGTGCCTTCAAAGATCTTTCAAATGACATGACCTGAAATATTTTTCATCCCGTTGATATATCAACGAGAAAATCATTTATTATGTATAAAAATTATGAAAATGTGAGAGCTTCAACAATGAGGCACTCTAATATTTTTTTAATAAAAACGTCTTCATTATTTTACCTGTTTATATTATATGTTCTCTATTTTGCCTTATATAAAAGACAATAAAGCTCAAGGAAAGTAAGTTTTTATAAAACACAAGAATGAAACTCGTTCAACAAGCAAATTTCCAAGTAAAATACCGCTAAAAAGAAAAGCTTTCAACACAACCCCATAAATAACTTGGAAATCTTTAACTAGGTGGCAAACAAGTCACCGTACAAAACAAATGTGACTTTTAGTTGGCAACCCTACTCGGCTGGTGCCCAAATGGGTGAAGATTTACTGAATTAAAAAAGTGCTAAATTTGTAACTTGAAAAATTCTGTCAGTGCCTTACCAGACCGGCTTTAATTTACCTTTACCGATATTTATAATAGTTAGACCATTAGTGATGTTAGTGGCTAGAGTATCCAACTTTTGATTATAAGATCGTGAATACGAATCCCGATGTGCACCAATGTGGGTTTTTCCGCACGAAAAATTTGCAATTCTAGTCTTCTGCACGAAAAATATAATTAACATCGTGAAGAAACTAGCATGTTCTAGAACCGAAAATTCGAAGGCATGTGGCACGTACATGAATGGTCCATTTAAATGACGTGCACTGAATCCTTTTACCCTATTGTTTTTTTTATTGGTTAAAGCTGATCAGATCAGATCAGACTCAACCAATGCAGAGTGACCAAGCAAGAACCGATAAGATGACAAGTTTTGTGACGTATTTTTTCGCTCCTCATGCTCTAAAAGTTTGTCATTTTAGCTTAGAGTAGGCGGACTAAAGTTTATAATTTAACCTCTATGGACTAAACCAATTTTTTTTCATCGTTAATTTCATCGGCTGTTCCATTTTTAAAATAATTTCTTAGAAAAAAAAATAGATTTTTATTTGAATGTATATTTGAAAATGGAACTGATAGAGACGGTGCTGCACTAGCGTTTATGGATGATCATTGTATGTATACGTCGCCAATCGTTTGTCAACAAGACATTTTAAAAAAAATTGTATTACCGCGAAATCTCTAGAATTTTTACTGTAACATATAGTTATTTTATTTTCTCGAAATCGAAGTAAAAAGTAGATTGTTCTATTCGAGACTTAAACCATTTCATACTCGATTCCATAGCCTCCCTCTAAATGACTCGTCCTGGTCCCTTTTTGCAAATCTACTATTAAATCTTGCGAGGCAATTTCAATAAAGGTCATATTTTTTCTTACAAGTTCTGATGCAAAAGGTGACAGATGGACAATGGAAGCCCGCGATGAATAATTTTCTTGTTTTAATCAGCGTGTGGTCACGAATAGTTATTTCATAAAATCTAAACAGAAAAATTACCTATATATTGCCAAATAACTTCGCCCCACCCGATGATCCGGTGACAACTCAAAAATGTAGTCGGGGGATGGAAATGGCTCAATTTTTTTTAATCTTTTTCAAAATCTTTGGGGGAGGTCTATGCCCAGCAGTGGACTTCTGCAGGCTGTCGATGACTGAGATTCCACTTATCATCAGAACTGTGAGTATAATGGTACCACAATACCCAGACCCGAAACAAATATTCGCAGGACATGGAAACATTGCTCCCGAAGCGGGAAATAACGCAAGAGATGACAACGACTAAAGGAACTTGTTTTTGATTTATTTTTTGTAGTTGGCAACCCTACACGGCCAGTGCCCAACTATCGAGTAGAGATTTATTCACTCCATGCCGTGATTTGCGAGACATTATGATAAGTGGGCGAACGGACCCGAAGCAATTAGAACTGCATATACAATACAGTGGGAATTAAATAAATTAAATAGACGCCGCGACAAAGTTACTACGTCGGGTTTCGTTTGCAGTGATTGCGCGAGTTTGAATGTTTTATTGTTTTGTAAACTGATTCTATTTGCAACAATCAAGTACTGCGACAAAAGTTATGCGCTTCGGAAATCTTTGTCGATCTTCGGAAATGGGAAACTCTATGCAATTTCAAAGTAGCTAAAGTTGTGAAATTGTAAATAGCTAACATTTTTAACCCTCTATCCTAGAAGTAGAAAGCTATATTTAGTATTCTCTAGGTCGGCAACGTGCGAGTAATATTATACCACATGTGTTGCAAGCATTCATAGGTTAACCTCTAACCAATAGGTTGTTTTTTGCCACTAAAACAAATTGTATTTATAGGATTTACGAACAAAAATAATTGCGAACGATTTTCAATATCTTTAAGAGTTATGAGGCAACTTCGGGACCCAAACATTTTGTGTCTGGAGAAGTCTTGGCACTTTAATTTTGTTTTGTATCATTTTAACACATCATTATGCCGTATTTAAATGGCCATTTTTCAAAAAGTGCCTCCTTTCAACGCTTAATAAAACAGTTGAAGTTTTTAAAAGCTGAAGTGATAAATGAACAGTTAAAACAACCACATAATCAGACGGCGAACGTCAATGCATGTACAGTTGACTGCAAAAGTGAATTACACAACGTAAGGTCGATTTCAGATTATGTACAGTCGCTACCGAAAGGCTGGACGAGGGAGTTCCGAATTTCCGAATTATCAAATATTCATTAAAAAAAACTGGATGAACTCTTTCCCAAGAAATTATGCTGACAATCAAAATTAAATTTTAATTTTCACTGTATAGAGAAATCAATAAAAAATATGAAAGTGTACATTATTAGTCATGTTAAATTTTAAGAATGTATGTTAATTCATTATGTTAAGTTCCTAACGTCTAAAGGCCCGTGCATACAGTTGCGGTCATGGCTATTAAGGCGGGTGTGATCAGTAAATTGACTTTGACAACTTTTCCCTTTGTACATCACCGCCACCGCGTCAGCTTGACCGGGCCTTTATTCTAAGTTTATTTTTGTTAATATCCTTCATTTGTTTATTTATAATGCCTAGGACCCTCGTTTTTATTGATAGGTCGAGGCAAACAGGCATACGACCCACCTTATACGTTATCGTCGCCAAATTGACATCTGCCAAATTGGCAGCACTCCTTAATCTGAATGACTCTTATTTATGTATACTCACAAAATAACTTTCTACCAGTTTTGTAGCTGACTGTACAGCACATATAATATACACCACGTCAATAGTACCGGTTGATTCATTACAGTGCAATTAAGCAGAGATAAGAGTTGTAATTACGTATGCTAATCGCGGACTTAATTCGCTGCATTCTTGGTTAGGGTGTGTTTATGTTAGACCGAAGTTGAACTCAATGTGAGGTACCTCCTTGAAGTTTCATTGAAGTTTTCTATTAAGTTTATTGAAGATTGAGTCTACTTAGGCGATCCGGCGTTTGTATGAATATATATCTATGTATATTTGTCCGACGGTGACTGCCAACCCGTTATCTTGATTAAATTTGTTAAGTAGGTAAGATAATCTAAAACAATTTTGATTTTTTAATCGGTTGTTCATCTATAAGAGACCTTAAGAAATATACTAAGAAAAAAGTTAAATTATTTTTGTTTATGTAAGGTACGGATTGAAAGGAAAAAATAAATACAATGTACATTTTCTAATTTTATTTTTGACTTTATTTTTTGAGTAAAAAGTAATTTAGTTTTTATTATTAGGTAGTACAAAAACAGAACTAGATAGATTGTCGGTAGTACAAAGTTACCAATTCTAAATAGCGCTAAGAAAAGGATAAATTATTGTTTGAAAAAAAAAATCGGTTGTTAAACTCATAACCTTCCTTTTGGTAATCGTTTACAAACGAAACATCGCGGGATATCAGTTCGTGATTATCAAAAAACAAGACAAAACTTTGTTATAAATTTCACTGGCAGTTTTCGACAGTCTTGGAATGGTATTCTCACAGAAACTGGCTTGAAACTGTAAAACTTAACTCCCACAGATAAAAAAACCACGAGAGGTTTTTTTATCTGTGGGTATTTAAAAAAGCAACTAAACAATTAACAAAAATAGCAACACTCAGCGACGGTGCAGCGTAGACTCAGAACAGCCTCTCTATAAAATGTCGAATGTCAAACAGGGAGATAGAACGCCTTATTGTTATATAAATAACTAACACTTTTCACCATTTTCTCAAAGAGGATCTAACTCTATGATAAAATTGTGTTTTTCTCAAAATAGTCCGCATTTTGTAAAGACTAGAAAGACTAGAAGAAGAAATTTTCAGTTACCTTATAATGCAAATCATTCGATTTATTAGGTTTAATAAATCGAATTATTTGTCTAAAGTCTAAGAGAACATATATGAACCCAAAATAAACTCCAAAATAATGTACAAAAATACAAGTATCGATACAAAAATACATTGCATTTACCGTGTAATCAAAAGTGACGGCACTTTTTTTATTAGTAGAAGAAAGTCGTGAAGTATCTAATGTGTACTCTCCCTAATCCCTCTGGTAGCTTGTTGTATACGAACTTGCCAGGGGCACCTATTTGCATTACTTTAGTATCGGTATACCTATTTATATACTTACCCTCATTAATAATAAATTAATATTGCATTCTGTGTTGCGCTAGTTGCCAAGTAAATCTTAACTAGAGCATAATAAGCAAGACATTAAAATTACAATTTCTAGAAGATTATGTCTACGTTTTCACTCGAGTTTTACCTGGGTGAAAAGTAGCTTATGGTTATTGCACCAAATTCCATTTAAGTCGGTTTAGCTATACGGAAATGAAGATATAAAAAAAAATATAATGCTGGTAATTTTTCACACAGCATCATCTAGCCCCAAAGTAAGCAGAGCTTGTGTTATGGGAACTACATGACTGATATACTATTCATATATTTTTTTAAAAATACATATTATACATAGCAAGCACCCAGACCCGAGACATATTTGCAGATCATAAAACATTGGTCCCGCGGCGGAAATCGAACCCGCAATTTTTTGCAATATTGTCGGTGACTTACATATTTTGACATTCTTTAGTCCTAACCCCACACTATTATTCCCTGTGTCGTGGAAATACGAGTTTTACTAAAGGGTCCCTTGGCACCCTTTCGGTAAAGAACCCTAAAAATGAAACAAACAGGCTCACAACTTCTTGATGGACAGCTCAGATCTAAACTCATTACGCAAATCCTAGGAATAATCAGAATCTCGAAATAATTACATAATTTTAAATGTATAGCTCGTCTTAGACCAATCTTATCCTTTACCAAAGCAGGAAACTAATCCACAATCTGCTACCTAAGTAGGTATAAACTGGATATACTTAACATGTAAATGATAAACCTTACTTTAATACTTAACTAATAACAATAATGGCGCAATTATGTTTATCGAGACAGGAAACTGTTGCTAATTAAAAATATCTAATGTGGGTATCTAGGTTAGGTAGGTACTTCAAGAACCTATTTAAATAGTCTTTACATAATACCTAATGTATCGCTTGTTATTGTAAAAGTTTGAAGGCATGTGCCATCAGTTGGTGTTCCATTTTTGTTTTATAAATATTTATACGGGTTTATAACGCGTTTGCCATTTTTATTATTTTCGCGACGTTTCGACTGTGTTGCAACAGTCGTGGTCACGGGTTGACTGAATTTTATGGAGTTATCGCCGAGAATTAAAGGTAGAAGCCGTGTATACCCTCATTTCAAGTCTGTTTTCATGTAACACATCACACTAACGCGTATAACTGCAAAATCGTGACGCCAACACCTGTTGATCACGGGATTTCAATATGTAGAGAGTCTAAAGTCGTCTTCAAGATTTAATATAGGGTACTTTTTGATTTCAGTCGCTTCACGAACTATTATTTTATAATATTGGCGTATATCTATCTATCTATAGTATATCTTTCTATCTAAGTATAGTAAAGCTAATTTTTTTTTTGTTTGAACGCGCTAACCTCTGGAACTACAAGTCGGATTTGAAAATTTATTTTTGCATTGGTAGCCCAATTTATGAGAAATGTTAAAGGCTATTTAACATTACGCTACGATCTTTAGTAACCGAGCAAAATAAGTAATAGCAAGGGCGGGCTATGCGACATTGTGGGTTGGTCCGAGGCAGAATACTTTTTTTTAATCTTATTCGCTAATATAGTCAAAATAAATTCTTGATGCCACAAAACTAAACTTGTTGACTAAAGGACCAGGGACAACACAAATACTAGTCTAGACAAATACCTCACGCTTTGTTTTCCTTTCACGCTAACGCAAATTTGTCGAGGAAAAACTTGGCAGAAGTCACGTGACGTTTCCACAGATAATATAATTTTCATACAATTCAATCTTTCCACAGGCGTTAAGGCCAACAGAAAGTGGTATTATGTCTAGACACCCAGGCCTTAAAGTTATTCGCCTATTCTTCCTTTGACAATCCGAAATTGATATTAAAAGCTGACTGTAACTAGACTGACTAAATATTTTATCGAAGCCGATCTTTTACAGTTATGTTTATTTGAAAAAATATTTTGTATAATATATTTGACAATCAGTAAAATACTTTTAGGCTGCGACAAAGCTTTAAGCACACTCCTTGTTTTTTACCATTTCCAATGGAATATTGATGTCAGGTGTTAATTGACATGAGGAAATTGGCAAAATGGCGAAATGAATCCAACAATAAGGCACTACATTCACGCAGAAAACCGGTTTTCAACAACACAAATGTACCAAACCATTCATAGTAACTCCAGGAAAATTACCAAACACGCTGCAATGAAGACTAAATTCACATAGAAAGCCAATTTTCGGTGTCTAGCGGTTCACGTATGAACCAATCAACGCTAATATTTTGGCTCAAGAAATGTCAACATATATTTGAAAGGATGTTTGTTGTTACGCCTACCTTATTTATATCAGAACTTATTGTCTCTTAAACCTTTCAGGATATCCATAGTTTACGTATGAAAATTCATAAGATGAAGGAATACGTACAATATTGTACGCGAAATAGGCAATTGTAATTGTGATCTTCAGTTGCAACAAACACTCAGTGAAATCACGGATGTCTGCTTACAGATTAGTAAATGTAATATAACATAATAATAATAATAACCCTTTATTTCTGAAACATCATCGTTACTCGCATTACATTTTTTTAGATATCTCTTAATTCAGAGTGCCTGTCGGCAAAGGCCTCCTCTAGCTCAATATAACATAATATAACATTATTTATTGTTAGGTGAATAAATAAAAATAAATGTAGGTAACTGTATACAAACTAGCTTAACAAAACTGCGACAAACTGGCAGCTCATAAGTGACTTTCATTGTAAGTGATGAGGTAATGAATCTGCAGATTTACAGTATTAAGTTACATGATAGGTATTCCGGTAAAGAAAAACCTGATTTCTAAGTAAGTGTATGCTCTGCTACCGCAAAATGTACGTAAAGTTATGAACTATGACTCCGTTAAAAATTAATATTAATGTACCCGTGATCGGATGAAATCAATTGTATTCTGATGTCTGATTATTAAGCGGTTCGCTGTGTAAACCTACGTATGATGACAACCTCTCTGGCGCAGTGGGCGAAGGCCCGCCTGAGACGCAGAAGGTTGCGGGTTGGATTCCCGCCGCGGGACAAATGTTTGTGATGTTTTTCGCTGGTCTGGGTATTTTCTATGTAAAATACGTATGTATTTAAAAAATAATAATATAAGTAGTATGTCAGTCATGTAGTTCCCTTAATACAAGCTCTGCTAAGTTTGGGGCTAGAGCTATTTATTTATTTATTCCATTAAGTATTTATTTTATTTATTTATAACATTAGAAACGATTTGCCTCGAAGATTAGAAATGAAAGACGTAGACGTAGACGTAGACGTAGACGTAGACGTAGACGTAGACGTAGACGTAGACGTAGACGTAGACGTAGACGTAGACGTAGACGTAGACGTAGACGTAGACGTAGACGTAGACGTAGACGTAGACGTAGACGTAGACGTAGACGTAGACGTAGACGTAGACGTAGACGTAGACGTAGACGTAGACGTAGACGTAGACGTAGACGTAGACGTAGACGTAGACGTAGACGTAGACGTAGACGTAGACGTAGACGTAGACGTAGACGTAGACGTAGACGTAGACGTAGACTACCACGTTCTTCCTTGAATTTGCGTTAGCGAAAAGGAAACCTAAGCGTGGTATTTGTCTAGTTACCGAGGTTCCTTATAAAAAAAATTACGGGTAAAAAAAGGTAAACTGTGTTAAAATATAGCTGGTAATATAGTTGACCACTTGCTCAATATGAAGGAACGAACGAATGAAGATAACCCTTTATATTTCCACTAGATATAAATATAGACATCTAGGTAGCCAATAAGTAATAGTAGGAAAGAGTCCACAGGTTGTCCCTGAATATGTAAAGCCATTTATAGTTCTACTAGAAATAAATAAGGACTAGGTGGCCACTAACTAGTAGGGAGAGACTACAGGTACTGACTCTGTAAACTATCACGAAAAGAGTTGATTCTTCAAGAAAGTGAACCATTTTTTTTTTATCAAATCTGTTTAACTCTAAGTTTCTAACAAATAATTAAATTAATGTAGCTAAACAAAACTAGATGGCGCTAGTAAAAAGTGTACGTTTTCTAGAACGCGCTGACGAAAACGCACCGTCGTCAATGACCTCTCGGAACTTAATTTGTAACAGTGTGAAATTAAATACACAGATATTATCAAATTATCTTGTTGTTTATTTCCAATTAACGCTCACTCCACTACCTAGCGGCTCCCGAATTGTATAGTAAACATTTTGGTCCTTCGTAGTCGGAAGCGTATCAGACGCCTTATTTTTACGCGGAGCACGGGGCACCGTACGGTTAAACGTCGGGGAGTGGGCAAGCTGTTTTGGCGGCAGGGGCGTCTACTCAGTTGGGAGTTGGACGTGTAATCAAATACCTAAGCTCAGGAGGGAGCGGGGTGTAGCCGCCCAGACAATCAGTGGTGGGGTCATTGACCTCTACAACAACAGAAGGAGTGCGAAGTAGCTAGACAGCAGCTAAGCAGGGAGTGTCGACTCAGGAGGGAGTCACGCGCACAGCAGCAGCAAGCAAGCAGGACAGGAGGGAGTAACCAGCCAACCAGAGAGGTGAATCGGACGCAGGGATTGGACCAGGCGGACACAGGAAGTGGTGAACAAGACATTTGGTGACGTACAATTGAACTTTTATTTGAACTTTTTGAAAATTGGACTTTATAGTATAACTTAAAACTTTAAATATTTAGTAGTAAACTTAAAATAACTTTGTTTATTGTAATATAACTTGTAAAATTTAGGACTTAGAATAGATTTAAGATAAACGCACAGACGGGGAACCTATGCCCGATTTTTAAAAAAAATCTCAAACACTTAGAAAAATTTAGCAAATTTGAACTTGTATTATGTCTACCATGGAAAAACTTGTATTTCTCCAAGAGGATACGAGATCTAGGATCACGAAAGGCCTCTGTAATTTTAAGAAATCGCCCAAGGCACGGCTTAATAAAGAGTTCGTTCAGTCGAAACTAGAGTCGTTGGAACAAATGTGGGGTCAGTTTTCAGTGACTCACGCTGAACTTTGCAAAACTGCGGATCTCGTGCGCTTGAAGGAATCAAACTACATGACAGATGAGGTGTATGACGCCACTGAGGAGTCATACATTGATTTTAAATGTCTCCTAAAGAAAGCGTTACCGGATAGGATAGCGGACTCTGAACCCCGGACGGCAATAGAATCAGAAGGCCGTGTGGGTAACACGAGCTGTTTCGCCAAATTACCTAAAATCATAATTCCTAAGTTCTCGGGAAACTACAGTGAATGGAGCACCTTCCGTGATCTTTTCACATCGTTGGTCCATAACACTAGCATGGACAAAGCGATAAAAATGCAATATCTTAAGGGTTTACTGGGGGGAGAAGCTGAGCAGTTGATCAGGAACATGAACATTTCAGCAGTGAACTACGACCAATGTTGGACCACTCTGATCGAACGTTACAACAATAAAAGATTTATGTGCAACACCATTCTAAAAAGGTTGTTCAGCCAGCGTAGTAGTAGTTCAGAGTCGGCAGCCTTTCTTAAGGAAATTCTTGACAACATGTCTGAGTGTATGGGGGCTTTAACCAATCTGGGGGTAGACGTGTCTACTTGGGACATATTGATCATTTATATGACGGCTTTGAAGTTGGACCCCGAGACGCGAAAGCAGTGGGAACTGCAAAGCGCGGATCGCAATGATATAGAACTACCAACATTTAAAGATTTTCAAGAATTTTTAACAAAGCGGTTCCGGGCTTTGGAGTTCGTGGGTGCGGGATCCAACTCAAACAAATCGAAAGCTGCACTGAAGTCCTTTCATGTAACCGAAGAGACCAATACATCTGTAACATGCAAATTTTGTAAAGAGCAGCATAAGTTAGTGCATTGTAAGAAATTCGAAAGCGAAGAGGTACCAGCTCGTAGGGTGTTTGTCGAAAAACAACGATTATGCTTCAATTGTCTAGGGGATGGTCACTCTGCCATGCAATGCCGGTGCCGAGTTTCATGTCGCGTGTGCCGAAGACGACATCATACGTTTTTGCACTTGAAGAGTAACGTCGAATCAAATCCAGCAGAAAGTAGCGGTATGTCTGCTGAAAGTAGTAAGAGCGAAGAAGCGCCAGTAGTGTGTTTTGCAGCAGGAGGAGCAGCACCTTCTGTCCAAGTACTGTTGGCAACTGCTCTCGTCAAGGCTGAAACTGTAAATGGAGATACTCGTATCGTAAGGGCGTTGCTCGACCAGGGTTCACAAGCGTCTTTTATAACGTCAGCAACGGCTCAACTCTTAGGTCTGAAAAGGACCTCTGTAAAGGGAGTAATATCAGGGGTAGGAGGAAGTCAAACAGTTGCTTCCAAAGCAAAAGTCAGGCTGAACATTTTATCAATTCGAGAGGGCTTCCAAAACGTTAGGTTGTCACTGGACGTTTACGTTTTGAAGTCTATCACTACTTTGCTTCCTAGCAAGAAGTTGATTGCTACGGACTGGGTATGCAGCTTACCATTAGCCGATCCACACTACAACACGCCGAACAAGATTGATCTTCTTTTGGGTGCTGAAGTGGTTGGTCAAATAATGCGGGAAGGAATACAGAAACAAGGGTCCTTACTAGCACAAAACACATCATTAGGGTGGATTGTATCAGGTGCGGCAGTATCAAATTCAAACAAGCAAGCAACGAATTTGATAGCAATGCATCATGTGTGTTTTGAAGAGGACAATCAACTAAAGAAGTTTTGGGAGTTGGAAGCAGATCCAAAAGCTAACATGAAGCCAATACTCACCGATGAAGAGATGCGTTGCGAGAAGTTCTTCGCAGAAACCACGAAGAGGGATCAAGATGGCAGGTTCAAAACTGAAGATCCGGACCTGAAATCAGATAACACAAAAAGTATAGCACAGAAAAGATTCAATCTACTATTAGCAAAGCTGAATAAAAATAACGAGCTTAAGGCGAAATACAAAGAAGTAATAGATGAATACTTACAACTTGGCCACATGGAGAAGATATCCGAGGATGAAGTGAAGAATGTCAATGCTGCGTATTTAGCACACTTTGCGGTTATTAGGAACGACAAAGACACTACGAAACTCCGTATCGTCTTCGACGCGTCCTGCAAAGGAGAAAACGGTGTCTCATTAAACGATCTACTAATGGTGGGACCTACCTTACAACCGGAGCTAAGACATCTTCTGATGAGCTGGAGAACACACCGCATCTGCTTGTCAGCTGACATTATTAAGATGTACAGGCAGGTGAAAGTAGCCGAGGAAGATGTAGACTGTCAGCGAATCTTGTGGAAAAACGACAAACCCAGAAGAGTTTCGCTTACTAAGGGTCACGTTCGGTACGGCATCAGCTCCATACTTGGCGGTTAAGGTACTCCAGCAGGTGGCGCATGATGAAGGGTCAAGCTATCCAGCAGCAGCTGAAAAAGTGAAACAGGATTTCTACATGGATGATCTTCTCACGGGCTGTGAAGATATTGAAACAGCCATGCAACTTTACCAAGAAATGAATGAGTTACTACAGAAAGGTGGTTTTAAATTGCAAAAGTGGTCAAGCAATTGTGAAGAACTTCTAGAAAGGATCAAGGAAACTGGAGAAGGAGTCGGTCAGGAAGATGGATTAAAGCTTAAAATCGATAACGTAATGAAACTGTTAGGACTTACCTGGAATCGAAGAAACGACGCGTTTCAATACACGGTGACACTTCCGGAGCTTAAGGAACCTGTAACAAAAAGAATAATTATATCGGATATATCGCGTTTGTTTGACCCATTGGGGTGGTTGGCACCTAGCGTGATTGTAGCAAAGGTAATCATTCAAAAGCTGTGGATATCAGGTATAGAGTGGGACGAGAAAGTTCCAAGTAAAATTTTAGAGGAATGGCTTACTTACCGTAACGAGTTACCTGACTTATCTTCGTTGCAAATAACTCGCTGGATCCAATCTTCTCAAAAGAGTACGCTCGTTGAACTTCACGGATTTTCCGACGCCTCCAAGCTAGCATACGCTGCGGCAGTCTACATACGGGTAGTGGACGAAAAGAATGAGATTCATGTAAATCTGGTCACGGCAAAAACTAAAGTCGCACCTATAAAACAAGTTTCGATCCCAAGGCTGGAACTTTGCGGAGCTGTTCTTCTTACAAGGCTGTTAGTGGAGGTTGCTGAAGTTCTGAAGATCGAAAAAGAACACATACATGCGTGGACAGATTCTACGGTGGTCTTAGCCTGGCTTAACAGTCATCCGAATCGCTGGCAAACCTTTGTTGCAAACAGGGTCTCTGAGATTTTAACAACACTCGATTCGCAGCAATGGTCTCATATTCCATCTAAACAGAATCCAGCAGATTGTGCCTCACGAGGTCTGAAGCCTTCTGAACTTGTTCAGAATACAATGTGGTTTAACGGTCCAGAAGTTCTCTACAGAAAAGAAGTTACCTATGATAGAATGAAAAATGAAGAAACTAGCATAGAAGAGATCAAAGTTCACGTAGTAACTAACGCGGAAGATTTTTGGGAAAGATTTTCAACTCTAAGTAAATTGGTTAGAGTAGTCGCGTATTGTAGACGGTTCAAAACATGGAAGAAGCGAAAGGAAAATAAAGAGCAAGCATTTTTGACGACACAAGAACTGAAGGAAGCACTAGAAGTGTGTGTCAAAAAATGTCAAAAGGAAAATTTTACGGAAGAGATAGCGAGCATAAAAAAGAGTGGGAATGGAAATTCAGCAAAACTTAAGGGTCCATTCAAATCATTAAGCCCATACTTGGACAAAAGCCAGCTATTGAGAGTAGGAGGACGGCTTCAAATGTCAAACTTAAGCCAGGATCAGAAGCATCCTATATTGATTCCGAAGAAGTCGGAATTAGCAAGCTTGCTTGTAGCAAATGCGCACGTGCGGACGCTACATGGGGGACCGCAACTGATGTTGACTTTCTTGCGGTCTAGATTCTGGATATTTGGGGCTAAAGAACTCGTAAAAGCCTATGTAAGAAAGTGCGTCAAATGCACCCGGCATGCAGCAGCCACAACAACTCAATTAATGGGACATTTGCCAACAGCCAGAGTAACACCAACAAGACCATTCAAATGTAGCGGAGTGGATTACGCGGGACCGATAAACATTAGAACGTCCAAGGGTCGTGGGCAACATGCCTACAAAGGTTACATTTGTTTGTTTGTCTGTATGTCCACCAAGGCTGTTCATATCGAGGTAGTTAGCGACCTGACTACAGAAGGGTTCTTAGCCGCATTCAAACGCTTCGTTTCGCGCAGGGGACATTGCTCGGATGTCTGGAGCGATAACGGAACGGGTTTTGTAGGGGCGTCCAGACAACTACCGAAAATGTTTTCTGCGGAGCAATCGTCAATGCAGAGCGAGGTAGCAGAGAGTTTAGCCAATAACGGAACTAGATGGCACTTCATCCCCCCTCTATCTCCGAACTTCGGCGGATTGTGGGAGGCTGGAGTTAAATCGGTGAAATTCCACCTTAAGAGAGTTATTGGGGACTCAACTTTGACGTATGAGGAGTTGTCTACAGTGCTAGGGCAGATTGAGGCATGTCTTAACTCGCGACCTCTGTCAAGAGCAGACACAGAAACAGAAGGTTACCAAGCTCTGACTCCGGGACATTTTCTTGTGGGAGAACCGCTGCTTAATGTACCAGATTTCTCTTTCGAAAATTCAAACATGGGAAGCTTGCGTCGTTGGCAGCTAACTCAAAAGATGACGCAGGACTTTTGGCGACATTGGTCCCAAGAGTATCTGTCATCCCTTATGCACAGATACAAATGGTCCTTTCGAATTCCAGAGCCGGAAGTAGGAGATTTGGTGTTGGTAAAGGAGGAGGGTTTGCCTCCTTCTCGTTGGTTGCTTGGCCGAGTGATCACAAAACATCCGGGTCCAGATAACATCACTCGAGTCGTATCTCTTCGCACCAAATCGAACTTAATCAAACGACCCACCTCAAAACTATGTGTATTGCCTATTACGGCTTAGCTAGCTTTATATATATGTAAGTAATTATAACAAAAAAATATGTATGTTTCTTCACAATAGCTCATGGTGGGCGGTACATAATTATGTAAGGACAAATTTGTGGCAATTTGTCCTTGGTGGGCGGTAATGTTTAACTCTAAGTTTCTAACAAATAATTAAATTAATGTAGCTAAACAAAACTAGATGGCGCTAGTAAAAAGTGTACGTTTTCTAGAACGCGCTGACGAAAACGCACCGTCGTCAATGACCTCTCGGAACTTAATTTGTAACAGTGTGAAATTAAATACACAGATATTATCAAATTATCTTGTTGTTTATTTCCAATTAACGCTCACTCCACTACCTAGCGGCTCCCGAATTGTATAGTAAACAAAATCAAATAGTTTAGAAAATTATTTAAAATTGACTGCTTTTTGGAATTTATACCTCCCCACTTTTACATTTAAAATATTTATCTTAAACAGCTGATTTATTAATTGTTTCCCAAAAACAGAAGATTTTTACCATAATTATCTATATGTTATAAAGTTATAAAACACTCAACTGACGCATACATAGTCCTTACCCCACACTAGTATTCCCTGTGTTGTGGGTATCAGGAACTACGAGTACAGTGGTATAACAAAACAGACGCAAAACATACACACATTTGTCTTGCAGCGGGAATTAAACCTGCACGTCTTGCGTCGCAGCCGGCTACACGCCTGTAACGCCGTTAAAGTCCTTATTATGTAAATAATAATCCCTTTTGGATTAGGATACTTATTCTAAGACACCCTTTACACCAACGTCGACTCCAACTCGAAAGCTGCGAGCCAGTAAACGCGACTTGGTACCGTATAAATTCATTACCACCATAGGGGTGGGCTAGGGTTCACTATTAAATAATAAACATTGGAAACGCATAGCAAGCATTGACAGCTTCTCAAAGAATTGATTACCACACCATTACTGATGAAGTTTATTGGACTTTATACGTATTATTGGGGGAACGTTCTACCTAGCAATGGATGGAATAATTAAACTCAAATGTGACATTTTAACACCTAACATCTCCTAGTTTGCGGTTCTATTATGACTCCGTTTATTATTATGTTATTATTAGTAATCGTAAATAAAAAGGAAAATTACAAAACCCCTAGGTGATTTATAATTAGAATTTACAAAGAATACAACCAGAAGAACAATTGAGCGCTAAAATAACATGAACTATAAAAAAATATGTCTAAAGTCTCGAAAAGAAGTGGGCTTGCGCTACTTTTTATATTCAAAAAATAATTCGATATGTCCTTAAACTTATAAAAAATATTAAACAGTGAATGAAATAAACATCGCATTGTATCTTTTTGTTAAGTGTCTTTTCAAATCCAACGTTACAAACCAAAACACTGGAATAATTAAGTATGATAGTGTTGTAAATTACAAAACATTAATCGTATATAACTTACATACATACACATTATTCCTACACATACCTTAAACTTTTCCGAGAACTCAGACTCAAAAAACTCAAACTCAGAGAAAACAAACAATCCAAACAAAACACGACCTTCCACAACTGCGACCGATTCTGACCAAGCAATCGTACAGAAATAATTCAAATACAAAGTACTGTCGCGGCCCATTAAAAACAACGGCGTATTCATACAAACCGGCAATGGGCATCGACCGCAAAAAACTATCGCGTTGAATAGAAAAAAATGCGAAAAAAATGATTTTGTGTTCAAAAAGAGCACAGATTGTCGCGGTCGGGAACGCCGTCCGTGCCGTGATTAATTCTTGGACGGACGAACGGCCGGATGGACCGCAGAGGACAATCGAAAAATAAAATAACTATCATTCATTTGCGCGGTGATCATGTTTACTCGGTAGCTTCACTCTGAAAATAATCAGGGTTTTCACGGACGAGATAAAAGAAGAGTTTTTATGGTCCGTATAAATTTTTAAGATGTGTTTTTCTCCGTCACATAACTGAGAGTGAGAACACCTTACCTACTTCAAACCTTTTTAATAGTTTTAAAATAATCCCCTTTCTTTTTTATGTCACAAAATTGTTCACAAGTTAAGATAAAACATGTTTTTTTTTTATATTTCATAACCTCGGACGTGTTTTCCATCGTCTATTGCAGCGACCCCTTGTGACATGTGACATAAAAATCTATCTAAGAACCATCATTGAAGTCATATAAATCGATTGCAAATCCTAGCATTCCAATCGAAGAAGCCGTTTCGGAGATATATGGAATGCTAACAACAATGAACCAACAACCTCTCACGTCAAACGCATGATCTCCTGACGGCGCGTGAAATGAAACGAAAAACTAAGTACCTACCTACTCGTATTTTATGAAGAGTTTAAGACGTAACGTAGGTAGTAGGTAGGTACTATGAAGGATTGTAGTTAAATCTACAGCCAAGCAGTAATACTCGCATTGCTGTTCCAGTTTGAATGTTAAGAGTGCCGGTGAAATTACACATGAGACTTTTTATCCTTTATCTCTCAGGGTTGGCAACGCGCGAGTGATAATTCTAGTGTTGCAAGCGTCCGTAGGTTACGGTAACTGCTTAAGAATATTGGCTATCACTTTTTCAGAGCTACGATCAATTATTTTAATCATTCTTCGCTTGAAGTAAATGCTTGAATGAAGAGCCAGTTGTATTATTTATTGACTTTTTTAGTTGCATCTTTATATTTCGAAGTTTGCCAGATTACTGTCGACCTTTATTTTTTCGCCATTTAAATTACATACGGCGGAGCATAGAATTTTGGATATGTATGTAGATACAGTGTCCCCAATTAATATTCAATCGTAAAACAAAATGAGTATACAATTGTCAAATCCTTCAAACACCATTAACGTAGCATTCTGGAATGGAACACCTTACCCTTTAGCGCTAGCCACCACCGCGCCGTAAGAGTCCCGACTTTTTCACAATTTTGTAAATAATTAAGCATGAAACCAAAAAACGTCAGCTGCATTCTGTGCGAGATTACCGATTGATCATAAAATCAATTTTATAAACAAGTTAATCAATTTATAATATTCGGAGGCCTGAATCGACTCTGTATTATTTGTATCTGTATCTGTGTCACAGAAATGACACATAAATATTTAACAAAACAGGCATGTACAAAGGCGAGCTTAACCCTAAAGAGTTTTCTTCCAGCAAACCTTTGAGGGGAGAAAAAGGAGTTGGTGTACAAAGACAGGAAAGAAGAAGCAACTTTTTTGTGTGCAAAAATTCGTGTAACAAAGAAGATCAAATATGAATTTGATAGCTCAGTTCTCAGGCTATTTATATCACGGTGACCCTTAAGAGCAAAAGAAGTAATAGCGCGGACGGACGACGTGGTGGGTCGTGGTACAGCTAGTATTGTATAACAATAATTTAATATTACCTCTCTATCCTTCATTAGGCTCTGAAAGATCCACAAATAACAATTTCGTATTCCATAAAACGGGACTTAAGTGCACTGATTATAATGAATAATGCAAACCGCGAATATCTGTTACATGTACAGTAGGGTATAAAGCCGCTTAATAAGTATAGGCACATCTTAATACAAAAGATGTAGTAACACTGAATATTGAATGAAGTGTAAAGATCCATCTGATATGCTTCCAAACTCAATATTGCCGAACTGACGATCCTTTTTCAGAAAGGATGGATTGAAAATATTTTTTGAGAAGAACCAAAAATTGAATGCATGTAAAAATTTAGGATGATGTTAAAATAATTGCTATCAAAACCAATAAAATATCATAATAAAATATAAAATCTGTAATTAAATAATTACAGATTTTATCTATTCTTGCAAAAATCGTAAATGTTTTTTTATACATAGGTACTTTTTGTACACGATGCTCTTTTCTAGCAGCCAGTCTATTTTATTTATCATTAACATCAGCCTGTAGACCTAGGCCCACCTCAAAGAGGGTCACGACAAACGGCCTTGGGCTACCAAAAGCCACTGACTTCTCGCAACCTTAAAATTGTCATTCATCTATCGGGAGGGCTTCTTACACTGCCTCGTCCGGTTTGTTTATTTTTGTAAGAAAAGTTGTGGCAAATGGCTGTTCATCTGAAGCGAATCAGTGATTATCTTCAGTATTACTACACCTCTCCGTATCACCTTCTAATATTATAAGGACAACTCTGCGTGGGCCAACACGAACCTTATTTAAATTCAGCTTATTAAACTTATCTCTTGAATTAATTAAGTTAACTATCACTAATTAAGGCTCCTTATCAAAACCTATAGAATATGTTGTTTTAGGATCTCGACCGTAGGCCGAAACACACACCCCGATGCAAAACGAAGCGAATTCGCAACGATAAAAAAAAGAATGAAAAAAGATGAGCTAAGATCTAAAGACGCTTAGAGCTACGCGACGCTATATCGTAAATTCGCATCGCAAAGATGCACCAAGAAAATTATAGTGATGACTTGATTTTATAATACTTTGGTATTTCACAAATTCATCTTCGGTGGGACTCGTACCCGTGACCTCCCTTGATACACGGTACAATACCAATGGAGCCCGAGATTGAGAATTCTTGGATTGTTTTGGTTCGAGGCACTGGAGCACGGAAAGTCGCGGTTTCAAGTCCCGCCAATGTTACAGTTTTGGGATATTATAAAATCTTGTGATTTTCCCTAAGTGTTGTGATTAAATTTCCCTTCCTTATATTATCTGTGGTGTGGGTTAACACTTTAAAAACCAAATAACTATCGTATGTCATGACCAAATCTGTCTAGGCCAACATGGCTTAACACTGTTTATTTCGCATTTAGAATTCAGCCCTGTCTAAATGCCACTAGCGGTAAACTATTTAAATATATTATAGTAATCACAATAATATGCATCACGACTATTACCGCAATATTTTGCGATGAGTCCGTTTTGTGTGACGGCTCTAACTTTTGTATACTCTATGACACGGTGGCATTCTAGCTATTCTATCATCTATGGTAAAAGGTTGTTAGCCGTTGTAACTGGGGATCTATTGGGAGCAATTAGGTACCCGTGTTTCGATGATATAAATTCAAAACAAGAAGTTGGAACTTTACTATATTTCTTGGTACGACTCTAGTTTGAGACATCTCTGACAAAGAATACTTAGTACGTACCTAGTAGGTACTTATCGGTAGCTTACTAAATATAGAGTTGTGTCCTTTCTTCTGCCGATAAGCAGTAATGTCCACAATTATATGTTGCGGTTTGAACGGTAAAAGAGCACATATATATAGCTGAGAAAGAGCCTGTTTGGCCCTTTCGGCATAGATGGGACTAATTAGCACAAAAATCTTCCTAAAAATCCTATTTATTGTGTCTATTTTATTTATTTATTTTGTACCTGTCCTTTGCGTGTTGTTGTCAAATAAACCACTTTCTCCTCTGTGGCGCAGTGGGCGAAGGTTTGCCTGAGACGCAGAAGGTTGCGGGTTCGATTCCCGCTGCGGTACAAATAAATGTTTTTACGATTAGCCAATATTTGTCTCGGGTCTGGGTGTTATCTATGTATAATATGTAGATATTTACAATTGTCCAGCATTATTTATTTTATTTATATTATATTCTACTTATATAAAAAATAATAAAAAATCTCAAAGTATAGTCAGCGCTAAAAATTGCTTGTCAATGTTATAATCTGTGTCAATGTTGAAGTTAAAACTTGCAGAAGTTGGCTTTCTTGGACTTCACTTGCACTGTGTAAACCGACTTGCTGGAGTTGACTAAGTTTTGACTAAGTGGCCTTACTGATAGGTAATGGCCGTATCCCTTTTGCCTCCAAATCGTCGCTTATTACCACGTTTCTTCATTAGCATAAACTTACCTATGGTAATGAAAGATAATTTCAAAATCTGCCATGTACCTACTTAGTTTAAACATTTTCGCGGAGCATTGCATTTATATACTCTATTATCTTTGTATATAAATGTATGCCTATTAGTAAACAGGAAGAATACTTAAAAGTATGAAGCGAACTTAGAAAAGCAAAAAGGTTCCCACATAATCACAGCAAGAGACCGGATTCCCATGTCATAACTTATAAACCGCAAATGGCCTCTTAACTTAACCTATCATCTATAAGAGGCGCATAAAAACTAAATCGTGACTTATTCATACAGCGAAACAAACAAGCAGCGTCTGTCAAGCAAATCTGTCACTTACATTGTATACTCTGTAGAGTAGAATCGCCGCATTAACATTTTATTAACATTTCCCGTACGTCATTAGGGTTGAAATTTGAATATCTTTGGATCGGAAATGCACAAATTAAGCGGGTGATCTGTTGCCAGTAATGAGCTGAAAGGTACGTAATGACGAGGACAGAACGGAACAAAACAACACGCTTACCTCAGCGAGACGGTAGCGAGGGCAGCTAAATGAGGAGTTGGATTCTTTTACCTATTAGTGCACGTCCTGTAGGAATAAGCAATCTCAGCTCATTATTCTGTGCCTCTTGTGATCTGACTAGGAACATTTTTATTAATCGAATAATCTTTTATAGCACAATAAAGATGTTTGCGATCGATTTGCCAACCTCATTAGAGTCGATTGAACAGTACCTTATTAGGTAAACATAAAATGATAGGTACGTGTTAAATGACACTACCATAGATATTATACCCATAGTTATTAAAAGTTCTGTAGAGGAGCTTCTGGATCCTGGAGTTGTCCCATGTTATTTGTTCTTTGAATTATTTTTCTTTATTCAGTGCACACCATACTGAAGTCAGTTTTAAAGTTGGAAGCAGTGCGATTGTGAATATCATACTTGTTCATCATTTTTTTTCGCCATGAAAATGCTTTTACGCCTTTCCTGTGGCCTGAGGAGAGCCGAGGGGTTTGTCGGACTCATCAACCGCGACAGGTAATTTACAAAGCCAGTTCTATTCCAACCTAGCACCAATACTTATTAATAAGGAACGGTAGCCGCACACAGACGCGCGGACACAGCAGCGACATTTGTAATGATACTAAATACTCGTAGTAGCGCGCGGTAGGTGCCCTGCAAACGAGTAATGCGTTCACAACTCGGGATAGGGGGACGGTAGTATGCAGAACTCCTCACGCACATAGCTAATTTGACATTATAACTGCAATACTTGAGATCTGACAGCCTAAATTTGGTTAAACTAAATATAATTCAATAGTGTAAAACTAACCACATAATTAATAACTTAATTTCTAATAGTGTCATAATGAAGAAGTAGGTATACAATACATACGACGAAAGGCCATGACTAAAAGAAAAATATTAGAGAAGCCGTTAGTAGTGCCCAGGCACAGATATTATAATATTGGTATAGATTAAATGGAAAGATAGAAAATGAGTGACAAAAACTGTTATAATTTATAATAAATTACTAAATGAATTTAGAGCACTAAAATAAAATGAATTCAACCATAAAATGCTTTTATACCATATGAATATTTTATATTTAAATTCATATTTAACTGTTTATATTCGCTTACTTAAATAATTAATACTTAAATAATTACAAAAATGTGTAAAGGTATTTTATATCGAAATGCATTAAATATTATATATTAATTGAATATAAATTTCTTCTGAGAAGGTGGGTGCCAAATATTTGCAATGATACGACGGGTAATTAATTATTTTATTAGTGTCTAGCGATATCTCAAGGTAAGGTGGAATCGTTAAAGGAATCATCAAAAAACGAAAGATATGCTTATTTTTATAGATTGGGTATTGTAATTTTAGGCACATGGTTTTAGTCGTTTTTGATCGTGTGATGTTCAATCCAAGGATCATTGCATCCTTTCACCACACTTTCAAGAAATCTCTCACATGCAATTCAGAGAATTAGCCGGGGCTTATATTATAAAAGACGAGGATATTTAGAACTTTCTTTTCAAAACTATTACTTGCCCTGGAGTGTCACTTTCCTTCCAAATATTTTTTCAGAGAATTAGCCGGGGCTTATATTATAAAAGACGAGGATATTTAGAACTTTCTTTTCAAAACCATTACTTGCCCTGGAGTGTCACTTTCCTTCCAAATATTTTTTCAGAGAATTAGCCGGGGCTTATATTATAAAAGACGAGGATATTTAGAACTTTCTTTTCAGAACCATTACTTGCCCTGAAGTGTCACTTTCCGTCCAAATATTTTTCGTATAAATTTAAAGATCTATCAAATTATGTTCCATTTGGCATGCACCGATCCAGTCAATAAGTCAGGAGCACCTATCTGCGTAATGTCTCGGCGACATTTACATATTTTAATGAGCTGACTCGGCCTATCTCCCAGCCCTAGTTCAGCTCCCACTAGCTTTGTTCATTGATGGATTGACGCTGATTTCAAGGCTAAAGGCATAAAAACTTGTGTTTGCAGTTTGCACTTGGAGAATTGGATATGACAAGCGGAATTCAAGACATTTCAAAAAGGCCAGAATTTAGAGCGGCAGGTAATGTGAACAGATGAGGGGTTAGATTCAGCTCCCACTAACTTTGTTCATAATTCTTCATTGATTGTCTTAATTCATAATTTTTATGAGTAGTAGTCTTTAGTTTTAATTTATTCTTTGGCATAATGATTTATAATGTATGTTATGTTAAAAATTTATTATTATTTTAAATCTTTGTCTGTATTTAATTTAAATGACTTACTAAGAACATGTAACTATTCAAAAGGTGAATAAACTGAAACTAATGAATTGATGCTGATTTTCAGGCTTAAGGCATAAAAACTTGTGTTTTTCTGTTTATATTTTGTTGCGCCACACAAGGTGATGAAAGATCACACTGATACATTGATATTTATTTCATAGAACTCTGTCAGTAAGGGCCTGAAGCTGAAAATAGTCCGATCTTTTATAATGACTTTGTTTGAATTGGTGGCAGTAAGAAAATATTATAAGTATTATGTTTTTATAATTAATCCAACCAAGAATCTTGTGGTTTTAAAAAACACGATAATACAAAATTCAAAAAAAATAACACTTCCTGGGGAAATGGTATTAAATAGGTATTGATGATATTTAAAAGACTTGCTCATTATGCAAGTCTTAATTATGCTTGCCATGTACAAAATCTTGTTGTTTTACATTTTGTGAAACATCGTTTGAGAGAAAATTACAAAAATGAGTGATTTTCATTATTTGTTTGCCTGCTCGATCGATGTCTTAAACGCCTAACGTGTATAAGCTAAAGCTTGATGATACGTTCGTTACTTTTTGATGCGCTTACTCGGCAACTGTCTGCCTCTTAAGGCATGCATGTTTTAGTGCAAGTGGCATATCTAAGTATAGTTCTATCCTGTCTGCCTGTAATAGTGAAAACTTGCATAATCTATGTATACTTATATATCAAAGACAAATGAGATCGCTCTTTATATTTACATCTTGGCATTACCCAACTAACACATTTACGTTACTACGTAGGTGACATTGCATTATTCATTCCGGTCGTCTGTGGGTACACGGCTGATAATTGCAGATTGCTAATTGATGATAGACTCAGACTGCTTAGACCCAACTAAGGGATTTTGAGTCTCACGTATCTAAATTAGAGAAGCCATGTTTTTTTCCTACTATTGTTACCTATATGCGAAACGATATCTCGATATCTGGGTATTTTTTGCCTACTGATTTGTATGAAATTTGAAATGCAGGTAAATAGTTTGTAATCTAGACACATAGGCTACCGGATTGGTTTTGACAAAGCGGGCGGAGCCATGGGCAGTGGCTTGCTTTGACGACCTCTGTGTCTTAGTGGGCGAAGGCCCGCCTGAGACGCAGAAGGTTGCGGGTTCGATTCCCGCCGCGGGACAAATGTTTGCATTTATTTGTCTCAGTATCTGGATGTTTTCTATGTATAATATGTTTGTATTTACAACAAAAAAAAAGTATATAAGTAGTATATCAGTCATGTAGTTCCCATAACACAAGCTCTGCTTACTGTGGGGCTAGATGATGTGTGTATATAATAACATTAGGATAAATGTCCTAATGTTATTTATTTATTTGTACCATAAACATTAATAAGTATTTCCATGATCTGATCAAGCGCCCGCCGTGTCACTACAGGTACCTCATATCTACCGGCTACTGTTACATGTACCTAGGTACATGCTTACATGAAATTTATTAACGAACCTGTCTAATAATTTCCCCCATTTTAACGCATTCGCGTAGAAAGCTTATTGACCTGATTCCCGGTGCCTTTATACTACTAGTGTATATACTACTTTACATAAAACAATTCGTAGGTAGTTAAGTAGTTATTAATTACAACAGGCCTAGGTCATAAATAAATAGGTAAATAATGCCAGATATTTTCCATTCAGCATTATGATGCTAATGTCTGAGCAAAGCTGGTATTATGAGAACTACATAACTGTTAAAATACTTATATACATTAATATCATACCTATAGATGGGACGGATTACCGTCCGTCGCATTTGTATATGCGACGGAGCATGCTCTAAACTTATTTAAAAGTAAAGTTTAAAAGTAATGGTGCTATTATGCAAGCATTTCATGAAGCTGCATCTAAGCATACTTAAGTCGTAAATAAACAACTTAACTCCTAGATTTTAGGTATTCGGCAATTAGACACAAAAAAAACATAGAGTACCTACAAGCCGTGTTTTCCTATAGGTCCCTGTTTCCATCGTAAATGTGGTCCGTGGAAAGAGGGGGGTATGACAGTCCCCTTGTAATGTGCTACTGTTGAATTGCAAAAATCTCATTACAGTCTAACTGTCGTTATAGTGGGGTAATTAACTACCGGACAGTAGGTGGCGTGGAGTGGATATCGGTTGTAACATGTACCTTTAACACCAGCAAGATAGCCTCTAAGTCTGCGCAAGAGAAGTCAACAATTTAATTCCAATTCCAAATAGACAAAAAGAAATATCTCTACTAATAATTATAAAGAGGTAAAGATGATGTATTTAGGGAGAAATCTACGATTCATTTATACATTCTATATTTAGAATGGACGTTCAGGGTGGACATAGGCTATTATAACTATTATCTCGTTAAAATAAAAGACCTAATAAGAGACCAATTTTGCAACGTAAAAGCGGTCAAGCGAATGCGTTTTTCACGAACGACCACTTTTCATCGGCTATTTTTTTCGGTTCTTACGCGGGCGAAGCTGTGTGCTGGTACAATTATGAAAGACAGAAATTGCTTTGTTTTTTTCTTTCCGTCAGACAAGAATGGGATAGAAGTAATTGAAGTCTCCTCTTCCCAAATGTTATCTTTGATCTTGCTACGGGCACTGAAAAGCTGAAAAAATACTGAGTACTAAATAATATCTACTGTGGGACTTTACCTAAGTAGGACTCTGTTTTTTTTAGATTAGATTTAGTTCGTTTACTGTATTGTCTGTCCAATCGTCTTTTCTCTCTACAATATCTTGTCCATGGTTTTCTTGCTCTACAGTAGCTAATTGTGTTTGGTTGTAACGAGTTTTTTGGCGGTCGCGGGCTCGCGGGCCACCTATGAATGTTGCATTTTACTTGGTGACCCCCGTACTTATCTGAAAGGTAATAATGATGAATAGCAAGCGAACAGCGAACAATATAAAAAAAATTATTAAATGTCGAAAAACAGGCTTCAAATAATGGGAAATTGATAAAATATCAATATGAAATTTCGTATTTATGTATTTGTATATATTATGTATTTATACATATTTATGTTCAAATGTTTCACCTCATGGATCCCATCATCAGAACTGGATTTTGATAAAATCGGTAGGTACCAATCTATAAGTATATTCTTCCAAATAAAAAATAATAATTTTCGGTACCTACTTAAATGAAGGAAGGATAAACCGAATTAAAAAACTCCTCCTTTTTTTAAAGTTGGTTAAAAATAAACCTACCTAGTCGCAGGCCTCCATGATGCGTTAGCATCCATAGTACTAAGTGTGGGCCTCCATGCATGGCGGGTTAGTCGGCTGAGGCGCGGAAGCAAATTCGATTCCTGCCCGCTTAGCATGAGCACCCAGGACAAAGTTTTGTCAACGAAAGAGTAGACAAAAACTATTTCTGTCGCCTATTTTGTCGGACAAAAGAGAGGGACAAAAAATTTTTGGTCTTCTCGGCGGTAGGCAAAACCGTTGTCTTTATGCTAAGCAGGCAGGTGTACCAAAGGCCTAAACATCACGTCTTACTGCGATTCGATTTGGGCAAAGGTAATTTTAAGTTTTACACTGGGTCTCTAACGCGTTTATCTTTTTTGTATAATTTTAACGATTTTTCGGCTGAGTTGTTGATGACGGGTAGACACCGAAAGTCTGGCCGTCTATATCGTTTTCATCAGGCGTACCCTTGTGCGAGATAAAATTTAAATGTTTTCAGTATAGTAGGTATCTTTTTGGTCCGGGTCTGGTGAGTAATGTGGAAGCTTGGTTACTGAAACTATGAAGATGTTGGAAATTCTAGTGTGGGTCAGAAATATTATGTAACTTAGTTGCTGGCTGCAGTAATTTCAACGAAAAAAACCTAACAAATCAATGAGAAAAAGAAAATTCGACACCCATTTCCCAAAACAGCATCATTTCACATTTGTCTACCAAATTATAAAATCACGTATTCATAAGCATATTTGGCACCAATTAGGCGGATAATCACGATGTGAAAACTGCAATTGCATAAATAAAGTCCTATCACGGTCGAGTTTAAATTTATAATGGCGACTGTTATTCGATTCATGAGTTTTTGTATCGGATAACTTCCCATCTTGTATTTAACTTATTACCTAACTACCTACCTTAGGATAGGTAACATAGATAACTTAGTTACCTAACTACCTACCTTAGGATAGGTAACATAGATAACTTAGTTACCTACCTGGTCTAAAGCCAAGTGTTTTGTCTGAGTTTGATGTATAAAATAACCTGTCTTTTGAATCGTAACCAAGCACGCAACTTCTAAGCCCTTTGTAAATTTAGTTTTAAATTCCACTACCTGCTCCACCATCACGCACAGCCGTTCCAATCAGGTTGTCGCCTGAACCTCCGGTTCCGCAGCAGCCAGATCATAATAATTTGCCAGTTAAACAAAATTATACCACACGCTCGGGCAGACGCGTTAGATTTAAGAATATTGACTAATTAAGATGTGTATGTTTGTTTTATTGTGTTTATTCGGTACTCTGTTAGTTTTAATTTTACATGGATCATTTTTTTCCGTAGTGGGGTGGTGTGGCGATTCGATCGTTCACATTCACATCACTAGTGTGGTAATGTCTCCATCCCTAATGCAAAAATGGCCATATTGTTTTTTCTGCTCTTTTGCTGACAACCGGTGTTTTATATAATTTTCTGATTCTTGATGTGTGATATACTAATAAACTATTGTGCCTACGTGAAATTTGGATGAACGTTTTATTGCTCAACGTAGGGGACAAATGTCCCTCACGTTGTTTGTACTTTTTCGGTGTTGTACAGGTATCTACAGTATTTGCATCCATTCAATCATTCAAATTGCGAGAGATGGCTGGGCAGTGGATATAATACTTTACCTATCCATGATGGCTAAGTAAGCCATCTGTGAAAACTGTACGGAACTAAATTAGAAACGTTTACAGTATCTGTTATGTAAGCTTATTTTAGCCTACGGTCATACCAACGTTTCTAATCTAGTTCCGTGCAGTTTTCACAGATGGCGCTGCTTGACTCTTATGATATTCTGGACGGGTTTCATAGATGGCACTAAAATGACACTCAACCAAACGTATGACAGTTTGTAAAATACAAGCTGCTGTCAACGGTAGCACCCGCATGATACCTACCCTGATAAGCAACTTGTGTTATTCTAGGTCACGAACTACACCTGTTCCAAGTTTCATAAATATTGGTTTTGCTGTTACCACAGATATTATAATACTATACCAACAGTAACAACAAATATCCAAACAAAGATCCAAACGAACACATTTTATAGCAGGAACGGTTCTAGAACGTTACCTATCACATATTTTTTTTTAAATTCATGGAAGCATAATAATAATAAAAAACATTTTTTTTTCCAAATTTAATGATCATTCTGTACAACACTTATATCATTATTCAACACAAATTTAACCAAAATTATTATCAGTTTTAGCGCCATCTAGGTTAATTCAAAAACTGATATAATTAAACAGGCAAGTGTTCTACTTGACTGTTAATCTGTCGAAAATACTTACATTATGTTGGCACAGTTTCCGGCTGTTGTAATGAATGACACAACGTGGATAAGTGCATTGTTTCTTTCAAGAACTATTTTGCAGCAGCCACGTAACTGACGTGGCTTATCTCTTAAACTAGATGTGCCACGGCCACCCTCGGCCTCCTAACACACCGCGACACATCGTCCTCCCGCGCTATTACTTCTTTTGCTCAGCTCCTAAGGGTCGTGGCGTGATGTTAAATTATATATAACATTACTAAAAATGCAAAAATAATTTTTGAAATCCTAATATAAATGAACGAGTTCAAACAAAAAAAAAACGATTAGTATAAATTAATCAAACTTAGAATCATTCTTATCTTATGCATGTCTATAATGTGGCTTTGCAAAAGCCGGGAACTTTAACTATACTAATTTAAGTATACAATTATCCAAAAGAAAATTGCGTGTTTAAGTTTAAAAGTTAAGACAAACTGAAACATTTTACTTAGGTTTAATAAATGCTTACGAATTGCTCTCCGCAAGTAATGTAAGTACAGAAAAAAAATAAAGGCAGCGGGAATCGAACCGCACTTTTTGCGTCGGAGCTGGCTACTCAACCGCCGCACTACCGAGGCCGTCGATTTAGATGCCGATGTAAATATGTTTAGTAACAATTATTTGTTTTATAATAAGGGCTGTGAATTTTGTTTTATAAATTAAATAAAAAAATAAATGTTGCAGTCCGGAAACGAAAGAATTTCGACACTCAACATCAAGCATAGATATATTGTTAGAACTATCCTGATATCGATACATTTCATAAATAGGTCATGGTTATCAAACATAAAGGTTTTTAAACCTTGATGTTTGATAAGGCCTTTAGGTAGTTTTTTTTTTCAATTTTTTTTATTAAGACTCGACTGTTTATGTGTTATTTTTACAGAATACGCAATAATCACAAAATATTACAAAATTCTACAGATTTTTTTTTAATTACACACTTGCATTATTTTAATGCAGCGATCGGCTTGCAACCTGTCACGTGGAATGCTTAATACTTTCAAAACGCGGGCATGAACCAAATGTTATGTTTGGATGTGCCTCTGACTACCCCCTACTTGGTATCCTCAAAGATCTACATGCTGAGTATGTATCTGAGGATGTCCACCATGGGGAAGACAGTCGTGAGCGTGTTTTTTTTTTGCATTATTTTGGTCTTAGATTTATGATCTGTAAACGCAGGATAACATTGTACCTACCAATGATCGGAATTTTATCTACAAATTATTTAAGTCTATGTTATAATGCTTCCAAACTAAAACAAAAAACAAACACGCCCACGACTGTGTCCCCCATGATGGACATCCTCAGATACATGCTCAGAGAGTAATCGTTTTGAGGATACCAAGTAGAGGGTAGTCAGAAATAAGTCCAAACATTACATTCGGCACATGCCCAAGTTTCTCAAGTAGTTAGCATTCCGCAATGCTTCGGCAGATAATAAACCTTTTCATAAAGACTTTTCACTTTATTTTTATTCTATATAAAAAAATACTCTATGATATCTCTAATATCTAGTTTACATGAGTTTTGTAGCGAATGCTTAGTACAGATATTATATCTGTTTATACTAGATCTTATCACTTAAAGTAACACCCTGCGTGTAAACATGATGTTCAGACAAGTGAAACCGGCAAGTGAATACAAGTCAATCCTTTTTATTAAGTGAATAGTTTTCACAAAGAAATTTTTCACAAAGCATCATCTAGCCCCAAACTAAGCAGGAGCTTGTGTTATGGGAACTAAATAACTGATATACTACTCATATATTTTTTTATGTAAATACTTATATACATAGTAAACACCGAGACCCAATGACAAATATATGCAGATCATACATACATTTGTCCCGCGGCGGGAATCGAGCCCTCAACCTTCAGCGTCTCAGGCGAGCCTTCGCCCACTGTGCCACAGAAATTACTTGTTGACTCGTGTGAGAAGCCACAAAAACTGTCCAGGTATTTCATTTCGTTCTAATGTGTTACTAACACCTTTCTCTTCTCACTTGTCGCAAGCAGCTTAGTCCTAACCGCTTAGTGACGATTACGTAGCTCGTGTAAACTAGGCATTAGTGAGGAAGTGTCTAGATCGATCGATAAAAATATATAATTTCGTTTTGTTTTTGCCGCAATTCAGTTTAATTTTATATTTTCTTGACGATTTGAACGACATCTTCGTCGGCTAGGACGTGTTCGATGCCCACTTTCTGCGGCTGATGCTTCACGGATGAACCCCAGACCAGCGCACTATAAGATAAGATAAAACATGTTAATATTGGAAAAAAAAACAAACACGCTCACGACTGTCTTCCCCATGGTGGGCATCCTCAGAAACATACTCAGTGAGTAGATCTTTGAGGAGACCAAGTAGGGGGTAGTCAGAGGCACGTCCAAACATTACATTTGGTACATGCCCGCGTTTTGCAAGTAGTAAGCATTCCACGTGACAGGTTGCAAGCCCATCGCCGCTTATTGGAACACTAACTGTTGGCACATGCCTTCGAATTTATGGTTCTAGGGCATGCCGGTTTCCTCACGATGTTTTCCTTCACCGTTTTGAGCACGTGTTGATGCGCACATAATTTTTTCGAGTGGAAAAATCCATTGGTGCACGACCGGGTTCGAACCCACGACCTCCGGATCAGAAGTCGGGGTATCACCCACTAGGCCAACACGGCACGGTTGGAAAAAAAACTTCACGAAATGCAGCACCCTCTGGTGTGTTAAATCCTATCTAAGAATCTTAGCCGCATTTGTATCGGATGACCCGTTTCTAAGATAAATATGGTATCAGACAAACGTAGAACCTCTTTCGCCTAACGCATATACGGACTCCTGTCGTTAAGGGTGTCATGGCGTTGCTCAACTGCAGAGTGAAGCATAGGTGGGGTTATGTGTCCTTTTGGAATTAGTCGTCTTTGGCAGGCGGTCGGTATAGGGTCTACGATAAAAAAAATAGGTGCCTATTAACATTAAAATGAATAACCAGTCTAGTTTTCTTGTCTTTCCTTCCTGGCTTGGTCGCGGAGGAACAGGCAGTAAATAATTGTTTCAAAGGGATCCTTGTGATTTTTAGAATAAATGAATTTTGACTTAAGACTATTTTAAGAGTGTTTGATAAGCCCATATACTTGGTTTTTATAAATAAATAAGCTGGACATTTTCACATACTACCTTCAAAGTAAGCAGAGCTTGTGTTATGGGAACTACATGACTTTATTTATTTTTAAACATTGAATCCTTATTTTTTCCACATCTGTAATATACAGATAATTCACACTCGAAAATAAAAAAAGCACAGACTTCGATGAAACTTTCTCAAAAAAGTAACTGATAACAAAATACCTATTTTCTAACTGTCTTGTGAACTACATTAGAGGCAGTGAACTCTGTTCCTTAGTCATTTATTTTTATTTTCTCACCAATATTTAACAGGCATAGCTCTGAAACTACCCAGGTGGTGGTCAGAGGTACGTCCGGCAATTAAACTTGTACTTTCAACAGCTGTTAGTACTTACTACTTGAACTCCTTTACAATAGACCGATGCAGCTTATTACAGAAGTCCTCCAAACTGGTTCTGTCCGCGTGAAGAACCACGGGCGAGTTGTAATCTGGCAGCTGTCCCTTTGGCTTCGTGTATATCCTGATACAAATATAAATAAATTAAATAAATAAATAATGCTGGACATTTTTACAAAGCATCATCTAGCCCCAAACTAAGCAAAGCTTGTATTATGGGAACTACATGACTGATATACTTATTGTATTTGTACCAATATACAAATACAAAGTAAAATTTTCGCGATTCGATTACACAATTACAAATTATGATAAGTTTTACGGTTATTTATTGCGTTTACCTTTTTTAACGTAGGGAAAATAATAAAAAAGGTAAACGCGATAAAGGCCTGTACAACTTATAATTAAATATACAAAGTTTTAGAATATTATTACGATTATACTACGTACTTTACTATTCTCCTGCTGATGGTTCGTTGACCGTTAATAGGTCCTTCCTATGGGAACTACATGACTGATAAACTACTTAAGTATTTTTTTTTTTATAGTACCTATGTGGTTTAGTCGTAAGAGTATGGATCTAATGATCTTGGTGGGGTATACAGTTGTTCTTTTATTGAAGTAAAGTTGAGTCATTTTGTAAAAATAATCAAAATTTTGGTTGATCAAAAATTGTAAGGACCAACATTTCACTAAAGTGACATAACATTAGTTTTAAAAAAAATGTATTTGTAAAGATATTTTACAAATCATATTTTTGACAAATATAGTTTTCGTTTTTAAAAATTATAAAGTTATGTAAGATAAATGTGCAATATGAAATGTCATGTCCCATTTCCAATCCAAATTCTGAACACGCCATTCTATATAACGGAAAATTCTGAATCCAACAATGGCAGATATAACTCATTTTGGCCAAAACGTCGCTAACTCTAAATTATACTTCCTTATCGATATTGCAGTGAAAAAATACCTGATGAGTTTTAGGTACTCCCACATCTTCTCGAGCAGATCATCAAAGTTCCACTTGTGATGCGCGGAGATGGGCACGCAGTGAGGTATCTTGTAGATCACGTCCAATTCCTCTATGCTGATCTGATCTGGAAACAAAACCATCGACTGAACACCAATTCAATTTAAAAAATAATAATGATTATAATGCTGGACATTTTTCACACAGCATCATCTAACCCCAAAGTAAACAGAGCTTGTGGGAACCACATGACTTATATACTACATATACATTTTTTTTTTGTAAATACATACATTCTATACATGAAAACACCCAGACCCGAAACAAATATTTGCAGATCATACAAACATTTGTCACGCGGCGGGTATTGAACCCGCAACCTTCTGCGTCTCAAGCGGACCTTCGCCCAATGCGCTACAGAGGTCGTCGAAAAATGGTTTAATGAAGTAGCAGAGCTCCATGTGAAGAGCTCGTCCGGGGAAGTACTACCAGCATACATATTTCTACCGCCAGCCGTGCAGCAATGCTCGCATTGCTGTGTTCCGATTGGAAGAGTACGGGCGCTACTGAAATAACAGGCATATGAGACTTTTCACCCCATGTCTCAGGGTCGGCAACGCACGAGTGAAACTTCCGTGTGGTAGGCGTACATAGGTTACGGTAACCGCTTACCAACAGGCGGGCCGTACGCTGATCCGCACATAAGTTGTAAAACAAAAATCATTTGTGTCATTCTTTTGAGGTAACTGTGCTTGTAAGAACAATTCATTTGTTTGTTATGTCATTGGTCCATGAAAGATCAATCTCAGCAATGAAGCTGTTAATTGTATGTACAGGCAGTGATCAAAGTAATACAGTTTTGATTAAAACTTAAACTTACATTAATGACTGACCAATCTTTTAATGACTGACAGAAATTTTAATGACTATTCGATCTTTGAATGTCTGACCGAAATTTTAATGACTAATCGATCTTTTAATGACTGACAGATCGTTTAATGACTAACCAATCTTGTTGAGCAGGTAGATGCAGGGCACGTAGACGCGGTTACCCTCGATGACGTCGATCAGGTCGTCGCTGGTGGCGTCGTACCGGAGGGTGATGTCCGCGTTGTGGATCTTGTACTCGGAGAGAATCGTCTTCACAGTTTCTTGGTCCAGTTCTGATTGCGGACACTGGAATGATAAACAAATAATAATAATCCACACTATCTACACGAATAATAGTTATAGTTTTGATGAAAGAGGTAATATCCGAAGCTTTTCATCCCGCGCTTATTTTAAGCGTTTTTGGAAGAATTTTTAAAATTCTTCCAAAAATAATTAGTATTGTCATTAGGGATAGGACATAGACTTTATTATCTTGTTAAAATAAGGGCCTTTAGCTGAAACCAATTATGCAACGTAAGTCGACGAAATAACGGTCCAGCGAATGCGTTTCTTACGAAAGCTGCTTTAACGGTGAGCTACTTTTCATCGGTTACTTTTTATACGGGTACCACTCGAGCGAAGCCGTGGGCAAAGTCAAAGTCAAAATTCATTTATTCATTAAAATCACAAGGATCACTTAGAAACGTCGGTTTTATCTACTGCCTGTTCTTCCGCGACCAAGCCAGGAAAGAAAGGCAAGAAAACAAGGCTGGTTAATATTTTTAATGATCCTTTTACAAAACAACGAGTTGGAGCATTTTCAATCCCAAGAGTTTTTATCATCCAAATAATCAGATATTTTATAGTACGCCTTTTTATAAAGTTGTTATTTAATTACGTTTTTAAATTTGTTAATTGTCAATTTTTGTATATCTCTTGTGAGTTTGTTATAAAAGCGTACACCTTTCCCTTTAAACGATTTACTAACTTTATGGGAGTCTACAAGTGGCAACAGCGAGTTTATCTTTATTTCTAGTATTAACATTGTGATTATCGCTTTTTTTCTTAAACAAATAAATATTATTGTGAACATACATCAGATTTTCATAGATGAATTGACAAGGAAATGTCATTATATTTATTTCTTTAAACTTCTGACGAAGTGATTCTCTGGGACTCATATTATAAATTGCTTGAATAGCCCTCTTCTGCAGCACAAAAACATTATTTATATCTGCAGCACTCCCACACAGCAGTATACCGTACGACATAATGCCGTGGAAGTAGCTGAAGTAAACTAGTCTAGCTGTGTCTGCGTCTGTATAAAGACGGATCTTTTTGACTGCATATGCCGCACAACTAAGTCTCTTTGATAACTTATCAATGTGAGGGCCCCATTGAAGCTTATTATCTAGGGTGATACCAAAGAATATGGTGGTGTCCACAAGAGACAACTCTTCATCTAGTTAAATATAAACACACACACGCTCACGACGGTATCCTGCATGATGTACATCCTCAGATACATACTCAGACAGATTGCAGAGACAGCCTCTTACCCCGAACCCATAACCCAGTATGGCTTTACCCACTGTGATGGTCATTAAACTATATCATTGTTTTTATTATTATTTATTTACAACTATTTAGTTAACATAAAGAAATAAATACTCACAGTTATATTCAGATTAATACCGCCCTTGTCTTTTCTCCTAAAGTTTATATTAGGCGGTTGTTTGTTCAGCCGCAGACCGAACCCTTCCAATTCGTGTTCCAGCAGCTTCTTGTGCTGCAGTGGCTTTAGGACGTCCAGCACTATGAAGACGAGGGAACAGGTCCGCGCGACCGCAATCACTTGCCGACCACGACCTTTGCCGTCTTTCGCCCCCTCAATGATACCGGGCAAATCTAGCAGCTGAAACAATTGAACACTTCATATTATTGTTTAAATCAACACAAGCTTGCTTATAAATATTTTTTAAATAAATACTCAAGGCCTTACTTTTAAACATTATTGAATGGTAGATTAACTAAACACTGCTTGTGCTCTTTCTTATATATATACTATATGTTGCCAGCGGCTTTGCACACATGGAGTTGTGTTTTTCTCTGATACAAACTTTCACCCCCTATATCTCTCATTAAAATGTGAAAACCATGAAAAAACATGAAATTAGGGTTAAGCTCGCCTTTGTATATGTCCTTCATGTTTTTTGTGTGTATATTCTGTTTGTACAATAAAGAATAAAGAAAGTTCCTCCCCTCATTCCCCCCCTTAAAGTAGAAATTTGAATATAAAGTGGAAGGCTTGCCTAGGATGCATTCATAAAATTGTTATTTAAATAATTTTTCATGATTTGCTTATTTTATTTATTTCATTCTTAGGTCAAGTGGGTAACCCGACTCCTGATCCAGATGTTGTGGGTTTGCTGTTCCATTGTTTTCATATATTTATTTTACCAGTATTCTAGCCCCCTTATATTTGTTCTTGTTAATGCATTTATATTACCTGTATTTTAGCGCCCTTGTATTTAATACAGCCTGGCACTGTGGTGAGAGTTGTGAACTCATATGCTGCCACCTCCGAGTATACTCCGGCCAAAGTAGAGAGCAGTGTAGACTTGCCCACTGATGGGAATCCAACAAATCCGATACGAGCATCACCCGTTTTTGCAACATCGAAACCTGGAACACATCAACAATAGCATGAATTTAAATGTAGTTGTTGAAACTTTCACATAATAATTGTCTCTGTCTACATGTAAGTACTGAAAAATAGACTACCCGGGAGGCCGAGACAAATACCTCATGCTTAGTTTTTCTTTCATGCTAACACAAATTTGTCAAGACAAAACTTGGCAGAAGTCACATGACAATTCTACAGCTAATGTAATTTTCAATCTTTCCGCAGGGTTTAACGGCAACAACAGGCTGTTGTTGATGAAGTAGAGATATAAATAGATGGTGCTACCCTAATGTATAAGTACAGCTATAATTTTCTTATTTTCCTTATGTTCACCATTTGCAGCGAAGCATTTAAGTACCTATAGTATAGCATATTGTTTTGTTGTGTATCCGCCAGCTCAGTATGAATAATTGTATGGGTTTGTTGGATTATTCCCATTTAAACCAGCTCCTGAGTAAAGTTAGGCTGTAATATACCTATTGTCCAATATATAACTGTCTCGGCTTACCTTCACCAGTAGCGCTGCCACCGCCTTTAGGGGTGATCAATTCTCGCCTCAATTTAGCCAATCGAGCCTTTAGAATACCTAAATGAAGGGCAGTTGCCTTGTTTTTTTGCGTCCGAGCCATCTGAAATAATTTATGGTTTTAGAGTTTAATCACTTAACAAGTACATGGAAACATTGTATAGATGTAATGGATAGTGTTATTGAGTTAATTAATGTGTAGTATTTATGAAGTTTACAGTATTTCCTACAGTATATTAAGCAAATTCATTTCATAACCTCATCGACCTACCTCGGACTCTATAGCGGCGATTTTTTCTAATATTGTACTCATTTTTGCAGCTTTTTTCTATTCTTATCAATAAAACAATTGGGCAACAATATTTGTGTGATATTTAAAACAATTTCCTGTAAAAATATTCCCGAAAATCACTGGAAGTAAAGCGTGTCAATTTTCAATCAAACGTTTCGTGCTCAATTTTCCAGAAATATTGTCAAATAATTTGACATCTGACGCAACTGTACAAGTTGACAGTCAGATGACATGTGAAACAATGGCATGCCATCTATGGTTTATTTTTACAAGTTGTTTGCACTGAGCCTGGGTACATAATACAAAACTAGTTCCAAAAGTTTTATAGATGTCGCCACTACGGCGCCTTTTCGCTATTACCATTTCATAGATGGCGCTATCAACGAGAAAAGCTGGATATAATGCTTTTACCACAGGTTTGCACATAGTTAATAAAGGGGGATGGAAATGTTGAAAACTGTTTCCAGGCTGAAACAGACGATCCTCAGTTGTACCCTCAACGTTGCTACTGAGCGGACTTGAGAATCGCGTGCCTAAACCGGTCAAGTTTCGTAACACAAACTCTGAAAATACGTTAGTTTTTGTGATTTTTGTTTTTGCTCTTGTTTTCCTAGTTCTGTAAATACATAGCAGGTTAGGAGACAATTTCACACTGCCGTGTAAATAAAAATAAATTTAGCTTTCAATTGCGTAAATTAAAAAAGAAAAGTTATGCGTGTTCGTCGTTGTCAGGACTTTCTTGTTTTTAATTAAAAACTTTGTAAAAATATTAGCGAAGTTGAGAGTTAGATTAGCACTGTTGTAATGTTCTAAAATGTAGGTAGGTTCAAACCTACTTGTTTTATGTGATTTTCATAGGGCTGTATAATTTTATGGTAAGTGAGACCTAGTTCTTAGGTATTTTAATTTTACATTATTATTTAACTAAGTAAGTAAACATGTACATACTTCCACATTAGTTCGAGAAATGTGTCAAAGGCCTAGGTACTTTATGGTAGATATCTAGATATATTCCCATCTTTTTGTATGTATAAACTAGTGATGTACCATTAATTTTAACTACTTACCTAAATCATTAGGTCATTCATTACATTAATTTATCACTATCATTAGTTATCTAACTAGGCTTTTCCAAAGACGCGCCCTGCTCAGGTCCACGGTATTGGGGAATAATGTTTTTCGTAGATTTGTAACCTATAAATGTAAACACGAAGGGCTACTACGGTTAAGTCGCTTCTAATGATGGGGTATTTAGATTTAATAATAAGGAGAGTGCAAATAAATTAAATCAATTAAAGATGTTGCAACTCTTCTGCGGTTAGGTCACTGACTGTAAATTTTTGCATTCTTAGAAATATTGTGAGAGATTTAGAGACACGATTCAATGTTAACAGAGACTCCCTTCACTGAAGGCAGGAACAAAATCATCAGCGAACATATCAATGTATTTGTGTGTGTTTCTACCTACCCACTACCTACTACCCTTTCAAAGCTTCTTAACCAGTCACTACCCTCGGGAATCACGTGAATATTTGTACGGATCTCGAATAGTCGTAGTGGGTACCTATCTACTTATATATAAACCTCTCGGGTCATATCATTCAATTTGAAAACTAACTTTTGTCACGATATTCATTGTAATTTCGTGATTTATAATACATTTCACTGTCGGTTTTTATTTACCCTGCGTAGGTAGGCAGAACTCTACGTAGATACAGGTACTTACCTCGTCGTTATCTTTTAAGATCTTCATGAAAATTACCTATCAATATAATAATATATTTTACGAAAGAATCTGGAATATTTTATAGAATCTTTATTAAGTAGATACATCCCTAGTTTATTAATTTTGGATCAATCAATCACAGGTTTATTTTACAAAATCTTCCAAGTCTATTGGATCGCCCCTTTGTGACGTATAAAACCTATCTAACCATACTTAGAACTCAAACACAATAATTGCATCAGAGAAAAATGGTAATAGACAAACGCAAAAACAAAGGAACATATCACTTCCGAAACAATATTTCGTAGCAGTTGCTACGCGGCGTAGCATGGGGTGAGTAGCGAGTGTCGTAGATTTTGGTGGGAACGGTCCTTATTATAAATGCCTGTTTTTAGGGTTTCGTAGTCAACAAGGAACAATTATAGAGTTGTCACATCCGTCCGTCTGTCTATCTGTCTGTATGTCTGCCCGCGGCTTAGCTTGAACTTACTACTAGAAAGTTGTAATTTGTCATGAGTATACATATTAATTACGCAGAAAAAGTGAAAAAATAAAATCTTGAAAAAAAAATTGTTAATGGTATCTCCCCTAAACGTAAATAGGGGAGTTAAAACCATAATTTCGTATAAATGCCACAAAAAATTACTTAGATGACGTTGCTATTTGTGTAAAACAGGTAGTTAATTATAAGTTTATGGGCAACTACGGAACCCTACACTGCACTTGGCCCGACACGCACTTGGCTCCGGTTTTTATTTTTAATTTGCTACACATGTGTATCGCACCATTGTTTCGGTATAAAGTATCGGGACAAGCTGCGAAGTCGATCTGCCAAAAGTTCGATATGAAATCAAACAAACAAGCCCACGACTATATTCCCCATGAGGATTTTTAAGGAGGAGTAAGGGTAGTCAGAGACACGTCCAAGCATTACATTAGGCGCATGTGCCTAATGTAATGTTTGGACGTTCGATGTGATATGTGAAATATGTCTCACATTCAACGTGCCCTATACAAGTCGCGGTTTTAATGCAACTTGTACTCTAGGATGCGTGCAGACGAGCCTTAAGAAATAATGAGAGGGTGACGTATCGAGCACAAAGTCAAGATAAACTGTTCAAATAATTTTCTTCTAGCAAACCTTTAAGTCTATAGTGATATTTATGGGGAGTTAGGCAACGTATGAAGTGATTATAGGGATAGTTCCGTAATAGGTTCATATTAATATATTAATATTTATTATATATTAAATAGATATATATGGATAACTGTATATTGCATACTCCAGAATTAAATATTACGGTACACAAAATCTTATAAACTAATCCTGGTGATACAATGGGCGGTCTTGTCGCTAAGACCGATCTCTTCCAGGACATCTTTGGGTGGACTTGATCAAAAATAATGTGCAGAGAGTTGGTGTAACTGCATTAAAATAATTTATAGTATAATCACAATATAATAATCTTTGTGGCGCAGTGGGTAAAGGCCCGCCTGAGACGCAGAAGGTGGCGGGTTCGATTCCCGCCGAGAGACAAATGTCTGTATCATCTGCAAATATTTGTCTCGGGTCTAGGTGTTTTCTATGTATAACATGTATGTATTTACAAAAAAATATATAAGTAGTATATCAGTCATGTAGTTCCCATAATACAAGCTCTGCTTAGATTAGGGCCACCATTATTTATTTATTATTATTCATAAATATATCAAAATGTATAGCATAGTATTATGCATAACAATATACCTAGGTACCAACCTACTCCTGCATTGTACAAAACATTATCTTATGATAATCTCTTTTAAAATGCAAAATGTATATTGAAGTCTCCGACATGGTTATCCGAGCCTTTACTCTTTATTCCGATACCAGGGTCGATCTTATCTCACCATATATATTATAATTTTCCACGTAGGAAATATAAAGTGGTCCTTGTTTGTGTTACCTATGACCTAGATACCGAACATTTATCAAGTTTTCAATATAGACATCATTTATCATCTGGCGTAAAATCTGCCATTTCGTTAATAAAAAACAAAAAAACCAACACGCTCACGACTGTTTTCCCCATTATGGACATCTTTAGATACATACTCAGTGAGTAGATCTTTGAGGATACCAAGTAGGGGGTAGTCAGAGGCACGTCCAAACATAAAATTTGGTTCCTGCCCGCGTTTTGCAAGTTAGCATTCCACGTGATAGGTTGCAAGCCCATCTCCGCTTATTGGAATACTAACTGTTGGCACATGCCTTCGAATTTTTGGTTCTAGGGCATGCCGGTTTTCTCACTATGTTTTCCTTCACCGTTTTGAGTACGTGTTAGAGCGCACATCAATTTGTCGAGTGGACATATCCATTGGTGCACGACCGGGTTTAAATGCTATTTTCGTTAATAGCATTCCCTAAAATTCTTTTTGTGGTAACCTTATAGTAAACATAACCAGAAAGTAAGTATCGCATGCCACCGAATAGAGTCCAATTCAGACACTTACTCTTTAACCAGTTTGTGTATAAATCATAATAAACCGCCTATTACCACTTCTGCGATTAGTTTATCCACCATTACAGATTACTCCAAACATTTGAAAACTATTTGCATGCTAGCAAGATTTCGCGGATTAGAAGTATGGCGGCGCGGAATTTGTGGTGTGATTTAACTTTACTTCGCATCGTAAAGTTTTTATGATACGCGGCTTATAGAAATAATCAATAGGTAACATGAATTGCTCTATTAAGAACACGGTATCTTTATACCCAACTAGATAACATCTAGTTAGTTTTATCGTAGGTTCGATATGTACTTTGTGCACTGAGTACTAGATCTAAATGTTTGGAGTGATCTGTAAATGTGGATAAACCAATCGCAGAAGTGGTAATAGGTGGTTTATTACGATTTATACACAAACTGGTTAAAGAGAAAGTATCTGAATTGGACTCTATTTGGTGGCATGAGATAATGGATGTCTATCATTGGAATCCATCTTAAGCAATAGGCTTAAGATGGATTCCAATGTATTTTGTACGAGGTTTTGTCAATCCTAAATTTTTTTTTCGAAGAAGATTACCATTTGAATTAGATTTTCGAACAAATTATTTTTCATTGATTTCCAGGGGTTGATGGTGTATTAGATAAATATGACCTCTGCAGGCTTTTAGTAGGCTTGAATCCAATATTGTATGTCTATAATTTTACAAAAAAAAAAGAAAAAACTTAAGTACGCTGTGGTGTAGACATTTCTTTCAATTATCGTGAACAAATAATTATGACAGAAAAGGGTATTTAAAAGTTTTAAAAGTGGGATCATCCAGAGATAGTGATCCAAGTTTTATGATGGAAGTTTTTTATCTTCCCAAAGTTGTTGCCCTCCAAAACCAAAACTAAAGGGCAAGTTTCAAGTAGCACCGTACTAGTATCTTGATAAAATTAATAAAGTTGCCTTCAGATTTGGTACATAGTGACACACGTCTTAGAAAAGGATAGGTTCTTACCTAACGTTAGCTGGGTAAGAATCAGACGACAAAAAAAAATATTGTTGAGCGTGTAGAAATTTTAATTTTTAACAGGAAATATAATTGTTTGACGAGTTTTATATAATGTAAGAAAGTATCTAGAAATGGATCATAAGAAAAATACCATGGAAATGAGAAGAATGATCAAGGCCAATGATTCCAACAATCATATAAACCAAACATAAATGCATCTGTCCTCATATATTAAATGCTCTTTACATTATGCAACCGATGGAAAGTGGTTACCGTCGCCTATAGACATCTGCAACATTTGCATTACTGATGCGTTCCTGCTCTGGAAGGACTCTATACATTTATTTTTCACGCATGCAACTAATTGCAAAATTAGTGGAAAGACAGATTGCACGCTAATGCTGTTAAAACGACGTGCTATTGGAAAAATCTGTGTTTTTTATTGTTCCAGGTAGATTTAAAATGACTTCAGTGCCAATAAAAAACAAAAGTGATCCGTGATTCCAAATTCAAAAACTCAGAATGTCATCCGAGATTTCCTTAGAGGAGCGGGACCGCCCGGGCGTCATTCGTCGCTCAGCCTCCGCCTGCGCAAGAGCTGCCTGCTCGCAAGTGGGCTTGGTGGTGCTAGTTGTGGTTTATGTACTGCTTGGTGCTGTGCTCTTTGAGTATCTGGAGTCGGGACCGGAGGTGCAGAAGCGGTCGGCGATACAGCGGTCGAGGGAGGAGTGTTTGAAGGAACTCTGGGCGATAACAGGTGAGTGACTAGTCAATTCAGTAACATCCAATGACGATGAAGTGGTTAATTTTTATATATTAATTATATATTAATATATTAAAAACAGAGTGCCTAGACGAAAAGTCTCATATACCTGAAATTTCACAGTCATTGCAAAAAGCTTGGCCGCCAAAAGCTTAAAATTTGACCAATAAAATCTTTCTTGAAAGCGTACCTCAAACCAAATTGTTTTATTTAATAACCATAAATAAAGTAAAATGTTTCAATCATAAAAAAACACGGGTGAATTTTACAGTTATTGCCAAACTAAATAATTAATTTACGGCATGAAGCAGTGTTTTTCAAAAACTTTTTCACACCTACTTATATTTACATAGATAACTAATAAAATCTTCAATTAGTTCAACTTATCTTTTTATTTACTTCAATTTGTTCGACATTATTTACACCTGCAGTTGTGTATTCCTACTAGTACCGTGTTTCTGCTCAATCAAAAGCTAGAGTATTCTGGTTCCCTGAGCTAGATTACCCTGTGAAATTACAAGCTCTGTCACTGCAACTAGCGTCGCCGTGTGACAAACGCTTTTCAACTACATTTAATTGAAAACTGACCTACTACATAGAGAGGACATTCATACCGATATACTTTTTTGAGAACTTACTAACTATCTTCCATTTATTTTTTTAATACAAACTGCTCCCATTTAAGCATGTGGTCACAAAACAGATACAAATGCTCAACGTTTTGCATAGTATTTAGAATTCCACGTTATAGGTTTCAAGCCATTTGCGATTCGGAGGCTTTTGTTTCCAGATTAAGCAACAAAAAACACAAACAAACAAACACGCTCACGACTGTCTTCCTCATGGTGGACATCCTCAGATAAATACCCAGTGAGTAGATCTTTGAGGATATTAAGTAGGGGGTAGTCAGAGGCACGTCCAAACATTACATTTGGTACATGCTCGCGTTTTGCAAGTTAGCATTCCACGTGACAGGTTGCAAGCCCATCGTCGCTTATTTAATCACTAACTGTTGGCACATGCCTTCGAATTTTTGGTTCTAGGGCATGCCGGTTTCCTCACGATGTTTTTCTTCACCGTTTTGAGCACGTGTTAAAGCGCACATAAATTTTTCGAGTGGAAAAATCCATTGGTGCACGACCGGGTTCGATCCCATGACCTCGATCCGATCCTATCCAATGGGTTCGATCCGGATCAGAAGTCGGAGTATCGCCCACTAGTAATTCGTATCGAAGCCTGAAATTGGCTGAATTTTCACTCAAACTAATTAATTAAGGCCAACAGGTGTCGATCACAAACCAAATGATGGTTGGATTGTTTAATTTTATTGTGGGAAAGACTGAAAATGTTATTAAAATGAAAATAAAACTGCTCTGACTATCTGGGTGATCTTAAATCTTCTGCAATCATGTCAGAGATCCTTTTTTAGGAGACCACCCTTTGAGGTAGTGGCCCGGAAATGAGCCAAAACTGACGTTGAAAGTAAGATTAGGCGCGCTTTTTAATTTTAAACTTTTGGTTAAAAATGCGCTTCTGTCGTACAGATTTACTCCACCATGGAACCTTTTGATCTGGCTGTTTTATATAGATGTTAAAATTTAAATATGATAAAGGTGGGCTAGGAAGTAATTTTCTCACTCAAGATAAAGTTTTTTAATATTCATACCTCATGGACCTTCCTCATTGCGGAAAAGATACTAATTTATAGAGCTTGACGGGTTATTAAGGTCTTCGGTTGCGGCGAAAAGTGGGAAATAGCGCGACTTACTAAACAGTGAAGAAAATATCGTGATAAATCTTGGATTTGGATCACTTTTTTACTTTGTATAGAAATCATCAAAAAAAAGGGATTAATTATTAAAATACTTATGAAATAAACAAAATGAATCACATTGAAATTAAAGGTACAATGTCTTGTCTTGGTCTTGTCGCTTAATCTCTTCCACACAACCTTTAGATGGAGAGAACTCTGTGACATTAAGAATGGCCGAGGAATGAGAACTTTATATTAGTGGACCTCATAAAAATGCAAATTCTAAATATTATTTGGAATGTTAACAAATCAGATTCACCAAGAAAAAGCATCTGTAATACAATCCCCCACTACTAAGTAGTTGTGTACTTATTTGCATTCGAATGAAAGATCGGCACCGATACCATGCTAAGTTCTGAACTGCATAATTTATTAGGCTTTACACAATAAAGCTCTGTGCACAGGGTTCAACTTTTACATCAGAATTCTGACGTGTATGGGGCAAAAATACTGCACCAGTTAGAGTACCCCAGAATATGTTTTTCTGTTATTATCGAGTAAATATCGAGAGGATACCGAAATGCATTTCAGACAATATTCTAAGGCATGTGCCATCGGTTGGTTTTCCAATGAGCGTGTAGTGAGAGACACTCACACACATGTAATATGTTATTTAAGTACTTATTGACAGTTATAAACCAAACGTCAATACACTACTTGTGTTTTGTCATACAACTTGAGGTGAGGTCAGGGGGGCGAGGCCGGTGCTCGCCCTCCTGTCCTCACCTCAAGTAGGTATAACACGTTTAATGCTTTTCAAGATTCATATTTTTTATTTACTAAAAACGTTACACATAACTTTCTCTAACAATGTTTTTAATTAATCAATTGTTAAATTAAACAATTCAGAATGTAGAAACATAGGTAGCCAAACTAGGATAGAATATTTACGATGACATACCTATATCTCCCCCAAGTACATAAATAGGTAGGTAACAATTTTTATATATATATATATATATATGAACTGAGAGTTTCGTACAGCCTACGTACGCCTATGCTTAGACTTTTTGATGATGTTCTGATGGTTTTTATAGTACAATTGTATTTATATCCGAGGTTATGTCCTGATGCAGCCCCCAATGTTTTCCTTAATCCGGCCCCGTGAAACAAAACTGTCTTTTGTCTTGAAAGTGGTCCGTGCACAAAGGAAGTACTTTCCATTCGTAACGGCAGGCGTTTTTCTCCTGTACGAGAGAGCTTATAATTTGGCCATGTTTTGTTACTTTACGTAAAAATTGATGCTTGTATATTTTGGAAATATAAAACAAAATGTGCCTACATTACTTTTGTGTCGGATTAAAAGGGGTTGTGGCTAATGGATGGCATTATTTTTGGTAAGACTAACCGGAAAACTGTCTTTTGAAATCAGTGGAGAAGATATAGTTTGAAGTCAGCTTATGTAATGCCATTTTAATACCGCAGCTTATGTAATATATAACATAAAAAAACTTATGTAATATGCAGCTTATGTAATACAGGGCATAATACTCACATAGGCATACACGGGCTAAAGCATCATAGACACTTCTGCCGACCGACCTCAATATTCAATCTTCAGATTAAAATTGAAGATGAAAAATATTTTCATTAATTATTTATATTTTCACTTTCTAGCTCTAATTTCAATGCGAACATCGTAAAAGAGAAATAAAAATACGATTGCTACAAGCAAAAAATATTCTTGAAAAACGGAAGTCTGAAAATGTTGATTAATTTTAATATTAAGAAAAGCTTTTTATCCTATTGTAGGTGTGTACGTTTTGTGTATTGTTAAGTTGTACGAGAAACATGAAGCTTTTGCTTAAGACGGAGATGTTAATACATTATTTTTAACCATTTGTGACGCTTAAAACAGTCCAGCCAAGTTTTAATATTTTGTTATATGATATTATTTTATAATTTATTATTATTTATTACATTATTTATTTTATCATTCAATTTGAAATTATTGTATTATAGATGGTATGGTATTATAGATTATGTTTTATGTTGAATTTATTTTATTTGCTTTATTAGGGGAATGATCTTGGTGAAATTTTAACCGAAACTAGTTAAGTTAAGATTATTTTATACCTAGTTTTACCAATTTGCGTCGTTGCATATTGGTAGGTATCGGGCACATAAATCGTTTTATTATTAGTATTTAGGTATTGTTTGTGTAAATCCCGTATTGTCTGTTTGTTTTATATTGTGCAACGTTTTTCTTATATATATCAATATATTTTCATGCAGATGTTTTACTAAAATATTAATAAACTATTTCAAAATAAAACTTGAACAAAAAAGCCCGTTTGGATTAATCGTCAATTTTTAAGAAAACTTCCATAAGTTTAATAGAAATGTAAAATAAAGTTCTCAAATAAGTGATATAACATAATTTATAATGTCATAAAACTGACTTTAATTAACGGGAAATTAATAAAAAAAACAATATGCAATTTCGTCACCCATTTTTTCACCCTTAGGAGTGTGATTTTAATGTATATTTAAGGGTGGTTCCATATCATAAAATGTATATGGAACCTCAATTGAAGCCACCCTATACCCTACCTATTAAATAAAGAATTATTAAAATAGGTTCACAATTGGCGAAGATATCGCCTAACATACACACAGAAAATTATACAGACGAATAGAGAAACTCCTTTTTTAAGCTTACTTTCCCAAGTTCCCAAGTAGAATAGAAACCGTACTCTATCAACGTGCTTGTGTTAATTTGCTGTACTCTTTCGAATAAAAAATAAAAGAAAAATCGCCCACAAAAAAATATTCGGCTAGTAGTGCTTCCATCAGATGAGTTTTTTAAAGTTTTACGGGGAAAAAACAGCAATCTCTCAGGAATAAAACTTTTATGGGACCTCGGAATCATTATCTATACAACAAAAAAATTATCATCAGAATCGGTTAACAATTGGCGAAGATATCAGGTAACAAATACACACGATAAAAAAACACAGCCGAATTGAGAACCTCCTTTTTTAGATGTCTTTTAAACAATAACAAAATTATTTTCGCAACGTGTTTCTGTTTGTTATTTAACGTACGTAGATGTATAAACGCTTCACAAATTAATGATCGAAGCTATACTTACGTAAATTTCCTCCTCATTCATAAAAATATTGAAATGTCGGATAATGCACAAAGAGTATCTCATCTTTCCACCACACAGCAGATATTAATAACTGAAATATGTCAAGCATCGACAGAGATGAGTTTATTGCGTAATGATCCGGGCTTGAATCGCTGATGCATGCTGTTGGGTTACATTCATCGGTATCGTCAATTTGTTATTGAGATGAAAGAGTAGGTACTATTTTATGTGTGAAAATTAGACGCGGAAACAGAACGAAGAGTCTAAAAAAAAGTTAGACGATTTTGGTCAACAGTGCACAGTGCCCGTGCTTCTGAATAATAACCAACGTTAATTAGGTTTGATTACGTTGTAATACTCCAGAACTATTTCTGCGTCCACATTTGTGATTTTTCAGTGCCGTGGCAGTCACGCGTGACAAAGTGTGGACGGTATTTGTAATGCGGCGAGTAAACAAGTTATACGTTAATATGGCACAAATGTGAACTCGTTTTAGTTGAAATGCTGCATGAGCTGGTTAATTATTGTTTCGTCGTCAACAGCCTGTAGAAGTCTAATGCTGGACGTAGGCCTCCACCAAATGGTGCAATATTGGCACCATTTGGTGGTATGACGATATTGGCTACCTCTTTCCACCGATTTCCCGCAATCTTTGGATAAAAGTCACATACACTGCGTCATCCATTTCCTCCACTTTTTCGTGCTCGCTTTTCGAGAACCTTTCTAACCTAGCGGTTGTAGGTTCCGCGAGTTATGTTTATTTATTCAAAACCAATTTCAAATAATGGTCAATGTGCTGCTTCATCATGACTTAACTATTTAGGTCAGTTTGCAAGTTTTGCAATTCCATTTCATTCTACTAACGTCGTCAGACAATGTGTCGAATCCATTAGCATAATTTATTGAGTTTTCCAAGAAAGTTCATCACATTACCCTAAATAAGCGCGTCGCTCGTCTTTAAACTCACTTTGAATGTGTGATTTGATTAAAATGAGCTCTTTAATTTTGTAATTTGCGCGTAAAAGGATATGTGTTTTTTAATGTTGTTAGATTTAACACAAATAAATATTTGGCAGAGGCTATTTCTTTTAAACAATGTTCACTGGAATGGTCTAGTAGTTCGTAGGTTGGAATACCTGTGGTTAGGGAGTTTGTAGATTAAATTAAATTAATGAATGCTGGTCATTTTTCACACATAATCATATAGATGAAGGTTTGAGCGACAAGCATTGTTTCTTTGGGAGAAACCTACATATGTCCAAGCAACAGTGAATTTCTTCAGACTGAAAATGATGATGTGATATTATTATATGTATAAATTTATGATATAAAAATATATTTAGTTATAGGTATCTAGTAACGTTTAATTTATATTTTATGAATGAATGGGTGAATTAAAATATTTATTGTACAACATAAAAAAATAAACTTAAAGTGCAATGGGCGGTCTTATCGCTTAGAAGCGATCTCTTTCAGACAACCTTTGGATGGAGAGGATTTAATGAGATTGTATTAATGGCTGGGGGTGTACTTATTTAGATTATGATAATTCTCCAGCCGTCTTTATATCTTACAGTAAGGCAATAATTCAATCCCATCCTTTTACGTAATTCTCTACATCCTAAGGTTGTCTGGATGAAATCGTTTACATCGAGAATACCATTCTTGCATTTCTTTAATTGTTTTGTTGTTTTAGTTATATATCCAATAAGCTGCGATAGGCAGATAGATCTATTTTTTAATCTAAGTTAGTATGATATTTTTTGTCTAGTTCATAACAGTACTTTCTATTTTTGGCGGTTTGAATAAATTGCTATGTATTTGCGTTACGTTTCATGATAAATGTGGCACGCTAAGCAATACCTCACTCCGTCATGACACGAGCAAATCCCATAATTTAAATGTAATTACGACAGCTCGTCGTTTGTAATTTGAGTATCTCAAGTTTTTGTAGCATCATTTGGATTGAAGAGCGGAATTTATTTTTAATTATTTTCCGATTTTCCTACTGGATACTATAGCACTAAGCAAATGTGTAGACGATTTATTTCCGACGTTTTCCCTGTGGTTTTGTATTTATTGATTTTCTCATTCGATACTATAGCACTAAGCAAATGTGTAGACGATTTATTTCCGACGTTTTTTTTTTGTGGTTTTCTATTTATTGATTTTCCCATTCAATACTATAGCACGAAGCAAATGTGTAGACGATTTATTTCCGACGTTTTCCCTGTGGTTTTCTATTTATTGATTTTCCCATTCGATACTATAAGCACGAAGAAAATGTGTAGACGATTTATTTTCGACGTTTTCCCTGTGGTTTTCTATTTATTGATTTACCCATTCGATACTATAGCACGAAGCAAATGTGTAGACGATTTATTTCCGACGTTTTCCCTGTGTGTTACTAATAAAAACATAAAACGATAAAATGCCGTGTAACAACTAGTAATTGTTCATTTATCACAGAAAGTTTGAAAAATAATGTTCTTTGTTGCCTTGAACTTGTGATTAATTTGTAAGCCTTGAAGATGTAAAAATAATATTCAAGTCCAGTATGTTTAAAAATGTGTTAGTGGAACTCTGTTTAATTAATATAAGTACATAGATATAAAACACACTTCTTATTCTGGTATGAGTAGTTTTACTGTTAAATATGGATTTATTTTTCACTTCAAACGGGAAACGTGTTCCAAAAATGGGTATCCCATTTTTAGTTTGAAATATTTTCATAACTTTGATAGTTACAAAAGTTAAATACTTATGTATTTTAGAATATTATTACGACAGTCGAGCGTGGTCGCGGACGGTGCTCATGAAGGAGGACCTCTAAACGGTCAACGAAACGTCAGCAGGAGAATAGTAAAGTACGTGGTATAGTCGTAATAATATTCTAAAATGATACCAAACCACGATAATTTGAATTCCATAATTATGGATTGTTTTAATTTGTCACAATGAGTAAAACTATATAAAACTAAACCTTTGTGACATTTCATATTTTAGTTCGCACACAGTTGTCGAAAATTATACGGTTTCTACAGGCGTTAAAAATGTATGTGGTCACTGAAATGTAAATGTGGTTGGCATTTGTTTTCACAGGCATGTTTCCCTGTTACCCTTGTAACCGTGTATTAAGCCTTCAAATAAAACATCGTGACTAGTGTGGGTGTGACAGCGAGCCTTTATTTTTAGCCCTCGGAGAAAAATAATTGCCCTGCTGTCTGCTTGTAGTTAACTGTAAAAAATAGCAAGAATATGATATGGCACTTTCGTTTGAACGAATTGTGGTCATCCTATCTTATCCAACTAATATTATAAACGCGAAAGTTTGTGAGGATGGATGTTTGTTACTTCTTTCACGCAAAAACTACGGAACGAATTTTGATGAAACTTTACAGTAATATAGCTTATACATCAGAATAACACATAGGCTATTTATCCGGGTACCACAACGTATTTTATTTTATAACAGAACTGTATGTTATAAAAATACGTCTTGTCATCTTGAACGTCTTGTTTTATATTGCAGGATTTCTAAAATGACCAAGTGCGAGTCAAATTCGCGTATGCGTATACGGAACCCTGAATATGCCATAATATGTCATGAAATAAAATAACGAGATAGTTGCATTTTCATAATAGTTCAAAGGATTTTGACTAGTTGATCTTTTATTATATGCAATGGCCAGGAGGGCTTAGAAGCATTATTTTCAGATTCAACTGACTTTTACTCAAGATGAGATACGATTGGAACACAAAGCCTGTCTACTCCCCTATTTGTTTCTTTAAACAAATAGGGTGTGTGTGTGTGTGTGAGTGTGCGCGCGCGTGTGTGTATATGTTCGGGTGTGGCTGTGGGTGTGTGTGAATAAAGCACGTTACGATTAACTTATTTGATTATTAAAAAAAAATGAGTAAACCTAATCTCACATTGTATTTTTCTTAGCTAGGTGAATTCATTTTTGGTGTAACTTAACAAGCTGCTAGCATTTCTAAATGCTCTCTTCAACATACCAAACCATAGTTAGGCACGTATGTTTAATAATCAAATAATTTTTTTTTTAGCAATGATTATTATACAATTTTATGACTACGGAATAAAAGCGGGAATTCCTTTTGAAACAATTCAACAGAGCATTGTCAGCGGTTCATTTACAATATTTGATTGTTGTACCCTAACACAGATGATTTAATAGTATATAAGAAGTGAAGTATCACTTGTCTTATCACTAGATTGGAGCATACACGTATCTGTACAGGTAGGTAGTTTATCAAAGAGAACTGTGACATTTAATAGTTATGATTTATCCGTTGTAGATGTGCCACCGTAGCGAATAATTTACCCGTATACCACGTAGACGCCTACGAAAAACAAAACGAAATGTGTGTTGCCATTTTTTACCACCGACCATGAATGACAAATAGCAAGAATAATTTATACCTACCGGCAGTAGGTAACTTTTATATCGTAAAATAAAATATAAAAACACTATTAGGTTTATTTGAAGTTAGCGACTGTGTGACTGTAAATGTCGAAATTAAGGTTGTAAAATATTCTAGTAACATAAATTATTTCCGAAATCCACGTTAATTTAATTATTATTATATTTAATGTCTGGGTTCTTCAGTTTTTGGTCTAACTAGTAAATGAATAAGATAACGTGTCGAATCAATCGAGAACAAACACAACCACGCGGCATCTTTATTTTTCGATATTAAAAAAACATGCCTGCGAGATCTTTCTAATCAAAATTCACCTAGAAAGTGCACTTATGTCATTGGAATATTGATTAAATATTATATCAAGAGTGATACGACGCCTGAACAAAGTCGATTTACATAAAAACAATGGGAAACTCTCTGAGGGCACACCGCGAAAATTATTTCCGTCCGTAAAATATACGTGACATTTCGGGGTTCCACAGGAAACATGGTTAATTTTCAATAATTATGATATAATTATGAAAAGTCACTAATAATGTTTTTCCCGTGACTTGCCTTGCCAGACTTGTTCCTTAAAGCTTAATAGATAGCGCGTATGTTACAGCTATTTCTGGGAAGCAAAATAAATTAATATTTTTAACAAGTTGTTCAAAATATAAACTTAAATTAGTTTGTAGCTTGTAAAAATACTTACGGGGAAGTAGGCACTAAGGTGTGGTATCGTAGTCATGTAGTTCCCATAACACAAGCTTTGCTTACTTTGGGGCTAAATGATGTAGTGTGAAAATGTCCAGCATTAAATATACATTTATTTATTTACCTTGCCTATTTATTCTGCCAATCAGTACCGGTAAAGGAAAACATCGTGAGGAAACCGGCATGCCTTAGAACCAAAAATTCGAAAGCATGTGCCAACAGTTAGTGTTCCGTTAGGCGGCGATGGGCTTGCAACCTGTCATGTGGAATGTTTACTTGAAAAACGCGGGCATGTACCAAATGTAATATTTGGACGTGCATCTGACTACCCCCTACTTGGTATCCTTAAAGATCTACTCACTGAGTATATATCTGAGGATGTAAACCGTAGGGAAGACAGTAGTGAGCATGTTTGTTTTATTTCAATACCTAATGCTTGCATAGCTGCGTTTCAGATTAAAGGGTATGGGTACATAACTAGTAAAACATTAACCTTTCAATACAGCACCATCTATGTGACTTTGAAGAACAATAAAATGACACATGCCACAGATCAAAAATAAAATCTAATTTGGGAAATTATTCTCACACATTCCTTTGCTTATTCCGTCCCCTTCATGGCCATGATTGATTGTTTTCAGTTGACCTAAGATTTTACTCTTAGGTAAAAGGAACTGAGATTTTATTGCTTATTTTGTCGGGTTTATATTATTTATTTTTTATTTTTATCTACCTTTCCCCTCTGCGTGATGATAAACGGTGTTGAAACGACCTGTGTAAATCTATTTTTTTGCCTAAATACCATTCATTATATTTCCATTGTACAGAACCCCATGTTGCACGGCCGCGTTTGTACCTATTTATAAATTTAGAGGCGGAAGAGAGCGAAGCAAAATTATTTTTCCGCGTAATCCTTGTACCATTGTAGAAGTATTTTACTTTATTTTAGCTTGGTTTTATCGGCGCCAGTGATTTAAAAGTTCTTAATAATACTTTAATAAAAAATCAGTAACCTCTTTGATAATGAAAATAAAATGTTTTTATATGTACAAAATAACTAGGCTCTTTTTATACGCATCGTAAGGAGCCCGTATACGCGTTTGCCGTTGTTGTTTGTTTGTATGTGCGTATGTTTGCCTGTTACCATATTGTATCTCTAAAATGACTTATTCGATTGTGAAATGAGTTTTTTTTGCAATCGCAACACGCGAATACAGTCGTGAACGTATTGTGTTTTGATGGTTCAAATATAGAAAGCGCTGCAAACGACGGTTGAACTCTCATAACAATCAGAACATGAAACTCGCAAGCACTTGTGAGCGTACCGTATCAGTTCAATTGTGTTTAATCGACAAAAATATAATCGACGACACATTTAATTAAGTTAAGTAATGATTAGTCATAATATTTGTATTACTGGAATGGTACCAAACTGAATTAAAAAAACTTAATCTTATCTTATATTACATTATCTTATCTTATCTTATCTTATCTTATCTTATCTTATCTTATCTTATCTTATCTTATCTTATCTTATCTTATCTTATCTTATCTTATCTTATCTTATCTTATCTTATCTTATCTTATCTTATCTTATCTTATCTTATCTTATCTTATCTTATCTTATCTTATCTTATCTTATCTTATCTTATCTTATCTTATCTTATCTTATCTTATCTTATCTTATCTTATCTTAAATATGTAGCTAACACCTACAGTCGGATATATCACATGCTTTTTGGCGTGACATTGAACTGTCTCGATGGATCAGAAAGGTGCGTTTTCTGCTCATTTCTACATAAACGTACGCTAAATACATAGCTATTTGTTGTTATTTCAATAAATAACAACAAATAGCATGTTGAGACAATTCTCAACATCCTATTTCTGGATCATAGGGTAGAAAGTAACATTTTTTTCATGTTGTAAAGAATACATATTTTTCATTTCATTAAATATTTTAAACATTGACTTGTACCAACGTTATTCCAGTAAGATCATTTAACCAAAATAAGTCTTTCCATTTTAACCATAATTAGCTAAAGTCTTTTCTCATAATTAAATGACTAAAAACTGATATTTTTATAAGGAGCTTCAAAATTGTATGGGCTCCAAGTGTGTAAACTCCTACCAAACTTCACCTGTTTTAATAAGTTATACCTATTCATAATTTATCTTCTAATAATTAAAAACTTCCACCAGGACGTATATAATGCCTTTAATATTTATTGTAAAACTTTGGTTTGCTGATGAATAAAACAATTTTGTTAAACAGATCTTCGTTGGATGTCATGCAAACCACGTCGCGTTTTAAATTACTAATTTTGTTCAAGAATTGAATAACTGACAATTACATACATATATTATATGGCGAAGCAGAAGCTCCAAGGTGGTCTTTAAAAAGTGTGACGTCAGCAATGCTAACGTCACTATCATCACCAGCATGCTGGTCGCTCATAGTTGATGACGAAAGTAAACTCCAGGAGATGTTCTTCTAATTTATTCTTGGTTGTACAGAGGCTTTCGAGGTCTGTACGGTCCGACGGCTCGAGCGAGAATAAATCGTACTCGGTCCGTCGCCCGTATTTATGCAAAAACAAAGACTCGAGCAAGCAACTTGTGCGAACAAGCTAAAACTACCCGCAAGCATTAATCATTTAAGTTTACAAATGGTTTTGAAGGTATCATGGTCAAAATAACAAGTGATGATTCATTAAGTAACTCGTGGTTCTGCGCCGATGACTCATTGTAGAAGCAGAATAACGCCTTTGCGCCGATATATATATGATGAAAATACGCCTGTTTATCAGAGAGACTATGATTCCCACTTGCTCCGATCCTGACATATTTTTTTTGCTTTATTGACTCTTATCAGATTTTTCATAGACGCTAGAACAGATCTAGATGTTACCACTAGTCGATTAAACGCGCTATCGATGCGTTTTGACCCGTGCCTATCTAGTTAGTAAGATCTTTGTTTTGTATCGAGCCTTAGATCTAAGATTCAAGTCTAGGGTTGAGTTAAGAATTTAAGATGCAGATACGGATGGACTATACCTCCGGACCAATCTTACCTCTACCATTTACGGTCGCCTATAGATGAAATTACCCCTTTGTTTCCGGTCACCAACCATTCTAGGGCTTGTTAGCACACTAGGATCCTCCGGACTCAATGGATTCATGTATTTCGATGTACAAACTACGAAATGTGTTGTGAAAGATAGAGCTGTAAAATTCAAGAGAAATTGTGTACCCTTTTCTATTAATTACTAAAAGAATTAGCACTCATTACAATCATATCGAAATGATTTTTTGATTAACGTTTTGGTACTTCGAGTCAGGCGATGTGCCCGTTACTCGGTAACGAATACATACGTTAACGCCGTGTTGTAATTCCCGTTGACACCCGTTACACTACAAAAAAATATATAAAAAAAAACTTTCCAAATTCTTACATAAACAAAAAACGAAAAAGTAAATAATTCTAGTACAAGCACCAACTTTTAGGCAAAATGACTACTCGTTACTATTATAGTAGTGCCGCTCCTGTCAGTACAGAAAATACACACCCTATGCAACATATTCTGCATAATGTCATTACGAAATACAAAGGATAACAAGACAGGCGGTTAATATATTAACAGAGAAGTGTTACGAATCGAAATTACTTTGTTATACCCAAGAGAAGTTCTAAAAGACAAACTTGTGTAATCAGTCTCCGAAAAAATCCATTGCGAACTAGTCTATGACATAGCTCCTATATTATGTGGTACCACAAAACTTGGACCCGAAAGAAATATCTATACAAACATTTATCCCACAGCGGGAATCAAACCCGCTTTTGCGTCGCTGCTGACTACTCGCCCGCCGCGCCTCACTGAGGTCGTCAAATAATCAACATCCTGTAGAAGCCTTGTCCAATAGGACACAGGCACAAGGAACTTAAAAAAGGCACAGATCTGGTCGACACACAATAGATTTTTAATTATGTCCATGTTGCCCTTACGTTAAAGAGTGTCATGACGAACTATCTTGAGCTACCTCTGTCCACCCACATCCAGTTTACGGACCTATCTACAACCAGAGAACTACACGGGCTATTGATTGTTCGTCTTAGAAGCTCCGAAGGAACTCACATCACGAAAGTTTTATCCGCGCACATATTGTTACTTTTGTTCATAAGTGAAACAAGTGAAACTAGTTACCTCTTCCACAAGTTTCCCAACTTTACGTACGCTATCCCTGCACATTTTCCCGTCCTCATATCCCAGAGAATAGACGGCACACAATGACAGAATCTCGGTCATACTTCCGTCACAGGCTCACTAGTAAAACCCACATTGCTCTCAAAAACTACCCTGTAATGAGACCACGTCAAGTGTTCATTCCTTACGACTGTATAAAACGTGCTAATTTAAACCTAAGGGACTTGTGTTAGGAGCTGAAATTCTGGTTTGATAATTAGCGAAAATCAAAGGATGCGCGATAGCCTTGATGCAGGATTCCTTCTGATATCAGCGTGCTAATAATGAACTGTAATTAGAAATTTAGGGATGTTGCTTGGTTTTAACGGCTATTGATTCAAATGTTTTTTCCTGATAATTGTCCACGGCTTCCCGGTACCCGGATAAAAAGTAGCCTATGTATTATTCTGATGTATAAAAGCTATATTACTGTAAAGATACATCAAAATATTTTTTTGTAGTTTTTGCGCGAAAAGGTCAATCCTCACAAACTTTCGCGTTTATAATAGTAGTAGGATGGTATTAGGATTGACACATTATGTCTACAAGTAAAGGCTGTTAATGATAGAAAACGAGAAAGAAGCATTTTTTTATATTTTTTTATTTATGTGTACGTACGTTTCATAACTAGAAGGATGAACGAATAATGAGTCTGGATCTCAAGCGCCATGTATCCTTCAATCCAGCCGCTTATAGTCAATCACCTGATTGCGAATTAAAAAAAAAACAGTCCGATCATACATCGTCTAACTCTAAAGTGATGGTAAAAATCGTGAAAAAATATATTTGTTTAAAACTGCGTGTTTTCATGACGAAATTGTCGAATAAGCAAAGGTTTTAGTCTCATTGTATAGAAAATCACGGAACAATAATGTGGGATCTCAGGCTTAAATTCAATGTCCAATGTAAGGCAGGTTTTTCATTGTTTGAAAAGTCCATAGAAGTTGAGCTTTTTAATAAATGACGCATCCGTTTACCCACGCATACTTTCAGCAAAATTATTAGTGGGGAAATATCACGAACACTCTCCATTTATATTGTGTTAAATAACTATAATAGAACCATTATAATGCAATCACATGGCATGACTTGGGTGTGTTTATAAAGTTTTTATAATTTAAAAATGATGTTATTATATTTCATGGCCCACTTATAAGAAATAACAGCTTGTGCAAAAACTATTTGAAAACACCAGTTTAGCCATACAGGGCAATGTACAGTTTTAAATGTTGCCCATAATTATTATTATTGTTTGAGCAAGCAAAGATCTTGAAGTAAAAAAAAAGGTATACGAACTCGTATCTTATCTAAAATGTGTGTGAAATAAAGTTTGTCAGATTTTTGTATAGATTTTGTTATCGAACAATAACTATTTGGAAGTTTCGTGTGTCCAAATATCCCAAAACTAGCTTATAATTCTCCTCTTCCTCCTTTTGTCGATATCCTCAATATTGATGGCCGTGAGCTTTATGAACTCTGGATTTGACTATTTATCTTTATCGGGAGCTCTTAAAATATGAGATCCAGATCGCTTATCATTACCGTATCACAGCATAGTAATACAAATGAATCGCAGTTATCTAGAAATTGCTTCTAATTTGCACCATATTTCAATACAAATTATTCGATTTGAGACCCTTTTTTCTGACGACCTCTGTGGTGCATTGGGCGCAGGCCCGCCTGAGACGCAGTAGGTTGCGGGTTCGATTCCCGCCGCGGGACAAATGTTTTATGATCTGCAAATATTTGTTTCAGGTCTGGGTGTTCTATGTATGTAATATATGTATTTCGAAAAAAAAGTATAGTCATGTAGTTCCCAATATAGAAGCTCTGCTTAGTTTGGGGCTAGATGGTGCTGTGTGAAACTGTCTAGCATTATTTATTTATTTATTTAGAACGAATCTTAATGAGTGTCACTAGCAATTTTTTTTGACATTTAAGTATTTTATAAAATTGTGAAAAAAATTAATGAGCCTAGATTCAGTTTAAAATTAATTAACCTGCAATGGAGTTCATAATCTTTGGCCTATGATACGCAGGAGAGAGAGATGCTTTAAGATAACCATGTTTCGATATTGATGTAGGTAAAAGATGTATATCAATAACGACAGTTGGGCCATATTTAGATTCGATCCCGCAAATCGGATCAATCTCGGGTGTAATGTAATTCGATACACGCCTTTGCTTCCTGTCTACCAGAAAATATCTATCGTCATTGATTATCAGATTCTTAAAAAATCTAAGATCGCAATAAAAAACACTTTTTTACTTTTATTCTTAGTACGCAAATATTTGAGGAGGCAAAGGGGGTAGTCAGAGGCACGTCAAAATATTATGTTTGCCACTTGTCCGCGTTTTGCAAGTAGTTCGCATTACATTTCAATGAGAAATTTTCTGCTGTTTAGTGTTGCCAGTTATAGCAAAAATTTTACTAATTAACCACATTTTGAGGTCACATTTAATACAGTATAGACCTAATCTGTTAAAACTGCGCCGTCTGTGTAAATAACAGCAAAATCACGCTTGCTAGATTAAATAAACACTTTTTTACATCAAAAAGTTATATAAAACTTAGTTCCATCGACATAATTACTGGTGTCTCTGTGTTACAATTTACCCGACATTTTTGGTTAAAAGTATTGTTATAAAATGTAAAATGCAAATTATGTGAACGGTTTTTTTTTCATGTTGTGTGAAGCAGGTAGTTTATTTTATCTAACCAATATACCTATTATGTAATAATGCGTATATTTTAGTACGTTACTAAAGTAAAATACATATTTAAAAGGTTACCTAGATAACTTTCTTATAATACTTTATTGTACACAGAAATATAAAACAAAATATTAGGTGAGGCATGTACAAAGGCGAGCTTAACCCTAAAAAGAGTTTCCTTCCAGCAAAACTTTGAAGAGAGATAGAGTGATAAAGTTGATAAGTATACAAAGTCAGGTAAGAAGTAACTAAATATGATTTGGTTTAGGTTTAGGTTTAAGACGTTTATTCCCATAAAGACTCACTTACATGAGAACATAAATATCATAAAAAAAAATAAGCAAAAGTAGGTCGTTCTAGTATGTACAAGTTAATAGGTAGGCAGTAAAATATTTAACCCCTCCAACGCATATTTAGGTAATGTCAATGCTTTTTATTAATAATAAATTGTGCGAGTTTTATTTTGTATGCGTTGATTGAGTTAGATCATGTATCATACGATTACTTAATACGATATATATATATATTACTACAAATATATTATATTTATATATATAATATATTTGTAGGAATTATTTAAAGGCAATATATGATCTAATACGACCACCCTTAGGGTATGAAAGCAAGGTTAGTTTATTAAAATATATTGATATTTTAAGTTTAATTATATTTAGTTACTTCTTACCTGACTTTGTATACTTATCAACTTTATCACTCTATCTCTCCTCAAAGGTTTTCTGGAAGAAAATTCTTTTTAGAAAGAAAGAAACAAAGAAAAGAAAGAAAGAAAAAACATTTATTTACCACAACATAACACAACAGGTGCCAAAATAGCTACATTAAAACAAACATTAAAAAACAAATACAAATACAAGATGTGTTGTGTGGGGTCAAAAGGACCCTGTCTCAGCATAATGCTGCACCAAACCTAGGAAAGGTGCAGCGCTGATTTTTTAGTGTTAAGCTCGCCTTTTACCATTTTTCTATAAAGATTACCCAACAAAGTGAAATGTCTACTCAAAAGAGTTTGAAACTGGCACACAAACAATGAAGTTGAAAACAATACGACCCTGGCTATTCCCAAGAGTCATTTAAAAACAAACCCGTGGAAATTCGGGAAGTCATTAAAGTGCAGACAGGGAACAATTAGGAATGTGGGACAGAGCAGGATAGACGTAATTTGCCCTTTGTTATTAGTGGGACAGAGTGCGATGCAACATTATATTGTGACGTATGACTTTTGCTGAAAATGCTTTGATTAAAAAAAAAACTTATTCTTATTTAATGATAAATTTTGCTTTGTTGGATTTAAAGCTACGTAGTAATATGCGCTTTAACACTAAAGCGCATATTTTTAGATGTGTGGCGGTTAATATCCTACTAATATTATAAACGCGAAAGTTTGTGTGGATGGATGTTTGTTACTCTTTCACGCAAAAACGACTGAACGGATTTTGATGAAACTTTACAATAGTATAGCATATACATCAGAATAACACAAAGTCTACTTTTTATCCGGGTACCACGCGGGCGAAGCCGTGGGCAGAAGCTAGTATATAATATGTATATTAAATAATCAATTACTGTATCTCGATTACGTGATTCCAAGAATTTCATTGCACATGTTACATTAACTTGACTCCTAACATTTGGACAGAAGCTTTTACGAAAATAAATCTTGTTGGTGACGTTTCCTCTGTGTTAGAAAATGTTGTTTGAAAAATATGTTTGGGTACATGAGAACACTGCTCGGTCCATGCTAGAAAATAATTTATAGCCCGTAAAAAAGCCCGTTACCTCAGTAAATTGAATTGTTTCACTGTAAATTTAAGAGAATACATAATAAATATAATATAATTCAAAAAATGACTGCGAAAATGAAAATAGATTTTCTTTTTCACTACCTACTTCTTGAATTTCTTCTACTTTCCAAAGGTTAAAGAAATTTAAACAAGCCAGGAAATGACACAGCCTCGTAAAGTTATACAAATATTGGCCCAACCTTTAGTGAGGCTCTTTATCATTCGCGATAGAGTCGTAAAAACGAGTTTGAAAAGCTATTGGAAATTTAATTTCATCTATAAAATATTGGATGGAAACGTTAAAAAGATAAGTGTCATTTAAAAAGTTTGAAATGTATTACATGCTCCGAAATGTTGATGACCTCAGTGGCGCTGAGAGAGAGTAGCCGGCAGAGACGCAAGATGGGTTCGATTCCGGCTGCGGGACAAATGAACTTGTAACAAAAATGTTTACTAGTTCTGCCTATATTTGTTCCAGTTCTGAGTGTTATGGTACCATGGTACTCGTAGTTCCTGATACTCACGATACAGGTCATCCTAGTTTGGTGTCAGAACTGTGTAAAAAAGACAAATTATTATACGATTTTTTAAGATTGAAATTAAGATTGTTTACATACTTACATACATATTATATTAATTTATATACAGTCATATAAATAAAATCTTGTACTTCAAAACAAAAGCTAGCTAGGTATCAGTCAGACAAACGAAACTCCTGCATTTTCTATTGTACAAGAATTCGTCTGCATGGCTGGTTTAATCCCCAAAGGATCCAACGGAATGCATTGCGGGATTTTATGAAAACCATTTCAGTATTTTGATTTACTTATTACATTTTTTATACTAAGGTACCGTTTTAGAGCAGTAGTTTGCGTCGGCTTGGCTTTTGTTATAAATAGCCTAGGTCCGCTTCCATGCGGTTGTGATTGGAATTTATTTTATAAAGTATATTTAGGATATTATATTAATATTATAAGGAGTATATTTTTTTGCGGAGAAGCTACATCCAACAAAGTGAAAGTTGCAGAGCACCAAATATTCTAATTTGCGGAAATACCTACACCACTTCGAAAAAATAATTATCTTATGTCATTTCATCTAAAATTACATCCATGGTACAAGATGCAAAATCCCAAAATTCATTAAAAAATACCACAATTTGAAGTTACTAAGTGTGCCGGAGCCATATTATTAGATTCTAATTAAACATGAACCAAAATAGTTAGAAACCCCCACATTATTATTTTCGTATAATTATATCAGCCATTCGTTTCTCACTGCCGGGTCAAGGTCTCCCTCTATTCTCCAGACTTCAAGGTCTAAGGCTATTTCGTTCCAGTTTATTAGGAATTGGTCCAGTTCATCCCGCCATCTCCGTTTTGGTCTGTCACGTCGCCTTGCAGGCTCAGGACACCACTCGGTGCCTATCTTTGCCCCGCTGGCATGCGACCAAAGGGTCTATGCTGAGTTATGAGTCTATGCTATGGCTGAGTCGACCGTATCGTCAAAATTTCAAAATTGGTTTAACGTTTCGACAAGTTTTGAACGAATTTATAACTCAGCATAGGCCCTCAGTTCCACATCAGCATGGCGGCTTTCGAAGCTACGTCGATACCATTTTTGCTCGACATTAAACCGTCTAGGTAGATGGATCAAGTTAATGTTTCGTTTCGTTTATATTTGTTTCTTGTTATGTCATTTTATTGAAATGGGTACACAGATATAGATATTAAAAAGTGATTAAAAAAAACTAAAGAAAGGCTAAATAAATAAAAAAAATACATTTAATTTAATTCTATTTGTATTTAAAGCGCAGTACGGTGTTACTGAATCCATCCGTTCACTTGTAACTTAAGATGCTCCGTTCCATCGCAACCTCCACATAAACTCATAAAGTTACAAGAATCTCATCGTCTTCATACTGTGTTTAAGCCACCATGTCTATATGCAAGAATAACACAAACCGCGGTGCTTATGTTCATCCTTTGACAACATTATATATAAAATGCTTTGAAGGAATGCAAATTTTCAAATGCCGCTCACTTTGAACCAAGCGTTCTGAAGTTGCAATGTCTAAAATAAATGTGGGGTTTTAGCTTTCAAGAAAATGACATGTTTCAAATCTTTGTTTTAGTCTTCGCTATGTTGGTATTTCTCGCTTTGCACCGAATTCTTTCGGCTATTTGCAAAATGACGACTTCTGATATATTATTACTATTTATCCTTTATTATATTTATTACTTACTAGTTATTTCTTAGTAACCCTGCCTGAGTTTTAAACTCGTATTTCTTAAAGGTAAAAATAATGAGTTGCGTACATTATAAATGCTTATAGGTGAGATTTTGGTCAAATGAAGAGAAACAGCCTATTTTTGAAAACATTTTGAAAAATATTTTTTTTGGATTTATTCATGCACGACCGGATTCGAAAGCACGACCTAGGATACCACCCAATAGGCCAATACGGATCAAAATAAAAAAAATATCCTAAAATTATAAATTCTGGTAGATATCTAAAGTAGTTGATAACATCTTTGTAATTTTATTTCTTATGGCCAAACCTACCATTGTAGAGATATATCAAGAATCCTTAGCCATTGTTTTAAATAAGTATAGGGAAAAAAAATATCTTCTACCCTTATTTATATTCTTTCCCAAAAAGAGTTAAAACACTTAAATTTTGACGTGATACGCGTCGTCGCCTGTACTTGACATCAATGCGTAAAAGGAGGAAAAACGGGTATTTCCCGACGATAACAGCTCGAGGGGCTAACTTTCTGTTTATTTTACTGTGCCAAAATTTGTTTGAGTAAGAAAGCTTTTGCTCAAATGTGGATTACTAAACAAGCTACCAATACTGAAATAAAATACTGAATATATTAATTTTATATTGGTGAAAAACATCAGTAATATTTATTTTATTGTAACTTACATAAAAACTTGTTTCATTTAACAGTTATATACCATTGAAACTTACACAAAAACCTGCGACTGTATTATTTAAGTACCACTCTACCAGCTTTATATAGACAGGGACAGCGAAACAATCAGAGAGACGAAGCCTTGACCGGAACCGGAAATAGATTCAAGTGGCTCTTCTCTGAAGAGCCCTTCTTTCGTCGAGGACTTATTAACCGATTTCTAGTTGCTTTATAAAGGGTTGGTTTTTTTTCTTTTGGAAGTTCGTCTGATCTGCCATTCAAATTATGTGTCGGAAATTTTAGGTCTCAAAAACTAAGACTGACATCTTTTTGTAACCTCCAAAGCGCGAAAGCGCTCAGATCTAAATCCATTACTGGTCACCCATATAAATAATGACTCGGCGTAAAGACCGTCAGACTTTATATTCATATGGATTCATATTCATGAGGAAGGACCTCTAAACGGTCAACGAAACGTCAGCAGGAGAATAGTAAAGTACGTGGTATAGTCGTAATTATATTCTAAAAAGACTTTATATTTCTCAATCAGATGGTTTGACCTGCTGTCATAAGTAAAAAAAGTCTTTTTTATCTAATACCTGTATAAATGTTGAAGTATTTAAAAAAACTTACCGTTTAAAAACGTACCGAAGAGTACCTACATTTATTCATACAACTATTTACAAGTATGAACATAAAATATAGATGAAACAGCTAACTAAGATTGCTTATTAAACTTTCACCTGTTGTTGATATTACGGCCCGTGTCTAGCTGATCTCCTAGGGAAGGTGCGAGTGATTTAAACTTTTGAACAAAAGCACTTGGTTTGGGCAAACGTTTTTTCTCTTTTCTCTAAAATAAATTGAATAAGAATAACTTTGTTTTTGTTTTAAATAACAGAACTTAATGAGAAATATGTTATTTAGCTTTAGGTTGTTCATTTACTGTTTAGTGTTTTGTAGGTATAATTAAAATAAATGCCGCTAGAAATACAGTTTAAGAACACTTACCCGCGTGGTAGTTTAACTGTGTTACGGCAAGGTAGTAGATTCTCGCCCCATATAAATACGGGTCATATTATATTGAAAATTAACAGGTCAGAAAAACATCGTGCGGATATTTTTCGTCACAACAAATCTATTCATCAAATCCCTACAAGCTGTTGGCTATGCCATTATCTCCGACTCTTTAGAAGCTTTTTAATAACTATGATTATATCCAGTGCAAATAACCATTAACGGTGAAAGAAAACATCGCGAGGATAACAGCATGACCTAAAACCAAAAAGTCGAACATCAACAGCGGTTGATGTTTTTGTAAAAAAGGTTGACAATTATTTTTAATTTGATTAACGTTATGATTAAAACTTTTAATTGACTCTTTTAAATGGGAAAATTGGCCATCTGAATTTTGGACTTCATCTTCTAACTTTATAACAAGTGTGTATATTTTAGCTATTATTAATCAATCAGTTCAACCCTTCCATTCCATTATCACAATCATATTAATTATAATTCGTATTCATATTGAATTTCAAATCACAAAGATTGACAATGATTAACACTTACATACAATAACCATAATTTAATATTGTTCCAGGTACAATTAACGATGAAAGTAGACGTGAATTAATTGAAACTGAAGAATCGGTAAGTACATTTTTGAAAAAAAAAACATTCTACTTAAGGAAATTCATTCAGATTCTGATTCAACTTTAGAATCAGTTGATTATGATGTTACTATTTTAGTAATATTTCTAAAATAGTAACATCATAATCAACTAAGGGTCACGTAACATTCGTTTGTCGATAACATTCTGTTGTGGGGGAGTGCTGCAGATATAAATACCGTTTTTGTGCTGCAGAAGAGGGCTGTTCGAGCAATTTATAATATGGGTCCCAGAGAATCACTTGGTCAGAAATTTAAAGAAATATAATATAATGACATTTCCTTGTCAATGCATCTATGAAAATCTTATGTATGTTCACAAAAATATTAATTTGTTTAAGAAAAAGAAGCGATAATCACAATGTTAATATCAGAATTAAAGATAAACTCGCTGTTGCCATTTGTAGACTCCATAAAGTTAGTAAATCGTTTATAGAGATATACAAAAATTGAAAATTAACAAATTTAAAAACGTAATTAAAAAACAACTTTATAAAAAGGCGTACTATAAAATATCTAAATAAGTAATCATAGTTAGATGATAAAAACTTTTGGGATTGAAAATGCTCCAACTCGTTGTTTTGTAAGAGGATCATTAAAAAGAATAACCAGCCTTGTTTTCTTGCCTTTCTTTCCTGACTTGGTCGTGGAAGAACAGGCAGTAGATAAAACCGACCTTTCAAAGTGATCCTTGTGATTTTAATGATTTTTTTGTAATAATATTATAATTATTATGTAAATATTTATATAGATAATATTTCGTTTACATTTCACAATTCATGAATTTTTTTTGCATCTAAATTGGCAATGAAGCATTCTGCCCTGTATCTGTTGGTAACCAGTTACCGTAATCTATGGACGCTATCGCGACACCAGACCCGCATTAAATTGCTGACCTTACATAACTTGTGAAAGGTATCATATTCATACATATTATTTCTCTTTTTTCTAGTGTCTAGTTTACAAAGAATATATTACGTAAGAATCGATTCTGTAAAAATGTACTTCGTAAGAATTAATAACTACATTTTCCAGGTTATTTCCAAGCCATTACACTTTCACAAATGAACTGATAACTGAAGATTTAATCGACATATTAATTAACGTAGCAGCTCCTAAAGACGTTCTGGTTAGGCGGTGTTCACAGACCGCGACGCACAATTTCCTAGTGAGAGCATGTATCAAGTTAAAAGCGAAGAATACAAACAAAAACAAACACGCTCACGACTGTCTTCTCCATGGTGGACATCCTCAGATACATACTCAGTGAGTAGATCTTTGAGGATACCAAGTAGGGGGTAGTCAGAGGCACGTCCAAACATTACATTTGGTACATTCCCGCGTTTTGCACGTAGCTAGCATTCCACGTGACAGGTTGCAAGCCCATCGCCGCTTATTGGAACAATAACTGCTGGCACATGCCTTCAATACAAGAAGCTGTCATTTTCTCGATCCTAGATTTATTCCTGGGTGTTGTTGTAAACACGGTACTCGTAGTTCCTGATACTCACGACACAGGGAATCCTAGTATTGGGTCAGGACTATGTTAGGTGTTTTTTTTTATTCCACCATCATGTATTTCTCAGTATAGTATAGATATTATAAATTTATCGTAAGAATAACTTTTTTTTATAAAGATTATACCTTAATTTGGCCATAATCTCACCTGATGGTAAGAGATGATATGACTGACGATGGAATATAAAGTTCTACTACCTTAAAAAGACATATTGTAGTTTATTCTTTCGCCATTCTCTCAATGACTATCTCTCAATAATGACTAGATTGAAATAGATAACCAAGACAAAGTACCCAAAGTTCTATAAGTAAATGTTCATTCAGAAAATGTTCGTTGATATTTCTAAGTTATTCTTGCGGTAAATTTATAGTATCTATTGTTTTACTCAATTGACTGACTCATACACAAAATTCCGGCAAATATAATAACTAGGTACTTATAAACTTTTACTAAAAGTGTCAGGTCAAATACAATTTCGTGTATTGTATTTGAATAGCAAAGTAGCACAATTCGCGTCGGTGTCACCCCGTGTTGTATGGATGAGGGTTTTATCCATTATGTTATTTGATAGTTTACAAATAAGCCTGAAAGTCTAACGTCCCAAAGGTCACGAAAAAGCATCGCCAACGCTGAATAATTTAGTTCCTAAACTAAAATATTTTAGTTCTTATAATAAATAATGCAAGTAATTTTTCACACAGCATCTAGCCCTAAACTAAGCAGAGCTTGTATTATGGAATTCATATTATACATAGAAAACACCCAGACTCGAGTTACATTTACTAATCATAAAAACATTTGTCCCGCGGCGGGAATCAATCCCGCAGCCTTTTGCGTCTTAGGCGGGCCTTCGCCCACTGCGCCACAAAGATCGTATCTAAGGGTAAGGTATAAGTTGAAGGTACAATCGAGGCACAAAATCATACAAATACTATATCTACTAAGGATGAATCGGATGGTTAGAAATCCGTCACACTTTTCATTCATTTTCTTTGCAAAACGGGGGCATGTGCCAAATATGTGTACATATCCTTACAGATCTACGCACTATGTAGATCTTGTATTGTCGTATCAATATCATTAAACGATACAAAACCACGATAATATCAAATCTATATCATCTTTGTGCCACGGAAAAAAAAATAAGAAATGTTTTTGATTCCCAAATAAAACCCAGAATTTAACCTAAGAACATATCAGGATAGTATTTTTTGTTGTTCCAGAAGTTAATACTTTGGACCACAAACTGAAAATGACTTGGTAGGTTTAGTTGGAGGCCGCAATTGACTAATCCAGCAGACTTAGCGACATCCATTCGTCACAGTTGTCGTCGGATTATGCTTTATACTCTGAGAAGAGATTACAAGCATTTTCACTGTATCATATACTGTACGTTGCCTCAAATATGTTATCTTTTGTAAGCTGGATTGATACTACCAGACTATTATTCTTACGTCCCGGAAAAAGTCAAGTTTTTCCGGTTTGTAGTTTTGTGATCACGGACTTCTAATTTGTTTTTCAGTTTATGATACACCGTGTTTTTGCCTATTACTTCAACAACAGCTGGACATAGGCTTTCTCTAAAGTGTGCCATGACGAACGATCTTGGCCTACCTCTATCCATTGACTTTTAGGCTTGAAGATCGAGGCTTTCTTATACTGCGTCATTTGATTCTTCGTGGTAGGTACTTTACTTAATTATGGAATTAAAATTACCGTCTCACGACCGTCGAGCGTGGTCGCGGACGGTGCTCATGAGGAAGGACCTCTAAACGGTCAACGAAACGTCAGCAGGAGAATAGTAAAGTACGTGGTATAGTCGTAATTATATTCTAAAATTTACTTAATTAATTTAAATAAAATATAGTATCCAAATATTTGCAACTAAAAAGCAATGTATATTTAATTAATTTACATATTAATTTGTGCATCCGATCTAATTATAGTCCGAGTCCTGAGCCGTTATTGTATCATAAATTTTGTATCTAACATACATATATATAAAAAAGTTAGCTTGTTTGCAAAATCGACAAATATAGTAATGTGCACAAGTTATCTACCTACATATTAACATCATCTCAGTCTGGAATCACTATCTGCTGGGTATGTACCTTTTTATTCTTCTGCCAGCCTATTCTATGGTGTGCGTTTCTTGCCCAGGTTTTTTTTTGCGAAGTTATGATGTCGTCAACCCATCTGGCTTTCGGAGGACCAATGCTTAAAGTTTTCAAGCACCAAGTTACTCCAATTCATTTTATAACTTGGTTAAGTGAAACCAGTAAACTTAAGCCCACACCAAGCCGGGTAGGTTAACTAGTTGTATCGGAAATGTTTAGAAATTGATATTATTGCGTTGGATTCCATTTTAATGGATGCCGCATGCCGCATCCAACGAATTAACGTAATTTGAAAATGTCGCAGCAAGTTCATTGTTTTGATTAGGTTTACATCAAAAGATACACAAAAAAGCCTGTAGATATAAAAATATGCTTTTTTAAGTATCTTTTATAGATTTTATACGTACATCACGTAGAAAATATTTTTTGTTGAGGTATTTTTTACCATCTTTTATATAAAAAAAAACCATTATGTGAAATTGATATTACCATGCGAAAGAGGTTTTTATCTATTCGAATGTTATATAGAAGTAAGTTTGTAAGTTAGGATGTAGGAGGTAATCTCAGAAACTACTCACCAGATTTCAAAAATTATTTCACCAATGTTTAGAATTAACCTTTCGAGTGGACATTAAAATAAAACAGCTTGTCGTGAAGACCAATTTTGCAATATAAGTCGACGATAAAACGTTCGAGCTAATGTAGGTATTTCTGCCTTAACGTTAAGAGCTACTTTTCATCGGCTTTTTTTATCCGGGTACCACAAGGGCGAAGCTGCGTGCAATAGTTAGTTCTCTATATTCCAGTCTGGGTTAGAAAGTTATATTTTTTACCAGTGATGAGATGTAAAGACTAAGTTATTGATGATATCTCTATCAGAAGCCGTTCCATAAACAGCAACCTGTCCACTTTTTGTTCACCGAAGTTTGTGTTTGAGTTTTATAATTATAGGCCGTTTGAAGGCTTTTGACATGATATAACGACGGTCACAGCTGGTGCCGACAGGTCCGACAACTTAACGTCCCTTCAATGCGTTGGTCTTGAAAGTTGTTAATTTTGTTCGCAGTTTCTTACCAAATTAATCAAGCTCAGTGTAGCATTTCACTAGTCGATCTTTGATTACTCATCAAACATCGACTTGACGTCTCGTCTCTAGTCATTTTTCCGTGCAAGGTATTCAAACCTCAGAGATCTTGAAAAACCAAATTAGCCCGTCTACACAAGGTCATGTCAAGGTTCCATTGTGCCAAGGCCACTGGAGCCAGGCGATGTGGAGGGTACTCACTAGAACATGTCACGAATTATGACCCTCAGGCTGATTCTAGTTGAGTTTTAAATAGGTTGAATGAGTCGTATTCTTCAGTTTGTTTTTGTATACGATTTTCTTTTGCGTTTAGATTTTTTTGTTGTGTGATCAGTGCTTTTGATTGTTTTCTGTGTATGTTCTACGTATATGCTACTTAGCTTTAAGTTCGCCTATGTACTTGTTTTATATTGTGCAATAAAGCATTGAATCATCTGTATATCTATGTATAATATAAAAACTATATAAGTAGTTTATTAGACGTGTAATACCCATAATACCAGCTCTGTTTAGTTTGAGGCTAGATGATGCTGTGTGAAATAAAAATGACGAGTATTATTTTTAAAATATAGTTTTTATATGGTGTGAAAATGAAAGTTAGTGGAATTAGATATTTCTTCGGAATAGATGTTACTTATTTTATATGTACTACCAAGTTTTTAAAGGAAAAATATTGCCTTATTACCTGCAGTGTCAAAAATAGGAAAGCACGTCAGTAATAAATAATATCATAGTCAAGAAAATTTTAGGGTTTCGTACATCAAAAGGAAAAAAAACGGAACCCTTACAGGATCAGTTTGTTGTCCATCCGTCCTGCCAATCGAAAGAGGAAAAAAAAGGAAAGAGTCAAAAAATCGTTAATTTGTACGTAGTTGAATCTCATAAAAATATTTTTTTACGATTACAAACTTACACTTACAGTTGGAGAATTGATCGTGACGTGTATTGATGTATGGACGAATATTTTTTCAACTACAATGTTAAGTTTGTCTCTCAATACGACTTATTTTTTCGTCAGTTTGGTGATTTCATAGTTAATTACATATTTTGCTGAACATACAAGCTTGTGCGGAAGCCTTGGTGAGCGAGTCGGACTCGCACTTGTCTGATTTTTTTTAAGAAATCTATGTTCGTGGACATTATTTTTTCTCTAAAAACCCTTAATAAACAGCATAATTTCTTAAGGTTTTCATCGTTTCACTTCATGCAAATAGTAAGAGACAACAAAGTAAGAGATTGCCTTTTTAATTAGATTTCTTCTTGAAAATTAAAATAAATTTTCCAAGTTCCAGTACCTACCAAGACATAATTAAAACACAATTTTAAAGGCTTCTCAGAGACAACAAGACAGTGAAAGTGGATGAGGTTGCGAAGTTATAAAAAGTTACCTCATTTAAGAAAATAACAAACGATAGTTTCAATTAGAATGTTGGAGAAAATAAGCAGGTTATTTTTTTAAGTTCTGAATTTGAATAAGGTAAACTTTATAGTTTGTATCAGAACTGGCATAGAATTTTTTTTGTAGACCCCTTTGCAAATAATTCTAAGTACTTATGTAATATACCTTAAAGTTTCTTCACAAATTTACAATTTCATAGTTATAACAAAATTTTAATAGCATACCACAATACATCATATTGTATATATTTTCAGAGACCACTTCCATAACATCTAATCCATGGTCAGAACTAATTCTCAAAGGGTTGCCTTATCTGCTCACTTACCCACCCATATGGGATAGTTTCCTAAATGAAAAGATTAAGGTGACCACCCTCATTAGAATACCAAATTGTGAGATCAGTTTCAAATGGACCTTAGGGTCTTTGATAAGGCATTCAGAGTTCCCGTGGACACAAATAAAGGATTAAATGATCATTAGAACGGACAGACAGACAACAATAATTAATAACGGAGGTAATTGTTTACTTTCAGATAAATTTATGTTTGTAGATGACATTATTCTCTAAAATATACGTTTGTATCCATTTTGTAAACTATTTTTCACACATATTTTTCCACAGTACAAAAAAGTTATCTGGAGTATGCTTTTAAAATTAAGTTCGCTTACTACTTTTAAAATATTTTTTATAAGTATAACTTTATTGTTATTTTCCAGAACGCTACTGAGCGTTCTGGTTTAAGGAAAATCGTTGCTATATTTCAATATGAAATACTTTTCTCAAACATGCTCGAATATATTGTTATTTCTTTCGAAAAAAGAACCCGCGTAGCCCATCGCCGCTTATTGGAACACTAACTATTGGCACATGCCTTCGAATTTTTGGTTTTAGGGCATGCCGGTTTCCTCACGATGTTTTCGTTCACCGTTTTGAGCACTTGATAATGCACACATCCGGAGGTCGAACCCACGACCTCCGGATCAGAAGTTGGGGTATCGCCCATAAGTCAACACGGCCTAGTATTATTAGTATTTTTTATTTTTATACACATTTATTCAGTATCTCAGACTTGGTACCTGTTCCTTTGTGAGGCATTACCAGGACTGAAGCCGACTGCCTCTTATTATTATAATTTATTATAACAATAAGATATTTATATTTTTTATTCATGTTGATGTCTGATATTAATGTTTATTATTGTTTGATTATGCCTGGAACTTATGATATTATTACTATGATTTATTTTGTTAATGTTTAACATTCTATATAGCTAAAAACCATTTTATCCTTGAACAGATGCAAGAAATAGTATCTACGAGTATCTTGTAATCACGTTATACCGGTATCGGTCAAGGTGCTAACAAATCAGCGATGTGAACCGAATCGAAATATGTCACTGGTTAATCCCACCCTCGAAGCTACACGCCAGCTAAAACTTCTTATCAAGGATAGTATTTAACCGTACTCCAAATAACCGATGGTTTTTTTGTACAAAATTTATTAGTGTCCTATAAAAAAATATTTATTGCACATCTAATTTTGTATATCAAAATAATTCCCACCAAATAACCAATGTTATTTTTGTATAAAATTTACTAGTGTTCTATTAAAAAATACTTATTGCACATCGAATTATGCACATCAAAATAATCCTAATATTGAATACGTCCAGCTTTAAAGTAAAATGGCCCTTCTCCCCTCCCTATCTGGGTGGTCATAAAAAACCGTACACTAAATAGCCAATGTTTTTTTTGTACAAAATTTATTAGTGTCCTATAAAAAATACTTATTGCACATCTAATTTTGCATATCAAAATAATTTTAATATTCAATACGTCTAGCAAAACTATTAAGTGAAATAGCCTCTCTCCCATCCATATCTGGGTGGTCATAAAAAACCGTACACTAAATAGCTAATGTTTTTTTTGTACAAAATTTACTAGTGTCCTTATTGCACATCATAATTCTAATATTTAATACGTCTAGTAAAACTGTTAAGTAAAATGGCCTCTTTCCCCTCTCTATCGGGGAGGTCATAAAAAAACTTATCAATTATTAATAATTTATTTCAGTTAAATTAATAATAATTGCTTTAAAGATTATAAACACAGAAAATAAAATAGACATGAAATTATAAAATCAAATTTAAAATTAAATTGGATGGATAACAATTTCGTTGTAAGATTGGATAATCCAGTGTGCAAGTCAGTATTTTAGGTGTAAACGAGGTAAAGAAATCTGGTTTTGATAGGTTTATAATTTCGTTAGTAATACATGATTTGATAATGAAGTTGTTTTTTTTTGTAGCAGGACAGTCAGCTAAATTTTATTTTGAGTTGCAGTTAAATAGTTACCTTTCATCAAGAGTAGATGTTTATTTGGCTATAATCTCACCTGATAAGTGATGATATAGCTGACCATGGAGCATTAATGTCTAGAAGATACCAATTAGCGATAAGACCGCCCATTGTAACTCCTTAATAAGATTTTGTTTACTTTGTTATTTGTTTAAGATGTACAATAAAGTATTTTCATTCACTCATTCATTCATTCATTAGGTATGAGGTAAGAAACCCTAAAAAATACAAGCCTTCCTTAGAAAAACGTCAAGTTTTTAATTGAAAGTGGATCAGTAGTAGTTATATGGAGACTTTATTGTGAAAGAATTACAAGAATTGGGCCACAGAGGATACCACATAGGTTTTTTTTCTTTTTAATTAGAATTTTAACAGGCTGTTCGTTCAGCAGTCTATTCTTCCTTGTGCATTCATACATTGGATGCAGTTTTGATTTACTGCTTATTTTAATCTCATAAGAAGGGAATATCATAAAAACACATAGTCCCCGAAATACCAAATATTTATGATAACAATTTGCAAGCTCAATTTTTATTTATTTAAATCTAAATGGCAAGCTTTTTCAATGTTAACTAATCTTTAAAATAAATGAATGCTAACAGAAATGACGAAACAATCCAGGCAGAGTTTTATAATAGTTATGCATGTATGGTTTACTCGACGACCCGCAATACACACATGAGTGCTTACTGCTATGAAGAACTATTTTCTCTGAGAAAAGCCGTGAGAAATAACCATGACTAAGTGTACGGCGAAACCACTTTTGCCTAGATTCACAACACCAAGCATCAATTCGCCGATAATAGGATACAATAGAATATAACATTTTGATACTATTATCACGGTTATTTCTACATGTTATATAATGTCCAGCCACCACTCACAACGCAACATTTAACATCAAGCGCGTTTGTTTTTGACAGTGGAAATGTAAGAAAACCAATTTGTTGAAATTTCGAACCCCTTCTCGAATTCGACGGTTCTGGCGTTTAGCCAAACTCAAGCCCAGCATAATGTGGGTGTCACAGAGGAGAAAACTAACAGAATTATCGTTTTTAATTCTTGCAATAGATGGAGGGAATTCTTGTTTGCCTTTATTGTGGTATAAACAAAACACAACGCCATATTAGAGGCCTTCAGGTTGTATGTTCGTGCGAACTGATTTATTACATTTACTTCGCATTATACCCCGCTTCTTCCGTTTTTTTTAAAGTATGTACCTATTACCTCAGTATATTTGTTAAAGGATCTGTGAGATGACAATGGAATTCCGGGCTTATGTTTTGACATATAAGGAAAACTCGGATAATTACAATTTCGTAAGTCACTAATAAAATGTCAACCAAGAGTATGAAATATAAAACCTATACTAGCCGATGTGCCTTTGAAACATTAAATCTAGTGTATTTGGTGTTCTGTACGTACATTTTCACTGTGGTTGTACTAGATATCCATCTATCTGACATTCACATTTGGGTCATAATAATATTTTATCTGTGAGCACTGTTGAAAATGGAACGTTTAGAATGTTACTGAATGTTCAGGAAAGGTTGCGGTGGGGTTATAGATTATAGCCTCACATTTTTTAGTTTTTGTTTGGTCACTGAGATTTAATAATACTTCATTCAGTTGATAAGCATTTTGCTGAGCATTGGTTTTTTTGACAGCACACTAACATATTTTGAAGAAACTTACCCTGGAACAAAAAAATATAAGGTATGTGTTATAGACTAGAGTTCTAATAAGTGGCGATGGGCTTGTATCTTCTCACGCTGAATCATCATAATCATCAACAGTCTGTAGAAGTCTACTGCTGGACATAAGCCTCCCAAAAGAGTTACATGACGAATGGACCTGAGCCTCCTATATCCACCAATTTCCCGCAACCTTAAACTGTCATTGGTCCATCGGATGACGCAGTGTAGGAAGGCCCCCCAGCCTCCTAACTGCGTCATCCGGTTGTTGGTCCTGCTAGCTACATGGCCTGCTTGCCATTTCTAGTTGCTATTTCTACGAGCTATTTTTTTTCCTGCATTTACTCGTCTCGGTTTTTGACGTTATTTAAAAGTAGTAAGCATTGTATTTTGAATTCACCAGTAGATTGCGCACACGCTCTTTCCTGTATTTCCCATAATGGGCATTCTCAGATACATACTTAGTATGTAGATCTTTGAGGGAACTAAGCTGGGGTAGTCAGAGGGACGTCCAAACATTACATTTGGCACATGCCTGCGTTTTGCAAGTAGTTAGCATTCCACGTGACAGCTTGCAAGCCCATCGCCGCACTAGATTAAATTCTTCTTAGGTGGTTATATAACTAGTTTCCAGTCTGAAAATTGATTATTGTGGATTTGCGGTATTCCCTATGTTTAATTAATTAAAAATTTCCCAAACTAATTGTAATTATGTTGTTTGATTTCTGTTTCTAGCTATAGCTAGAGGCAAACCAACCACAATTACTAAGCACAGTAACAATCATACCATACACTGTGTAACAAGACAGCTCCCGAATACTGATTTTACGTACTGTAATTAATAGAAAATAACATTAGCCCTTGAAGGTCTGTTCATTCTTTAGGGGAAAGAGACTCTGTATTATGTTTTTGTTATATAAAAATAAAACATAAAAAAAATTTATCAAAACAGGTTGTATACACGGCTAAAAGTCTCATTAAACGTTTCAAAGTTGAATTTTACAGTCCTATAATTTAACTCAAAATTACAAGGTTTTGAACCACCTCTGACGATTAGTACTGGCTGACATAAAATAATAATCCATACGAATAGAAGCAAAACTCATTGTATTGGAGAGAGACCGATACCATAAATTTTATTGTTTCTATACATATAAGACGACTAGTGCACTAGAGGTGAGAACTGCTCGTTTTTCTAAACGAAAAAACCTTATAATTTTGTAAGGTTTTGGGAAATTAACCGGAAGTAATTTTAAAGCGGCTAAATTACCACTGTTTTTCATTGATCAGTCATATATTCTTTTTATAATATAAAGTAGCCGTATTTTCAGTTTTAAAATATTCCAATAACTCTGATGTATAAGCTTTATTACTGTAAAGTTTCATCAAAATCCGTTTAGTAGTTTTTGCGTGAAAGAGTAACAAACATCTATCCTCCTCAGAAACTTTCGCGTTTATAATAGTAGTAGGATCTAATGTTTACAGTCAGTATGTGCAAACCGTGCTGTGCGGGGTAAAAATAATCTTATCTTAAGAAGCACAAGATTTACTAAATAGTTTCATATCTATCCGCCAGAAGATAACTACTTAAACATGGTATAGACTCTGAAACTTATGATTATTCAAATTGTTTCCAATTTTCCGTAGCTGTATCAGGTTTCTTGATGGCTTGATGCAATTATCGCTTAAACTTAACTTGATTGTAATTCGAAGTTACAGTTCTACTCAGTTACTACTTCAGTTCTAAGGGGCAGAACTCAGTAGAAGTCTCAACATTGCAACCCAAATTATATGAGTTCTGCTTACTGTATGGTAATCAAATTTGAATACACGATTGTCAAGAAGCGACAAATGGACCTATCAAAAAAGACGAACCAATTCAAAAGTCTTCATATGTAAAATTACAACGCTCCTCTGAAAATCAAGAATTTATCTCGTACATGAATGTATTTTAATGGTAGCTTCGGAATAAAGCGTGGAACACACTATTTTCTGTCTTTCACGAAAAATTACGAGCAGAACTATCTGCTAGCGCACAAAAGTAGTTACTAATAATTAAATGTGCACTAACAGATAAGAAAAAAAAAAACACGCACACGACTGTATTTCCCATGATGGACGCCCTCAGATATATATTCAGTGCGTAGATTTTTGGGAATACCAAGTACGGGGTAGTCAGAAGCACGTCAAAACTTTATATGCCAGTTTCACCACAATCACATTTTTAAATTGGCGTGTTTATTCAATACCTAATAACAATGTTTGAGCTGAATTTTAATTGGGTCGCGGTTCGGATAACTAATTAATTTTGCAATCGAACTTTTTTTTTATTTTGTTGCTTTTATTGGAAATAATATAAATGCCCTGCTCTTTATTATTATTTGTTCCGAAAACAAAGTGACGATGGAATGTTCTCGAATAGCGGCTACAAACCGACTGACGCAGTGTAGGAAGGCTCCCGACTCAATAAATAAATAAATAAACACCCAACTTACATAGTCCTGACCCCACACTAGGATTCCCTGTTTTGTGGGTATCAGGAACTACGTCTACCATGGTATCACACCCTGCAGAATATCTGCAGAATTTACAAACATTTGTCCCGCAGCGGGAATCATACTCGCACCTCTTCCATCGTAGCTAGCTACTCGCCCACCGCGCTACTGAGGTCGTCTAAGATCAATAGAGTGATTACCTATAAAATATTCGGGAAGTCCTTCTCCTGATGGAGGTAGCTGAAAAAACTTCCCGGTCTCCCCCGATGGGGCGAAGACCGGGGGACAACACTGAATAACCCGATTATTCCACATTGTACTTTTTAGGGGGAGGCCGATGTCCGGCTGTAGACTTCTACAGAAAAAAAACAAACACGCTCACGACTTTACTCCTCATGATGGACATCCTCCGGTAAGTACTCAGTTCTTAATTCTGTGAGGACACCAAGTAGGTATACCGCCCACTAGACCAACAGACTGTTAATAATGATAAAACTTTTTAAAATTATAAATTCTGGTTATTAATATATTTTCTACTAAAAATCAATTGTTACCAAGATGTTTATTTTTTTATATTATAGACTTTCATTGTGCCATAATCTCACTTGTTGGCAAGTGATATGGCTGATAATGAATCATGGATGTCTATAAGATACCTATTATCATTCCTTGAATGTCTTCAAAAAATACAACATTGATGTCTCCCTATTGTATTTTTTGATGATGGTATAGTATTTTCCAGTCCTTCGTCGTTCTCATTACATCCCCTTTTTTAGTAAAAAAATATGTTTGCAGTGATGTTGTTTGGCAAGGGTTGGAGAGCATTTACGGTAAGCGCTTTACTGGGACAGCGGTACCATAAGAGGATCACTTCGACTGTAAGGAATGGGTAGCGAGGGTCTTTTTGCCTAGTATACGGCAAGCAGTGAACATTTTTTTCACTTTCCCGGTTTGATATAATAACAATAATAATAATAATTCGTTTATTTGAATTAAATATTTACATGTCGCGCGTTTGTATCGGTGCAAACGTGCTGATAAATATAATACAAATAAAAACCGTATTTGTATGGCGATTCAGTCTATAAACGCAAACAGTCGCTCCTTGCAGCTCGGCTCTTAGACAAAACACTTATTTACTAGGTTAACGAAAACAACTAAAAAAAGTTAAACACTTACTAAATAGTAGCAGGTTAAGTAGGTACAGGACAGTTTTCATTATCTATTTGGTAAATAAGTCATACTTTGTCATAAGCCCCCACACTAGGATTCCCTGTGTTGTGGGTGGCTATTCTCTTCCAAAGGTATAAGGCATTAGATGTCTAGGTAGGTGGTTACCTAACTACCTACCCAAAGTTGAAATATGAATAAACTCAACTAGATAAGGTAGGTAGGTTTTGCTCCTGGTAGTACATACATATATATAGTTTAAATGTAATGAACTGGTAGCTAACGCAGGCATCCGAGTCTATAAAATCGGATGCCTGCGTTAATATTTCAACTTAAAATATGACAGCTGGAAAAACACCTTGTGAGAATCACTTTTCGGGTTTGATTATAGTCTTTGTAATGAACTAGTAGCCAACGCAGGCATCCGAGTTTATAGATAGCTTAAAATATGACAGCCGGTAAAACACCCGGCCCCGGAAAGTGATTCTCACTTTCCGGGCTTGATATAGTCTTTATAATTAACTAGTAGGCAACGCATCCGAGTTTATATATAACTTAAAATTTGACGGCCAGGAAAATATTTTGAATGTCCGAAGCTCAAAAGCGCTGTTGTAAAAGCCACATACAGTACTTATATACACATACAGTTTTTTTAATGCTTACATGGACCGGCGTATAAGAGTTTTTATATCCATCTCAATTATTTTCCAAGTACATGAAATCGCAAGAATCATTAGTAATTAAATGTTTATAATTTGTCAAGCTATAAAACCGACTACAATTTGTATGCATGACTATATCATGCATTGTTCTTCGAGATTAGCATAAGGAGAATACTGTAGCAGTATCTCAAAGGACTATGAAGATAGAACTTCATATCAGGTCGTTTAAACATTATTTTTTTAGCACTGACATTTCATCCACTTATAAAGAAAGTATTGAGAAATATGCGTACAATAAGTTTTTATATTTTTATTTGCTTATTTTGATTTAGATAATTAATATTTTTTATGAAACCGACCTTATATTGTACCATGAACACCAAAAGAACCACATTTGTGAGGAATCTATCAAAATGACCTGTTCATGTAAACTTCACTTTAATTCGAATTTAGTTTTCGTAACACAATTCCAATGACAACCTTTAAAAAATATAGAAAAGTCTGGACTCGGTTTGAGATACGTTCTGGAATACCGGCCTTATTGTTGAACTGTACAAAACGATACAATCCCTAACCTCAATAGCAATTAGACATGAATCACAAACAATTTACCCAACATTATAGATACTCATTTATAGAACTTAACCATAGATAATGCTGATAAGTACCTTATAACTCGGAACTTATGTTATCTGTTGCAAACTATTGAGAGTTCAAATAACTTAACAAACAGAGAGACGAGAGAGCGAGGGATAGATAATGTATCTCTTGCTAGATTCTGTCCCAATATAACATGAATAATGGCTCACCGGAAAACGCAGAGTAGGACCTTCGAATCGATATGGCATCGTCAAGGTTATCGTGACATACTTAAATAGATTTATTTATCCAGATATATAAATGGATACAAACTTTTTATTGTACATAACACCTTAAAAAACAACATACACAAAAGATAATAATTCCATAACTTAAAAAAAAAAATTTTTTGTATGTTTATCGCTAAAAAAGGGTTGAATTTTCAGCAGTGGGATTTTTTCCAATGATAGTGCTGAATCGTTAATAGGACATTGTGCCATGGAAGACCCGAGCGCAGCACAATCTTTCTTCAACTGTCGTAATTGGATGCTCTTTTAACAGACATAAGAACATTCTAAGCTGCAAAGCCTTAAAAACGTCATGACTAACAATAAAATAAAACAACGCCATTTATCCGTTTAAACTTAATTAAAGTTATTGTTTTTCCCGTTATATTTAAAACTAAGCATCATAATTTACTACTTACTATATGTTTTTTCTACTATTCTGGCGGCATTGATACGCCATCCGCACGACTATAATCATATTATTATTATGAATGCTACAGAAAACACGTTTAAACGGAAAACAAACCTGTTTCACATCAAGTTGGTAGATACAATATTAAGGCCTTATCGCAAAGTACCTACGATAGCGCCCCAAATCTGTTCCACAGATGAGATCATCAAGGAATTATCATCTAGCTCCCATCATCCCGTCATCAAGATGAGAGCGCGCTATTTCCGACGCTGACCCGCTTTTCGCCACTTTGACGATTGACTTTGCCACGTCGACCCGTTAGAGGGCTCTCGTGCAACGGGTTTAATTTTTAATGTTTAAAATTTCCAGGCCTTTTTCTGTCTGCAAACAGTCGACGCGGTTTTGTTGTGCCCTGCTGCGAGCGGTTTGTGAACCTTTTGTTTGGGAGTTCGTTCACCTGTCATACGTTGCTATGAAATCTACTAAAAATAAAGCTGACGAGTTTGTTTGTACGCCTTATCTCTGAATTTTGCATTTTATAGCCCAATAATTGTGAAAGGTTTATTTAACATTATGCTGAGGCCTTGGGAGCCGAGCATGTATAAGTCAAAGAGAACGCTAAGCGAAAACGAAATGATAGCGCAGGCGGGCGATGCGACGTCGGGGACTCATGGCGACCGTGGCACAACTAGTAGCATAATATTTGAAAATGTAGCATATTTAAAAAAAAAGTAACAATCTTGAGGAGTTCATTAAATTACTTTCATATTCCTGAAAAGGTTTATTTACCTTGACTAAATCCACGGCTGAAACCACATAGCAATTATTTTTAGAATACAAAATGTCTATCGATTTTATGTCAATTAATCGAACATCTAATATGAACGCCCTACTTGGTTTATTCGAACAGGGTGACATTGCTCCAAAACTAGCTAAAGTCGTAAGAATGATTGACTGAATGAAAATACTTTATCATACACCACAAGACAACAAAAAAAATATATTACTAAAATAACAATGGATCTTCTTATCACTTAAACACGATCCCTTCTTGACAACCTGGGTATGGAGCGAAATCTATGCAATCGTAAGACTGGTTGGCGGTAAAGTAATAAAATAACCCATTAATATTTCAAGTTAGACTTTTTTAAATACGTAGATTAAGTAATCACGGTACAATATAAAAAAGGATAAATCAAACTAATTTGTTAACCTACCCCTCGATCCATATATAGGACATTGAAATAGTTTAAATAAATAATGAAATAGGTAATAAACATTTAATAGCCTACTTATAAGTACTTTTATCAATTAGTAAAGAACTACTTTGACAGACTCAAAGGCGGCAAAGGTTGTCAAAGTTTGCTTGTATGTACTCTTCGCCACCGCAACCGCGCCAGTTTGATCGAGCCCTTACACTGATTCCTTGCGACTGAAACATCAAAAGAATCGATAAATGGCTTGCTTATTCTTTTCGTGATGGTTTTCGAAAATGGTTCGTGGTTTGGTATCATTTTAGAATATAATTACGACTATACCACGTACTTTACTATTCTCCTGCTGACGTTTCATTGACCGTTTAGAGGTCCTTCCTCATGAGCACCGTCCGCGACCAGCAGGAGAATAGAAGTACGTAGTATAAGAAATAAGAAATATTTATTTTTGACATAATAAATTGTTACAAGTTGTATATGCATCCATAGGCTCCTGAACTAGTAGAAACTGTATTTCAGGAGCCAATTATATTCTAAAACCATCTTCTTCATTTCACCTCATCACCATGCGTTTGGTCAACAATCTGACCAAAGAGGGCTTTCCATTTTGTTGTTACCCATTGCCATTTCCATAGTATATAAATTAAATATACTAGGAAAATGGCGATAGGAAAATAACAGTAACCCTCCATTTACCAGCTTTAGTATTACTATTTTACAAAGCTTCCCGATCTGTTAACATGAATAAGTTTTATGAGGGTATTTATAACCTTTTTTATTATTTTCCCGAAGTTTCGACTGTGTTGCAACAGCCGTGGATACGGGTTGACTGGATTGTAGATAGGTAGAAATTTCTTTCTTGCACAAGATAAAACAGGTATTTCAGGTATTTGTGTTGGAAAATATTGTACCAAATATGAGAAAATTAAACGTCGAAAAAATAATAGTCGGAAAAATTATAAAAAAGATAGGCACAGTAATAAAACTCATAATTGAGGTTTAGCAATTTCTGAACCTTATAAATCCATTAAAATAACGGAAGTTCATATAAAAATGTAATCCCGTTTTTATAACTATGATTGATTTTACAAAACCAATCTTCTTCCACAAAATTAATAACATTTTCTAATAGGTTAATGGAGTCTTTAAATCTAGAAAAAATATTTTGTGAGCTCTCTTATCGAACTCCTATACTCCTATAACCACTCCTATACTCCTATAACTACTCCTATACTCCAACGGTCGACACCCATACCTAAATACCCTAAATTATTCGAAACATCGACGTATTACAAAAATGTTCCCTCACAAATTACTACGAAATTAAACGACAAAATCGTTACAATTTTCAAGCCTAAACCACGGTTTCAACGTTGAAATTTGTTTGCGGAAGTTTTGGCGTGATTTTGTCGCATGTCTGCTCCGGGGATGCTATTTACGGGTCTCTAGTTACATGCTTGGGATTTATGGCTGGAGGGTTGTAACGTGCCATCATCATTATCAGCCCACATTAGTCCACAGCTGGACACAGGCATCTTCTAATACGCGCAACTGAGCCTGGGGTTCTACTCTTCTTAACCACTTTCTGCCCGCCGCCTTAAGTCATCACTCCACCTTGCCGGGGGGTGCCCCACACTACGTTTGTTAGACGCGGTCCCCATTCAAGAACTCGTTTACCGCGGTGGTCGGTTATACGTCGGATGCAAAATGTAAATCCTTTAAAACATAATAATAAAAATAATGCTGGTCATTTTTCACACAGCATCATCTAGGCCTAAACTAAGCATAGCTTGAATTATGGGAACTACTTTACTGATATAATAATTATATACTTTTTTGGGAATACATACATATTATAAATAAAAAACACCCAGACCCGAGATAAATATTTGTAGATCAAACAAACATTTGTCCCGCAGTGGGAATCGAACCATCTATATATAACGTTAGTCCTCTTTTGATCCTACGAAGCTAGCTTTTTTCTGTGTCAACGCATTAGCATTGTTATTCATCGTGTCAATGCAGCCAGAATATTGGGGATGCTTCCGACTGGTAAGTTGATTTTTCTATAGATCATTTGCAACTGTCTTAAGATGGCGTATATATTTCATTGCATCATTTGAAAACATAGGTAGGCGTATCATAGTTAATTTTATCATAGTTAATTTTATAGTAATTCCTTTACGGTGCAAGCTGTACGACTATGGAACGCCTTACCTCTTTCTATTAGAACATCAAAATCTCACGCTATATTTAAAGTTATGGTATACAACCATTTCCTTTCCATGTCTCAGAGTTGCTAGTAAATCGTTACATAATTATTATCTCACACTATTATTATTTGTATGTATATTATATAGGATATTTAAATACATATTTAAAGTTATGTAGGTATTTATTATTATTAATATTATATTTTTTTAATATAGGTTTACTTGTACACCGCCGTCTTTTGATTCCATTTTATCCTGTCCATCCAAAGGTTGTCTGGAAGAGATCGCTTTAAGCGATAAGACCGCCCATTGTACCTCTTATATTCTTTTTTTTGTTTAATTCGTGTGTTTTTGTACTTTACTTTGGTGTGCAATAAAGAGTTTATCTATCTATCTATCTATCTATCATAGTTGATCTATTATTATTTCTGTGAAAAACATATCCCTGACATTCTCTAACCTTCACAATGCTATCGAATAATAAAAAAAAAAGTTATTCAGTTCGTTTTTCTAATTTGTGGTGCATTATGAATTTAGATATGTTTCTAGAACTGTTAGACAATAAGCGAAGACCCCAATTCACCCGATGTAATCCGTATTAAAAGCCTCCGATCTCATCAACAACGTTTCAATTATGCATCAATTTAGCCTATTATAACAATAATTGATATAAGAGATTGAATTTCAAACCGAAATCATACCTAAGTACATACTATTGTTGTTCAAACTATCCTCTCAGACGCGACACGAAAGTGCGACTTTCAGTAAACATTGCCACCAAGCGGATACGTGGAAAGAGGTTATGAATTTTTTTTTTCGGCCCTATGCGTAAATGGTGATAATGAAAATATATGTTTGGACTTACCTATCCCTAATCTTTTTCGGCACCATTTACGCTGGTGATAATGAAAATATATGTTTGGACTTATCTATCCCTAATCCCTACGATCTACGTATTGCGTATGGATCTGAGGATGTACAGCATAGGAAATAATGAGTAGTTAGTGTTTTTCTCATATAAATATGAACAATATCTTGGATCTTAATGATATGCTGAGAACAAATCGATCTATTGCATATATCTTATAATCTAACGTCCTGTCATTTCTACGCATATTTAGCAACCTGCGACTATGATGACGAATCGAGATGTCTGATAAAACACTAGCAGACTTCTTTCTCAGAAGGATGTTACCGATTTCGTTGTCTTTTCTTTCTCTTGCTGTGATTACAAAGGTAGACCATTTAGGGTAGAAGACTATAAAGTCGTGTCTTGTATTCCTAAATACGCTTCTAACCGAACATGGATCGTCCCGGGATGATTAATGCGACCTCGCCGACATTATAGTGTGAATCAATCAATGACGTCACAAAGCCCTGACAGTGAAATAATGCTTTGACAGACATGCCCCTGTTGATATAAGATAAGATAAAATAATAATAGCACCCTACAGTTTTAGACTTTTAAGCTGTCTATAAACTCAGAAACCTGTGTTGGCTACCAGCTCATCGACGAAGACTATAGCAAGATGATGTTCACTGCTTGCCGTATTCTAGGCAAAAGGTCCCTTGCTATCCATTCCTTAGAATCGAAGCGATCGTCTTATCTACCGCCGCCAAAGTAAATAAGTAGTCATGTAGTCTGGATTTTCTCTATGTAAGTATTTTAAAAATATATATTAGTAGTAGCTTACTTTTGGGCTAGATGATACAGTGAGAAAACCCTAGTATTAAAAAAATCAAATTACACCCTGAAGATTTAAAGCTCAACTGATCCAGATCACGAAACCAGATATAATCAACACCAAAATACTAGGCTGCATTGCTACGCAGAATGGTATTTAATATACATATTAAATACCTTAAATAGTCTGCGTATTTTATGTTGAACTAGTTTCATTTTGCAGCATATGAAAACTTTAACAAAATACCCTTAAAAACAACTAAATAACTGGCCCTTAAAATGTGACGAGTAGGAAAATAGCCCCTTGTAATTAGGGCTCTAAATTAAATTAACATAAGCCCAATTTTAGATACACTCGCTAGGAAAACATTTACCATGTCCCTTTTTAATTTAATGCGGGGCCCTGAGCAAACATAATTTTCTTTTAAAGAGCCCTAATTTACTCTTTTGGTCATTTCCCTTGATTGGCCCATAAGCCGATCCTTGGAAAGAAAATATAATTTGACAAATTCTTTATGTTCTTTATGTTATTTTACCCATGAGGAACGTCTCACATTTCGATAATTCCCCAAAACGTCAGCTTAAAAGCTATTGATTCAATACTCCATCTTATTCTGTAAGTAGATTTGCGTACAGGGTATCAGTTTCAATCAAAAGCTTTTCGATCATGTTTTTATCCGTATTCCCTTCATTTGCACAATACTTCTTAGTATTCAAATAGCTTAGGGACACATTTGGCAAAACGTTTCTTTTCTCCAAATGTCTCGAATGTTGACTTTCCCAACTCAATCCGCCGTTTCCCGTAAACGCCTCGGAGGGCCAGTTATTCGGACCTTTCCTCAAATGAAAAGATCTAATCTCAAGTTTTTATTCAATCCTTACAATTGGCCCTCGCTTAAAAAGCTAAACCTTTGGAAGAAAATAAAATACTCGTTTACTTAGAATTAAGTACGTAGTAGCACAAGATTTGGTATGGCTTATTTACTCTCATGACAAGCTGATTGATAGTATACATATACTTCATCTGATTGTACTATCAAATTAAAATTAGAATTAAAAAAAATAGAAATTAGAGATTGAACTTTAGAAGAGAATAGAATAGAAATTAGTTTATTTGACACCATAAAGACAGAGGTAAATTTTTTTTGTGCTAATTTTTCCCTTCTGTGCCGTGTAGGCCAAACAAGTCTTTCAGGTTAGGACTATGAACTTTTTGTCATCGATAATTGTGTATTTAATGTTAGACAAAAAAAAATTAAGAAATATAAACAAAATATTCCCCTACGAGTACAAAAATCAATCGATAGTTGATTACCCCCCTAGAGGGGTTATCAACTACCGACGCTGACTCAATTTGACAGTACAAGAGTAGATAGGTAAGTATTAAATAACCATTTTTCTCTTGAATAGACACGTAAAATGGGAGTATTTTACTCAATTGGTTAAAGATTTAATTTTGCAGAGCTGACCTCGTTATCATTTTAATATTCATAATAATAATAATGCTGTTTAATAAAGTGGTATTAATTGAGTGGTTACTTAATTTGCAAGCCTGAATTTTACCAATTTAATCGATGTATGTTGTGATTTTCATAATAATATAACGTATTACGCTATATCCGGCGATTCTATAGATCCTAGAACCACAAATTAGAAGTCATGTGCCATCGTTTAGTGTTCTAATTAGCGCCCTGGACTTGTAACGAGTCACGTGGAATGCTAACTACTTGCAATATGAAGAATTAAATAATACAATTTAAAGGTACCACCAGTGACTGAACACAGAAGCGTGTCCGTTTAACATAACACAGTCGATCTAATAAATTGTTACCCTAACCTTCAAACTACGAATAATGATCTTGCAACCCCTAAACGGGGTTTCAATTCCGCGGTTACGCCACAGATTATTCAACAGATCCTTGTTTTCACTATGTACCGGATTACTATACGTACCTAAATCCACTACAGATTTGGGTCAGCTTGATTCGGCTACCTTAACGACTACCATTTAATGATGAAACTATTTCAGAATAGAATAGCGTAGATTATAGGAGTTAAATAGTTCTTGTCATCATTGTATTGATTTATGGTAATATGATTTTCTAATAAATACGGTACGCAATTCATGATACAATTTTAAAAACACAAACTAATTAGGTACCATAATATCAATAGCATAAAATACTCAGAATAAAAAAATATGGGAAAGTTGTTATGCTAGGTATGTCTATGCTGAGTTTATAACATGCCAAACGGTGATCGTAACAACAAGATTACCATGCCAAAATTTGTTTTTAACATATTTGTAACTAAGCTTACAGGCTCAGTTGGATGACTCAGCCGAACCGAGCGATCTTGAATCCCCCAATTGATATCAAAAAGCCGTAATACAGTTACCACAATCCATTCAACCCTATCTGTCACACAAATTAATAAAATATGACAAATTGAGTTGCACCGACTGTGCATATTTCATCGTGGAAAAGCCACGGTTTTTACCATTAAAATCCGGCGCTGTCCCTAGTTTGCAGAAAAGTAATTTTCCATAAATGGAGACGCTGTGGACCCTGACACAGGGAAAATAAATAGCTAGTGCACATTTTATAAATTGACAATACATAATTATCGTAACAGTGACAGTGTAGTAGTCCTCTGCTGGACCTCCCCTAAATAGTTCCACGACAAATTATTTTGGGCTACCTTCATCCATCTCAGTCATTTCCTCAGTCTATCGGCTAGTGAGTCTTCCTACATTGGCAATACGCTATGTTGTAAATTCGTCGCTGGTGTGTATAATAGTGCAAACAAAGATACAAGTTACAATTTTTCGTTTAATGCCCTATCGAACTGTCGCGGTGGCAATTAATACACCATCATCATCATCTTATCCTTATACCACATTACTTGGGGTCGACACAATTTTTTTCTTTTTCCTTTATCAGCCGTCATCTCAGTTCTCACTTCTTTCTAAACCATGTCATCCATCACACAATCCATCCATATTTTCTTTGGCCTACCTCTGCTTTTATTTCCATCAACATTCATATTTAACACTCTTCTCGTAACGTGACATTCTTCCCTCCTCATAACGTGCCCATACCATGCTAAGCTACTCAACTTTTCCGTCACGGGTACTACTTTCAAACTTCCCCTGATATACTCATTCCTTATTTTCTCCATTCTAATAAGCAATATATTCACGCAAATTTTTACAAACGTTTTAACGTAAATAATGACGATTTGGAACCCAGGCTACGTTGTCTATTCAACTAATAATTATCTCTCTGATATCATATCTCTGATAGTCACCAATTTATCGCTTACCTTTATTTCTGACGGTGTAGCCGTGCTAGCTATTTCCTCCGCTGTGAGACAGGTTAATGGGTTCGGAGGATTTGAAATCACATCTTTGACTATACGACGAAATGAACCGAGCTCGGCGGTTACTATTACGTGTGTTCTGAACGCTGTTATTTTGTGTCGTGATTTTTTATTGAACGGTGTCGAATTCGGTTCACTAAAAGTTACATGAACAATTCATTTTTCTCTTTTTTTTAATGCTGGACCTTTTCCCTCAACATCAAGTTGGCCCAAAGTAAGCAGAGCTTGTATTATCAGAACTGCGTGACTGTTAAACTACATATATATATATGTTTTGTTAATACCTACGTATTATTTCAAAATGCAACCTATATATACGTCCATATTGTAAAAACGAGATTTTTCACGTACCGCACAATCGGTGAAGGTACCGACTAAGTTTCGACTCATTCCGAGAGTCTTCATCAGCGTGAGTGATCGCGACGCTCTCCCTCCGCGTCGTGCGTTGTGGGTACGTGAAAAAAATCCGTTTTTACAATATGAATAATCAAATTCACGATAGTTTTTGCTATAACTACGTGTTTTTCATCATCAATTGCAGTGCGCCCTAGTGAATTGTGGGGATTAAACCTATCTAGGATCTTTGAAGTGATCATATCGATTGCATAAACTGAATCACAGTTCGATAAGCTCTTTTGGAGATAAATGTTAAAAGATATCTTTTATTTCCAATACAATATCTACACATGCTGTACGCGTTGTTGAAAGACTTCGAAAGTTAGCGAAATGCAAAGAATAGTACAGACTTCTTTTATTATATTCTGAAGGACTTTAATCCATATTCGATAGTTCAAGCAAGCTCAACTTTTTCTATAGAATCATCTGCCTAAATAAATAAACGTAATTTATGTCTGCCCCAAAAGAAAAGCCAAAGTTTTCCTCAATTTTATCCCTAATTAAATCACAAACTTTCCCTCCGTCTTGCCCTAATTTTTCATGTGTCGCCTTTCAAAGACCGCCGAAATCTGTCAAAGTGCATGTCCCACGGGAAGACGGGACGACGAAATTAATGACATCACGTCACAAAGATATGATTCACTATGACGTCAGCGCAATTTATGGCTCTGATATGTCCTCATTACAAAAGGAAATGATATGGTAGATTAGATAGGCGGATTTATGTGATGTTTGTATTGTATTATTGTAAGTGATATTTATTTTTTGTATGGTTTTATGTGATTTGCTGTGACTTCAACTTCCTACACACGGATGACATACTTATTGCATCGAAACATATTAATAAAAAAAAATATAAGTATCCCCTAAACATACATATATTCAAATTGTTGCCAGTTCGAATCCGAGCGAGTGAATTGCGGAAGTCTTTCTTTTTTCTGCAGACAAATTTGTTATAAAACTCGAAACATTAAAAAAACATCGGTCGTGTTGTGTTATCCACCAGTCTGACGAAGGATGGTGTATGATTTGCTATTTTACTAGAGAATAAAATTACCCTAGTAAAATGGCTATAGAAATCGAATCCATGACTCTCATTTTGACAGGCAACATTTTGTTCAAAACTACAAAAATATGAATTTAAAAATTTAAATTATCGTGAAACTATTGAATTTGAAATGATTTCCTCATAAGCGCCACGCTCGACGTTCGTGAGGCGGGAACTCAGTTTCCGTCTCTAAACGGTCAAAAAAACGTCAGCTACAGGAGAATAGTAAAGTAATAAATACCACGAGTCGTAAAAATATCCTAAAAATACAAAACTTTTCAAGGTTTCGACGTCGCGTTCGATGAAAGTACAGTTGTTCAGTTTCCCATATCCATTGCGCTGGTGTAGGTACGGATGATCTATTTAGTATATTTAGTATATTCCGTTGAAAGCTCCGGTTTTCTTAATTATTTGTTTAGATAGATAGATAGATAGATAAACTCTTTATTGTGCATAACACCAATTTACAGTACAAAACACAGAAAAATAAAAAAATATCAAAAAACAAAAGAAATCCACAATGTGCGGTTTTTTATTATTATATATTAAATATTATTTATTAAATTCTTCCCCACAAAGAATAAAGTGTTAGGAGGACTTAATGCTAAAGCATTCTCTACCAGTCATCGTGCAAAAAGATGATGTGGCGTGTCTAGTAAAAACTATCAATTCAACTACATAATTATAAGGCACTTATGTACCTACACTACAATAATATATATATTAAATATAATAATAAGATATAAAATATTGAAAATTAAACTTAAACAAATAAAACACTTAAATATTAATTGGTAGTAGAGGTGGGGAGGGTTGAAGATAAAATAATTAATGGTTCATCTTCCTAAGAAAGTGTTCCCGTACCGACTTTTTAAATGTTTATCAGAACATATCGAACAATAACGTATTTTTATGAGGATCTTTTTTATCAAGTATACATTTTATCTACAGGTTGACATTATAAATGGTCGTCGTAAATTAATGACCTGCCTCCAACAGGGTCGGCTAACAAATGTATAGAATTAGTTCGGGCCAGTCACCTTGGTATGGAATCTCTAGTATTTAATTGTTGAATGTAAATCCTCAGTTTTAGAACATTTGACGAGCATCGTCTAGTTTTGAGATCTTACAAAAACAAAGGTATTTGGCGTAACCGAATTCAAAAAAGAAAGAGGTTCTCTTATTCGTCTGTATAGATTTTGTGTTTGTATGTTACCCGATATTTTCGCCAATTGAGAACCGATTTTAACCTTTTTTAATGGGAAGAGGGTTCCATATACATTTTACGAAAAATCTCACTTCTAATGCTAAAAAAATTAAATTGCATATTGGACTTTTTATTGATTTCTCGTTAATTGAAGACGCTTTTTTGACATTTCATGTTTTACAAATTATTTCAAACAAAGTTCAAGCCTACGCTGCAATGTACAAGATTGATATGACCCTGGTAGTCATTATCCTCACAGAGACACTTGAAAATTCCAAACACTTACATCTATTAAAAAGATTCCTCGACCTTCTTTGTACTCGTTATTAGCGAATACTAATGTTAATAGTAATGTTCCGTATGACACGCATAAATAACATGAAACGATATATCGGCGCAAAGGCATTGTGCTTCTACAATGAGTCATCGGCGCAGAATCACGAGTTACTTAACAAATCATCACTTAGATTGTCAAATTACAGTGTAAAATAATTAATTAATAGCTAATTATTATTTGATTGTTATTTCATAATTGAGTTAAAATTACGTAATCAAGTTGTTATTTTGACCATGTTTACCATCAAAACCATTTGTATATTTAAGTGATCAATGCTTGCAAGTAGTTTTAACTTGTTTGCACAAGTTGCTTGCTCGAGTCTGTGTTTTTGCATAAATACGGGCGACGGACCGAGTACGATCGAGCCGTCGGACCGTGCAGACTTCGAAAGCCTCTGTACAACCAAGAATAAATTAGAAGAACATCTCGTGGAGTTTACTTTCGTCATCAACTATGAGCGACCAGCATACTGGTGATGGTCCTGACGTTAGCATTGCTGACGTCACACTTTTTAAAAACCACCTTCGAGTTTTTGCTCCATCAGATATAATATTTCAAAAAAGTCACACACCTATATAATTTTTGAAAAATAAAAATAAACAAAAAATCAAACACCATGCTCAGGACTGTATTCTCCATAATGAAAAAGTTTTATTTGATTCGTGTCTCTGACAAACTCATACATATCCTTACGGGATTACGTACTAAAATATATGTTTCTTTAATATGAAGTCATGAAAGCCAAACCAAAATAAAAACGGTATATTTGCAATTCCTAGTGCAATCTTTATGTTCAAGAGAATCTCGTCCGTTTTTGTATCAAAATGCTTTGCGTCTCAAACAATTTTAAAAACTCGTCAACAAAAGTAGAAATTTCCTGCGAAAGTACCAAACCAACTGTACAAACTCCGGTAGGTAGGGTAAGGTAATGATCCTCGATGCTCAGCTCACTAAGCATTGCTCTCGAAAACATTTTGAAGTCTGACAAGTGATCAGATTATTTAGTTTATAACAATTATAAATATAAAAAACCTAGACAGGATGTAATCATAAAGGCTATGTAGGAATATGTATAATATTGAACATTCTTCGTACGTTTTATCCCGTTTGGATGATAGTTTAGTGCAAATGTTTTATAAAATGTGATAAGGTTGACTAACGTGAATTGAGCAAGGCTTTTTTGCATCTGCAGTCATAGTAGTGGATTCACTGATTTGAGTTAACAGTTGAGTTGACCAAAAAAGCTGTTGTGTGTCCAGCCGTTACGTAAAACCTTTAATGGTTAAGTTAAAGTTGAGAGTGAGTTTTTGATCATTTCGATTCTAGATGTTCTTAAAATAGAATCGAATTTGTCTTATTTTGATAGTTTACATTAAACTTACCTAAACTGTTGGTATAAAAAGATTTTTAGGACATATCTGTTTTAGGTACTTCGAAATAAGCAATTATTTTTTGCATCGATTCCTCTATTAAGCGTGGTTGAATACATGAAGTGTTTTTTTAATACTAACATAATTTGACGTTACTTAAAAATGTATTTTGGCTTTTATCACCACCTCTCTTTTTAGTACTTCTGTAAAACGTTACTAAAAACCTTTACGATAAAATGAAATAGTGTAAAAAGTAACGTAAAGGCTTGCGATTTTCATCTCAGATGGAGTCTATTGTGAAACTTCGTTAAAATTTCCATAAACCTCGAATAATTTAAACGCTTTTGTTGCTTAAACACACTTATGCAGATATATTAAGACCTCGCAATTTTGAGGTTGAAATTCCATAGATTTTGTTGTATGAAATCTTGCAAGTAGGAAAACAACAATAAATTTCGTAAAGCGGGTAGTACAAGAGCCACGTATCAATTATTCGTGAATGAGCCATGTTCGGTGTCGCGAGGTGCGACGGTGCGACCTTTCCTAACTTCTTAATGCAAACTGTGGAATAAGATGTCTTCTAAGGTATTTCCGCTGAAAAATATTATGACCCGATTAAAAAAAAAAGTCCTTCAGTGCAGGCAATATTCAGCAATACCCCGGGTGTTGCAAAAGGCGACGATAACTTCCATAAGGTAAGCCGTATATCTATTAGCCAAGACTTATTAAAAAAAAAAAGATTCAGAATTTTATACTAATACAGCTTAATCACCTTCATCCAGGAATACGTACAATAAGCATACAATATTCGATTAACAAGCTTAACTAAAACGCTTTGTAAGACGCTTTGTCTAACGAAACTAAGATCTAATAACAATGCCACCCATTCCATATACACAGAGTCAAATAGTCAATAGGTTATTGTTATATATTATTAATTGAAATCCAGAGTAGAGCTTCTTGGAAGTAGAGCTCCTTTTGAAAATGCTCGTCCGGTGAAATAATGCCCGTTATTTCTTAAGGCCGGTAACCCACGAGTGATACCTCTGATCTTGCAAGCGTCCATAGGATATGATAACCGCTTAGCAACAAGTAGGCTGTAAAATCTTGACACTTTAGTTGTTTAAAAATCAGGAGAATCAACAAAGAAACCTCTTATCTCGTAGCAACCAGACAACGAGGTATAGCTAGTAAACTATACAATTGTACGTTGATTGGCCCCGAGAGATTCCCGATTAAAACAAGCACACCAGTTTCCATTCTACCGAACAACCACTTACACGTTCTTATAAAAACTCAAAGAAAATTAAGGCGCCGGCAGATCTGCGATTCGAGGGTCGTTATGTCCAAACGAGCGATTCACTCCTGAGAGAGTGCAATAAAATCACTCGGGAAACTCGTCAGTCTTATTAAAGAAACCCTCTAGGTCATTACACTGTGTTGCTGGAAAATTAAACAGCGGCTATACTATGTTTTTCACCACTGCACAAATTCATATATCTTCCAGGATGGTTTTTAGATAGGTTACCATAAGTAACAAAGGAGCGCTGAAATGTTTTCCATAATCGATCGCGGTGCCCGAAGACTTGAAATGTTTTTTTTCCATAATCAATCGCGGTGCCCGAAGACTTGAAATGTTTTTTTTCCATAATCGATCGCGGTGCCCGAAGACTTGAAATGTTTTTTTTTCCATAATCGACCGCGGTGCCCGAAGACTTGAAATGTTTATAAAAATTAAATCATATACGCTTATTTTCGAAGCTTGACCTAAGTTTTCTGTTTGCTGTGGGTTGATAACGCTGATATCTACGGCTAGTATTATAATGTCATTGTCTACGATACTCTGCTTTCATTTTGATTAAATTCCTTGTGAAAGGGATGTAAAATTCATCTAGCTGAACTGTACTTTATTGTGCTTCAGTTTTTTACGATATTTAGTAAAAATGAACTCAGACATTTTCAAATGAACTCAGAACCATCTGGGTTTATGTGATTTTTTTTAAAACAAATGAACACGCGCAGGTTTAAATTCCCCATGCTCAGATACATACTCAGTGCGTTACTTTGGGAATACCAAGCAGGGGTAGTTAGAAGCACGTCCAAACATTATATTTAGTTACTTTAAGTCCGCGTTTTGCAAGTAGTTATAATTCTATGCGTTTTAAGCACATCCCCGCTTATAGGAATACTTTAACAAAACACAAAACTTTTCGGCTTTAGGGTATGCCTGTTTTCTCACGATGTTTCCTTCACTGTTTTTGAGTACATTCATTAAAAAAATAATTAGTTCACGACCGTGTTCGAGCCCAGATAAGAATTCGGGGTACAGCCCACTAAGCCAACACGGCTCTGATATTATGAAGTGATGATAAATGAGATTGTTAATTGAAAATTCAAGTTTTTTAGGCGTATCCATTTCTCGCTATGTTTATAGAAATAAATAAATAACCTACCGTTTCGGGCAAGTGTTAATATGAATATAAATTTAAAAGTCAAAATTAAAATTTATATTAACATATTGACGTTTCCCGGTCTGTGACTTCAGATTGTTAACACCATAACTACACGATTGCTAGAGCTGTGGTGTGATAAGGTTATGATATGGTCTTCTGCTTCTTTCACCATCAGTCACAAAAAGAGTGACAAAGAAATAATTAGTTGCTTGAAGTCACACGAGTTCTGCTGCGATATTAGTTAAAAATGTACTTTGTCCAATTAAGGGGCTGACGCCAAAAATAAGCTTTTATAAAAAAACTCTTTACAAGTTTGGTTTAGTTTTTGGCAGTACGAAACAAATATTATGTTATAATTACAACGTAATTAACGTTTTACCAAAAATTTTGTTGAATCACAACACGATTCAACATTTTCTAGACAAACAATTGAAAGTTACCTCTGAGTACAATCAATCATTTTATTTAGATCCTACCTAAAATGTATGAAAATGTAAAACAACAGGTCCTATAAGAACCTGTTGTTTTACATTTTCGAAAAGTACTGTTAAAAATATGTGATTTCCGCTCATTTCTGACATAGCGGTATCTTAAGTGCCACAGACTTGCGTAAAATATTCAATTCAAGAGCATACGTTACCTAGCGTTCCAAATTTAAATGGACACTCTTCATATGCTGATTCGGCGGCTGTCTGCCTCTTAATAATAAGAGCTCTCTCATGCCATACAATTAATTAGGGCTCAAAGGCCCATGATTGATCTGCTAATTGTACCGCTGACACAACACAAGCTATGCCCGTAATAAGGAACAACTGTTAGACCATGTGGAACGTGTAATTTGAATCGAAACGTGATTAATGTTGCCAGTTCCGTTTAATCAATTGCACGGAGAATACCTAGTTAAGATAAATACAACTATGTATGCATATACAAAAATACAGATGAAACAGCTAGCTATTCTAAAGACCGTTGCAAACTATCTTTAGATAGCTCAACTGATCCAGATCACTAACAGAAATATGTGTTCCCAATATACTGACCGCATTGCCATATGTACTTATTAAACCCATCTAGTTTTAGTTAGCCCACATCGGAGTTATAATCATGTTTTAATTTTTATGTGTTTAATTTTTTTTTGTAAAATTTAAGCATTTTTTGCATTATATCAATTTTATAATAATGAAAGCTGTACCACGGTTGACCTCAGCCACCCACCACGTAGCATCGCCGGCTCTATTACTTCTTTTGCTCGGCTCCTAAGAGCCGTAGCTGTTAAATAGCCTCTAACTTACCCCAAAAATAGGGCTATCAAATGCATAAAGATTTTTAAAAATCCGACTGATCATCTCATAGATTAGCGCGTTCAAACTATTGGCTCGACGCTATCCCTCGTGCAGGAACCACGAACAATTGTAACCTAATTATTGTAAAAAATATATTTGCCCTTGTATTTGTACAGTTTCATTTTTACTTACCCCTAGTTATCTTAAATCTCAGAACACATTTGTGACACAAAAGCACACAATTTGCACACTGTACTTTGTAGCGATGCGCAGATTTACGAGCATGCCTCGTGAATACGAAGTGAAAATTCTTTTACTTTGAGATGCAAACAAAAGCTTGATTATTTGTTTTCTTATTGACGAAAGCAAGAATATAAATCTGAATAATGAGAATTGAATTTATAAATTTCGTACGCACAAGGATGTTGTTTAAGACAACAAAAAACAAACACGCTCACGACTGTGTTCCCCATCATGGACATCCTCAGATACTGAGAGCGTAGATCTTTGAGGATATCAAGAAGAGGGTAGTCAAAAGTACGTTCTTACATTATATTTGGCACATCCCTGCGTTTTGCAAGTATTTAGCATTTAACGAGACAGGTTGACAGGTATCCATCCAAAATAATAAATAGGAAATATATGTAAATTATTAACCTCTAAGTAGTACGTAGGACTAGATCTCAGTACGATTAGATCTCGATTAGACTTGTTAACCTATCGTCTATATTTCGAACTGAATTTGATTAGGTAGATAAAAAAACTCACCCAGCAAAAGCAAACATAGTCCTGACCCTACACTAGGATTTCCTGTGTCATGGGTATCAGGAACTACGAGTGTGGTATCACAAAACCCATGGAACAAATATCTACATACCATGCAATCATTTTTCTCGCAGCCGAAATCAAACTCGTATCTCTTTCAAGAGTAACCACGCCATCGAGGGCTATATCTTTTGCCGAAAATTCTTAAGTAGGATTTTTTACCACTTCCCAAAAGTTATCCAATTAATACAAAATAGTGTTCTAATTCTTCGAGGCCATCACAATAGACGTAACATCAAAGCCATTCGTAGAGTCTCCGTAATTAAACGCCCCATCGATCGAAGTGACGCGCTTAGCGATCTTACCATCTGATTTGTAACTGCTTAGAGCAAGACGGATGTGTTGGGTTCCTATTTAGGCGGATATATGTGAGGAGAATTCGCCCTCTACGTTAAGTAAATAAAACGAACATCCAAATTTAACGTACAAGAGTTTATTAAACACACATCAAGTAACAGGGTAACAGGCAGGCAGCGAAAATGAATCTTTCAAACTGTAACAAGCATGTTATGTCAGAGAAGAGATACAAAACAACATGGCCACTCTCGCATTAAGAAAAATTAATGAGGAATGACATAGGACAAAAAGTTCGAAAGCATGTGCTCTCCAAAAATCCACATTGAGCTTGCAATCTGTCACGTAGAATGGTAACGTGGGCATTAAAATAAAAAAAAATATAAATTAAAAAAAAAATGCCTTTTTATTCCTTAACTTAATAAATATTATTTTACAATTCATGCAATTTATCTAGATAATTTATGTTTTAATTTATTTATTTAATATTGAATAATTGTTATTATTTCTTTATTTTTTTTATAATTTAATTTATAGTAGAGGGGTGGGGGGGTCCTACACCTCTCGGGTAAAGGCCTCCTCCAGTAACGTCCTCTCACGCACGTCGGGTAACGTGGGCATTATCTTGTATAATATTCGGACGTGCTTCTGACTACTTCCAACTTTGTGTCGTAAGAGATCCACGTATTGAGATCCCCATCTTGGTGATAACAGTCGTGAATATGTTTTTTTTTTACATAAAACTGTGTTCATTTTTGTATCTTTGAGAAAAACATTGAGATATTAGATTGATGTTTGTCAAATTGTTTTGCTTTACAATAATTTTCCATTAAAAATAGAACTTTCTAAAGAGCTATTAACGCCTACAAGCGCCATTAGGATTTTTTCATAATTTATCACTTAAAATGTGAAGATGTTAATGGTATTCTTCGTCTCATCATCAAATCAAGTACTACAGCCGTTGCAATGTCTGGTTTTTATATCAAACTGGTGTCTTCAGCTTCGATCCCGCATATGCGCATTACATCCGACCGGAGGAAATCAACCGTGGCTTTATCTGACAACAGACCCACCCATTGTAGCCGCACCATTTATAAAGTTGACCTTTTTATTGTTAAAATATTTTTACACCCGGCTGTCCGGCTTTGTTGCACAGCGGCTGTGATAAATAAAATCAGCTTGGGATAAACCAAAGTTTTTTTATCTGTTGAGCGACGCATGCAATGAAGTGGTTATCAAAGTATTGCCGAGTAAAGGCTTAAAAGTAAAGCGAAAAGAGAAAGCCAAAATTAAAACCAAGTTGTTTTTTATGACGAAAATCTACCGCAAAAAAAAAATCCGGCGAAAATCTATATCCAAAAAAATTCCGGTAGTAAATTTTGTAGTTGTGCTATCCCAAATATTAACTCCGCTAGACACAACTTGACGAAACTAAAAAATACTTTCTGATTCGGATAGGTTAGGTTTTTTTTCATGAGCCTTGAATGGTGATGTCATATGGAACATTTCTATGTAAGGAACAATTATCGCAAAACTAGTTTTAACATGTTGTGTCTAACGATATTAACAACTAGTTGTTCCAAGTTGTGGCACAACTAGTTGTGAATACCATTGGTCCATAAGGAACACCTGATATAGATAATATTATGTTTGAGCTTGCAGATGACGATCTGCAAGCAAGTTGACTAATATAATATCCATGAACAAACATTATGTGATTTTCTTATATATTTGTGGAAAAAATCTATATAAATGCTTGCATGATTTCAAGTTTAAATCAAGTATACGGCTCACTTGTTGGTAAGTGGTAACCATCACTTATAGATGCTTGTAACACCAGGGGTCTTGACTAATATCACTTACTGTTGGCGTTAACGCCTGCGGAAAGATTGAATTGTATGGAAATGACATAAGCTGTGGAAATGTCACGTCACAGCTGCCAAGTTTTACCTTAACCAATTTTCGTTAGCGTGAAAGGCAAAGTAAACGTGAGGTGTTTGTCTAGACCCCCGAGCACAAATATTAATAGAAAAAAATCAACACATAACTGCTACACGTAACTACAGGAAGTTATGTTTCAAACTGATTTATTCTTTGTTACTATCCATTCCATCTTTAGTTTTGGTGGCCTAAGGTTTGTATAATTAATAAAAGAATAGTGGTACTGTTTTTAAAAGAAGATATTATGCAAGCACTCGGCAATATTCCGAAGGAAAGACATCATGAGATGCTTTGATCCTTCTCTTGAAAAGTATACAAAGGAACGGCAACATGCGGTAAGTATGTATATCTTCGAAACGATAGGCTTGCAACCTGAAACTACTCTGTGTCTCAGATCTTTGAACTTTCCTTTCAATAGAGAGAGTACGCCTCCGCTTTGTTGTAAAGAACTCTCGCGAAGCCTTGTGATTGCATTACAATAGATCTTTCAAGATTTTTCCCAAATTCATTTATGTATTGTTCCTTTTTCATTTTCTATAATCATGTCCACTCAAGCTAGAAGTGATCGTTTGCAAAGTTATATTTTTTCAGTACATTTTAATGTTATCAAAATTGTTTATGTTTCTTAAATTAACAAGTTACTTTTGCAAAATGTTAACCCCCGACTTGAGCCCCATAGTGACTTCTGGCAATAAAACCTATCTAAAAACAATCAATGATGATATAGGTACAATTTGATTGCAAAAAAACGCAATTTTCAATCTGATAGCAGTTTCGAAGAAAAATGCTAAGAGACAAACTAGACTAAAATCGTAAAAACAATTAACAAGGACTGATCAAGGTCACCACAAAATATAGTACATTTAAAAAAACCTTTTCCATGTTTTTTTTTGTTTTATCTGAATCGCGAAAATAATTACAACATAAAATTTTACACACACTCTATACCTTCATCCCCCGTGATTCCCGCAATAACTTTGTGTGCAATTTAAAAGACAACTCAATAGTTATTCGCACCAGAAATATTAATTTCTCCAAATAAATATTTCACACACACATAATGCCTTCATTCCCCGTGATTCTCGCAACAATTGTGTATGCAATTTACGAAGCAACTAAATAGTTATTCGCACGAGAAATCATAATTTCCACAAGTGTAGGTATGTATAGCTGACCACATACGGACACGACAATAGTCCGGACTGGACGCATTTGTAAACCGCCACTAAAACTCGCGCGGTGATTTACTAAACTGCACAAAGGTCACAGTCTTACGTCAATGTAGCTGGGTTTTGAGTCTCATACAATAAAACGTTTTGGTTCTCCTAATAATCATATACAACTCTTGGGATTGCAAATGCTCCAAAATGCTCTCGTTGTTTTGTAAAAGGATCATTAAAAAGAATAACCTGCCTTGTTTTCTTGCATTTCTTGCCTTTCTTTCCTGGCTTGGGCGCGGAAGAACAGGCAGTAGATAAAACCGACGATTCAAAGTGATCCTTGTGATTTTAATGAATAAATGAATTTTGACTTTGACTTTGAATATTATAACTTTACCGATAAAACTATTATGCTCATCTGTGTTAAACTTAGGCAAATACCAAGGCGTGACTCATGGATTTTTTTATAAAACTTCGAGGCATCTTGAACAGGATGTTGAAAAGCGACGGATTTTGACTAAGGCATGCCTCACACGCATAAACCCACCACCCCTCACACACATAAGCTCCCCCATATACTCTTGCGCATACTCATATATAAGGTTAAAACAAAATACCTACTTAGTACCTGCTTTTCAAAAATCTAACTTTGTACCTTATTATTTGTTTATGTTGTCCTGTATTTACAGGTCTTGCTAAACCTATCCCAGGCACTAGTTTCTCGCAAAATAGGCTGGTGATACCCCGACTTCAGATCTGAAGGTCTTGGACCAATGGAAAAAATTATGTGCGCATTAACACGTGCTCAAAACGGTGAAAGAAAATTCGAAGGCATGTGCCAATAGTTAGTTCCAATAAGCGGCGATGGGCTTGCAACCTGTCAGGTGGATTGCTTACTACTTCTAAACGCGGGCATGTACCAAATGTAATGTTTGGACGTGCCTCTGACTACCCCCTACTTGGTATCCTCAAAAGATCTACTCACTGAGTATGTATCTGAGGATGTCCACCATGGGGATGAAAGTCGTGAGCGTGTTTGTTTTTTTTTTTATTGTCACAAATCATAATGGAGCGCTGCAATGAAAGAATTTTGTGAAAATGAAATTGCCTTGTAATTGTCTTGTACTGATTGTATGACTGATCTAGCTGTTTCTCTTTGAACTGTGCCAAGCATTTTCCGTCGTTTATCTTACATGATTGGTCGCTGTAATATTGAGCGGTAAATGCCGTAGCTAGGAACCAGCTTATGAATTGAACCTTTCAGCTATACGCTTCAAACTATGTTAAGTTGTCGCGGGAGCCATAATAGATTAATTTATAATGACCCGATCAAACTAACAAGGGGCAATCAAAGAGAAATAGTATGTAGTCAAAGTTTGCGTGCATATAATGAATCTTTGAGATCAATATTAACCTAGTTCTAATTGTCGTATCGAAAGGAAACTTTTTAAGTAAATAAATAATGTTGGACGTTTTTCACACAGCATCATCTAGCTCCAAACTAAGCAGAGCTTGTATTATGGGAACTAAATGACTGTCAAACTACTTACATACTTTTTTTTTGTTAATGTTTACAGATATACATATATATAGAAAACCTAGAAATCCTAGAAAAATATTGCAGGTTATACATACATTTTTCTCGCGGCGGGAATCGAACCCGCAAACTTCTACGTTTCAGGCGCCCGCTGCACCACAGAGGTCATTCAAATGACAATACTATAATTTAGAATCTTGGAGCTGATTTGATGATGGAGGCAGGAGGTGGATATAGTAACACTCCAGTGGCTACTTATAAACCCCTCGAGTTTGGGCTCATATGATTCGTTTTGACGAGTCTAATAGATTGGGCTTGATTACAGAGTCTGATGATGGAGCCAGGAGGATAGTGTTTTTTTTTTTTTTGTGGGTGATTAAAGATTTGTAGGATTTTTTAAACGAATTATTTAATATTGCACACAAAACAGCTTATAGTCAAATACAAAAATAAAAACTGTTGTTAATGATATATGGACTATTTGTTCTGGTAGGTAAAAATCTACGAAAAGTTACGCCAAACATTTTGCTTTACCCCGAATGTTTTTTCTAGCTCACGAGATAGCTCGTAATGAAATCTCGGCATTGTACGGCCGTGACTGATCCCACCAGTCCGGAGGAGATTACACTATCTTTACAGAGAATGATTGGTTTCTATTGAAACAACAGTGTACCAAAGGAAACTTAGTAAAGAGTTCCTATAGAAAAAAGAGGGTTAATATTTTCTAAATAGTTAATGAAATAGTAACACGTTCGTGCTCTGTTTGTCCTCACGGTAATATCCAATCAGAAAATCTAATTGCCATTTATATTTATAAAAGATAAGAAATTCTCATTTTGCTATCTCGCTAATTTCTGCTCGCCTGCAGCAAAACCAGTACTGTCAAAAGAATCTCAACCATTCCCAATCCCATTTAAGCGTAGCACCTCGGAAATAGGAGACGTTTTTAACGAAGGCTCGAGACCCGGGAACCCTCGAAATCGAGGGCCGTTACACCGGGAACGACCGACTAAAAAACTCGTAAACCGCTGCTTGAGAAAAAAATGAGATTGTTTCTTCTATTTGTTATGAAATATTTCTAAACGGTAATATGTGCTTGAGATGTTGATTTGTTCTGTATTTTAAGATGTTTTAGTATACTACATATAATTGCATGTAAGATTTGAATTGAGGAAGAAATTGTTTTTAAAGACGGTTCAACGTGCTATAATTATTGTTGATGATAGCAAAATTACAATGTATTTTCAATAGAAAAACGTTCATTGCAGTTACATATTTTGCACTACACCTAACCCCTTAACCGTGTACCGGCGACACCTAGTACATAGAGCTCCATCTGCACTTGGCTGATAGGCAACTGCGTCAAAAAAAAGTAACCTAAAAAAATGCACTAAATTCTCTTGATCAAAGTGACAACTTCAAACTTCAAAATATGTAATGTAAATATGTGATGTAAAATCTTGTATTCGCACTCATCTTACATCACATATTATAGTCCTTAGTTCTTCTCGCCGACTGATAAAACGAGACCTTAATAAATGCCGATAACCAACTATACAAGCTATGAAACATTTTTTATTGAATCGTAATAAAACGCGTGTCAAATGGCCGTCGAATCTGGCGGGCGGCTGTGAAAGAAAAAAAACTTTGTAGCCGAGCATAGACATTTTTTGCCCAATAAAGAAACTGCTCGAAATTCATCGCTTCCGACTTTATAAGCTTTTCACGATCTATAAGAATGTCGCTGTTTGCTAAACACTGCACGGAACGTAATGTAAGAACGAGGGACAGTTTAAATAAAGTAAGGGTTAATTAAATTTAACACTTCTAACCGGATTAATTAACCGCGTTATTCAAAATTGTTATTCCTGTCGTTTTGCAGCTGGTCGCACTTAGAATATATGACAGGTCTCAACTGATCTTAAAAACCGTCACAATAATCTTTGGTCAAAAACATTAAAGTCACAATAGTCTTTGGTTAAAAACGTTTCGATTTATGCAGTTTATTATCTGTGTCTTATTACATTATACAATTAAATAAGGAATGGCAACTAGAGTACCTATTCCTTCCTCAGACTTTTATGGAAGACAGGAGCGTTAACATATTTCATTAGTTAGTTCGTTTAGTAGTACATTTTGTAGTTACCTACGTGTAAAGGAATGTAAATTTTAGTTATAATTTAAATAAAGAAAGATGGATTATCTAAGAATCGCAGCTGCTGTGGTGTCCAAGCTACCAATAAGCAGACGAGGCTGAAAAAATGTATGTCCATGATGAAAAAAAAAACACGCTCACGACTGTCTTCCCCATGGTGGACATCCTCAGATACATACTTCCTTAGAGCTTACCTTAAATACCTTTCAAATTATTGAACTTATTTACATCGTGTATAACTAACTGTATACGGAATAAGTACCCTTTTTGATTACAAGACTGTCGCACGGGTTATGTTTTTAAGGATATGTATGAATGTGTAGGATTCTTTATAATAATAAAAATAATGCTGGACATTTTTCACCATAACATCAACTAGCCCCAAACTAAGCAGAGCTTGTATCATGGGAACTATATGACTGATATAATACTTACATTTTTGTAAATACATACAAATTATACATAGAAAACACCCAGACTCGAAACAAATATTTGCAGGTCATACAAACATTTGCCCCGCGGCGGGAATTGAACCCGCAACCTTCTGCGTCTCAGGTTATTACCGCCTTATTTTGATGAATGAGGTATCGTTAGATGTGTAATGATTCAGAGAGTGCAAAGATCTGTTTAAAAAAACCACATGATGGCTACCAGTTATAACAATGTATGAACACTACACTTGCCGATTAGAGGCGAAGATGCGGATTCGAGTCCCGCAGAATCAGATGAGATTTTGACACGACCTCGATGGTACGGTGGGCGAGTATCCGTCTGAAGCGCAATAGGTGTGGGTTCTCTTCCTGCTGTGGGATAAATGTTTGCATGCTCTGCAGATATTTGTTCCGGGTCTTTCTGTTGTGGTTTCATGATACTCGTAGTTCCTGATACCCATGACACAGGGTATCCTAGTCTGAGTCAGGAATATGTACGCGTCTTTAGAATGTTATCATTATTGTTCTCCTTTATAAATTAAAAACTCATACTTACGCCTGGAGGATTAACAGGTATTAGGGGAACCGAAGCTAACTATATGAAAATTTCCAGCTTTATTTATTTATTTAAATTATCATTATTATTAAGAATATGTTAATAAAATTAGGTATATTAACAAAAATACAAAGATTTATTCATACAACTATGTACAAGTAGGTATATACAAAAAATACAGATGAAACAGCTAGCTATCTAAAGACCGTTGCAAACGATCTATAGATAGCTCAACTGATCCAGATCACTACCAGGCGGAAGCGTTCCCAAAATACTGGCCGCATTGCCACGCTGAATGGCAATGCTAATGCGTTGACCCAGATAAGAGCCAGCTCTCTTGTCACGCGTCGCTTCGACCAGTCGCCCTGAAATAATTTTGAAAACGCGAAGGGCCCCGGTTCCCCACGGACCCAGAGTCTCAACCCCAAAAGGCTCAAATAAGTAGGCTCTGTCGAGACTTCTATATTTGCGCCTCTTGAGATCCTCGGCCGAATCAGCCGCTGCACCGGCTCTAACTGAAGTCCCCGACAGATGAGATGGTGCTAGGGTATCTACGCATGTGGCGTCCCATACCAAAGGCCTTCCCTTCTCCCAAGGGACAAGAGTCATGCCGTCAGGCCGCTTACCATCGTCACGTAGTAGACCATTCGGTTCGAGAATAGCTGGAACGTTGACGCTGGTAAAAGCCCGGCGTATGATATCATTAAGGCTAGCGTGGCGAGAGATCCTACCGGCGGCTCTGGTACACGATAATCCGTGATGACCAAGCTGTTCGACCGCCGTACCGCACTGGCACTGATGAGGGGCACAGCACTGCGCACCCAACCGTAGACTAACTGCAACCCGGAATGTTAAAGGATCCATTAAAGTACCAGTATTGTTTGACGGAAGTGCTTGCAACCAAAGACCTGACTCCCATTTAGAAACGGCTAGGAGACGAGCACGATCCGTGGAGTTTGAGCACGTTTGTAACATACAATTCCGCGTCAGCTCGCACAGAGGCCCGTCCCATTGCCGTTGAGACGAAAGGGATTTAGGGGGAGCAGTATTGGGGCAAGCACTATGCCAAGCATTTCTAGCTTCGTCAAGATATGAAATTTTGATATTGTTACCAGGAAACCCCGAAAGAGAAGGAGTTAGAATTTTTTCAACCAAAGAACCAGTGCTGTAGACAGAAGACAAGAATGCTGGAAGGGCTACACTTGAAATTTTGCGAATACCTAAGCCTCCTAATTTGACAGGCAGAGAGGCCTGCGACCATGCCCTACCATCCAAATCTATATTCAAAACCGACGAGAGGGTGTTCTTTATTATGTTGTCCAAGCTTTGTTTGTTAATAAAACAGTCCATTTTACCTTTATCATAATGTATTATTGTTTTTTTTTTGTTTATATCTTATGTTGTACAAGTAGTATTTTCATTAATTCATTCATTAAGTTTAAATTTACCTCTACAACTACAAAATTACGGCTTTAATTAAACTCTTGAATTAATATAAATAGCAACAATTTGCACATCGAACCAGCTATCAAACCAGACGAATTCTAAATTACCCTGTTTGAAGTCTACCTTCCGTGTTCTCTTTGACGGTGCTAATTAGAACTCAGAAGTCAAAGTCAAAATCAATAAGTTTTATTTATTTAAATAACAAGGATCTCATTAGAATCGTCTGTTAATACTTCACGGCTTACTGGTTGAATTTTGTAATATTTTTGTTAATAATAGATTTTGTTCAATGTTACTTGTTTAATTATGATTTAACAATATTTTCTTGGAAATTCGATGTGCTACGCACAATAGTAATGAAAGCATTGAAGTCGCATAAAAAGAATAGGTAGGTATGCTTAGTAAAGACAATTTGGTCCTCGAAAAGTGGTAGGTGCTGCAACATCGTCTACTTATAAACTACGTGAATCAAAAATGTGTTAAACTTAATTTTCGCGGATTCCTCACGGACGACTAATAAAGAAAAAATACCAAGCCTAGAAAAATGAGGAATAAACTCTGCTTCGAATTTTTTTTTGATGATTCTTCTCTCAGTGACAAGTTCTTGTAGTAACAATCGAACATGGTGAAAACGTTTACTGAGAAAGAGTATTCAAGGACTTAAAAAATACAACAATTTGTTATTAACCAAAAAAATGGAATCGTGTTGTGGTACAGAACCCTTGGTACGGAAGAACGACTAGTAACGACTTGTAAATACATATATAGAAAACACACAGACTCGAGACAAATATTTGCATACCAAACAAACATTTGTCTCGCGGCGCAATCACACCTTTCTTAGTCTTAGGCGCGCTTTCGCCCACTGCGATACAGAGGTCGTGGCTTATTACCTACTGAAGTTTTTTTATGCAATTTTGTTTCGGACACAATAAGTTTAATAACACTTCAAGAACCTAGCGTCTAGACAAACTTAAGATACAACTATAAACTCAGTTTGTTTAATAAATAAATCTAATCCATTCATTCATGTCGTGTCAATGACTCATTTTTTAAATGTGTTTTGACCAATGTGTTGCCATTTGTACCTGATCGGTTGCCTCTATGAGATCTAAACTAAACTACTATAACATGCAATAGTAGGCTGACCATTTTGTTTCACTTATGACACTCAAAATTAACAATAGTTTCAGCTTTTCAAGAAGCTTCTTATCACCGTAAGCTACCTGTAATCAGTGAAAAAGGTTTCTTTTTCTCAGCGACAACAATGGCGATAGTAGGCACGATCTAGGAGTGAAAAATCCTATACTAAAACTCACCCTTGAATTGAATAAACACTCCAATAGTACTTCGAATAAATTGGATTGGAATCGGAAATACTTTGTCGAACTATCGCCAACTTTATTTGTGCTAGTAGTTTAGCTCTATTTATATTGTGCGTGAGGTGAATCGAAAATATCATCATCATCATCTGTTGTCCGATCAAGGGGAATAAAACGGTCTGACGACGTGCTCTAAAGGATCTGATTTTATATTGAAAGATGAGTTAGGTTTCAAATCTATCGGTTTTTAAAACGCTTATATTAGCTTCACGTGAATTAAACAAAAAAAAACTGAACAGTAAAATTGATTGATCTATGTAAATGTCTACGTGGAAAAATATTTTGCAAAAACGCTGACTGTCCCTTCATGTTCTGGGTCTAAATGAAATCTGAAAAATCGCAAACAAAAATTGACTTGTTTTTTTTAATGTATCATTCAGTATTGATTAAATAATTTAATATTTTGTATAAATCATTACCTGTCTATCTGATTTTATTTAAATTAAATTTATTATAAACTCTATCACATTACGAGTATATCAAACTCAAATTATAGCCCTAACGGGGTTCATACCTACCTATTTCTTTATAATTTGAAGACCTCTGAATATGTACATGAAGGCAATCAATCAAATCAAATTAAATATTTTTCATATCAAGAAAAAATATTGTACAGATCACTTTCGAATAATAACTATGAACTATTTGTAGGCACTTAAAACTAAACCACCTGTGTTATCTTATTACTACAGGTAGAAAACAGTCTTACCTATTTCCTTTAATATTATGTATGTAGGTAGGTAGATTAATTAAGACTGTTTTAGTAAAGTAGTTATTATGTATCTTATTACATAAACTTACTAAAAATTTAGTAGGTAGGAGTAGATACCTACCTACTAACTATGTAGGTAGGTTATTATCAAGTTTTGTGGTCGAATATCATTCGCCCTACCCGCCGAACTAGTTAAAAAACTGTATCTCGACTAGCAGTGTTTGTCCTCCTCGCATAATATAACACTGTACTACTATAATTTTGTTTCTATCACTTTTACTTAACATAGTACAAGTAAAATAAGAAAATCTTTTTTGTTTTGTTTCATATATATATTGAATATGATTAGTAACTAAATGAATATGATTAGGACCACATTTTGTCGTCTCAAGATAGTTTAGATATTTATAAAAACACCTACTTATGAAAACAAACACGCTCACGACTGTATTCCCCATGATATAAATCCTCAGATATATACTCAGTGCGTAGATCTTTGAGGAGACTAAGGAGGGGGTAATCTGACCCACGTGACAGATTGCAAGCCCATCGCCGCTTATTGGAACACCAAACGATGGCATATGCCTCCGAATTTTCAATCGATTTTAAGCGCTGTGGATTTTTTTTAAATGATGATGATGAATTGCTAATGAATAATTAGTTCGAGCAAATGATAAGATTAGCAATAACATAGACTCATAAGTAGGTATGCCTCATTCTTTGACTGCAACAGATACGACTTGAAGTTAGTTTAAAAAAAAGATTGAAAGATAGTATTGAAGAACACTACCATGATATAATCTTAATCAAAGATTTAACTAATATCACTGGACATCATTCAGTACTTATGTGTACATACATTAATGTTAAAACTTAACTTTCTCTGGCAGTGAACGCTGTTCTTTTTTTTAAACTAAACCAGCAACGTTACTACTCTTAAATTCGAAGTCGTTCCTAAACCCTGAACCACTGACTAATATATTTTCTCTCAATTTACTTACGGTACGAAATGACAGATATATTATTCATAAGGACTACAGAAAGTAACTAAACCCTCTCTGTATATCAATATTTTCCTGGCCTTAATACGTCATTGTTAGTTTTTTATTTATCTAGATGAGTCACCGCCTCCTCTTGCAGTCCTGAAACTGACACCAGTTTTTAATTAGTTGAGTCGAGGATTTTTTTTCTTTACAGTTCTGCACACGGCTTCGCCCGCGTGGTTCCCAGATAAAAAGTAGTCTATCTGTTATTCTGATGTATAAGCTATATTATTGTAAAGTTTAATCAAAATCCATTTAGTAGTTTTTGCGTGAAAGAGTAACAAACATCCATCCTCACAAATTTACGCGTTTATAATATGCAGTAGTAAGATAAGATTTACAGCAGGTAAACCGTATCTTCGTTTATATTCTTACTGTGTATTTACTTGCATACCTATCTACTGTATTGTAGTCTACTTCCTTAAGCATTTGTTGCTAATTCTATAAGTTAAATATACTAAAGTTTCATAAGGAGTTCAATATATAAATAATACTTCACATTTTCCCATAGCATCATCTAGCCCCAAATTAAGCAGAGCTTGTGTTCCTGGAACTACATGACTTATATACTACTTATATATTTTTTTGTAAATACATTCATTTTATCCATAGAAAATATCCAGCTTCTTATTCTTATAAACTTAAGAAAGTGAAGATCCTCCTGATCTTGAGAAAATGCCTCCTGTCAAATTGTCGAGCTAAAATATTAAACTGATTTTGGAAGTTGGCAGTTAAATTAGTAAATTATGAACAAAGGAATACATTTATTCATACAACTATGTACAAGTAGGTATATACAAAAAATACAGATGAAACAGCTAGCTATCTAAAGACCGTTGCAAACGATCTATAGATAGCTCAACTGATCCAGATCACTACCAGGCGGAAGCGTTCCCAAAATACTGTCCGCATTGCCACGCTGAATGGCAATGCTAATGCGTTGACCCAGATAAGAGCCAGCTCTTTTGTCACGCGTCGCTTGTCCAGTCGCCCTGAAAGAATTTTAAAAACATTGAAAAAAATAAAAAAAAAAATTTAACATTGTGATTGTTTTCTATTTTACAATCAAAACGGAGTGTCTGTCAGGACGGCCTCGTTAGACCAGTTTGGTTCTATTACAATCCGATGTATATTTAAAAAAAATATAAATAAATAAATAAAGACCCAACAGTGACCTACACAGTCCTGACCTCACACTAAGATTCCCTGTGTCGGGGGTATCAGGAACGAGTACCGTTGAACAGAACATGCAAAGATTTGAATGATAAATGATTGTCTCGGGTCTGGATGTTTTCTATGTATAATATGTATTTATTTATTTAGTATAATAATATCAGTCATGTAGTTCCCAGAACACAAGCTCTGCTTACTTTGGGGATAGGCGATGCTGTGTGAAAATATTAGGGTTTTAAAAAAATACTAAAAGTTAAACCAACTTGTTTTGTATCGATCTACAGCACTTTTATTTTATGTCCCAGCATGCAGCCTAGTAAAATAGGCTACCCCTAAACCTAGTAACACACTATATCATAAAACTTTACTGCAGGCTTTTTATTCCATAGTTTTATGAACGGGCCGTTACCATAGCATAGCGATGAAGCCAGGATCCGATCCAGAATCAAACTCGGTCGTGCCTAATGGAATTTTCAATGTATGTACGCTTAAGTGCTCAAAGCGGTGAAGGAAAACATCGTGGGGAAACGAGCATGCCTAAAAATAATAAATTCGAAAGCATGTGCCATTGGTAAGTTTTCCAATAAGCGGTGATGATCTTGCAATCCGTCACGTGGAATATACTACCATATAAAACGCGGACTTAGGAAAAATATAAAATTGGGGCGTGTCTCTGACTACCCCCTATTTGGTATGCTCATAGAATTGCGTATTGAGTATGGATTTAAGGATCTTTCTCATAGGGATTACAGACGTTTTTTTTTGTTTCAGTTTCTCTATCTTTCTCATTTGATATAATTTTCTCGTTTACAGATAGCGGAGTAAGTGTTAAAACTAAAAAAGGTGTAAAAAATAAGTGTGCAAGTGGAACGTTAACTGCTTGCAAAACGTTTTCATATCATTCGCCTTCGGACGTGCATCTGACTAACACCTACTTGATATCCTCAAAGATCGTCTCACTGAGAATATAGCTGAGTATGTTCATCATGGGGGATGAAGTAGTGAGCGTGTTTATTTTTTGTTTCGTTTGTAAAGATTACAAACAAGTTATTATATTTGACACCATTTTTCGAGAGCGTTTAATTAGCTGTGACTAATTAAAGACAGCAACCAGCATCTGCAGTACGCAGATCAGCAACGTGACTTTATTCTCAAAATCTGTGAATTTCACACTGTCTCCTTTCTCAGTGTGCTATTTACCTGCTACCGCAGAGGTAAGCTAGAAATAACTAGGTTCGGTTCAGTTGCGGATTATCCGGCCAAGTTGAAAATTCTATTTTAAAGTAGAGCATACTGCAGAACTTAGTATCTAAATAGTTTTAGTATGTGCTTTCGACAGATTTCATCGTAAAGTGTACTTTATCACAAAAAGTAAGCTAAGTATTATTTTTTTTATTTGTATTTTTTATAAAAAATACTTACATCCATTACAAGATAATTATAACAATCTCAAGATAACAAACATCCAACAAAGATGCATATTTTCAGCAGTAACCTAAGTACCTACATATAACAGAAATAACAAAAATATTGTCACAAAACAACAACATTCTGATCTTCTAAAGATGGACTCCCGATATGTATACTTAGTACGAAGATCCCAAGTATGGGACAGTTAGAGGTGAGACATTTGGGAATTCCCACATTTGCATAGTTCATGTATTTGCATTCAACGCCAATTTTTGTCTTGCCTCCTTCACTGTCACCGTTATATTTGATAGAAAATATCCTTTGGAACAATATAGGGCCCACGGCTTTCAGATCGGAGTATGGGCCCACGCAAATCGTACGCGGCACAGCACGTGACTAAAGAAAATCCGGAAATAACTAGATTAATTCGTGGCTCCCGAGGTCTGGCTTAACTATTCTCGCAGAAAAGGTTTATTTTAACTTCTAAATTGGAACAAGAACATTAAAGATCATTCAACTCGTCGAAAAAGATCCCATCTAAATAATTAAATCAACGATTCATACCATCCGATACTTGGGCCTCATGAAAAATGCAACGCGGTAATTTGCGGAGAGCGCCTCTAGGTGGATAATTCCTGGCTTTTTACGTCTTCTCAACGTGGTAGCATTACACTAATGTCTCCAGTTATTCCGCCAATAATCTTGAGGTATTCGAATGGAATACGGGAATGGAAGAATAAGCGAACGTTTTATTCTCGAGGAACGGGAAGTTTCTTTTCAATTTATATGTGCTGGATTTTTTGTGAGAAAGTCAAGAAAATTATTTGCCTAGATTTTCTTGTGAAAACTTGATGTTGGAATAGCAGTAAGTTTTGTAAAGTGGTCGACAAATTGAAGACTGTATCTCTGCAGGTGATGGTCCATTAAGTAAAGATCAAAAGCAAGTAAATTTATTGAATGAAACAGAAATTGAGTTTGAAATATGCAAAAAAATATTAACTGTTTTAATAATAAAAATGTTGGGTCAGGAAAATTAATAATTTAAATTGGCGCTGTGGCGAAAGAATGCCTGAGACGCAGAAGGTTGTGGGTTCAATTCCCGATATTAATGTTTGTATGACTTGCAAATATTTCTGGGTCTTTTCTGTGTAAAATATGTATGTATTTACAAAAATGTATGTAAGTCATGTAGTTCCTATAACCCAAGCTTTGCTTACTTTGGGGCTAGATGATGCTGCGGGAAAATTTCCTCCATTATTTATTTAAATTATTTTCTTTGTTTTTCTTACTTCTGGTAGATCAAATGTTAAGTTAGTTTTTGATTACAGAGTTTACAGTTTTTTTTATGTATTATGTATGGTGACGTAAAATATTACCCTGCTTTGATTCTATGACTTCTGGCAAAATTTTTATATTTAATAATAGTAAAATTATTCAATTAGTCGTAAGATATTTCAAACCACAAAGAATCTACATGGAGCGTATTTAAAAGATGGTTTCAAACCAGCTCAGACAGATCAAGTTAAGTTTTTAGTTTCTGCCAAGTATCTATAGCTAATTTGTTGTCAAATGATTTGAAAATAGTGAATCTTTTTAAAAAAAATGTGTCGCTTTTTAATGATTTTTGGAGTTAAATAAGGATTGAGCCGCTCAAGGCGAGAAATTTTCACCTACACCTCACCTCACCTAGAGAAAAAAGTCGAAAAATTTGATTTGCCAATAATTTTACCGGCATCCTAAATCTTTCAAACCGGGACACAGCAATGTGAGCAATACTGCTTGGCTGGCTGAAATATATATGATGAAAGTACTTCCCCAGACGAGTTCTATCTCAAAGGAACTCGACTGCTAGTTTAATTTATCTAATACTATTACTTATAATCACAGAAAATCAAAACAGAAACTAAAATTATAAGCAACGGTCCTTAAAGTAACCAATCAACAATGCTCTTTTTGTTGCAGAAGGTAACGGAATCCGCTTTCGCCGTATGTCAGTCTGCCTTTTAAAACGAAAAAGGGGTAAATTGATTAGGAATCAGAAAAAAGAGAAAGCATCTTTGTATGTCTTCATGTTTTTCTATTATCTTTTGATAATAGAACCGAATTTCGTGATCATAAGATCACGGGGCAGATCACCAGCCCCGAAAGATATTAATAAATAAATAAAAATAATAAATAATGCTGGACATTTTTCACACAGCATCATCTAGCCCCAAACTAAGCAGAGCTTGTATTAAGGGAACTACATGACTGATATACTACATAAATACTTTTTTTTTGTAAATACATACATATTATACATAGAAAACACCCAGACCCGAGACAAACATTACAAACATTTGTCCCGCAGCGGGAATCGAACCCGCAACCTTTTGCGTCTCAGGCGGGCCTTCGCCCACTGCGCCACAGAGGTCGTCATATTGTGAATTCGGTGGGAATGCCCTAGGTTAGATTGGTGCAGAACCTTAAATAGTGGTGCTAGAATGCACCCCATACCCATTGGGTGAATGTAGCCTTATTAGATAGATAGATAAATATCTAGAGTAACGCGAAATCTCACAAGTACTCGTAGTTAGCAAGTAATAATTGTTGGCGTAGTAAGGGATTCCAAGTTTACCCGTAAAGGCCAGACGAGCTGATACTTGTTTAATTAATGTAGTTGGCTGAGCTATTCCAAACTGTGGATTTTGTAATGCAATATAGCATCCAACAACTACTTTATATAAATAGGTGCCTTTGCCCACATCGGTGATTTCACCATCTGACACATGCTTTAAGTTGTGTCCACATTTGGGACATGTTAACTTACATTACTTCGTGTTAAAAAAGCCGTGTTGGCCTAGTGGGCGATACCCTGACTTCTGATCCGGAGGTCGTGGGTTCGAACCCGGTCGTGCACTAATGGATTTTTCCACTCGAAAAATTTATGTGCGCATTAACACGTGCTCAAAACGGTAAAGGAAAACATCGTGAGAAAACCGGCATGCCCTAGAACCAAAAATTCGAAGGCATGTGCCAACAGTTAGTGTTCCAATAAGCGGCGATGGGCTTGCAAACTGTCACGTGGAATGCTTACTACTTGCAAAACGCGGGCATGTACCAAATGTAATGTTTGGACGTGCCTCTGACTACCCCCTACTTGGTATCCTCAAAGATCTACTCACTGAGTATGTATCTGAGGATTTCAACCATGGGGAAAACAGTCGTGAGCGTGTTTGTTTGTTTGTTTTTTTGTATTATTACTTCGTGACCGTTGCAGATGCGCGCTACAAAGGCACAACGAACCAAATTTAGTCCGTCTCTGCAATCAGCCTTGTGTCACAAATTTCACTCATTTTAGATTTATACGATTTATGTTGCCAGCTGCTTTAAACGCGTATTATGTCGTGTTTTAAACATTTATATTCCCATAGAACTTTCACCCCCATTTCCTCCCTTAAAATATGATAATCCAAACACCCTAAAGCACGTTATTATTTATCTAAGCTCAGTAGCTTTAATTCAAATTTCATGTTTATATCTCTAACAAACAAAGACTTTCATATCAAATCAAATCAATTCAAGTTTTATTTAAGACGGTTTTCAGTCCATTTTGTTAGTACAACTTATGCATAATTGGTTAGTAAAAGACAAGACATGACAAAATAATAAAGATAATAATAGAAAGAACACATCAGACAATCAACTACTTAATTAATAAATCATTTTTTTTACGAAATGCTTCCAAACAGGAGAGGTGCATCTCTCAGCAACAGTTTTTAAAACATATAAAGCACTTCCCCCCATATCCCCCCTTCAAGTGGAAATATCCAAAAATCCTTACTTAGCACATAACGTTAAGCTTACGTTAAATAAACGTATGTTCCAAATTTCAGCTTTCTAGTGTTTTTTTGTAGTTATGCTGTTCGTTGCTTTTATAACTTTTTTAAGTTTAGATCGAGCAATAATTTAAATAAGTTAAGTTTAACGACCTCTGTGGCGCAGTGGGCGAAGGCCCGCCTGAGACGCAGAAGTTTGCGGGTTCGATTACCGCGCGGGACAAATGTTTGTATCTGCAAATATTTGTCTCGGGTCTGGGTGTTTTCTATGTATAATATGTATGTATTTACAAAAAAAAAGTATATAATTAGTATATCAGTCATGTAGTTCCCATAACACAAGCTCTGCTTACTTTGGGGCTAGATGATGCTGTGTGAAAAATGTCCAGCTTTATTTATTTATTTATTTATAATCAAACCTCTAGATACATTTTTGGTACCGTTCATAATTTTTATTAGGAGTCTTAAAAAAAAGTTCTAATCAGAAAACTTTCTAATACTAAGGATATCGCAGTATTTTCATATAGCATCGGGAATAAACTTAGCTTTGAATACCTTAGTTCAGCTTGAAACGTTTTTTTACGAATATGTAAAGAGCCGAGTCCAATGACGGTTACTTTTATTATATAGAAATCAAATGAGAAACAAATACCAATGCATTTTCATATCATAAATTAAACCCCAGGAGCTTTCCACATCATATACATACATATTACATAGCACTAGGGACTTAACAAATACTATTCTGACGACCTCTGTGGCGCAGTAAGCGAAAGCCTGAGACCCAGAAGGTTGTGGGTTCGATTTTCCGAGACAAATGTTTGTATGATTTACATATATTTGTCTCGAGTCTGGGTGTTTTCTATGTACAATATGTATGTATTTACAAAAAAAGGATCTAAGTAGTTCCCTTAATACAAGCTCTGCTTAGTTTGGGTCTTGATGATTATGTGTAATAAATGTCCAGCTATATTTATTATTTATTCCATGGAGTTCTAAAATGCTTACCTACCAACCACTCTCCAGCCAATACAAAAGTTATAATGGAAACGAACGATCGTAGGTACTCCTGATTATTGTGTCGATCGATTCAAATAACATAATGTCCATTGTTGCATCGATACTAACAGCATTACAAACAGCTTGAATAACCGTCAGTGTACTGTGTACATCGAAACGGGAACATCCTTTCATTGTTTCGTAAACGTCAACACTTTCCTGCTTGTAAACGAATGCTTTTATTATCGTTTAGATTGTCCTCGGTCGGTACGCTATGCAAATGTTACAAAAATGTGTTGCAAAAAAGGGGTTTATAATTCCGCTCTTAGGTAATTTTGTAGTAAGCGGAAAATTTGAGCGGAATTCCATTTTATCGTGAGCAAATCGGTGGTGATGTTTTGAGGGAAATTCTGAAACATTTTTTTGCTTTAAACTTTGTCGTGCTGTTTGTCGAGTTCCGGATTAGTTACGTAATAACTTTTTGAAGCAATGTTTAACGTTCGTTTTTACGCTTGGACAAAATTAAAAAAAAAATGCTAAATATTGTTTGTGAAACGGTAGAGCTTCGATATTTAATTACCGTTTGTATTTTCGTATCTATAAATAATAGTAGGTCCTATATTCATAATCGCCTTATAACTTCTATAGACGTGCTATAAGTATAACCAGCTCAATCTTTTGTTAAACAGGTATTAGAAAAGGGCATGGCTAGAAAAAACAAACCGGTAAAATAAAAAAAAAATAAAAAAAAATCGCTCACGACTGTTTTCTCCATGAAGGATATCGTCAGATACGTATTCATAAGTGGGTCTTTAAGCGTACCAAGCAAAGGTAGTCAAAGACACGTGCAAACATCAAATTTGGTACATGCCCGCATTTTGCAAGTAGTCAGCATTCCATGTGACAGGTTACAAGCCCATCGCTGCTTATTGAGACTCTAACCAATGGCATAAGGTTCTATAGCAAGACGGTTTCCTCACGATGTTTTCCTTCATCATTTGAGCATGTGTTAAACGCACATAAATAAATAAATTATGTTTGAACCCACGACCTTCACGACGACCCACGACCGATCGGAAGTCGGGTTACAGCCCACTAGGCCAACCCAACTCTAAAATTATGAAGTAATCAGATGGTTAATTGAAAATTTAAGCACATTTTTGGGCTAATCCATTGCTCGATGTGTTCATATAAATAAATAAATAACCTGCCAAAAAAACCAACTAGTTAATGCAAACAGTTTAAAAAAACAGTTCAAAATCACTCTCAACTATATAAACTAAACTCCTTGTCCCAAACTGAGTGAACCCAAGCTTTGCCTCTGTTTGGTATACAGCAAATCAAATAACCGAATCACTTTCTTGTCGGACACGACTTCACAAATCTCACAGAAGCTCCACAAATCTAAAATTCAGAAGGGAAACTGCATAATAAATCGAATTGGGAATGGTAATGTACTCTAGACGCCGTACTATGATACTACCGCCAGGGAGTATTCTGTAACCTTTATTTGCGCTGTGTAAATGTATAATTTATCAAAGCCGAGCTGAAGTTCCACGATCGTTCAAAGATTTCTAAGCTTGTGGTAAATGGCTTGTGGTACTATTAATAAATTATGAGGGAGAAAAAATATGTCTACATATATGAGCCGTGTTGGCGTAGTAGGCGACTTCTGATCCGGAGGTCGTGGGTTCGAACCCGATCGTGTACCAATGGATTTTTCCACTCGAAAAATGTATGTGCGCATTAACACGTGCTCAAAACGGTGAAGGAAAACATCGTGAGGAAACCGGCATGCCCTTGAACCAAAAATTCGAAGGCATGAGCCAACGGTTAGTGTTGATGGGCTTGCACCTGTCATGAGGAATGCTTACTACTTGTAAAACGCGGGCATGTACCAAATGTAATGTTTGGACGTGCCTCTGACTACCCCCTACTTGGTATCCTCAAAGATCTACTCACTGAGTAGATCTACTTTACGATCTACTCACATGTATCTGAGGATGTCCACCATGGGGAAGACAGTCGTGAGCGTGTTTTTTTTTTATATATATATTATATCATCAAGCTGGCACACATGTTAGTAAGCGGTTAATATAGACTACGGACGTTTGAAAAAAAAATAGCTTTAGGCATCATAATTATAATAAGTTTATAAGTTATTTTTTTATATGATGCCTAAATCATAATGTCAATTGCAACTACTAAGGAACATATGTACTATATTAGGATCGCATCTCAGTGAGCGATGAAATAAAAATCGTAAAATTCCATATAATTGCAGTAAATATGGTAGAAAAATATTTACATAAAAACTTTTCTAAACAAGAGAAGAAACATAGAGCTAAAAGCTAGAGATGATCAGTTTTTGATTAAATTGATGTGTTTAATTTGTAAAAAATGATAAGCCTTTTTATATTTAGCATTGGCCTGTCGTTCACATGGAAAATAGAAAAGTCTTATATCTAGTGTTAATTACCTGAGGCAGCACAGTGTATAAAATAAGGTAATTTATGAATAATATAACTCGTAAATAAAACACACATAGTCCCAACCCCAAACTAGGATTCCGTGTCGTGGGTATCAAAATCTACGAGAACCGTGGTACCAAAACACCCAGACCCAGAACATACAAACATTTGTCCCGTAACGGGAATCAAACCCGCTCATCTTGCGTTGCAGCTGGCTACTCGCCGCCGTGCCATCAAGGTCCTCAAATAGAGGTAGATAAATATAACATAGGTAATAACAGCCTAGTGCTATCGTAATTGCATTTTGCACACCTTTTAATTTATGGAATGGCTTTCATAGCCATACTGTATTTTGTGGCTTAACTTAAATTATAGTATCGCGCTGAAAACCCCATTAAATAATGGACTCAATTGCTATAATTAAGGCAACGAGTATAATTCACGTAAATAACTTAATCAAAGTATTTCGTATAACATAATAACCGCTTTATACGTTATTTTTCAACGTCTTAAAACGCTAAATTGTTGAGCGAGTGGAAATACTGACTTCAAAATTTTAGACCAGTTTTTGCGGGCATTCCGTAAAGTATTTGGTATTTAGAAAATAGTAACATTTTTTCGCATACAATGAGGTCATTGAAAAATCAATGGGCATACGATACAACTGTCTGGTACCCACGAGATGGAAAGCGCAACCTAAGGAATGGCGAAGCTTGGACCGAGTACAATGGCACAAAGTGGAGGAGGCCTATGTCAAAGGGCAACCTGACTGAGAATACTGGTGTCACAGTATTATAATATATAACATGTAATAATATAATTAGTTTATAAGCATAGATAAATAACTTAGAATGTAACAGTCAGCGAATAAAGGCTATTTTTATTTTTATTTATTTTTAACATTTTCCGCACAAAATCATCATATTAAACCAGAATGTTGCCAATCTTTGTCATGTTTTTTTTATTTTATTCAACTAAAGTATTAAATAAGCATACGACCGAACTGTTGGTAAATGGTTACCGTTGCCTACCCTGAGACATAACGAGTGAGATGCCACATGTGGCATCTCAGCGGCACCCATGCAAATTAAAAAACAGTTATGCGAGACAGCTGTTTAGTGACAATAATAGGTATGGTAGTACTTCCACGGATGACAAGGAACTCTACTATTTCAAATGATGCCAATAAAATATGGGCCATTGTTAAATGGATCGTTGAGTGGAAAATCATCACAGCCTGAGAAACTCATAGATCTGCGTTTTCTTAATTTTCTTTGTAAAAAGAATGTTATCAAAGGTCTTATTCTTTTTTGTAACCGATTTATTTCCTGAAAAATATTTAGTGAAACTAGAGTTGAAAATTTAAGTTTTAAAATTTTCTTTAAAAAAAAATGTATTTTAAAAACGCGCGGCACGTCCTTATTCCTGGATAATTGATACAACGTTAGAATAAATTAATGTCGACCTCTGTGGTGCAGTGGGCGAAGGCCCGCCTGAGACGCAGAAGGTTACTGGTTCGATTACCACCGCGGGACAAATGTTTGTATAATCTGCAAATATTTGTCTCGGGTCTGGGTGTTTTCTATGTATCATACCAGTCATGTTGTTCCCATAACACAAGCTCTGCTTACTTTAGGGTTAGATGATGCTTTGTGAAAATGTCCAGCATTATTTATTTAATTTAATGATTTTTTGTACACCACAAGATAAAAAATCAACATACCATATACATATAACTAAAAGTAGAAACATATCGATAACACCCAAGCTGTAATGTTTGGACGTGCCTCTGACTACCCCCTACTTGGTATCCTCAAAGATCTACTCACTGAGTATGTATCTGAGGTTGTCCACCATGGAGAAGACAGTCGTGAGCGTGTTTGTTTGTTTTTGTTTTGTTGTTTTTTTGTAATAAAGGAATTTTACTTAATTTTATTTCATTTCATTTCATCAACCGAGTTCATCCTGTTCCATGGATATAATACGGTCGGCCTGCACTGCGTGAATTGATTATATTAATTCCAACTCGACTCGGTGGATAAAAAAAAAAACAAGAATATATAGGCTGTCCCAGGACATGTATTACTAAAAAGGATGATTCTGCTCATAAAAGTGAATGAGTTTTCCTGAAATATAGGGCAAGTGTTTTGAATTTTATCTTCATGATATAATTGTAAATTGTTTGTAACATCCTTTACTCAGCTGTATTTTGTTCTGTGTAACCCTAAGACTACTAATATTCGAACAATATATTTTATTTCGGAAACCTTACCAAAACATACTTATTAGTTGTTACCGAAAACAGCTGATTTCTACTACCTTTTTTTTTTTCAATACAAATACATGAATTGAAATTCGTCTATTTAAATTCATCTATTCAAAAGACGCAGCACAACAGTTGTTACCTATTATGTGTTAGTTGCCATCTTTAGGAATATGTACATATTCCGGGATACCCTGTATAGGTAGGCCACCACTCCAAGTTCACATCCCGAGATTCCTATAATGCAGTTGTCAAGAGCAGGTGCCGCGGCTTCGCATCCCGTTGTGTCTGTCGTTCCACTTAATGCTAAATGGATCCTATTAATTGCATATCTATCAAGTAATTTACAGTTTTTTTTTTCGCATTTTACTGTGGACCAGATCTTTGTGATTTTATATGTAGTCACAGTTTTTAAAACGTTATATACCGCTGTTTTTGAGTCAACTTCGTATTGGGTTTCAATTTGTATCGACATAAGCTTTACAAACCGACATTGTTCTTGTGCTAAATAAAATGTTTGGAAGTCAAAAAAGGACGTAGAGGTACGTACCATTGACTACCCCTTACTGGGTATCCTCAAGAATCTGTATACTGAGTATTGATCTGAGAATGTCCATCATGGTTGGCATTGATTTGAAGAAGTTTCCTGGGATGAGTTTATCCATAAAAATTAACGGTTACAATATTTCAGGCTCGGAAAATAATAACAGAATTGCAAAAACATTGCCTAAATTACATTTGCTTATCGATTTCATTTCAAATGAGCAATTTTATGTACAGCAATTTCACGGATTGTTCGTAAAATAATAATGGCATTCAGAGCTACCATAACAAAGTTAATAAATACAAGAACACAGATGTCATACACATCTGCCTCACCCCGAATTTTCATTATCAAGTAAACTTACTTTAAGATAATGGCTCTTAACCGTACAAAGTTATTCTCTGTCTACCACAACCATTGCCTTGAATGCTAATGATGATTGAATTGAAAATGTTCACAATGCAGATTTAATTCTTAACTCAACATGCGTATTTTTTGTTGCGTACTCAAAATTAATTTCAGAATAATTCCTACAAAATCTTTGAGATGTTTAAGAATATAGATTACGATGGAAGGACCCGTTCTTTTATCGAGCGTATTTCTGTACGTTTTGTATGGGCGATACCCCGACTTCTCTGATCCGTAGGTCGTGTGTTCGAATCCGGTCGTGCACCAATGGATTTTTCCACACGATAAATGTATGTGCGCATTAACACGTGCTCAAAACGGTGAAGGAAAACATCGTGAGGAAACCAACGTGCCCTATAACCAAAAATTCGAAGGCATGTGCCAACAGTTAGTGTTCCAATAAGCGGCGATGGGCTTGTAACCTGTCATGTGGAATGCTTACTACTTGCAAAAACGCGGACATGTACCAAATGTAATGTTTGGATGTACCTCTGACTACCCCCTACTTGGTATCCTCAAAGATCTACTCACTGAGTATGTATCTGAGGATGTCCACCATGGGGAAGACAGTCGTGAGCGTGTTTGTTTTTATTGTTGTATTTGTTATAAATCGTAAGCGTAAAACAATAAAAAAACCTACAGAGTCAGTTAAGCAAGTTTCACGATGCTAAAGAAATGTTTTTTTTTCTAACTGAAAGTTTAGCATGATAATTTGCTTGAGTACCGCGCTACCCGTGTTTAAGGCAGATTTAGATTAATAGTCACTAGAGTCAGACCGTTTACAAGTCCACACCAACTCGTTTCTGTCATAGTGTAAATTACTTCAAGCCAGTTTCTACATCGCTTAGTTGCTACTAAGTTAAGTTAGTTTTTGGTGCCAGCACTGACGCCAAACACTGTCTCAATGTAAATCAGCCATTATTGTAGAAGTTTCCATTATCATTGCTGTAAAATCAACGATTTGGCAGTCACGGCATTGTCAAGGATCTGGGTTACAGAGGAACCTCTGCACAATTGTCTTGTCAATATGTTATTGAGTTAGGTATTTGTTTTCAAGCGTATATTGTGTTTTGCAAATCAGCACAACCATTGTAAGACGTCACGGCTATCACTGCCTAGTTTGGAATAAGGTGTTAAAACAGTTACTGTCACAACCTATAAAATAAATAAATAAATTAAAAAAAAACATTCAAATAAAAATAAATTTAAAAACCTCTGCTTGTTTCGCAGTGAGGCGTGTAGTCATAGTCACGACAACTGTCTATTTTGCAAAGAAATGTATAGACAAGAGAATGTATAGACTATTACTGATAGAGTATAATGCTGGACATTTTTCATACATCATCATTAAGTCCCAAACTAAGCAGAGCTTGTATTATGGGAACTAATAATAATAATACTAATAAAGATCCCTTACAACAATAGACTTTTTGCAAGAAGACCCTAACATAATGAGTTATATTCACTTGGCTTAGGCTCGTGTGTATCACAAATACCGAAATTTTACATTTCGTGAAATAAATATACTAATAATACAATACAATAATACTGATATACTCACATACTTTTTTTTTGTAAATATCTACATATCATACATAGAAAATACCCAGACCCGAAAAATCATTAAATCATTATCCTTTTCATAAAGTCAGTTTTGACAGAGCCCACTATCAGATTTCCCTATCTTGTTGAAGTTGTGATTTAGGCTAAATACAAACTATGTTCCAACTTAAATTGTTTGAGTTTAATCTTCGTCAAAACTGCAAAGAATTCAAGAGTCAGAACTATTCCTTATCTGGATCAGTGCATAAACATTTGTATTCAAGAAAAGGTACCATCGCAAGTTGGTAGGCCGTTACATTACATCCACTGTTTCAACTTTACTCCATTTTATTTTCCAAGCAGAAACTTTGTTTCCTTTGTTGAGCTCTGGAGAGGAAATTTGTGTGTTAAAATAAGTATATTAATTATCAATTCAACATATACAGCTATAACATATCTGGTAGTGATCTGGATCAGTTGAGCTATATATAGTAGATCGTTTGCAATGGTCTTTAGATAGCTGTTTCATCCGTTTTTTTATACTACTTGTACATAGTTGTATGAAAAATGTACAACTTATATACATATAATAATAATTTGGTAATAGTCGCACGACAGATTTGGACAAAAAATAATTTTAGAAGAGAAGAGAAGAATTACTTCAATCTTGACGAATTTAAGTTTGGTACGAACTTTCGTGTTTGTACTATTTTCAGACGTACTTTGTAAATATCTAAGCGTACTTTTACACAAATACGCTTCGAAATATTTCACACACTGGTACATACTCACCTTCCCTATAAGTAGGTAAGTAAAAGCCTATTAAGGGGTGGGAATCTCGGAACGGCCACGTAAATTGTCGAGTATATTATAGTCAGCAAATTGAAATCTCTAAGCGCCCCCATAGGCCCCTAATCTCTTAAATAATGGCTTACGAAACAATAAACTGAGATTTGGTCTGTCATTTTGAGAAAGTTACTGGGTATTGTTGGATAATTTTGTGGGCATTATTTAATGAACATGATTTTACCAAAAAAGGTTGTTCCAGAGTCTCATTTACACCGATTTCATAAGGTTAGTTTTGATTGGTCTGAAGGCCCCGTCATTAGTATGCAAGGGGCACAGACGACGGGGCTGCAGTTGTGTTGCAAAATTAAATGTTATGTTTGATAGTCGTCCTACTGAACGAGTGCAAAGGATTCGCAGCGTAGCTTAAATTTGTATTATTTTTTGATAAAAAATAATAGTCAACAAACACTCCCATAGTCCACACCCCACAATAAGATTCCCTGTAACGGATATCAGAAAGTATGACTACCATAGTACCACACAACCATCCAGAACAAATATCTCCAGAACATGCAAACATTTGCCAGCAGCGGGAATCGACTCCGCACCTCTTGCATCCTAGCTGGCTGCACGCCCGCCACGTCACCGAAATTGTAATTTACAATAATTATATAATTATTTTGACACCGAACCACCCACCGCCTGTACCCGTAGCTCAAGCTCTTCAGATAATTGTCATGAAGCGATGTCAATATAACACGTTCCGAAAATGGATACCGTAAATTCAGCTAACACCGTGACGTCAGACAAACAATTTGTTATCGCGCTATATCGGTGCTCAAATTTCGTCGACAAATATTTGCAATAACGCGCAAATACAACTAAATCTGTTTTGCACCACTTTCCATATTTGCTATTTGGCTGTGCTGAAGTTAAAATAAATGTTTGATAAAAGTGAGCATTTCAAAAGAACAATGTATAGCGTTGATTTTGTGCTCAAAAACAAGAATATCACTAAAGTATTTGTGTTTTCTAGTAAAATTGCTCTACTTATTCTGAAATAGTATTATTGCTGTTTTACTCTACGTATTCTGAGCAAGGTTTTTCATCTTGACAACTTTATTACTTACCAGCGACTTACACCAGCCTTATACGGATCATCTAAAATTCCGACTATACTGGTTTATTTTCCAAAATTTGTCTTAAGACAAATCTTGTCCTGACAATTAAGAACACAACAACAAAAATCAATCAAATCGTTTAATCCAGTCTTAAGTGATGTTCTTTTGATTTTTATTTACCTAGATATTATTGGTGTTCTACCAGTCAACAAAATAGTAAACTGCGTATTTTCAAATTTTTCTAAATAAATGTCTTCAAAACAAAATTATTAAGGCGATTCCTAGACCCAGATTAGCACATCAGAAAGTTGCAATACAAGTTTTGAATGCAACCTAATTGCATACAATACCATGGGGTTAGTAACATCTACGCTGACAAATAATTATTTTCTACTACTATTATTAACGCGAAGGTTTGTGAGGATGGATAGATTCTCTTAAGCAAAAACTACTTAACGGAGTTTGATGAAACTTTACAGTAATATAGCTTATACATCAGAATAATACATAGGCTACTTTTTATCCGGGTACCACGCGGGCGAAGCCGTGGGCAGAGGCTAGTAATAAATAAACAGTCAAGAGATACATTGTTTAATTATAAAATGTCAAATAAAAGTATTTAGTTTATTTATTTATTTGGCACAGAATACAATCTTATTAAAATACATACTAAAAATTCACAAATGTTTTTAGCTAGATGGTATCCTAAACCATGTGTACACAGCTTGGTTAGTGATAAGCAGTTACAATTATATTATTCTATTATGAAAAACCGACAATATTTGAGTTCAATAATTGTGAGTTAGGTAAAAATAAATAAACTTCGACCCTTAGAAAGATCGAAGGAAAATTAAAAAAAAAAAAAAAGAACAGAATTTGAGTTCTAAGCACTCTTTAAAAAGAGTGGCTAAAACATATTTTTTAAATTTAAGTAACATATTCGTTGAGCATTTATATATATCTATACAGAGTTCAAAATTGAGAAAAATAATCAGATCAAGGAGGGCTCTTAAAAGTTTAGCAGGAAATAAAATAATTAAAAGTTAAATAAAACTCACAACTGCCCAATTTTGATCAATTTGGAAAGTGAAAGTCAAGCCTTGGGCCCAATTTATCATCGTTAAATAATTGGTATCACCTGCGTGAGCAACCAGTATACCTCGTATCCTGCTTTTCAAATTTGAGCCATATTTTTTGTAGATTAAAACGAGGAAATTTTCCATGGCTGCATTTTTGTTTTGTGACGTTGTTCGAAAATTTTGGCTTGCGGGGTCACATCCTGCCTGATTGCTGTTTCGACGTATTTTAGAGTAATATTAAGCATATACAGTATAAAACGATATTTTGTACGTTCAGTATCGGTTAAGGCATCGAGAATAAGTCAAAAATTCGTTGGTGTCTTCACCCGATAGTACGGTAGGTTAAAATTCCAGTTTGAGAATATGAATGATCTAATTCACGATAGCGCCATATTTTGATAATAAAACTTAGAATAGGTAAACGACGGATTATTAATTGGATTGTTTTATATTATTCCCTTACATCAAATGAGGTGATAAAAACGTCGATTCGTTATGAAACTGCAAAATATTTCCGTGTTACAATAAAAAATGGATTCTTGGCTTTTTTTTCTTCATTTTGGAATTAGTCCACAGTTTTTTATTTGTTCTGGAATGAAATCAAGTTGCATGCCATAATTAAATTCTCGAACCGATCGTGCTAAGGTCACTTGAAAGGAGAATGTCAGCAGCATACGCCTGGTTTGTATAAACTTTCAATGTTTTATAAGCTGCATAAAAGATTTAAACCGCTAAAATTCTAGTCTTAAAAACTAATCCAATTCTGTCCTGTCTAGTTCTAGAAACTGGCGAATATTTATTTTATCTGATTTCAAAGTAAATAAGTTCAAAATGTAACATGCTTTTTGTAAGTTCATTTCGGCTTATACACCAAAACCATACATAAAATAGGTATTTTGAGCGCGTCGCCGTATCGCTCCTTAGATCAACGGGGTTCAGGGATAACATTAATTCCACTGCAACCATATCATCACCATTATCTATACTAATAATAAATCTGAAGAGTTTGTGTATGGTAACTAATGCAAAAGAACACGGAACTTTTGCAGTTTGGAGCATTTTTTCCATAACCTCATGATATGTTAGATTTCCGACCAGTTTATTATAAAAAGAGATAAAGTAGCTTTAGTTAACATTGACTCATTCGTATCCATTTATTATTAACATATCGCGTATGAAAAAGGTTATCCTATCAAAACATATTTCACCCGATCGGCAAAGTCCACGAAAGACCGTCATCATTTTGTGGCGGCAATAAAAATGCCATTGGACTGGCTCGATGTTTTTTACAATTCCATATTCACAAATAATACAAATATCAAACAGTACATTAGGATACAGTTTAGATTTTTACTAGTAGCGCCTACGCCGTATCTTAAACAAAACACAGTCGCCTGATTCAGACGACTAAGTTATCAATTATTATGTTTCATTCCGTCTGCTGACTACTGAGGTGCAACATTTTAATTAATAAATCGAACTTTAGAAACAGACTATCGGCTACCTTCGGATTTATAGAACTTCAATTTCATCGCATGAAGGATACAGCCGTACACTGTAAGAGAGACGGAGACGAAACTAGTCTATTGTCTTTATCTAAAGCCCGATGTGACTGTTACTTATAGAGAAGCTTTGACTTTTAGTGATCTCTCATCCGTCCTTAATGTCATAAGAACGAGCCGTTTACAATTAATATGTACTGCTTGATATTTTGTACTGTGCCGTAGCCATATAGGGATGACCTTGTTTGAATACCTTCCAGCTACCTGTGAGATAGCGGGTATTTATTACTTTGAATTCTTTCTTCTATTGAGGTATTTCTTATTGAAAGTATAGAAAATATAAAAACTAGGAAACACCAGCAAATATAAATAAATAATGCTGGACATTTTTGCAGCATCATCTAGGCCCAAACTAAGCAGAGCTTGTATTATGGGAATTACATGGCTGATATACTACTTATATACTTTTTTTTGTAAATACATACTTATTATAGATAGAAAACATCTAGACCCGAGACAAACATTGGCTAATCGTACAAACATTTGTACCGCAGCGGGAATCGAACCCGCAACCTTCTGCGTCTCATGCGGGCCTTCGCCTACTGCACCACAGAGGTCGTCTATATAGCAAAGAGATGTACTCAAACTCGCATTTATCAGAAAATGGTGCGTCCTAGTAAGTAAAATAACATTGCCCATTGTCTTACAATTTTACGTTTGTTTACTGGGTACCATTAGACTACATAATCGTTGCTTGGTATTCTTAAAGGTCTATGTTTTTTTTATTTAGCGTCATCGATGATTGTATGGCGTCCCACAAATTTAAATAAATATTTATTAAATTTGTGGAATGTCAGTTTGAAGTATTCTTATTAGAAGAATGAAGATCTTCTGAGCACGCCTTAAATATATCAAAAAAGGGTCAGTAAGGGAATACCTTGTTGTTTATATCGACTAGTTTATGGGGGACTGTTATAAGGGTTTGTCGGGCCTTAACGCAAAATATAAATAATCTTTTTTTTTCGACCTTTCTATCGGAAGGTGTTTACGAGGCCTGAAAATGAAGTGTCGTGAAAAAGTTTGAAATATGATTTAGCTGGTAGGTTTTGATAAGAATACATTCATTGAACTGGAACTGTATTATTTACTATTCTAAATATAAATTGTATAGAATTGTTGCTCCAAGGAAGAAGCAGAAGCTCCAAGGTGGTCTTTAAAAAGTGTGACGTCAGCAATGCTAACGTCACTATCATCATCAGGATGCTGGTCGCTCATAGTTGATGACGAAAGTAAACTCCAGGAGATGTTCTGCAAATATATTCTTGGTTGTACAGAGGCTTTCGAGATCTGTACGGTCCGACGGCTCAAGCGAGAATGAATCGTACTCGGTCCGTATTTATGCTAAAACTACCTGCAAGCATTAATCATTTAAGTTTACAAATGGTTTTGAAGTAATAACCTAATTATTATTTGATTACAACAATCAAATAATAATCAGCCATTAATTCATGATTTAACACTGTAATTTGACAATCTAAGTAATGATTCGTTAAGTAACTCGTGGTTCTGCGCCAGTGACTCATTGTAGAAGCAGAATAACGCCTTTGTGCCGATATATATGTTATGAGGAAGTACACTCGGTCCGACTCAGTTTCTGATAATGATCAATGATCTGCCGGATTTTATTAAGACGGCTAGATGCCTGATGTTTGCCGATGACCTGAAATTATTCTTGGGAATTGAAAGTGCTGCGGATTGTATGGCGATGCAGCGCGACATCGATAATGTTGTTGCGTGGAGCGAGCGGAACTTCTTACAATTTAATATATCCAAATGCAAGACAATCACTTTCACAAGATCACCCTCGCCCTACGCACACCCATACAATGTGTCAGGTGTACCTCTGGAACGTGTCACTCAGATCCGTGACCTAGGCGTGACTCTGGATGGCGAACTATCTTTCAATACGCATATAGCTGAAACTTGCATTAAAGCCTACAAGTCTTTGGGTTTCGTGATGAGGCAATCGGCGCGGTTCCATGATAGGACTGCAATCGTATCACTCTTTTATGCATTTGTAAGATCCAAGCTCGAATATAATGCATTGATATGGGACCCCCACGAGGAAAAGTACAAAATAATGCTAGAACGGGTTCAGAAAAAGTTTGGTAGATTCCTCTACAAGAAATTGTACGGATACTATCCCTATTTATACCCATCCCTCTTTATTTGCGGTATGATCGAACTAAATACGCTCGAGCTACGTCGGAAATGTGCACTTCTCATCCACTACTTTTCGGTTTTGCGGGGTAGCATCGACAACCCTGCCGCCCTGTCTGAGTGTAGGCTCTACGTCCCCTCCCGGTACTTACGTGCGCGCGCGCGGCGCTTGTTCGCATCGCCCGCATCCCGCACTAACACCGCGCGGTACGCCCCTACAGCGAATGCGCTCGCACTACTCAACTCGATGATTATTCAGGAACCCAATATAGATGTCTTTATTATGAAAAAACGTATATTCGTCAATTACTGTATGATTTTTTTATGTTCTCTATAAGTTGTAATATCTTTAGCTCTAAAACGTTTTGGCCCTAAGCTGTAAGTTTAAGAGTTTGTTTTTTTAATAAATAAATAAATAAATAAATAAATAAATAAATAAATAAATGAGTAATGCCAGAAGAGGAAATAAACCTAGTATTAACTTGGTTTACTAAGCATTACCCAAGTTCCTTAAATTATTGTTCTGCACCATGTAGTAATACTCGCATAGCTGTGTTCCGGTTTGTAGGCTTGGATGCCGGTGGAATTACAGGCACAAGATAATTTTCACCCGTCTCAGAGTCAGCTAGGTGTTGTAAGCGTCCATAGGTTACTGTAACTGCTTACTAACAAATGGGGCAAATGCTTGTTTGCTTTTTTAGTTGTGTTAAAAAAAATTAGACCCGTATAATAACAACTCTTTCTGCGTTGTCATATAATAACCTAAAAACATGATCGAGTTTGATCAGCCCTGGGTGGATTTTGATTAACGCCGCTGGTTACAAGGGGCTCTTTCATTGCTCAAAGGATTTCCTTGACCATTAAGCGAGTGAATATAACTAGTATTCAGCTCTAAGTTTCTCCTCTTTTCTCTGAGTTAAGTTTACGTTTTCTGTAAAATTAAGTTGTTATTAGGTAAATTACGACTTTTTAAATTGAAACACGAAATGTTCGATTTACCAGCGAATAGGACAGGTATGTGTAGAATGAACGAACGTTGTTGGGAATCCAATTACTGCACGCTGATTCGATGCCCGACACGGTCATTTTGATTTGCACCAGGGCGCCGCTAGCGACATTTCAGATACAGTGTGACAAAATCCGAAAATATAGGTCGAAATAGCTTCACGGCACAACTGCAATTAATAATTGTTTCTGTTTGAATAATATTCATACTCCTGTCATACCGTGGATTTTATGCAATTTATTATATAACCAAAGGCAATAATAGGAAAGTCAATGTTATTAATATTTATTATTAATATTTAAATATCCTCGGCTTTACTCGCGTGGTACTCTGATAAAAGGTAGCCAATTAAAAGTAGCTCTTAATGTAACGCATTCGCTCGACCATTTTTCGTTTTTACGTTACAAAATTGGCTCCACGAAAAGCCTTTTATTTAACGAGATATTAAATAGCCTTAGTCTACGCTAAAAGTCCATTCTTAATATTGGTAAAATATTTTATCGAAATTGGATGACTAGTTTCGGATATAACCTCCGACATACAAACATACGAACTTTACTCGTATATAATATTATATTATATAGTATAGATTAAAAGTTAAAATAATAAAATCTACAGCAAGAGGATGGACTTTTTGCTTATGGCAATAATTTATTAAAAGAAGATTCTGGAAAGTAACCACCCACCTACGGTATCGTAGTATCGTTACACTTTTATAGTTGCCTAACAGAAAATAGCTTGCTTTTACTAAATGATAGGTAAGTAAAAGTACAGATAGCAGCCGATTCAGTACATCAAACATAGTTATAGAAATATTGAACACAAAAACCTTGAATATATGAGCAAACGCTCTTGCGTGTCGTTTACGACACTCCGTTCCGATTCAGATTCAGATTCATTGACAAAAAATGTGAGACAGTTTTTTTTAAATCGAACTTTGAAACCGTTCGGTTCTTGGTAGATAATACATAATGCTTTTAAGAAAAAAATTGATAAATCCACAAACTAAATTGGAAAAAATAAAGTAAAGTATATTTTCTGCTTCAGCCCCTTAATACAGTATTGCTCAGAGACTGGTTCGGAAACAACTTATTTTTAACGTTTAAAGGCAAGGAATGTAAAATGGTAAAACAAAAGATTTGCATTTTTGGTACGCTAGATATTATACATTCTATAGTAAACGTAAGCGTCTACACAACGTTGCTACGAGGGTCTACGGGCTACGATCCTTTACGACGTAGGTGATTCGTAGCATGCATGTTGATTTTATATGTTTTCTATGATTCATTTTTATCATTTGTTTTTCTTGGTACCCTTTGGTATGTCAGTGACCAGGTTACCTGTACTTCAAGTAAGTGTGTGTGTGTGTTAGGTACTATTCCACCTGACAGGTTACAAGCTTATCGCCGCTTTATTGGAACACTACTTAATGGCATATTCCTATACTTTAAGGCATGCCGGTATAATCACGGTGTTTTCCTTCACTATTTTGATCTTTCAACTAACACATACTAATATGAACACGTACTAATCGGTGCTACACAAACATGGTACACACATTTTTCATTCCAACACAGCTCGTCACTCTATGTTAATAAATGTGAAGCCTTATCGTCTGTACGGATAAATCTATGCTTTACAGAGCTTTTAGGTCCCACTGTAAAGTAATTTGTTTACATATAAACAAATTTTCGCAGATTCATTCTGAATCAGCAAAGGGTAACGTGATGTGCGTATTTTTTAAACGCGTAAGAATACCGTTTATGCGTTTCATTTTTAATTGTGGTTATTTTGAGAAATAGTTTATTCATTATAAGAACTAGTTTTTATGAACTTTGACATAATGTGAAATCGACAAATAGACTTAAAATTAAAAAAACTGTCATTTTTGGATGTACCAAAAGGACCATTAGTGGGTTGTGTGGCTTTTATAATTTATCTCTAAAACGGCTTATCCATTTGAAATTAGTTTTTTTTTGCAATCGACATGACTTCAGGGATGTTTTTTTAATAGTTTGTATCAGCAATAGACTATTTAAATAGTCGGTCATTTTAAAATGTTGCAAAACATATCTTATCTCAGTTCAGTATATGGTTGTGTTATTTTAGTTATATTTGAAATAAATACTTTAATGAATAGATTTAATTGAAGTTTTATATGGTTTTGAAATGAGAAATCCTAACTTATTCACCAAAGTCATGTAATGTTTATTGTGATTTATATAAAAAAATATCTTGCATTTAAATCAAATTATTACCTTCTTGTTCTTAAAGAAAGGGGTCTTTTAATTTCATTTAATTAATGTTGTGTTAAAACATGATGATCAGATAGTGTCCGAAGATGTTATTGAACGCAGTTCATTAACAAACGAACAAGTGCTCGTGTTTACAGAATTATCGGATTGTCGACAGATGGACGACCTCTGTGGCGCAGTGAGCGAAGGCAGAAGGTTGCGGGATCGATTCAGAAGGGCCCAGAACCGACCTTTGGATTCCGAGAACACGGTGCCCGGATTTTAATTTTTCTATTCGTTCCAAGTTGTTTTTTGTACAGCGAAAACTGATTTAAATAAATCAAATAAATCTTAATGAGTATGGTAAAGCATCTTAAAATGTTTTTTTCTCCAAGTAGAGTCAATAATGTTTAGAAAATACCTACATGTTATTAATGGAATGTTTCATTTTACATTATTCTATCGTTATTTACCTTAAATGATTTTTTTTGACAATAGAATTTTACTTCTAAAGACAACAGCGCATTTGTTTATTTGCGAAACATGGGTTACAGTGTTTGGTAAAAGGTAATAGGTACAGCGATGGTCAGCATACAAGCATGCAAAATTAATTAATGACGAGTTATTTCAGAATTAATATAAAATAAAACTTAAAATACAAAATAAAAAAAATATCAAAGTCAAAATTCATTAAATTTACAAGGATCAATTTGAAACGTCGGTTTACGGTTTTATCTACTGCCTGTTCCTTCGCGACCAAACCAGGAAAGGAAGGCAAGAAAACAAGGCTGGTTATTCTTTTTAATTAACCTTTTACAAAACAACGAGTTTGAGCATTTTCAATCCCAAGAGTTTTTATCATCTAAATAATCAGATATTTAATAGTATGCCTTTTTATAAAGTGTTTTTTAATTATGTTTTTAAATTTGTTAATTGACATTTTTTGTATATATCTTGGGAGTTTGTTATAAAAGCGTACACCTTGCCCTTTACACGATTTACTAACTTTATGGAGTCTACAAGTATATATTACTTGTAGACTCCATAAAGTTAGTAAATTTTCTTAATTTGATAGTAAGTTTTCTGAATAATTCATTTCTTAAGTTTTAATTATAAAATTATGAATTTGGTCTGTTTCTAAAATACATTTAGGTATAAGATATATGTACGTAGTGCCATACAGATAACACTGTTGTTAAACAGTAAAGTATTGCTTTTTCGACAGCAAATTTGAAAGGCTTGGCCTTATTAATAAATATATTTCGTATATATACATAATTTCGTATATTTATATTAATATATTTCGGTGTCTTAAACACCAAAATCAACAAAAATATGCTTAAAGCTGTCAGTCTGTTTTAATTTACATATTGCCCTCATACATTTATAGTACTAAATGTCAGGAGAGTAATCGGTTTTGAAGGATCAAACGCGAAATATGATCGATTATCTCACATTTTTGTGAGAGCGGTTTTGTGATTCACTAAATATGATTTCTAGCCTCTCGTGTCTCTTGACTGTTGAGTCTCAACTCTGTAAGTCTTCATAACATGCGTAGATGCAATTCGTATCTATCAACAATATTCTATGTTGGTCTCCCTTAATCAGAGCCATGAGTGGTGAAAGCCTCTACATTTTTATTTTTTTAAAAACCCCATTTCTGTGTCCAAGACTGTTTTGGCCCGCGAATCCTGTACAAATCTCGTCATTTAAATTTTGTTTCAAATTTTCATGAACGGTGAACTCGCTTGTGGGCAGGAAATTTATTTGCTGCATAACAGTTGGGTATACAGCTGGCACGTGTTGCCGAAATAAAATCCACGACAATTTTACTTATTTGCAGGTAAATTTAGTAGATATTTTTACAGGAACTTTGTTACGTTCGCATAATGCTTTTCTTACTTAAATAAATTAATAACGGACATTTTTCACACAGCATCATCTAGCACCAAAGTAAGCAGAGCTTGTGTTGTGATATACTACTTATATACTTTTTTTTTGTAAACACATACATATTATACAACCCTCAAGTGAAGCTTGAGGTCTTTGGTCATCCATCCAGGTAGTCAGAGACAAGGCCAAATATAATGTTTGAACCTTCTACTTGTTATTCTCAAGGATCTGTGTACTGAGATTTTTATCTACTGTACTGAGTTTTTTTTTTATCTATAATTGCGATTCAGTCGTGAGCATGTGGGGGGTGTGTATGTGAGGGGGATTCTGTGTGTCGGTTTATTATTTAGGTGTTTTCGATTATAATTATCTGAATATCTTTTTAATGTGTAGGTGGATAAAACAAAATCATATGAATTTTTACTAAAAAACGTAATATTTATCATGATTTACGTTTATAACCAGGATAGTTTCAAAAGTCAAATTAATATTTTTGACACGTAATAAATATCGAAACAAATCCGTAACACGCTTCCCAAATGCTAGTTTAATCGTTGACAAATTGTTTCTAAACGGAAAAGTTTATACGAATTTACTCTAACATTAGGCTAGAGGGCTGTACACTGACTTTTGATGAAAGTTCAACCCGGAAGAACACCACTAGATTATTGCTTTTGATAAATTATGCTTCACTGAAACATGGTCATAAAAAACAAACATTTTTGAGGACTGTATCATTGTTAAGTTTTATGATAAAGTGGCGATGAGCTTGCAACTATTCACGAGCTATTCAAAACGTAAATACACTGACCCATATTTTTAAACTAGCTTCTGCCCGCGGCTTCGCCCGCTTTTAGATGATAAACCAACAAATTTTGAGTGTAATTAACCAGGGAATACTTTGTTGCACACCTCAATAAATACATTTTTTATTATTTATTTTAAAGTTTATTTGTACCGAGTTTTGAGCAAATCTAACCAAGGAATAACAAATTCCATAGAATTTTTACTACCTTGTTTAACCCCCTCAGTGGTTGATTTTCGAAAATTAGTGTTATCCCGAACCTCAACTATCTACATACCAAATTTCATCAAAAGCGGTTTAGTAGCTACGGAGATACGTGGTAACAAACATTCACACACACAGACTTTCGCATTTATTATATTATAGTAGGAAGGATTTTTACACCCTAGCCCAGCCATGGATCAAGACAGATCAAGGATTAAGGTGTTTAAAAAGGCAATGGAACGCCGCATTCTTGGTCTTTGACGCATCGACAGTGTACGGAATGACTGGCCTCGATGAGGAGCTGTCATTTCATTCTCTGTCGTGGGGAGCAAAAAAGCCAAGAAGCGTGAATGGACGGGCCAGGTTAGTCGTATGCTTCTCGAAAAGTATGCGTAACTCTTTGGGTACCCAAGGAAGAAAGGCGATGACGAGGCCATCCGAAAAGGCGTTAGGAGAAGTAACCGGCATAAAAAAATAATTTGTGGGAGACCTTTGCACAGAGATGTGATTAAGATGAATTCAAAAATGAAAACAACATATCGACCCACATTGTAAACGTTTTACTCAGTTGTACAGTCGCCCATAAAAGTGTGTCACGGTATAATTCAGCGGCTCGCACGTTAATCATGTTTAAGCACGCTTCACCCACTCATTTTGTACTCGCCGTACTTGTGGAACGTTTTAACCTGGTTAAGTTGAGTTTTATAGATGTTCTGTAGGCTGGAAATGAATATTTATACTAAAGGGATTGCTTGTTTTTTTTAAATGGTGTTTGAACTCGTTTATAAAAATCACGCACAATGACCAAAACCAGGGATATTTAAAGGGTGTTTGTTCGAACTCATTCACGCACAATGACTAAAGACAGGGTACATACCCCTATTAAAAAATTGAAATTTGATTCTAACATTAGAATGAAAAATTTCAACTAAAATAAAACATGGTTATTTGGTTTTTAAGTTTTAACCCACACTTAAGGGAAATTACAAGAATTTAAACGATCTCGTGGCTTAGTGGTATAGCCCCCACGTACCAACCGGGAGGTCACGGGTTCTGGTCCTGCCGAGGTTGAATATATGAGATATTATAAAATTTTGTAAAACAAAACAAGTCCATAAGTACATATTCGGTATAGTAATTGTATCCCTATAATGTGTAAAAAAACATCTTGACAGCCATTTTTTTTAACCGATTTATTTTCAAGATCTTTTTTTCCATAGCAACAACGAAGTACTAAGACTTTCCTTACTGATAAATTAACGTGAAACTAATAAAATAAAAAAAAAATGTTCAAACATAATAACTACTTTATAGGAATTTAAGTACACATTAATACAGTCCCTAGAGTAAAAATTAAAAGACATGTGCCATTGGTTAGTGTTCCAATAAGCGGCGATAGGCTTGCAATCTGTCACGCGGTATCCTAACTAAAAAACGTGGGAGTGCCTAACTAAATGTTTCGACGTACCTCTGACTATCTAATTGGTTACATCTATACTCAGTAGTATAGATCTGAAGATTTCCATCAGTCGTGAGTGTGTTTGTTTTTTGTGTATTGATATACGAATATAATTTTAAAAGGATTTTAAATTATTTCAAAGCAACAATTAAATAATGATAATAAAAATTAAATAATTGAGACAGTCATAACTTAGATTACTGCATCTAATAAAAAGTTTGACATTAATAAATATAAATTAAAAAGTATGTATTGTATATGTTTGTGTATATGAGTTATCTACCACGACAACGCGGCACGTCAGAATGACAGCCAACTTAGACCAGCTTGGCTATTCTCGGAGAACGGAGAAAAGCAAACCCCAAAAGCAAACAATCTCAAAATTCATATGAATGTACCGACACGAAAAGACTCTTGCATTGACCATATCCTAAGTAACATTCGGGATGCATCCGCCTCGGTGCTCCCACTGTATCTGTCGGATCATGATACGGCGCAGCTCCTGTCTTTTCCCGTCAAGTACAAAATAAATATTAAACAGTCGTTTTATATTTACAAAACAGATTTAAGTTGCGATAATGTACGAAAGTTTAGGGAATGCCTTAGGAAACTTTCGTGGCAGGAAAGTTACATGGATACTAATTTAAATACATCATTCGAAGAGTTTCATTCTGTATTTTGCTTATTTTATAACTTATGCTTCCCGAAAATAAGAGTTAAAGTTAAGAATGACTCTAAACTCAATAATCAAAATTGGATAAGTCATGGCTTAAGAAAGAGCTGCAAATCTAAACGCATGCTGCGGTTCAAATATTATAAGGATAAATCTATTGTAAATAAAAAAAAATACAGGTGGTACTCAAGTATACTAAAACGATGTATATACAAATCTAAAAAAAACTCAAATATAAAATACATAGTAAATAGTAAAAATAAATGTAGAGCAACATGGACGGTTATAAAAAGAGAGACCGCAAATAATTATAAATACAACGAACATTTTAATACTATTTTAATTAATGACACAGTTATTTCTGATCCTATTGACATTGCTCATACTTTCAATAATTATTATATTAACTTGACAAATAACTTGACATCCACTAAATATCAAAATAATGCTAATACCAAAACAAAATTAAATTCTATGTTTCTCTTACCAATGTCTGAATATGAGGTAAAAAGGGAAATCTTAGCTTTGAATAACAGTAATTCAGAAGGCTATGATGGGATAAACACAAAAATAATTAAAGAATGCATTCCGGAGGTAGTATCTGTACTAACACACTTGAACAACCTATCGTTTGAGTCAGGTATTTTTCCTGACACCTTAAAATTATCGCAAGTTAAGCCTCTATTTAAGAAAGGTGAAAGGACAGAGGTCAGCGACTATCGTCCGATAACTCTTATACCTATCTTCTCAAAAATATTTGAGAAGTGTATGTATAAAAGACTCTTAGATTATTGCCAAAAATATGATATTATTAGAAGCGAACAATTTGGCTTTCAAAAGAAAAAATCAACCTCGTTAGCCATTTATACCTTGGTGAAAACTGTGTTGACTAACCTTAACGCAGGTCACTTAACCACAGGACTATTTTTCGACTTATCCAAGGCTTTTGACTATGTTTCACATGATACACTTATAAAAAAACTTGACAATATTGGCATCAGAGGCCCAGCTTTGAAATGGTTAGCGTCCTATCTAACTAATCGAAAACAATGTGTTGTTATTAATAAAATGACTGAAAATAACGATGAACTGTTGTCTTTCGAATCTAGCTACCAATGGAACAAATCAGGCGTGCCACAAGGCAGTATATTAGGTCCTATCCTGTTCCTATTGTATATAAATGATATAATTGACGTGACAAACCATAAGTGCACCCTGTTTGCTGACGATATTTCTATAATTGTGACTTCCGATAAAAAAAATGTTTAGTCTTAAGGAACATGAATCTGATATTAATAATACAATTGATAATATTATTGAATGGCTTGACATGAATAATCTTAAAATAAATCAAAATATATACAATTTAACAAATCCAAACATGTAAATTATAATTTTAATCTAAATATATCAAAAATAGAAGAAGTGGCGCAAATAAAGTTTTTAGGTGTAATAGTTGACGAAAATCTGAATTGGAAATCGCAAATAGACTTAGTTTGTAAAAAAATCAACAAATTCGTGTATGCTCTAGGACAAATAAAAAACGTTACAAATGTGAAAACTGCCATTACGTCGTATCACGCGTACATAGGATCGGTACTTCGTTATGGGCTAGTAATGTGGGGCAATAGTACAGATAAAAACAGAGTATTTGTAGCGCAAAAAAAATGCATCAGAGCAATATGTGGAATCCCGCCTGATCAGTCTTGCAAACCGTTTTTTAAGGATCTTGGTTTGTTGCCTCTACCATCGCTCTACATATATGAAACTTCGAATTTTGTAAAGAATCATGCATATTTGTTCCAAAAGGCATGTGACAAAAATCCTAGGCAATATAGGGACCCGAATAGGCTTATTGTAAATGACGCCTCAAAATCAGCTAAACATCAAAAAAGCTGCCTGACTATGTGTATAAAGATTTATAATAAGATTCCAAATGAATTTAAATTACTTAATGATTATTTATTTAAGAAGAAATTGTTTAATTGGCTAATTGATCGAAATTTTTATGACATTAATGAATTTATTAACCTTAAGCTTTAAATACAAACTAAATAATTACAAACTAATTGCATGCTATAAAATAGTGAAACATGAGCACATATTATTAGAACATTACCATCTTGTATACCATGTTTTATGCAATAAATATATTCATTCATTCATTCATTCATTCATTCATTCATTCATTCATTCATTCATTCATTCATTCATTCATAAATAGAATAAAGCAAACATAACTGGTCAAAATTACTGAATCGCCAACTTATATAATGCCTTCATATCCATTCCATCTCTTTCCCCAACACAGTCGCATTCACAAGTGCTCGTGGTATTATTGCTCAACTCCGCGTTCAAAAGTTGGACCGTACAAAGTTTGATGCGTTTGTTTGCGGGTCACAGATTATAAAACAGGTCAGTCCTGCAATACAAACATTTGAATTGCTTCAACTTTATGATTGTTTCCGTACGAATGATGATACGTCAAAGTTTGATAGCAAAAAGTTATCAAATGCAACTGTTGTTTTTAAATACAGTCCCCAAGGACGTTGTATTGAATACAAAAAAAACACTTTAATTGTAAAACGGTAATTTTCACATCGTGCACTGCGCGACGCGGAGTGTGAGCATCGCGATTACTTACTCTTATGAAGGTTCTCAGAATAAGTCGAAACTAAGTCACTTCTCCGATAGTACGTTACTTAAAAAAAAATCCGCTTTATAATAAATTATAAATGATCAATTTCACGATAAATTTTTTGTAATAAAAACAAACACGACCATGACTGTATTATCTATGTTAGACATACTCAGATTCATTCTCAGTGCGTAGATCTTTGATGGTACCAAGTAGAGGGTAGTATTGGCATTACATTCGACACATGTCCACCTTGCAATTAGCATTCTAAGTGACAGGTTGAAAACCCATCGTTATTTAATGCCACATGCCTTCGAATTTTTCGTTACAGAGTTCGGTTTCCTCACAATTTTTCCTCAATATATACAAAATACAACACAAAAAAATATATTACCAAAAAAAAGTTACAACCTGGACATTCCGATTCAGATATAAATTAATAAACATCCAATTGACACATACCTACATAGTCCTGACCCCACACTAGGATTCCCTGTATCGTTGGTATCAGGAACTACGGTTATTATGGTACCAGACTTGGAACATATATCTGCAGAACATGCAATCATCTGTCCGTGGTACCTTGGTGGGTAAAGGTAACAACTTACCCGTACCTATCTTGTGGTTGTTATATAATAACTGTTTGTTTATACTGTGTAATAAGTAATATTTATATTTAAGTTGTTAAACTTCGGTAAAATAGATAAGATAATTTTATGAAATGATAATTATTCACCTACGCTTAAATGTCCTTAAATATCAGGGGCTGTTAAATATATAACTTGGTCTTATTAAGAAACAAGAAAACCCTCTCAACTCTGCCATGTTCTGTTTATACTGGGAGAGATATACTGTTTAATGTCTTATATTATTGTTGCGGCGATGGGCTTGCAACCTGTCACGCGGAATGCTTACTACCTACTTGCAAAACGCGGGTATGTAGCAAATGTAATGTTTGGACGTTCCTCTGACTACCCCCTACTTGGTATCTTCAAAGATCTACTCACTGAGTATGTATCAGAGGATGTCCATCATGGGGAAGACAGTCGTGAGCGTGTTTGTTTGTTGTTTTTTATTATTTTTGTACCTATTATGTGCACTACCGACACTTCTTTTTCGGCATTTCTTGCCAGACCAGACAGGAACTGTTTACGTTTGCATTTTAAATATAATAATAATTTGATTTGCATAATGAGTAAATAAAGAAGTTTATCTTGAAGTTACTTAAAACTTGATTGCATAACTTGGATAAAACTTAGTTTATGGTTTAATTAAAGGATACGCCAGAGCCACGAAGGCTTATGCTGATAAATAAATCAGAATGGTTAACTGTTCGGACCGCCAAAAAGTTTCGATATATTTAAGAATGTGTACTTAAATTTATAGTATAGGTACGTGGTAATGTATTCAAACACATTTCCTTATGACCACAGACGTAATAACTAATAGCGTGACGGTATACCACCCTGTACACCGCTCAGATTTACCTCTATCTTGGTGAGTTGAAGTATGACGTTTGATCATTGCAGCATTGCTTTGTGGTCGCGAAGAATAGCGATCTATGCGCTTGGGGAAACCCAATTAACTGATGAAAAGAAGACCACCTTGTAGTCTCTACTTTCATTGTTTTGCAGAGTATATTTTTTATTGTAAATGTTTTAGTTTATTCATCGTACGAACTCAATCTACTAGTAGGTAGATAGATAGATAGATAAATCATTTATTTGCAACTACTTATTAATAAGGTATATAACTAAGATGGTAACACTGCTGATGAGGTAAGTAGCTACAAATTGGGGTAGAACTCAGTATAAAGCGCCGCAGACCTGGTGTAGGTAAGTAGCGCGCTGATCTTCCGTCCTGCCAATATCAGTAGCAGATAGCTTCGATTTAAAATTAAAGATTAATTTTCTAAACATAAGCTGGAATAGTTAAATACATTTATTTACTATATTGTATATATCGGCGCAAAGGCGTTATTCTGCTTCTACAATGAGTCATCGGCGCAGAACCACGAGTTATTTAACGAATCATCACTTAGATTGTCATATTACAGTGTAAAATCATTAGTTAATAGCTAGTTATCATTTGATTGTTGTAATCAAATGACAATTAGGTAATTACGTAATCAAGTTATTATTTTGACCATGTTTACCTTCAAAACCATTTGTAAACTTAAATGATTAATGCTTGCAGGCAGTTTTAGCTTGTTCGCACAAGTTGCCTGCCTTTGTCTTTGTTTTTGCATAAATACGGGCGACGGACCGAGTACGATTCATTCTCGCTCGAGCCGTCGGACCGTACAGACCTCAAAAGCCTCTGTACAACCAAGAATAAATTTGAAGAACATCTCCTGGAGTTTACTTTCGTCATCAACTATGAGCCACCAGCATGCTGGTGATGATAGTGACGTTAGCATTGCTGACGTCACACTTTTAAAGACCACTTTGGAGCTTCTGCTCCGTCATCAGAAGTGGGATTGGACACTGCTTCAATCCAAACCAGTTCCTCATCAGCTCAGGCACCATATTCGTCTGATACCCAATGGCAGCGGTTACTGGAACAGCAGAACCAGAATATTCTTCACTTGATTAAAGTGATGCGATCTCCGGCAACTCCACCGAAGACTATAACGCTGCCAGAATTCAACCCTGAACAGCTCGATGCAAATCCACGTGCCTAGTGCTCAACTGTGGAAACCTGCCTCACTAAACAACACTTGGAAGGAGGAGCATTGGTCATCGCCTTAGTAATCACCGCATCTACATGGCTTTCCGAAGTGTCTCACACCGGCATGACCTGGATAAACTTCAAGGACATCTTCCTATCACGTTACGACTGTGTCCTGAACTGTGCTGCAACCATCATTAACACCAACAGCAGCAGCCCAAAAGAAGGAGAAAGTCTTGCATCGTACGTAACTCTACTGATTACGTCACTCAAGGGCTAAATGAAAAGATATGGAACCCGAAGAAATTGCTCACAAATTGACGGTAGGATTAACCAATTGGCATTTACGACGGAGATCAAATCAAGAACGAAGTTCGTTCAAGAAGTCCAAGCTTATTCCATGAAGCGAAAACATGATCGAAGAATCTACAACTTCATGTCAAACTACAACGGCAACCCAAGTGTCAACCACTCGAAGATACAATGTCACAAGTACGAACAACAGCAAGGATGACACCTGCAACCGCTGCGGGGCCATCGTGTCTACCGCACCGGGTGGTGCTATCGGCGAAAAGGCAAGGCTTTCACACGGATCGTCTACATCAGCTTCAGCAACCCTGATGGTCAACAGCAAGGCTGTCACCTGCTACCGCTGCGGGGCCATCGTGTCTACCGCACCGGGTGGTGCTATCGGCGAAAAGGCAAGCTTTCACACGGATCGTCTACATCAGCTTCTGCAACCCTGATGGACAACAGCAAGGCTGTCACCTGCTACCGCTGCGGGGCCATCGTGTCTACCGCACCGGGTGGTGCTATCGGCGAAAAGGCAAGCTTTCACACGGATCGTCTACATCAGCTTCTGCAACCCTGATGGACAACAGCAAGGCTGTCACCTGCTACCGCTGCGGGGCCATCGTGTCTACCGCACCGGGTGGTGCTATCGGCGAAAAGGCAAGCTTTCACACGGATCGTCTACTTCAGCTTCTGCAACCCTGATGGACAACAGAAAGGCTGTCATCTGCTATCGCTGCGGGGCCATCGTGTCTACCGCACCGGGTGGTGCTATCGGAAGCAGCGGCGTAGCAACCGAGAGGCGGGTCATCATCTACGAAATCGGCGGCGTTCGTGCGTTAAAACAATCAGGTCGGTCGTTCCCATTTTATGATGATAGTGGTGCCGAATGTTCTCTTGTTTCGAGACACGGACGTTTCTCCTGCGTTTAGAGATAAATATTCTTGCGCAGTTTTCATTCAGAGCCAGTTTATTGCGATTACTATTGAGGCATCCTTTCTTGTAATTTATTTTGTACTGAAAATGAATACACACCCCTTTAGTCAGGGTAGGCCGAGCTTGAATGTGTACTCCAGTTGTGTTACTTGTTACAGATACACACGACCACGATCAACTGCGTCGTGCTCCACATCCTGGCGGTCAAGAGGCTGTATCGGCGAAGAGGCACCGCTGCAGAACTAAACGAGCCTGGACCATCTATCTACCTTCTGAGCTGAACGATCTGATCGACGAGTCCTGGAATCCTTAGAGCCCGTATCAGCGAAGAAGAGGACGAATCGCAAACTCCTCAAGGCACCGCTGCAGAACTAAACGAACCTGGACCATCTATCTCCCTCCTGAGCTGCACGATCTGATCGACGAGTCCTGGAATCCGTAGAGCCCGTATCGGCGAAGAAGAGGACGAATCGCCAACTCCTCAAGGCACCGTTGCAGCACCAAACGAGCCTGGACCATCTATCTCCCTCCTGAGCTGGACGATCTGATCGACGAGTCCTGGACTAGTTTCTAAACATCTATTCCTACATCCTTAGAGCCTATACACCCAGTACCACAGAGTACACCCAGTACCACAGAGTACACCAAGTACCACAGAGTACACCAAGTACCACAGAGTACACCAAGTACCACAGAGTACACCAAGTACCACAGAGTACACCAAGTACCACAGAGTACACCAAGTACCACAGAGTACACCAAGTACCACAGAGTACACCAAGTACCACAGAGTACACCAAGTACCACAGAGTACACCAAGTACCACAGAGTACACCAAGTACCACAGAGTACACCAAGTACCACAGAGTACACCAAGTACCACAGTGTACAGTTAGTACCTCAGTGTACAGTTAGTACCGCAGAGTACAGTTAGTACCTCAGTGTACGCTTAGTACCTCAGTGTACGCTTAGTACCTCAGTGTACGCTTAGTACCTCAGTGTACGCTTAGTACCTCAGTGTACGCTTAGTACCTCAGTGTACGCTTAGTACCTCAGTGTACGCTTAGTACCTCAGTGTACGCTTAGTACCTCAGTGTACGCTTAGTACCTCAGTGTACGCTTAGTACCTCAGTGTACGCTTAGTACCTCAGTGTACGCTTAGTACCTCAGTGTACGCTTAGTACCTCAGTGTACGCTTAGTACCTCAGTGTACGCTTAGTACCTCAGTGTACGCTTAGTACCTCAGTGTACGCTTAGTACCTCAGTGTACGCTTAGTACCTCAGTGTACGCTTAGTACCTCAGTGTACGCTTAGTACCTCAGTGTACGCTTAGTACCTCGGTGTACGCTTAGTACCTCAGTGTACGCTTAGTACCTCAGTGTACACCCACGAACACTCCATGTTACTAATACCACAGAGTACAATAACCAACTGTATACCAACACCTAAGACAGATGTGTTTTGGTGTTAGTAATAAAATTGTCAAGCATTACACGATGCTTACAGATACCTACTCAAAAGAAAAACCATTTCATTGTTTCAGACACTCGAAGATCACAACCCAAGGCTGGTGCAGAGCACGCACCGCCTGTCAGTATGGCCGTATCGGCGCAAAGGCGTTATTCTGCTTCTACAATGAGTCATCGGCGCAGAACCACGAGTTATTTAACGAATCATCACTTAGATTGTCATATTACAGTGTAAAATCATTAGTTAATAGCTAGTTATCATTTGATTGTTGTAATCAAATGACAATTAGGTAATTACGTAATCAAGTTATTATTTTGACCATGTTTACCTTCAAAACCATTTGTAAACTTAAATGATTAATGCTTGCAGGCAGTTTTAGCTTGTTCGCACAAGTTGCCTGCCTTTGTCTTTGTTTTTGCATAAATACGGGCGACGGACCGAGTACGATTCGATTCATGACGGTCACCCACAACAAGAAGGAGCACGCGGTCGCAGTATTCCTCGACATGGAAAAAGCTTTCGATCGGGTCTGGCACTCAGGATTAGTCTACAAGCTCGCCACCTCCCCAACACCGCGGAAGGTAGTGAAGGTGATAGCCTCATTCCTAGAAGGCCGAAGCTTTAGAGTGATTGTGGAGCAAACGGCTTCTACTGAACGCCGCATAGAAGCCGGAGTACCCCAAGGCAGCTGCCTGTCCCCAGCTTGCTACTCACTCTACACAGACGATATCCCGAGAACAGATGACGCACTCCTAGCGCTGTACGCCGACGATGCGGCGTATATATCGTCGTCCTACAAATTGCCACATGCCGCCACGAAAATGCAGCGGACCCTCAACGAGCTCCCACCCTGGCTGTCCAAATGGCGACTGTCCGTCAACGTCGGGAAGACACAGGCAGTCGCCTTTTCCAGGAAGCACAACCTGCCCACCAAGCTCACCCTGCAAGGCCAAACGATAAAGTGGTCCGGCACGGCAAAGTACCTAGGAGTCACTATCGACCGCTACCTCACAATGGCTGATCACGCAAAGATTGCAAGGGGCTCAGCCCTCGCAGCCAGAGCCATACTGAAGCCAGTGCTACAAGCGAGTCTCCCACTGCGTATGAAGATCGGACTATACAAGACGTACGTCCGACCGCGTCTCGCATACGCTGCCCCGGCATGGTACGCTCTGCTGGCAGAGAGCCACAGAAAGAAACTACGCAGCCAGCAGAACCAATGCCTCCGTACTATCGTGAACGCCCCACGGTACGTACGGAATGCCACCATCCAGCGCGACCTCCAATTAGAATCCCTGGACCAATTCGTCGGCCGCCTTGCCAAAAGCATGTTCGCTAGGACGTCGGAGTCCAACTACTCACACCTCCAAATGTTGGCGCCGACGTACGAGCGGACCGCCAGCGGCAAGGCCTACCCTCGGGAACTGGTCGTGGACAGCGACCAGGAAGACGGGGGCACCCAGGACTGACATGAGGCTCACATCGAGCCGACCCGATGACCCCCCAGTGGTGGCTGGGGGCGGTTAGAACACCGCAGTAAGGGGCACAACGCCCGGCACTGCGTCCCCACACACCGGCTTCGCCGGCGTGTGAGCGACAACCAGCGTCAGTACGATTCATTCTCGCTCGAGCCGTCGGACCGTACAGACCTCAAAAGCCTCTGTACAACCAAGAATAAATTTGAAGAACATCTCCTGGAGTTTACTTTCGTCATCAACTATGAGCCACCAGCATGCTGGTGATGATAGTGACGTTAGCATTGCTGACGTCACACTTTTAAAGACCACTTTGGAGCTTCTGCTCCGTCATATATAAACTTTGTAAATAAACTTTGAAAAGGAAAAACGAAATCACAAACCTTATGCAGAAACCTATTTGGTAAGGTAGATACATAGCTATACTGATCGCTGCGTCTTGTAATATCTAGTAATCGGTGATTTATATAGGTTTTATTGCCACCAGTCTTTAGAAGGTATGACAATAGACAATGGAAAATTCGTCTGGTGTTTTTTAAATTTTGTTTAGTTTTTAGAGTAGATTTATTGGCTTAACAACCTACCCCAAAGACTGCATCCCTTAGTCCCCTTCCTATCCCTTAGTTGTAATCGTGCATCTTTTATTACTTTGAAGGTAGTAAAATAGATCACCGGTAAGCCCAAAATTTGGGCCGTAAACGTCACATTTGGCTAATAAAACAATATACGAGACAGGATAACTGGGTTAGTTGGGATTATGTTCGGATTAACTGTTATTTCTCATTATTCCTTATGATAGCAGTTATGGTTTGGTTTTACGTAGGTATCTGATGATTATATTATATCCCCGTAGTTCTCTGTAGGGTTACCACGACAGAAGATTTTTCGTTTGCATAACAATCGCAATTGTCAAAGCTAAGAAGTTAAATTACTTACAGAGATTCCAAGGTTCTTATACCATCGATTGCATTGTCGCTTGTGACTTGTGATGATATTTAAAAAAAATATATAGAAAGTATATATATAATATATATATGTTTCACTGCTATTGCATAAAACCCTGTACAGTTTTTAGCGAATGATTATAGTCACTACGACAGTGATATTTGATCTGAATCATTTGTATACCTATTTTGTATTTTATATTGTATTATTTTAATTTGCCAATCAAACAAATGACGATGCCCCTATACTGAGTGTATGGAATTGAATTTTTTCGTTAATAAGATCGGGTATTTTGTTTATTTATTAATTCAACAAACTTACATTTTAATATTATTGGAATAATATTAAAAATAAATAATCAAAGTCCTATATTTTCAAATTGACGAAGCGTATGTAGAACTGGACTAAGTTACTAATTATATATTTTGTTAATATGTTACTTCTATGCTAATAAATGGCAACTGACGAATTAATAAATAAGGAAATAATTAAACTAAAATATGGAATCATTTTGTATAATAATAATTAATTTCCTGGTCAATATTTTACAATTGTTTGGTTTATTCGTTAGATAGTATGACGTTGAATGCTCGACCACAATTACTGCGTGCTTGGATTTTTCTCTCTTTTTCGACGGAGATTTCTCGAAAAAGAGGTTGAAAATGAGCTCAAGATACATCTTTGTCAGAATTTTACTACTGACAAAACACAACTTTAAAAGTAATCTTTGGTTTTTTTTCCGTTATTAAATGAACGAAAACAAAGTTGTATCAAAGACGAACTTTTTAATTTTATCACAAGTTGAGAAAAAGTCATAAGTCTCAAAAGGTTTTACCGACAGTCAGATTTATTATCCAATTGATCAGTCCAACCAAGTTGGTTGGTTCTGCTTCAATGTGCCGTAACTATTCAATGCTGAAAAACTGAAATTGTCTACGCGATGTTTTGAAACAAACTTAAATTTAAACTGTTAATTATTTTAGTTACCTTGCGTGCCAGATAAACAATACTGCCCAACTTGATTTTGTTGTTTTTTATGGTTTTTACAAATTGCACCCCGATTGGGTCATCTGTATTCCCTTCGACGATAACCAACATCACCTCTTATAAAATTCCCTGGGTGTTGGAAGGCGAAATTTTGATTAGGACCGACAAGCAATAAAAAGTTAGCTTTAGTTTTATACGGCCCAATTAAAGAGACGCAGCTTTCAAGCTTTCTAAGGCTCTTTTATACATTTCTTGATTTTTTATTATATTAGGTATGGGTGTAGGAAAAAAAAGGAAAATAAGTAGCCTATACGAAGCTTAATGCCTTGTTTATACAGCCACTATTCACTATATGAATAGTGAAAAAATAATCAATGAATATTTCCGAATTGATACGATACGGTATTTATAGGGTGCCCTAGAACCCGTATAACAACCTGAAAAACAATTCTACCAATTAAGGTGTGACATGTTCACTTTTATGGCTCAAAATAATAATTATAGTAAAATAAGTAAGTTTCGAAATAATTTTTTATGTATGATATAATAATACTTTTTGTACGTCATTCTGTCAGTATTTTAATCTGTATCTACCTTTAGTATAATTGATTAAACGTACAATATGTATCACATCGAGTCATGCAACTAAATCAGTAGAATTTAACAACTTTTTTCTTAAACGAGAATATCCGAATTTCCCAAAAAAAATCGTTAAAATGTTTTTGTACTCACATGTTCTTGGACACCCTGTATATCATCTTTTATAATATTCAAATGCACAGCTATAAACTGAAATCAAAGTTATAGCCTGTTCCACATCCTCTAGCGCGGGTCGTGGGTGTCACCAAACAGTGAGTTGTGTAGTTTCCATTTACATGACTAATTAGTTGGCAGGATGCCAAGAACACACTGTACCTCCGGGGTTTGTATGTTAGCATATTCGATTAGAGTGATTACATTACGATGATTATTTGAACTTGATTAAAAAATGCGATATTATCTGTGCAAGGTGTAAGGACAATTTTTCGTTGACACTTGCAACTAGCACGGGTCGCCACGGACATATTGTGATGGACCCGACCAATGGCCTTAACCAAGAATGATAAGGCTTATTCCACAAAGCCCCTGCGACAATCCCCTTCCAGTACTCAAAGGGGCAGCTAAGGGGATTTGTTTTTTTTGGTATATAATCATTAACGATGCCACTTTTTAACTTACACAAATATTATTTTTTTATCAATTTACTTCAGTGTAGAAATAAAGTATTATCAATTAACTTCAGTGTAGAAATAAAGTATATATGAGATACTTAATTTACACTTAATTTAACGGCCAAGTCCCGAGTGATTGGTGCAAGGTCGTTATTGTACCATTATATAAGGGAAAAGGATCGCATCAAGAGTGCAAAAGCTATAGAGGCATTAGCCTACTCAGCGTCGTCGGTAAACTGTATGCAAAAGTGTTGATTGAAAGATTTGTGAAAGAAACCGATGAGAAAATATGGGATGCACAAGCGGGTTTTAGAAAGGGTATGGGATGTACGGATCAGGTCTTCTCCTTGCGATGTATAGCCGAAAAGTTTTTGGCCAAAAGTCAAAAAGTCTATTGCGCATTCGTGGACTTGGAGAAGGCCTATGATAAAGTGAGAAAGAATGAACTGTGGTCGGTACTGTCTATGTATGGAGTAAACAGCAACCTTATTCGAGCTCTGAAATCTCTCTACCAGGATTCCAGTGCTTGCGTGAGGATACACGGGTCATATACTGAATGGTTTAACATCGAAAAGGGTATTAGACAGGGATGTGTAGCGTCACCGTGGCTGTTTAACTTATTCATGGACAGTTGTTTACAAGAGTTGAAAGTTCGTGAGTATGGTTTAAGAATGAATGAGTTACTTGTCAAATGTCTTCTCTACGCTGATGATCAGGTAATACTTGCGTCGTCGGCGGATGAGTTGCAGGAGATGGTAACGATAATGCATGAATCTTTTGAGAGGAAAGGAATGAAAGTAAATGTGAGCAAGACGAAAGTTATGGTTTTTGAAAAGAATGATTGTATGACCGCATGTAATATTCTGATTGGTGGAGAAAGAGTGGAGCAAGTGAAAGAGTTTGTGTATTTGGGGACTATGTTAACGAGTGATGGAAAACATGAAGATGATATTGAAAGGAGAGTTAAATTGGGCAATCAAGTGAATGGGGCACTACATTCCTTTATAAGCAGTCGCAATGTGTCCAAGAAGGCAAGACTGGCTGTACATAGAGGAGTGGTAGTGCCGACACTTATGTACGGCAGTGAAAGTTGGGTATGGCAGAAGAAACACGAAAGTAGAATAAATGCCGTTGAAATGAGAGCTTTGAGAAGTATGAGTGGTTTGACTTTGAGAGATAGAGTGAAGAACAGTGTGATAAGGGAGCGTTGTGGAGTGAAATAAGATGTAGTGGCAAGAATAGAGAAAAGTATGCTAAGGTGGTTTGGGCATGTAGAAAGGATGGACGAAAGGAGATTGACAAAAAATGTATATAAGGGAAGAGTGAATGGAGTAGTTGGGAAGGGTAGACCCCGGCGAACGTACTCTGACCAAATTGGAGATGTTCTGGAAAAAGGTCAGGTCAAGAGTACCCTAAACCGGCGAGCATGTATGAAGAATGTCATGAGAGTGAATGAAGCAAAAGAGGTATGTCAGGATCGTAGCAAATGGAAATCCGTAGTCTCTGCCTACCCCTCCGGGAAACAGGCGTGAGTTTATGTATGTATGTATGTACTTAATTTACAATACTAAACGAAATCTTGTATACATTAAAATATCTCAGAAAATCAATTTACAATAATTCTCCCATAAATAGGTTCTATAATCACAGGTTCATAGTATAATAACATAACATAGGTTCTATAATATAATGGCAATATACTTACTGACCCAACTTACTGCTTTTTCAAACTTACTTTACTAAAAATGAACGCACTTTTGTGCTAAGTGATATAAATCGCTAACACATAATCAAATATTGATAATATATCGATCTGATTATGGCTCCATTACAATATTAGGGATGCTAACGCATGGTGACGCGCCACTTGGCGGTGTGGTGGTGGCAACACATAGGAAAAAGACAAAATTCGCCACCGCTGTTTGCGTGTACGTAATAAGTTCGATTCTCATGTTTAAAAAAGAGTCAAAGTAAAGTCACAATTTAAGTAACGTCATAAAGAAGTTCAAAGTCACAATTTAAGTAACGTCATAAATAAATTCAAATTGGGCCGACTGATGCAACATTGAGATTAGGTTGTGATTTTTTTACGAGAATTAGGTTACATGTTTTTAACCAGCAACGCACAAGTTTATTTTTAATTCATTACCGTCTTTAATTCTTCCGTATTACACAATACAAACTTAAATTATGTGGTAAAGAAACAGAATGGTTGCATTTTTCAACATTATCTGTGTGGAAATCGTGATTTTTATAATAAAAAAAAACACCAGTACTGACAGACCAACAACGATCGCATAATGATAAAAACGGGCCCCCGTTATTATTATTTTAATTATTTATTTGTTTATTCATTAGAATCGGACATACCCAATTAAACTTATTAATTAAGAACCTAACACACAAAATTATATCATAAATTAATATACAATATTATTTCAAAATATCCTTTGGTGATATCTTTTGGCCCAAAATAGTTTGGTCTTTATAACTGAAACTTACGTTCTAAGCTAAAGAAAATCACTTAGAAAAGTAAACCGATACGCAAATTTATGTTGTAGTATAGTTCCAGGAATATGTACCTAGTGGAAAACTTGGCGAATTCATCCGAACTTTTGTTGTATATTCATCGAAGTTCGATTGGATTCGAGCTCACTTGTCGTTACTTAATGGAATTGTATAGGAGTCAGGGCAATAAACTTTCAAATCGTTTAACAATAATGCACACCGTGGTATTATCGGCCTCGGTGGCTCACGGGCAAGTAGCTAGCTGCGATCAAGAGGTTCGATCCTTGCCGCGGGACAAATGTATGCATATTCTACAATCATTTGTTACGGGTCTAGGTGTTCTGGTACTACGGTACTCGCTGATACCCATGACACAGGAAACCTAGTGTTATTTCCATCTTCGATTGCAGTGCCGCCACCTTGCGAAAAAAATAAAACTTACCTTGAAGTCATACAAATCCGAATTTGAATTGAAAAACAGACAATCATTTTTCTCCATGATGGATATCCTCAAATACATCTTTGAGTATACCAAGTAGGGGGTAGACAGAGGCACGTCTAAATATTATATTGGGCGCATCCCACCTTTTGCATGTAGTTAGCATTACACGTGACGTTTATCAAGCCCATCGCTGCTCGTGGGTAGCATTTTTACTATTTCACCAAATCCATTGTTTGTCACATCGCGTTTTTCTACGAATAGAAATGATTAAGCGGCCTACTCCATCGTACTCCATGAGCAATGTTCACAAATGTATCGCACGAAACATCTTCAAAAAAAAAAAATATGTTTTTACAATCTGATAAACGGAAAATAAAACGGTAACCAACGAAAACGAAACTACTTTAATAAATCAGGCAAAGTAACGATATTTTCTTTGTACATTTTATGAACATATTTTTTCACGTTATATTTTTTTACGAGCTGACAATTAAATTTTGTATTAAATTCAACACGTATGATTTTGTAAATATCATATTGGTAATCCAATTTCCATTCTACTGACCTCAGGGTAGTGTGGTGAGAGAAGTTATTTTGCCCTTGGCACAACTGGTGATAAAAAATACCTATATAGGTAACACTATTAGTTGTGTCATGGGGATAGTTATAAAAATCATGTTGTTCGGTAATACCTAATAAGAAAGTATGATTTGTAGATATATACTAAGAAAGTTTATTCATACAACTATGTACAAGTTGGTATATACAAAAAATACAGATGAAACAGCTAGCTATCTAAAGACCGTTGCAAACGATCTATGGATATCTCAACTGATCCAGATCACTACCAGGCGGAAACGTTCTCAAAATACTGGCCGCATTGCCACGCTGAATGGCAATGCTAATGCGACCTATATATAATACGTAAATTATCTATTGTTTGCTTATCCCAAGTTTTAATCAGTTCTATGTTTTTATTTTTCTTGACACGTGTTGCCTGTCCATGCCGTGTAAACATGTGTCTGGGAACTGATCTAGATCTAAACTTGATGTTATGTAAACTGTTTATTTTTACTGTCCTGATGTCACTGTTCTTTTTCTGTTTTGTTAACTGAATAAGAAAATAAGTAAACTTAGAGTCATCGATGAGATAACTGTATCTTAACTTTAACTGATATTTAGGTTGACTCGACTTGACTTCTTGAAAATCATTGGTCACAATTTAAATGTATACAGGACAGAAATAACATTGACTCATAAAATATTATTCCGTCACTTTTGATAAAAGACCTCACTACGGTTCCAGTCGCAGACTTCAAATAGACGTGAAAATTTTATCAACCTGTGTTTGAACAGTGAAATATACTTAATGGATCTGAATATTTGAAGATATGAACGAAAACAGCTAAAATATTCAACATTTAGGTTTTTTAAAAGATTCTATTTGTTTATTAATTTTGCTGCATGTAAATTTTACCGATACTTTTATCCGTAGCTTGTTGTTTATGAGAAGATGTAACAAAAAAAAAAAAACACGCTCCCGATTGTCTTCCCCATGGTGGACATCCTCAGATACATACTCAGTGAGTAGATTTTTGAGGATACCAAGTTTAGGTAGTCGGAGGCACGTCCAAACATTACATTTGATACATGCCCGCGTTTTGCAAGTTAGCATTCCACGTGACAGGTTGTAAGCCCATCGCCGCTTATTGGAACACTAACTGTTGGCACATGCCTTCGAATTTTTATTTAAAGGGCATGTGTTAATGCGCACATCATTTTTTCGAGTGGAAAAATCCATTGGTACGCAACCGGGTTAACGGGAAGTCAGGGTATCGCCTACTAGGCTAACACGGCTTTTGAAAAGCTTGTCCGGGGGTACTACCACCATGCTCATTATTTTCTACCACCAATCAATGATCGCATTGCTGTGATCCGGTTTAAAGTGTATAAGGGCCGGTGAAATTACACACATGAGACTTTTCACCCGTTACATATCATGGTCGGCAACGCGCGAGACATACCTCTGGTATCGCAAGCGTCCAGGTTACGGTTAGCTTTGCTCCGTCACCTGGTTCCAAATGCAACGGAACTTCCACATCTAGTCTTGCCTGGGTGACACCCCATATCATAATTACGTTGGAGAACAGTATTTATGTGTTTAGTTCCTAATTAAAATTGCGCGCGCCATTTGGTTTTCTACCTCAAGCCGCCTCAAGACGCCTCAAAGGTTCCTTTTTGTGCAGGTAAGTCCAGACTCAGTGATTGGGCAATTCTTGGTAGCGGTGGAGATCTACCCATCTACCCATATATTTTTATCGCTTATAGTTGCCACACTCAAATAAAAACTTGATATTTTCACCCGATGTTAGGAGCCCGTTTAGGCGTTTGAATATGACGTTGTTTATTTACTTGTGCCGTTTTTCAAAAACTTCTAATTCAATTGTGTGGATATTGTTGACTTTAAATGTAACATTATTAATTAGGATTCATGTACAAAAATGTTCATGATAGACACACTAAGGATAGCGCCTGTTGTATTTTTTTTTCTTCATAATGTACGTTGATAAGCTGTTACTGCCGACCCTGAGATTTAACGGGTGAAAAGTGTCATGTGCCTCTCATTTCACCGGCAACCATATATATTTATTTAATAAGGCACATATTACACGTTACAAACATTAAAAATATAAATATAACTGGTATACAGTTTAAATCTGGTTCGGAACATAACTTATGTGCGCACACCAAATCAATAAATAGTGTTAAGCAGACAAATAGCAACTGAGGTTTGAAAACCAAGTCAAGGAAAACAAATAAAATAAATTAAATGTAGCAAAATATCTACCTATTAAAATACTTAAACAGATATAAAAAAACATAAATGATAATACTACCTACCTATTGAATGGAGGTTTGGGTTTAATAACCTTAAAATAATAATAATGAATAACCTTTAACATAACCTTCAAACCAGAACACACTGCAAGCATTACTACTTGGAGCAGAAATGTTCTTACCCGGAGTTATAATACTTCTTAAAATAGTATTATTATTTATATTTTCAATTCATTCATTAAAATTGGCGGTACCATGTTTACCTTTATACATACAAACTCGTAAATAAGCGCCTTTCACAGTTAAGTAAAAAGCATTGTGCCGCATGTCAAAATGTAAATTTAAAATGGACTATCTTTTCACTTTATAAAGGGGACAACAAAAATATAAAAACGCGAACCGATCTCTGATGTCAAAGCCTTTTTTCCCCTTTACTTGCGTCCGAACCCCTAATAAAGGTTTTATGGCCACGGCAACAGGCTATCTTCGTTATACGATATGTTAATATACCTACCCAATAGGCAGGTACAGTTGAGAAAAGTTAAAAGAAAAATTCCCTGCATTTTCACATATAGGGTACTTAGTAGTTTTTTTTTATGTTTGTTATACGATAAGACGGATCTATCGGTTTGTTGGGGCTACGTTTGTTATAAGTCGATAATTAGCACACTTAATTACTTTAATTATTAATATAAAAGGGGAAAATAGCTACCCTGAGATGAGGGAACGGAAAAAATTCTGATGACAAATCAGAAATCAATACATCGTTTTGCTTCAACGCAATTATTAAGATTAAACACGATGTTACAATTTTCAAATGCCCTTATAATTATATTCTGACATTTAAATGATGTACAATACATTTTAAAATGATAGTACCTATGCCCAACAATTTTATTATATCTGACAATTCATTGCCGTACACCAATAAACAAATTAATCGAATAAAATTCAAGCAATATTAATGTCACTAAATAATTGAAACTCATGGCAAATCATGGCTAAATATTTCGTTTCCAATAGTACTTGTAATTTATGAATTAGACTTTATTTAATTATTTTAAATGAAATCGAAGCTTATACATTTATTATGTCCCAATATTCAGTAAGCGTTCCAATAAGCGGCGATAGGCTTGCAACCTGTCACGTGGAATGCCAACTTGCAAAACGCGGGCATTTACCAAATGTAATGTTTGGACGTACCTCTGACTACTCCCTACTTGGTATTCTCAAAGATCTACTCACTGAGTATGTATCTGAGGATGTCCACCATGGGGAAGACAGTCGTGAGCGTGTTTCTTTTTTTTATTAAGTACATAAATATTTACATTTTGAGGTTAATTACATTATTCTTTATTGCACAGAGAATACAGCTGACGTTATGATCCTTATGAGTTTTCTTCCAGCAAACCTTTGAGGATTAGAAAAGCTGAGAAATCGCTTTTTTTTTCTGCAAAGTTTTCCGTCATATTAACTGTTTACATTGTCACCGGACGTTAAATTATTACCGCATGTCGAAACCACTCGGTTTATTGGTAGCACAAAATATGCTAGTCACGTCATTAATATATATAAAATCATTACGTGATACTGTGACTGATTAACTGACTCATATACTGACAATCAACGCGCATAAAGCGTAAGTCTTAATGCTTTATGCGCGTTGATTGTTTCTCGCTGCACTCTTTAGAAGTGGAAAGAGTGCAGCAAGAAAATTAAGTTTGTATGGTTTGTATTAATTGAAACACTTTAGTTTGCACGTTTTCATGGAAACAGTTTATTTACTTTGGTTTGTGAGACAAGATCAAACAAAAGATTTATCTACTTGACCTTTACGGTCGCTTTCTTAATTTTTTATTGAATACACACTCCGTTAGACGTTTTTGAAACCAGCCATTTGACAATACAAGTAATCAGTTTAAAAACAAAGCAACCCGACTGCAGTTTCTTGAGCGTGGTTCTATAATCTTATTAAGCCTTTATACAATTTTATACTTAATAAGTTTTGGTATTATAAAATCCTAGATCATTCCATCCAAAGGTTGTCTGGTAGAGATTGCTATTTAGCGATAAGACCGCCCATTGTACATTATCAAAGTTTATTGTTTTAGTTATTAAGCTGATGTGTTTTTTGGTGTGCAATAAAGTATTTTCTATTCTATTCTATTCTATTCTATGGCAAAAGACAAATCCAATGATAACGCATTTATCAGTATTTATATTTATCAATATGATTGTCTTTTAAATCGGAAATCGTTTAAAGCGACATAGAGCCTACGTACATTATTTTTTACATTCTATGTTACTCTCGTGGTCAAGAAGCTTCCCATGACACCTCATTTAATTAAATCCAACAAACCTTTTAGGCTACAGCGAGAGCCAAAAGAACATGCATACATACATAAACATACACTCGACATACACTCGACAACCTTATTATGCAACCCTCCTTTTGGGCAGACGGGTAATAAACAAATTGCAATTTAGAAGCTCCAGGCGACGAACATTATGGCTAAAAGACATCATCGCTACTTAATTTGAATATTATTAGCACGCACGTTCATAAAACAGTACCTACAAAAGCATACACAAAAAAAACACCTACAAAAAAAAAAGTAGGTACACGAGTGTAGTCCAACAATCCGTAAAAATGCTTTCATCAAAATAGACCTGAGGCGAGGTCCAGTAAAGCTAAAGCTATTTGCGATATGTCGAAGTTTTAATTGGGAAACGAAAAAGTGCTGACTGAAAATTTAATCATTCCCAAAGTCGAACTGATGCTGCTCACCTTTTTTTGTTATAAACTGAGTCAGTTTTTCCACTATTTTAACAAATTGATTTAAATCATTTCATTACATGAAAATAACGATTATTTTATTGGCATGCACGGGTTTTTTTAAACAAGCTTCCGCCATATTGAATTTAGAGTGACGTCGTTTTATTTTTTGTATTCTTCTTCGCAAACCCTTTATTTTGTACCCGTATCATGGGGGCACATAAAAAATAATTGGTTCGCCATCTTTACAAGTCCGAATTGGATTTAGAATGTCACTTAGCTAACTTTGCACTGTCATCCAAACCAAACGTGTATGCAAAGTTTCAGCTTAATCGGTTGGGCTTGAAATTCAGTTGCAAGATTTGATCCACACATACTAACTAACAAGCAAAGTTAATTAAAAGCTTGTAAAAAAAACACTATTAAAGTCGAAATTAAATAACTAACTTTTTTCAGCATTTTAGATGCGCTTCTGTCGGTAGTAAAAGTTGTATTATATTAAGTTGTATCTTTAAATAAATGTATTTTTATATTGCCACATAATCGTAAATGGAGTTCGTTAAAAAACTTTTAGAAAATAAAACCTTGAGTAATAAATAAACATTATTGCTCAACAGCGTATTTACGTTTTCCACATTTCTGCCAATTGAGTAAAAAAACTTTGCAGTGATTGCGTTTTACAAGAATACTAGCCTAGGAGCCAGAGGTGACTATATCACATTAAAATAGGTACCTACTGAAGGATACTCCGACCAATTTGTAACTCCTTGTAAATGAGCTCGTCTAGGAGAGAACTACCACCATTCATGTTTCTGACGCCAAGAGTAATGCTCGCATTGCTGTGGTTTAATAATTTAATATTACTCACAAATAATATAATATTACCGAATCTTAAGCTTTATGCAAGTATAATCTATACTTATTGAAAAAATATTTTCTAAAGATACATTATCTTGAATTAGTCTGTTACGTATTGCACATTTTAATGATAATTATCTATTGCACAAGTAGTATATAAGTACCTATCTACTAAAAACATATGCCTCTGTCTGGTAGGTAATAATATAAAATAAAAAACCTTATTAAAAAAAACAACCCGAGAACATTATGAAGTTAGAATTAACGTATACATACAAAATCTTCTGAAAGTTCATCTTCGCTCACTACTGAAAAATAGTCTTCACGTCGAACTAAGCTCATATCTAACGCGTAAGAACTTGATCCCCAGCTCCTGAGCTATAGAAAGTAAACAAAATATGACGTTCGTTTTACTAACGATGAAGAATATCGAACGATACCTCGCGTGACCGTCAAATTACAGAGTTTTATTCCTGCATTTATTTTCAATTAGGAGTGATTTCTGGTTAAACTTTCCATTCTTCGTAAATTAGGAAGTTTCAAAGTTTCAGCTCCGCTTAGGTTATGGAAAAGTTGCCTTTTAAATCTAATTATGTTGGCTAAAGGGTTGTCATAGAACTGCTATCTAAGTATTTAGTGTGTCAGACACTAGAGTTGGAGATTATAGAAATTGTAGACATGACCTCTAAAAAAATAACCCAGATTCTCGTGTTCATTTGTAAGTCTAGATATAATATTTTATCTACATCAAGCTGCTACAACTTCAGCCTAATTTCAATTTCAGTGTTGATGTTTTCCATTAAGTTTCGTAATTTATGTTTGAACGATTTTGACGTATATTAAATTACTGTTTTTCAAACTTAAGAATAGGGTTTATTCGTTTGATTATCATTAATTATCAATGATACGAAACAACTGGAAGTTATCTCTCTTATAAATTTCAGACATTCAAAGAACTGTAAAGTATCTTTAAAATTCTGATGTATGCAATAAAGACCTATTTTCCATTGGTAAGTAAACTGAGCTCGCCGAAATGAACAAAACCCATCACTATAAAAAGGTGGCAGAAAAAACGAAGTCTAGCGAGTGCCGCACAGTATCGGGCTATACCACACTGAAAAAAAAACGAATTTCCATCGAATCGATGGATCTCCTCGATTCCAGAATTCGTTTGGACCACTGAATAGAAAACTATTGGAAGTGGTAGCAGTGCTTCGTAGTAATAACATTTCCATTTTTATGCCATCTTGTCCCTAGTTTTAAATCCCGTGGTTCTGAACAACGTGGTTTTTGCGTTTTTTTTTTTGAGTTTTCGCTAAGTTATTCTGATTGACGACTTCTGTGGCGCAGTGGGCGAAGACCCGCCTGAGACGCAGAAGGTTGCGGATTCGATTCCCGCCGCGGGACAAATGTTTACATCTGCAAATATTTGTCTCGGGATCTGACAAATATTTGCAGATGCAATATGTATGTATTTACAAAAAAAAAATATAAGTAGTTATCAGTCATGTAGTTCTCATAACACAAGCTCTGCTTACTTTGGGGCTAGATGATGCTGTGTGATTTTTTTTTGTCATTATGCTAAACATAAACTTTACAAATTAAATAGAGAGTTTAGCCAAGTAACATGTAGATAGTAGAAAAGCAAAAATGTACAAGCTATAGAAACATCACGTGATCACATTTCAATATAATTGCCCATACATTTTATATATTATCATTAATGATTATACAACTTAGCTGTTGGAGCAATCTAAGGATCATTACAAACCCTCTATTACATAGCTCAGCTGATCCAGATTTCTACCACATGGAAGCGTCCCGACAAAGCTGGCAACATTGTCACGCTGAATGCATTGACATCGATGCTGATGCATTGACTCGAAGAAATCGAAAGAAAAGACTCAAATACGAGAGATTTTTATAAGCAATCATGTTACTGTCAATTGAATTGAATTTTAATAACGATGTCACAAGGTCTGCGTCTTAAAAAGCTTTTTAGGGTCAAGACAAATAGGTACCACTTTCTGTTGAGGTTAACGCCTGCGGATATATTGAATCGTATGGAAATGACATTAACTATGGAAATAACATTAACTATGGAAATAACAGTAACTGTAGAAATGTCATGTGATTGCTGCCAAATTTGCCTTGTCAAATTTGCGTTAGCGTGGAAGAAAACTAAGTGTGAGCTATTTGTCTAACCCCAGATCAGGCTACCAGCCCGTGAGAGGTAGTCCACTCACAGTGGTGGTGATTAAAGGAAACCAGAAGAATGGCATTGCGTTAATTCACCAGCAATACCGTAGACTATGATAACCAATTTGACCAGTGCTGTATAATTAATATACTTTCTATAATTATCCTTTTTCGTACGAGTTCTAATCACGTTGTATCTCACAGAGTGTCAAAATTTGACACTGGTGATCGTGAAAAGGCAAAGAATTAACCTTTTCAACCCTTTTAGTCTTTGATATTGTAAGTCATCGTTAGAATTTCCGATACATGCATCGGTGCCACTAACAATCCTCTCAATTCGAGATTTAAACGCGTACGATTTTTATTTTGGATCCACTCGCCCGTGTCCGGGAGATAGGCTGGATTTCATTTTGTAAAACACGTCCGTACGTACAGTAACTAGCAAGCACTTTTGAAAAGACCACTTTCATGAATTTTCTATAAATAAAATGCTTTCATCAATAAAAATATACATGCAGAAAGGAGGTGTAGGCAAAGACCACGGGTTTCCATGATCCATGAATACCTTTTCAAATGACTTTTAAAAAAGGTGGTTCTCAATTTGTCTGTATGTTACGCGTTATCTTCGCCATTGTGAACCGATTTTAAATAATTATTTTTTGATGGGTAAGTTATATTTCAAGGGTGATACCATATTAATGTTATTAAAAACCCCCACCCCTAAAGCGAGTGGTGGATGTTAAGGGTAAAAATATGGGTGATTAAATTTGATATTAGAGTTTTTATCATTATACCGTTATTTGAAGTCGGTTTTAATTTTTCTCGAAAACCAATAAGTTTTTTGTTAATTTATTCGCTCTCAATATATTCTTCATTTGTTTAGAGTACTCTTTACCTAGCCTTTCTCCAGAATGTCTCTGATATAAATAAATAATTCAGGACATTTTCACACTGCTGTGTGAAAATGTCACATCTATTCCCAAAGTAAGCAGAGCTTGTGTTATGTGAACTACATGACTGATATACTACTTATAATATTGTTTTTGTTGAAAATACATACAAATTATACATAGAAAACACCCAGACCCGACACAAATGTTAGCAGATTTTTTTTTTCCGCGGCGATAATCAAACCCGCAACTTTCTGCGATATGGTTGTAGTACCCGTTTCAGTTGTCTTTCCAGAGTGGAAAGACAACTGAAACGGGTACGGGTGCTCTTTATTTCTTGTTCACAAATGATTTCTATATAAAATCACTCGGGATTTTTTCTCAACCTATCGTCACCTCATCCGCATATAATCCACCCCTCTCTCTTTGCTAATTTATGCATACTTTTACAAAATAAGATTATATAAAAATTACCAAGTTATCTTAGTTCATAGTTTTTATTTTATTTTATATTTTAAAGAGATCCTGATATTATTAATCCTACTACTGATATTATAAACGCGAAAGTTTGTGAGGTTGGATGTTTGTTACTCTTTCACGCAAAAACTACAAAACGGATTTTGATGAAACTTTACAGTAACATAACTTATACATCAGATTAACACAAAAGCTACTTTTAATACGGATACCACGTGGACGAACTATATCTTAATCTTTTATATTTTATAACTTAAAGATAAATTCAAGTTTACAGGCAGAGTGCAGATCTTTTAACGATGCTGAAACGTAAACCCCAGACTTTTCTCTAAATACCTCTTGTAAATAAAATTACATTTTCCCCCTTAGACTTAGATATTATTGAACTGTAATATATAACTGTCAATGATTGGAGAGTTTCATTCGGTTTTTTATGTCATCGGTATTTAATGTTTTTGTTGTTTTATCTATATACTTTGTTAATTGCTTTATTTCACCTTGACCGCAAATATGTGCCAATTCTTAGTATCCTCAAAGATCTTCTCACTGAGAATGTCCACCATATGAAAGACAGTCATGAACGTGTTTTTTTGACTGCCAATATGTCTAGGGGTAGATAAGTTTAATTGTAAATGAAATTAGCTGTTTTTTAAAAAATTTCTGACACGTAACGGGCTTCTCGTTTTTTAGGTACAGTCAGTTACAATATACAAAAAAAATATAAGTTTATATAATAAATCGACAATATAATTATTTGTTCATTGTAAGTCTTGGTTAACTAAATTGTACCTTAAACATGAAATTACTACGTTTGGGTACTCCTTTTGGGTATTGGGAGAGGCCAGCACTGGGGATGTCCAGCAGCGGACTAATGTGGGCTGATGATGATGATGGGTACTCCTTTTCGTTATAATCGCAACTATTAATAAATAAACAATATATGATAGATGGATAGTTACATATATAGATAAATCATGTATAAAACTAATACAACTGTTTAGGCAAGTAACCACAAATTGGGATAAGACTCAGCATAAAGCGCCCCAGACCTGGTGTAGGTAAGTAGCGCGCTGATCTTCCGTCCTCTCCCAATATCAGTAGCAGATAGTTTATGTCACTACTAGTGCCAAAATACAAATAAATAAATAAAAAACAACAACAAGCTGTTTATAGAAGTCCACAGAGTTGGGCATTATTTATTGACACGTTAATTTAATACTAACGATAGGTTAGGAAATTCTTACAAACATAATTATCCAATGATGATTGATTAATAATTAAATTATTATTATCGCTTCCGCCTGGTAGTAATCTGGATCAGTTGAGCTATCTATAGATCGTTTGCAACGTTCTTTAGATAGCTAGCTGTTTCATCAATATTTTTTGTATATACCTACTTGTACATAGTTATATGAATAAATGTTTATCAAATTAAAAAAATAATATATATATATATATATATATATATATATATATATATATTATTATTGGCCTTCTTATGACAACCGATTTTGAGCGACGTTCATCCAACGGTCCCGTTTTCAAGTCTATCGGGTGCAAAGTCTGGATAGCTGAACTTCGAGACCATTTACTTACCAGTGATTGTTAGTTCTATAAGCTATAATGGAATATTATTGATACTACAAGGTTTTTCCTCTGAGAGTTCCGTTGGTGGTTTTGTTTTATTTTTCGAGTATTCGAACAAAACTTATGCTGATGACTGTACGTTCAATATTCTACAATCGAGATAAGCCCCGATTTCTACTTACCTTGTACGTAGGATGCAGGATCACGAATCTCATCAAAGAATGAGATTCAACTTGTTTGTATGGGATAACAGATTTTCCATAAAAAAATCGAATTGTTTTAATAAGAAAAATCTACTTGCTTGCTTAATCAAATTACGTTGGCTACCGTAGTGGCAAAGGTGTTGGACAGTGTGCTGGACTCAGAATTAGACAAACATCTCCAGATACATGATGCTCAGTTCGGCTTCAGGAAGCGCCTCTCGACGGAAAGTGCTATTCTGAGTCTCAAGCACACTGTGCAGTACTACACACAGAGGCGTACGCCTGTGTACGCATGCTTCCTCGACCTCTCAAAAGCATTTGACCTTGTGTCGTATGATATATTGTGGAGAAAGATGGCGAGCACAGGCGTGCATACACAGGTACAACGTCTCTTCCAGCACTGGTACGCCAATCAGACTAATAATGTGAGGTGGGCCGGCAGTCTATCTGATGCGTACAGGCTGGAGTGCGGGGTGCGGCAGGGGGGGCTGAGTTCTCCGAAGCTCTTCAACTTGTATGTAAACGAGCTGATCGTTGGGCTCAGCAGTGCACGCGTTGGTTGCTCGGTTGATAATGTTTGCATAAACAATATCAGCTACGCGGACGACATGGTGCTGCTGTGTCCAACGGTGGGCGCACTCAGAACACTGTTGGACATTTGTGAGGAGTATGCTGGCATTCATGGTCTGGTATACAATAATAGGAAGAGTGAGTACCTGGTTTTCAAGGCCACCGGTGGTAAACTACCTGCGTCAGTACCAACTATTAGACTTAACGGAACAGAACTGAACCGCGTGCGGAAATTCAAATATCTTGGACATTATCTAACTGATGACCTTGAAGACCAGGCTGACATTGAAAGGGAACGCAGGGCATTGGCGGTCCGAAGTAATATGCTGGCACGCAGGTTCTCTCGTTGCAGTAGGCAAGTAAAGATTACACTCTTTAAAGCCTACTGCCAGTCATTTTACACCAGCAGCCTGTGGGTCAGCTATACTAAAGGGTCGCTTAATGCTCTGCGTGTCCAATATAATAATGGATTTCGGATGTTGATGGGGCTGCCTCGCCTCTGCAGTGCATCCGCCATGTTTGCGGAGGCGCGGGTTGATGGGTTTCATGCCATTGTCCGCAAACGGACTGCCTCCCTGCTCTGCAGAGTGCGGAGCAGCACCAATACCATCCTGCAGGTAATAGCAGATAAGTATGACTCACCCATATTGAAATCTTTCATTCGGGTTCTGATTTAGTAGTCTCACAGAAAGCCTATTGAATCGGGACACGAATGATTGACGATGACATTATTGAATTAAATTGTATCGAATGAATGTATGTATTTTAAATAAGGAATTGTACTAACATTATGACATTATGTAACTTACTAACAAATTATGGATCAAGTAATCTGAATAAATAAATGAATTATTATTATTATTATTAATATGACTAGAAATAAACTTGAAATTTTTGAGGTTATTGACAATCCTAGAGTCAAATTTAAAAGACCTGTAACTTGTTAAAGGTCAAAGCAATCTCGATAGCTCTCAGCATCCTCTCGATCAAAGATTATAGTAACAGAATCTCAATGACGCAAGAGGTGCGGATTCGATTCCCGCTGCGCGACAAAAGTTCGGTTATCGTAGTTTCTGATACCAACGACACAGGGGTTATATATTTTATATCTGAGACTGATTAACGTAATCCAGTAGGGGGAGGCGAATTTGTGCTTTACTAAGCATAAAACCTTTTTTTGACATTAGTGATCATCCATCCAAATATTAACCTTACCGAATAAGCAAAATCTTGCCACAAGCGTGAAAGCTGAACGAGCATGTTTCTTTATTCTATTTTCTTTATAACAAATATTAGCATTTACAAAAGGCAGAATTATATTACAAGAACATAGGCGAGCTTAACCCTAAAATGAGTTTTCTTCTAGCAAACCTGGACTCAGAGAGATGTAATTATAAAGTGCTTTCTAACTTTGGTACGTGATACTGTAGCTTGGTACCGTTGAAACTGGATAGCTTTCGGTCGATAAGACATTATTTAGAGTTTGATGAAATCTTTCCAACTAAATTACTGTGGTAATTAGCAAAAGGTTGCTTAATTTGTGTATTAAGCAACCTTTTATTAATGATGGAAAAGTCCGACAGTTGGGGGTTTATTTCAAGATCAGATTCAGAATTGATTATTTAAAAGGTTCGATGAAATATTAATATGGTAGGTTTGGGAAACCTAGTGACTTCCGATTCTAAAAGGTCGTGGGTTTGAAGCGGTGAAGACAAAATATCGTAAAGAAAACGGGATAGAACAAATAATTAGAAGGCATGTGCCATCGATTAGTGTTACAAGTAGCTGCGATGGACTTGCTAGCTTTCAACTCTATCAACTTGGGACTTTACACAATGTGAGCTTGTGTTAAATTTAATTTTGACTTGCCTCTGCCCGCATCTTGTTTGGAGGATTTCCACCATACTTAATTTTCTAAAAAAGTGAATTGCATTTTCTTTTGAAAGACATTTAGGCGACGAATGTTGACAGGGTAAGGCCTAAACCACCGAATACATAGCTTAAGCACCAACCACAAGGGAATCTTTCTAAAACTAAATACTCCTCATTTCAACAACCTTTTTTTCTTATAAAATTATATGAGGTTATAATTACCTAAAATAAATAAAACAGAAATATTAACTGAATCAGATGTTTATTTTAGCTATCCTACTACTATTATAAAGAAAGTTTGTGAGGATCGATGTTTGTAACTCTTTCACGCTAAAACTACTATATGTATTTTGATGAAACCTTACAGTAATATAGATTATACATCAGAATAACACATGCTACTTTTCATCCGTGTACCAGAAGCTACTCGCAGTAGATAGATATTTAGGCGGAAAAGCTGAGCTATTAACACTTCAAAGGAACAGTTGAGTTAACAAGGTTTAAATATCTACAATTATAAATTATCAGAATCAAATTGGCTTCTATCTAATTATGTCAAAGGAGTTTGTAATGAAAAGGATTCTAAACATTCGGCGTAAATTCACTTCAAAATTTTAAATTAACTTAGTTTTTAAGCTGACGTTTCTATTAAGATCCTTGTGATTAAAATGAATAAATATCTATTGACTGACTTTGACTTTGTAAATTTTAGCGATTTTTTACTTCAGAGTGGCCAGTATTTAGAAAAAAAAAATACTGGACATTTTTCAGACAGCATCATCTAGCCCTAAACTAAGCAGTGCTTGTATTATGGGAACTACATGACTGATATACTACTTTTATACTTGTTTTTGTAGATATACATATTATACACCCATCCCAGAGACAAACATTAGCTAATCGTACAAACATTTGTCCCGCAGCGGGAATTGAATCTGCAACCTTCTGCATCTCAGACGGGCATTTGCACACTGCGCCGCAGAGGTCGTCTTAAGATGGGGCTTTCCTATGGACCGATGATAATTATATTAAAGTTGGTGGACGCAGGTATCTCGTCATTATACTCTTTGGGAGAATATAATAAACGAAAACAACTAAATAACTGAAAGTACAATGGGCGATCTTATCGCTTAAAAGCTATCATTTCCAGACAACCTTGGAATAGATCGGAATCTATGTAATTGTAAGAATGATCGGCGGTGCACGTAATATTACTACTAGATAAATATAATTACAAATAAATACCTACTTACACAATAACAGACTACACAATATAAAAATACATAGATATATATTATTTATACTTAATATCTACCATACAGAGAAGTAAAAGTAATTTTTTGAAATGGAACTATTATTTTGTACTAATAAATAATATATAATAACGATAATGATTCCGTTAATGATTCAAACTTATTTTTCAATTCAAGTTTTGGTCAACTTAGAACATACTTACCTAATACGTAATAACGAAGATAAGCATTAAAAATATCTGCAAAAACAAAAATGTAACGGGGATCGAAAGAAATAAAAAAACGGAAATTATTTAAAAAAAATAATAATTACAACACATTTAATTGAACATTTAATGGAATCATGTTCCATTGTGAGGATCAGAGTCTGGAGGATCCAAGTCTTCTGACAACCACACAAGATGGTCGGTGTTCGGAGCCAAGAGGGGTACGACTGATCCAGAAATATAGTCTATCCGTATCCCAAGCTATGAAAGCTCGATCAAAGGCTAGATCCGAAATAAATATCTTAATAACTAGATAAATGCACGAGTCAAAAACGTACTAATCGACTAGTGGTGACATCTAGTTATATCTTCGTTAAACTTAAAAAAGCTTACTGCTACAAGATGATAATATATTTCCCTCTAATTCATAATCGCTCGCTAACTTAGCAGGTCGCTAACTCTAACCCTGTCCTTTCCTAACACTAAACAAAGGATAGAGGCTTTCAACTTTAAGAACGTCGCAAAAGTTTTGATGAATAAGAGGATTTTGAGCAGGAATTTTTAGCAAAGTGCTATCAAATTCTGATGTTACCATCTAATGGAAACAGTATACCGCTATACAACTAACTGATTGTACCCATTTGTACTAGAACTTGACCCGAGCGCCAAACCAGAGAAGAACACAAGTGTCTGAAGCCTTTGACGTGCCCGTGCAAAATACTGGGTATCAAATTTGTTGAAGCGATCGTTTCGTAGGTTGGACTTTAAGCTCTATTAAACTTTATGTAAATTCCTTTTTCAGTGAATTCTGAGAATTTGATGTTTTAATTTAGCAACCCACAACATAGAGAATCCTAGTGTGGGGGCTAGAAAACATTACTTATTTACCAAGTAGGTGATGAAAACTGTCCTTTACCTACCTACTAACCTGCTACTACTTAGTAAGGTGTTGCACCTTTTTTAGTTTGTTTTCGTTAACCTAGTATCTAAATAAGTCTGATGTAAAATATATATTTTTTTTTAATAAAATAAACGAATTTATGATTATTATTATTAATGTTCAAAGTAAGGCCCGGCCAAACGCTGTAGCGGTGGTGATCAAAGATAAAGGGCTGTCGAGTGTTTGTCAAACTTCACGTGAATCTATTGATCGCCACCGCCACCGCTAATGCCACCGCCACCGCTTCAGTTTCACTGGGGTTTGACTAAAAACATGTTTATGCATTCCCCATGACGGACGTCTGCAGATCCATACACATACGATTAATAGTATAGTAGAATATATAGAGATTTACATCAGTAACACCATTTACATCAGTTTACTGATGTAATGCCCCCTAGGCCAGGCAGAGACAAGACCAAACATTATATTTGGTACATACCCACGTTTTGCATAGTAGTAAGCACACGCGTGACAGGTTGAAAGCCGATCGCTGCTTAAGCACTAACCGAAGGTAGGTACATAAGGTTTCCTCACGATGTTTTTCTTCACCGTTTGGAATACGAAATAACGTTCCCGTGCATTTTGCATTAGTACACATAAATAAAAACTATCATCTAAATTTAAAGATAAAAAAAACGAAATTTTAATTCCAAAAAGTTGAGATATAACAGTTTTCCAACTAGTGCCAGCAATAAAACTGTGACCAACTTTAATCGTTACAGTGTAATAGCTGTTTTAATTGTGCTTCAACTGTGGACAGAGTCATGATGACTTGAGCCTCGTTTGTTGAATTATAATGGATCTAAAGTGCTAATAATCTTTTTCCCAGACACTCAAGGATTTCGATCAGCGATCCTTGAGATGTCATTGAATGTAAAGTTAACTTTTCTTTGGTGAATCTTTAGAAATTTTAAGCTATAAGCTTAATCATGTCGTAATAGCTGAACCGATTTTGAAGAGATAAAGTGAGGATACAAAAATAATTTGTTCTTGTCAATTTAGGTGACATGCTGATTAATTTCAGACTAATTAATCAACGAATCAAATGAAAAAACCTTTGCAGAATGTTGTAATAAAGTGTATAGATTTAAAATGTTAAAAATCCGTGCATATATTTTTAACGTCAGCAATGCTAACGTCACTATCATCACCTGCATGCTAGTCGCTCATAGTTGATGACGAAAGTAAACTCCAGGAGATGTTCTTCTAATTTATTCTTGGTTGTACAGAGACTTTCCAAGTCTGTACGGTCCGGCGGCTCGAGCAAGAATGAATCGACGACGCTGGTTGTCGCTCACACGCCGGCGAAGCCGGTGTGTGGGGACGCAGTGTCGGGCGTTGTGCCCCTTACTGCGGTGTCAAACCGCCCCCAGTTACTACTGGGGGGTCATCGGGTCGGCTCGATGTGAGCCTCATGTCAGTCCTGGGTCCTGGGCGTTCCAGGGGAGAATCCTTATTTCCCCACCTGGAACAGTTTCCCTATCCCGTTGAGCACGATCGGGATCGGGTCCCCCCCCGTTCGGAGGGTCATAAGGACGTCCTGGAGGATCTGTAGAGCTGTGTCCAGCAGCTCCAGACGTTCGCTGTCGTAGCCGTGCTGCTTCTGGGTGCGGTGAGGTGGTGGGCGGGCCCGGGGGGCAGCTCGGGCTACTCCAGGGAGGGGTGCAGGAGTCCTTTGGGGGGCTGTTGCTGGCGTCATGGGCCGAGGGGCTGGCTGTGCGGGATAGGGTGCGTCTGAGTCCGACGGTAAGAATTCTTCTTGCCGCCTCTTGACCTTTTTCTTGGCTTTTTTGGCCTTCTGGGTTTGCGAATGCCTGTCTGTGGGTTTATTCGCAGGGGCCATGAGGGTTTGTCTTCCGACCTCTGAAGCAATCTGCGCTGTTGGGGCCTGTGGAAGAGTAGGTAAAGCCGGGGGCGGGGATGGGGGCGGGTTTGTGAAGAATGAATTTGGGAAGAATGAATCGTACTCGGTCCGTCGCATTTATGCAAAAACAAAGACTCCAGCAAGCAACTTGTGCGAACAAGTACTACTACCTGCAAGCATTAATCATTTAAGTTTTCAAATGGTTTTGAAGTAATAACCTAATTATTATTTGATTAATATAATTAATCAAATAATAATCAGCCATTAATTAATGATTTTACACTGTAATTTGATAATGTAAGTGATAATTCGTTAAGTAATTCGTGGTTCTGCGCCGATGACTAATTGTAGAAGCAGAATAACGCCTTTGCGCCGATATATACATCGCCAACATATTTTTGTTGATTTATCATTTGTACATTTTGTGGTAACACCACTTCCCATCGAGTGGAAGAAACCAATCGAGAAGAAATGAAATAATGCTTCTATCCATATCGAGTATCTGATTTATTGCTCGAGCAACGATTGTAAAGACCAATGTTTACTTGTAGCGTTTCCGAATAAAGTTCAAATTGTGAAAATAAATGAAGGTTTTTTTAAAGTTCGGAACTAGTTAGTTTTAACCGTGACCTAAGGATGCGTTTGCCGTTAGATGTTGTTTGTTTTGAAGCCCTAATGGGCACATTAATAAATAAATAAAATTATTTTATTTGCTGACTGTTACATACGATTTATATATGCTTACATACTAATTATATTATTACATGTTATATATTATAATACTGTGACACCAGTATTCTCACAGTCAGGTTTTCCTTTGACATAGGCCTCCTCCATTATGTGCCATTGCACTGGGTCCAAGCTTATTCTTCGCCATCCCTTAGGTAAATCATCCTCCCATAGTTTTACAGGTCTGCCTCTACTGCGCTTTCCATCACGTGGGTACCAAACAGTTGCATCGTATGCCCATTTATTTTTCATTGACCTCAATGTATGGCCTGTCCACTTCCATTTCAGTTTGCGTATTTTGGTCGTTAAATCCGCAAAATTGACTGTTTAATATTAATTTGCCATTCGAGGTTGTCTGTCTAATATCTGCGAAAGAGCTTATCGGATTGCAGTGCGGTTTTTTGCAATCGATATTGAAACTCTTTAAGGATGGTTTTTAAATATTTTTCATGGCCACAAGTTTCTAGAGAGTGATGCAATAGACTATGGAATGTGATACGGCGCCACGCATTATCATTCCTTTTCTGTGAAAATTTTGTATGACTTCAAGAAAGTTTCTTCATCTGTCAGGGGCATCAGTTAGAGAGGTTGCAGAGGTTGATTCGGCCGAGGATTTCAAGAGGCGCAAATATAAAAGTCTCGACAGAGCTTACTTATTTGAGCCTTTTGGGGTTGAGACTCTGGGTCCGTGGGGAATAAAGGCTATACAAATTTTCAAAATTATTTCAGCGACTGGTCGAAGTGACGCGTGATCAGAGAGCTGGCTCTTATCTGGGTCAACGCATTAGTATTTTTATTCAGCGTGGCAATGCGGTCAGTATTTTGGAAACGCTTCTGTCTGGTAGTGATCTGGATCAGTTGAGCTATTTATAGGTTGTTTGCAATGGTCGAATATACCTACTTGTGCATAGTTGTGTGAATAAATATATTATGGTGTTAGAAAGTTTCTTAGATAGGATTTTAGATCAAACGTCACTGGCGGCGCATACCATGGGGGTTTGCGTAGTTGTGATGAAAAACAAGTCAATTATTTTCAAATTATGTAAAATAGTTTAGTCTTTTTGTGTAACATAATTATATTATTATTAATTAACTATCTAGGTATATATTTAATTTTTTGCGCTGAACATTACTAAATAATATTTTTTTTGTACCCATTCTGTGGAATACTGACCCGTTTTTTTCCACAATACACAAAGGTTACCTGGAAGATAATGCTTTTTAGTAATAAGTTAGCCTATGCCTCACTGTTTTGTATAATAAATAATGTTATATCTATTCATAATGTCCATGGTTTATTATGGGTGCAGGTAAAATTACAGGCCCATAAGAATTTTCACGAGTTATGTCTCAGGGTCTGTAACGCGCTACGGATACCTCTGGTGTTGCAAGCGTCCATAGGTTACGGTTACTTACCAACAGATGGACTGAATGCTTATTTGTCACTTTATTTCTTAAAAAAAAACTATATAAAGTAGTTTTTTTTTTCATTTTTTTTCAGAGCGTCTCAATGTACTCTACGAGAGGAACTGGACCAGACTGGTCCATGAACAACTGCATAAGTTCGAGACTTCCATTGTTGCTGCAGCAAGGCAATCCCCCGAGTCGCAGACGTCGGAGCTGGCTCTTGACTCGAAGTGGACTTTCTCTGGAGCTGTGGTTTACTGCATTACTCTTATTACTACGATAGGTAAGTGATTTTTAGGGTTCTTTAACCAAACGGTAAAAACAGAATCCTATTTATAAGCCTACGCCGCTCTGTCTATCTGTGCGTGTATCCATGCGTGTTAATTTACCGTAGCGTTAATATGTAAATTGACAAATTGGAAAAATAAAAGTTGATTTGAAATCTCGACGCTACGGTCTGCGCGTTGTGTATATAAACTCTAATGTAGCCAGTTAACATTTTTAAGGAATACATATAAATAAAAAGGATTAAAATATAGATTAATTAATTGTGTGTCACATAAAGAATACAGCAGGAGGATACATGTTTGAATTATTAAAAAAGTGAGATTGAAAATAAATACGGCCGCCACTCAGCACTATGTTAAAGAAGCACTTTGTGCCACTAAAACGCTGGTCTTCCGTGACGCTGGTGTGCGTGCGGGGCAGCAACGAGTGTGATACGCGGTATCTATTACTAATTAATAATAGCCTATCATGGTAAGTAATAAAAAATCAACAAGTCAAATCTCAAAGACTTTTCATCATAAAAATAACGTTCTTTGATCATATTGATCTAAAAAAAGTTGTATTGTGTAAAGTGGTACGGAACCCGTACGCAAGTCGGACTTGTACTTGGCGGGTTATTTCAAAAATATAAGTATCGCTTTTACACTATTGTTCCGTAATAGAAATGTCTTCCACAAGACCCATTCGCCCTCTTGCTATATCTTCAATATTTCGGTCTATTACACCTGCCAAAGCTTCGCTATTTTACTATAAACAAAGGTTCTCAATAGAAAAAAGGTTTGATCAAAATGTAGTACCATTAAAATCTTACGTTTATATAGTTTTTGTTTGAATGCATTTTTTTTTTTTTTTTATTATATTTGGCAAAGATGATACATATAAATTATTACACATAATAGTTTTCTTAATGGTATGATTAACAATTCTTTACTTGTCAAAAATTTTAGGTAGATGCAAAATTAAATAAGTAGGTACATTCAAAGCTATGAAATAAACAAACAAACACGCCCACTACTGTATTCCCCTTGATGGGCATCCTAAGATACATAACTCAATGCGTAGATCTTCCATGTGGCATGCCGGTTTCCTCACTATGTTTTCCTTCACCATTTTGGGCACGTATTAATTTGCACAATAATTTTTCAGGTAGAAAATTCCATGGGTTTGAACTCATTTCCAGATGGGAAGTCGGGGTACCGGCCACTAGGTCAACACGGCTAATAAAATAGACGCGCTATAAAAAGGCGTTTTATTTAAAAATTAATTGATCACTTTTGTTTCGTCACAAAAACTGGCAAGCAGTATATTATTTTATGACCTTTTGCCAGTTCGTCGCCGGTATTTTCTAGCCAGTCGTGATTCAAGCTTGGCCCCTATAACGCAATGCACGTAGGCGATAAATTCAGTGGTACTGCTGTTGTTTTGTCGCTTTGCGCTTTGCCGGCGTAAAGCACGGACCGCTTATTTATATGTTTATCACATTTTGTTTAAAAAATCAGGATCCAAAATGTTTTCGGCGCATAATATGTAAATTGCAGACATTAAGAGCTAAGGAATGTGATTTGGCCACAGGGATATGAAAGGCTTAATACTGTGATTAAATATTATAACACAAAATAAAAGACTAAATAATTTAGATGTATCATTAAAAAATGGTTGGCAACTAAAGGGCAAAAAGGCAAAAAGAGGCATTTATTTACCTACACATAAATAAACATAGCTAGGTAAAATAATTTTGAATGGTGTCATAAATCATAAGATATATCTGTAGGTAAGTAATAGATTCTAAAACGAGCCATATCATACGAGAACACATCAAAAAGTGAACTATGAAGAAACCATCGATATTTTTACTATATTTTTGGGAAGAAGGCCTCCGCGGACGTACTCTGACCAAATTGAAGACATCTAGAGAAAGGTCAGGTCAGAAGTACACTAAACCGCTGAGTATAAAGTATTTTATGAGGATAAATGAAGCAAAAGAGGTATGCCAGGATCGTAGCAAGTGGAAATCCTTGGTATCTGCCTACTCTCCCGGGAGACAGGCTTAACTATATCTATGTATCTATCTAACGAAGAGTTAACATTCAATAACCCGTGAATAATAAGTAGGTACAACGATCCAACAGACCCTTCCGACATCAGAGTATTTTTATTACAAAGCGTCTGTTCTACCGTGATAATTTAACGAGACATTTACAAACGGCGACATTGTCAATATTTAAATTAATTTCAATCGTATTGTTTAATTGATGGGTGAAAAGGGTACTGTTATTGAAGGTACGAGATATTGCGCGTTGGTAATTGCTGTGTACACACTTAACAAAATAATTTTAATTATTTTTATGGTTTGGCAGATCGTAGAATATAAGGCTCAGTATCTATTTTGTTTAGCTTAGGTAAACTGGGTATAGGCTCTAATTTGTTCATATTACGTTGGTATGACAGTTTAAAATCATTTCTTTGAGAGAAACACGTTTCAAACATTTGACACGAAGATTTTTGTCACCAATTTTATAGTACAAACTAAACATTTAACACCCTGTAAAATTTTAATGTAAAAAAAATAGTGTCGACAGACATTTATCTACAACTATGTGAGAACAATTATAATGTAAAAAACGAGTAGGTAAGCAAACTGTAAACTTTCTATGAGACGTATATTTTATTTATTTACCTTGTCTTCCTACCGCTGGGCATAAATATCTTCTATATATCCCGGGTCTCTGGTGGTCTCCAGATTGTCCTACCAACGCCATCTCGGCCAACTCCACACCTTCCGTCGCCTTTTAGTTGAGTAACATACTGGTCTTTATTCTGCACCAGGTTACGGGAACGTGTCACCAAGGACAGCAGCTGGTCGAGCAGCCACAGTGGCGTATGCAGCTGCAGGCGTACCGCTCACATTAGCATGCCTGGCTGGATTGGGCGCGTCACTAGCCAGGCTTGCAAGGATGGCGTGGTTGAAGGCCACGAAGAGCAAAGTACCGAACACCTGGAGTAAAGAACGCGAAGTAAGTTCTATGACCATTAGTTTAGCTGACACAAATTGTATCAGGGTGTCTAGACAAATACCTCAAAGCTAACGCAAATATGTTTAGGAAAAACTTGACAGCAGTCACGTGACATCTCGAGAGCTAATTTCGCTGTCGTTCAACCTCTCAACCTATCCTCAGGCATCAACGCCAACAGAAAGTGGTTGTTGTCCAATGGGACAAGTGTAGTAAACCGCCATGTGTGCTAACTAAAACTTTGAACTGGGACACTAATAAGTAAGAACATAAAATATTAATCTACCAAATTTTATATCAGTCTAGTTATCTCAAGGAGATGACTGCCTGTTTTCTCCAGTAGTAGTAGAGTGACTCTCAATAAACGCTGATGCACAGGTTTTGCTTGAACTTGTAATATCTTTTTCTCAGCTGGAAAACCACTTGCAACTCCACGAACAGCAGCGTCTACTTCCGCAGCCAGCAGAAAACAACCAGTATACTTCTTTTCCACCGCGGCCACACAGGGCTGGAACAGTCAGAGTAAGGGCTGGTGACAGGGGTCAATACTCTCAAGTATTCGAACGGGTGCCAACTAGTCCCAGAGCTGCTACGCTGGGACGCGTGAAGCGAAGTGCCTTGGCTGACGGTAAGTTCCTTTTTTAAATGACTTCCATCTACAGTCAAATCTTAGACTATGTCTATTTCGATAATGTACTAGGTATCTACACATGGTGACCCAGAATTCGGTGTTCTTCATGGAAGAAAATGGTTGTAAAAATCAGCTGTTTCCTGTAAAAAATTAGCTGTTTTAGGTTTTAGGTATGGTTTACGATGTCAAACATCTTTCTAGGTTTAAAATAGTCTTAGCATATAGTCCAAAATACAGCTGATAAAAGGATGTTTCAAATAATTTCAAATTAATTTCCTAAAAGTAATATTTTGGAAACTAGATTTATTTTTTTAGATTTTTTTTTCGCTTCTGTGGACGGAATCACCCCGTTCATTCTTATAATACTAGTTGTAGTACACCCAGTATAGACAAGCCAGGTTTTTTTTAAATGTCATTATTTATCTCTTGGGACCACCTATGGTATCAGCCATAGGTACGTACCCAGTTTACGATGAACCGTTTTGATATCATGCTCTTTGTAAATCTTAATAAAATGTTTAGTTTTCTCAAGTTTTTTATATTTTTCAGAGCCTCAATCATCATCAGCATATCAAACCCAGACGTTAGACAGAAATAAGACTTTCAACACGAAATGCGTTGCAACCGTTCACGGTCCAGGTCGAGGGCGAACCAGGGGGGTCATACAGCGGCCAAGAGGAGTAGTTATAGAACAACTAATTGCAGAGGAGTGCGGGGAACTGCCTAGGAGTCAAGAAGACCTTGAGGATTCGGAAGATCTTGATGAAGCGTAAGTTATTGGTAGTGATATTTTAGCTGACGCTTAATAGATGTGTACAGCATACAAAGAAAATAAGATATCACTATCAGAACCTGGGGTTTGAGGTATACCAAACTTCCTAATACTCATTGCTTTATCAAACAGATTCTAGAAATATTATACCATCGATATTTATAAAATAAATACAAACCCAGCAGCCACATACATAAATTGACATAATTATTCTTCTATTTACTTAAACATCACGTCATCACGTGCCTAAGTCAGTCTTTCAATTCAATTCAATATATTTCATTCCATTTAGAAACAGTTATTGTACACATGGAAAAGTCATTTTAAAAATTTTAAAAGTTATTATTATTAAAATACATTAACAAAAACATAACATAATACATTCTAAAGAGAAAACAGATGATTTTGACATTCAAAAACACCTTATTTTAAAATCAAATTCTGACTAGGCACGTGATGCCTTGCAAAACGGGCTCATAAGTACGGCCATTGATAGGCATCGTACGGGCAATGTTTGTGGTAAAGTAATGCTACTGGACATAATCCTGGACATTTTTCACACACCATCTATCCCCAAACTAAGCAGAGCTTGTATTATGGGAACCACATGGCTGATATACTACTTATATACTTTTTTTTTTGTAAATACATACATTATTATACATAGAAAACACCCAGAACCGAAACAAACATTAGCTAATCGCACAAACATTTGTCCCGCAGTGGGAATCGAATAAGCAACCTTCTACGTCTCAGGCGGGCCTTCGCCCACTGCGCCACAGAGGTTAAAGAGTGTCGATGTGCTGCAGTTTCACTAAATTCTACTCCGTTGCTTTATATATTATATATTAGGTTGGGGAAAAAGTCTTTTCGCATTATTGTATGTATGAACTTGTAATAAAATATCTTTGGCTATACTATTTGTATCTGGCTGGTTTTGGTATCATTAAAAGTTTAAATTTTAAAGAAGATAATTCCAAATTCAAATTAGGAAAATGTGTGATTTTTATTTGTTTTTCGTACTGTTAAGATGAGTGAATCTAATGAAGAAATTCGATACATTTTAAAATTTTACTACAAAAAAGGTAAAAATGCAACGCAAGCCGCGAAAAAAATTTGCGATGTTTATGGACCTAGTGCAGTGTCTGTGAGAGTAGCACAAATTTGGTTTAAGCGTTTTCAATCCGGAAATTTTGATGTCAAAGATGCACGTCGCTCTGGTCGCCCTATTACGGATAAAATGGATGCCATTTTTGAAAAAGTGGAGCAAGATCGGCATATCAGTAGTTACGACGTAGCTGAAGAACTGGGAATTGACCACAAAACAGTTTTGGCGCATTTGAAAAAAACTGGGTACACAAAAAAGCTCGATATTTGGGTACCTCACGAGCTCACTGAAAGAAACCTAATGAACCGTGTTCTCATTTGTGATTCTTTATTACGACGTAATGAAACCGAACCATTTTTGAAGAAATTTTTGACCATTTTTGACCTCACACATCTTTAGCCACTCAGCAAAAATTAAGAGAGTTTGGCTGGGATGTGTTAATGCATCCGCCGTATAGTCCTGACCTTGCACCTTCAGATTTCCACCTGTTTCGGTCTCTTCAGAATTCTTTAGGCAGTGTCAGGTTAACATCACGAGAGGACTGCCAAAACCACTTGTCGCGGTATTTTGAACAGAAGCCCCAAAGTTTTTATAGCAATGGGATCATGTCCCTGCCTACAAAATGGCAAAAAGTTATCGAACAAAATGGTACCTACATACTTTAGTTAAATGTAAATAAACTATATTAAAAAATGTTTTGAATTTTCTTAAAAAATGCGAAGAAACTTTTTCCCCAACCTATTATATTGTTCCATTGTACAGTGTGACTTACATACTTATTCCAACGAGTTATAATGTAGATAGTAATTCTAATAAAGTAAACAAGTACAGTGGTGTTGACTTTACCTACATGGCAAATACCTAGATCTAGGTGTAGCCGCGCCCCGAAAACTCGTCACAAGCACGCGCTGCAGAATTTTTATTGTTTTTAATCAGATTCCCTTGTACATCCAATCTTGTTATTTTTTTTAATAATTTTACGTATTTTGCAGAATATGTCCCCACGATACACCATCACGAGTGCCTTTGATCTGGAATGAGGAAAGCCAAAAAAGCAAGAGTTGTGCTGTCCCTAGCAGCAGTGCTTCCACCAGCGTACACCACATCCACCACGGCTTAGAACACTGCCATATACCAATTAGCATCATACTATTTCTGCTATTTGCCTATATTTGTGTAGGAGCAGCGATTTTCTCCGCCTGGGAAAACTGGAGTTTCTTGGATGCTGCCTATTTCTGTTTCATTGCTCTGGCGACTATTGGTTTCGGAGACTTCGTACCGACAAGTTTCCTAACCTCAAAACACAGCACGGAGAATTCAAAGAGCGAGTATATACAAATGATAGCATGTTGCGCGTATCTTGTATTTGGGCTTATTCTCATAGCCATGGCATTTACATTGCTCCAAGATGAAGTGGTAAATAGGTGCTCGCAGTTAGCGAATACTCTAGGGTTATCACGGCAATGACAGTACGAAAAGAGCCATTGCAGCTCTACAGAAAATCATCTAAGGATGTTATGATTATTGAGATAAAGGGTCAATGTAATTAGTTTCTCCCAAAGACCCCCCATCATATGTAGATAATTTTAGGAATTGTATTCTTCGTGACATAAATGTATCTATATTTTATCTACATCTATCGGTAGCTAATAAAGTGGAAAATTTGAAACTTTTTACGGAATTTGTACTCGAATGTGAATATTGTGTTTGTGATGTACATATTGCATAAATCTATTTATAAAAGCAAGGCTGAAATTGTAATGAAACAATAAAATTGTGTTGACACATGGAATTTGTTTTTTAATGGTAACTACAAAACTGTAGAATCTAATTTAGTGACGAAGGGAAAACCACTAAGCCCAAGTGAGATGGAACTGATAAGAGACATCTGTAAGTAGGTAAGCACTGTTATCTCTTCCATTATAAAGGAACATGGTTCTTTATGTTCATTAAATTGATGATTTTAAATAGCATGTAATAATGATTTAAAAAGCGTTATGGCCTGATCAAATTAATGCGGCCACCGGTGGCGGTGGCGAAATAAGGGTTGTGAAGTGGTTAAAATACAGATCGCCACCGCCAACGCTCGCCGTGACCGTGCCAGTTTGCGCGGGCCTTACGTCGTACGTCGGTTACGTCAAGTATTGGTTCTACTAATTCACCAATAATAGATGCCTAATACGTTCACCCTAAGCAAAAACACCTTGAAATATATGGCAGAATCAATTTTGTCCAATGGCATAAGTACCTACGTGGCACGAAAATTGAAATATTATAAGCAGGGTTAGAGGAAGCGGATCGAACCAACCTTCTTATTACGGGTGGACAGAATAATTCCCGGTTTCCATTCTTGTAAAATCCACGCAGGGATTACGTGCGTCCAATGGACTAAGTGCCCTTAAAATACACGCACCCCTACCACTGACTGTGATTAGATCTAGTATTAAAGTCGAAAATCTTTAGTACCTACCTACTTTATTGGTCATCTAAATGTACTAAAACATATATAAAAAGATGAAACAAAATGTAGTATTTTTTTGAAGAGCAGAAAACATTATATAGATAGATCATCTCTTATATTTCTCAATATATTTAGTCTGTTCTTCAATTAGCTTCAACCCGATTAAAGAAACCCGTGATAATATTTATTATTTAAATGTTCTTAAAAAACGGTAAACTTATTAGGCACCTATTATTGGTGAATTAGTAGTACCAATACTTGACGTAACTGACGTAAAACGTAAGGCCCGCGCAAACTGGCGCGGTCACGGCAAGCGTTGGCGGTGGCGATCAGTATTTTAACCACTTCACAACCCTTATATCACCACCGCCACCGGTGGCTCATTAATTTGATCAGGCCATAACGCTTTTTTTAATAATTATTACATGCTATTTAAAATCATCAATTTCATGAACATAAAAAACTGCGCGAAAGTATACTATATTAAGAAGATGCATTGAACTGGATATATCTCTTCTAATATGTAACAGTGGTAGGGGTAAACGCTACGCTAAAATTATAATTCAGTTGCCTCATAACCGTTAACCATGTTTGGCTTGCCTCAGTTTTACGACTCTGCCTACGTGAGGAATTTTAGTACCGACTACTTAAAATGTTTTATACCTGCATACATTTTACAGCTTTTACTGTTGTACTACAAAATTTTTTTTTTTTTTATACATAAAACAATAGTCTTCTAAAAGTACGTAAATTCAAAAAAAAATACAGATGAAACAGCTAGATATCTAAAGACGATTGCAAATTTTTAAGAAAAATTGTTCACTTCTTTAGACGGAATTACCCCGTTCAGTCTTAAAATAGTAGTTGTAGTACACCCTGTACTACAACTAGTTTTTTAATCCGTAGATAAGTCAACTGCTCCAGATCACTAACAGACGGAAGCGTCCCCAAAATGTTGGTTGCCTTGCAACGCTGAATGGCGATGCTAATGCGTTGATCCAGATAAGAGACAGTTCTCTGTTCACGCGTCATTATAAATTTGCCAAAAGTTTGAAAAACGCTTTCACTGTTTATTAAGTCTTAAGGACTCCACGTTTTTCTGCGATTTTAATCTTAATTAGAGAAGAATATAGATATATACACGCTAACGACTGTATTATTCATACAGTCGTTAGCGTGTGACTCAGATTCATGCACAGTGCAATTATGTTTGAGGATAACAAAAAATATTAATTTGTTTAAGAAAAAAGGGATAATCAAAATGTTAATACCAGAAATAAAGATAAACTCGCTGTTGCCACTTGTAGACTCCATAAAGTTAGTAAATCGTTTAAAGGGCAAGGTGTACGCTTTTATAACAAACTCTCAAGAGATATACAAAAATTGACTATTAATAAATTTTTAAAACGTTATTAAAAACAACTTACAAGGCATACTATAAAATATCTGATTATTTAGATGATAAAAACTCTTGGGATTGAAAATGCTCCAACTCGTTGTTATGTAAAAAGTTCATTAAAAGATTAACCAGCCTTGTTTTCTTGCCTTTCTTTCCTGGCTTGGTCGCGGAAGAACAGGCAGTAGATAAAACCGACGTTTCAAAGTGTTCCTTGTGATTTTAATGAATAAATTATATTTTGTTTGACTTTGACTTTGAGTCAGAGGTACGTCCAAAAATTATATTAGGCACATGCCCCCGTATTTGCAAGTAGATAGCATTCCACGTGACAGATTGTAAGCCTATCGCCGTACATTAACCCATGGCACATGCCTATCAATTTTTGGTTTCCTCACAAAGTTTTCCTTAGTTTAAGCTCGTGTAATGCAAACATAGATTTTCCAAATGGAAAAATATATTGGCACACGACCAGGTACGAACCCACGACCTCCGGATTGGAAGTCGATTTACCGCTCACAGCTCCAATTATTTCAATATGTCACCAAGCAAGCGTAATGGAACTTTCTAGTACAACCTTTGCCGAGATCTTTCTAAAATGAGCCAGTTAAGTAGTTGGATTGGTTTTCTACTGAAAGAGGGATATTACGGAGAAAGTTTGTTTTATGATGGACTTTTATGCAGACATAGTAGATATAGAAGCAGTAGAGCTCCTTGTGAAAGAGCACTACCGCCATACCTTATACTGCGGCCAATCATGAATTAGATTTTTTGACAATTCAATTCAATTTATTTCTCAGAAGGCACATGAAATCGTTGCACTTAAGAAATTCAACTTTACAAAGTAATAAATATTTTCACATTAATATAGGTAAAATAAATAAAATAACAAAGATATGTAATGTTAACAATTAATAAATTAAATTAAAATAAAATTATACATAAGTAACTAGATTTAAAATAAACACGTCAACAAAATAAAATAAATTAATAATACTGGACATTTTCACACAGCATCATTATCAGCCCCAAAGTAAGCAGAGCTTGTGTTATGGGAACTTCATGACTTTATTTTGTAAATACCTACTTATTATAGATAGAACACACCAAGACCCGAGACAAATATTTCCAGATGCAAACATTTGTCCCGCGACGAGAATCCAACCCGCAACCTTCTGCGTCTCCGTCGGGCCTTTGCCCACTGCGCCACAGAGGACGATTACACTGATATGATAGGTATATATATAGTAATTAATAAATAAATAATACTGGACTAATCATCATCTAGCCCCAAAGTAACCAGAGCTTGTGCTATGGGAACTACATGACATAAACTATTTATATACATTTTTTTTTTGTAAATAAAACAGAACAAACGCACTCACGACTTCCCCATGGTGGACATCCTCAGATACATATTCAGTGAGAAGATCTTTGAGGATACCAAGTAGGGGGTAGTCAGAGGCACGTCGAAACATACACTTGGTACATGCCCGCGTTTTGTAAGTTAGCATACCACGTGACAGGTTGCAAGCCCATCGCCGCTTATTGGAACACTAACTGTTGGCACATGCCTTTGTTAGTTCTTGGGCATGCCGGTTTCCTCACGATGTATTCTTTCATCGTTTTGAGAACGTGTTAATGCGCACATACATTTTTCGAGTGGCAAAATCCATTGGTGCACGAACGGTGTTCGAACCCACGACCTCCGGATCAGAAGTCGGGGTATCGGCCTTTTTTTTGTAAATAAATACATTTTATACATAAAAAACACAAAAACCCGATACAAAAATATTTGCAGATACAAACATTTGCACCGTGGCCGGAATCGCAGTATGCAGATGAGACTTTTTCTAGTGTTGCAAGCTTCCTTAGGTTACGGTAATCGCTTATCAATAGGTGAATTGGATGCGGTTTGAAAAATGCCTATTTTCAGCAATGGACTTCTACAGGATGATGACGCTGATGATAGATCTCGTGTTGGCAGTAGCTGAGCTAGCAAGATAAATAGATATAAATATATCTTCTAGTATCAGAATATACTTTTTGTTCTTTCAATTTTATCCATACATTGCTTTTAGCGTTGCTCTAAAGTTATCTTACCTATTAGTAAGTATTTATACGTACCCTTTCAGGGCGCTGCAATCGAGCTCAAGGCTAATTATATTTAAATTTAGTTAAATCTTGTAGTATATTATTCTTCTTCTTCTTCCATAACTTTTTATTTTCGCTCCTTTTGTAGTATGCAATTATAGAGAGTCCGTCGGCGAGTCCCGTGACTCCGCTATACAGGCTATTATAGACCTAGTGCAGGGAACAGAGCACACCTATGGTACAATTTTAATTCTTTGTGAACCTAATTATCTAAGTTATTTATATGTACCAAATGTTACAAAATTAAGGCAATAAAGCATCATTATTATTATGATGATAGTACTTTTAATTACTAATTAATTAACTATTTAAGTACATTTATTGTGATACTTAAACTATAGAAGAAACTAATAATTAGATTTCACAGTTATCAGCTAATCAGCGCTTAGTATGTAAAACGAGATTATAATTAGGTACTAAAGATTTACTTTAAAACCTTCAACAGATTTAAGATGAATACAGGAGATTTGATCAAACAAATTGTTTCGTCTAGGCTTTGAGGTACCTGCAAATAGATACAGCCTCCATTTTTCTTGCAAGACGCGTCGGCAAAAACATTGATCGATTGCAGAGCGTTTTTGCAGACACCTGTTTTGGTTGTTCTAACATCAATCTTCTGGTTTCTATTCGTTGATGAGATAAGGTGAAAACTGTACTGCTAGAATCTACAAAATGAAAACAAAAACATTAGAAGTTTAAAAAAAATCCTGCGGTAGGTGTTAAATTAAGAAAATAGATATGTTACATAACAAACATCTTTGTCACTACTGATGATGAAATAACTGCCATATTTTAAAATTACTTTTGCTTTGGGTTTATAGAGACCCATGAGTATAATTTCGTGGACCTGCTTGCTGAGTATGGATCTGAGGGTGTCCATCATGTGAATTACAGTCGTGAACGTGTTTGTTGTTGTTTGCTCTCACCAAAAAGGTCATCAATATATTATGATCCGACGAATGATTTTCGAGAAACGATTATCACAAAAAAAAACGAAGACAACTTATTTAACTTACTAATAATTGACGACCTGAGTGGCGCAGTGGGCGAAGGCCCGCCTGAGACGCAGAACGTCGCGGGTTCGATTCCCGCCGCGGTATAAATGTTTGTAAGATCTGCAAATATTTGCCTTGCGTTTGGGTGTTTTACATGTATAATATGTATGTTTTTACAAAAAAAGTATTTAAGTAGTATATTAGTCATGTAATTCCCATAATACAAATTCTGCTAAGTTTGGGGCTAGATGATGCTATGTGAAAAATTTACAGCATAATTATAAAAAAAAAAACTTACTAGCTTATAATATTATCTTTAATGACAATATCAATTTTATTCTAAACTGTTCCAATCCTTACAAATAATCCTATCCAGTTAGGACGAAAATAGGTATCTAACCGCAATCCGAACCAGAACGTACGAAAGGATCACATTCGACCCACAATATTCCCTAATCGGATCCTTGAGATTGATTCGAAGATGGAAGACAGAATATAATCCTTTGGGTACATACCAATTTTAACCCAACATTCGACTGCTAACATAATAAAATAAATTTTCTGACAGAATTAGATAATGAAAGAACCAATACAAAAATATAGACAAAAATGGTCTATTGATCTCTTCTATACCACGTAGGTACTTTACTATTATCCTGCTGACGTTTCTTTGACAGTTTAGAGATCCTTGCTCACATCACCGTCGGCAACAACAGTCGTAAGACAGAAACGAGGTTCTCGCTGAAGAATGGTAAAGTACTTTGTATATTCGTAAATAATATTCAGAAATGATACTAAACCACGATAATTTCAATGAAATAGTCAACACATCAAAACAACACGCTCACGACTGTCTTCCCTATGGTGGACATTCTCAGATACATACTCAGTGAGTAGATCTTTGAGGATACCAAGTACCCCTTCAGTCAGAGGCACCTCCAAATTGTACATTTGGTACATGTCCGCTTTTTGCGAGTTAGTATTCCACGTGACAGGTGGCAAGCCCATCGCCGCTTAATGGAACACTAACTGTTGGCACATGCCTTCGAATTGTTTGGTTCTAGGGCATGCCGGTTTCCTTACGATGTGGTCCTTCACCGTTTTGAGCACATACATTTTTCGAGTGGAAAAATGTATGTTTGTTTTCGAGTTGATGCACGACCGGGTTCGAACCCACCACCTCCGGATCAGAAGTTGGGGTATCGCCCACTAGGCCAACACGGAAAAGTCAAGTTAGAGAATATAAGAGATATGTGGCCTCGAGACTATCTGCCACATATCTCTTATACATGCTGCATGGTGGCTGGAGTAGCTTTTCAGTAAAACATCCCTCTCATTTATATTTGAGTCCATCGAGCTGTAAAACATTTAGTATGGTTGTATTTGCTCTAAAAGCACACTCACCTTATTATTTTAGGGGTCTGTTTCATACAAAAATATGTCCGTCGTAGTCACCCTTGTCCGTTCTCCCAAGTGTGTGCTAATGAATTCCATTGTCGCTGCACAAACACCAGCTCATTTTCTATTCTATTTCAACCTTGTGAGGCAAAACTAGATTTTGCCTCCATCTTTGGCGTAGTTTTCTTTCTGGTTCCGACAACTGGTGCTATTTTAGTTATTCACTACTTTATAAAAATGTTTATGTCTAAAATTGTAAATGACTGACTAACAGCTGTTAACAATCCCGATTGTAGGATATGCTGTGTATTGATTGTTAGCTGATGTTGAAACGATGTACAAAATTTGACCTCAAGCAAGTGGCGTGGGAAGATGGAAGAAACTCAAAGGTACATTTCACTACCGTTTACCATGCCATAGGATTTTTTCTATTAGATTCTATTAATTTTATGCTATCAAACAAGCGATAAGCTGCTATTTTGAAAATAACACCCCTGAACCAACGATCAAACACGCCTTTCTAATTCGACTATAGTTGCTGAAAATGTGTTGAAACTGTTTTATGACGGCTAATTTTCCAAGCGATATATTTTAATCTGCTTTTGCACGGGACGAGTTTAGAAGACCTTGTTAAAAGCTTGTCTTTCGTAATTTCACTAAAAGGGGGCCGGGTTGCACATCTATATGTTAATTCTGATTTCGTATACCTCGCTCATGGAAATAGGGTCGTGTGTGGAATTATCCATGAAGGGACAGTAATAGCCGGTCTTGTTTTACAAGTTTTTTCGCTTTCACATTCAGCTAGTGTGCTGATTAATGAAATACTTGTGTCTCTAGAGGTGATTCTTTAAAGTATGTCTAGCTAGACTCAAGACAAAGGAGTACATTGCCCAAAGTTTGAACAAGATAGGCTACTTGATTACATTTAACGTTTTTAAGAGACTCTAGTAGTTTTTTTTTTGTAAAGAGCTCGTACGGGGAAGAATTATCCCATATCTATTTCTGCACCCGAGCAGTAATGCTCACATTGCTGTGTTCCTCTATAAGGGTATGAATGTTACAGGTACACGAACTTTCAACCTTTTCTTAAGGGCAGACAATACATCACTTATGGCTGTATTTGTACAGATGTCAATAATTGTATTCGTAGATGGTGAATATCTAGTGGAAAGAATACACGTTTCGAAATTACAAACAAAACTTGAAAAATAACGACTTTCCTACTCGAAAAATAACGAAGTAATAAAACTATTGTGATAGGAAACGAGAACGAGCAAAAGATGGATCTCAAATCATAAGTTGTTTATATGCGACTGTCCTACAATAAATCACTATATTGAGGTTATGAATCCAAAATAATGAGTTCAAACATCGACCAAACAAAGGAAAAGATTGTCTGCATGTTTGTGAAAAGGAAGTTTTAATTCGATATTAAAACTTTCGATTTAAATAATTAAATTATTTATATCCTAATTCTCATATTACGATTACTCACTAATAACCAATTATAACTCCATTACGGTTTATATTAATACAGAATGAATAAAAAAAACTGTACACTTGTACAATTTTATACCTATATATACCTTGTCTAAGTAGACAAGGTATATCCAGAAAATACGTATAAAACAGTTAGTTGTCTAGAGACCGTTGCACACGAACTAAATTAAGTTAGGGCAACTTATCCAGATCACTATTAGTTGGAAATGTTCCTAAAATGATGATTTTCAAAAAATCCAATGTACATAAAATGTCAATTAAATTGTTCAGTGCGACTTGATCCAGAAACACGGTATCACATTTAAGTTTTCGCTTGTACCTCATAAGTCTTATTACTTTTTTTTAGGGACAAGAATTTTCACCACAACTTTACGAAACAACTAGTATTTATTCCTTGACTGTATTGCAATTTCTCACCCCGACTGTTCTACCTCGCCCGAACCTCGGTTTAGTACCGACTTTAATGAGACCGAACGCTTAGTTTATTAATACTAATGGCTTTTGCCTTTTACTGAGATACGGTTTAAAGTTCCATAGTACGCTAACGTTGGTTTACCCGTATATAATTGACGAGTTGGAACTGTAGGCAACCATATCCTACTTCCTACTTAATAAAATAAATGCGAAAGTTTGTGTGTGTGAATGTTTGTTACCACGTATCTCCGTAGCTACTAAACCGGTTTAAATGAAATTTGGAATGAAGATAGTTGAGGTTCTGGAATAACACATACGCTAATCTAATTTTCGAAAATCTTAGGGGTTGATTTAGGGGTTAAACACTGTTAAGTTGCTATGTTTTTTTTTATTCGTTGGTTAGATTCACTGAAAACTCGGTACATATAAACTTTAAAATAAATAAAACACGTATTTTTATTTTTAAATACTCCTAGGAGGTGTGCAATTCTGAAATTTGTATGGAAAACAATATTCCCTGGTTTGACACTCACACAGATAAAGTTGGTTATCAACATGACACGAGGGCGAAGCCGCGGGCAGAAGCTAGTCGCCTATAAATTAAAAGTGATTTTCGCATACATGGGTTGAAAGAATAAAATACGTCAAAGTATCCTTGGATTTTTAAAGCATTTAATCAACTTACTTTACAAAGCTTGCAAAGCTGAAGGAGTTCAATTCACGTTGGTGCTTAATCAAGTACGTTTGCGTACAGTCGCCACCGGACTGGTAAATTTTTCGGATTTCACGAAGTTCTGACACTCGATCGTTATTAAAACTTTCAGAGGTAAATTAGGGAATTAATGCAAAACTTTCACGTTTGGGTGAAGTCTTCTGACTGGAAGTTTGGCAAAAAATGGAATATGGGACGTTCGAAGAAGTGGGATTGTGAAACCGGTAGACTGTTAAATTTTAGAACTTTCTGTTTTATATGGAATTCTAGTCTTAAGTTTGATTGGCGCTTTTAAATTAAAATATTAACAATAATAATTATTAACGAAAAGTAATTAATACTAATAATAATTTTGACTCTTTTGTAGTTTCAGCTACATTCAATTTAATATATTTTTTGGAATCGTCTCGTGCTTGACTTGTGATCGTGTACCTAGATACTTACAAAAAAATTCTAATGAACCTAACTCACTATTAATCAAAAGTAAACCAATAAACACAAATTTCCTTATCTAACCCAGGAACTTAAGATCCTTAATAAGTCAAGAATTAAAGAGCTCAGTAAAATGACTCAAGAAACTAGGGATTAATTATATCTTCGCAAGGGATTTCCTTTTTATCTGGATTTATTCCAAATGATCCGCTGCCTAGTTAGTGAATACTAATCGTTGCCCATGGGATATACCCAGATACTATTGTATTCAACAATTATTTCATGTATGTTCGAAGAATAAGAAAATCGTTACCTTCGTAGCACTGAGTTAAACATAATGAAACTAGGTAACTATGTTATGTATTATATACAATCGTTTATGATAGGTGTGTAGGTATTATGCTGTAGTAGTTAAATCGTATGATATACGATTAGCAGCTGTTATTTCCACAATTGGAACGAAGTTCTTTATCGCGCGTTGTGAAAGGGAGCTAGACGGAAAAAAATCTCACGAAAAGTTGTAACGACACTTTTTGCTATAGTAAGCTATTGTAAGCTGTGCGGCGTGCGCATGTTTCTCTGTCTGTCTCTCTCTCTCTCTTATAGAAAGCAAGCCAGATATTTTCATTTATTTTATTATTATTATTTTTTAAGTTGGCTTGCTAAACAAAAAAAAATATTACAATTCCTTCACTAATTAATCGAAAGGAACTTCGTTCCATCCGGGTGTCCCTTGACACCTCTCATTTTTTTTTTACTAAAAATCGGGATATTTATCATGATTTGTGAGTTTGAATGTTTCCCGATATTATGTTCGATAATGTTCCTGCAAAAGTTATGCATAAAATAAATTTTCAGTCATTTAAAGAAAATCACACACTGCATGCAGGTAGCTCAGCCAAAGATAGCTTTCCACTAGAAAAACCTGGAGTATATAAAATTTACTGCAGTTGTGAGAGTTCATACATAGGCCAAACAAAAAGTACGGTAGCTTGTCGGGTGAAGGAACACATCAAGGCGGTTAAAAATAATAATAAATAATGCTGGACATTTTTCACATAGCATCATCTAGCCCCAAAGTAAGCAGAGCTTGTGTTATGGGAACTACATGACTGATATATTACTTATATACTTTTTTTTTGTAAATACATACATATTATACATAGAAAACACCCAGATCCCGAGGCAAATATTTGTAGATGCAAAAATTTGTCCAGCGGCGGGACAAATGTTGATACATATTCAATTATCTTGAGTCTGGAATCCTGTGGTGAGATTGTGCACATAATCGAAAAGACATGCTACCAGCTGCGCGTCAGGATACTGTTAGTTTTGTGTGTAGGAGCCGATATGTACTCGAATGTGACAGTGGAACCGGTGGTAGTGGTATTCTTTCGCAATAAAAGGGTAGATCGATTTATCTGCCACTAACATTCAAAACCCGCTTAGACTTCAGTTCCTCCCGTGATCATGGTACATGCAACTGTGCCGAAATCGGGAAACATTCAAACTCACAAATCATGGTATGGTTTTTTTTACCTACCCGCAATTACTTTTCATTGCCTCTTTTTTTAAATGTAAATTGAATGATAGATTTAGTTGGTCACTATGTTTTTATTTGTGTATTAAAACCTTCATACTTACCTACCATGCGCATTTTGCGCTCACAGCATCTAAAATGCATCTTGGCAATTAGTAAAGCATAACGCGATTTCTCATTAAGCGTTTTATCATGTAAATATTATGAGAAATAAATGATCTTAAACCCTAAATATATTATTTATATTTAAGTAAATTCACAGTATATGGTACACAACTTAAAACTCTTGTAATCTTTTGTAAATACGTAATTTATCTTCACCATGTAAAGATTGGCTGGTGGAGTTCGCTACTTATCGTGAAGACGCGCATTGTACGAAATTATCAAAGCTGTCAATATTATTTGGTGGGCAATAACGTTCTATATACTTCAGAAAAAACAACTCGAGAACCTTTTGAATGTTTAATAACTTTCAAAAGGGTAGTCAAAATAGACTGACAATAATTACCAACACAACTGCGAGGCAGGTAACACATCAATCACCTATTCATTCGTCGGACTAAATAGACGCGTCATCCTTCACAAGGTAAACCTTTTTATCCCCGGGCTGTGGCCACACTGCAAGCGTTTAGGCATCTAAGCTGCTAGACGAGTGATGACTGGGCAACTTGGGGGTATAATATTGGTGATATAGCGTAGTACTTTTTAGAGAAAGACGCGAAACTTCAATTGCGTTGTATCCTGTCATACCCACGTACATACCACACTGAAGGAGTTGCCGGACTCCGACCCGCTAGCTTAGCATTTTCAGAGATAAAAACATGAAACTTCAAAAGCATAGTGCGCCGGTCCCATCTAAGTATATGCATTATGACCACAATGCAGGAGTGGCCCGGCCCTGCTATCCTCTAGCTTAGCACTTTAAGAGAAAAAACCATGAAACTTCAAAAGCGTAGTGCGCCGGTCCCATCTAAGTATATGGATTATGGCCACAATGCAGGAGTGACCCGGCCCTGCTATCCTCTAGCTTAGCACTTTAAGAGAAAAAACCATGAAACTTCAATAGCATAGTGCGCCGGTCCCATCTAAGTATATGCATTATGGCCACAATGCAGGAGTGGCCATGCCCTGCTATCCGCTAGCTTAGCAGTTTAAGAGAGAAAAACATGAAACTTCAAATGCGTAGTGCGGTCCAGTCCTGTCCATTTCCATGCATTGTTCTTCTTAGGGCGAAGCTGCGAGATGCGATACGCGAATCCAGCCGCTTGCAATCCAGCCTTACCCTGCATCAGAATTACAAGAACTTTAATCCAAGTGGATAACGTGTATATTCGCAAGCAAGTTGATACCTACTGAAATGGGTGACAGGTAAACTTTTCGGGTTAGGTAGGAGTTTGAAAATATTTCTTTCGCATAGTAATGGGAAATGGGCCTGATAAATAATGCTTGGAAGGACATAGTAGGATGTGGGTAAACTTTCTCAGGTTCAATGGTGTAGAAAGGTGAGACGCAGACGGTTACAGGTTCGATTCGGGAACAACATGACTGATATACTACTTATATACTTACTAGGCTCTGTTAGTTAGTGAGGCAACAAGAGATTGTAATTGACGAGGATGGTGTGAGGCGGCGTTCAAATACCTGTCAGTATGTCTTGGCTTTCTATAAACTGAGTGCGTTAAACAAGTATCTGTTTCCACCATCACTTTGACACCGAGAAAAGCTAATGTCCTGTTACTCTCTATTTCATGAGTGGACCGGATCTTTGGGTTAATTGAGTATAAAATTAATGTAAATTGTTTATTTCCCGTTTATTACCCGTCATTATGCTGAAAACATCATCTATGTATCGTTTAACTTTATACCGCTAGCTGATAAACATATACGCGATAAAGACCCGTAAAACTTATAATTATATTATCTAATCACAAAAGTTTTAAAAATACGATCTTCTATGATCTGTGAAGAACAACGAAATTTTAGAAATTCTACCTTAAGAGGTACAGCCAGTAAAATGAAGTTTTTTATGAATTACTAGCCTCTGCCTACGGCTTTGCCCAACTGGATAAAAAGTAGCATGTGTATTATTGTAGGTCACAAACTATACCTGTTACATATTTCATCTAAATCGGTCCAGCAAATACGGACATTGTTGGCAATAAACATTCAGACATCTCAACTAAACATCCAAATATAGAAACTAGGATATTCAACACAGACGGAGTCGTGCTCTACTTGTTGAAACTACAAACAAAACACTTTACCTTCATTGAATGTATTCAATCCATGCCTCGAAGCATTTTGTTCATGTCTACAAATTAATCAGCTTCCTTTTTGTAAGGTTTTTATGGAGCTAACCCTTTTGACTTAGTCCACGGTGAGGCATGACTGGAATAATAAATGCTAAATATCTGGTTCGTTCTTGATGTAACAAGTAGCAGTAAATGTATGTTTTTCATTCTTTATTTCCAACTAAATACAGTGAGATATCAAAGATAAAAATATATTTTTTGGATTCACACAATTTGGTCAAGTTGGTAGCTATACAGATTCAAACGAAATGTCGAAGCCAAACTTGTGTACTCATTTTTGAAAATGTACATAATTATTTTAATTGATAAAATGACAAAAATGAAAAATGTTAATGTAATATCTGTAGACGATATAGATTGCTTAAAAAGCGTATGTATGTCTGTCTGCTGGATAATGCTGGATGTTTTTCACACAGCATAATCTAGCCCCAAAGTAAGCAGAGCTTGTGTTATGGGAACTACATGACTGATATACTACTTATGCATTTTTTTTTAAATATATACATACTTTACATAGAAAACACCCAGATCCGAGATAAATACTTGCAGCTCATACAAACATTTGCCCCGCGGCGTGAATCGAAAGGCGAGGTATGTTTCTGTCTGTCTCTAAAAATTAGACACGGCTCTCAAAATTACATTACAATCTGCTGTACTCTAACGTATTCTATCTATAACTATAACTTGTAAAATAAGTTATAGTTATAAGTTCTACCACAACTACACTTGCTATAATTTAAATAATATTGAATCGTCTGACTCAAGGGGCTTTTCATGAATGCATCTTTGCTTTCAGTGAATATACTCAAGTATTATAGAGATATTTCTCGTTTGATGCATCGCTTTGAAATCCATTGATCTATTTGAAATCGTATAACGGTATCCTAGTGAAACTAGTTTTTCTTATATAATAAAATTGATATTTACAGGCAGCTTTCTTGCATAATTTCAATGTAGAGCTTGTCTACGTTATAATATTACAATATTCTATTTTATTTCAGGGTTTTTGGATTTTTACATTTGAACGGGGAAAATGGGAGTTGATAGTTTTTATTGTAGTATTGGTTTTATTTCAAAACATGACTTCACGCAAAGCCGCTGGTAACAACTAGTAATATACTGTTTCTATGTACTATAATGTATGTATTTACAAAAAAAAAGTATATAAGTAATATATCAGTCATATTCCATAGTTCCCACACAGTCTTCGGCCAGGTCACTCAATCGCCGAGCTTGTATGAAGAATTTGATGAGGATGAACGAAGCGAAAGAAGTACGCCAGGATCGTAGCAAGTGGAAATCCTTGGTCTCTGCCTACCCCTCCGGGAAACAGGCGTGACTATAATATGTATGTATGTTTTGTAGGCTCTGTTAGTGAGGCAACAAGAGAAAAATGTATGTGCTCAAAACAGTGAAGGAAAACAACGTGACGAAACCGGCATGCCCTAGAACCAATAATTCGAAGGCATGTGCCTACAGTTAGTGTTCCAATAAGCGGCGATGGACTACAACCTGTCACGTAGAATGCTAACTTAACAAAAACGTGGGCATGTACCAAATGTAATGTTTGGACGTTTCTGTCGTGAGCGTATTTGTTTTTTATAAATTGTTCTTCTTCCCGTTGATTACCCATCATTAGTCAGAAAGGTATGTTTTCTTTCTTTATTTCCAACTAAATACAGAGAGATGTAAAATATAGTTTTTGGATACACACAATTTGGTCAAGTTGGTACAGGCTCAAACGAAATGTCGAAGCCAAATTTGTGTACGTATTTTTGCAAATTTACTTACTTAGTTCATAAAATAAACATATTAACCAACAAAATGAAAAAACTCTGAACACAAAGTTATGCTTCGAAAATTTATAGCAAAATTTCGTAAAATGTTGGATGCAATATTAATGTTTGAAAATAAACTCGGTTTATCAGCGAAATTGAAAATACCATCAAAAAGGTTTTACATTTTTAATGAACAATAGCGAAGAGCAGGCTCCATGATTGTTAACAATAAAACGGCATAGACTCTAAATACACAATAACGGGAGAGTGTTCAGAGTTTTAATGTATATATACATCAGGAAGGTACTAATTAATCTTCATTGAAATAAATATAATTCTTTTCAGGAAAAATACAAACGACTTTCAATAACGGAAGGTATAATATAAAATTTCATCCCTTAGGTGTTGGTGTAAAACACATAAGGGTGTAAAAATAATTATTTTTAAAATGAGTAAAAAAAAAATAAGGTAAAGTTAAAAAAAAAATTTTTTTATTAAAATAAAAGCAATATTTTTTCATAAAATGCATCCTTGAAATTATACACTACACAAAAAAATACATTAAAATCGGTGCAAAATAATTGACGTAACATATTGAAAAAGAGGACTTATTGAGAGCTACCTCCGTTTTTGAAGTCGTTTAAAAAAGATAATATAGAAACGGTTATATATTTTTTTTATGACAGCCACTTCCTAATTTTACAGTACTGAGATAACGGTAAATCTAAAATCACGTGCAGCCGTGACAAATATTTCGAGCGCCGAAATGGAATCTTTGGCTATAGCATTTACATTCAAAGAAGCAAATATCTTTCCACACACGTATCTCCGAAAGGGAAAGCCGAATGAAGGCAGGAATTGTATCGTTAGATTCACTTGAATTCGATTCGGCGCGAATCTGTGCATTTTGAAAATCGTCGAGCCAAGTAAAATATTTCTGATTCCTATAAGGAAATATTTTTATGGACATGACAAGAATCACTTATTAACGATCCGATTTCAAGACAGCAAGAGAAAAGTAATTATAACTCTGTTTTTTTTTTACTAAGATCAATTCGTCAACAAAAAAATATCTAAAGTTTAGTCACTTAGACAGTAACATTCATTTGGTAGTGATCTGGACAGGGTTGAGCTATCTATAGATCGTTTGATGAGATCGGTCTTTATATAGCTAACATAGTTTTATTACATAACGTAAGCATTTACTAAGAAATATTTTTTGGAAATTTCCACTTTTACGAGGGGGAAATGGGGAAAGGAACTTTGTATGAAATTCCTTGTTCTTTGAAGTTAGAAACATGAAAAATTTAATAACAGCTACTGAGTTTATATAAACAATGGTTTATTTCAGGGTTTTTGACTTTTCACTTTGAAATGAAGGGAAGTGGGGGTGAAAGTTTGTATTAGAGTATAGGTATTTTTAAGGGTAAGAACTTGAAAATTGAAACTGTAGCTACTCATCATAAATAAATGATGACATGTTCCAGGGTTTTTGGATTTTCACTTTTTAAAGGGGGAAATGGGGGGTGAAAGTTATGGGATTTCGTTTTTTTTTTAAACACGTCTCTTGCAATGCCGCTGGCAACAGCCAGTAAATGTTTAAAGTCAGTATATCAGAAAGTATGCAAAATGTGTTGAAATCCTTCATTAATACCAGTGTCATAGAATGATTTTCCACAACAATATTTATTATTTAATATATCTGTCAAACGAAGAAATTGTGTTAAAAATCCTTGCTTTTGCTTTTAACTTCCAATATTCATAGAGCAGGAAATTACATGCGAATATCGTACATTTAATTAGAACGCGGCCAGTTTTTTTATATTATTTTAATGATCGAATCTTTAAGACGACAAACTCTCTCCGTAGAAGTAGGCCTTAAGCGTGGTTAAAAGTTCTGAGTACGCTTTGCATATCTAGGTTACTGCTCTTATTTTGGTAGTTACGTACATACATAAACTCGCGATTGTTTCCCGTAGGCAGATACCACGGATTTCCACTTGCTACGATCCTGACATACCTCGTTTGCACTCTTAAGACATTCTTCATTCACGCCTGCCGGTTTATGGTACTCATGACCTTACCTTCATCTAGAACCTCTCCAATTGGGTCAGAGTACATTCACCTTCTCACAGTACATACGCGTCTATTGTAGCTTTCTGAGTTTATGTAATTATTAGTATATCTATACTAATCGTTAACTTAATTGTCAAATTGCATATCTGTGGTAACATATTTTTTTAAGAATAGGTTAAGCATTTTTATTATTATAAAGCGTATCGTGTGTTGTCTTATGAACTTTGGTTGATACTTTTTAGACTTGATTTAATTCATTGACTAGTACTTTTTTTTTCTAAAAACAAGTTCACCTTTTTCGATTGGCTCCACACTAAAGCTGAATGAAGGATCATCAAAAAAATAACCAAGCAGAGTTTGTTGCCTGATTCTTCTAGGCTTGGTCGCGCGCGAGGAATCGGCGTAAATTCACTTTAAAATTTTAAATTCACCTTGTTTTTAAGTTGACGTTTCTTTATGATCCTTGTGATTTCAATTAATACAAACCTATTGACTTTGACTTAGAATAATTAAACTGAACTGTTTGTTTTTTTGTTTGAACGTGAAAATCTCAGCAACTGAAAGTCGGATTTGAAAAATTATTTTAAGGTTTGATAGTCCTATTTATAAAGGTTATAAGCATTTTAACATCACGCTACAGACCGATACGACGCCGTGGGTCGATCGGGGGCCGAGGGCAGACTTGGCATAGCTAGTACCTGATAAAAAACCAGATCTCGATTTTTTGGTTTAAAAACGCAGAAAACCGTAAAGAATTCTCTTACAACATTGTACGATCGCTACCGTTCGCAACCCACTATCAAGTCTCCGCTCCATTTCACCACTACAGTTCTGCACTCAAGATAAAGGTGCATTTGTGTGCATATTTTATACGCCTCAGCCAGTATTTTATCAGGTAACGTTCTCCTGCCATTTCAGTCGTGGAATAATTTTAAGGTAAATAGTTATTCCGAGATCCATCTCAGAATAACTATTTTAAATTCCGCTGCTCAGATTTTTTTCATCCGGTACAATAAAATGATCCTTACAAGGGACTGAGTCGATTGGCATTAAAACATTTTTTTCAATTTGATTAATTTTAAGGCGGTACTCACGTTTGAACAATTGTTTAGTTCCAAAATGGAGCTGCTGTTTCAAAAGAAACTGCACCTGTATCTCCTCTGGTTATGGGTGTCCCAGTTAAAAAAAAAAACACTATGTAAATTTCCCCGTACTGTCCCAGTAAAAAAAATACTGTATATTTTTTCCGGGTTTTGTGGTACCACGGTACTCGTTGTTCCTGATACCCACGATACAGTTTATCCTAGTGTGAGGTCAGGACCATGAATGTGTCTGTGAGTAAGCGATTTGTTGCAATACTAAACGCCCCTCGCATTGCTCGCTCGTAAGCCAATAATTATCGGATGTAATTAATAGCTTACATTCCTTGTAAACAATATACTATTACAAGTAACTTTACGACCCACTTCGTAAGCACTGAGAATAATGAGGTTAGTAGCCAACATACCGTTGAACATAGCTGAAACTGCCCATCATCATTACCCGATAGAAGTCAACAGCTGGATAAAAGCTTCATAAATTTCCACGAAAAATAGTCTTGATGTCTTTATAGTCCTTATAATAATAATACCTTTTTTATTCAGACAACATGATCCAAGTTCTAGTAACTTAAGATAACGGTTGGTACTTAATAACTAAGATAGATATTGTCCTCTGTTAGAGCTTCCACAGCAAAGGACACGCATATTTATTTGATATTTCAGGATGCTGTTATAATGATTATGAGGAGAATTTCATCTTTCAATCCAAATTCCTGTTTTTGTATGAACTACAGAAATTCTAGTTTTTTAATCCACTTTGAGCAATAAAAGACGGAAAAGTTTTTAAATAATATATTACCTCGCCAATTAAACTTTACGGGTTTCGCACACATATAACGTTTTCTTGATAATGTGATCCCGTATACGAGCTCCTTGATTAATGCTTCGAAACTTGTTAGATCCTGGGCAATATGGGGCTATGAAAACCTAGGGCTAAAGTTTTATAAGCAAAGTAGTTGTGCCACGGCTGTCTTCGCATCGCCCGCCCGTGCTATTACTTCATTTGCTCGGCTTCTAAGAGTCGTAGCGTGATGTAAAATAGCTTATAACCATCCTCAAGAATTGAGCTATAAAATGCAAAAATGTTTTTTCAAATCCTATTGGTAGTTCCAGTGATTAGCGCGTTCAAACAAAAAATAAACACTTCATAATTTTCACATTGGTGTCATTATAAATGTGTACACATTATCCGTGTGAGTTTTTTAGTATATTTGAGAATACGGCTCAGTCACATGCATGAACAGTTAGACATGGTAGCACTGCATTAATTTATGTTCGTCCCGCTTATTTTGTGGCCACCATCAGAGGTAAAGAGTAGTTTTGAGTAGAGTATTAGAGAACATGCGATATTTGAATCGTGCGCGAGAATAAATTGGGTCACAGTTTAAAATATTTGCATTTTTTAATTGAATGAAATACAATGGGGAAGCATTGAATGTGATGTTAATAAAAAAATGTATATTTATTTTGAATATAAATTACAAAGGCTCCATCAGGTTGTCTGGAAGAGATCGCTTCTAAGCGATAAGATCGTCCATTGTACTTTTTTTTTATTTTTTTTTATTTTTTTCATTCATTCATTCATGCAAATACTAATACTCTTCTTCCATACCCGTGGGGTATGGGACCGTGTGGGACATAGGTAAATTATGGGCCTTTTTTTTTAATTTTTCATGGTGTCCGCACAAAATTTTTTCTTCTTCCTCAGTCCTCTACCAGCCGTCATTTCAGTACACACTCCTTTCATACCTCTGTCATCCACCACTTAATCCAATTTTTTTTTTTAAATCTTTGTTTTCTGTTCTACCCCTTTTTTATCACATTCAAAACTAATACTCATTTTGACATGACATTCTTATGACATTAATAAATATATTTTGTAGTATGTATAAAAAGTTTATTAACACATCTCAGCCGACTTAGGATATCAGAAGTCAACTGCCGGCGAAAAAGGAACCTAGCACGACGAGACGGCGTCGTTCTAGTGACGTTCCTTTTCCGTTCACAGATAATATATTAAGAATCTTACAATAGTGCGGACGTACTCTCTACAATTTTCTTTTTTTTATTTTCTTTCTTACCTACCTTCGGCATTTCACTGTTGCAAACCTATCTACTGACGCTTCAGTATGCTATGTTTTTATCATTAGATGGTACCTGTGATTATAAAAAACAAAACGAGTAAAAATCAAAATGGCGGACAAGCATACATTCCACCTGCTGGTAAGCGGTTATCGTATCTTATGGACTCTTGCAACACATATTATAATACTATGTAGTTCTTTTTTGTTAGCTTTACTTTTTTTTAAATAATAACAATGTTTAATTCAACCATTCTGCGTGTAAGTTTTTTTGTTATGTTTACGTTTAGCTTGGACAATAATTACTTAAGATCTTGTAGAATTCCACAGATTAACATAGACCTCCACTTAAAACATCCATGATGAACGGACTTCTCAGATGAATTCACCTTGTTCGATTGGCATGTCACGAAAGCTGAACGAAACATCATAAAAAAAGTTGCCTGATTCTTCAATGCTTGAACGCGCGCGAGGAATCGGCGTAAATTCACTTTATCAATTTAAATATACGGAATTTTTTAGCCGACGTGTCTATGATACTTGTGATTGAAATAAATATTAAAATGTTACTTTAACTTCAGCCTTTCTTTTACCGATTTCCCGAAGTGAGAGGTTAAATTTTTTTTTTATAAAATAATTCAAAAAGTTAAAAGCTGGATTAACAAAATATACATAACCAATGAGCGTTTAAGGAAAATACAACCAATGTTTAATGAGTATCGTAGCCGGTTTTCACAACAAAAGTTAAATTTTGGTTTCTTAACTTTTGAATTATTTACCCCAAATTATTTGCTGTCGGGAGCGGAGGTGATGATTTTTTACACATTTTCTCAAGAAAATACTTATTTTAAAAGTGTTTTAGCTGTGGAATCATCATTTACAGCCTGTAGAAGTCCACTGCTGGGGGAGGCGTATTCCCTAATAGAGTGCCACGATAATCTTGGGCTACCTGTCGCTTTGCCGTCGCCGTTAAAAGTGTTTTAGCTGTGGAATCATCATTTACAGCCTGTAGAAGTCCACTGCTGGGGGAGGCGTATTCCCTAATAGAATGCCACGACAATCTTGGGCTACCTGTCGCTTTGCCGTCGTCGTTCAAATTTTTTTCTTCTCCAGCGTTTTTATATGTATTTACAAAAAAAATAGTATATCAGTCATGTAGTTCCCATAATATAAGCTCTGCTTAGTTTGGAGCTAGATGATGCTATGTGAAAAATGTCCAGCATTATTTATTTCTTTTTTATGTTTTGCGAGCTACAATTCAATGGAATCTATACTTCGATACTTAATTATAATTTAATTATCTATACTAATGTTATCTAACTTTATCTGTAAAGTTTGCATGTAAATATAATCTCCGAAACAACTCATACGATTTCAAAAAATATTTCACTGATATTTATAATGGAGTTTTAAGATGGACATAATTATCCTGTTTAAAATAAAAGGGCTTTTTGTGAAGACCAATTTCGCAACGTAAGACGACGAAAAAGCGGTCGAGCGAATACGTTTTTTACGAACGCTACTTTTTATCCAGGTACCACACGAAGCTTTTAATAAATAAGAAAAAACTGAGAATATTCTGAGGTTTCTTCTGCTATCATCTTTCACGATAACAATATTTCCAGTGGAACAATGCACTTGAGTCGAAGGGTAGGAAAAGTTATCGTAGCGAGTCTAGGATGTCGCATAAGGATTCTCTCTTCGCTCAGTTTCATCCTATCTATTATTTATTTGACCTCTGTGGCTTTAGTAGTCAAAGACCCGTCTAAGACGCAGAAGGTTGCGGGTTCGATTCCCACCGCGGGACAAATGTTTGTATGACCTTTAAATATTTGTCTCGGGCCTGTGTGTTTTCTATGTATAATATGTATGTATTTATAAACAAGATCCTTGTTGACTACGGAACCTTAAAAAGGAAACAACAATTATTTTAATAGACATATTTTGGGTACAGATTAGATAATACGTAACAATTATTGGGAGACTATGAAAGCTTACACTGCAGAAAAATTACAAAAAATTACGTTAGTTTATATTTCCATTTCCATTGCCATAGTTGGTAAAGTCGCAGGTTCAAATAATAACTTTTTCCTCATAACATGACAATATGAACTTGTGTAAGTAACTCTGTAACTTGTTTTCACAACTTTTTTCCCGACAATGACGGCTTGTTCTCGAATTTTCTGGAACTTATTTCCACCGAAGTTTGTTCATATGAGAAAATATGCTGATGAAAATGTGGTAAGAAAGTAAAATAAAAATAAATTATGTTAGGCATGAAATAGTCTGAGTAGAGGTGTAGCTTTGCTGACGTCACAGTGGAGTGGTGCGAGCGATCGTGCTCAGGGGACATCTACGACCAAGGGGTGCTGGAGCTTGTCCGTAATAAACAAGAAACCAAGTTTCGCCAAGTCCGTCCGTCTGTCTGTCCGCAGTTTTGCTTTGAGACCATCAGTACTATAAAGCTGTAATTTGGCATGGGTATACATCAATCACGCCGACAAAGTGCTAATCTTGAAAATAATTTTTAGGGGACCTCCCCTAAAAGTTCGTACAAATTCCGTTGAAAATAACTTAGTTGTGAAGTTGTAAGTTTTTGTAAAATATAAACTTACCGTATTTGTAACCACTACATAGCTGTAATCGTTTTCTGGTACTAAGAGTCTCTGAGCTTAGTTGCGGACAGACATGCAGACATACAGACGGACATGGCGAAACTTTAAGGCTTCCTTGTTGACTGCGGAACCCTAAAATGGGCCTGTTATCCTTCGTTAGGGGATCCCTAAAACACATGTTTAATACCAAAATACAAAACCTAAGATGAAAAAAGTAGTAAAACATACATCTTCCCTTGTTAAACGAACAAGGAAAACGGACGAGTTGATTGCTCACCCATCCACTAGCCACAATACAACTTACATATCCCATCATTAATCCTCTAAGCACCCTTACCGTTCTGTTGGACGTGAAAGGACAGGGGGCAATCAAAGGCAGTGACCCGTGAAACCACTAGGAATGGACCAATAGATACAGACTACTAGGCTAATATCACGACTGTCTTTGTCTCGTAAATTATATAGAAGTAGATATATACAAAAAATACAGATGAAACAGCCATCAAAATGCTGTTCTAAACGATCTATAGATAGCTCAACTGATCCAGATCACTAACAGAAGCTTTCTCAAAATACTGGCCGCATTGCCTCGGTGAATATTGAACCTACCTACAGCTTTGAACATTTTGCTACCTAGACAGATATGTCAAAGTCACAGTCAATAGGTTTTTATTAATTTAAATCACAAGTATCATTTATCCTAAACACTTGGTGAATTCTAAATTTTAAAGTGAATTTAAGTTTCCTGAGTTAGGCTTAGTCGCGCGCGTGGATTTCCGATTCCTCGCGCACGACAAGGCCTAGAAGAATCAGGAAGCAAATTCTGCTTGTTTTTAATTTTCAATGTTTACTATCCTTCATTTAGCTCTAGTGTAGTGCCAATCACAATTATCTTTACCATTCCATAGGCATCTAATGTTTATCGTTTTTAACTTGGTTCTTCCAACCACATTTAATAGATTATATTATGAAGGTAGTGGGAACTTACTAGGTTTAATTGACCTAGTAAGTTCCCACATGATTCATACCTGACAGGACCGGAAAGGTCTCCTCTGTAGCACAGCTAACATGTAGCTGGGTATACCTAGGAGTGGGCGATAGTGGGCTAATTCGATTTGATAGATATTTTCTTCTCATCAAGCTTTCAACCTAATGCAGCACACGCAGAAACGATGTACGTAGTTTCACTTTGTATTAAAATGGAGAAGTAGTCACCTACAGCTGCGCTCATAAGGGCTTAGGTACTGGCAAGTCTTTACTGTCCCCGACATTGGCTATCACGGGCCACTAAAATTAGACTAAATACATAGCCATTTTGGTATTCTTTGGTTTCCAATCAAGGGAATAGAGCGGTTGGATAGTGCACCAAAATTAAGGAATGAAAAAAAAACCAGATAAACAAAATTAATTTCTACATGATATCAATTAGTTCACAATTGAAACGATTCTGAAAAACGTTCAGACGGCCCGGGCAAGACAACAAGGGTTGGGACAGCGGACTTCAAACCCAAAAAACAGATGAAGCAATGATTTTCAATTGTTTTTTATATGGGTATCGTAGAAGCATGTGTGTATCTTGAGTCACACACACACACACCCTGAAAGAAATACGGGAATCTTATTTGAAGAGATACCTAATAGACCTATTTGTCTTTTGTAATCCTACGATTGATCTTTGCATTTAATAAGGCCTTTGTGTTTTAGCTCTAGTCAATGAATTTTTATTTATACGTCACGGTAGACCGAGAATGAGATGGAAGGATGATCCTTAAAAGTTCCGACAGGAGGAAGGAGTGGAGTGAGGCCTTTGTCCAGCAGTGGGGCATTAAGGGCTAAAAGTAAAATAATAATTTATTGACATGAATCTGTCACTAATTTATGATTTATAAAGAAAGGTCAGGTCAATAGTATCCTTAACAAGCGAGTATGCATAAAGAATGTTATGAGAGTGAAATAAGAGGTATGTCAGGGATCGTAGCAAGTGGAAATCCGTGGTCTCTGCCTACCCTTCCGAGAAACAGGCGAAAGTGTATGTATGTATTTTCAGAGAAAGAGATAGATTGATCTCTCTCTTTGATCTGATTGCAAACCAACCCATCTACACTAAACTAATGAAAAGACTAGACGTGTCTTGATGACAGATTTCTATGGATACACCTAAATATTTGGCCCAAGTGAATGCGGGTATAAGGTCATACCTGATAGATATGATCTGTCGGTAATTAAGGCTTTCATTCAGGTCTTAGTCAACTAGTATCTAGGAGACTGCTAAAATGTAAGTAAGGCGTGTATATGCCTACTTACCTACCTACTTACATAGCTATAACACTAACATACATAGAAAGTAAGTTATTGCTTACCAAATACCATATCAGCTTAGTTAAGTACTACAAAATTTTACAATGTTATACAATGGGCGGCCTTATCGCTAAATAGCGACTACTAGACAACCTTTAGATGGAACGAACGGGTAATCTTTCGTAGCTTTTTAAGTAACACAAATGGACCTTTATAATTTAGTGAATTTAACAAAACGAATTTAATTTAATTTTAATAAGTCGTATGAAAGCGTGGCAATATACTAAGTATATTCTCAGAAGGTTGTAATCGCATTACGGTAAGGACTTCAGAGTTATTCAGAAAACATTTGATTCAAATATTAGTTATATCTGCCTAAGTCACTAGAATCACAGCGTCATCACTGTTTAATAATGGAAGCGGCAATGCGTGGAAATAATAGGATCCACTAAATTAATTGGAAATTTTGGCGCTGCGGTCATTTCTGAGTAGATGAAGGTACTCGTTCTCTTTACGAAGCATATCAGAAAATATCATAGTTGTTTAGGCCAGACCACGTAAATGATCTTTGTTCGTTCTTAATTTACTCAAATCTAGTAATCTGTGTTGGTATATCATTTCATACTCGAAGTTTCCAAATAACAGGGAATTAAAGTTATTTAAATACATATTTAAAGTTATGTAGGTATTTATTATTATTAATATTATATTTTATAGGTTTACTTGTACACCGCCGTCTTTTTATTCCATTTTATCCTGTCCATCCAAAGGTTGTCTGGAAGAGATCGCTTTAAGCGATAAGACCGCCCATTGTACCTCTTATATTATTTTTTTTAATTCCTGTGTTTTTGTACTTTACTTTGGTGTGCAATAAAGAGTTTATCATCTATCTATCTATCTAAAGATTCAGATTAGAGAATCTTAGAACTCGTGTTCTTATGTAACAGGAAAACTGATATGGTGATAAACATAGAAAAGTACGAGTCCTGACATTATGTACACAAAATTGTGTAGATAGATCTGATTACCTTTGCATAGAGGAAACTAGCTAGGGACAGAAAGTAGCATACATATTTTGTTCGCAAAAATCCAGTAATACTGGTTCATAAAAATCATCGACATTTGAGCTAAAAATCACCAACTGTTGGGTAAGGGCCTTCTTTTGCATTTGCCAGTCTCCTCTGTCGTGTGCGTCTCGCATCCAGGTATGATTATGCTCTGCGACTTTCACGATGACGTTACCCACCGCGCTGTAAGATTACTCGGACTTCTTTGGCCACCAATCAGTCAAGGATTTACTCAAACGACCACCACCACGTCCGGCCAGGTGTCCATCAAAATCGGAAGTAAAATAACTGAATTGAGGCACAAAACAGGAACCAAATGCGTATTAAAATATCAACGATCTCATAAGATAAGACACGGGACGCGACTAGGAAACAAAACAAAACAAAACTTTTTATTCCGATCAATACTGATACTGGGTGAAATTCTACAACTGCAACTGAAACGCGAGACGGGGCAGTGGATAATGAAATAACTGCTTGGGTTAACTGGTAATATGATGAGCGAGCATAGTATCCCTTGGCGTGCGTAGATAAAGGTACTCTGTGTGGTACGGATGTGGTAAAATGTGGATGACACTGTGGGCACAGATATTGTAACACAATGCCAGACATTTAATTTTACGTAACATTGATTTCATAAGTTCGCAACTTATAAATTGAACAATGAATGTTTGTCGTTCTTAAAACAATAAAAAAAAATCTTACATGCAACTAAAAACTCGAGACTTTCTTATTTCAAAGACGAAGTGATAATCGCCATACTATGCAAGTTAGATACAGGCTTTTATTTTGAAAAAGTTTAGCGATATGATCTAATCTGATCTGAAGAACATCCTCCTTTTTTTGAGTCATTCTTAATCAGAGCCTTTTCAGGCTCTGATGATTTCGGGTATGGACCGAGGCAGTGGAAGCTGTATCACAAATATGATATGTAATACATGGTAAACTGTATGTAATACAAGGAATTAAACGATCAATGCCACTGGAAACGGTCCGGTTTCAGTTCACGTCTCATAAACGACCGGTAGTCATACTTTTCAAACTTTCGCGATTAGATAACATAATTATAAGTTTAACGGGTCTTTATCGCGTTTACCTTTTAACAACCGGATGTTAGTAGACAGCCCATGTTCTTGCCGTATTTGAAGGGGGTGACGGATAAGATTGGTAACATCTTGAAGAGGTTCTCAATCAAGCCAGTGTTCATACCGCTCTCAAAAGTGGCTAAGCAGCTTCGAACACCTAAGGACGTGGTACCTCTGCAAATGCCGGGTGTTTATAAAATAGACTGTAGCTGTGGCCGTGCTTACATCGGGCAAACGAAGCGGACAATTGCTGAAAGGGTCAAAGAGCACATTGCAGCTGTCAAAAATCGCCAGATCAATAAGTCGGCCATAGCGGAGCACCTAGTGGACTCAGGACTAAACCACTGGATCGAGCTTCATGACCCTAAGGTGCTATCTGGTGAACGCCAATATTATAAGAGAATAGTGCAAGAAGCGATTGAAATCAATAAGTACCCCAATTTTAATCGTGAAGACGGCTATAGACTCTCTGCGTCCTGGAATCCCGTGATAAATAGGTGTTCGCGTCGCGATCCGATTGTGCAGTGCGGTGATACGGTTAGTGGAGTGTGTCGTAATGTGAACATGGACTTTTCTGATTCTGAAGATGAAATGAGGGTAGTTGCGGCTACTGCCTTTATTTCTCGACGATAGCTCCGTATACTCCAGTCATCCCGTGACCACGGCTGTTGCAATACAGTCGAAACGTCGGGAATATTATAAAAAAGGTAAACGCGATAAAGACCCGTTAAACTTATGACCGGTAGTCAGTGTGTCAAACCCTAATATTTTTTACACTGCTGTCCTAGAGAGCCCTTTTACACTATTTCAAGGAGTTGGGCTGATTGAGGTCAGGTTAGTAGAGGGATAATGCACATAACACCCCAATGCGGATATCAATGCAGACCTTAGTTCCTCCACTCAGAATTAGAAGTAGAAGTATCATTTGATTGATAGAATTTGTCTCGGATTATGTATTCTATGTATACCATGTATGTATTTACAAAAAAAAAATTGAAGTTTATCAGTTATTTAGTTACCATAATACAAGCTCTGCTTAGTTTGGGGCTAGATGATGATGTGTGAAACTGTCCAGCATTATTTATTTATTTTTTATTATAAACCTTCCCTCAATAAGGTAAAGGTCCCAAATCATATGGTCACTTGCTACCTCCTACCAGCCTTTCTGGAAAGTATCAAGGTTACACCAACGTTTCCTAGGCCTGACCCGTCGACGCCCAACTGTAGGAACCCATTTTGTTACGTTTTTGTTCATCTGTCCGAGTTCAATCGGCTGACGTGGCCCACCTGTGTGTCTAAGTAATGAAATAAATCAAACTACTTACGTACGTTTTAAATAAATGGTTTCCACAGGGAAGTCGTTTTTCTCTCTTCCCCTTCATCGATTAAAGGATTATTGCATTATCCCAATTAGGCTCTTGAAACACGAAAATCCCGAATTTAATGTATTTTGAAAGTAAATTATGTTTTCGTTTAGGATATCGATAACTCAGTGAAGTGTAATCGATACTAATTGGAGGAAGTTTCTTACTTTACTTAGCTATGTTGTATCTTGACTTGACTTTGCCCATGTCTTAACTTGAATGTATTGGAGTGTTCCTATTGTATCGTTGTATGCATGATCTCAGTTTTAAGCAAAAACACAATACCAATTAAATTAAGTATACATATTTTTATCAAGATTTTATAGAAAGTCTAGCAATTTAAGTTAGTCCTAAAAGTTATCATCCCAGTCAAGCTGAGGACTTAATAACCACTTTGCCACTAGGTTAGTTTCCAGCCAACTAGGCTGGTTGTTCGGGTTGTTTCGAGTCAAACTTACTCGAAACAACTCGTTCGTTAGTTCTGTGAATGGTTTTTTGTGGTCTTTGGGCCTTTTCTGTGACCACGTTAACCTTGGTGACCCTACGGGGTGACTCATGGTGGCTCATTCTGAAACTAGCGATTAAACGATATACATACATTCAAAATTCACATTGCTAACTTCAAAAACTACAACAGACAAAAGTGTAGCATTTCATAAACAAACCTCCTTTTGTTGTGCGTTTGCTAAAATGGTACTGTACAACCATTTTAGCTGTTCAAAATACAAACTGTTATTGCATCGTGCAATTACACTGCAAGGCTGCAAACCAACAGTTACTGACAACAAAACTGGAACTATTATGCTTTTAGTCACGTTTGGTCCAATCCCGGTCTGAGCCGTGACGAAGTTTATACAGAAGCGTTTCCAGTTCCAGCGTTTTATTCTTTCGAGAACCTACATAATCCCAGCATACAAATATGTACAACAAATCTGACAGAGTCGGCCACTTCACTTCACTTCGCTCTCTTGACAGTCACCGTCTCTGCGCCTCCAATCGTCCCGTACATATGGTCATCCAATCCTGTGACACAAAAATATTCCCTTGGTATTTATAAACGCGTTAGTCAAAGCTTTGAATCGTAGCATTCCTTCTCTCTACGATATTACGAAAGACCACGGGGAAACGCAGCTAAACCGATTCTAAGCCACCGAGGCAGCAATATAAACAACGGGATTTGTGCGAACCGACCGATATTCGCACATTTATCTTTGAAATCACTTTAGCAAAAGCATAATTTAACACGAAACGATATATTTTCCATGATTTGTGCGTTAAAATGTATCCCATTTAATGAATATTGGAAATTATATTCTCCATGCTAGTCTGAAAAGTTATATTTGCCAAAATCTTTTTAGTAAATTTTCTGTTGGTTTAACCTCATTAAGTACCTTAGTTGACTTTTTCTAGACGTGCATTAACACATTCGGTTGGTGTGACGGCATAAGAATGAGAACGTGATTAATTTAGATATTTAATATGGCTAGTAGCATATTTTATCTAACCCAAAGCACATAGTTTCATTCCAAGCATCGGGCAATTTGTACATGGCAATTTTATGAGACAGATTCTAAACGATTTATAGTGGTTGGTCATTTTATAAAGGTTGATTTTCGAATTGCTGGCTTTTTGTAGCCAATTTAGAAGTTCTTTATCATGACCATCGTCCATGACCACATTCGAATGTAGACTGGCTTATTAAATCAAAGTAATAAGCCGATTAAAAATATGTTTTTATTTTTTTATACAACTATAATGGAAAACAAGCACACAGCCTACCTGTTGGTAAACGGTTACCGTAACCTATTGACGCTTGCAACATCAGAGGTACCAATCGCGCGTTGCCACCTGAGACAACAGATGAGAAGTTTCATGTCTGTAATCATCACCATAACTGCATGGTGGCAGATATTGTTAAGTGGAATAGTAAGTAAATGTTTATAATACTTTTTTATAATATACAGCGATCTCTGTGGCGCAGTGGATGAAGGTCCACCTGAGACGCAGAAGGTTGCGGGTTCGATTTCTGCCGCGGGACAAATATTTGTCTGATCTGGGTGTTATATAATGCATAATATGTATCTATTTACATCATTTAGAGCCGGTGCAGCGGCTGATTCGGCCGAGGATCTCAAATATAGAAGTTGAGACTCTGGGTCCGTGGGGAACCGGGGCACTTCGCGTTTTCAAAATTCTTTCAGGGCGACTGATCGAAGCGACGCGTGACAAGAGGGCTGGCTCTTATTTGGGACGCATTAGCATTGCCATTCAGCGTGGCAATGCGGCCAGTATTTTGGGAACCCTTCCGTCTGGTAGTGATCTGGATCAGATGAGCTATCTATAGACCGTTTGCAACGGTCTTTAGATAGCTAGCTGTTTCATCTGTATTTTTTGTATATACCTTTACAAAAAATACTTGTACATATTGTATGTACAAATGTATTAACTTTAAAAATATATATGTTCCCATAACACAAGCTCTGCTTAGTTTGGGGCTAGATGATGCTGTGTAAAAATGTCCAGCATTATTATATTATAATTTATTAATATAAGGCTAATACATTAATTCAATACAAATCAAAATTATAACTGATTCTTCGACTACAAAGTCACACTTACACTTTGTCCCAGCAGTAGGAGAGAAAAATGTATCTGTTTTTCACATTCCGTTGATCTAAAATTTCCCATTAAACAAATTGGCGGGTGCAGGTCAGTTGGTGTTAGCGACGAAACACGCTTCGGAATCCAGTTAGTGAACCATCGGTGCTGTCAGCGGCACGCATACGAATGTAATTATCTATGGACGGTAATGAACGACGAATTTTAATTAAAGCCGTCTACATGACCGGCCATGCCGAGATATAGGCTCTCACTGACGAGGACGTTATAATCCAGGCGTTCCTCACGGACCAATCAGTATGCATAACTGGTTGTGCCATCCCAAACATTAGATTTAATCTTATTTCAATTAATTAATGTGTATTAATTGATTTTATAGTTATACTTTAACTAACTTTATTTATATTTTTTTAATAACTAATATAGGGAGATTGTTATTTTTTAATTTTAATTATGGTGTACAATATGACAATGCGTACTGCTAATTTTAGTTTTTAATTATTTTATATGAATATAAATGGATGATTTAAAAAACTATTTAGAACATACTTTTTTATAAGATTCTTTGATTTTTGACATTTTGATATCTAAGTACATTTTAATTATGTCTATGGATGAATAAATGAATACAATACAATATATCAAGGAATTGTATGGAAAAAACATAAAGTCAGTCCAACAGAACAGTTGGTCAGTTATTACAAACGCCTCATTCAATACAAACTAGCAAACTACGCGGCCACGGTTGCTGCAAATTGTATAGAGCGCGTCTGTATTGCCCCGCAGTGCGCCACAACTCGAAGCTATTCAAACAATAATAATTGGCAAACTAGAAAAACTAAAGAAATCAGTTGCAGTTTGTGATTTTACTCGAAAAACAGTTTATTCCCTTTTTGCGTTTGAAAGACTCGAAAATCACCCTGAAGTCTTAGCATTCGTTTCTTATTCACTATTATATTTTGTTGATAGAGGTACCCGTACGGTCTCGCAAAGACGACGAATATTAATTTTGGAAAAACATGCCTTCTTTTAACTGCCAAGTTCACTAGAGGAATTAATTATCTAAGGACTTACAAAATAAATAAATTTTGTCAAAACTAATAACATGTACTCTTATCTAATGAGGCGCTGGCTGATGGAACTTGGGCCGATCTCTCGCCTGGTCTCCAAATAGTTGCATTAACTAGGTTATAATTTATATAAAAAAATATTTATTTAATTGATTTAATTTAATTTACTTATATAGTTATAGGTAACTACAATGTAATACTATCTCAATATGGATCTTGGTCTGAAATAAACAAAATATTATTATTATCCCATTATCTCTATTTATTGTTTCAATTTGACTTAGCTTAAGGAGCCTCCGAGCTATGCATATGTACCAATTTATAAGTTGTATAGGACACGTTTGTGTTGCCGACTGTTCAGTCCAGTCCAGTATATAGTCCAGCTCGTTATCTATACAAGTTGTCTCTCACTTCCTACCTGAGTTCCATGAGTTTCAACAGGAATAGATTGCGCATTCAAAGCAGTTGAAAAACAAATATCTACTGTAGAATATGACGACAAAAGCTAAGCTCTGAAACACAGTGCACAGAAGTTATACACTTCGTGAAATAGACCTACAACGATATTTGCCGAATTTATAGTCACTGATTGAACTCAGCTCGTGTGTTCCACGAAGAAGACCCTCTCTACACTGCTATGGCAATCATTGAATGCATGAATAAATGAATGATAATAATTTATATAAGTACACAAAAAAAAACAAAGCAGTCTTTTCTTGATCAATATCTTACAAACAATCTTTGGAAAGAGAGGAATCAATAAGATTGTATAAATGGTCTGCGGTGTTTGCATTAATTAATGAAATGAGGAAAATGCAACGGATGAAATAAGATATTTGATAAATATGTAATATACTTATATAAGTAGGTATATAATTTTGACAGTCGCAGACTCGTGTCTTATGTCTTTAAAAACTTCTCGACCTACGATGTCCAATAGTCATTTTTAAATACTATTGGACTTATTTAATGTGTTTTATTTTAATTTCTGTATTTTCCTCGACGATAGTTCCAGTCATTCTGTTACCAAGGCTGTTGTAATACAGTCGAATCGCAGGAAAAAAAGACCCTTAAATTAAATTATAATTATTTAATTATACTAAATTCATGTCAAAATCAATTTTTTTTTATCTATTCCAATCATTAGGATCATAAAGAAACATCAACTTTTAAACTAGGTGAATTTCAAATTATAAAGAAGATTTACCGCGCGACCGAGGAAACTCTACTTATTTTGGGTAATCAAGGTTAACTACTAAGCTTTCGTTTTAAGTAGTTACTTTATCATACTTCAAGAAAAACTATTCTACTGTACCAATGGTATGTATATTACGTAGCTATAGAGGATCTGTGAAGCATTGACTAATCGTCAATGCTTCACAGATCATTAAGTTCTTGTGGGCCGCATGGCCGGCCTACTTTATGGGTAGAGTTATATTATAGGGAAGCCCTACTTCGAAGGATTTATAATCTATAATATAATAAACTTTATGAAGGTGACGATAATGAGCGGTGTTTTGATCAATAGCAATCCAGTTCAACAGTTTATGAAACCAATTGACTGCTGCGGAAGAAATTTTTGCATGTTCTGAAGTTATATTTTCCTGGTCTGGGTGTCGTGGTAATTCAGCAAATGCTGATTTGGAGGCACATAAATAGTTTAATTGTTAGTATTAAGGTATTGTTTGTGTATATTTTGAGCAGAAAATATATACAGAACGACCGGGTTCGGACTCACGACTTTTGTATCGGAAGTCGGCGTACTTACCGTCCCATTAGTCTAGTACGACTCAAATGTTCAATAGAATATTAAACTGTCTGGTAACTTTTTTTTCCACCACTACACCACTACACTATTGGAAAGGTTTATACAAATTATTTTTGCAATGTGAAGTGACCTGAGAAAATATCAGGATGGGACCCATCCTGAAGTATTGTATTTAGTCAAAAGTAAAGCAACCTCTATACTATTTGTACATTTATTGAGAACGGACCAAAGTTGGTGGTTTAATTTACCGTGAAGAGGCCGTGAACTATCGATTTACAAAAAACCACGGTTTTTACAAGTTTATCTTCTGCATGGAAAGGTGAATTCAAATGACTCTTAGTTTTTTATAAGAGCTTCATATAAAAAAAACGAACTTGAAAAAATATACCTAATAAATAACAACGAAAAGGCACCACAAGATAGCATTAAAATGAGGAAATTCTTAAGATAAATATTTTCAATAATTATATGCACTATTGATCTGTTATAAGTCAATGCTAAGACAATTATGTAGTAGGTACATATATAAGCTTGGCCCACTCCCGCGACATCGCCACACGCTAAGTATTGTTTTATCGTGCTTTTTAGTATGCTTTGATGTATTTGTAAAAGTTTGGTTACCTACCCTACGAACCAGAAATATTATATTAGGACACAAAAAAAAAGTATCTTAGTTCACTTACAGTTGATTTGAATGCTAGGAGTAGGTAGATGAGTGTAGGTAGCTCCATATAATTTTATCCGAGAGTGAGGGTGCAAGAGGTTGTTAGCAAAAACGCACCGTAAGCCGAATTATACGGTTGATTAAATTTTAATCAGACTTTATGGAAGGAACTCTGTTGAGACGTGTAGAGTTTGGTTATAAACCACTCTTCAGATTGGAAAAGACTTTTAATTTTCGAGAGTAGGCATACAAACGTAGGCCCTGAACCAAGATTTTCTGAAAATATCATTTTGGTGAAAAAATACCCACGACCTTCACATCGCGAGATACAGCTCGTTTACTGCGAAATTTCAACAGTGGGATGATAAAAGAAAAAAAAAGACAAATACTATTAAAAAAATGAATCAATCAATGAATTATTATTTTTTATACAATTAAAGTGACAAACACACATACGACTAATCTATTATCTTACCCTTTTAGAGAAAAAACAAGGAGTAAAAATATCCTATTGATAAATAAAATTAATTGAAATTGAATATATTTTTTTTATGACATAAAAAAAAAATTGTTTACCTATCTTATGAGCCAGAAATAGGAGATCCACCAATTAGATAAATGAATTAATTCTAAAAAGCTATATTACTCGTAAAATACTATCTGGAAGACATTGATACGACCAGGCATTGTACTGTTAATCAGAATTTATGAAAAACCTAAGGTTAAGGTTATTACGTACCTTTAATTAATTTAATTCGTTCATTTTGAAACGTTCATCATTTTCAGAGACTAATTAGCGCAAATCCACTACCGGTTACGAACGAAAGGGTCTAAAGTTTATGGAGACAATTTGTTTAGGAGGAAATTTAAGAGGAAGGCATTAAAAGACTACCATATTTAGTACTGTTAGGTATGCTGATTAGTACCTAAAATAAAGTTATAACCTTCTTCAAAAAAGTAGTTATGTTTGGGAATACCTACGCCACATAAAAAAATATAATTGTCTGTAATTTTATTTATGACGTCTCATTTACTCTGTAACTTTACTCAAGCTTTAGAAAAACTGGCCAGTAAACTTGCGCCTTAAAACTTGCACGAAAGGTCATCTATCAGGATTTTCACGATGAACGAAAATACAATTTTGTCTAAGCTCCATCGGCTCTAATACATTCAGCTATAATAGAATAAAACATCGATCAAAGCCTCTTTATAGCACGATCAAGTTTCATAAACTCGCCGAACCAACTCAATCTATCCCGCGAAGCTGCCTATAGATCCTGATTAAAAATTAATTAACAGAGTTAAAATGCCACATTTGCCTCACCAAAGTTTCCAAACGTTTCGGGAATTAACAATTTTATAGCCCTTGAAAGCCTTAATTTGACTGCATTTAAATTTAAAGGAAATTGACAGAATAATTAGGAATTTATGATTAAATTCCTGAACATGAAATTGGGTTTTAAGATAGGGTATTTACTAAATTAGTAGCTTCGCTAAGAAAAGTAACAGTTAAATAATCCTAACTTTCACTTTAAAGCCTCTTTCAAATATATCGTGTTTCAGTTTTATCCGCAGGTACTTAAACTTAATTTTACTAAAACAATCTTCTTAGTTAATAAGGTCACCTTTACACATGCAAAGGAGACATTATACCCGCCTTAAATGTCCCAATTTGGCTAAATTAACTCATTACTGCAAAAACTGTTTCTCCTTTTGCTCATTGACTTTAGTAAAAGGGATAATTTGTCCTTTACGAATACCTGAATAATAAATGTGTAGGTCTCTCAGTATTAAAAACTAAGAACTCAACTTTTTAAAGCGAGAGGTTAGATGTCCTATAATTGCGTCAAGTAATATTTCTATTGTAAAGAGAGTTTATCAGAATCGTGTTGTCTTGCTTCTAAATAAATAAATAATGTTGGACCTTTTTTTACACAGCAATCTTATGGCTGAGTGTTATGGGAACTACATGACTGATATACTACTTTTTTTTGTAAATACATACATATTATACACTAGCTTCTGCCCGCGTCTTCCCCCGTGTGTTATATTTATAAACCACAAACTTTTGAGTGTCAACCAGGGAATTTTTGTTTCCATACAAATTTCAGAATATTTTTATAGCTACCTCAAAAAGTTACACCTATATACCTACACCGATACCGCTGTAGCTCTCAAAAGAGAACCATTTTTTTAAATAATGTTTTTATTGCTTTCATGTAAACAATTTAGTTCCTAGGAAGTTAGGTCATGAACCACGTTGGGGCGCTGCACTATCATATAGGTTGCTAAGTGATCTCATTAATTATGTAACAGGTACAGACTTAATTATCAAAGCACTCTCTGATTCACTAAAGGTTTCTTTTCACAATATGGGGTTAAGTGGGAGACCAGGCGCATTCCACAACAATTATAAATCAACAATACGTCGTCCACAATAGAGCCTGCGGCAACTGCGCTTCGCTGATAGGGACGTAGCTGTAGTATTTCATCTGGGGTGGATGAAATACTACAAATTATATTCAAGTGAAAGCCTATATGTATGTACCAAAGTGTATAGAAATTTATTTGATCAGATTCACGTGCATTTATAAATAATTACTGTCAGATTATTAACAAATCGATTCGGCTTACCGCGATACAGGCTAGCCCTAGTGTGGGATCCATTGTTATATTGTAAAAAGTTCTTGATATCCTGAGAAATAAATTATTTATATTTGTAGATGTAGCTGTGTATAGTTTTTGGTCAAAATAAACTTTTACTTTACTTTAAGTACTATTATATTATTAACTAATGTTTGAGTTTCAGTTTTATACGAGGCTTTATCGTGATTTTTTTATTATAATATAACTATTTTCACGAAGTTTCGGGAAAAAAGTAAGAGTAAAAAAGGAAACGCGATAAAGATCCGTATAAAACTTGTGATAATGATTACTGATAGCGAATGTTTAAAATAACTAGATTTGTGTAGACTGAATCTTAGTCTGGATAGTGTTTTTTTGGTTTCACATTACCACAAAACTAAGCCAAAAAATATACTAAATCTTTTTTAGACCCCTCATAAAAATACTGATGGTTATTTTAAATGGTAAAAAACTTTTCGTTTGCCACAAAACTGTTGTGACGAAAAATGACCCAAAGAGAAACTAAATGTACCTACATGAAAATTAAATTTGAAAGAAATCTCATTTTCCTATATCATTGACTGAAATAATAATAAATATTGGTTTGATAGGTAAATTACACATGAGACTCTTCAACCCTTATGTTTCAGGGTCAGAAACGCGCGAGTGATACCTCTGGAGTTGCAAGCGTCCAATATGTTACGGTAACCTTACCAACAACGTTGACCGTATGCCTGTTTGCCACTTCAGTTTAATAAAATATATATACTCGTATATATTTGAATTTAAACTGGACCTGCTCTCAAAACCAATCTAAAACCTGAATCCGAAATACCTATAATACAACTTTGCCTTGTTAATGTTAGGGTTGCCAACATATAGTTAGTAACTGCTAACCATATGAAGTTCGAAACCCTAGCGGGTGCACCAACTTTAATTACATTTAAACACATTGTTATTAGACTTAACTTGCGCACTGTAATGAGGTTTTATGCGTTTGTAACTTCTGGCTTAGTGTGTGCAAAATTAATGATTTATCTTTTATTTGTGTTGGTCAGCCGTGTTGGCCCAGTAGGCTGTACCCCGACTTCGGATCCCAAGGTCGTGGGTTCAAACCTATTCGAGCACCAAGAGGCATCGGTTAGAACTCCAATAAGCGGTAATGGGCTTGCAACCTGTCACCTGGAATGCTGACTAAAACGCAAAACACGGACGTGTGCCAAATTAAATATAATGTTTGAAAGGATCTCTTTCTACACCTTACTCAGTGTCTATCTTCACAGAAGAATTATTAATAAACAACAGCCGCTAAAAAAACTACTGCTGTTGCTTTAATAACAAATGAAATGAATAACAAATGAAATTGGTAGGTACCAATTTCATTTGTTTTAAGTTCTACGGATTTCCTCGTTCCGCACTTTATCACGTGTAACTTTAAGCATAGCTCTTTCCTCTTCATATGATGTTTAATAAAATAAATAAGAAGCCAACAGACACTTAGCCCTGAACCCCACACTAGGATTCCCTGTGTGGTAACCTAAGGTGTGGGCGAGATTGGGAGCAACCCATGAACTGTTTTACGATAATTTTAATAGTAAAATTCAATTGCATTTAACTGGACACAACAGTAACAAGTAGGGTCATAGAATTGAAACTATCGTGGTTTGGTTTCCCTTCTCACTCGTGTCGCAGACGGTGCGCATGAAGAAGGACCTTTAAACGGCCATCAAAACGTCAGCATGACAATAAAAAAACACTTCGTAAAGTCGTAGTAATAATATACTAAACTCCTAATAATTACAGAATATGCCATTCAAAGCGTAAAATAATAACAGTTATTTAGTACTCGTTTTAAGGATAGCTGGATAATTGCCATTTAACGTTTTAATCACCTATTCATCAGCAAAACAATACGTCGCACTAATTAAAAGTTACAATAAAACTCTAGCATTTGTACAAATTCCTTGTTGCTAGAATTGTAACTTTACCTATTTTCAGTAAGATGTATTTTTGATTAACACAGCAAAATCTATGCTCAGTGCCTATGTGAAATACGTTTTAAGGCATTGAGTTATGGCATATTTTTGGATGCATTTGGTAGTGGACAGCTCAGGTGGTCCAATTAGGAGGATCGCGAGGTGTTACCTAATTGTCTTCCAGCTTGAGAACTGTTTATGCTGAGTTCTAGTTTAGGGTCGTCAGTTCTTGGGTATAATGGGATAGTATCTTATTATATTTGGGCATCAACCAACACGTGCTTTAAACGGTAAATCAACCTTAAAAACGGCAAAGGAAAACAATGACAGGAATCCGGTAAGCCCAAAAACGGAGTTGCTTTCGTCAGCGCGTTTTACATATTGGCACTTGCCAGAATGTTATGTGCCAGAATTGTTTTATGAAAAGTATTTTATAAAAAATTCAAAGGAAAACATTACGGAAATTGATATTTTTTTTTCATGAAAGAAACTAAGCGAAAGCTTGTCGCTAATATTGGAAGATCGTAATAAATTCGTCTCCTCGTTCCTCGGTCCAATTGTTTCCGAATGCCCATTAAACGTTATCGTAGATATTTAAAACAACACTCCCGTTTTACTGCGCTCCATTAGAAAAGCCGGTAACTTTGGAGATTGTCCGGCGAAGTTTCAAGTAGCTTTAGTTTGTGTTCAAACTGATTTCGATAACTTTTGAGATAATACTTACAAATATCATATCAAAAAGATAACCGAACGTCACTATGTGATTAATCTTCCAAATTGTCAACGGTTCATAAATTGGTTTTTTTTTAAGTATCTAATATTTTTTTACTATGATTTTATTATTTTTTGAGATGTGCCTCACGACTACCTTCAACGTGTTATCCTCAAAGATCCACGCACTGAAATGGTTCTGAGGGGAATCTATATTCCCCATGACTATTCATGAGTGAGTTTTTTTTTAATAATTTTTGTAAATGCATCGGTACCTAATTATAATAGTATTGTATAATGTATTGTAAACTCCCTAATAGTACGAGTAAAATCATTTTTTTTACAATTCAGAGTTTAATATCCACTCTTTATTGCAAACAACTTCCACTATAACTGAAATATTTAGTCAGAACTAAAATAAATGTATGAAAACGTCACAAATCTGTGCAAAGTGTGACATAAATCCGATGATGAACTGACACGCAGTCAAACCTTTCTGTAAGATTTACGATACTGCTCTTAGCGAATCCACCGAAAGTCCATTTCGATGATGAGATTTCTATGTACTGTCTGATACCAGATTGCATCGAAATTTGATTTAGATTTCCTTTCAAAAACAACGAGTTTTTTCATCTTATATAATACTAGCTTCTGCCCATGGCTTCGCCCGCGTGGAACCCGGATAAAAAGTATGTCTTATTCTGATGTATAAGCTATATTACTGTAAATTTTAATCAGAATCCGTTCCGCAGTTTTTACGTGAAAGAGTAACAAACATCCATCCACACAAACTTTCGCGTTTATCGTATTAGTAGGCATCTCTTCGTCGATATATATATTTTACTGTCAACGAGTGACAGTAAAATATATCTATCGAGTACTAGTAAAATGTATTGATGACGATACCTTAATTTTTTTTTATCAAAACCCTCACATTCGAAAAATCCGTAATAATGACGGTGTAGGGTTCACGTTCAATGACCCGCGATTACAAGTTCAATAAATATCACGATCCGTGGAATGGCAATCCGGAATTCGGATGTGATCTACGGATTACAAGATCTCAATTGGTCCGTCAATACTAGCCTACACAGTAAACATCAGGAAATATCTGCGAATCACAATATTTACATATTGAACGTCTAGTCTTCGCCTTCCGGCTTCTTTTATGGAGATCCCTTTAGAAATGAACTTCTTCAAGTTCTGAAAATTAATAAAAGTTTTGTTGCGTTAGTATAATCTAAATTTTATTTCTTGCCAAGTGTAATCAAACATTTTGCAAACACTTGATTAAAAAAAGTTTTAATAATTCATTAAACTGAATTGCGACAAGTTTTAGAACTAGTAAACATAACATTTAATAAAAGTTGAATTAAAGTGATTGTGCTAGTAACTTGCCTTGTTTTTACAAGTATAAGAAGGAAAAGTTAGAAAGTAAATATTTTTATAAATAGGTACGGTATTTATAATAAATACAAACATAATAACTAAAATAACCTCCTACCTACTAAACCTAATATAGGTATGTTGGTTCCCTCATAGGTAGGTATTCAAGCAGATTGGTACTGTAGTGCAAAGTACTTTATCTCTGTATCAGCACTCCACACCATGGGTGTAAACAAGTGCTGATTCTCAGACAAAACCTAAGCTTTTTCGCGCAAAACACTCACGAACGTCGAAAAGCGCGTCATCATATCATGAAAATAAAGTAAGGAAAAACTAAGTAGTAGTTATAAGAGACTAATTGAATTTAAAATACACCATTTCTCAAACTTAAAGTATTCTGTAGACATCTACTACCCAACCTAAATCCTACTTCTATTATAAACGCGAATGTTTGTGAGGATGGATGTTTATTACTCTTTCACGCAAAAACTACTGAACGGATTTTAATGAAATTTTATAATAATATACTTATACATCAGAATAACACATTGGCTACTTTTCATCCGGGTACCACGCGGACGAAGCCGTGGGCAGAAGCTAGTATAAGATAAAACTGAAACACTGGGAATAAAGTTTATTTGAGTAAAACATTTATCTACATCAAGTCTACACATTCGTTCGCATTCGTTCTCAATGCATTACACGAGAACTAAATAAAAACCAAATTGAAAATGTGAAACACAGTTGGAACTGGTGAAATGCAGGCTTTGTGAAGTTTGTGGCGAGCGATCCTCTATACCTAATACACTCATCTGTGTACAATAAGGGCCTATTCCCAAGCCATTCTATAAAGTATTCTTAACTTTACTTTTTAACTACCTTTGTAAAGTGTCAGCGAGTACATTTTATCCTAATTTATATTTTTATTATTTTAGCGAGTAAATCAAATATCTTAGTCTCAATAAATAACAGAGTATTGTGCACAAAAGGGTCCTGCATCCTATCACCACACAGATTTTTTCACCAACAAGGCCACGGCCAAGGTTTACCACTCGTATGGGTGGTGAATGAAAATACTTTGTCACCATAAGAAAAATAAATACAACTATAAAACCTTAAAGTAAAGCTGTCTTATCCAGAAGCAACCTCTTCCGGACAACATTTACAGGATTTTATGAGTGTACACATTACTACCATTGATTTCCATCGCCAAGCTGCTATGTTCATTGCTATGTTTCGGTATGCCAGTAAAATTACCGCTGGTAATTGATACTTCGACTTTGTCCCTACGGCAGAGAACGCATCAGCAAAAGGGTTGCAGTTGTCATAAAGATTACTTAACATCTCATGGGTGTTTGTTTGACTCAAAATAACAATAAAAGCTCTTAGAAACTACAAAAATTGTCTATTACGTCATTGTATTTGTTCATTAAAACTTCATCCGATCACATTTATTTTGTGGTAAATTTTATAAATTAAACCTACGAGTTGATAGTGTCAAATAACAGATTGTGAGATAAGTTTCTTGAGTTGATAGTGTCAAATAACAGATTGTGAGTCTTATTAACTTAGTTTTTTCCTTCCAGATCTCATTACGTATAATCTCCCGTATAAGAGGGGATTTAATTGAATTACCTGCTTGTTGTGAAAAATAAATCTGTTTCCTTTTACGAAACGGCTATTCTTACGCCTGTTACAAGTAGTTTCCTCTTTCTCAATAGTCCCAGCAGGCACTAAAATGTATTTATTTTGGTAAAATCCAGCTTTATTCATGAATATTTTGTTTTATTTTTAATAAATCACTCATTTCATTTATATATTATCGCGGTTACCCTTACTCGGTTTCCTCATAAATTTGCATACTGAGTATCGATCTAAGGATGTCCACCATGGGAATAACAGTCATAAGCGTATTTTATTATCTTGGTCTCAATTTAACTCTTACATTTTTACAAGGTTTTTCAACGTAGAACTTCAAAATAGGACCTCGAAATGTTTAAATTTTTGCTCCGACTTGAAGCAATGCGCACAAAAGGGTATTTTAGGAATGATGAATGGGGGTAGAGAGATTAGCCGAGTTTAAAATATCTTAGCTATTGCTACCCACTCTGTTTTTGGTAGGTAAACAATATTTATCTAAATAAAAATGTTTTAATATACATAACAAGGTTTCGCCAAATAGAAATCGGCTTACTCTTATGCTTTGACAAATTATGTTAATTAGGTATCTCATCTCAGTTCACCGCCACATAAATGGACTCATTAGTAAAATGTATCCAACAATTTTCGGTATAGTTAATCATAAACACATTTGGCAACTCAATAAAATTTATACCACTCAAAAGTTTACTATGATGATTTGTCAAGGCAATATTATCCTGAACTGAGATTGGACCACAAAACATGCAATAGTTAATCGAAAACTGCAGATAACGATGGAATCTTTAAAAATACAGAACTCTAAGAATCAACTTTAAATGCTGAAATGGATAAGTTTCGACTCGGCATTATCGAAGTCCGATTGATGCAATGAAAGAACCATCCAAGTTCTGAGTCAGCGTTCCAGCGACTTTTACTAGCGATTAATATTCACTTCTTAGTTTTAAGACTTCAAGTTTTAATAGAAGAGTCAGCAGTTATTAAAAAAAAACAAAACTAAGGCAACGACTTTAACATGTTTAAGACCAAATTTTTATATATAAAAATGACTGTAACCATTTAAGTATTACTCTTTTTCTTCGGATTTTCATTTAAGTATTTTGATATTCTTTTTTTTCGGGCTTGACAATAATATGTTAACTAGAAATGGCAAATCCTCCCAATGCCCATCTAATTATTACTCGTGTTTTACGATACGATAAGATACACATCGAAAACCTAATGAAATGAAAAAAATATGAAAAAATATCTAAATCGATTCAAATCGCAGCCTGAATGTAGGCTTATATTATTCAACTATGGGTTCAAGTGTTTTTTTGTTGCTAACCGTACCTCATCCAGCATCTCTCTCTCATCAAACATTGGAAGTTCTCGAAGTAGACATGGTCGTTAAACCTACGAACACCAATAATTAAAACACGCAACTATCGCTGTTTTTAACAACAAAACTAATCTATCGGTACCTAAAATGGTCTTTTGAAAACTCGGGTAACCTTTTGGGTCTGGCAGCTTATGTTGACAGAATTCATAATCTAACAAACGTATAATAATGGCAATTCGTAAGTACCATACTATTCCAAATTATGGGCAGGGTGAATGAATACTAAAGCTTAATAATGCAGGTCAACCATGTTTACACAAATTACTTGGAGTCTGGTTGCAAAACGTAAATTTGTGGGACAATTTCATTTAACACATTTACAAGCGGATCTCCTAACTACCTGTCGCACCATGTTTGTCTAGAAAAGCAAATACATCTGTTGCTTGACTCATGTATGCATAATGTTGAAGTGAAATATGCATTTATGTGGAAAATGTTTGAGCGATTGCACCAAAGGAGATAACCAATTCGTTTCAACAGCAAGCAATTATTTCAACGACAACAAGCAATGCCATCGCGTTTTATCAATTCCTATCACTGGTAATTTCTTGATAAATCACACTAAAGTGATAGAAAAGATTATAAAAGAACAAACCGAGTTTATTGCCCGATTCTTCTACTAGGCTTGGTAGCGAAGGATCTATGAAAATTCACTCACTCGATGATTCTAAATGATCGTTGTGATTTAACCTATTCTGGTCTGGTCTATTGTGTTTGTGTGTTATGGTACCACGGTTCTTATAGTCTCTGTTACCCACATGATAAAGGGAATCCTAGTGCGGGGTCAGGATAATGTAGGTGTCTATTGGATGATTATTATTATTAATTTTATTTATTACTATCTATTACCACACATGTTTTTTCACCAACAACCACAAGGCCCTTTTCAGGGTCACCATTCCGCAAACTGGCTACTGAAGTAATGCAGGTTCAAAGTCAAAGTATGTACCTAAATTTATACTTATAAAATTGTTTGATCTGACTGACTGACTGATTTATCAACGCACAGCTGCTGTGCAAGGCGTTATACAGGACCCTTTTGTGCACAATACTTTGTTAATGAGACTGATGATAAGATAATATGTACTCGCTGACAATTTCCAAAAAATAGAGGAATATCGTATACATTGGTATCTCAAAACAAAGATGATAAAAATACCTAACACCAAAAAAAGTAAGAAATATATCTCGTGATCTTGAGAAAATATATCTCTAATCTTATTTCGGTTCTCATTCATTCGACTGAGGCCGTAAATAATATATTTTACTTTTGTTTCAGGCCTAATGCACCCTTAGATGTTTGCCATATTATAAGCCATGTTGGATTCTTTCTAGCAACCAAGAAACCGAAACAGGTTAGCTTAGCTCGTACCTACTTATTTTGTGATAAAAAGCAAATAAAATAAACATTGTAGAATAAATCTGCAAATGAGGTAGCGGGGCGAATATTATGCGTATTTGAAGAGGAACGATGGTTGGGAGTTCTTTGTCCAGATAAGTATGACAATGTCTGAAAAGTAACTGAGTCCAACAGAGGGAAAAGTACAGTTCTAAGTGTTAGTCAATATGAAAATTAAATCGTCGTTAAATAAGCAGTTTTCCGCATAATTTCATCGCTATATACTCTGATCTATAATTTCCATTCAAATCGACCGTTTTCTTAGACAAACATTGTGTTAAAATTGTACTCGAATTATGAATCAAAGTTTAAGTTGATTACCAAGTTATCCTTTCTAAGCTACCCCAAGGCGTGACTCTTCGATCGATACTAATTACAGTAGCAAATTAATTAAAAATTATTTTTCACTAGAAATAGTACTTGTACACTATTGGAACAATAGGCAAGGCTTAACTGGTATCTGATAATCCCGAAAGGTAAGCGCCCAGCACGAACTAGCGATTTACATTTGAAGTCTGTACTATTATACTATAAGTACCTATAGAATAGACTATAATATTATAAAGAGACTAGAGGTTGCTTAGTGCGAACGATAAAAAGGTAAAGTGTGTGTTTGGATGTAGGGAGTAATCTCCGAAATTACTCATCCGATTTCAAAAAATATTTCACCAATATTTAGAATGGACTTAGGGGACAGGGTGGACATAAGCTTTATATTATCGCGTTAAAATAAAAGGCCTTTCGTAAACACCAATTTTGTAACGTAAGTCGACAAAAAAACGGTCAAGCGAGTATGTTTCTTACGAACGCTGCCTACGGTAAGATCTTATTTTCATCGCCTACTTTTTCTTCAGATAAATAGTAGCGGGTGAAGCCGTTGGCAGTAGCTAGTGGTTGATAATTTTATATTCTAACCTACTAATATAATAAATTCAAAATACTTTGTGTGTGTGTGAATGTTTCTTACCACATATCCGTAACTACTTAACCGATTTTGATGAAATTTGCAATGTAGATAGTTTAGGTTCTGAAATAACATATAGGCTATTTTCGAAAATCAATCTCTAAAGGAGTTAAACAGGGTGGTAAAGTTTCTATGGAAAATTAATCATTGGTTAGATTCGCTCAAAACTCAGTATAAATAAATAATAAAACACGTATTTCTTATTTTTTCAAGACTACTCTTAGGGGCTGTGTGAGGGAGTTTTAAAGTTTGTATGATTTTTTTATTCTGGTTCGATTCACTCAAAACTTGGTATAAATAAACTTTAAAGTAAATAATGAAACATGTATTTTTTATTTTTTCAAAACTATCCTTTAGGGGCTTTCAATTGAGTTCTAAACTTTGTATGGACAATTTAATCCTTGGTTCGATTCACTCAAAAGCTGGTTAAAATAAACTTTAACGTAATGAATGAAATACATATTGGAAATCTCTACATCTACCATTCATTCGTTATTACTAGTGCGAATGAATGGTTCATCCATAGTAGTTCCAATATTGGCGTAAACAATCAAAACTGGCGCTATTCGAATAAACTCAAATAAAAATTGGTACTGTTCATAGACAATCATTGCTGTTCATAGCATAACAATGAGTACATCTTTTGTTGGTGGTCACAAAACATAACTTTTAACACCAGCGATTTTGTAAGCAATGACAGTTTAGTAAATTATCCCGTAGTAGGGGTCCAGTGCAAGTAATAATGTACTGAAAATCTTAGTTCAGCGAAGTACTCGTTCAGATATTTATGAACTGTGCTAGTGAAACAAAGGAGCTATATATTGTAAGCTTTCTATGCTTAGGCCAAGTTTAAATTGAAACTCGCAAAGTTAAAGCAGTATATTTAAGAATAGGTAAGTGATTTTGCTTGAAGCTTTCCTACAACGTGCTCTATGTGGCGTTCTTTCAAGCAACAAAGTAAAAAGTACTTTTAAAAATCAAGCTCAACATACGCTATTTCGGCTAGTTTGCAGATTTTTTTCCATTGCGATGTGTTGCGTTACAACCTGGGCTATTCACTATGCCATATGAAATTCCTTACCAATAACGTGTTAAATCATAACGTGCTCAAAACTTAAACGTGGTTTCTAAACGCGCTATGGCAAGGATTTGAAAAATTGTATTCTGTATGCCGCATGATGTCTATGGCCAGTGTTATCTTTCTTCGATTTCACGCGATTCGTTCATAAATTTTACATCCGTTCGAATCGGATAATGACCGGTTTTTTTAAGGTTTTCAATATTTGTTTGATACTTTCATCTCAAGTTAATTTATCTGCAACTAAGGATTGCCAAATATTACTTTCGGTTAATTTTAAAAGTAATGAACCTTAAATGATAATTCCATTGCCTATGCGCTTTTTAGTGACTTGTGGCTGTCTATTAGCCTATATAAGAATCACCAATCAAAAACGATTGCTAAAAACACATTCATATCGCATTAGCTGTTTTACAGATGAAAATACAAACTAACAAACAAGCCAACCCCAAATTAATATATGGGCTTCATGTTTTACGGTGCATAAACAAAATCCTATATTCCAAATGTTTGATGTCTGATTAATCTTAGCTTGGATGCTTACGAAGAATCAACGTAAATTCACTTTGAATTTACAAATTCACGTAGCTTGTAAATTGACGTTGCTATATAAAACCTATTGACATTGAGTAAGATCTCAAATTTGAATTCGTCTACATTAACTACCGACCTTTTTCCCAGCCTTTCGTAACCGTCTGAGCACGAAACGCCCGGTCAAATAATCTCCAGACCGAAAACGATATTTTTCTTGTAACTAAAATAAATGTAGTCTGGTGTAGACATACGAGGGATCAAGAGACAGAGCATTTACTAAATTGAGTTAAATGGAGCCGTTTTATAAGATTTACAGTTATTTAACCCAACGTTTAACTGAGATAAACGCTTGGATACCTTTGGTTCGATGTTTAAAGTATACTCCTTAGTTATATGAATAGCAAGATAGTAATGTTTCCTAAATTTATTTAGTCTACTTAACTTTATCGGCTCAATAAAAGCAGGATTATTATTACTCACACGGCTTCCGTATACGAATAACGTCTCGTTTTTTTATGAAAAACGGTAAACAATTTGACATTATTTCAAGTACAAATGAGGCTGCTATTAGAATCTACCCTAAGAGCGATATATAGGTAGATAGATAAACTCTTTCTTGCATACCGAATAAAAATAGAAAAACAGGAATTCATAAACATGCATGATTGGAGTCATACAATACATTTTTTTATTAGACACTAAGCAGGTTACAATTTAGTCATTCTGGTGATCCTCGCACGAAACAAAATACAAAAAATACAACGAAATAAAGTGAAATTCTGATTTACAAAATCCATCGAACAAGGACGGTATTGTCACGGGTGCGTACTGTGAAGTATTTACGCCGCAGTAGAGCTATATTTCACGTTTCGTTGCGGTCCCGGATCGCAACGATGGCCGCGGCGCGGGGGCGGCCGGATAACCGAAGGGCTATTCTCCCGAGACTACCTGCAGTATTTACAAGCTTATTTCCAAATGGATCTTCCAAAACAATTTTCGGATTGATTTAATATTGCTATTAATTATTAACGATAGGATCGGCCGAGAATGCGTTTGTTTTGGAGTCAGGTGAGAGAGAATGGTAGAAGACTGCCAGAGACAGGGGTAGACGGAAGAATTAGGAGGAAACCTTTGATACGGATACAGGTTAAAAAAAGTCAATTTGTTTAGGCGAACGGTTTAATTCTAAGTCAAAATCATCAACAGCCTGTAGAAGTTAATTGCTGGACTATGTGTTCCCCCAGAGTGCCATTATGAACGATCTAGGGCCACCTGCAACTTGAGACGTCATTGATCCCTTCTGTTCATGGTCGCAAACCTTTCTTCCCCGATGGTTATCAGATCTGAGAACTATATAGCCTATCTATCGCCACTTAAATTTTCTATGTCGGTGACTTTAGTACTTTTACGGATTTCCGTGTTTATAAATTTATTACGCAGTGAAACTCCGACCATTTTTCTATCCATGGCCCACTGCGTGACCATGAGTAATGTCCAAAGGTATTTATACCTTGAAATCATAAGCCATGTTGGTTAGCGGGCGCTTAAAAACACCGACACCAGAATTACACAAGAATCGTCGACTTTTAAGATTTTGTAAATAAGTCAATTGACGCTAAATCTTCCCGACCAAACATATAACCTGCTTCATCCATTCAAATGAAACTTGAGGAACTTACAATTGATAACACAGCTATGTTTTTCGATGATTTTGCTGGCATATCATAGCTTTTTTTACAACAAAAGCGGCAAACAAGTATGTACCTTACCTATTGGTAGGTAGTTAACGTAACCTATGACGCTTGCAACACCAGAGATACACCAGAGGCATCACTCGCGCCGCATAATTTCGTAATAGCCGCATTTTTAGTTTTAACTATTATGATATCCAGACACTACTTAAGATTTTGTTTACTTATAGTTTGAATTCTGAAATTGTTTTCAGCCTGGAATAACATGTCTCAGATTTATCAAAAAAAAAACAAACACGCTCACGACTGTCTTCCCCATGGTGGACATCCTCAGGTATATACTCAGTGAGTAGATCTTTGAGGATACCAAGTAGGGGGTAGTCAGAGGCACGTCCAAACATTACATTTAGTACATGCCCGCGTTTTGCAAGTAGTAAGCATTCCACGTGACAGGTTGCAAGCCCATCGCCGCTTATTGGAACACTTACTGTTAGCACATGCCTTCGAATTTTTGGTTCTACGGCATGCCGGTTTCCTCACGATGTTTTCCTTCACCGTTTTTAGCACGTGTTAATGCGCACATAAATTTTTCGAGTGGAAAAATCTATTGGCGCACGACCGGGTTCGAACCCACGACCTCCGGATCAGAAGTCGGGGTATCGCCCACTAGGCCAACACGGCTACTAGTAGATTTATCAGCATAGAAAAATCCAGGACTCTCAGGAAATCTTGCACTTGATAAGTCTACCTAAAATAATATGAAATTAGTCTTCTACGCTAGTTTACCAAAAATTTTGATAAATTACGCCGCAAACTTCATAAACATGTCTCGAAAGCTTAAAAAAAAGAGTTGTACATTCAACATCAAAAGTCGAACAAAATTACGCTTTCTGAATCGGAAAATTATTCTGCTACGCTCTCAGGGAGCGTTTCGAAACTGCTAGTCTGCAATCAACAAGGATTGAGCTTCGATATTAAGTGAAAATAAACTGTGGCGTCCATGCAGCTCACATCACTAGAACATTTAAACGACTGGAGGAAAAATGCACAATTGTGACCTAGTTAGAATTGAAAATGCTTAATTGTGAGTTCGTTCAACAAAGTAACGCGTTCTGCCACCGCGTAAACGCAGTTTGTATGAAGAAACGGACAGAGCTGCTAGCGATTCGTTTATGAAACTACGCGATTACGTGTTCACGATAGAACGTGATTCTTGTGTTCTGCCTACAAATTTTTGTTTCTAGCTAATAAAATAAAAGTCAATTATTGCCTTTAAATTTGAAAAAAAAAAAACAGAATGTAATAATAAAGTTCGTAACTATTGAACCGATATTTAGAGACTTTGTGAGAGAGAGCAATGCTTTATTTATTTACTACTAGCTATCGCCAGAGGCTTTGCACGTATGGAGTCGTGTTTAAAAAAAACGATACTCCCATAAAAACTTTCGCCCGCCCCCTTTAAATGTGTAAATCAAAAAACCTTGAAACTCATTCTAAAATTCACACGCTAAAATTTTCATGTTTCTTACTTCAAAGAACAAAGACTTTCATACAAAGTTCACCCCCACCCCAGTTCCCCCCCTTAAAGTGGATATTTCCAAAAATCCTTTCTTAGCACATGCTAACGTTATAAAATAAACCTTTGTTCCAAATTTCAGCTTTTTAGACTTAGCAGTGTTGGCTGTGTTAATAGATCCGTCAGTCAGAACAAACTATTTTATAAGTATAGATTTAGCGTCTAGAGTCTGAATTGTCCAAGCATTTTAGTCATGTAGCGAATATCACGCTTTCAACGCCCGACGATGAAATGAGTAAAAAGAGCTCCAGTTCTGAATAAATATTGCAGAGGTGACCAAACGGCTCTGCAATAGCTACGATTGGCATATTATAAATAAAAATCTTGCTATAAAGTAAGTCCGAGTAAACTTCAATAAAAATTATCAGAAGTAATTGGAACTGTTGTTTAGAACGAATCAAAAATAACCGAATTAAAAACATGAAACAGAGGCGAGACAAGCCAGATTTGAGTCCTTGCTTGTCTCGTAGGGGACTTTGGCAATCGCAGGCAAACAGACACAGTTATCGATGTTGGCTCCTTATTTTTAAAAAGTAATAAGTACCTTATCGCTTTTTTAAAAATAAGGCAGAATAAAAAAAAATATAACATAAATAATGCTGGACATTTTCACACAGCATCAAGCCCCAAACTATGCAGAGCTTGTATTATGGGTAGGTACTTATTGACTACTAATATGCTTTTTTTTTATGTTTGTCATCATCGTTGTACATACATGTGGGAGGAAAAAGTGTACGAAAATCCATTGTTAACACGCAGAGCGAGCATAGAAAGTATATAAACTTCTAATAACAGTACATTTATATTGTTATTGGCGGAAAGTTGTAGGAATTTTTTTTTGCAAAATACTCAATAGTTCAAAACTTGATAACACCACCCTTTGTCTAATGATAATAGCAGATGTGAAACGATTTTCGTGTCATGTGTAACTATCACACATAAAGGAAATGTTTCTATTCGAGTTGGAAATAGGTGAAACCACGAGATAGGCTCATTAGGAACACACAAGGAGCATTTCATTTCTTGTACCTAATGTCTCATTTTATGATGTCTTTAATTTACACTACAGGTTGGTCTAGAAAATGTATACTTTCCCGAAAGGGGGTCAGGTAACAAATTTTGTGCTATGACTTTCTGAAATTCGGCTACTTTCAGAGAAGAAAATGGTGATAAATAGTTGCTTATTTTTGGTAAAAAAGCTGTTGTTTAGGGAAAAAAAATTCCTGAATTTATTGTGACTTAAAACAGTACAAAAATACTGTTTTAAGTCACAAACAATTCAGGATTTTTTTTTTCAGGAAAACTTGTTGGGGACAAGGGAAGGTTCTATCATGGTTAGAATCTTCCCTTGTCAGGATAGTTTACATATTTGAGAACAATCTGTATAAACTGAATAATCATCATCGTAGGCCGGATGACAAGTAGAAATTACTATTAAGTATTTAAGGCCATTTAAATCTATGCTCCTGTTTGTAAGAACTACATAAAGATTTACACAATGTCAGTGCAAAGTAGAAGAAACAAATACAAGTTTGACAACTGAACTGTGTCCACTGATCGCTCATCAATTTTCACTCGCAATTGTATTAGTATTATAAATCTTACTTTAAAAAATGCGTATCTGTTATAGAATTCAGAGAAAATTGGGGTAAAATAACAGACAAAAACTAAAAAAGAACGCATTTTGACATAATTTTGTTATTCACTTTTTTCTACTTTATCGTTTCGTTCAAAGGGAAATGATTGTCAAATGTTTGTCATAGTTTGCGTGAATGTATATAACACTAAAACCACCGCTGCCGCCAACGCGTCAGTTTGACCGAACTCTAAATAGGTACACTACTTCCAGAGCTAGGTACCTCTGCCTGAGAGGCTTTGTGGCGGATTGCACTCAATCTTAGTTCAGGTACCTAATCTGTGTAAGCCCCGACCACCAGGGCTCCCTGTTTGATGCTGTATTTCATCGAGTTCGAGACGAAAGTTATGCGCTTGTTAGCTTGTAACTAGACTTGGTCACTTGAACGGAGATTGCGACAACTTTGTGTGTATATTCTGTGGGAACGGAAGGATAGTGCAAGATTGGATGGCTCTTGGTGCAAAGTTTGAAGCTCGGGCAAAATAGTTTTAAAACAAACATTTCACGTGACTGTCTGTTATAAAGACTGGCTACGGTGCTATCTAACAGTGAATTTTATATAGAATTTAGGACGCGTTTGTAACCAAATATATACGAAGAAAATTTGCCGTTTACGAAAACGCGTTTCGAAAATAGAAGAGACTTCTCTTGTTCTTCAGAAGTCTCTTATTCTTTATCGTACACACACAGAAAATATAGACACAAACTTACATAATCTTAAGACAAGAACCAAGGCGAACTTAACCTTATCAAGAGTTTACTTCTAGCAAACGTTTGAGGATAGGGAAAACTGATAAATAGTGGGTCCGTGTTGTTTTTTTTTATTTTTAAACGTAACTAAAATTTTAAACTACATGTATGATAATATACGAGTAGTTTTAATAAAAATCTAAACCGCCTTAAAAAATATTGAGACACCAAAAAGTTAGCGCCTAATTGAAACCGCCTCCTTGAAGACGGATAAAAATACAATTCAATTCAAAACTGACAGATGTTCAAAGTTAGTAGGTTAGTATTTGTCACAAAATGAGAGGAGAACGTATACATTATGCAAGATTTATTTAAGATATTAAGATTATGGAGTTGATTTGTTCTACGGCATCGGATAGCAGGTTGTGCGTTCCAAAAACTCTAAATTCTAATGAAAGCTATCGCGCCACTGGCATTGTGTCAACTGCTGATAGAGAATGGAACCGTCGCCAAATATTGAGTACTATGAGTCGACTTGGCAGGAAAGCCTATCCATTTTGGAAATGAAAAGTACCCGTATTGCAAATCCCCCTAGTATAGCATCAATTCTATCTAAAAAAAGTGTTGAAAACCTTTTCAACACTCAAAAAAGGAGGTAATTTTTAATTCGTCTGTATTTTTTGTGTGTATGTTACGCGTTATCATCGCCAATTGTAAACAGATTTTAATGATTTTTATATCAATGGGTAAGGTATTTCAACAATGGTCCCATATAAATTTTATGAAAAAATACCACCCTTAAAGGTGCAAAAGATGGGAGATGAAATTTCATATTCGATTTTTTATCAACTAACTGTGACCCAAGCAAGAGGTGCGGGTTTCATTCCCGCTGCGAGATATTTATTCCGGGTCTGGATGTTGTGGTATCATGGTACTCGATGTTTTTTTTTATTGGAGGACAGGTAGGAATAATTAGTTCTATCTGACCCTCTGTTAATGATGAGGTGACAGATAGAACTTTTTTTCCCAACTGTCACCCTAGGGGGACAGAGCAGGGTGACAAATGGGAATAATTCTTCCTGATACCCACGATACAGGGAATCCAGTGTGGGGTCAGAACTATGTGTGATTTTGTAAGTGTTTTTATATGGAATCGTATCTAAACACTCTCGTTAGGATTTATCTCGCTTATGTACATGCCTTATTATGTAAGTGTACAACATAATTATTCAGAAAAAAAATGTACATAGTAAAAATCTCACGGTTTCCGTTTCTTCAAAATATTTTATAAAATATTTTTGACGCCAAGATCACAAATTAAGGAATTTTCTCGACTTGTTTTTGTTATAGCATTCTTGGATAACTGTATCTACTATGAAAATCTTACTACCATTTTTACAAAAAAAATCTTTTGATAATTTTTTTCAAAAGTTTAACATACTCCTGTTTTAAAAAATGTAAGGTCATCTGAGTTACCCCAATCACTACTTGGGAAATGAAATGAAATAATTTATTAATACCTAACTCACGTTAGTCATGTTAGGTATAGTATTACCTATTTAATAATTTATGCTTATATATCGTTTTTATATAATAATAATTATTTTAGCTTTCGGGTAACAAGTAAAACTCGTTGAGGTCGTAAAAAACGTATTCTAGTAACCACTTTTTTAATCTTAATTTAAACGGGGTTGGCACTAAGTAAAAAAATCTCAAACAACTTAAAACTTTCTTCAGGTTAAAATTCTTCAGGATTCTACGTGGTCCTTTTCTTGCGCTAAATCATCCCCTTTTATTAGATGTTTTTTTTTGGGCGAGCCTTTCATATAAGTATTTATTGGTTTACTTTAATTAACACGGCCGAGAGCCAATAGTAGTTTAAAATACCTTTACTTTTTCTTTCACGCTAACGCAAATTTGTCAAGGTAAAACTTGACAGCTGTGACGTAACATTTCCACAGCTAGTATTTCCATACAATTCCATCTTTCCGCAGGCGTTACTGCCAACACAAAATGGTTATTGTCTGAAGCAGGTGCATCCGACTGTGGTAATCATTGTTGAGGACGAAGAGTCGACACAGCTCGTTGCTCAATTCTAAGGCATCATTGGTATGAATGATCTTACATACTGTAATTATTAAATAAATATAATAATAAATAATGCTGGAAATTTTTCACACAACATCATCTAGCCCCAAAGTAAGCAGAGCTTGTGTTATGGGAACTACATGACTGATATACTACTTTACATATATATTTTTTGCAAATGACAACATCTGTCCCGCGACGGGAATCGAACCCGTAACCTTCTGCGTCTCAGGCGGGCCATCGCCCACTACGCCCACAGAGGTAATTATTTGCTTTAACAACAAAACAAACTTTTTTTAATGCTAGTTTACATTGAAATTATGAAAATAATAGAAGTCAACAATAACACAGAGATTAACAAAATAAGAAGAACACTTCTGTTATCCATAATTAATAAGGCTTTTAATATTAATCACCCTTAGGGAAATTATTAAAGACTTCTACTTAAATAACGCTTTATTTATTTATAGCTTCTGATATTTTCCCACTTGACCAATACGGCTATGAAATTTCTTGTGACGTCACTGCTTAGAGAATACCATCGCTATGTAGGTAGCCTACCTACCTACCTAGAATATGCTGATATGACATTAAACTGTCGAGATGGATCAGGATAATCTGTGGGGCACTTTATATTCAGTTCTACTTATAAATAGACTACAAATCTATTTGGTTCTTTTTTAACTTTCCTATTTCTGGGTCAAAGGGTAGGTAACCAAATTTGTTTCCTATCTAAATAAATATTTTTTTAATTCTAACTATGACTCTTCAATCAATAGGAATTGCTACAAAGTGAAATACACCTGCTGATTGCCTAAGGGGGACGAAATAGTCCTCTTCTAAGCGCCTACCATACTATCTACGTGTGCGTTAAATAAAGCAAACGGACACGAGGATAGTCTGGGACTAATTCGTACAGATAGCGAGTCTACGGTAGCCGCTTAGTAGAGAACTATTTCGTGTGAGTTAAATAAAGCAAACGCACACGAGGATAGTCTGGGACTAATTCGTACAGATAGCGAGTCTACGTTAGGCGCTTAGTAGAGATTTCGTGTGCGTTAAAAAAGCAAAGGCACACGAGGATAGACTAGGATTAATTCGTACAGATAGCGAGTCTACGGTAGGCGCTTAGTAGAGGACTTTATCCCCCTTAGGCAATCAGCAGGTTAAGCATACTTACATAACTACACATTTATTGCTTGCTTAGACGACCTCTACTGAGACTTTAGATGACCAGTTTCCCGCTTCTGGAAAAAATATATGCATATTTTGCAAATATATTCTCCGAGTCTAGGTGTTGGTACCATGGTACCGACTCTTAGTTCCTGATATCCACGACACAGCCTAGAGTGGGGCTAGAACTATGTGGTTATTTAGATACTTGTTAATGTCCCGAGTGCTTAAGCAAAAGAGGGTTATGTGATTAACAGTATATGATTCGTAGTATGCAAAATTAGGGCCCATAGCGGTCTTTTGAAACACTATATAACCAAAATGCGTCGTCCTATATTGATGATTCTTCCAATAAAAGGTTTGTATTAACTTCGGATGAGTTACTTTTGTGCGGAGTTGGGGTATTTTTATTTTATTTCTTTCAACTGTTTACTGCTGTTGTGTTACTTTTTCATCGTGGTCTCAGGATTAATATTAAGGAGACATATTTCGACGCAGTATCCTTTTTGCTCCACAGCTATAATTGAAACGGTATTTTTAAACCACACAGGTCGTAAAGCCACCATAATAAAATATCCAAGACATTTACTGCTACCTCATAATACGATGAAAAATTCAGAAAATGGGATTGCTTTTAGCTGAAAAATGTTCCTACTGGGGATAACTAACCACCAGACTCCACTTGTCAAGAAACATCGTCCTTACGGTATTGTTACTTTGGATGATTTAAGTAAGCTACTAAGCTGAGAAAGGAGCTGTTTGGTCCAAATGATGGCACAGATGGTACTTATTAAAAACAAATATTTTTTGTCTGTGTGTCTTTGTATTTTTAAGTACTTACCTATTTTATTTATTTTGTAGATACGTGTCCTTTTTTGTGTTTGGTTTTTGTTTCAAATAAAACATTTTCTATTCTATTCTATCCAGTATTACTATATATTCTAGACTATATATTCTAAGTTAATGAATGGTGTTATTTGGTGAATGAATGAAGTTTTAAACCAATTTGAGCCAAGATTCGATTCATTTGCTGAAAAATTATGTTTTATTATATATGTATATACTATAGAAAAATGTATGATGTAAATATCTTTTAAAAACAGTATCAAGATTTGAAATAGATAAAATCCTACTAATATTACAAACGCGAAAGTTTGTGAGGAAGGATGTTTGTTACTCTTTCACGTAACCACTTAACTTTACAGTAATATTGCTTCAACATCAGAATAACACAAAGGCTACTTTTTATCCGGGTACCACGCAGGCAAAGCAGAAGCTAGTAATTCATAAATAAGTAAACATAAATGCTAGATTTTATTAATCAAATTCAAGAATTTCAAACATATTAAAAATAATTATATCTAACTTCTGTGCATTTTTATGATAAGGGTTGCCGATCATTTATTTTTATTATTTAGGGAAAATATAAAAAAAGTGAAAGTTCACTTAATTTAAAAATTTCCAACCACACGTTGGAATTTTTTAGCAACATAACAGCGCCACTAAATTACACACATAATAACCTCTACGGCACAATATTCCACCGTATATTTATAATGTAGGGCATTTTGCATAGTATCGTGTTTTTATTTCAATATAGCCAATAAATTAACTTTTTTTCAACTTTTTCCATATATAATCACTCTTTGTCATCGTTTTCTCAAGGCAAGAGGGTCGTGATCCCTTTGCATGATCTGATATTTTTTCCATTCATTGCGATCTTCGGCTATACGAATAGCGTTTTATAATAAGTCCTCTCATCTTTTGTCCTTATTTTTTTCCGTCGTAGCGAGCTTTTAAGGATGTCAGGATTGCATCTTACTACGTGTCCAAAATATTCCAGAGTACGCTTAGACAAATGGTCGAAAGCCTTCAGATCTTTAGGTACAGGTACTGTGGTTTTACACTTTTTTATGGAGTGCTCCACTATCTACGAGGTCAGCTATCTCTGCTTCAGTAACTTCAAATAGGATGCATATTATTGTAATTTCACTTTTCCAGACGTCGCATGTCATTGTCATGATGTGTTTCCCTGTATATGTTGAAGAGAATGGGGCAAAGAATACAACCTTGCATCACACCTTTCTCAAATTTAAACGGACAAGATAAGTTTTTATTCGGTAATTATTGCATCCTGAGTAAAAAATATAACATTTTGCACAATGTTTTGTTTGAAAGGGGTTGTCTGTGCCTAGTTGTTCCACGGTTCAGGCAGTGCTGAGACAATTGAGATATTGTAACTGTGCTGTCTGATTCACCAGATAATGTTCATAATGAAATATTGTGCACGTGACTTTCCTGCGAAAGAAACCATGATGATAGTTATACAATGTTAGCAGTAAGTTAATTTCTCAATTGCTTTTATGAATGAATGAAAAACGAAAATACTTTAAAGTACACAATAACAAAAATAAGTTAAACGTAACAAAACTTAAAGGACAATGGGCGGTCTAATCACTTGGAAGCGATCTCTTCCAGACAACATTCGGATTAAGATGATTCCATAAGATTAAAAGAATGGCTGGGCTTTGATATTATAGAATGACAATAGCATAGATTGATTGTTTATTGTGAAAGGTTCCTATATCAAAACGATCTAATCATTTAAAACTTCTGAATCACCCACATTCAATGGACCGATGATAAAAGTTAGTGAATTACGGCGGCAAAAAAATCAAAATTTATACAACAGAGTCCGTCCTTCAGCTGATATTGATTAGTCATTTATTTCGTAAGTATGTATTACACATCACATTAGTAAGTCTTAAAATGTGTAAGAGTAAATAACTAATAATATTATATTTAATAGATACTAAGTTCATCTCTACTCTAATTTTATTGTTCATTCCAAACAATCTTCGTCTCTAAAGTATTTATGTATAAAATTTAATGAGGAAAGGTATTTTTCAAACACTGAATTTTGCAAGACATTACATAGACTACCATTTTGAGATCACATCTGTAACAACAGCAGTGCAAAGCATAGAACAAACTGCGCTTGTGAAAGCACAGCATTAATTAACTTGCACTAAAGTCTATACTGGGTGTATAGACAGTAGTTTCAAGGATTTAAGGACATAACAGGTATTTACCGCGTTTACCCTTTTTATTATTTTCCCGACATTTCGACTGTGTTGCAATAGCCGTGACCACGGGTTGATTGGAGTTAGGTAATGCATATTTCAGTTTTTTTTCATCGGTAGGTACACAAATAGCATTACCTGCCTAGGGATAAAATTGATATTTTTCAATTAGATTATAGTTTAGTTTAGATTATAGTATAGTTTCATAAGGTTTTCCGAAATTCTTTCGCAGAGGTAATCGAACATATCTTAATAATTTTATCAAAACTTTGACCTAACAAAACTATAGTCGAATTAGACAGCGTGTTATTTCATTACTAGCTTCTACCCACTGCTTCGCCCGCATGGTACCCGGATAAAAAGTAGCATATGTGTTATTCTGATGTATAGGCTATATTACTGTAAAGTTTAATCAAAATCCATTAATTAGTTTTTTGCGTGAAAGAGTAACAAACATCCATCCCAAACTTTCACGTTTATAATATTAGTAGGATAGGATAGATTTACTGTGGTATCTTAGCTATATTGGTTTGTTTTCATTAGGCATCTTTTGATGTTTTGTATAATTTTGATGGTGCTTATTTCTACGACCCCTTAAGGCAGTCATTTATTAATTGTCTTGACATTGACACTGATCACAGACACAGACATATAAATACCTAGTCATGATTCACGCCACACTAGACCCGGAACAAAAATCTGTAGAACATCAAACATTTGTCCCGCTACGGGAATCGAAGCCGCACTTTGCGGCTACTCGCCCGCCGCGTCATGGAGGTCGTTCATTGTAAGGCCATCCTTAGGCCTGATGATACATCTGTACATTTTGGATATGAAACCCGAGAAGGCTAAAACGCATTATTTTTGTAATCAAAATGTGTTTCCCAATAAAAGCTACTTAAATCATAAAGCCGCTGCGATTCATAGGTTGAAGCGGACAGGCTCCATATTCTAATATTACTATAAAATTTATATTGCAAGGCATTTAAATTACAGCTAAGTAAAGGTTCACGACTTAACGTCAGGAATATTGTTATAAAAAGCCCGTTATGTACCAGGGTTGACAACGCGCAAAAAATACATTTAGTATTGCACGCATAGGTTACGGCTTACCAACTAGCTTTATAAAAAAAAAAGTTATTTGCGATAAAAAAAACTCCCTCAATTAGGCGTACAAACTGTCTTGGGGCGTTTCATGGTACCGTTTTCCCTACCGCTATTCTGCATTGGTCTATTTAGTTTTCAGATTTTTGATGGACTCTGGGTAATTTTCAGTCGATGGCCTACACATTGCCCCATTATCGAATAATAAAATCATGAAAAGGGTAAGTACACTTTATCATTCAAATGTAAGAATTTTTACAAAAAAATACTATCTGACTGGCCCATCTGGAAAAATACTATCTATAATGTAATGGAGGTATGTCCGATCTTCAAGAGAGATTTGTATGCATGTGTCAGATATGAAATTATTATGAAACGCTTTCCTTGTTTTTAAAACTTGTAAACACTGTCATTTATTGTATTAAAATATGCTCTGTGGTTCACGAGCATATTTCTATACCGGCAACACTTTTCGGAACTAACTCGAAGTACCGAACAAAACATTGTGATATTTGTTTTCTTTTAGTAAATTTATGAGATTTCTTTAATATTTAATTACAGTTAATCATTAAGGTATAATTCATGATTTTTTAAATACTGTACATATGTAAACTTTGTTTTCCTGATGTTTTTAGTTTCTCAAGTGATAAAACGTGGTATATCGTTGATGGAATGTTTTAACAAATATTGTAGTTCTAATAATTATAAAAATTGCACAAACCTTAGAATAAGTTTTAAAAGTGTTTCACCGTATTATATTTAGCTATAGTTGTCAATATTCCTAGATATTTTTCATAAATTCTGTTATCGTCTGTGATTGGTTTAAAATGGCGCTTTACTAATGAGTTTGGAAGTGTATAAAAGCCAATGTAATTCTATGGTGGGTCAGTGAAGGATCCACTGAAGAACACGGCGCAAGTTAAGTACTTTATTATTCACTATTGTTACATGTTGTTATTATTGTTTGTGGTTATTGTTTGTGATTATGTTTAATGTTTTCTTGGTACCAATACCTATTTAAATTACTGTCCATTTATTATAATTGTTGAATATCTTAATTGTTGTTCTTATTTCCATGTATTAATACAACTATTCTATAAGATGAAGTAGTTGTTGACTTTGGAATATACCATTAATACAATTACTGTTGTGCACTTAAATTGGCTGGCTATAATCTTTTATATAGAAACTTCCCTATCTACTCTGGTTGTAGGTTAGTCTACTGTAAGAAGGCTTTTTAAATGACAACCATATTTAGGTTTGTCACTAGTTGTATTATTCAATTTAAAACATAATAACTTTAATTTCGGTAATATCTCTATATTCTCATTACTCTATCTAATTATTTCACACATGCAAGCTAATTTAATATATATTATATATATATATATATATGACCGCTATATGACTGTAAGCAAGTCCAACCCAACATCTGGTTATACTTTTATTCAATCGAAGTTAAACAAGACTCTAAAGTAAATTCGGACCCTTTACTTAAACCGTCAATAACACGGTCTGCTTCACCCCTAAGTTTAATTTGTATCTCGTTCCCGGAGAATTACTTACTTATTAAGAAGATTGCAACGATATCTGTCGTTTCATAGATTCTATTTTACGATAAAATTCGATGAGCTTATTAAATTAGATTGCGTTTTAGAATCTGTTTTTGTTACTTACATTTTTACAATCTAAGAGACATTTGTGAACACAATTTTATCAGCAAGCTTGGCAATATATCACGCTTGAATGAAAAAATATAGAATTCTTTGAAACTTTCTGGCTGACGAAGCGAAACTGTCTTTCATCTTATATTTTAAAATAACTAAAGGTTACAATTAAGGCACAGATATAGATAACTTATTCGTAAATGATAATTTTAAAGCTTCTTTACCCAAATAACACTTGGAATATTAAAAGATGCCTCCTCAAATTGGCGATGTAATCGGAGCTTTATAGACGGCCAACCGGAGCGTTTATAAAAAACCGATAACAGCACAATATTATTTGGATAAGATATTCAAAGGCGAATTATCTCAAATTGTTTCAGCGAGGCGGAGTGGAAGCCGGAATTAAATTCCATGGAATTGCAAAAACCATCGAATGCGAACGTAACGATATTCAGCGGTCGTTGAGGTGGAAACTAATTGTGTTGGGGAGATATTTTTTTGGATTTACGGTTCTTGGTTGCACGAGTGCTTTTTCAGACTGAGTAATTGTATACCCTAGAAATATATTACGTTTTGGTACATTGATATTCACTACGAGCATAGCCCCCGTATTCTAAAATATCACATCGAGATTTATTCGACTCGGCTCACCTCACTTTTGTGTTTTGGTATTGTCCTCCGCTTCGAATTCCCTTCGTCTCCCTCGACTGATTACCTCGACTGAGTTTAACAAACCAAATGTCATCTCAAGTTACCTTACTTGAGATGACATTTGGATGACCTTGAGCATTTCTCGAAGTTGTCACTTATAACATTTCACAACGACTGTTGTTTATTAATATAATTAATTAATTGTTGTTAATTTATTTTCAAGCCTTCAGAACTTGTTGGTTGTTAGTCATATACCTCGAACAATTCACAAATGAGGATGTAAATACTACACTCAAACTCGAATCATACTCATTTGAGTTTTGTAAGAGTCCTCGAAAAATTTAACTAAAAATACCAAACACAAGGAAATTTTGGAGGGAACCTCAAAACGCCCTGAGTCGATTTGATGTGGAGTCAAGTGATAGTCTCGCATATATAATACTAGCTTTACCCGCGACTTCGTTCTCGACTGCCATCTCTGCCGACTAATTATTCGCATTTTACCACAGTTTGTCTCATATTAAGCAACACTGTAGACTGCGGTGAAGCACTCTTAATCAACAAAGAAACTTTTTACTTTGGATTTGAAAACTACCAGATTGTATTTCTCAGAAGACAGTAACTCAGGATTCAAAATTATAAAATCATTAAAATCGGTTTACAATTGGCGAAGATATCGCGTAACAAACACGATAAAAAAACATACATTATTATATAGATTAGTATTCTAAGGGGTTTACATTCCTATCCATACGAATAAATGGATAGGAATGTCTCTCAATATCATCAGTTCATAAGGTAGGGCTCCATGCTTTATTGACTGAATGTTGAGATGCGTGGTTGATACTCAAAAGATAATACACAAACGTTCACGGACAAGACTGGTCTAAATTAAGTTAAATATTCCGCTTATGCATTTTTTTTTTGTAGCTTAGATGACATACTTACGTACTATAGTATTCTACTGTTGACGTTTTGTTGACTATACGAAATGTCCTTCCTCATGAGCGCCATCCGTCACCATACTCTCACGATCGCCGAGCAGGAGATACTAAAATACTACATGACATAGCCGTAATATAAACTCAAATGTTACCAAAAAATAATTAATATTCTAGAAAGGTTTTAATTAAAACTAAGATACAATTATCTTTAATCGAGCCTTAGCACCACGACAACTCTCACTTCAGTTCTACATCAAGCAGAGTAAGTTACGATCCCAAGATCCTTCTTCAGCTGTTTCGCCGCCGTGTAAAGATCATGCTTAACATCTGGATAGCCGTCAAGCAAATCTTGCCAGTCACGTAGCCTCAAGTATGCGAAATCCACCAGCTAGAATGAGTTATAATGAAATGAGAAAAGAGCATTTACTGTTCATGAAAGGAAACACTATTATTAATGAAGGAACATCTACTATTCATGAAAGAAATCACTACTCTGGAGTAGCAAGATCAAAACTATTTGGTTAAGCCATTAATTACTACGTGTATTGATAATATCCATACGCATAAATCACTTACCGTTCGAGAGTAGTAGGTGAACTGAAACGGAACGTTTGGGAAGAGACCGGGAATCAGTCCGAAGTATCCATTGGTTGATAATAAAGACATCATTCTGCTGTTTCCGCTGAAAATTATAAAAAAAAACTATTTTCACAATCAATAGTTACATAACGAAAGCGTTGGGGAGACGACTATTTACATAGAAGGCATTACTGCTAATAGGAAATTATCCGTGGGAGTTCAACAAGCAGGCTTAGCTTGAGAACTGTTATTTACTGAAGAAAAGGCACAAATCACATTTGTTCCTCCTATCCATCAGAAAAAAGAGAGAGAGAGAGATATTATGTATTTTGTCTTCTGTTTCGAAGGCAAAATCGTTGTCTTGAGTGCTCATACTATTAGTTCTGCCTACCTTAAAAGTGCGTCGTGATATTAATTTATCATGTCTACCGAACGAGCGAGCATGTTAGCAATATTGCAGCATACAGATATTGTTTTGTTTCATCGATTTTTTACACCACGACATGGTAAATAATTAGTCGCTAATTTTATCAAATATCATCAAAAAAAATCTCAAAATTTCTTCTCATCTTGTTAGCCCGACAGGACAGAAGAATGAAAGGGTTTGCAGTGAGACAAGATAGGCTATCTAAAGCCTTTTTTCACATATGAGATGCAAGTAATACTAAACTTGAGGTCAATGAACTCACTTTTTATCGACGTACCATTTTTCAACTTCACCTTCGTGTATGAAGTAAATACATGGGAAAATATCACCCTCTTGCACGATGCACTTTCCTGGTGAAAATAAATATTGTCAGTTTGCAGATTCCGGCACGCGGCGAACCATCCCCGCCTCAAGGCGTAAATTAGATTTTACCGAAAACTGTGACACATTGACACACAGGTGTGTAGCGGTAGCACTTTTAATAAAAGTCTGTCGCTTCAAATGCGGCATTCCATAATTTCATTTTTTTTTTTTTCACCAACTAAAAGATATAATAATGTAGACGTGTCGAACAAAAGCACAATTAACATAAAATAATAAAGCAACACTCAACAAATACATACATAGTCCTGATCTCACATTAGGGTTCCCTGCGTTGTGGGTCGTGGGAACAAAGAGTACCGTAGTACCAATACACCCAGACCCGGAACAAATATTTGTAGACAATACAAACATTTGTCCCGCAGCGGGAGTCGCTCCTCTTGCGATACAGCCGACTCGCGCGCCGAAATTATAATCTGTTTGAGTGTTACGAAGAATACCACGTAGGTATAAGTACAGGCAAATATACATAAGCATAGATACGCACATAAAACATGACCCATTTTAAGCAGTCAGGCACAAATTACTTACCAGGAAAAATAACAATCCTGTGCAACTTAGCAGCAAGTTGCCGTATGAAATACGGAGGCAGCTGATGGAAGAGTGGGGGTGTTTGCAAATGATGCATGTACAGAGCACCAAGTAAATCTTCTCGGAGGCACATAGGTGCTTGCTGAGCTAACTCTGGTAGCCAATTCCCTATAAAAATATTTACTTCTTCTTAAAAAATCTAAAAAATAAATTGTACTTAGAAATCAAATGAAGCTGGCGAGAAGTACTTGCAATAAAACCAACATGTCTGAAAGATAAACAAAATGGCGGCTGACGCCATTTTGTGTAATATACATTTTTATGTCGGTGGTCTTGTCCAAGTCGTTTATATAGTTAAAGAAAAAAAACTTATTATTAACGTCATCGTTCACAGCATAACGAGCAATTCAGGTTCAATAATGTAACTGGATTGCTAACTCAAATCGCTATTTGCCAAGTTATAGAGTTATTAGCAAACAGAGCGGGACAAGTAATTGCCCTTAGACCGTCTAAGACTAGATATTAATATCGATCGAAGCTTAGTCTGCTATAATCCTTTAAATTGTATAGGTAGGTAATAACGCAGAAAACTTTATTAATATTTTTTGCTTAAAGTTTATAACCATCGCAACGAATCAAAATCTGAGCTACGATAAGAAATCAAACGTTCTAAGTAAATCACCCTTGCCCTGCTTCATTACTTCTTGTGACTATCAATACAATAAAATTGTCGAAATCACCATGTAAAATTTGTCCGTTCTACACATAGAACATTTGAAGTACAGGCAGTGACATAAGTAGATCATTTAACTTCATTTGATCATTTGAAATGATAACTTTAGATAGTTTAGATTACCAATAAAAAGTAGCTTTAAACGTAATAATATTTTAAATTAAGTTTAAAATACTAGGCCAGGACTCGAACGGACCTTACCACTTTGAAACGGCGTCCCGCGGATAATTACTTGGACATTGAAATAACGCATACGATTGCCGCTAGATAGCATCTTGACGAGGATGTTTTATTTCCGAAGTCTTTCATTAAAAACAAATGAAAAAAATGAAGTTTTAGCTTAGTGTTGTATGAAATAAAAGCAAACGATTTGACTAACCTCTTTGTCTCCGCCACAGCTGATTAGTATACTGACTAACAGAGTCCAACAGCGCCGGTGATATTCCACTATATCGCAGGTACGTAATCAGGTTTCTTACATTGAAGTCGTATTGGTACAATTCTCGGAATCTCGTGTAGATGAAACTAATGCCGACGCTCAGAATCCACAGATCAATGACATAGATGAAGAAGTTTATGGTTAGTTTGTAATAGATTTGGCTGAGAGAGACAGCGACCACCTAAAATATAAAAGTTATTGTCGAAATGATGTCATCATGTTTGTTTATTGAGTAGGCACAGTCAGCGACAAAAGTATATTAACGATTTGAGTTGTCAACCGACTTCAAGACCGAAGAAGGTTATCAATTCGTCTATATTCTTTGTGTATATCTTTGATTATGCGATACCTTAGCCAATTCTGAACCGATTTTTATTGGATAGGGTAAACTTCAAAGGTCATATAAGTTTTATGAAAAAGTCACAAATATGGGTGAAAAAATTGGGGATGAAATGTAATTATGGTATTTTTATATACTTCTCGTTATTTGAAGTAGGTTTTGATTTTAATTTTCTTCAGATTACATGAGGATATAGTTACCTTAGATTAAACATTATATAACTAGTCTAAATAACTAAGTGATCATCAAATGTAGCCTAATATTTTGAACTGAAGTACAATCGAATGCTAATCTACTTTTGTCACCGACTATACATAATGACGACAAAAATTGTGTTTCACTATTCCGCTTATTTTTTACAGAGAACCAGCGTGGGCTCTGTATTCAATCAGGTGGACACGCTAGATATTTCACCCTCGTAAAATAATTCAGTTACTCACAGAACTCATACCACTCTGAGTATGAAGCAGAATAATATATGTTATGGACACGATATAATCGTCTTGCCAATGTTTCGGCACCACGAAACCAATTATGTTTAGCTGTGATGTCTCGTTTACGTTCCTTGTCATTCGGGCACAACCTAAAAACCATTAAATAACTTAGCTTGTAAAACCAACAACCGCTAAGGGATAGATGTCCTAGACCGCTACCAGGATAACTCAGGAATAAATCCCCAATGACACAGTATTACTCAGGAACAAAGCCATGATGAAGTCCACACAAAGGAGTTCCACACATCGTCTTCCTGCGAAACTTAGCTCAAGAAGGTTTGTCGTGAAACTCTTTGGAGGAGGTCTCTGTAATAATGGCATATGTTTTAAATCCTTCAAGAAGCATTGCTTGTCCTCGAGTCACTAATTGTTGCCTGGTTCTTGCTATTGTATATATATATATAATGTTTTTTACAATGGTTTATGGCAGTCGGTTCCATCCACACGTTGTCTGCTAGATACCTCTATCAAATATTACATATAAAAATGGTTTAAATTCACATACTATGAATATAATATAGATATTAAACATCAGTGATAATCAGTGATAAGACCACCCATTTGATTGTACAACATTGTCAAAATATGTTGTACTATCTAAGCTGATGTAATATTTGGTAAGCAATAAAGTATTTCCTATCTATATATCCACGTATATCCAGGCTTCTTCAGGCTAATTATTATGATGATGCGAGCTCTGTGAATCTTCTGCTTAACACAACTAAAGATGCGAAAGCGTGACACTAGAGTGTGAATTAAATCAAAAATATTGGTAATCATGTTCAGAATATTAGTTACCGCCTTTTCTATCCGATGGCAAAACCCATTGGTCTCTATCAATAGAGCGGTTAGAGATTCCTGTTATTTCTGGAATATTCAATGGGAACTTGTCCTCTGTAAAAAAATATTAGTAAGTACAAAAATATGCAAAAGGTTCTTGAATGATGATTTGCAACAAAATATACTTTTATTAAAACAGTGTAATTTCAAACAAATCTTACTTAAATTATAAATGCAAAAGTATAGATTTTTAGTGGTTTGTTTCTATTAAGTTACGTAACGGCAAAACCGATTTGAAATTAGGAATAGTTAAAAATCACGATCTAGAATCTAGAATCATACGGGCAAAGCCATAGGCTAGATTAATAATAAAATGTGTTGTTAAAAAAACACTAAAAAACGCTTTTATCACGCATTATAACAAATAATTTCAGTATCGATCTCCTGACTCCATCATCAGACACTAGTTACTCTCATTACCCAATATTTTAGACTCGTCAAAACGAATCATATGAGCCCAAACTCAAGGAGTTTACTAGTGGGCAATATGAGCCCAAACTCGAGGAGTTTACTAGTGGTCAAAGAAGAGTTCCATCGTCCATCTCCTGGCTCCATCAAGATACCAAATTATAGTATTCTCAACCGAACTACATATACAAACAAAATTTCATTTTGATACAATTAGTAAAAGACAAATAGATTAGTACTAGCGGCGATGGGCTTGCAACCCGTCACGTGGAATGCTTACTACTTGCAAAACGCGGGCATGTACCAAATGTAATGTGGGACGTGCCTGACTACCCCCTACTTGGTATCCTCAAAAGATCTACTCACTGAGTATGTATCTGAGGATGTCCTCCATGGGGAAGACAGTCGTGAGCGTGTTTGTTTGTTTGTTTGTAGTACTAGACAATTAGTCAATCAAAATTGACTTCTAAGATTTGATTACATTATTTGTTTGTTAGTTAGTTACAAGTAAAGCTAATATAAGCGAGTTTATAATAATACATAAAGTCACCTCTGCAAGCCGTAAAGATCCATCCACAAGACATAGCATGCACTATTAGCAGAATTATTAAGAACCGAATCAGAACCGGGGCTACTTTGTTCTGAAAGAACGTTTTAATGATCATTAAAATTTCTTCTTACAACAGTGTAAGAAAATAAATAGGTTACTTTACACAATGGAAAACAAAGTCTTTATTGAGTAAATCTATATTATAATTCAATATTATTATAATCCTATCCTACTAATATTATAAACGCGAAAGTTTGTGAGGATGGATGTATGTTACTCTTTCACGCAAAAACTACTGAACGGATTATGATGAAACTTCACAGTAATATAGGCTACATTTTATCCGGGTGCCTCACGGGCGAAGCCGTGGGCAGTAGCTAGTTCAATATAAAACTTTGACTCATAAACTACGGTCACCTGTTTGTTAGGAGTCAGTACCGTTCCAATAGGTATAGTAAAACACGACACGTTACAACATCTTAGTAAGTTATTTCATTGTAGATTCGCGTAAAGAGTATATATGCCACCCATTTTTTTATAGCCAGTAATAACAGCTTCGTACCTACCAAAGCAGGTGACTCCGTTTGCGTTAAACATTAACCTCATAAAAATGTTAACAATTTATATAATTACTATAATGACACACTATTTAACTGTGTAAAAAGCAAGTTTAACTACGAACACATTAAACGTAAGTTCGTGTAAACGTTGTCGACCTCTGTAGCGCAGTAAGCGAAGGTCCGCCTGAGAAACAGAAGGTTCCGGGTTCAATTCCCGTCGCGGGACAAATGTTTGTATGATCTGCAAATATTCGTCTAGGGTCTGGGTGTTTTCATGTATAGTATTTATGTATTTACAAAAAATACTAGTGTGTAAATCTGGTAGATATAGAAGTTTTTAGGCATCCAAAAGGCCTTCATCAAGATTTTACGACTGTTATAGCTAAATCGGCTACGTAACATTTCATTTGAAGCACAAAAGCGATTAGTTCTAAATTCCACTAAATACTGAGACCGGTGATCCCCATCTGCCAATATAAACTAAGCAAGCTAAGCTACGATCAATTTTTTCCACTCTTTGCTATCATGTAAATCTGTCTAGGATACCGAAAATATGTTGAGTTCGTCACGCCACCTTCGCCTGGGCCAACCCTATAGGACCGTTTCACCCTGTATGACCCACTCTATTGGCTAAGTTAAGCCCATGTCATGTCCGACCCAGTCCCATTTCAGTTTAGTGGACTTATGGGTAACTAAGCGATTAAAAATGGTGAACCTTTGAACTGCCTTCAAAGGGTTATGTTTTGCCAAGTTTAGTCACTAGCGCATATAATATCATTGGAACCATACCTTAAAACTTCGACAAAAATGATAATGAAATTCGTAGAACAATCTAAGCCTCAGAAAACATATCAGTTGATATTTCCATTCACCAGTCACGTATGTCAGCATCGGGAGTAGTAAGGCTGTGGCGTCTACATATGCCGTCCATCGCTTGAACCTTCTCAGTCCAAGTAAACGTTTCACACATTTCTTGTCGACAACTACTAGTTCCATCTGGAACATTCGATGTAAGAATCTCACTTCAATCGGGAAAAAATATTTATTAGACAGAATATTGACGTGACAAGAAATGGATTACTTCGCGCAGTGACACAGGTTTTCTGATAAACTTTTATCTTTCTATCAAATAATGTTGCTTTATATAAAATATATATTTTCGTGGCTGACAGACTGACTGATTAATACACAGACTAACTGTAAGTTCTAGGGACCTGATATTTGGAGGGTACTTTTGTTCCTTTTGATTTGCGCCTCAATCGCAATAAGAAATGATTCGTCTTAAAGGCACTAGCAAACGGGCTAGTTTTGTGGCAATTAATTATTAGATAGATAGATAAATAATTTATTTGGAACAACTAGAGTTAGATACTATTGGTTGTACCTTGATCGATGTAGTTTTTTTAAACTATGCTTTAATTCCGACAGTACTGGACTGCTTAAAAATAGTCTCGTTTTGAACAACGTTTACTACAAGGCAAGTTAGATAATACTTCTAACATTGCAGTGAGAACACGAAATCCAGAATATGTTTAGTAAGTTCAAAGTAAAATATTCTACAAATACAGATGCAATTGGTAACAACTTTTGTCCCACGATTTTTTAAACTAAATAAAGTTTAAAACCTAAATGGCAAATATCTTGCACGCTAAATATGAAACTTGGGGTAACAAACATTGATAAATTTATTTCCAGAAAAAAAGTATGTAATGTTTTTTAAGGAATGGTTTTTTTTATGAGCATAATCATCAGGGATAATTTACATATGCACGGAAACTGTGTATAGTATAAAAATGTTTACCGTAAAGAACTCAGTAGCGAAATTGACCAAATGAATAATATCCAAGACCACAAAACACGGCCATAGCTTCGGAATGACGTGGGGTGGCAACGTTATCAAGAGTAGGGCGATAGAAACTGAAGCTAGTGGAGCAAAAAGCAAGGCAAGGTATAGCCAGCTGCAATACCAGTTGCCGTGATGGGCTTCTAACGGAGTAGCCATACACTGGAAATAAAAAAACTTCAAAAGAAGAATTCAAGATAAGCCGCGGTACAGCCAAAAAGCAAAATCTTTATTTTCAAACAAAAACTAAAAGTAGGCCTTATATCACAAATCTGTAAGAGTCCCGGTGGGTCGATGCATTTTAAAAGTTGCGTGGAGTCGATCTATGGAGGCTCTATATCGTTCCTAGGCCTAAGTCCACCAGTAGATTTCTACAGACTGTAGATGATGATAAAGTTTTAATTATTACTTGTTATTTATTACTTGCAAAACGCGGGCATGTACCAAATGTAATGTTTGGACGCCTCTGACTACCCCCTACTTGGTATCCTCAAAGATCTACTCACTGAGTATGTATCTGAGGATGACCATGGAGAAGACAGTCATGAGCGTGTTTGTTATTGTTTTATTAAATCTCATCAAATATAAAAGTTGGATTTAATTAGTTTTCTAAGCACTAAGACAGAAAAATATCCATATAATCACACTTATGACCAAGTCGCTAGCAGTATGAATTCTGCACATCAACGAAAAAAAACATCCAAGAAGGACCAAATATGACAGAGTTGCGCGCGATGCGCGAATCGTCATTAACAAGGTAAGTGTCAAAATGACAGAGAAGGTGATAGGTTCTCACAGCGATGAAAATGCCTCCAGTATTGACCTGGTAAGTTCTAAACGTTATTAGTACATTTTATGCTGAGGTGGAATGATGCGACGACTGATAGTTGGAGTTCTCATCTTTTAGTCTAATTATTACGAACATCGGTAGTCCAGTCAGTTATATAGGAGGGGCTCCGTTATAGCCCGGGGTGGCTCTGCTAGTCACAGATGCTAGGCACCGAATGGGCGCATATGCTCAAAGGACAGCGCGAGGCTCTGAAGGAGAGCGCGATGATCTAAAGTAGAGTTAGAGGCTCTGGGGAGAGTGCATAACTCTCCGGGTTTGATCGACTCTGTGTCGGGAAACAGTGGCGCGACAAGAGTAATCGCCATACTAATCGTACATACACACCTTTCTTTTTTGAAGTCGATTAAAAAGCGCTAGGCATCTACTTCAACATAAATATAAATTTGTATATACTTACGAATGGAAGTTTGATAGTTTTGTGTCCTTGGAGAATATATTGAACAGTGTCGTATGGATTTTCTACAAAATGTTTCTTCGTCGCTACATAATCATCTTTGGACTGTGGATTCTGGGCTATGTGTTCTCTGACCTGAAATCAAACCCTTTTAACACCCTACCAATTTTGTATACAATAATATTATTCTGTGAATAGAAACATTACCTCATCATCGATAAGCTCTTGGAACTGCTTTACATGGATTTGGAGTAAATCCGTAAAGTCTTCAGACATAGCTGAAACGCGAACTGGACGATTCGATGAGTCAAGCAATGGGCCAAATATGCAACCCTGAAAATATCAGAATTTATTATTTGAAACCTACGAGTATTATTGACAACCTCTGTGGCGCAGTGGGCGAAGGCCCGCCTGAGACGCAAAAGGTTGCGGGTTCGATTCCCACCGCGAGAGAAATGTTTTTATCATCTGCAAGTATTTGTCTCGGTTCTGGGTGTTTTCTATGTATAATATGTAAGTATTTACAAAAAAAAATGTATGTAAGTATTATATCAGTCATGTAGTTCCCATAACACAAGCTCTGCTTAGTTTGGGGCTAGATGACGCTGTGTAAAAAATGTCCAGCATTATTTATTTATTTATGAATTATTGACTAAAGAAGGCAAAAAAAAATATAATCACAAATAGTTTTTTTTTAAATAGTTTGTCGATTTTCGTGACTAATAAGAAGCTCCTTATCATTAAGCGGTCCCCACGACCGCGTTCTACGGAAGACATGTGAATACTGTGTGCGGTAGCTCTCTCGTCTAACAAAAACACAACACTGAGCGCTGTTTTTATAACAGTTTACATTATTATAACGAGCTCCTAAATAAGTCACGTAACGTCAGTCAACCAGCGCACAATAGAGAAGCGTATTTAGCCGTATTTTCAAATAAAAAAAAATATATCACCAGTCACTATATTTTCAAAAAGGTAAAAAATATGCAACTCTAGTTAGCTTGATGATTACATAAGATTCTATGTATATTTATCTTGATCTAGGATTACTGTCCTTTCTAAAATTTCATTTTAAATAAACAACCAATAGTCACATACATTTTCCGGACCCCATACTAGGATTCCTTATGTCGTGGATATCAGGAACTACGTATACCATGTTACCACAACACCCAGACCCGGAACAAATATCAATAAGGCTTCTATATTTGCGCCTCTTGAGATCCAAGGCTCAACTGACTCTAACTGATATCCCCGTCATGACATGGTGCTAGGGTATCTGTAATGTTACCTTGGTGAGCGTGACAATTTTCTCCCCACCCTGACTGATGATGATCTTGCCTCTGTGCACCACGTACACATGAGAAATCATATCGTTCTCCCTTATTATTTCTTGGTTTGGCAGCATGTAGATCTGAGTGCTTAAACTGGCTAGTTGGCGTGACAATGTCTCACCGCCGAGAAGTATCGTGTCTAAAGCTGTGAATGTTCTAAAGAATACCACAATGAGTACAAGATAAATTTAATAATTATCTATTAAAACAAATGCAGCGTCTACTGGTAAAGCGTAAACGTTTGGTAACTAAACAAGAAACTATTTGATTAACCTGTTGATTGCCTAAAGGAGACGAAATAGTACCAACCAAGCGCCTACCGTAGTCTCGCTATCTGTACAAATTAGTCCCAGACTACTCTCGTATGCATTTTCTTTTTTTAACGCATATTGATTTAATATATTTACCTGGCCTGATACTCACTTTTGGAAGAAATAGTAATTCAAATCTTGCCGAAGCACTACTCCAATACGTTCGTTTGTTAGATGGTGGATGTTAATACCCTTTGTTCTGTTTAAAAATGTTGAATCAATCAATCAATGGACCGTAGATATGAGGATTCTTAACCTGCTGATTCCGTAAGGGGGACGAAATAGTCCTCCACTAAGCGCCCACCTTAGACTCGCTAACTGTACGAACCAGTCCCAGACCATCCTTGTGTGCGTTTGCTTTATTTTTCGCACATGAGGACAGTCCGGGACCAATTCGTATTCGACTTAGGGAATCAGCAGGTGATGAATCGGTGACATATATATCGGCAGCTGATAGACCAGCAGCTTCCTTTATAGACAGGAGTTGGGGAGATAAAGGATTCGACATTAAACAATAAAATCACCAAACACGTTCACAACTTAAATCCCCATGATGGATACCCATACTCAGTACTCCATACTCAGTACGTAGATCCATGAGGATAATAAATGGCACATGCCCCAGTTTTTCATAGTAGTTGGGAAACTATGAACGTGACGTGTTGCAAATCTATCACTTATTGAAACAAAAACCAATAGTAAGCTTTAAATTTTCAAGAGCACGCTGGTATTTTCACGATGTTTTCTATCACCGTTTTGAGCACGTGGTAATGCAAATTAGTTCCCTAATCGTTAGTTTACTGACAATCTAAAGTACGTCGGGTAAGTTACCTCGTCCACCAATAAGTGAAATGTGCGGATGCTTGGTCTATCAACGTCTTCTCGACTCTCTCAGCGATGAGGAATTTCCTGAGCTGGTTGACTCCGTGTTGGAAAAGTGTATTCCCTCTTGAGTTCAGTACTAAGAGTGTCAGCGTGTAACATGATACAAACCTGGTGAAGAAATAGACAGAAGATCAAGGTCTCGAACTGCTAATTGTTAACAAAATATTTGCAATTATATCAATATTTAAAATCTAAAATATTTGATTTGTATCATACAAATCGAACCTGTCAAAAATATGGTAGTCCCAATATTTTTGATCAAAAAGTTGATGGGTCTTCAAAACTCTTTGATTAATTACTAAGAATGCTATGGTACTATTATTAGAAAACTTTGAAATCAATAAATAAGTAAAATTTCCTGAGAGGATTACGAGGTGAATATTCTGTATGAGATGATCAGTTCGCAGAGCAGTTTCCTTTCAGTTTACTGCCTAACATTTGTTATTTTTAACTTTCAAAGTGTAACAGTCTCACCAATAAACAATTCCTAATACAAACAAAGCCATCCCCACACCAAGATTGTCCCGATCGATATGAAATCTTCCGAAATTCATCTTCATGAGTCCACTTTGAGCCAAGTTCAGGCTTTCCGCGTACAACTGAAATTTAAGAATACATGACTTACCCAAAAGGCACATCAGTCTTTGTTATGGTATGGTATGGTACTTAGTATTACTCTACTGGGACTGAAAATAATACAGAGGAACAAAACAATCATGCGCGCTCTATGGTTACCGCCAAAAGCAACAAATATAGTCCTGACCTCAAACTATGATACCCGTGATATATGATAGTCGTGAGTATCAGGAACTACGATTATCATGCTATCACAAAACCACAACACCTAGACCCGAAACAATTTTTTTTGTGTTATGTCGTGGCTAACGAATATGGCGACGACCTCTGTGGCGCAGTGGGTGAAGGCCTGCCTGAGACGCAGAAGGTTGCGGGTTCGATTCCCGCCACGGGACAAATGTTTGCATCTGCAAATATTTGTCTCGGGATCTGGGTGTTTTCTAAGTATAATATGTATTTATTTACAAAAAATCAGTCATATAGTTCTCATAACACAAGCTCTGCTTATTTTGGGGCTAGATGATGCTGTGTGAAAATGTCCTTAATAGTCCCAGACTAAGCAGAGCTTGTGCTATGGGAACTACATGACTGGTAAACCACTCATAAGTATTTTTTGTAAATACATACCTACAATGTGAGCAGTTAGTGCTTGGTGGTAGAAACAATGATGGGCGAGGCCTACATCTCGGGAGAATCCGTGTGTAAATAAAATTCTAAAGGCCTATTCTCAAGTTTCATCTTTTGACTTGTTGACAAACTTTAATTATGTCAGAAAAGTATATGCAAATGAATGTTTGTGATTTCTAAAGGCTGTGATTCCTTTTTGTAAAAAAGGTTCTTAACTTATGCTATCTCCAATATTTACCCTCTAAGACTAAGAAGGAACTCTTCAGATGTTTGTTGAAAGGTTAGGACGAAAATATCAAACATTCGCAGACATTTGAAAAGGTGTTTGTAGCATACGCATCCGCCGAGATGGCTTCCTGCTACACTGGGAAGACCAGATCCTGGCCTGACGATTTTACTAAATAAAACGATGTTCAAGATCTAGGCAGACAACAGTAAAGATATGTGCACCGTACATACCTCAGACTGCGACCCACGCTAGCCGATGAGTTTCCACTTTTTTGGTCCTTGAGCTGATAGGGTTTGAAGTAAGAGTCTAAGGGGCACACAGGATGATAATCACACGCGGTTTTAAAGCTTTTTTGGCGGGAGATGAGATGGAGATGTAAAGCTTTTCCGAGAGAGCGCGTGCGTGCGTTCGGTGTCCACAGTAGCGAATAGTCCCCAACTGTCACTCTGAGCTTTGACGTTTATGTCCGTGCATGACAACCAAAAAGTTGGCGTCTCGATACTGTTGTGTAAGCCAGAGATACAGGAACATCGATATCGTTAAATTTTGATCTTTTTATGGAAACGAAACATCCCGCCCATCAAAATGCCTATGGTATTTTCTGGTTAGAGTAAAAAAAAAAACCTAATCAGAAACGGTAAATAAAGCTAATGATACAACTAAGAATGTTAAAACTACGATTTTCTTAATTAAAGATTTGCTTAAAACTACGAACTAACCCTCTATAGGTAAAGGACACAGTTTAACCAGCGGTCGATGTATGGTATGATTGTTTGCCGTTTTAACTAGTGCACTCCGAGCTACTCCATCAACACCAACCTGTAGGTCTACTACCCTAGCGAGGGCCCAATGTAATGGAGCGCGATTATCGTCTTTAATTATCACCATCGAACCTATCGGTAAAGGTTTTGAATGTTTGGTCCATTTGGCGCGTTGCGTGAGAGAGTTCAAATATTCGGTTTTCCATCTGGACCAAAAATGTTGTTGAAATGCTTGCAACATCTGCCACCGATGAAGCCGTTTAAAATTTGTGTTGGTAAGATCTTCATCGGGAACAGCTGTTAAAGGCTCTAAGGTGAGGAAATGACCTGGCGTTAAAGAAGAAAGATCGTTTGGATCAGAACTGATAGGGCACAGAGGCCGCGAGTTTAAAATGGCTTCGATTTGGACGAAAAGAGTTGTCAGCTCTTCAAACGTCAAAACTTGATCACCTACTATACGATATAAGTGAGATTTCGCTGCCTTTATTTGTATTTCCCAGACACCGCCGAAATGTGGTGCGCCCGCTGGATTAAATTTGAAATCAATTCGCTCGGCGCTGGAAGCTTGTTGCATTAGAGACGAGAATTGATTCTTGGCGCCAACAAAGTTGGTACCACAATCAGCGTGAATCACGTTACAGCGACCACGACGTCCCACGAAACGCCGTAACGCAGCGATGAACCCTTCAGTCGATAGCGTCGACACAACTTCTAGATGGACCGCTTTGGTTGCTAAGCAGACAAACAAGCATAAATACGCTTTGTCGATCTTGGCCCCACGATGGGAACCCAGTTTAATGCGGAACGGTCCGCCCAGGTCGACTCCTACCACCGAAAATGGTTTCACTTGATTGACCCGATATGATGGTAGATCACTCATGAAGGGCTGTAGCGGTTGTGGGTTTGTTCGAAAGCATTGAATGCACTTTGAAAGGCGATGATGCGGCAACTATCCAGAACTGTTGAAGAAGTAAAAAATGAGTTGTATTTATGCCCGGGTGCAGATAGTTACGATGAATGAAGTCAATGATTAAAAATGTTAATGCATGGTCAGACGGTAGGAACGCAGGATGTTTTTGTTCATATTCCAATCCTGATCGAGAAATCCTTCCACCCACCCTGAGCACTCCTTGGTCCTCAAAGAAGGGATTTAGTTTACGAAAAGGTTTGGATAACGCCTTTTTAGATTTAAGATTTGAAATTTCATTTGGAAAACATTGATTCTGTACATATTTAACGATTTCCATTAAAGAATGATGACGTTCTACATTGTTGAGAAAATCTCTGCGATTTGCCTGATTCGGATGTCGAGCATTATTAATGAAGCGATGGATATATGCGAGTACATTAACAAGTTTAGACAACGATGAGAAACGGTTTAGCAGATCTTCGATTATTGAAGCTTCGGCATTTGAGCACTTTTCAGATTTTTCGGTTACTAAGACTACCGTTTTACGTTCTTCTGATTTTACGATCACATCATCGTCGTCTGGAAGTACGCTGTCCATGATTGAAGGCCAAGAAGAATGAGCTTGAGAAAGCCAACAGGGCCCCGCCCACCACAAGGAGTTGTGAACAATCTCATTCGGAAACTGTCCACGCGAGCAAATGTCCGCGGGATTATCTCCTGAGGATACGTGGCGCCAACATTCAATCGGTGTGAGCTCTTGAATTTGACTAACCCGGTTTGCAACGAATGTGGCCCAGCGAGATGAGTGTGAGCGTAACCATGAGAGGACCACAGTTGAATCCGACCACAAGTAGACGTCATCGATTTTGATACGGGCAAGGTAAGTATCCCGAACGAATTTGTAAAGATCTGATAGGAGAACTGCCGCGCAGAGCTCCAATCGCGGTAACGAAGTTCGTTTGAGTGGTGCTACACGAGCCTTTGAACAGACCAAATAGACCTGGACCGCATCGTCCTTATCAGTGACTCGCAAATATATAACAGCACCATACGCTATTTCGGAACTGTCACAAAAGCCGTGTAGCTCGCACGATTTCAAGTCGGAGCAAGTAAGCTTGCGAGGAATTCGAAGTTGAGACAAGTTAGGTAATTGATCTTTATAAGTGTTCCATGTATTTATGACCTCATCAGTCGGCGTTTGATCCCATCCAATACCGAGGATCCAAAGTTTTTGTATGTATGATTTGATTTGTATTGTAATGGGGGATAAGAAACCTAATGGGTCGAAGACTCTAGCGAGTTCGCTAAGAATTGATCGTTTGGTACATGGTCGATCTGAAGGCTTGATTTCGAAAAGGAATGCGTCCGATGAGGGATCCCACTTAAGGCCAAGGACTTTTAATGTTGATGGTTCGGAATTATCTAGTGATACAGGTCCTGTGAGACAATCTTGACTGGGAAGATCAGACAAAAGTTGCGCATTGCTACTCACCCATTTTCTGAGCTGAAAACCACCTAGTTTGAACAAGGCAATGAGTTGAGTTTTTGCCTGTTGAGCAGTCTCTAGAGATTCAGAGCCACTCGCCACGTCATCAATGTACACTTCATACAAAATAATCTTCTTTGCAATAGGATATGAGTTCCCTTCATCTTCAGCAAGCTGTCGCAGAGTACGGCATGCAAGAAAAGGGGATGAAGATATACCATACGTGACAGTGTTCAGGCGATATTCTTGAAGGCAATCATTAGGAGAAGCTCTCCAAAAAATACGCTGATAGTCGCGGTCGGCCGGAGAAAGAAGAATCTGGCGGTACATTTGTCGCGCGTCGGCCATAAAAACGATATTATGTACCCTAAATCGCAAGAGAATTTCCAAAATATTCGGTTGTAATTTTGGACCGATAAGCTGAGTATCGTTTAAAGAACGCGAATGAGAATCCTTGGCAGAGGCATCGAAAACAACGCGAAGACGAGTGGTGGCCGAATCAGGACGTAGAACATAATGATGTGGGATGTAGTACCTGCCTGTATTAAGTTCATCCACGGGAACCACAGACATGTGACCACTTTCGATATAGTCTGACATGAAGTCTGCGTATTGGCTTTGTAATTCAGGGTCACGGGACAATCTGCGTTCAATGGCATGAAATCGTCGCAATGCAACGTCGCGGGAGCCCTTGAAGGTAGGGTCTGAATCATCTTTAAATGGTAAGCAGACCATGTATCGACCAGACGAGTCACGAGAATGGTCGGATAAAAACTTCTGTTCGCAGAGCGCTTCATCTGGAGTCAAAAGTAACGCTTTCGGGATGGAGTCTAACTCCCAAAAATGTTGAACTAACGTGTTCAACTCGTTATCCATGTCTAACGATGTGTGAAGTAAGCTGCGAGAAGCTAAGCGAGTTTTCCCTAAGAGAAGCCAACCGAATACAGAGTTGAAAGCGGTGGGTTGGTTGGCAGTGCCCTTAACGTTTTGATTGAGAAGCGAGTCTACAAATATATCAGCGGCGAACAATAAATCGATAGGTCCCGGAATGTCGAAACCGGGATCAGCTAACGGTAACGATTTAATATGTGACCATCCGGATGTGTTTAATTTTGCGATAGGTTGATCGCCACATATTGTTGAAATTACGTGTAAATCCAAATTAAAAAGAACTTTATTGTTCGTACCAACTGCACATGTGATGTCACCGAGAATTGAAGCTACTGCTTCTCCGATTCCACTTACGTTGATGTTAGCCTGAGTAGGATGCAAGTTCAAGCGCTTAACCGCTGAAGCGGAGATAAAACTGCTCTAACTTCCGGTATCAAATAAGGCGCGGAAAGACTGCATCACACCGGAAGCATCTCTAACTTGCACAATTGCAGTCGCCAGTAGAACGGTCGTATGTGTCACTGACCTTGAAACCAAAGACGATACGGTTGGATTCGATTCGCTGGATTTATCCCGATGGAGTAGGGTGTGATGCTTCCGTTTGCACGAGCGACACGAAAATATCGATTTACATTCTCTTAATTGATGAGATGGCTTCAGACAGTTATAGCACCAATTTTTCTCAGTAGCAATTTTCATGCGATCATCCAACGATTTTTTAAGAAATTCTGAACATGCTGCAATTGAATGAAAATCACTACAGAAGGAACATTTACTAGTATACGGAACGATGGTCGCACCACCTTCTCTTTGAGTTTGATCAGTGGCGGCGGAAATCGTGGGCGGCGCCGGCGGCATCGTAGCGACAAGTGTACTACGCGCTTTAGATAGCGGCTGGACCGGCGTGAACTTTTGCGAATGTTTGTTTGTTTTAAGCGATTCGCTGAAGTGAGTATCTCGCATTAAAGCCTCACATTTGGATTGTAGAAACGATTTTAATTGTTGGTACGTAGGGATTTCTACTTCCGAATGTTTTTCTTCAAAATCACGACGCAAATTGGTGTCAAGTTTCGATAAAATATGATAAACTAAGATAAAATCCCACTGACCGATAGGTAAGTTAATCGTCTTTAGAATGCTTAAGTTTTCTTCTTCAAAGTCAAGTGATTTTCTAAACTCGTGCGCGTCGTTATACTTAAAATCAACATTCAAAATGTCCCGCCAACACGTAAAGGCTAGATCGCGTCGATTCTTATAGCGCGCGGTAAGTGCTTCATACGCGTCGCAATAGTGTTCGTGAGATAACGGGAAAGGTTTGACTACAGTCAACGCATCACCGCTGAGAGATGATAAGAGATAGTGAAACTTCTCAGTCTCGGTGATCGATGTCGACTGGTGTATCAATGCGTTAAAGGTATCAAAATATTCCGGCCATTTTTTGATGTCACCACTAAAAGTCGGCAGAACGATTTTTGGTAGCCGGATATTCGATGCAGAAGTTCTGTGAGAAAACTGAGTCGATTCGGTTTTAGATAAATTTCGATGTATCGACAACACCTTATAGTACATTTCGTCAAAACGTTCCTGAATTTCATTATCCTCCTTTTCAGGATCATCAAGAATCTCCTGAATTGTGAAATGCGCATCCTCAAAATTCGCAGCATGTTGTTTCACTTCTTGATGATATGAAAAGAACAAATCCCGCTGAGTAGGATCGTTTGCGGCCAAAATACCTACTTCTAAAGCCTTAGTCAAACGTTTATACGCGATGGTTCGTTTCCTACGCAAGGACGGTAAATCCTGAGTAGTGTAATCGATGTCAATAGATTTGGACTTAGACTTCTTCAAGGTATTTAATTTGCGAGTCGATGGCTTCACTAGAAGTGACATTTTAAAACTAAATACGAAGTCACAAAACTTTGCTCTAAGATAACCTACCTAGGTCGGCGAAAATTTTACCTCGGTTTTTAAAATATTTAGGTGACTATGTGTGTACTAGAGTGTAGATATACGTTTAAAGTATGTACCTATACGCGTTACGTTAAGTTAGGTACGGCGTGTAGGCAACGCACATGCACCTTAACTTTAGATCACACAAAACAACACAAACTCATGTAGGTACGTTATTGCAACAAATAAGTACGAGCGATCACAGATAACGGTTTGTAGACCTTGACACTACGCAAAAGAACCAACCAAATAATTTGAGTTAACTGTAAGTATGGAACGAGCAATGTTCTTGTTGGTAGACCTTACTGCATTCGTACTAACTATGAAGTAATCTGTTCATTCACTTGATTTTAGAATATTCAGAAACTGCGCTCGGTCGTCATGAGCGGCTAGCGAGATTTCTGACTACCCACAAAATTGAGGAATCTGAGCGAAAATGAGGCGAATAAATATAATTACGAATACTATGTTGGTTTTGGTTATTGATTAGGATGCGGTAAAAATGATATGAATAGTACGGATGGGTTAATAATTGCGAGCCGAAATGGGATTATGCACCGATAAAGTTTAATGATTGCACAATTTTTGATCTCGCAATAATTAAAGATAAAAGCAGATGTGGTATTCGAAAGTAGATACGATTATATATTTAGATACACGTAGATAAGTTGATTTTGTTAAACCCTTGTTCGATGGTGATAGCTCGAGAACGTTAAGATATTGATGTAGATAGATTCAAATAGCAGGTAATTCTGATGGAATGGAATAACTTAGAATGCGAAAAATAACTACAGTTTTTAGCTAAAACAATAGGTTGATTGAGATATTCTAAGCTACGTTTTCTAACCAAAAAATACCAGACGCAAATTGAAAATGTCGTTTTACGATTTTGAAAAATGGAAGCTCCCTGGTTTCGGCACCATAAAGATGTAGCATACGCATCCGCCGAGATGGCTTCCTGCTACACTGGGAAGACCAGATCCTGGCCTGACGATTTTACTAAATAAAACGATGTTCAAGATCTAGGCAGACTACAGTAAAGATATGTGCACCGTACATACCTCAGACTGCGACCCACGCTAGCCGATGAGTTTCCACTTTTTTGGTCCTTGAGCTGTTAGGGTTTGAAGTAAGAGTCTAAGGGGCACACAGGATGATAATCACACGCGGTTTTAAAGCTTTTTTGGCGGGAGATGAGATGGAGATGGAAAGCTTTTCCGAGAGAGCGCGTGCGTGCGTTCGGTGTCCACAGTAGCGAATAGTCCCCAACTGTCACTCTGAGCTTTGACGTTTATGTCCGTGCATGACAACCAAAAAGTTGGCGTCTCGATACTGTTGTGTAAGCCAGAGATACAGGAACATCGATATCGTTAAATTTTGATCTTATTATGGAAACGAAATAGTGTTGTTGTAATGGAATCCTCTCCGTGCCGATACATTATAAAGTTTCGTTGATGTTACGCTTGAGATTCAAGAAATACTTTATACTAATGTGTTGCCCAAACAAAATATTTAATGGATTTGTAAGTCTGTTTATTTAAGATCCATCTCTGATCTCATGTTTGCCTAGTGGGCTTTATCCCAACGTCCAATGCGAAAGTCAAGGGTTCGAATAAGGACGTATTTCTCATTCGAAAATGTTATACGAAACTGGCATGCCCGAGAACCAAAAAATCTAAGGTATGTGTTACCATGTTAGTGTGCCAATAAAATCGGCAATAGCCTTGAATCTAACAAGTTGAATGCAAACTTCTATGCAAAAATCACTCACAACTGCCTTCTTTAAGGATTATAATGTTTGCACGTATTTCTCAGAACCATACTCGGGAATCCGTGAGGCTACGTACCCTCATGGTTCTGAGAATGCCATTTTAATGAGGATAAGGAATAAGTCGTGAGCGTGTTTATTTTTATTTAATCAATTTTTTTGGTCACACACGTCATCGACATTTGCTTTACTGACAGTTTTTTAATATTGTAATGAAAAATAACTTACAATATGTAACTGTTGCACAGTGGGTTTGCTTTGCAGCTCAAGGAACTTTGGCAACCAGCACCCATTTCGGGTTTGCATGTCAACTAGGTTGAACCTGTTATCGAAAGTATAGTCAACACAGTGGTAAATGAGGTAGTGACTCGCTCCAAACATTATTAGTATTGCCACTATTTGCCATTTCACTATCTGAAAACATTTTATAAGAAAATAAAAAATATTGCTTGTATCACGTTCAAAAAACGACGAAGATCTCGTAAGGAAACTGGCATGCACTATAAAACCTAAAAAAAACGCATGTGTCATCGGTTAGCAAAAGAGCTTGCAACCTATCATATGGAATGCTTCTTACAGAACGCTGGCATGTGCCAAAAATATAATGTTTCGAATTGCCTCAAACTACGCCTACATGGTTTCATCACAGATCATGAATCTAAGTATGAATCTGTGGATGTCTCTCATGGGGATTACAGAAGTGAGCATGTTTTTTTAAGTACCTAACTAAAAGCGAACAAGGTCTTTGGCGTTCCACTATTCATTGAAGAAATCAATGAAAATACCTACTTTATTGGTACACCACCAGATAAAATATTAGCCAAAAACTTTATAGGACTTAAAGTTTAACAGGCGGTCTTATAGCTTAGAAACAAACGCGTTCTAAAACAAACCTTTATAAAAGCAACATTCACAGTAGGAGCATCGCTAATATAGTCGAAATAACCAAGTACAAGGTACAGATGGGCAAACTTGCAAAATGTATTGATTAAAATAGTAGTATCGTCGTCAATATGATCTCTCATGACCGATCGGAAGAATTCAAACCAGGGTAGGGCTCCGATGATGTCAAGGATGAAGCCCCGTGAGAGATAGTGAAAGACGCACCTTGCCTTATCGGTGATTAGTATACCTCGGTCGTCGTAATAAGCTAGCTGTAATAGAAATATTAGCGCATTCACCAAAAAAAAACTTACGCTAAAAATAAAAGTGTGTTTTTATGCCATTAAGTGTTTTCTACACTAATTTACTTAGGTTAACATACGTTTGAATCAGATTGCAGATATTGTAAGATCAGTAACGAATAGCTGCAGGACTGATTAGTCAATTTTGAACGCCAATTAAGGGGCGAAGAAAACACAAGTGGCGATCAGAATAGATATATCACAGCCGCTAAAAAAGCTTATAATAATAATAATAAAAAAATACTTACAAATATTTTTATAACGATGTCTATGCAAGCAATGCAATCGCAGAATGAGCCGATTATGTAAAAACTATATCTTATGGTCGCACCACTGCCACCTGTAAGATCAACTTTTTTAAATATACAGCCCCTCGCCTGAACTCTAGTTAACTCGTAGTAAAATAGGGGGTGTCCTATTAGAACAAGATTTCCTGAGAGAACAAACTGGTTTACATTGCTCTTAATTATTAGTTTGTAAAAAAAACTAATCAGATATCCCACAGGTGTACCTTGAAAAGAAGCACATAATATTGATATTATAACAATTATCATCCTGAACAGCATCCACGTATTCATAAAACTGAAAGCATAAAATTAAAAATATTTTTTATTCATATTGGTAAATTTTAGGATTCCGGAGTCCAACCGACAAGGTAGTTTCGCCAGTCAGTAAAAACTAGCAGACAAATAATGCTATAATTTTGCATGATACTATTATATATTGGTAACGCCTACAGAGTTAAGAAATAAAACTCGGCGAAGAAAATGCAAGAACATAGGCAACATTTTTTTTTTTTTTTACATTTACTTAAATCATTTTTACTAATACCTTAAAATGTTAAAGCTATTTTCTTTATTTTATAAAACATTAGTATGAAACTTACTCTGATTCTGGTTCCTCCCATACATCTGAATTGATATTTGAGTTCTTTGAATTTAATTTAATTTTGTTAATTCCTGCTATTGAAGACAGTCTCGAGTGAAATATACGATCTCTCAATCTTTTTTGATACTGAAACAAATAATAACTTTCTCATTTGTATCAAATATGCCCTTTAACATACACATTTTGAGGTCACTAATAGTGACCTAGACTTACAGTTTCCAATTATGGTATGATTTGAAATGCGACTGCAGACCGCAGACAGCAGAGATAATTTATTTACTACAATTCGACAATTCATGAAACCACTGACTTTAACAGAAGATCGAGTCGTTGTAGGTGACAGTAATTTAGTCAGTGGTATGACAGCAAAATTAATTCTAGGGATTGACAGTTTGTAGCCGTGTTGTCACTGCTTTCTGCGGTTCTCAGTCACAAACCATACTGATACAGGGTAAACTAAAGACGAATTGATAAAAAAAATATAATCCTTTAAATAAAATTACACAAACACAGTTTTTACAGTTTTTCATATAAAAAGTGATGTCTATTCATGACTGTAAAATATTGAGACACGGCATATAAAATTCCAGCTGATGAACTGCTTAAAAAGCCTGTCAATAAATATGATTAAAATAAAAAATAAAAACTAACATCTCTATGTTTCTGCAAATAATTCTGGAACATTTCTTCGAATGCCGGACCGAACTCATTGATGCATTTTCTAAAAATAGACCACTCATCCGGGTGGCGTTTGATTATTTTGAAAAACTCTTGCACTTTTATATAAAGGATCTATACACAAAATAAATTAAGTTATACATAATTCTAGAGTTTCATCTTTCAAGGTTAAAAAGTATTAATATCCTTTTACCTACAAAGAAGTACGATAATTCATACTTCCTACATTTCATGAAATTTTATCATCATCTTAATCAAACAACCTGTATATATCCACTACTGGACCTGGCCTAATCTAAAAAGTGACGTTCATGATAAACGTTCTTCGTCTAACTCACTTTCCGTAGATAACCTTTAAGATATATTCTTTGGTACATAGTGTAAGGAGCTTCCCCAATTCGTCGTCCTGTTCGTGGTCGTCAACCGAGAACCTGTCTTCCCCACCAATTAATGTAATTTAAAATTGATCAACTCTTTACTCTTTCTAAACTTACTTCACATTCAGTACAAGCTGTATATGTCCTCAGTGAAGCTTGGTTCAGAAAAACTGAGCTAGCCGAGAGCATGTAGCCTGGTCCATAGAATACCTTCAACAGCTCGCCTTCTTCATTGTGGAACTCACATTTGATATTACCCTATGGATAAATAACTAGAGTTACATGCGCGAAAATTAAATACTTAGTTATATCAATTTTTAATCAAGGTTGAAACTTACCTGTACAATCCATGATACATTTTTACATTGCACACCGAACAAAAACAGTGTGGCGTTCTTTGGCAATATCAAAAATTTTGCTGCACTAGCGAGCTCTCTAACAAGCACTGGATCAGCGCCAATGAACGCCAACGACTCTCCGATAATTTTCTCTGCCACTTCTCCTTGAACTTTCCAGTAAATATCATAAGGTTCATCTCTTAACAAATTTGGATGCATTATATCCATCCCTTTGTAATACTTCCAATGGCAAATCAAATATCTATCTAGACGCTTCAATAAATCATTATGAATTTTATAGTACTGGTAATACTTTTTTAAGTTAGACACAAAGTGTTGAAAGTTCGTCATATCCCTGTACTTTAAATACAACGCAGCGACGAACTGGATTTTACAAAAGGTGAAAAGCAAATAGCAAATGTAATCCACGGCCATTGCATAGTAAACATCCACCAAAGTCAAAGGCAACAATTCCGGATAAACAAGTTCCATAGCCCACGCTGTGGCTATGCCCATAAAATGTTTGCTACCCGGTTCACACTGAGATTCAGGTATATCTGGCGTACAATGATAATTCCCGAAAAAATAGCTTGCGGTCAAATCAGGTGTAAAACGATTCACCACATATATAACATAGCCTAAAATATACACAGCGCTGAACTCAAACAATAATAGTTTGTAACAAACTAACATCATGGGGTCTCTATTCACGTTCCAGAGTACGTTATCTCCAGTAAATAGCATATATATCTTGATAAGTCTGTTTAACTGAATAACATGGTACAGTTGCGGTTTTCCAATGATAACAACGATGTATTCCGTCCATATGGTAGCCAAGACGTCTAAGATGAAATATAAAGTTTTACAGCGCGCAAACATGACAGCCGCAAAACTGGTCGTGAGGTTTTCTCGTCGTGACACTGCCGTCAGCAGCGAAACGCAAACATCAGCAGCGTATACAAAATCAGTCCAGAACTCGAATAATCTAAACCAAGAAGGAATAGGCCGCAATGTTGTTATGTTCGGAGGATACAGTATCAATACCATGAAAACCGTGATTGTAACGACTCGATGCCAAATTATACCAAAACTTGAATGTGGTAAAAGTATCCATGGAAATTTCGTATTCGCAAACAATGACTTGGTTTGTAACTGGATATCGGTACATAGTACTAGCTGGCCTATATACTTAGCGCAATGATAAACAGCCTCTTCAGGTGGTATCTCATATCTTTGGTCTTCCTTTTTACTTGATCTTTTTTTCCAGTTATTCATTGTGTCTGAAATTTCCCACCATCGCCTTTTAACCCAGGCTACACCTTCATCTTCAGTTCTATCCAAGCCCCTAATATGTTGTTTACAAGTGTACAACGTGCGAGCATGCTTTAGTCTTTCTCTTACCAATTCGAGTGAATTAAGGCGATCTTCTGGATATTTATGCAACGATCGTATATAATCCATTCTGGATAAAAAAAACACTTCGCAATACGTTAGACAGCGTACTATGATTTTTCGCTTCAATGGAGGCACGTGAAAACTGATATCGCCAAAAATAGTGCCGCTAGTAACTGAAATAATAGGGGTGATCCCATCATCTGCCGAAAGTATCTGGACTACACCACTTTTCAAATAAAACATATGTGAATGAGAATTGAATCCAGAGTTATAAAGCTTTTCCCCGGGTAGCTTGTAGTCCGGCACTATTAAATCACAGAGATAACGTTTCAAAGAAGATGAAGATTTTCTCAATATTGGGCTGTGATAGAAAACTGGCCACACGAAGTCTTGTCTGAGGTCTATTCTCAAGTAACGAGGCAAACCAGCAATGGTCTCCGGGAGACGGTTTATTCCACCACGTTTCTTCCACATCATGCTAAAAAAGTTTTCTACATCAATGTATGCATTGGGTGAACTATTTCTTCTCTTCGTTTCTTCCACGAGTCGTTTGACTTGTGGGTACTGTGTGGAAATTCTTCGAAGCCTCAGTACTGCTTCGGCAAATATCTTCGGGAAGACAACAAACATTGTTAAGAAATGGCCAAGTATGACGATCACGCTAATCACAATGAACTCTATCATTGTTGATGGTTTCGTATCATCAATAAATCTATTGATCGTGAATGAAAAAACAAACACTGTTGAATATACATATGTTGTGTATCCCTCATTAGTTTCATTGAGCTGAAAATGAAACGTTGAGTGAATTATGTAAATTTTTCAAATTTAATCAAACTGGTTTACTAAACGTCTTGCTGTTATCGGAGTATTAGCAATCGGAACCTACCTTATGTATGACAAAGTTCCTCCAATCATATATGCCCTTTTTGCAGTTTCCACAAAGTCCATGTTTAGTAAGCAAAAGCCAAAAACAAGAAGCACAGTTGACAGATAAAGCCAGAAGTAATGTGAATCCAATAACTGTCTTCCAGAATGAATGCGTAGTTACCAACGAAAAATACTCTACAATTCTGTAAATGCTGTAAAAGATTTCAGTTTTCAGATCCTGTTTTCAGAATTTACGACTTGTTCAGTTAATTTTTAAAATAAACATATCAAGTGACGTTGCTTGTTTTGACGTATAAGGGCACAATGTAAGGGTTCTAAAGTTGCCTCATAATCTCCTAAAGTTATCATAGGAAATCCGTTTATCATGGGAAACAATTTTCGTTGGCTGCTCATTCCAAATGCTACTTGGTAAACTGTTTCACACTTCTAGAACTCTTGGTTTAAAAGTTAGTACACCTAACTTAAAAAACTTGTATTTCTTGGATGAGTGCTTCAAATACATCAAGTGACAAACGTGTCCCGCAGAAGTATTTTTTTAAACTCGTTGTTAAGAATTGATTACCTCCATGCTTCGAAGGACACGTTCAGCTGTCGGTCTTGGCTATAAAAGACGGTCTTCGAGCGAAACTCCAACACCAAAGTCGCTTGTTTTACAACCCAAGAAAAGGCTTCCCAAAAGAAGCGAAATACTTTAAACTATTCGATGAACTTCATAGCGTGGCGGGTTCGATTCCTGCTACGGAAAAAACATCTGCATGTTCTGCAGATATTTATATCGGGTATATGGGTGTTTTGGTACCATAGTACTCGCAGTTCCTAACATCCACGTCAGTACGTATATGTGTTTATTTTTTTTTAATTACTGGAACTGCAACAGTCGCTTGTTGTTTTAATGAGTCTTAGTCTTAATCAGCTACTTACACAACAAACTCTGTAAAAGCTAAGATATTCGGCCACAGTACAAAAGGAGGGCAAATATCGGTTACAATGAGTCTGAAGACTGGAATTAAGGATACTATATCAACCAATAGCAATCCAGCAGACTTGGGCAGATATTCTCTTCTCAGTGCTTTGTCCGTTACTTGTCTGAAAGTTATTAGTAAATTTTTAATAAAAGTTGTCAGCAAATCGTCATATTTTCATGAAATAATATGACGTTTTTGAAAACGATTTTAATGAATATTACAGTTTAAGGTTCAAGGCACGAAATAACTTATTAGTTAAGTCTTATTACTGGGAGAAATCTCAGAGCCGGGATAATCCTGATGGATTTAAGGAAGTACAAGTTGTCGGCCAACCACCCGCCAGGCAGTTCCAGAACAAGGCTTGGTCTTCTCCTAGTATATGATAAAACCAACATTATATTTCAGTAAATTAATCAGGAACGAGTTGAGAATAACCCAGCATTAAAAACTAGACTCTACGATTAATTTGAAAAACACCGATTTGTTTTCCATCGTTTTTGCAGGGCCACTTGCAAAAGCGATGGACTTGTAAAACCGTCGTTTTTGCAAGTGGTTATAAATCGTATTTAAGAATCATTCTTGAAGTCATAACATACAAATAAGCAAACAACCTCTTATGACAAACACATACGGGGTATAAATGAAGTGTCATCCATCATTTACGTCTGCATAACCCCCCGGTAATGAATTCCAATCTTAGTTCATGCAAAAATCATTGGTCAAACGAAAATGTATTATTATTCGTTTTTTGTTAAGTATTATTTTGAATATTGTAAAAACGGGATTTTTAACATACCGCACTTTCGGTGAAGGCACTGACTAAGTTTAAACTCATTCCGAGAGTCTTCATCAGGGTGAGTGATCGCTTCACGATAGATTTTGGAATAAAATATTATTTTGAAATTTGAGAATCAGGCATTGCATCTGATACATTAAAGTTCCAATGACAACGTAATATTAATAACGAGAGTAAGCTTATCTAAGTATGGAAGATGGACGGTGGAACTCCTCTTTATAAAGTAAACAGCAATCGTAATTCTGGTGACAAATTTCATGAAATATATTTATTTATAATTCCATAGAAACTCACTCACCTGTGAACAATATGTAGGAAGGTATCGATCCCGTATATAGTATCGCAGCAATACCAATAAAAGTACTTTATAAATGACAAATAATCATCACGGTCCATTATGTCCCAACAGTACACAATCGGGTAAACTGATTGGATTGGTCCCTGGAATCAATATGTTTTTTATCTGATGCTATCTCGGCAGGTTTGTGGATTAATTTAACGGTTTAAATGTTAATAATACATTTATATATTCGTATCTATCTATTTTTATATAAAAGGTATATAAATAGTGTAACAGTCATTTTGTTCCCATAATACGAGCTCTGCTTAGTTTGGGGCTAGATGATGCTGTGTGAAAAATGTCCAACATTATTTTTATATTATTTTTTACTATGACCACAGTCGAGTTGATGAAAACCTGGTATTCCGAAAGCGACATGGTTTGATCGCATCGTAACTGTCAGGGAATCTCATCCAGGTGGGATGAGATGCATAGGACAGAAAATAGCAGAGGTGAGGAGATTCAACAATGAAGATTCAGGCTGAGAAGATAATAATTATCAAGTATGTAAAACACTGAAACAGTAGCCTCTACTAGCCTGTGTTTTACGTTCCACTTTACCTTCTTGATTGAGTGAAGCGAGATCTCCTAAGCAGGATCACTCGCGAGAAACCATAGTAAATAATATTTAAAATTTCAAGTTCACGTTGTTTAAGTAAACGTTTTTAGTAGTAGGTAGACTTTGTTGCTTTTGAGATATACAAAATTAATAAATATAAAGAGATTGCCTGAGTCTAGGCAAACCTAATAATATAATGATGAAGTTTAAAGACCATACCAGAACGCTCTTGACAATGACACTGAAGAGCACCAACAGTTTGAAGACGGGATGGAAGGGAAGGAAGATCAAGTTACTCCATTCTATATGAGCCTCCTCTGAATTTTCATCCGTTTCTTCTTCTTCGGGAAACACGCGCAAATCTGATCTCATCAAATGCATTATTATATTCTATTAAATCTCAAAAATATAAAATAATCCTACATTAATGGCTATTTGAGAAGAAGTGACGTCAGGTGACTTGTCCAATGACATGCGTTAGCATCCCTAGTAAGCACAGATTAGAAAAGTTTTGTCTTAAGGTATGGGTACACGTCAGGTCCGTTAGAAAAAAGTTTGTATTTTGTACCTAATCGTATATTACAAAAAAATAACAGAATCACTATGTTTTTTTCTGATGATTGTGTATTGAAGTTTGTATACATTTTTGTAATAGGTAGTTGGTTTGTATAAAGGTTAATAAATCTTAAAAAGAGCTTTATAGTGTAAAATTAGTACAAAGGTGTTACTATGAAGTTATCAAACAAAATTTTATTGACCAAGTCACGGTAATTGTCGACTTTCCTCAGTTAGCCAGGAATTTGTAGCAAAAATATTACTGTTACAAATACAAATGCTTTTATTCTAAAAGATAGGTAAGAACATAATTTAAGCTATGATGAAATCTCCTTTAACGTCAAAAATACTTGATTTCGCTCATGCTAGGTCTATTTACAAGTATTAGCTAGTCCATAATCAAATAATAATAATTGATTGGTCAAATAAATTACATAAGAAGATTATCTTTCCAAATGCGGTACCTACTTATGAAGTAGAAATAAATTAGTTGTTCCTTGTTGAAAATAATATCATGAACCTATTACCGGTAAGGTATAGCCTCGGTCATTTAAACTATTAAAAGCAGATCCTCGGTCATTTATACTTAGCTATTAAAAGCAAAACAATTTGATGTACCTACCTAAATAATATCCTATATATTTCAATTGTTCTTGCTGGCGTATGCTCATCGTTCTGTTTGATTGTAGCAGTCGTTTTCAGGATAGATTGAGATGTTCCTCATTTTGTTGGCTGTTTTGAGTTGACATAAGGCAAGCGCTGCCAAAACAGACCCTACACACGCTGGGAAGGCGGCATAATAGAAAATGCGATCGCCCCGAACTGCCAATAAATAGCTCGAGATCAAGACAGATGTCTATCTTTGAAGCACAAAAGTAAAATATGTAGTAATAAGACTTGTATCCAATCAATACCAACTTACTTGCATATAGCTTTTTAGTTAGTATTAGGACTTAGTAAGTTACTACCAAATATTTTGGGTCTACTGAAGGTCTGTTCTGTTTCAAGCGTAAATTATTTGATTTCCTCTTTTGTGCGTTAATTTATAGTTCTTATGAGCCTAGCTAACCGTGTGAGTCTAGGGTGGTGTGGTAATGTAAAAACTGTATAAAGTCAAAACACTATATTATCTGTATTAAATACGTATGAACCGAGGGAAGGGTTGAAAGGTGACTGGTGCTCTCTAATGCAGAATTGCTTACCATGGCAAGTCTTACTACCTCAAAAGGGTATATGGAAGCAAGACTCTATTTTCCGAACCCTAGCTGCGATACAAAGATGTGTGACCTCTGTGGCGCAGTGGGCGAAGGTCCGCCTGAGACGCAGAAGGTTGCGGGTTCGATTCTCGCCGCGGGACAAATGTTTGCATCTGCAAATATTTGTCTCGGGATCTGGGTGTTTTCTATGTATAATATGTATGTATTTACAAAAAAAAAGTATATAAGTAGTATATCAGTCATGTAGTTCCCATAACACAAGCTCTTCTTACTTTGGGGCTAGATGATGCTGTGTGAAAAATTTTCAGCATTATTTATTTATTTATTTTATTTATATTTGAATGTTTCATGTTAAATATTGTCATTTCATTTTACACTACTATAGTAAAATTCAATGATAACTTTTATAAGTACCTATCATCCCATTACCTGTGTTTTTCAATAATATCTACACGTATCTATTAGCGATAAGGCCGCCCATTGTACTTCCGCGATTAGATTATAATTTCCTGTATTATTTGTAAGCAACTTATAATCTGGTGTACAATAAAGTGTTATCTATCTATCTATCTATCTATCTATTATGAATTATAATCAAATATATTATAATATTTAATTACTCTTAATGATTATATTGTCATTCAGCTCATTACAGGGTGTGAATTTGTCGTTAAAGACAAATTAAAGACTTGAATCTAACCTAAACTAATTAATAATACCTATAAGCAGGTAGCAAAAACCTTTTCCTTCTTCGTAACTTCCTTGACAACGGTCAGATGTCAACACTGAATACCTAATTACAAACACAATAAAACTCAAAACAATAACTCGGAGACTTGCAAATGATCCTCTTCATCAGATAGAGATGAAGACAGAAAAGAAGTTAATTAGTTTTCTTTCAGCGAGGAATAAAAAGCACACTTTCGCCTTTTGTTCGTCAATTGAATTAAGCATTGAGAAAAATGAAATTCTCTTGGGTTTAAAATTATTTAGTTCAGAAGTACGCACAAATTACATTATGTAGCTCAGTTAAATGAACTTTATATTAAATAAAGATAAAGTTTATTTTTTTCAAAAAATACAGTTTGGTACACTTCCAGTAATACAAGTATGATAACTTAACTCACTTAACGACCTCTGTGGCGCAGTGGGCGAAGGCCTGCCTTAGACGCAAAAGGTTGCGGGTTCGATTCCCGCCGCGGGACGAATGTTTGCATATGCAAATATTAGTCTCGGGATCTGGGTGTTTTATGTATAATATGTATGTATTAACAAAAAAAAACGTATATAAGTAGTATATCAGTCATGTAGTTCCCATAACACAAGCTCTGCTTACTTTGGGGCTAAATGATGCTGTGTGAAAAATGTCCAGCATTATTTATTTATTTTATTTAACTTAATAATGACATGTATAAATACAAGACGCAATGATCCTTGTGCTTTGGTCTGTTATTAAATCTTTTAATATCTTTCAATTAAATAACATACATAATTATTAACTTTGCAATATTTTACTTAGCTCTCTGAACCATTTCACTTTTTTGTTTTGTTTTACAACTTAAGTGGCAAACAAGGATCGGACCCATCCGTTGGAAAGCGGTTACCGTAACCACAAAAGAGGCTCCACTTACGCGTTGCTGACACTGAGAAAAGAAAAGCCTGAAAAGTATCGTGTGCGTGTAATTTCACCGGCATTTTCCTTCAATCCGATTCCGAGTAATACATTACAACATATATATTTAACGGTAATATATAGCTAACTGTTTCATCTGTATTAAAAAAAAAATAAGCAGATACATAGTCCAAACCCATATGTCAATCTGAGACACCTGCGCTAGAACTAAGGATCATTTTTGAGAAGCCAATTCTTTGTAGATTTATATCTTCCCCAGACTGTCAAATTGTATCAAAACTCCGTAGATAACATAAGTCCTCATTGCTAAATTACCTAGGTAAAATGTTAGATTGCATTTATGTATTAATGTTGCATTTTCATCTATTTGTATATTTGAAAAGACAATGTTTGCATCTACGGTAAATAAAAATTATTCACACATAATCGTATTTTTATCTATCATTATTTGTTTTATAATTCATAGAGATTTTTTGTCTTATAATCCATTAAACAAGTAGGTATACTTATACATAAAATATAGATGAAACAGCTAGCTATCTAAGACCGTTGCAAACGATCGATGGACAGATCAACTGATCCGATTCACTAGCAGAAAGAAGCGTTCCTAAAATGCTGGGTGCAATGCCACGCTGAATAGCAATGCTAATAGGTTGACCTAGATAACAGCATCGTGTATAAATTAATTTATTTCCATTTGGAAACGGCTGATCTACTGTCGAATACGTCTGTGTAATAAAAACGTATACCCGACGTATACGTTTTTTACTTTTTTACTTACAATAAAAGCTAACGGTAGACTTGGCCACGAGCATGTAAAAGTTGTCAAACTTGAATCAATGTAAATTAATATTTTTTTTTAAATAAGTTCAACCTTTAGTTTGGATTCTATAAAATACTACTTCCCCACCATCCCAGAATCTCAACTCTAAATGGATCAAATAAGTACATCTGTCAACATTTCCATTTGAGCCTCTTGAAATGCTCGGCCAAATCATTTTTTTAGATAAAATCAGACCAGTTGTTAGCATGCCTCTACGCGTAGGACCGCGTGTGTTTCAAACTGTATACATAACTATTATATCTTGGTAACGTCTACCACCACACCCCTATATGAGATGGTGTAAGTTTCCAAATGTGATTCTGCAAAATACTCAGACGAAACAACATTCCTTAATGAGCACTAATGCTCCAACCATTTAATTAAGATAATGTGCCAGCTTTTGACGGCTGCTACATCAAAACAGATGAGGGTTTCCTTCGGAATTACTAAATACTTTGTAGATGTGAAAGTGTGTCATATTCCGTCACATTATGTTCGTGGTTGATTATTTTGCTTCTGATGGAAAAACAGTTTGCATAAGACGCAGACAGGTGCCGAATTCGTTTATCAATTAAAAAGTATACAAGTTTAGGACGAGGAATTATTTGTAAATCAAATGGTTTAGCTTACATGCGTATACTGCATGTGTCTCAGAAATACGAGAAAACACAGATTTTGTATATCTCAAACGATTACTATTCAAATATAGATAGATGGATAAACTCTTTATTGTATACCAAAGCAAAATACAAAAACACATGAATTAAAAAAATATAAAAGGTCCTATCGCTAAAAGCGATCTCTTCCAGACAACCTTTACTAAATATGTAAAACAACAACTAAAATTATAATCAATCTTCTTAATTTTATCGATATCAGAGATTATTTAAAGTGGTATTTTAGAGGTGATTTTGGTATTTTTTTTAATAAGAAAATTTAGCATACCTTTTTTTTGGAAACAATTCAATTCCTGGTAATATTGTGACGAATTTTCTTCTAATCCCATACACATAAATGATTTTATGTACAGCTAATTCATCTTCAGCCCCTAACTATAGTAATTTGATGAAATAGAATTCACTTAGATTCCAATAGACTTTTATACTTTGAATTCTTATAGAGCACTCCGATTTTAATTGTCTCCGAATTACAAACTGATTGAGTTAAATGAAACAATTTTCGGCTTATGTGACTTTAGAGTGCGTTACTTGTGAAATAATTCAAATACAAAGTAAAGAGTACATACTGCTATGTACTCTTTACTTTGTATTTGAGAAATCGTCAGAACATTCATTGAGATCGTAAACTCACGATTTTACTGTGAAGCTTTATGATCTTGCTTTTATTTTTAAATTTATTAAGGGGATATCACGTTTTATATCTTAAAATTCAATAAAAAACACTGAGTAAATATTTGAAATAATAAAATGATAAAAATATTTTAGAAAGTTTTAATATCACTTTTATTCCAAAAACTATCGTGAATTTGATTATTCATTGTAAAATCGGGACGCGCAGGTTGAGCATCGCGATCACTCACCCTGATGAAGACTCTCGGAATGAGTCGAAACTTAGTCGGTGCCTTCACCGATAGTGCGGTACGTGAAAAATCCCGTTTTTACAATTAATTTTAATATCACGTTTTAGTGACGATAGGTAAGCAATATAATCATAGCTCGTCGAATATAACAACAGGTACAGGGTCTCAAATATATCAAAAACTGCACGACATGGAAAATGGCCCTCATAACCGATGAAGAAAGTGGGAAGTCGATGGCATTCTGGGAGGCATATGTCTTGCAGGTGCTTATTGACGATAATATCATTTGTTTAGATATTACAAAACACTATTAAATAATAGGCCAGAGAAGATAGACTTTGTGAAGGGCATAAAACATTATAGCCTTAATAAAAACAATGACGACCTCTGTGGCACAGTGGGCGAAGGCCCGCCTGAGACGCAGAAGGTTGCGGGTTCGATTCCCGCTGCGGGACAAATGTTTGTAATGTTTGTCTCGGGTCTGGGTGTTTTATATGTATAATATGTATGTATTTACAAAAAAAAAAGTATTTATGTAGTATATCAGTCATGTAGTTCCCATAATACAAGCTCCTGCTTACTTTGGGGCTAGATGATGCTGTGTGAAAAATGTCCAGCATTATTTATTTATTTATTTAATGTATTTGTATGAATCTTTGTAATATGTGTGTTAAGATATACAATATAAAGATTTACCTACGGTGTAGAGTCGCTTGATTCGTATCTTCCATGAAATGGTACAGTAGACAGTTTCTATTTTTTTAACTCAAATATTTCTTGAACCCGTATTACTATGGTTCATAGTAAAACGGGTTACTTTGCTACGTTTGAAGATGCGCATGGTCCTTCACTATTTGGGTTATAAAATTACGATTACACCAACACTTGTTTGGTAAACCGGAAGAAAATGAGCTGCTTAAACTCATGTAATGTTAATATTCTTTTGTCGTTGACTGTACCTACTAAATATTATAAGTCAAATCTCCCGTGTTAAGTAATTATTTCATACCAATTCACTCATTCTCTGAGTCTTTAAAATAAAATTAATAGACAATAGACAATTAATTCAAATACATAAATACTTCTTACACTTGCTACATATCTGATTCAATGATGTTATTTATCGTAGACGCAAAAGCCTTAGCATTGCCATTCAGTGCGACAATGCAGCCACCAATTTCGACAAAGCTTCCGTCTGGATCAATTCAGCTATCTTTAGATTGCTTACATCGACCTTTATATAGCTAGACTGTTTCAAATTTATAATTGTAAATAAATTTAATAAAATAATGTAATATTTATTGAAACAAATATGTATTTTTACAACAATACTTTTCGAAAATATAAACAAGATTCTATAAAAATAAGTAAGTCTTTTCAATTTTATAAATATAAGATTTTTTACGCAACTTTAGTAATTTTTTGAAGAAAATTACTTGGAATCAAAAATATCATGGTAAAATATGAATTACAATTTCGTTGCTATATTATTTTATAAATACCTATAAATAGTATAAACCAATTATCACGAACGCCGCTAAATTCTACAGCTCAACCTATTGATGGAATGTTTTTATATTCCTGCTCGAGTGTAATGGATCGAGCAGGATTCTATTTGCCCATTCGATAGGAACGCGGGAAATAGCCCACTCTCACTCAGGTTATTGGATCTAATCTATTGATCCCTTGTATTTCTGTTTCAATATTGTGCCAATCTATCTGTCGAGAGTTGGTTGCTTCAATTAGTTTCTACGCAGGCTATTTCCTGTATATAAAGATAGAATCATAATGCCATGAGAATGTTTGCTTGAGATTTAGTAAGTGTATGAAACGAGGCGATTTCATAATATAACTGCTTCGAGGTGTAGAGATGATAGGGGCTGAAAAACAGCGTGGCTGAGTCCTCGACCTTTTTACTTACATACAGACATACCTTCTCACTATACCTACTATATTATTATATTGTACTTAGACTAGGTATGTTTGTTTAAGTGTAAGTAAATGAATTCCCTTATATTTATTTTTATTTTATGTGTTCCATGTTGGCTTCGCGGCGGTGCCCCGACTTCTGAAAGTCGTATTATTGACCAGTCGTGCACCGTTTTTACAATCGAAAAATGTACGCAAACTATGAAGGAAAACATCGTGAGGAAACCAAAATTCGAAGGTATGTGCCAAAGTTTAGTGTTCTAATAAGCGGCGATGGGCTTGCAACCTGTCACGTGGAATGCTAACTACTTGCAAGACGCGGGTATGTTCCAAATGTAATGAAGGACGTGCCTCTGACTACCCACTACTTGGTATCCTCAAAGATCTACGCACTAAGTATGAATCTGAGGATGTCCATCATGGGGAAAATAGTCGAGAGCGTATTTTTTTTTTTAAATATCCTCTAATTTTTTTAGTAGGTTGGCAATTTGTGGCAGATTTATCACAACTAGTTCGTTCTTAAAATAAATAATTGCGCTTAAATCTTAAATTTTCCATTGCAGGTGATATATCTGCTTTTTCTCTGTTCAATAAAAAGACAGATTGGAATTTTCAAGAAGATTTGCAGTAAAAATAATACCTATTCGTTTACGTCAATGACAAAATCATTGTTCATGCTTCAATAGCTTTTCAGGCATCAATAGTCATAAAGTAAATTGATCGCAATTTATAGACTTTTTAAGCTGGAAAAATTGCTATATCAAGGAAAGATTTAAGTATCACTTACAACCTACATAAATTGCCGTGTTGAATGGAGGTAACTGAATTTCGTTTTTTTTTTATTTCTTCTTTTATCACGCAAATCAACATTTTTTTTTTGCACGTAAAACTAAATTAAAATGTATATTAATAGAACAACAGTCATATAGTTCCCATAATTCAAGCTCTGCTTAGTTTGGGGCTAGATTATGCTGAGCGTGAAAATGCTAAATTTTAAGTTATTATTACGACTATACCACATACTTTACTATTCTCCTGAGTGTCTATGCTGAGTTTATAATAAGTCAAAACGTCGACCGTAACATTCATACATAAACGGTAATCGTTTTGTCAAATTTTGAACGTATTTGTAAACCAGCACAGGCCCTCAGCTGACATTTCGTTGACCGTTTGAAGTTCCCGCCTCACGACCGTCGAGCGTGGTGCCCATGCGGAACGAAACTTCAGCACGATAATTGTAAAGTACGCGATATAATCGTTATAATATCATAAAATGATACCAAACCACGTTCATTTCAATGTACGATACTTAACTTCTGAATTTCCACAAAATAGTTCAAAAACGCCAAGATAGGCCCCAGCAATATTTTGCTAAAATGAGATCGTATTACGTCGTGACTAGATGCACTGTGTGCGTAATAGCGCGATCACTCACGACCATCTCACGACTGATTGGATGTGATTCAGCCGCGATTTGTGAAGACGTGCCGCGGGAGAAGCTACGTAAACGGTTTTGGGTTACCTATAAAATTCGTCGTAAGTAGGGTTAGTTTTTATAAAAGATTAAAATTATAAAAGCTAGAGTTACCTAGCGAATCAAGCATTTTTTTATAAATAGATCCCTTGAAATAAATGTACATATCTCTATCAACAACCAGATTTTTAATTCTAGTTTAAATTTTGAAATCAATTGCAAAAATTTGCAATTATTTTTTTCTATATTTTTTTGCGGTAAACGGCATACTGCCACTAATTGATCGCAACCTATTTGTACCAAGCTCAATAAATTTATGAAAGAGATCCAAATTCTCATATGAATTTGTATCTCTTTCATAAATTTATAGAAAAAGTTGTGTCGTAGTTGTTTTTTTTTTAAGTTTTTTTCCAATTTCGAAATTAATGCTGTGTACGAAAATACGATACTACACGTGTTCTTTTTTTAAAAGTTATAACAACATTTCCGTGCATGTTTGATAATACATTTCTTCCATGAATTTATTAGTTTATGCTTTCTTTCGTAAAAAATACAGGTTTCCCAGCATTTTTCCTTACTTCCGTTATTGCTAATAAGCCAAATTACTTCAGAAAGGTCCCGGTACAAATTAAACTAGGGGTCACTCCGACCTCACTTATGCGGCCACACTTCATTACTGTTGTGGTTAATCCAGCATCAGCATTACTTTTATGTCTGCGGCACTTTCAGTGAGGTAGAAATGTGTTTTATTTTGCAAGCTTAATTATCTAGTTGATTTTTATTTTTATTGGAATGAAGTTCTTTATCGCGCGTCGTGAAAGGGGGCTAGACGGAAAAAATTCTCACGAAATGTTTAACGACACTATTTGCTATAGTAAGCTATTGTAAGCTGTGCGGCGTGCGCATGTTTCTCTGTCTGTCTCTCTCTCTCTTATAGAAAGCAAGCCAGATATTTTCATTTATTTTATTATTATTATTTTTTTTTTTTAAGTTGGCTTGCAAAAAAAAAAAATATTACAATTCCTTCACTAATTAATCGAAAGGAACTTCGTTCCATCTGGGTGTCCCTTGACACCTCTCATTTTTTTTTTATTTCTTTGTCGTTTCGTATGTACAAACTAAGAGAGAGCCACGTGACTTCATCCGCGTTAAGTATTTTCCATACATTACATCTTCCCATTACACTCACAAAGGGTGGAATTTATAAAAACAAGCTTTCTTAGTACACCCCCACACGTCAAGAGGAACATTCTCAAGAGACTTGAAATTGACTACTCTACTGGAATCTACTGAAATGAATTAACCATGATTCCTAAGTTAAGTAATTTCAGTAGACCATGCAAACCATTTGAATAATTAAGTATTAAATTATTTCGATATTTTTCGGGGTATCGCACATACAAAAGAATATCATATTATGTCACACATATAAAACCATACATTTGTACCCCACAAAAAAGGAAACTTTAAACCCCGAAGATAAATACTGAAAACTGTTAAAAAAACTGCGTTGGGTATCCTACCCTATTCGCCCTACAAATCGGCCACGACCTTCCAGACCGTTTACTCGCGTACACGACTTCCTTTCACCGTTCACATTAGAATAAGCCAGAGGAACGTAAATAAACGATGTTCGAATATGTGCAATAATAAATCAGCCTTCGTCCGTTGTCCGATCCCAAACGTTATCCTAACCCACGTAGGATACCTACTGTATCTTGTTCTATTATTTATTTTGTCCACCTTTACCGTTTTAATATTGAATGGTAGTGTTTGGCTTACTTTCTGTTCAGAGAAAAGATATGTTATTCGGTTGAAATAAAAACAAAATACCACTGTACTTTATTTTTCTACTAGCTTCTGTCCACGGATTTACCCACGTGGTACCCGGATAAAAGCCTATGTGCCATTCTGATGTAAGTATAAGCTATATTACTGTAAAGTTTCATCAAAATCCGTTCAGTAGTTTTTGCGTGAAAGAGTAACAAACATCCATCGTCACAAACTTTCGCGTTTATAATAGTAGTAGGATAATAAGTAGGCAGAAGCTAGTATTTTTTTATTAATGTAATAATATGATTACCTATTTCTATTACGCCACTCCTGGTGGTCTTGTGCCAGAAGATTACCTACGGCCCTCATAATGTTGTCCATCATTATACCATGGGGCAGGTGGTCTGCCTCGAGGCCGCCGCATATCACTTAACCATCATTAGGTATACCTATTATAATAATTTAGATACTGAGATAATTATTATTAAACAACGTCCCATCAAAATAACGCAAAATATGAAAATAGTTTGATCGTAATCGAGAATAGAACCGTTTTTTAGGACTCTGTATATGTAACTATAACAGATTTAATAAACTGTGTAGACGTACTATGATGATTGGTCGTTGAATTCAAAAGATGTTCGATAAAATATAAATACCACTATTTTTCGTTTTTGAAGGAGTCAGCAATTCCCACGAGTGCCTACTTCAGTTGTAATTTGCCGGTGATTAGTCTTTAACTAGGCACGGAATTGTACAAGTTGAAGTTATTGCGTACAGTCCGAGTACTTTAGTTATAGTGTAACGTTGATTATCCTTGTGGTGCGAAGGGCCGCCCGCAAGGGTAAGCGGTCAGAACTTAGCCGGTCCAGCTTAATTGCGTTCGACATTGGGTATATTCGCATTTCAGTGCATATAGCTGATACCGACTTATCTCCTTGCGAGCGAACGTATTGACGGTTATTGCATTGGAAGATTGGTATCAATATTTCTTTGCCCAGGTGATTCTTTTTTTCTGTTAAGTCAAATAAAAATATTTGCTTTCTATGATGTAAAGATATTTTAATGTGGCTAGCTGATAACGGTAAGCTAGCGCCATCTCTTATGAAATGGACGCACTACTTGTTCTACCGCCATCTAGTATCGTGTGGCCGCGCTAATAAAAGACGATACTTTCTAGAATGTTTGAGGCGACTCATGGGGCGAGGCGGAGCGAGGCAGCGTGCTGGAAATAACTAGCAGAAACGCGTCTTTATTTATAAGGGATATATAAGCGCGGCGACCTGTAGATTCAGTTCAGTTCCTAGATTGGAATGTGAATTGTTCGAAGTAATAAAATAGCGATACTTATACAGTGAAACAGTGTTTTTGTTTGTTTTGTTGTAATTTTGCCATTACAATGTTTCTTTAGTGATAATTGGACGTAATTATTTCATCCCGAACCATAGCTCGAAACAATACTCAAAAAAAATTGAATTTTGTTTTATAAATTGAATTAGAGAAATGATTTTTAGTGGATTAGTAACTAAAGAAGAGACAAGAATCACATTTGTGAGTGTTATAAGCAGTAGTTAGTATCTGTCATTAAGCGGCCGTTTTAATGAAAAAAACGATTGTTTTTATATACAAGTAAAGTAACTCCTTCAAATTAACTACTTAAGTGGTTATTTTCGTGACACTAAGTTACGAAATGTTAACGCTAACCGCTATTGGCAATATTGCCAGCGGTAGGTATCGTGTGGGAATGTCAAACATACCGCTTATTTTGTGATTGAGGCCATCAAATACGCCGTCATTTACCGGAAGTGGGTCTCACAATCGCGGTGACACCATGTTTACTCGGAACGAGGTAGTGGACACTGTAAACAACGTGGTATCTACGTTTCTACACTTTAATGTTCTACCTGTTTGTTTTTAGAAACCTTTTATTGACACAGTCCACGGATAGCAATGAAGCTCTCGAAATGTTTGTTAGCTAAACACGATTTGTGCAACTTTAATATTTATCGGAATAGGATGTTCTTATCTATTGTTCTATTATCGTGTGTAGTCAACACATGGTAATTTTATGATATCTAGGAATTTAAATTTTATTTAAAAATGTATTAGGTATTGATACAATTCATCTTACTTAAAGAGGCGAACAGTATTGCGACTATGTAGGATAAAGTGATCATATAGGTACAATTTAAATCAGGCACTCAGTTGAAGATGATCTTATCTAGTTGAAGAGTCTAGTAGCTCTTCGAATTTTATTATAATTGTCAGAAGTTAGAAGAACACTTTGTAAGTCTACCTACTAATAATGTTCGAAACGAATGTGTGAATCGAATAATGTTTTATTTTGGTGCACCAAATAAAAAGTTGGGCTCAAAATATATTTTATAGGTTATTTGATGTAGCCAAATTATTTCCATTATTATTTTATGATAATAAAATCAAAATAACATTAATATTCATTTAATACTCTTTAAAGTTTCAATATTTATATATATTCCATATTAAACAAATATTTTCTCTAAGCACACATGAACCGAACACATTTTCGCTGCCACATATAAAATGTACGCTTACATTGCAAAACAACAATAGTTTCACCTGTAGGATATTTCCAACATTTCGAATAGCAGTTCTTCGAATAAAGAATACTACGATGGGCGAAAATAACATTCGACTTATCTGGTATTGATGGGATATTTTGTTTTGTGTATCATGTAAATTAATATGTTGACTGCAGCTGCTTCCTGCTATATAGACTAGAACTTCGTCTCACTCAGTCTTCGACTAGCTCTATCTATCTACACAAAAAAGTGTTTTATATTCTGTACTATTTGAATCTAGCCGAGATAAGTTAATTAAAAATACCAGTAGATTTGATAAGATACAGCACACTATCATAAATTTTCTTCCATGTTTCAAATATCCAAGTAAATTCCCTCAAGACTTATTATATTAGCTTAATAAAATTTACTTAAAATGATAGGAGGTGAATACACTTCCCCCCAAGACAGATTATCGCCATTATGTTTTCTAAAATATGAGTTTAATCTCCACTAGTTATCTTCCACCCTCATCACATCACTCATTTCTAAGGTTACCTACCTGTTACTAAAAGATTTTCTCCTTTGATCTTTTAATAGCCACCCATTTCAAGAAAATTAATATGCAATTTGCATGCTAATCGTCTATTCAGCGTACAATCTTAATTTTCGTCAAGATGAACTTTCTTAAGGTCGTTAATGAAATTTTCTACGAGTTTAATTTGCAAGTAATGAATAGGTTCGGGTTAAATAGTTTGTTACTGTTATGAATAGATGAATAATCACCCAGCCGTTTAATAAAGTAATAGTAGATAGATAGATAAACTCTTTATTCCACACCAAAGTAAAATACAAAAACACAGGAATTAAAAAAAAACTATATGAGGTACAATGGGCGGTCTTATCGCTTAAAGCGATCTCTTCCAGACAACCTTTGGATGGACAGTATAAAATGGAATCAAAAGACGGCGGTGTACAAGTATACCTATATTAAAATATAATATTAATAATAATAAATACCTACATGACTTTAAATATGTATTTAAATATCCTATATAATAAACATACAAATAATAATAATGTGAGATAAAAGTATGTAACGATTAACTGGCAACTCTGATGACATGGAAAGGAAATGGTTGTATACCATACTCGTAATTTTAAATATAGCGTGAGATTTTGATGTTCTAATAGAAAGAGGTAGGGCGTTCCATAGTCGTACAGCTTGCACCGTAAAGGAATTACAATAAAATTGTGAACTATGGACAGGTGTATGAAGTTGTAGAGATTCTGACTTGTATTGAAAGTATTTATGATAGAATCATTTATTCTTAATGGAATAAACGATTCTATCATAAATACTTTGATAGAATCGTAAAACAAAGTGTTTCGTATAGCCTTACATAAATACCTTACATTATTTTAACATTCCAATTTAAAAGTTGTCCTCTCTCTATAATTTATTTCAGCTTGAGTTTTCAATCTTTAAATAAGACGAAGTATAAAGTTGCAGGTTTTTTTAACGCGAAAGCCGCCATAAAATTATCTTCTTCGCGAACTTTTTAACTTAGATTGACTTCTACTAAGACTTCTCGTAACTTCAGAATAAGTCCGAGAGAATTTTGTTGTCATCTATTCAGTAGCTTGGTCTTCCAACCTTGAAATTAACTTGGAAAATATTAGGATTTTTAGAAATTCATCCTAGAATGTAGTCTTAGATATCATTTCGAATCTGAATAAGTAAACACATTTCGGCAAATTGATTGTCAAACACAAAGCAAGGAAAACAAGCCGTTACTTTATGAACAATACATTTGCCAAATATCCACTTTCCGAGCACCAATTGTGTGGTAAATTCGTGACATTGTCGTCGAGATCGTATCTGAAGTTTGTTCACAAGCGGCTAGGGAAATCAGTGACTCTGTTATATTCAAATTGGTATTTCATCTACAATCAAGCCCTGCAAGCGTCTTGGCAGCTTTTCAAATTCCGTAAAGTATTTTCTCGTTTTCGAATCTTTATTATTTTGAAAGCGAAGCATCGTAAACAGCACTATCGTGCATTGGGCAGACGCCAGCCGACTCTGGACTCATTATCATACCATCGTGGAATAGATGTGTTTACTCGAAGGAATTGCACCGATGCAATCGTATTGTTCAAGCAAGCGTAGCATTGGATTGTTGAATTTAATTGCTGTACAATACACCTGATAAGCAACCTGAAGTGTTTCACGAAAGGTGGAGCTCGTTATAAAAGATTAATTGTATGAAAATACCGAGTAAATTGTTCGTTTATTTTAATCATGACCTAAGCAGTTGGTTATTTATTTGCTGAAATTAAATGATCTAAGACTTGCATACTCTTTTCGATGAAAATCAAAGAATTCTTCCATTTTCATCAGTTACTTTGATGGAAATGCTTGTGTAATATTTTTCTATAGTTTTTTACCCTGCAGTCGAGGATGAGCATACAGCTCCTTGATGTCCAATCAGAAGTAGTTCCAGAACTATTATTCTGCCTTATGCCACTACTCAGTTTGTCCGCCCCGTTGGTAGTTTGCAGCTAAGCCCCAAAAAAAACGATTTGCAGACTATTTCACATGATTTAGATTTCTTTATAAAATAAGATAGATATTGAAAATTTTGCCAAATATTACAATACTGTGTGTAAACTAAACAAGAAGTATCAGTTGCCAACCTGGTTTAACTAGTTACCGGTAAATTTTATTTGATGAAAAGAAAATCCGCCTTTTCTATACGTTATTTGATTTATACTATAATGGCTGTGGTTTTTATAATTAAAACAATATAACATCACCTAACAATATAAGTCAAACCTACTTTATTTAGAAAAGGCTCATCTCCTTTAATTCAAAAAACTTTTGAAGATTAAAGCCAGCCTAATAAAATAATTTTCCAGTGAGCTGTAAATGAAAGTTGGCCTAATGATTTTATGGAGTCTCTCCAAGTAAAGGAATTCTTCCGAACCCCTTATTAGTTTCATAAAACGTGAACAGCTATTTATTCAAGCCCTAAAGCAATTATCTCGGATGTTTGGTCCTAAACTTTTTGGATAACTTACTTAATTTGTTTTGTTTCAGCTGAATGAAGGCACATCAAAATAATCACCAGCCTTTCTGATACATTGGTTTCAACTTTTGAAGTTGGTAGGCGTTTCAATGCTTCAAATCATGATGTCCATGTCACGCAAACGTATTTCAAGCCTAGATAGTGAATTTTTATAGTAGTTCTAAAAGTAAATTTGTGTACTACAAATTTAATTATTAGATTGAACTCCCCAAGTTCTATACTTTAATTAAATGATTTATTTTAAACTAGCCTCTGCCCACGAAATCGCTCGTATGATACCCGGATAAAAAACGTGCATATGTGTCATTCTAGGTCACGAACTATACTTGTTCCAAATCGGTCCAGCTGTTAAGGTTAAACATTATAATATAAAAACATAAACTTTGATATTTATAACACTAGCCTTTGCCCACGGCTTCGCCCGCGTGGTACCCGGATAAAAAGTAGCCTATGTGTTATTTTGATGTATAAGCTATATTATTTTAAAGTTTCATCAAAATCCGTTCAGTAGTTTTTGTGTGAAAGAGTAAAAAACATGCACCCTCACAAACTTTCGCGTTTGTAATAGTAGTAGGATTAATTGTTATCATTGGTAGCTCGTAGTTACCCCCTGCTATGCATAAGCTGTAGCATAGTCTGTGGAGTGCAGGATATAGTGCATGGAGGACAGGTATCAATTAGCCTGTGGAGTGCACGAGTAAGAAAGCGGTATAATAAAAGTTGTATCAAACTACAATAAATGTTTTATTAAACAATACATAATTGATACCTGTCCTCCATGCACTATATCCTGCACTCCACAGACTATGCTACATAAGCCTCCTCCCTCAAACACCACTTCTTTCTGTACTACGCCTTTCTCATCCAGGTCTTATCCTGAACGGCAACGATGTCATCCATCCACCTAGCTGTTGGTCTGCCAAGGCCACTTATGGTGATTAGTAGGATTTAATAGTATTTTTCATGCATTAAGGGTGTAGGTTTTTTTAAATAACTAAATTAGCCAAAAGCATATGGCCCACATGTTGGTAAGCGGTTATCATTGCTTATGGACGATTACACTAGCCACTATCACTCGCGCGTAGCTGACCCTGAGTCATAGTAGTTATTATTATAAAAAGTCAAATCTGCCTGTAATTTTACTGGCACCCATATTCTTCAAACCGAAACAAAGCAATTCATATACATAGCATAAAATTCTGGGGCGCTCAAGCTGTAAGAAAATGTATTTTGAGTTCCTGTAAATTTAATATAAATCGGTCGAACCGCTCTAGTGATTTTAACAAGCATACGCATCACACGTAGATTATTTTGAGCAATTTTGTAAAGACAAACTGACCACCATACTTATAAAAGTATACACAATCTGCATTAATATTTTTTTAAACAAATAAAGTGGAAAACAAGCATACAAAGATACCCTGTTGGTAAGCAGTTACCATACATAACCTAGACGCTTGCAACACCAGAGGAATCCCTCGCTCGTTGCCGACCCTGAGACATAACGGCTGAAAAGTTTAATGTACCTGTGATGTCTGTCTCATTTAAAAGTCACCGGCACTCATACCATTCAAATCAAAATACAGCAATGCAATTATACTGCGGTCACATAAACCTTACAAATTATTACAAGACTACCAAATCTAATTCAACTTACAAATTATACCTCCATTGAAAAAGACAATGAATCTTCCGAAACGGACAGCATTTCTTCAAGATTGAACAAAAGTTCATGCAATTCCTGATTGCGTAGTAAAAAGGAGACGTGAGATTAACTTCATATTCATACAATGTTTTACGACCACAATGTAGTAGGTAGGTAATAAAGTTCACAGGTGCAACTCCCTAAGAAGTGAACGGAAGCGTGGAGAAATGTGTTCCACTATGATTTTACGATTGTGATATAAAGTAAACCAACTTTGTATGAAAAAGTTCAGTTACAAAAATAAATTAATGCGCTCATATATTTCCTCATGAAAAAACCAAGGAAGTATGCATTTACACAAAATAGAATATGCAATATTTATTTAAGCAGAACAATACACACATTTTATCTTCTTATATATATCTAAAATATATAAAACTGTTTCATTACTGACTGATCGATCAACGCACAGCCTAAAGAGTCCTAGAAGCATAAAACTTGGAGGGTATTTTTCTCTTATAGTGTAGGGGTGCACTAAGAAAGGAATTTGGTAAAAAGGGCTGAAAACCTTTGTATGAAATTTCGTACTTATTTCTTGAACTTACAAACTTAAATATTCTACAATATAAATGACATAAGACTATGGGGATAGTCTATATATATAAGTATTTCCACAAACTACCCCTCGAAGTGGGTGAGTGGGTGTTCAAGTTTGTATGGGAACTTTTAAACGTGTGGTCCAATATGCTTGAAATTTGGCATATTTATTCAGTACATGATAAATACAAACTACCTCAAAAGGTGGTAGGATGGTGAGTTAGATTGGTATTGAAAATGTTTAACACGTGATGCGATTTGCTGTAAACTTATTTTGGATATCTTAAAATACAAAAGAACTGAATAGGTAGCAGGGTATTAAAAAACCCATCCCCATTAATATATTTTTGATGCACCTAACAATTACCTACCCTACGCGAGTTAGGCTAAAAAAAACATGTTTAAAAATGTAAATGATAAAAAACTTATATGTATTTAAGTATTTTTTCCTGAAACTACGCTGCATTATCGATGTTCTCTATTTAAACGGTTTGTTAAATATGTGAATAAAATTTAATAAAAAAATGTTGGGACTTAAATAGTTTTACAAAAAAGTCAAGTTAATATTTCAGGCACTGCAACGGCTTTCATGTTAAAAGTGAAAAAAATATTGCATGGTGAAGTTTGTATATGGTTTTCAGGTATTATCAAAGATTTTTTTATAAAAAATTATAATTTTATCACTATGAACATTTTATGCTTATAAAGTTTGTCTTGCTGTTGTAATATGTCATTTGATGGAATAGTTTAAGAGATAATGTGAAATTAAGACAAGTAGGTATTGTTTAAAACACATTAACAAACACGCTCATAGCAAACGCATATATGGGCTCCTATCATCGCGGATAATAACAACCAACACTACAAATTAACCACGAACCACCTTCGAACCACCACCTTCGAACCACGAGTACAACAATACAAATTCCAGGCCAGCAATAAATATTTGCCTCGAAGTGGGAATCAAGCCTCAATCGGCTACAAGTAGATCAATTTTAACACACAGAAGTGATCAGATTAAAGTGATATTACCAGTTACCAATGGCAATTTATCACGATTTTTGGAACGATCCCATCTGATAGTGAGATCTAGATCAGTCGAGTTATCTATAGATCGTTAGTAAAGGTATAGATATATATCCGATTCATCTGTACTTTTTGAATAAACCTACTTGTACATAGTTGTATGAATAAACGCTTATAGTTACCAATCCAATTTTAACCTGGCTGAACATTTCTGCTATGCTACGCCATGAGCACTTTAGAGAACTCTCACTAGAATAAAAGTATTTAAGTTTATTTAAGAAAATTAATTTTTATTTTTAATAGTTTCAAATCAAGCTTAAAAACGTAAACCATTTAATACCGCTAGCACTACATACAAAACAAAAAAATAAACACGCTTACTACCGTATTTCACATGAAGGACATCCTCAAATACATACTCAGTATTTGCATAGTGATTTTTGCCTTATCTTTGAAGATAAGGCAAAAATCATTAAACATGTCCACTAAAACAATTTTTGAAAATTCTAACCTTAAATTCGTAACCATTTTTCAAACATGTCATTTAAAATAAATATTAGTTCTTATATTTGCAAATCAAAACATACATTCAACTAGAATTTAGACTCTTCACCGCTTTTGACTATAAAAACATTAACAAATTATTAAAAAAAGTAAAAAAAATATTTAAAAAAACTTAGCCAATTTAACCATTAAATTATTATGAATACATATTTTTGCAACCATATTCTTATACCATATTAAACATGGCGAATTGTTGATGTATTTACTTAGTTATCTTTAAGGATGTCTGTGCCCATATTCCTTGCATAGTTTAGCGACGTGATGGGCCGCGATCGCAGCGCGACGTGGCAATGCCGCGACGTCATCTCCCGTTGCTGGTCGCACGTTGAATGCTTGCAATCGGCAAGTGCCTGCCATCATCCTTCCTACAACCCTGTGAAAACAAACATATAAAAGTACCCATCATCATCATCAGCTTTCGGTAAGTGCCCGCCATCATCCGTCCTACAACCCTGTTAAAACAAACATATAAAGATACTCATCATCATCATCAGCTTTCGGTAAGTGGCCGCCATCATCCTTCCTACAACCCTGTTAAAACAAAAAAAACGAGGGTACCCTTTATCATAAGATTTCAACAAGTGCCTGCCATCATCCTTCCTACAACCCTGTTAAAACAGAAATAAACAAAGGTACCGATTACCATCAGCTTTCAGCAAGTCCGCTGCCAATTCGCCCTACCACAAAAATAAGGGGTTTTTTCATCAGCCTGTTGAATTCGACGGATGTATTTATAAATTGCCATGATAAACGATCGCCTACAACCATCGACTTTCCGTAATATTTTAGATGCCTGGAATGCTTCTTCTTTAAGTGCCCGTTAATATCCTACAACAATTTATTACAGAAAAAGTTTTTAAGCGTCAACTTCGTAGTCTTCGTAATTAAAACGTTTCTCGTACGACGTCAGTTTTGTCGAGCGTCTTTACCTTATAGAGCATTAAAGCTTTGTAGAGCGTCGTTGTTTCGTTGAATATATATTCTATATAGAGCCTCTATTCATCATAGAGAGAGCGTCTATGTTCTTTGCTTCATAGCGAGCATAGACAACGCTTGGGTAGAACGCCAATGATTCATAGAGCGTCTATTTATTTATTTTGGTACACATAACAGAATACAATAAAATTAAAGTAGTGATCTGGATCAGTTGAGCTATCTATAGATCGTTTGCAACGGTCTTTAGATAGCTAGCTGTTTCATTTGTATTTTTTGTATATACCTACTTGTACATAGTTGTATGAATAAATTTAAAATGATTAAATTAAAATAAATATAAAAAAATCACAAATGTTTTGAGCTTGATGGCATTCAAAAATATGTTTACACATCATGGTTAGTGAAAAGCGGTTGGTGCTTGGTATTTATACTTTATAGAGAGCGCGTCCATGCTTCGTAGAGCATCTACGCTTGATAGAACGTCAGCTTCGTAGAGTGTCTACGCTTCGTAGAGCTTCTACGCTTCGCAGTGCCGTGTGCTTTGTAGAGAATTAACGATTATACTAATAAATACAATAATGATTATAACAACCTATCACATAGTTGCCGTGGGTATCAGGAGCTTCAAGTGCCATGATATCACAATATCCAAACGGGACACAAAAATGTTAGTCTCATTTGCCCACAGAGGCAAATTTCAGAGAGAATCGCACCCACACTTTTCACCCAGCTATTTTCTTGCCTAACCACCTAGATTTTTTTATAGTGGAATGAACCGATATGGGTCGACCCAATCCCTCTACCCGATGGACCGAAGTCATTTTTAACACAGCATCATCTAGCCCCAAAGTAAGCAGAGTTTGTGTTATGGTAACTACATGACTGATATTTAAATATTTTTTTTTGTAAATTCATACATATTATACATAGAAAACACCCAGACCCGAGACTTATATTTGCAGATCATACAAACATTTGTCCCGCCTTCGTGCCTTCGCTCGCGGAAGGAGGTGACCCAGGGTCATTTGTCATGGCACTCTTTAGGGGAGGCATGTCCACATCAGTGGACTTTGATGATGTTGGTGATCATAAGAGGAATCAAGGGAAAAGAGGTCTTACCTAACTGTGCAAGGTGGTACCAACTCCGGCAGTAGGAAGTCGATCTCGTAGTAAACGACCTGTATTGCTGGGCCGCTATCGTCTCTGACTACCAAGTTCTTAGCAAAGTTCTCACCCGGTCTAACGCTTACGCATTTTGCTGTAAACAATAAAAAAACTGTAATCTTTTTTTTTGCGTGTTTTAGGCTGTTAGTTTTGGCAAAATATTAAAACCCCGGATAATAGAATATTATACTCGCAAACATAAAGTTTTAAAAACTAAAGAAATCGGAACACCCATTGCAGTTTAGATCCTTTTAATCAAAATCTGGTTATCATCAGACCCTGGAAACTATGGGTGCCTATAATAAAATGTCGTCTTAATTAGATATGCATAAACAAACATAAACGATAAACAAACATACTATGTCACATGGTAAGTCAAATAAAATGGTACTAACCTCGAACATTTGTAATTCAAGCATACATCCACGTACACAAACCTTACATATGTTGATAACGGACCGATTGTTTCATACATTTTTTCTTATGAACAATAAGTGACCAGGGTGTAATGTTGCCTCAAACTTGCCTCAACACCCCTCTTTTTAGTCGGCGGCGAATATTTTTTAACTTTACCAATTATGATGCTAGAATTCCAGAAAATAACATACTTAACGTAAAAATATTGATACTTACCAACAATCTCGTAAATGATAAGAACTCCAATGTCTTGAAGAGTTTTGTGCCATTTCAACACTTTCTCGACGGGACCCGAAAAGGCTCTTGGACCATTTTTGTGCAGTGCCTATAGGAAAATAAAACACATAAACAACTCCAGATTTGAAGATAGATTTTCAAAAACAAGCTTTTAACCCTGAGTGCAGTAACCATGTCATTGTAAAACTTAATACCTGCTATCATAATAAAACACGAACACAAAATTTCGTATCTATGCTGTTGACCGAAGAAGAGTTCCTATACCTGTAGTTAATCCTGGATGTCGATTCAGGTCATGCTTACTATAAAAATACATCGGAAATGAACCAACATGTAAAAATTGGATCCCCAGGATCAGTGGTTTTATTTCAGCTTGCAAGATTTGACCTAAACAAACCAAACTAACATACAAACATTGCAAGTTTAATGAAAACTTGTAAAACAGGAAGACACGCTTGCGATATTTAATCCCCATTATAACATATTATATTAGGAAGATGTCAGCTAGTATTCCACGTAACAGGTTGCAAGCACATTGCCATTATTGCAACATTACCAAAATATTATTTAACTACCTAGTTATCTAGTTAGAACGCTTCCGTCTGGTAGTGATCTGGATCAGTTGACCCATCTATAGATCGTTTCGGATCGATCGTTTTTGCTAGCTGTTTCATCTGTATTTAACCACCTTTAATAACACCTTTTTTTGATAAAAAAGGTGTCAAGTGTCAAGAAATCTAATATGGCGGCTACAAACCGCCATATTCAACTTCCGACGAACCATAAATAATTTGGCTAATCCTGTAGCCTAAATGGCTTGTTGGATTTTAATAAATGAGTTATCATTGGAATTGTCCTGACCACGAGAGCGAAATAGAATGCAAACCAAATAAAAAAAAGAGTCGGTTCACTTTTCACGTCATTTAGCGAGAACTGGAGACAACGCTTCAATAATAAGATTCACTTGTCCATTCATTCGTTTTATATTAATTCATTCGTGAAATCACACAATTCGTTCAAGAAAATGAAAATTGTTATACGTTATTTAATGTCAAAAATTATACATTTAAATATCATAAAAAGTAATTCATTGAAGTATTCATAAAGTATTCATTGAAGACGTCCCTGACAGTAGGAATCACCATAGGCTCAAACAGGCGCATTGAATACACACATAAAAAACAGACGAATTGAGAACCACCTCCTTTTTTGAAGACGGTTAAAAACTGCATTTCAATCGGAATTTTCGGTAGGGATAATTAAAATTATACTTTGATCGTTTAAAGAATTTGCGAATAGGGTGGTCAGTTTGAAATTTCTAAAAAAAATGATTATAAAGGCCTTATTTTTACAAAATTACATGTTGTAGATTAAATTTATGAATTAACTCAAAAGCCAATCAACTTTTAAAAAAAAAAAACAGGAAAACTTAAGGCAGCTCTTGTGTCCAAAAGCTATCAGTATTAAAATACCCTTTGTTTCCTTAAACCAAAACTCTTTAAGTAAACATTTTATGATACCAAGTTGAGATTAACTGAACAATAGGTCATAAAATGAGTTTGAGTCATTATAGCTTTACGTCTTCACTCAAGTAATTTAACTGCTGTTGTTACCGTTTAAAGTGTTGATTCTATTGCATCAAATTTTGTGATATAATGTTTGTTTATTTATTTGCCCGTGTGGATAAACTGTAGCCTCTGTGTTATTCTAGGTAACGTACTTTACATAAAATATTTTTTTTTTATAAATCGGCTTAGCTGTTACGAGGATTATTACTGAAATATCTTCGGGATATATACGGAAATACGGGATTTGTATATGAAACCACAGCGTTTGATTATAGTCATATTTTATTTTATTGAAAGTGACACCGCGGTATGCGAATCTGCCTACCCGCAGTATTGATAAAGGCCTACCCTTATCTATCATACATAACACCCTCGTACTTAATTGAAACTACCGCTTATTTAATGTAATCTTATGAGTCGGTACATAGTTACTATTTCCCGGTATAATATAATATTATACCGGTTTACACAGACAAATATCTAACAATTTAATAATATAAAATTTAGGTAGGTACTAATTAAACTAATTAAGGTAGGTGTTAATTTAAACCTGTTTTCAACTAGCTTTCTCTTATATAAAAAAAAACATTTAGAAATACGTATGTATATACTACAGTAGGCACTAATTAATATTTTAACCATTTTAATATATGATCGGATTACCATATCGTTCTACCGGATAACGTATCCGACAGGCGCGGTCTGGTATCATCGGTGGGGAATCTAAGCTCAAGCTCGGTACTCTGGATGCCGTGGGACACGCCAATATGCCTACAGGATAGCGACGTCTTAGCTGATCTATGTGCCTTTTACAAGATGAACCGTCTTCTTTTCCTACTCTGAAATTCCGTTTTCCTAAAACCTCTTCCACATTACCTTTCACCCACTTATCCTTCGGACCATACTCTCTTAACCAAACTATATCCCCCTTGCCTATCTCCCTTAAATTACCTCCTGACCTTTCCACCTGCTGCTGTTGTTTATCTATGACCCTTTCTGTATTGTATTGTATTGTTGTTAATAAAAAGCTTCTTATGGAGGAACTCACATTATTTTCTTTATTCTCTTACTTGTACATCTTACAGCGACGACCATCTTATAAAAAGTGCCACATGGCCCCGTTGTGTTTCAAGAGCGGTACAACACTTTTTAAAACGTCTGTAGGCAAGCCACGCTACAACTGTCAAGCCTTTATTGGTGACATGGTTCATTTCAAGAAGTCTGTCTTTATTACGTTTCAATATACGAATACTACATCTTTCCCCTTTAAAAAAAAATAAAAAAAATACTTTTACATCATTAAGGTAAGCTAGTACTTAAACATGTTTTTCTTTCCCTTTTCCCATATCAAACAAAGTATTTATATAAACTGCTACCTACCTATGTACTAATGTTTACCTAATATATGTTTGCAACTAAATATTAATAAAGAGTAGGTACATAGTACATTATTAACGCTGTTGGTTTCAACACACCATTCCAACTGCACACCCATCCAGCATTTAGTGTTAAAAGATAGACAAATTATCCAGGTCGAACATGATAAGATGTGCGGGTATACCTAATGCCATTAGTATCTATAACATTATAAGACCTAAACCCATTTTTCTTTTCTATAGTACCAGATAACCACTTATTTATATTTGGATCTTTAAGAAACATAACATTCTGACCAATATAAAAATCTGTCTTAGGTTTAGTATTTGAATTATAGTAGCTAATATTTCTGTTCTGGTTCTTACTGAATTCCATTTGTACATTAACATTTATCTTTGGTTCTAAGTACTTATAAGTAACAGGTAATTTAGCCTTTAGATTTCTATTCATAGCTAACTGTGCTGGTGAAAAATTGGTATTGCACACAGGTGAAATTCTATACTGCAATAGAGCCAATCTTAGATCAGTCTTATCTTCATAACATTTTTTTAGCATTTTTTTAGCAATTTGTACAGCCCTTTCAGCCATTCCATTTGACTGTGAATACCTAGGACTAGTATAGGTAAACTTAAATCCCCACTCTAAAGCAAAATCCTTGCACTCTTTAGAGTCAAATGGAACGTGATCAGACACAATCTCATTTGGAGATCCATGATTACAAAAAATATCAATTAGAGTATTGTTTATACATTTTGCACTTTTACTCGAGATCAATTTTACATCAAGCCATTTGGAAAAGTAGTCATAGATTACCAAGTAACTTTTACTTTTGAAATCCATAATATCAATTCCTAGTTTTACAAATGGTAATTCAGGGATACTATGTGATAACAAGGGTTCCCTTACATTTTTATTTTGGTGTGTCTGACAAACCAAACATTTTCTTACAAACTGTTCTATGTGATCTCCCATTTTAGGCCAATAATACAATTCTCTTGCCATGCTTTTCATTTTACTCATACCAAGATGTCCTTCATGAAGTTTTTTTAAAATTTCCATTCTCATTGTCCTAGGGATTATAAGCTTTTCCCGTAAAAATAAAAGATTCTCATCAATTGATATGTCAGACCTAAATTTATTATAATGGTGCATATTATCAGGAATGTGTCTTACATTGTCAGGCCAACCTCTATTGGTAAATTCCATAAGTTTTATAAGTTCCAAATCATTATTGGTTTCTGAAATCAATTTTTGTTTAGTCTCATTAGTACAGTGCAAGTATTTTGCCTGTCCAACACAATGAATAACTTCATACATATAAGAGTCATCAGTATCATTACATTCCAAGTATGAGCGAGACAATAAGTCAGCAATAAACATAAGTTTACCTTTAAGATATTTAAATTCAACGTCATATTTTAATAATTTCAGTTTTAATCTTTGCAATCTAGGCGATGGTACCTCATGTATGGGTTTTTTAAGTAGAGACTCCAAAGGTTTATGGTCATTAAGTATTATAAACTTTTGACCATATATGTAGTAATGAAATTTCCTGGTTGACCAGACCACACTGAGAAGTTCTTTTTCAATCTGCGAAAAATTCTGCTCAGATGAAGTTAAACTTCTCGATGCAAAACTAACTGGTTTGCCATTTTGTAATAAACAACAGCCTAGCCCATTTTTAGAGGCATCACATTGGATAACAATTGGTAGCTCTGGATTAAAATTCTGTAACACAGGAGATTCACTTATTTTTTCCTTGATATTATTAAAAGCTGTTTCATGTACAATTGTCCATAACCAATCCACATTTTTCTTTAGTAAAGACTGTAATGGTGATGCAATATTAGCAAGATTAGGCACAAATTGCCTCAGGTAATTAATCATCCCAAGAAAGATTTGTAATTCTTTTTTGTTATTAGGGCTTTTAATATTTAGAATGGCCTTAATTCTATCTGGATCAATTTTCATCCCATCAGCAGAGAAAATATGTCCGAAATATTTGACTTGTTTTAATTTGTATTGAAATTTATTTTTATTAAAGCGTACATTACACAATTTGGCTCTTTCAAAGACTTTTGTTAATGTTGCATCATGTTCGGATTCAGTTTCAGTACAAATCAACATGTCATCACAATAGATTATGACACCTGGAATGTCACCAAAAGCCTTCTCATTGTACTTTTGGAATATTTCAGGTGCAACTGAAATTCCAAATGGGACGCGCTCAAATTTATAGCAGCCGAAGGGACTATTAAAAGTACATAATTCACTGGACTTTTCATCTAATTTTATGTTATAAAATCCTTCGGACAAATCCAAAACTGAGAAATATTTCTTATTAGTTATTTTAGGTATAATTTCCTCAAGTGTAGGAATCAAGTGATATTCTCTTATCAATACATTATTTAGATCTTTAGGGTCCAAACAAATTCTTAGTGAGCCATCTTTTTTCTCTATTACTACAAGATTACTTACAAAGCTTTTAGGGTGTTCGACCTTGGATATAATCCGTCTATCCTCCAACGACTTCAGCTTATCGCATAAACGTGTTAACAATGCATTCGGGACGCGCCGGGGTGGCCTCACAACAGGATCCACTCCTGGCTGGATGTGCAGTTCCAACGGCTTCTCAAAACATCCAACACCCTGAAACAGTTTACAGTATTTTTCAATCCACCATTTCTTATTATCTTTTGATTTAATTGAGTTGATGCTGTTGTTCCCAACAACAATGTTTAATAATTTAAGTTCTATTAATGAAGGTAAGCCCAAAATTGGTCTTACATTTTTATCCACAATAATGAACTCAGTCTTAAATGTTTCATTGTTCCTAAAAATTAACAATTCCCTTTTACCAATAGGTTTTAGTTGAGTTCCCCCAAAAACTTCTAATATTACATTTGTCTCAGACCATTGAGGACTCTCATCATTGACAATTCTTTTAAGGTCTTTTAATGATAACACATTAATTTGTGCCCCCGAATCGCATTTGAATATTATATGTTTCGATTCAACTTTCATAGATTCTGTCCACTCCTTATTATTGCTTTCAATGGAGTTGCAAACCCGTACTAGTCATAAGTCCACTGGACTCTCATTATCACTTTCATCATTATCAGCTGTTAGAGAATGTACATTGTTCCTAAATTTGCAACCAGCAGCGAAATGATTAATTTTCTTACAAATTGTGCAAGTTTTACCAAAAGCTGGGCATTTCCTAGGCTCATGCCGTTTATTACATTTTTTACATAAATATGTGGTGCCACTATTTATTTGCTTATATTTATTGTACTTAGCTATTGGTGTTTCTTGTTGACTCCGTTGAGGTCTTTGCACCTGTACTGCATCCACTTCATGTGCTGGAGTCCGTTGCTTGCTGATGGCCTTGACATGCTCCTTGGATAGTTCTGAGGTTCTGCAGATTCCCACTGCCTGTTCTAGAGTCAGATTATTCTTCCCGAGTAACTTCTGCTGGACGCTTCTGTCCCTTATTCCATGAATAATTCTGTCTCTCAGCATTCTCTCCAAGAAGCTTTCAAAATTGCAATTATTTGCAATTTTCCGAAGCTCCGTGTAAAACGCGTCGAAATTTTCTCCATCCTCTTGCATTCTTTGATTAAAGTGGAAAGTATTAATTATTTCATTGGTCTTCGGTTTGAAATACTTATCAAAAATCTCAATAACTTCGTCAAGCTTTTTCTCAGTTTCACCGGTTACCAACGTGTTGAAATACAATTCCTGTACCGACTGTCCAATGCAGTTCAGGAAAATAGCGGCCTTTCTGGTCTCCGTTACCTTACCAAGGCCCGATGCAGAGATGAAGATCTTGAAACTTGACTGGAACCGTTTCCATTGGGGATATAGCTCGTCAATGTTATTTAAATCGAGTGGTGCCGGCATGCGATATTCCACACCAGACATGCTTGCTTCTTCTATTTCTTCGTTTATCATTAAATTGGCTTTTCTTCTCTTTGTTCGTAGCTCGTAGGTTCTTTTAGTTAGGCTGCGCCATGTATTGTATTGTATTGTTGTTAATAAAAAGCTTCTTATGGAGGAACTCACATTATTTTCTTTATTCTCTTACTTGTACATCTTACAGCGACGACCATCTTATAAAAAGTGCCACATGGCCCCGTTGTGTTTCAAGAGCGGTACAACACTTTTTAAAACGTCTGTAGGCAAGCCACGCTACAACTGTCAAGCCTTTATTGGTGACATGGTTCATTTCAAGAAGTCTGTCTTTATTACGTTTCAATATACGAATACTACACTTTCTACTACCCCTTGCCCCGAGCGTAAAAGATCTAATCGCGACCGCAAACTTCTCTTCTGCAACAGCACTGCCGGCGAAACTCCGGTGGTACCGTGAACCGTATTTCGGTACGCCATTAAATACGCTTGTAACGCCGTATCTAAGTCATACTTATCCCTTACAGCTTTCTTAATGGCTCTTTTACACAATTTTACTGCTCCCTCAGCCGCACCATTCGAGGCAGCGTGATAAGGTGGCGTGAATGTATGTCTCACACCATTCACCTCCATGAATTTCTTAACCTCCTCGCTTGTAAATGGTGGTCCGTTGTCAGAAACCACTTCTCGTGGTAATCCAAAACGAGCAAAAAGCTCCCTCAAAACCCTTAGCACCGCCGTTGCCGTCGTACTCGTCATGTGAAATGCCTCAATCCATTTTGATGTAGCGTCTATTACAACAAAAAAAGTTTTTCCTGCAAACGGACCTAAAAAATCCATATGTAAACGGCTCCATGGCTCCGTAGGGTAGGCCCATGGTTGCGGCGGCGCACGCGGCGGCGCTGGTGCCTCTATGGCACACGTGTGGCACTCCTTACATGCCCGCTCTATGTCACTATCTATACCTGGCCACCATACATAACTTCTCGCTATGGACTTCATTTTTACCATTCCCATGTGACCAACATGTAACTCCTGCAGAATTTGTTTTTTGAATGCATCTGGAATAACTATCCTATATCCCCACATGATACAGCCTTCATCTAAATAAAGTTCATTTTTCCTGGTATAATATGGTTGCAACTCCGAATGTTGGCAATTTGAAGGCCACTCCGATTGCAGGTACAGTACTACTTTACATAAAAGTGGATCTTTTTTAATTTCTCTGCCCACTTGCTCATGTTTAATGGGTAAAAAATCATTAACATAATTCACATAAGTTACTTCCGAATGTATGTTCTTCCCCGCTTTCCCTGATGGAAGACGGGAGAGAGCATCTGCTCCATTCCTATCCGTTGATACATGTTCAATATCATAGTTATACCCAGCAAGTATTACTGCCCATCTTTGCATACGCGACGCAGCCATTGTTGGAATTCCCATTTGGGCCCAAATATCGATACCAAAGGCTTATGATCAGTTTTTAATTTAAATTTCCGACCATATAAATATTGGTGAAATTTTTTTACTCCATAGATTATGGCTAAAGCTTCCCGATCGATCTGTGAATATCCTCGTTCAGCTGCGTTTAAGACCCGTGATGCATACGCAATGGGTCGCTCTGTACCGTCCTCCATCACATGGGATATCACGGCGCCAACTCCTACTCCGCTTGCGTCTGTTGTCAAGATAAGCGGCAGATCGGGATTGTAATGGGCCAAAACTTCGCTTGAAGACAGTAGGTCCTTAATTTTCTGAAAAGTTCTCTCACATTCGTCTGACCAAACAAACTTAGTCCCTTTCTTAAGCAGCGCATATAGAGGGCATAAAACGGTGCTTATGTTCCTAATGAATTTACCATAGTACATAATCATACCCAAAAAAGCCCGTACCTCCGTAACATTGGTAGGTGACCTAACTTCCCTAATAGCTTCTAGTTTACTCGGATTTGTATGAATCCCGTTTCTATTAATGATATATCCTAAGTATGTTACCGAATCGGAGAAAAATGAACATTTCCCCGTTTTAATTTTTAATCCATAATGTTGTAGTCTTTGTAATACTTTATGTAAAGTTTCCCAATGCTCCTGGTCATTTCTACCACTGATAATAACATCATCTAAGAATACTCCGACCCTAGGGATATCCGAAAACATCTGTTCCAGCTTGCGTTGAAAAATACCGGGACTTGATGACAATCCATAGATCAAGCGTTTATATTTGAAAAGTCCCCGATGAGTATTTATAACGGTATATTTTTGTGACTCTTGATCCAAAGCAAACTGAGCATACGCTTGAGATAAATCTATCTTGGTAAATTTCTCACCCCCTCCTAGTTTTGCTAACAAATCCTCCACTTTAGGCAAAGGAAAACGGTCCACCTCCAGGCACTTATTAAGAGTCAATTTAAAATCACCACATACCCGAATATTACCATCGCTCTTTACCACGGGTACAATTGGCGTGGCCCAATCCGAGGTCTCAACCGGTGTGATGACACCATCGGCCATCAACTGGTCCAGCGCGCGCTCCACCGGCTCTCGCAGCGCGTACGCCAAGGGGCGCGCGCGCATGTACACTGGCCGGGCACCCTCCCGCACATGAAGACTCACTTCCCCACCTGTGTACCGACCGAGTCCCTCGGAAAATACCTCACTGTATCTGGAACTGAGAGATTCTACGGTGAATGGCAAAGTACATTTTACCTCATTACAGTTGATTTCTTTCAAAACCATCCCAAATTCATGTAGCCATCGTCTACCCACCAAAGGTTTCCGTCCATTGTCAATAACATATAGGTCCAATGCCTTATATGTTTTATTTTTAAATTCAATGACAGGGGATATCTTTCCTACAGGTCTCACCGTTTCCCCGGTGTAGTAGCTCATCACTAGGTTAGGTTTACTCATTAATAAGTGGGAAAACATTTTTTTATACAGTTGCAGGCTAATACATGAAATAAGACATCCAGTATCCGCCTCCATTCTAATAATGTGGCCCTCAATACCAACATCTATTTCTATGGGCCCACACCTTTGATGTACACTATCAAAATTAAATAAATTTACAGTTACCTCGTCACTACTACTGCCCGTGTCCGTCTTTTCCAACTCGCGTACCTCGTTGTTGAAGGCTTTTACACTCCATGGCTTTCCTTCCAATCTAGGACACATTTTCCTCAGATGCCCCGGTTGATTACACACACGACAAACATAATTTCTAAACTTGCAAAACTTTGCCTCATGATCCCGTCCACATACTGCGCACTGCTCAGCTGATCTCGACGAACTTGCATTGCTATTGACCTGTGCTGCTCCGGCACCCGCTCGCTGGCGTTGCAAGTTTCGTCCCCGCGACCCGGTCGTGCTCGTGACTGTTGTTGGACGCCGCCAATTTCCCGCCGGCTGCCGGTTTTGGAAACGCGTTCCCATTGCATTACACGACGCTACCTCTGTTGTGTTACTTTTGCAGGCTTGTCCTCCGCGTCCCTCCACTAATGCTGCATTTACTTCCGCCGTCTCAATAGCTATCGCCAATCTGAGCGCTTTGTCAAATGACAAATCTTCTTCTGCAAACAAACGCTGCCGAATTGTCTCGTTTGTCAATCCGCACACTAACTGGTCTCTCAGGGCTTCCTGTAACTTTTCACCAAAACCACAATGTTTTGACAGCCGCCTGAGTTCCGCCACGTATTCCGCAATAGATTCTTCTTGTGCCTGCTTCCTTTTGCGGAATGTGTACCTCTCAGCTAAAACGCTCGGTTTGGGCTGCAGATGATTACGCATAATCCGGACCAGGTCGTCGAACTTCTTACTAGCTGGTTTATCGGGAGTGCACAAGGTGACCAAAAGCTCGTAGCCTGCCCCACCCATCACCGTAATCAGGGTTGGTACTTTCAGCGCCTCATCCACTTTATTTACCAAGAAGTATTGTTCTAACCTCTCAGCGTACAAAGTCCAATTATCAGAATCCAATATAAAAGCTCCAATTTTGCCCACCGACATGATTTTGGTCTTCCGACTTTCCACACACGCAGATTCAGACTCGTCGCCAATGAAATATCTTCGGGATATATACGGAAATACGGGATTTGTATATGAAACCACAGCGTTTGATTATAGTCATATTTTATTTTATTGAAAGTGACACCGCGGTATGCGAATCTGCCTACCCGCAGTATTGATAAAGGCCTACCCTTATCTATCATACATAACAATTACCAACGAACATCCACACATTTTTACATTTTTAGTTTAAAGAATAAAAGGTTAAAGTTTGTAATATGATGCTGGAAAACATTTTGGAGAGTTTAAATGTTAAGAATTAGGATGCAAAAAAACAGTTTTTTTTAGAAAGTAATAGTTTAATCAAAGAAATTATGAAGCTTGAGTATATCAAACATTTTGAAAAAATAGTATTATTTTAAATAAGTATCAGTAATGATTTTTTGGGATGACAACAGCGTTCGGTGTCATGTCAAAAAAATAGGCAACAAACTAAAAAAAGTAATTCAGCTTTATTTAAAGTCGCTTCAAAATAGAACTCGTTTACAAAGTTTACATTATTCACAAAAGAACACCTAGCTAGCTACTTACTCAGGTCAATTTTCATAACTGTCTAGCAAAAAAAAATCAAAAGCGATCTAGATTTTCCGAGACAAAAGGCGAAGGAAAGAGGAGACAAAACGGATATTGCACCGGTACTTTTCGCAGCGTTTATTTGCTCCGAAGCTTTTATGACGTCTAATGAACTGAACATTACAATGATTTTGTACTAAATTTAGAACATTTTTGAGGGCATCCATTATTTCTTTATTTAGTAAGTTTAGAAAACAATTAAAAATAATCACTTAATAAAGTAGGTAACAGGTTAATAGGTGGCAGTTTTCATCATCTACTTGGCAAATAAGTTCAGTTAGGTAAGTTTCTCACAATAGAATTCCCTGTGTTGTTATTGTTATCATCAGCCTGTAGAAGCCGACTGCTGGAAATACGTACATCGACTTCCCGCAACCTTTTAAGATGGCATCGGTTCGGGTTGGGGGCTTTCCTACATTACAGTTTGTAATCTCTACTCGAGAACCTTTCTTCCCCACCGGTAGTCTGTTCAGCGAGCTATCATTCGCCGATTACAGTTCATGGACAATGAACTGATAATGTCACAATGAAAAGTCTTGAATCATCTCCAACAACTGATTTTTGACTGTTAAACGTACCCTCAGTTAACGAAATGTGAATTCAGCATTTAAGAAGCAAGCACTCAATCAATGTTGTAAAATGGCATGCAACCGAAAACAAATCAGAATGAAATCGGTTTACTGTCGTAATTACATTTTAATGGAATTTCGATTTACTTACCTTCGCTGCCGGTGTGTTTACACTGATGAATGATGAATGGTTGAAACTATGTTATGCAATAAGTGAATACGCTTTTTATTTTTGTGAGTCCACTATTCCGACTATGTACCTGTTTCCATAAGACAAAATAGCTTACAATCTTTATAAGAAGGTTTTTAATCTGTGCTTTGCAGCATCGTTAAACTAAGCACTAGCATCTTAGCTCCTGTCATTGCATTTGTTATATATGACTGTTTTGTTTATATATTATACTACATTATGAATGTTATTAAATATTCCTTTTTATTATTAAAACAAAAAAACAAACACGCTCACGACTGTCTTCCCCATGTTGGACATCCTCAGATACATACTCAGTGTGTAGATCTTTGAGGATACCAAGTAGGGGGTAGTCTGAGGCACGTCCAAACATTACATTTGGTACATGCCCGCGTTTTGCAAGTAGTAAGCATTCCACGTGACAGGTTGCAATCCCATCGCCGCTTATTGGAACACTAACTATTGGTACATGCCTTCGATTTTTTGGTTCTAGGGCATGCCGGTTTCCTCACGATATAGACCTTCACCGTTTTGAGCACGTGTTAATGCGCACATAAATTATTCGAATGAAAAAATCCATTGGTGCACGATCAAGTCGGGGTATCACCCACTAGACCAACACAGCTATTATTGTATCATTATAAATTATTTTCATTGTAGTTACACCCCATTCAAAGGTTGTTAGGAAGAGATTTTTTTCTTAGCAATAAGGCCGCCTATTGTATCACCACAAGCTAGTTTATAAGGTCCTATGTACAGTGTTTTTTTTTTAATTCTGGCTTATTTGCAATAAAGAGTTATCTAATATATCTATCTATTATTTATATAATATTATAAATAGTAGATAGATATATTTGTATGGTACATTGAAGCTTACAAAATTCAAAACTAAATTGTAGTTTGCTCTTTTCAAACTTTTCAGAATGTGGTACCTATTCGGATTTGAAAAACAAATTTGGAAAGTGTTTTCAATCATTTCTCTTTTTCTCACTGGATCTTGATCGTATAATATCTTAGATGTGAGGGATAAACCTGAGGCCCAATTCTCGTAAATCTTTCACAACTAATTCTCGGTATAACATTGCTTTAGTCTACAGTCGATCCATTTTCAATTAATTTTTTGTCGTTTTTCGACATTTGACATCAGGTGCCATGGAATATTATCGAATATACCTACGTAGTTTTTTCAAAAGCTTGCAAAGTCGATACTTTTTAAGTTATATTATTCAAATACTCGTATAATCTATCTTTAAGCTTTTAGAGGTGAGATGAAAATGTAAAAATGTAATGAAAATACCCATTCTAGTCGAGGTTTACGAAGATTCGCTAGATTATGAAACTAATAAAGATGTTATCTTAATAAGAAAAAGAACAAAGATTAGAAATTGTTCGGTTTTATTGTGATTAAATGCCCTGTGATAAAGGAGCCCTTTAACCTGTAGGTAAATGTGGGTAAATGGTAAAACGAAGATACGTCGTCAGAAGTCGTGAATATTTCTGTGAAATTACTAAAAATAGCAACAACTAAGCCGTGTTTGTAGTCGACAACGAAGTAAACTTTAGTGTTTAGTAATGTCAGAGTGATTTTGTGGAAGATTCTGGAAGGGGAAGTACTATCTAACATTACGGCTAGATGCATTACAGTTTGCGGCAGAAAATTGTATGGCAGTAATACTTTGCACGAGCTCCACTACTCATTATTCTGGTATTCTGCTATAGACATCGAAGCCGAGAAAAAACCGAAGGCAGAAGTTAGCGGATACTAAATATCTGAGCCTACCTTGAGTTTATCAGCACGTGTCATCATTTGTATCTGGACGTCGTTTCTGATGAGATCCAAGATATTTGGTTTCTGCAAAGCTAGAAGACAACATGGAACCTTAGATTCATCAAACCAAAATGTTCACACTGCTCGGACTTCTAGACTACTATATTATTGATTCTACTAAGTTTTTTATCTTTCTCAGTTTCATTGATTCCTTCTTGGTAACCAGTATAAGATCAGTATAATAAACAACTAACAGTCACATAGACGTGGGGCCTATTAGACTAGGGTTAACTGGGTGTCAAGACAAATACCACTTTCTGTTGGCGTTAATGCCTGCGTCAAGATTAAATTACATTGAATGTTGGAATGTCACGTGGCTGGTGCCAAGTTTTACCTTGTCAAATTTTCGTTAGCGTGAAAGGAAAACTAAGCGTCAGGTATTTGTCTAGACTCCCTGTGCTGTGGAAACCAAATAGCTAAAATAGGTTGAGCTTTATTAAATAAAAAATCGTGCACTACAAAATGTTCGATACGCATTTCATAGTAGATACATGAGTACAAAGAGAAGAGACATTTAAGAATAAGAGAGAGACAGAAGAGAGAATTTTACTTACCGAACTTTTTCTGAGAAATTTGCTGGTTTTGATAAGTATTTTCGTTTGCTATTGCAGTGTTGTGTTGTTTAGGCAATTCTTCTACTGTTGACGGCTCTGATAAACAAGTGCATTTATGTAAATAGGTAATACACTCGGCTTCGCATGCTACCCGGATACAAATTAGCTTATATTTGATACTAGATGATGTTGTGTGAAAATATCCAGCATTATTATTATTATTATTTATCATTAATTATTTAAAATCTCAGGCCTGAGCCTAGATTTTAAATAAATAAAGTACTGAGTACCGTGTTACCACAACACCTAGACCCGGAACAAATATCTGTAGATCAAATTTTAGTTCCGAAAAGAAACATGCAAAATTTTTGCAGTGGGAATCGAACTCACACCTCTTGTATCGCAGCTATTCTCCCGCCCACCGCAATCTATAATCAGCCGACCGAACGGCTGATTATAGATTGATTATATAATTGAATATTGATTCTCATTAAAACAAATAGTCAAATTAATAATTAATAATTCTGAGATACTAAATGAACTATAAAATACTGGAATAAATTACAAAAAATAATAATACTGGGCATTTTTAAACAGCCCCAAAGTTAACAGAACTTATGTTATGAGAACTAGGAACCATTTATTAAAAACCGGTATTTTTTTTTGAGTTAAAGAAGTTTATTAAATACTCATAAAGAACATGGTTCACTTATAATGAGCTTAAGCTACAATTTTCGGTAATTACCTCAGATAAATTCCGGTATTTTCGATATCTCTGAGATCTGAAGAATTTGTAGGTATACATTTCAGCTAGTAATTAAATATCGACTAATTATGAGTTAGTTAGATGTTAAGTAGTTAGAGAGGATTTCTAAAAGATAATTTTGTAGCTAAAAACAATGTTTTTCATATTAAAATTAAAGTCCAAAAACTCTTGAGATGAAACTCAAAATAGTCATCAACGAATATCTACATTTAAGTATTAAGTACTTTAAAAATCTTTTTCATCCCATCTATTCGAAAAACTATGTTTTGTTCAATAAAGTGGGAGCAAAAATAGGTATTTTCTCTATTACACTTTTACGGCGGGCAGTAAAGAGGTTTGATAAATATTCGTTGCGAGGCGATCAAAGAGATCGAACGATAAATTGTATGAATAAAGTTACTGGCCGGTGAGAGGGGCGCAAGACGAAGAGCGCGCTGACGGAAAAATAAGATAAAAAGTAGCAACTTACTCTATTCACAGATTGATAAGGTACTTAGGTAACTAATTTAAAAAAAATATGTTTGCCTAATTCTGAAAGCATAGCGTAAACACCTGAATGTGTTAAATTAGACGCAAAAATGTGATACACAATCTATTACCCACTAATTCCCTCTTGAATATATTAAATTAATATATTAAAGAGTGAATTCTTAATTAATTTTCTCATAGATGGAGATGAAAAGGAGAGTGAACCACTCGGCCGCAAAATGTTATTTTTTCGGGCGACATACTTAGAATTTCTTGCTTTGCTTAGTAGAGTTAACCACTCGAACGCAAAATGTTTGTCCTCGGGCGACATACTTAGAATTCCTTGCTTCGCTTAGTAGAGTTAACCACTCGGCCGCAAAATGTTTTTTCCTCGGGCGACATACTTTGAATACCTCGCTTCGCTTAGTAGAGTTAACCACTCGGCCGCAAAATGGTTTTTCCTCGGGCGACATACTTTGAATTCCTCGCTTCGCTTAGTAGAGTTAACCACTTGGCCGCAAAATGATTTTTCCTCGGGCGACATACTTTGAATACCTCGCTTCGCTTAGTAGAGTTAACCACTCGGCCGCAAAATGTTTTTTCCTCGGGCGACATACTTTGAATACCTCGCTTCCCTTAGTAGAGTTAACCACTCGGCCGCAAAATGATTTTTCCTCGGGGGACATACTTTGAATCCCTCGCTTCGCTTAGGATTCAAAATAGCACCCTCGCCGAAAAAAATATTATTTTGCTTCCCATGTGGTACAAACTACATGACTGATATACTACGTATATACATATTTTTTTTGTAAATACATACATATTATACATAGAAAACACCCAGATCCCGATATAAATAATTACATAAGCAAACATTTGTCCTGTAATGGGAATCGAACCCGCAACAAGCGGGCCTTCGCCCATAGTGCTGCAAGGTCGTCAATTGTTGGAAATCCTTACCCAAACCGCCCAAAATCATCACTTGCGGCCGTGACACGGCCGTGACACTCATAGCCTTTTTTGGTGCATAATATTTAGATTTGATTCTATCGACTCCCTCGAAACTTTTATTTTGATAGTCGCTACCAAAAGAATCTACTGGCTGATTCCTTTCAATGTGCTGACCTGGAAAATACCAATAATTAAAAGGAAGAAGGGTGACCGAACATTATATTTTGTAATTTTTGTAATTAGGTTGAAAGCATCTCTTATTTATTTTTCTCATAGAGGAGGATGAAAAGCAGAGTGTGTGGCACACACACTCTTTTCATACTCCGGTACCAAAATTATTTAACCTCGAGCGACGTACTTTGAATCCCTAGCTACGCTTAGGATTCTACTCTGTGTACATTGACGTTTGATGGCGCCAACATACTCATATATACCTACGCTCAGCCAGGCGAAGTCCTATTTCTGACTACGAGTACCGAGAGAGTTAATAATTAAAAAGGTTTGCTGGAAGAAAACTTTTTCAGGGTTAAGCTCGCCTTTTACACCTCATTTAATTCTGTCTTTTGTAAGAGTTTATATGTTTACAATAAGGAACAAAGAAAAATAATAATTTAATAGATTTTTAATTATACAGTTTATTATCCAAACACTTAGGGCTCAGTCAAACTGACACGGTGGCAGTAGCAATCAATACTTTCACACAAACTTTGACAACCAATTCCAGGGCCCGGTCAAACTGACGCGGTGGCGGTGGCGTGGCAATCAAAGGGATAGGTTGTCAAGCAGATGTCAAAGTTCGCGTGAATGTACTAATCGCCACCGCCACTGGTATGACTAGACTATACGAGTTACATACCAGCAAGAATATATTGTGCGCCGGTATTACCGTATCCTGCTAGGTATCGTGGGTCAATACCGGAATTGTGCCTTGGAGGCACCATCTAAAACCAAAGGCTGATGATGGATCATCAAAGGATGATGATGATAACACACCCAATGGACACATACATAGTCCTGATCCCCACACTAGGATTCCGTGAGTATCAGAGAAGAGACTACAACTACCGTATTACGACAACACCCAGACCAGGAACCAATATCTGCAGAACATACAAACATTTATCCCGCAGCGGGAATCGAACCCGCAAATCTTGCGTCGTTCACCATCGTTGGGCACAGGCACTTTTCATGACCATTGGCTATAAAAAGCTAAGTTACTACTTAAATTCAAGTTATATATTTAGGGGGTAGGTAGGTAAGTAAGTAAGGTCGCCCATCAGGAAAGAACACGAATGTAATAAAAGCTTACTCACGCTTGGGAATGTCTGCGTTTGGTCAATTTGTACATAATTCATTTGCATACGAGTCTGGTCTATTTGAGGAGAATTCATTTGCATCTGAGTCTGGCCTATTTGAGAAGAATTCATTTGCATCTGAGTCTGGCCTATTTGAGGAGAATTCATTTGCATTCTCTGGTCTATTTGAGGAAAATTCATTTGCATTTGATTTTGGAGTAATTGAGGAGAATTTATTTGCATTCGATTTTGGTTTAATTGAGGAGAATTTATTTGCATCTGAGTCTGATCCATTTGATAAGAATTCATTTGCATCCGAGTTTGGTTTATTTGAGGAGAATTCGTTTGCATCCGAGTCTGGCCTAACTGAGGCGAATTCATTTGCATATTTTGCATTGTAGTTTGGCCAATTTCATTCACGGCCGTTTGTTGGTTGTGGAAGTTGAAGGGGTAGCCGCTGCTTTTTATGTTTTCAGGTGGCCTGTATATAGTAAGTTAGTAAAATAAATACGTTTAGAAAATAGGTTTCCAAAAAGGTAGGTCATTGGTAGTTTGCATAACGATATTTTAATTTTAACGCTGATTGTTATCTCTTGATTGAATAGTTCCCCTTAAAATGCGATTATTCAAAAACCATGAAATACATTATTAAGTAGGTAATTATTTATGATGAATACTTAAGTATTCCAATTTTCAAATAACCTTTAAAAAACCGATTGGTACTCCCATTCAAACCTTTACCCCTCATTGGAACATAGGTTTATTTAAACCTATGTTCCAAATTTCAGCTTTCTAGACTTAGTAGTTTTGGCTGTGCGTTGATAGATTAGTCAGTCAGTCAGTACAAACTATTTTCTAAGTATAGTTTTTTCAGTTTAAGTTGTTTTGCCAAACTATATACCCACTCAAAGAGCTATTTGGCTAGGTGTACTCACCCCATGTTACCGCTCATTGCGTTTTCAGGAAATACTATCATTTGATTTCCTGGCAGAAAACCTGATAAAAATATGTAACAGTAATATTGAGTTATAGTTTAGTCCTACCAATTAAAAATAACTAAACGTACTACATGGTATTTAAGTTTAAAAGCTGGACCAACCTGCACCAACTCTAGGCTCTTTTACTATAAATCTATCCATTTTTGTGATTAAAAATCAAAGGCGGTGCACTACCTAAAAATTTTAATTTCCCGCTCTTTACAATTCCTTCCGCTCGCTTTTTTTTATTTTTATCTGTCTACTGCTGTGACTCACAAAAATAGTAAATACTTTTCAGCCAAAACCACAGACATCCTGCTCCAAAATCCTTAGGTAAACAACGGATTCTACCTACTTATGGAGAATAACACAAAACCCAAATCGAACACTTCGTTAGTTTGAAGTTGACATTGACAAATACATTGGCATACAATTGTATTATTTTGTGCTTCCAGCTCTTCACTTTTAGTGATGGATCTGGCCCTTTTTTATTCAGAACGTTAAACTTGAGTAGGTACCAATTAATTTTATTAACTGGTAGTTGGTACCATTCATTGCGGCCAGTATTTTGGGAACGCTTCCGCCTGGTAGTGATCTGGATCAGTTGAGCTATCTATAGATCGTTTGCAACGATCTTTAGATAGCTAGCTGTTTCATCTGTATTTTTTGTATATACCTACTTGTACATAGTTGTGAAAATAAATGTATGAATTTTATCGGGATATTATATTCCTGATGTCTCATTTATCTAGCTAGGATTGGTAACAAGAATTTATTAAACGGTCATAATATGCATTCAACTACCTACTACAGTAGGTAAGTGATACCTTTATAACGTTGCGATTGTTTATATTTTTTTTAATTTTTTAAGATTTTAATCATAAAACTGTCATAATTTATGGCAATTTACGAATATTTTTGATAAAACTGTATATGGTAGACTGCACATTGCCTTGTCATATATTATGACAATCGAGCTTTTTCTAAATTCCCCAGCCGTTAAGTAGTACGTGGATCTATCTAGTGGACATCATGATGTTTTATCGTATCTTTAAGTACCTACCTAATTGAGCGACTGAATGGAAGCCCTATCACAGGATCATAAAAGAAGCTTATATTATAATTTAGTGCTTTGAAAAAGATGTTCCAACTTTCCGATAGGGGCCGATGTTTTGGCATGAACACAACACTGCCTACGAATACATAAATTATGGCATGTCATTATTGCATTAACGTCACTGTGAACATGTAAAAAATTAATTTTCAAAATTACGGCGAAAATTTGGTCAAATATGACTATTTGAAATTCTTGATACGGCAACTCAGATTTGTCTAATATCAATCAACCAACACTGTTGATTCAATAGGAGTGAGCTTGAAAAGTTGTCAAAACACTTGTCGTCATCTTCCACACGTAAATAACCATAGAAAAGCAATAATTTATCTGAATATCCTGAAAATGGAACTCCAAGACACTTACTACAACAAATCTGAATACGTAGAAACGGTGCGTTGCTATAGGTATACATTTTCAAGTCCACGAATCGAAAACCAAAGCAGTTGTACCCTACTTTCTATTTTGTTACATGGTACCTACATCTCTGAACAGATATTCCTCATTTTCAGGCTTCAGGCAATAAAGTGAGCAGGCAGACTGTATTATGTGGATCTCAAAATATTGTATTACACGGCAAAGTTATCGTGCAAAGCGACGCAATGATCAGAGGAGACTTGGCTAATGTTAAAACTGGAAGATTTTGTATCATTAGTAAAGGCTCAGTCATACGACCTCCGTTCAAGAAGTTCAGTAAAGGGTGAGTAGGTACCTACAGGTTTATCAATAATAAATGGAACTCCATGTCACTCCATTCATACTTCATAACTATTAAATTATAGGGTACCTAGATATGGTCATTTTTAATTTAAACACTAAGCACACCAAAAGAATACAACCTCCTATTTTATAGAATAGATTGTTGGTCACTGTTGCTGTCTTTGAATTCATACCTTTGCACCCTCATTCTATCAGGCAATAGCTAACAAAAACAAATTTTGTTGCAGTGTTGCATTCTTTCCTCTGCAAATGGGGGACCATGTGTTCATTGGTGAAAACACAGTTGTCAATGCAGCTGTGGTAGGTTCCTATGTCTACATTGGGAAGAATGTTGTCATTGTAAGTATGCAAAGGATGTATTTTAATAACTAAACTACTCAGAATAATCATACACATAGCAAAAGTCTCGTCTCGAATAGCAAAAGTACAGTGTAAGTTAAAAATGAAAACACTGCATTAATTTAAAAATTCTTTTAATAATAAAAATTGAAAAATCAAAAATGATTAAATAGGTAGGTATTGCAATTATTTCGCAGTCTCATTATAGTAAAACATTATCTAGGTTAAAATAAAATAACTATCATAATACGGGATTAGGTACAGGACACCATGGGAATAATTTGTCTAACACATAGTCATAGTTTGTCAGAGTCAAACAAACAAACTAACATTTATTTGTATTTCCAGGGCCGTAGGTGTGTCCTCAAAGACTGTTGCATGATCGAAGATAACTCGGTATTACCCGCAGAGACAGTGGTGCCTTCATTTGCGAGATACTCAGGCAGCCCCGCGCAACTCATCACAACTTTACCTGAAGCCACTCCAGACCTAATGACGGAATTCACCAAGAGCTACTATCAACATTTTTTACCCACTTCTAACTAAACATTTTAAAGATTTTGTTGCCAAATATATCAACCTTAGGGCGGATTGTACCCACAACAGCCTTGCTACAGCCTTCTGCAAAAGTAGTTAAATTATTTGAGTTTTTTTATGCTCTATTTCTTTAGTTTTAACAAGGAAATGGTAGGTAACTTTAGTTTGCAAATATATAAGGGCCACAAAGGATAAAAAATATCCCAATATTTGAAACTAAAGTATGGGTTCCAGAAATATTTAATGTGTACAAATCAAAGTTGTTTATTATGTTATTGTTTATCTACTTTTGTTGCTGACTGTATGTGGGTGCTGTAAACACTCAGGTCCAGTCTGGTGGAATTTTTTGAGATGTTTTGGCTAAGCCTTTTTTTTTTTTTTTTTCTTTTTATTCTGTTTTTTTAAGAACTTTCGTTGATTTTCGACGATGTCAGTTCTATCGTATCCCCGTAGAGTACATCAAACATTTTCATGAACCAGCTCATATATGGACCGGTAGAGCATGATAGCTGCGCTCGACGTTTGTGCAACTAACACACCCTGAAACAGCCCCATATCGAGTTGGTTAAAATTAAAATTCCTTACCATACTTTCCCTCATCGATGCACTCCGGACACACTCCTCTAAAATATGGTAAACATCTTCCTTAACTCCACAGACTTCACAGTTAGGACTATTTACTTTCTTCATTAAAAATTTGAAACTATTTAGTGGAATATGTCCGGAGCGCAGTCTATGCGAGATCACAATGTATTTCCTATCTAAATTAATGTTAACAAACCATGGAATATGAGGTGGCTCGCTTTGAATTGTTCGATACCATATACCTTTCTCTCGAGAAGCAATATCAAAATACTCTTTCCACTTATCTCTGATAGACCTTTTATATTTATATAGAATCTCTGAATATTCTGGTTTAATAAACACTTGAGTACCGTTTGATATTGCCTCTCGAGCCAGTGTGTCTGCCACCTCATTACCCTGTATACCGACATGTGACGGGATCCACTGCATTTTCAGAGACGCCCCCCCAGATATCAGCAAAAGGACTTTCTTTAATATGTTGTAGGCAATCGATGCACCTCTGTGGCCAGAGGCGCAACGAGCCACATGCTGTAAGGCACTTCTGCTGTCTGTCAGAATAATCGCCTTCTTGATTCCTCTACTAATAATGTGGGAGAGCGCCTCTGAAATGGCAAAAAGTTCCAAAGTCATAATATTGCTAAACTTATTTACAATTTTATATGATTCTCTGACATTGAAACTGGGGTCATAAAATGCCGCCCCTCTACCAAGTTCTGTTAGTGATCCATCTGTAAATATTCTATGCCATCCTTCATATTTATTGTGTAACATAAATAACGTATTGTATTTAAGAATTATATTGTTATAATTATCTTTTGACTCTACTATACTATCAATTTTTGTTTGAATGAAGTTTATATTTATGTTTGAGACCCAAGTATCCAAAGTAAACATATGTAATGGATTACAGGCATTAATTATCTCTTCTTTAGTATGATTATATATTTTAACTAGTAACGAATTCTTATTTTTATGGAAATATGCTGATTCACTTACATTTGGTAGGTTCTTAATTAAATCAATTGTTACATTCCTAGACCAAGATTGAGCCTTAAGACAATACTTTGTAGCCAGATATTCTCTACGCAGATGGAGAGGCTGTAAACATAATTCGCACTCCATTACATGGATAGGCGTAGTTTTGATAAACCCTCCTACAATACGCATCCCCATATTCTGAACTCTATCTAATTTGTTAAGGTGTGTTTTTGCAGCACTGTCATACACAAAACTAGCAAAATCTATCCTACTTCTAACAAGGGAAATGTACACCCTGCGCAAATGCTTTGGGTGTACCCCCCATGATGCACCTGCCAAAATTTTAAGTATGTTTATCAATTTCAAAGTCTTAGTCTGAACTTCTCTTATATGCCTGTTCCATCGAAGCGACCTGTCCAACCAGACCCCCAAATACCTAACGCAGTCTAAAACTGGAACACTGTGACTATTGACAACCACATCTAACTGATCTCTTCTCTGCCCTCTCCTAAATAAACATAGTTGAGTCTTTGCGAATGAAATCTCCAACCCTAACTGACCCAGCAGTGAAGAAACGGCACAAATACTGCTCTGCATATCTAGTACACTTCTTGATATATTATTATTTTGAACATAGAATACAAAATCATCGGCATATTGTAAGATGTTGATATTACTAATTGATTGGCATACCTTGGATGTAATAATATTAAAGAGTATAGGAGAGATCGGGTCCCCCTGCGCTAGGCCTCTGCCGGACCATCTCATAATGGGACAGTCATCATCATCATCATCTTTAATATTTAAATATCTTTTTCTTAAAAACTCGTATATATAATTACATGTTTTAGAACCAATTTTCAGCTCGTCCAACATAACAACCAGTCGTTCAATCGAGACACCATTATATGCGCCATCTATATCTATGAAACATGCAAGAGTAGGGATATTATTGGAAAAGCCCAATTGTATCTTTGACACCAATCTAACTACGCAGTCGAGACTTGACTGATTCCTTCGAAAGCCGGAAGTGGTCTTTGCCAATATATTGTTTCTCTCAACAAACCATTCTAGTCGTCTGTTTAACATAGAATGGATAATTTTACAGATACATGACAGGCTGTTGATGATTTTAAGTATTGTTTATTTTATCTGTAGGTACTGTATTTATTTTACTATAATAGATATACAGTTTGTTGCAAATAAACATAAATCATTCCTTTTGTATGTGTTTCTTTATAAAGAGTACATAAATAGGTAGGTACCTAAAGGTTTAATTTAGGTACTTGGCTTAGTGGCCCTCGAATGTTCAGCGAGTGACTGAATTTCAATCAAAGCTCATGAATCGAATCTTGTCAATTCAAGCAATTCTCAAAATGGGTGCAATGTGGATTTTTCCGTTTAGCTCAGGCTGTACAATCTAAACATAAAAAATCGTTTGTCCTGACTGACTGATCTATCTATCAACGCACCGCCAAAACTACTGAGTCTAGAAAGCTGAAGTTTGGAACAAAGGAAAAAAAAAATTATTTATTAAATATTTATCTATAGCTATCTACCTAGCTATAGATAAAAGGGACTGATAATTCAAAGCGGAAGCACGGAATAAGAGGAATAACCTGTCATTGTATGTACTATCATGAATTTAAATGGCTGTACAATGACAGGCTGTACAATGTAGTGGTAAGTTCCGCTATCTGCTGTACAATGACTGGTCGTACACATTACCGTCCCTTCGTATAGTCCGTAATATTGGTTTGTTTGTGGATAAACGTATTAATAAATACGTTTATCCACAAACAAACATATTTAAAAAAATATATGTAATCGATATGCTTCGCCAGCAGGCTGTTCCTCCATAAATTTGTCAACTGACCTTTGGAGAAGATTCTCTCCGAGGGAACGGAGATAATGATCCCAGATAGATGGTAACCCTACATGGGTTACAATAACTTGAACGGTTTTCTTTCATTAATCGATGATTGTTATCGATTAACTAAATGATATTGCAAACGATCATCTTGATAATCGATTAATCGATTCCGCACACCATTAGTATTTATGGTTCTTTGCTCTATGGCTCCCTAGTTTCTCTATGGTATATAAACTGTGTTCAATTTAATTAAATTATTTTTATTATTTACTTGTCTACCTACATTCGATTATAAGAATTATGATAAAACAAAACAATTAAATATAACGACAGTGCTAATTGCGATGGAGTACCATTATTCCGACCTGGAATTGCCGAATGATCCGACAATGTCGGGTGAGTACTACTCCACAAAACTACTACGTCTACATAAAATATGCTAACGATGCTATTCAATAGTACAAATCAATTTGCCGGTCACCTACTTGTTGCGTGGTTGAATCAAACACAAACGTTTACATCAGTATATTCATTAGCCTGGCATCAGATGGCCTACTCAAAACAATTTTGGCATTAAATCATATTGATGAAAGTTTGAGAGTAGAACAACAAACTTTACCGAACTTTAACCAAATAACTACTTTATACATAGTTATTAATTTATGAGTTGAATTACATAGGCAGTTAAATAAATTAACACCCAAGAGACAAGAACATAGTCCTGACCCTACACTATAGAAAGGATTTGGATTGTGGGTATCAGGAACTATGTAGATACCGTTGTACCACAATCACCAGACCTGGAACAAATATCTCATACATACAAACATATGCTAAATTTTATTGTCTGAGTACAATTTTAGGTTCAATTTCACATAAAAACAAAAACTATTGGTTAAAATATTCTAGTGCTCCTATATTTTCATCTAGATCAATACATGTTTCAATCAAATACTTTTTGTATGAAGTATTGTTTTAATAAAATCAAAATTTTGTTTGTTACAGGTGCATTCTCCCAAGACTTTTCAGCACAGTACTTGATACCGACAAAAGAAGCAGACTATGAGCTCCGTAGCAGTATTCTGGTTGATGGAGGTAACAGATTCGGAGTATCTTCTGTGGTGTTTGATAAATATGAGGAGCTGATATGGATGGGGAATCAAGGTGTAAGTGTTTGGACTAAACTCAATATTAACAATCATGAGCTGCATCTGTCTTTGGACCAATTAAAAGTAGCTACAGTGATATTCTAGGACATTCATGAATTATGTTTGCTGAATGAAAACTCTCTTTAAGTTCTTTGATAATTTGACATCCAGTTTCTAAGTTAATCTGTCTAAGATATAGATCCATATTTTCGCATTTATAATATTTTCTTGTACTAGTTTATATTTGTTCTCTTATTTTAATAGGAAGTAGGATAAACATGCTTCCATAATTTTTCCGTTTATCTCCCATTATGCATTGTTTTGTACCTCTCTGTAACTAACATTTTAAGAATACCCAGACTTCAAATGTTTTTTGTCAAAATCTATGTTCAAAACATCAAATCCAATTGTTTTTTGCAATCAATTTGTATGACTTCAGGTCCTTTTTTATCATAGGTTTATTCCCCACTTGCAACTAGGGACGATGGAAAATAAGTCTGGGGTTTACACTTTTGAAAACCCATTCCTAGAAGTAACATAATGGTTTTAAACCTTTTGTTTTATTGCTTGGGCCTATAACATTGATCAGATCAAACTTCATGTTCCTTATCAATTTCCTAGTTGTATGTAGGTTTTTTTTATAATTTTGTGTAAATGTTCTAACAGGGTCATGTAACATCATACTATGGTCCTACCATGCAAAAGTACACATCATTCCAAGTTCATCAGTTGGATGAGATAAGGGACATTGTGACCCATGAAGAAGCACTCTTCATACTTACAAAATCACAACTGCGGCAGCATATAAGAAGAGGATTGCCGAGACATACATACAAGTAAGCAAATATTATCCCAGTATTCCCAGTAATAAGCCATTACGTTGTTTTGACCATTGCATTACCAATTTATCAATGCAATGGTCAAAACATTTAAGTTTTCACATAAGTAGATTTCCGTCCAAATGGTCCGCCTTGGTAGAAAACATCGAATAATTTTGGTTACAAAAAAGATATCAAAACAAACTACCTATCGTTAGAAAGCTCACACTTTAGAGATGTTTTTAACAAATCAGAAGTCATCCATCACTTTTATTTATTTTTTAAATGTTACGCGAAGTTGAGGTTCAAAATTTATTTAAACTCTTATTTTATGTTTGAGGGCCCATAACTTTGTTTCTAGCAATGTGCAATTTACAACTTTTAATTAAAAGGGACCTACCAATCACTAAGAATGTAATAATAAAAAAAATAATTAAATCTGGCCATAAAAAAAAAAATTAGACCGGTTTAAAGGTACAAAAGCGATAAATTCCAAAAAATTATTTAAAAAAAAACCTTGAGACCTAGGTGAAATTTTTTGGGGTAGGTAGTTAGCAGACCACCCCCCCTACCCCCCATTTTCGTATGTTCAACGTTCTTCCGAACACCCTGTATAATTAAATGGAAATTACAAACATTTATTCAACATGTTATAAAAAATAATCATATGCAAGAATATGATTATATTAAAAACAAGATATTAAACATATTAAACATTATATTAAAAACAAACTTTAAAATGTTACAAAATTTAATGTTTATTGCAACATCTATTGCAGTGATGTTGTTTATTGCAAGATGCTACAAGTCCCTTGGAAGGGACTTGTAGGTATAAAAACTATTTAAAAACAATCCTTAAATTCATATAAATTGATAACAAAAAAATACATTACAATGGATAAAGCCTTTTCGGAATATAAAACATGCTTACAGACAAACATGCAAACAACCTCTTATGGTCAGGCTCCAAGGGTCACGGGCAAAATTAAATTAACCCCTCAAACTACACAGATGTTTATGAAAATTGAGACATCCATGTGGATACTCGTCATAGCGCTGTATAATCAAAGGCCTGTGCCTACACAGAATATCTATTTGTTGTATTTTTATTAGGTGACAAGAGTTTTTTTTTTTTAATAATTTTAAAATTGAAGAATTTAATCAGGTAACCTTTATAACTTCTACAACTCATGTGTATTTTTTATGAAATTTATTTGATTTTATTAAAACCATCGTAATGTTTGAATAAAATCCAGGTTTAATTAAATAATAACGCAACGAAACAATATTAAATTGAGGTGATGTTAATAAATAAAATAATTAAGTGAAATATTCTGTGTTAAGGTTCCTTTTTGATTTCAGGTCTCCAAACATGTTAGACATGCAATGCCTGTATCAGGAGAGTCCCACAAAACTACTCATGGGAGGGCACCAGGACACACTATTGCAACTGGACATAACTAAGATGGTGGAAACTGTTATTGTAAGTTAAATAAAGTTGCCTAACCTGCGAGGTTCCCAAAGTCCTGTCTATGTACCTATCTTCATTGCCAAAGATGTATAGGAACCAGTAGTGTCGCTTGTCTCTGTCGCTGGTCGCTGCTGTTTGTCGCCGGTGAAGGACTTTTTTACAAAGCGGTATGGCACATGTCTGCGCTTTACAAGTAGATATATAGATTAACTCTTTATTGTGCATAGCAGCAATTTACAGTACAAAACACAGAAACTTATTTAAATAACAAAAAACAAAAGAAACGCACAATGGGCGGTCTTATCGCTGAAAGCGATTTCTTCCAGACAACCTGAGGATTGAGATAACTATTAAAAAGAAGGACAGTGTTCTTGCCAGAGAATAAACATAAAATACAAATTAAACATTATTTTATATAATACCTATACCCAAATATATATTAATAATTAATTAATAATTAATTTAATCCTACTACTATTAAAAATGCGAAAGTTTGTGAGGATGGATCTTCACGCAAAAACTACTGAACGGATTTTGATGATTTTACATCAGAATAACACATAGGTTACTTTTTATCCTGGTACCATGCTGGCGAATCCGTGGGCAGAGGCTAGTACATTATAAATATATAAGTACATATTACATACACAAACCAACATATTTGAACCTATATATCAGCAGATCTGATATATAAGTAAAATATAATAATAAAAAAATATAAACAAAACGTAAAATATAACATACAAAACTCAAGAACATGACAAACACTGCTGTAACTAACATTTCGTGTCAAATTGTAAGTCCATCACTGTATTTCTGTCCGCAGCCAATAGATGAAAAGGGCTGTGCCGTCTTGCGGAGTGGCGGTGGTTCGCTGGTGGCTTGCGGGAGCGCCTGCGGTACGGTCGCCCTTCGCGATGTCAGAACACCAACCGTCGCGGAGCACACGTTCAAGGCGCATACCGCGTGCTTGTCCGATCTCGATATGCAAGGGGACCTGCTGATCACCTGTGGATTTACGCAATCGTGAGTACATTTATCGCAGTTCTCGTATGGCGACCACGAACCACGGATGGCGACGCAGTGTACGAAGGTCACCCGATGGACCGATGTTGTACAAGTTAATAAATAGGTATTTGCCAGAATGTAAAATTTACAATTTGTAAATTTTACATTCTGTCGAACTGTCTACTTCAAATTAAAATATCTGGTGGATGAAAATGTGTATTGATTCACCCGTTTTGTTCACTCACCAGTAACGGCGAAGCAGTGGCAGAATCGTACGTGGTCGTCTGGGACGTGCGCTACATCCGAAGCAACGGGAGGGACGACTCGGTGTGGACGGTGCCGACGTCATCGCCACCTTTGTTGCTGCACTTCCTACCAGCCTTCTCCGGCAGGGCGGTGGCATCGGCGGGCGATGGTCACGTGGCTTTACTGCATATCAATGATGCTACGGAGAAGCAGGCAGTCTTTCAGGTAATGTTGACGTAAACCGTAATGATTCAGGTAATGATAATGATTCAGGTAATGATGATGTCCTAGCCGCTTTCGGTTACACCGACTGTGTACCGGAAAGGCTTATTTAACTCTAACGAGGGCTTTGATATTCCGCCCTTCGGTCGCTGCTTCGTGGCTGATGTACCCAATCTAGTTGAAGAACGTATGAGAGCATTTTAGTCATTTCAATATGGCATCGACCACCTTCTGGTACCCACGACACAGGGAATCATAGTGTGGGGTCAGGACTATGTATGTGTCTGATAGGTTGTTAATTATACATATCAATTGAAAATAAATAAATGCTAACAGACAAAAGAGCTAATGATTTTCAAACGGCTGAACAGAACAGAAACACCTTATAAATAAAACTAAATCAAAATCGGTTCATCCGTTTGGTAGCTACGATGCCATAGAGAGACATATACACACGGAAACTTATAACAGCCCTTTGTTTACACTGGGGATAAAAAATAATTAATTTACCTCATTCCTCCTACACGTTTTGGCATTTGGCGCATAGCCAATCGGGCCTTGCATCGCCATCGAATTCAGTACCCCGGGGTCTATTGGTTTAGGTTTCCTGAAAGACATAATATGTTTTTACATAGACTTGATGAATTCTGTAGTTTAGTTAGTTTAACCGGCTGAGATATGTTCGGGCATAAATGTTAGCATGGTCATCATATCTACAGCCTGGAGAAGTCCACTCCTAGACATAGTCCAACCCCAAAGAGAGAGGACAGTTCCCCAATGACGAACTGTCCTGGGCCACATCTGCCCGCCGACTTTCTGTAACCTACAAGATGTCATAAGCCCATCAGGTCGGTGAAAGTGACAAAGATGGCTCCGGACTTTAATGTAACTTCGGTGTGATCAGTTAATGAGAATGATGTTCTTTAGGTGGACACCCAGAGCACAAGTTGCACGGTGATGGATGTGGCAGCGACTAGCCAGGCGCTCGTGTTCGGCGATCAGTCGGGGCATCTCAACCTGTTCTCACCCCAACACAACCATGAGCCGCAGTTCAACCAGTTCTCGAGGTATTACTACATTATCTTGACTACATTTATATTATCTTGACGACCTCTGTGGCGCAGTGGGCGAAGGCTCGTTTGAGACGCAGAAGATTGCGGGTTCGATTTCCGTCGCGGGACAAATATTTGCAGATGCAATCATACTCCCGAGACAAATATTTGCAAATATTTGTCTCGGGTCTGGGTGTTTTCTATCTATAATAAGTATGTATTTTGCAAAAAAAAAGGTATATAAAGTAGTATATCAGTCGTGTAGTTCCCATAACACAAGCTCTGCTTACTTTGGGGCTAGATGATGTTATGTGAAAATGTCCAGCATTATTTATTATTGTTATTATTTATTAATAACAATAATAAATAATGCTGGACATTTTTATCTTATAAAAATATATACTTACACTGCGTTTTGAAATATATCTACCTAATATTAGTATATATTTTTACCTATCTAAAGTATCTTTGACTGCAGAAAATAGGGGACTCTTCTACAAGTTATTTCAACTTAAAAGAAGAGCTTCCAATCCTTATTATGTAATTTAAATAAAAAACAACTGTAGTCCCCACGATGGAGTTCCATAAGTTACATACTCAGTGAGTAGTTCTTTGAGGACACCAAGTCTAAACATAACCTCGACTTCGAAAAAGAAGGATAAATAAATAAATGAATAATGCTGTACATTTTTCACACAACCCCAAACTAAGTAAAGCTTGTATTATGGAAACTATTTTTTTATATATACATATGTATACATTTGTTCATACAACTATGTACAAGTAGGTATATACAAAAAATACAGATGAAACAGCTAGCTATCTAAAGACCGTTGCAAACGATCTATAGAAAGCTCAACTGATCCAGATCACTACCAGGCGGAAGCGTTCCCAAAATACTGGCCGCATTGCCACGCTGAATGGCAATGCTAATGCGTTGACCCAGATAAGAGCCAGCTCTCTTGTCACGCGTCGCTTCGACCAGTCGCCCTGAAATAATTTTGAAAACGCGAAGGGACCCGGTTCCCCACGGACCCAGAGTCTCAACCCCAAAAGGGGTGTACCATATGTATAAATAAAAAAAACACCAGAAATATTTTCAGATCACTAAAACATTTGTCTTGCGGCGGGAATCTATCCCTCAACCTTCTGCGTTTCAGGAGGGCCTCTGCGCCACAACCACGTCAGCCAGTTTTGTTGTCACAAATAACATTTTCATTGACAGAGAGACAGAATTCGCGACTCCAGTGAACCTACCAACAGCTCCCTTCAACGACAGATCGTTCAGATATTCGTCGATTCCGTTGCCGCCTTTATCGTCAGGGTCGAGATGGTTCAACGAACTACCGCCTTCATTTTATAGAAGAGTTTATAGGTAAGCAATGTCAAAACGAATTAATTTATTAAAATCACACAATTAAATTATTCATTAAATTTCAAGTTATCCGGAAACGTCGATTTTATCAACTGCCTGTTCGTCCGCGACCAGGCCAGGAAAGAAAGGCAAGAAAACAAGGCTGGTTATACTTTTTAATGACCTTTATACAAAACAATAGATCCCTAAATTATTTTTGAGTATTTTCAATTCTAAGAGTTTTTATCATCTAAATGATCAGATATTTTATAGAATGTTAACATTTTAACATTTTTGTTTAATTACTTTTTAAATTTGTTAATTGTTTTTTTTTTGTATTTCTTTTGCTAGTTTTTTATAAAAACGTACATCTTGGCAACCACAATCTTATCTTTATTTCTAGTATAAACATTGTGATTTTTTTTAGTTTTCTTAAACAAAATAATATTATATTATTATTTATATTATTTTTTTAATTTTTAGTAGTCTGCTTGTCAAAGAACAGTTAGTTAATACTACATCATCTGGTGAGATTATGGCCGAATGAAGATTATTTTCGTTAAAAAAAAGAGGTGCGGGTTCGATTCCCGCTGAGAAACAAATATTTGCATGCCCTGCAGATATTAGTTCCGTATCTGGGGTTTGTGGTAGCACGGTACTCGTAGTTCCTGATACACACGACACAGGAAATCCTAGTGTGGTTTCAAGGGACTGTATTTATTTATTTATTATTTGTCCTTTCTGTTTTATTTATTTTTTCAATTATTAGTGTGTGTGTGTTGTGTCGCCCGTAACGTCACCCTGCTAAGGCTCAGTCTGAAAACCAGCGCTGCTCCCCTACTTTGTCCGGGAGTGTAGGTACTTACCTCTGATTGTCTTGCCCATACCCTGTATATCTTTGTGTCACTGTCACTATCTTCTAATTATTTTATACTTTTATTTATTATGTTCCATGTATTATGTCTTGTAATGTTCTGTGTGTGTGTGCAGGGTTGGAAAAAAACAGTTTTTTTTTAATTTTATAAAACAAACAGTTCAATTTGTTTTAATCGGTGTTTTATTTGTTTTTTTGTTTTTTTTTTATTTCTAGTTTTGTCCTTAAATTTATCATTAATTAGACCTATATTATTTCTTTTTAGACTAAGTACTTTCAAATGCATTAAATAATAATCAATATTTACAATTAAATTAATGAATAAATTTTATGTTGTCATGCGTATCTATCTCTAATCTCAGTACATTCACTCTGTATGTTTTAAATATTGTTAATATTGTTAATTAACCCTTTATATTAGGGGAATACCCACAGAAACCCCTTTGTATTCAGGGAAATACCCACAGGGGAATTAGGCTCAACTCATATTAACGTGTTTTTAAACACTTAATAAAAAACACGGTTTTAATTGAAACTGTTTTAAACACTGTCTTAAACATGTGTTTTAAAATCACTTGTTTTAATCATGCCAACCCTGTGTGTGTGTGTCAAATAAATATATTCTTATTCTTATTCTTATTCAATAGCTGCATTGCTGTGTTCCGGTTTGAAGGGTGCCCATGAAATTACAGGAATATGAGACTTTTCACCCATTATGTCTCAGGGTTGGCAACGCGCGAGTGAGTCTGATGCAGCAAGCGTCCATAGGTTACGGTAACCGCTTAACTATAGGTGGGCCGTATGCCACCTTGGTGGTATATAAAAATGGACTTATGACATCTTGTAGGTTACGGCAAGTTGGCGGGCTAAGGTGGCCCAGGACCGTCAGTCATTGATCTCTTTGGGGTTGGAATATGTCTAGGAGTGTACTTCTACAGGCTGTAGATGTGATAATATTTATGTCCGAACACGTATCAGCCTGCTTTTCGCCGGTTAAACTTAACTACAGAATTCATCTAGTCTATGTATATAAGTCAGTATTCATTGGATATTATTTATTTCAGGAAACCTAAACCAATAGACCCCGAGGTTCTGAATCAGATGAAGATGCAAGGCCCGATTGGCTATGCGCCGAATCCCAAAACGTGTAGGAGGAATGAGGTAATATTTTACTTTTTTATGATTTCTGCTGTCCAATGAATGAATGAATGAATGAAATACTATATTGTACATCTTATGAAATAAACAAAATTAACAATAACATATTAAACTTAAAGATACAAGAGCGGTGTTATCGCTTAAGAGCGATCTCTTCCAGACAATCTTTGGATGGAGGGGGTTTTATGTGATTTTGTGAGTGGGCGGGGGTGAACTCTGTATTGTGTTTTAGTAGGAAGATGAGTGCATGAGGGTATTAAGTACCTACTATTCAAATCAATTGTGCCGAAATATCGGTAAATGTTCAATCTCACAAATGGTAACCCTGATTAACATCGCCTGATCGTTAGCGCCGTTGTATCCTATGTTAAATACGCTCATCCAGTAGATTTTTAACTCTTCGTCTGTTATTCGAATTAACTGATTCTTTAGGCTTATGATCGCGACAAATCGCTTGGGCTTTAACTGACGGGTGGTAACACACCACGGCCGAAGCCTACCACAAGGCAGCTCCTTTCGCACTACCCGGAGAACACGTGTAGAGAGTTAACCTACGGTTGTGAGCAGCTTGGCCCCCCAAAACTGTTATGATAGTTTAAAAAGTGATATGATAATTATTATGCAGATGCCATACGAAGAAGACAAACTGGATGATTTGCAGGCAGCACGACAAGAAAGGAATGCAAATCAGCCAATACCACAACGTTACATAAGGGTAAGTAGTTTCAACCTTCTAGCATTAGCCCGAAGAACTCCGCTGCTAGGACATAGGACTCTCAGCAAAGAGTGCCTTTACGATCAAGAACCTTCTCCATTCTCATAAATAAAAACCCAGTAGTCACTTACTTAGTCCTGAGCCACCTAGGATTCTCTATGTCTCAGGTACCAGAAAGTGGATTAATAAAAATCCAACAGTCACAAACATAGTCCTGATCACTCTAGGATTCTCTGTGTCCCAGGTACCAGAAAGTGGATAAATCAAAATTCAACAGTCACAAACATAGTCCTGATCCCTCTAGGATTCTCTGAGTCTGGGTCTGCCGCGAAGTCTACCACCATTTCGTGGCCCACTAGATAGTTCTTGCCCAAAGATCGCGTACATATTACATATCGTCTCGTACATATTATGTACGAGGGTGCACAATTATTCAATAACCTACATTATGACTTGTGAATCAATTCCTATATTTAAAAATATGTCTATGATATTTTTTTAGGTAACCGCCAGATCTCTGTAATACTTATACTTAAATTACTAGTAATCCATTAGTTATATTTGTAGCTTAAGCTCATTTTACAATGTTCAGTTCAGAGTATCTCGTTTCGCTCACATTGAGCTCAGGGACATATATCTCACGCTTACGCTAACGCAAATTTGTCAAGGTAAAACTTGGCAACCGTAACGAGACATTTCGACAGCTAATGTCCAATTTCCATAAAGTTCAATCTTTCCACAGGCGTTAACGCCAACAGAAAGTGGCATTTGTCTAGTCCCCTTGTAGTCAATTTTATATCAATTCGCTGTTAATCAGAGCCTCGCTTAGTTTGCCGTTTACATCAAACACTAGTTTATTAAGTATTAAAACAGTTGAGATTAAAAAAGAACGTGTACATTTTCAAAACCACAATCCTGTGTGTACGATCAGATCACACACATTACTAAATAATTAAATCATAATAAAACGACTTTATGTTTAGCAAACGACTGACATTTATTCATTAGTACCACACAATACAAAAGATGGCGCTAGTTGTTTATAATAATAATAATGCTGGACATTTTTCACACAGCATCATCTAGCCCCAAAGTAAGCAGAGCTTGTGTTATGGGAACTATATGACTGATATACTACTTATATACTTTTTTTTGTAAATAAATACATACATACATAGAAATAATAAATAAATATATACATAGAAAACATCCAGATCCCGAGACAAATATTTGCATATGCAAACATTTGTCCCGCGGCGGGAATCAAACCCGCAACCTTCTGCGTCTCAGGCGGGCCTTCGCCCACTTCGCCACAGAGGTCTTTATAGATAAATGTGATTTTAATACAAGCTGGTCATTTTGACTGCCTGTAATTGGTCATTTGTGTTGTACTGTTAGAAGTAGCTGGACAATGGGGATGATGGTATAGTACCAGGCTTTAGGTTTACTTACAGGTTTGTTTGTTACATAATTGTAAACTGTATCATGGTCACCATTAAACCCGTCACCAAACCGAATATAGTGACAAACATACCCGCATTCATTATCCACATATCGTACACAGAGAAACGCGGCGGAGCCTCATCAATCATTTTCAACGTGCTCCTAGCTTTCTCCCTCAAAGGCCCTTCTTGGTGCAACGCTAACACATTGAGGCACAATCTCTTTGTCACTTTTACTTCGGAATAAAACACTTCGAAACGTATCGCTAGGCAGACTGCTATGATGACATCGATAATTTCGAACATTAATGGACCGAATTTTGATGGTTCGAATATCTGGAAGGGAAAAATCAAGTGTTTACTTTGACAATGAGAATATGACTCGTGGCTTAAGGCTTTTGCACCGATTGGGGTTATGAGTACTGGTAGAGATTCTGTGTTACATTCTGTAAAGCTAAAATTTAAAACTTAAATTATTTTTATTAAAAGATATTGTTAAATGTATGCTGAGATTTTTTGCTGTAAAAAAGCTACGAAGAATTGCCATCACTTTCACTAACTTACACTCTCCCTCAAAGTATAAAACGCCATTTGGAATGAGACCAGACTGCAAACCACCAGTTTCATGCAAAACAGTAAAAGCTGGAACGTAATTAAATAAATAAATCAGTCAAGAGCTTTTGAAGCTGGGAATGCTAATAATTCTATGTTTTGTATTCGTCATACGAATCAAATCAAACTTACCTGAAACCTGTAAAGCTCTTGAAAGGTCATGAAGCATTGGAATATCTCCTTCAGATAAATATGAATTTCGCTTGTAGTAAAATGGTTATCAGTATATTGAGCTACGTATTCAATCCATTTCAAAGATACCGGTTCCATTACTTTTGGGTTCTTAACATTTTCGTCCTGCCCCAAATAGCTACCTATTAAAAAGTTAACAAGTCGCACTCTGACGAAGAAAGAGGCAACTATACTAGAACATGCGATGAGTTCCAATATTAAAGGAAAAAAATTTAATAATATGAAAATAAAAGCAGCCCAATTAAAGTTATCGAAAACAACTGTCAATGCATTCAGCGATACAAAGACTATCATTACCAGTAACATTGATGCGGCGTTGATCCGTTTCAGATATGAGCTGATTGTTTTGTTTTTCTCTATATTCATGAGTCTATCCAGTTTTTGCATTTTCACATGAAATTCTGCATTTTGACGTCCGTTCAAAAAACGTACATGAACAACGTTGCAGAAAGACGTAACGAAAATAATCAATAAAAAGAAAATGTCGAGAGCCTTGACCGATGCGTCTTTTATTGACCAAACGCATATCCATGCATAGATCAACACGAGTGATAGTGTTACACATAAGATCGTATAAAACTTTTGTAGTTTTGTTGGTGGTGTCACAAATCGGTTTTTGGTGACGACTCGACTACTGCCTAGCACATATTGCAATCGGTAAATGTACAGAAATGTATTCACGAAATTGTCTTCCAGTATGTCTTTCGAAAGATACTCCGGGATGTTTTTATCTTTGGTATTAATTTCCAACATTGTTTTAATATCGTAGTGTGCGGCTGCAAACACGTTTGTACCTGAAAGGGACAGTCTGGCTGTATGTATTCTAGTCCCTCGCACGTACTAAAGAAATTTACTTTGAGTAGCGATGTTTCATTTTAATAACTTAAAAGCCATTTACATAATTGTACATTATGGTTATTGCTAGTTATTAGATAATTAAATTTTTAAATTGATTGATACTAGAAGTGGGCGTCAATATAAATAATAAATAACAGTCACAAAGTTATAGGCTCAACCCCTCTCAACACTCTAGGATTTCCTGTGTCTTGGGTATCAGAAACTACGAGTACCATGGTACCACATCAGATAATTAGTTACACTTTAGTTACTTCTTTAAGTACTCTCAAAGTGTTGTCAGTAAATCAACATACTTTATGAATTTGAATTAGCTTAGCAAATAATTATGTTTAACACAGTTTTTTATCTTCGGCGTGTATTTCCATCATCGATTGCAGTGTCTTGTAACTTTGGTAATAAAACCTATCCAGATATATCCATCGTTGAAGACTTACAAATCGTTTGCAAAAAAACGTATTATAATCCGACAAACCGTTTCGTATTGGTAACAGACCATCAAACAACATACAAACACGCAAACGAAGGACAACCTCTTATGGTAAATGCATGTACAGGCTCCTGTCGTGGCGGTTATAAATGTTCGATTTTTCCCGTAACCTGTCATTTACATACACTCCGTAAATCCAGTGTTTCATTTACTTCAGATACAGACTGTGGGATAAATAATAGAAAAACTTGAATGAATTAATGTTATTTCTTTGCAAGAATATAGGTACATTAGTATAATTACATAGGTATTTTTTTTTTATTAGCTTTTAGTGGCTTTGGTATCACTGCGGCCGTTAGGCCTATTGTGATCGCCACTTGTTTCATTTTCCCCGCAGGGGGCGTTCATAATTCACCTCTCAGCCCTGCCGCTGTTAGAAACTGCAGGATCTTTTTGAACAGATGAAGGGGCGATTCATCTGCCTCATTGCAGAGTCTGCAGGTTTGCGTGTCACTCAGCCTTAGTTTGAACATGTGCTCGTTGAGGCGACAGTGTCCAGTCAAGGCTCTTACCATAGTGCGAAGGTTGTTTCTGTTTAGCGCTAAGATTTGGTTGGTATACCGTTTGTCAAAGGCTTTGATAAGTAATTTAGAATGGTTCATGCCCGGAGAGTTTCTTCAAAGATTGGTCGATTCTTCAAAGCATGAGTTCAGAAGGGTTCTTTGAGCTAGGCTTTTTGGTATACCACAAAATGGCTCTGGTCCCAATTGTGTTCCGTTAGCACCTGCACGCGCAAGTTCGTCAGCACACTCGTTACCTACGATCCCAGCGTGTCCCGGTACCCATCTTAGCACAACTCTGTTCCTCGAGCCCAGAGTGTTCAATCTTGACAGACAGTCTTCAACTAGCCTGGACGTGATAACCTTCGAATCCAGAGCCAGAAGGGCCGCCTGACTGTCAGAGTTGATGTAAATAGTATGGTTGGTGTAGCGCTTTTTTTGCAGATTGGTTTCTGCACATTCTAAGATGGCGTACACCTCTGCTTGGAAAATGGACGCGTGATTTCCCAAGTTTATGCTTCTTTTGAACTTGGGTCGCTCTCCATAGACTCCACAGCCTACATTCAGCCCCATTTTGGAACCATCTGTGTACCAGTTGAGACACCTGTCCTCACAGAGTAACTGGCTGTTCAACCAGAGGGCATTACCACAGCGAAGTGTTTATCAAACACATGCCGTGGCAGCATGGCATCAGTTATCATGTTCAGTACGGGTGATTCCAACGATGAGTCTTGTAAAGATCTCAGTTTCTGGGAAAGCCAATTTCTTCTGCCCTGGATGATTACCCTGTACATGCTGGCTTTCGCCTCTTTTCGCATGTGCACCTGAAGTGGCGGTAGTCCAAGCAATGCATTGAGCGCTAATCCAGGGGAGGTGGACATGGCTCCCGTGGCCATAAGGCATGCAGTTCTTTGTAGACTGCCCAGTTTGTGTATTGCGGTCGACTGAAAGGCTTTTTCGTACCATACCATGGAGGCGTAGGTGATTATCGGCCTCACAATGGCAGTGTACAGCCACAGTGCAATCATGGGGTTTACACCCCAGTTGTTGCCCATCAGACGGCTGCTAGCCCCCAGGGCAATCTTAGCCTTTTGTAGAACGTTGGCCAAGTGTGTGTTCCACGTCAGTTTTTGGCCGATCGTGACGCCCAGATATTTATCTGCAGTGGAAAAGGTTATAATTTTCCATTAAGCTTAGGCTTTACAAGCTTGTCTAGCCTCCGCCTATTAGTGAAAGGTATAATCACTGTTTTGTCAGCATTAACTGAAAGGTCACTGTTGACACACCAGTCGTTGACAGTGATCAGAGCTTTTTGCATGATGCTCGAAATTGTGGACTGGCAGAAGCGTCGCACGACGATCACAAGGTCATCTGCGTAGCCTTGAGCATCGATTTGTAGTGGGCGAAGGCCCGCCTGAGACGCAGAAGGTTGCGGGTTCGATTCCCGTCGCGGGACATATGTTTGTATCATGTGTAAATATTTGTCTCGAGTATGGGTGTTTCTATGTATAATATGTATGAATTTACAAAAAAAAAAGTATATTAGTAGTATATCAGTCATGTAGTTCCCATAACACAAGCTCTGCTTAGTTTGGGACTAGATGATGTGTGAAAAATGTTCAGCATTATTATTATGTAGTTGGTATGTGTCATGTACTGAACAAAATTAACCTGAGAGTAGGTTGTATACACCATTTATATACCATTTAAGCTATTATGAAAATTAGCATCGTTGCTGTTTAAGATAATTTATAATTGATCGTCAGTAAATAAGTATTTGCTGACAAGTAAATGTTGTGGTCCGTTCACACGATTCATAATTTCTTCTTCGACAAAATAATGTTACATTACGGAACGACCTTAAGGTGATTGAAACTCATTAAAAAGCACTTTACTTTACCTATATTCTCTTTCCAGTAGAGTACCACTTAATAATCAATAAAATTATGGATAATTCGAATATCTACGTGTATTCTAGAGAGGATGGAAAACATCGTGAGGAAACCGGCATGCCCTAGAACCAAATATTCGAAGGCATGTGCCAACAGTTAGTGTTCCAATAAGCGGCGATGGGCTTGCAACCTGTCACGTGGAATGCTAACTTGCAAAACGCGGGCATGTTCCAAATGTATGTTTGGACGTGCCTCTGACTACCCTCTACTTGGTATCCTCAAAAATCTGCTCACTGGGGAAGACTTTTTTTTTAAAGTCTTTGTGAGACTTTCTTTGTTTTTTAGAAAGAAAAAACTGTTTTCCATTTGTATATGCGCATAATCATCATCATGAGTAGCCGCGCCTTATGCTTGTGCGTATTAAATAAATAATAATATAAGACATTAACTGTCAAAAAACCGACTTCCTCACGTCCTTACGTTATTTTACTAAAAAACAAAAGTAAAATAGCACCCGAAAAATGTTTGGGCTAGACGTGATATAAGGATAAGACGATGATGTTTTTTTTTGAGTTTCACGGTAAGAGATGCGATCACTCTGGAATAAAACTTTTATGGGACCACTTCGTTATTCTCTATACAACAACAAAATAGCCATCAAAATCGTTTAATAATTGGCGACGATATCAAGTAACAAACATAAAAAAAATACTACCGAATTGAGATCCTTCTCCTTTTTTTGAAGTCGGTTAAAACATCCACCACTAACATAGCATATATTGTGACCTTTAAGCTCCATCGTAGGCCAAATCATCACTTAGTATCAGGTGAAATTATGGCGAAATGAAAGTATATTCATGTAATATAAACTTTCCTTTGTCATCGGTATCAGGGATTTAGTGTTTGTATACTAATCCTCTGTCATAAAACCAACATACACGGTACATACAATTCACTGTCTCGAACGCGTCTGACACACGAGAGCCTTGGGTGAAAGCGTGCCTAGCCTGTGTTACACTATAAAATAATAATATATAGTAAAATAATAATAATAATAAAAAACACACACGCTCACGACTGTCTTCCCCATGGTGGACATCCTCAGATACATACCCAGTGAGTAGATCTTTGAGGATACCAAGTAGGGGGTAGTCAGAGGCACGTCCATATATTAAATTTGGTACATGCCCGCGTTTTGCAAGTAAGCATTCCACGTGACAGGTTGCAAGACCATCGCCGCTTATTGGAACACTAACAGTTGGCAAATGCCTTCGAATTTTTGGTTCTAGGGCATGCCGGTTTCCTCACGATGTTTTCCTTCACCGGATCAATAATAATATATAATAAAATAATGTATAATACAAGGAGCTATGAGTACCATGATGCTACAACAGCCGCAACATAAAGTTCTCCATTATAACTTGTGTATTTTCGTATTTGCAGATTAACATTGGCTTCAACCGAGGCGGTCTAGACGATGTAACCTTGGGCTCTATGAACAAGACTAGCATGCCGGGTATCACATCCACACTCCCCAATTCATACTGCAACCCTATGCTGCAGGTATGCTTAGACCACTTTGTGTTAGAGCGTAGGGCGAGTGTGAAGGAATGGAATTTAAAACAGACAGACACTTTCATCTATCCATTGGAATTGCTTATCTGCTTCTCGTTGGCCCGTTCACACTTAACATTATTTACTATTTCATCCTATCACAGTTCATAAATCATGTCACAACAAAGAAGGAAAATGGTACGCGGTATTTATTATGAAAACGGCTATATGTTTTCGTTTGCTGAAAAGTTACAGCTGTTTTGTAACTCATCGCATCTTGTAGTACTAAGAATGGGCGCATCTACTGTGCGTTGGGGATCGCGAAATGGAGTATGATTTTTCCGCGCTCCACTTTATCCAATTTATTGAGCTAGAGACAAAAAAAACAGCTCTGAAATAAATGAAATTAATAATCGAAGATGGCCTAAATTCCGCAGCTAACGTAGTCGAATCCCGCGCTTCTCATCCAATTTATTGAGCTAGAGACAAAATAATCGAGAGCTCTGAAATAAATGAAATTAATAATCGAAGATGGCCTAAATTCCGCAGCTACCGTAGTCGAATCCCGCGCTTCTCATCCGATTTATTGAGCTAGAGACATAATAATCGAGAGCTCTGAAATAAATGAAGTTAATAATCGAACGCTGACTGCCCAGTTTTAATCCTGTTCCAGCACAACTCGCCCTCGCGTTGTCGCTACCAGCGATAGGCACTACTGAGCCCCGCTGTTGTAGCGTCAACTATGATAGCGACATACTGTTTACAGGTCCTATATTACACGGCACCTCTAAAAGCCACACTCTTGGCACATACGTGCGCGAAAGAATTCTGTCTCAGCTGTGAATTGGGTACGTAGTTATGTAAACGCTTTTGGAGGTATTGTAACAATAATCTTTTGGGGTACCGTTAGGCGAATATAAATAAATAGTCGGCACGAATGATGAAAGTCCACTGCAACTTATGCCAAATGATCAGTAAAAACTTTCATGGCCGGTTTCTTGTGGAACTGCTAATATTTGATATATTTTTGGTAAAGCAACGCGAAGCTACCGCAGTTATAAAGAATTTCAAGTCACCGGAATACACACTAACATTATGTCTGGTCTGGGAGTGATAGATACATCTGGTGTTGCAAGCATCCATAGGCTACGGTAATCGCTTACAAACAGTTAGCGGTGAAAAAACGACAATATTAATCTAAGCAACAAAAGGCAATCTGGCCACAAATATGTATAGATAGTGTTAAATAAAAATAAAATAAATAATGATGGACATTTTTTTACACAGCATCATCTAGCCCCAAAGTAAGCAGAGCTTGTGTTATGGGAACCACATGACATTATTTTTTATTTGTAAATACATACACACTATACATGAAAACACCCAGACCCGAGACAAATATTTGCAGATCATAAAAACATTTGTCCCGCGGCGGGAATTGAACCCGCGACCTTTTGCGTCTCAAGCCGACCTTTGCCCACTGCGCCACAGAGGTGTTCTTCGAATAAACTGAAATCGGATTTTCATCATTCTTGCTACCTTATTAACCCTATCATACCCAACAATGGTTATTGTAACAAGCTATAGAGCTATGATTTTATAGCTAGAGGTATCCTTGTGGGTAAAATGGTATCGAGAAATCTCAAAAAAAACTATCCTTTTCGCCTAGTTCACTAACAACGCTTCATCATTGCGAGTTTACTGTGAAATTTAATGTGAAAATATATTGTTTTAGTACTCATTATTCTAAGTTTAAAACAGGATACCCAGGCGCCGCTGTTCATCGTCAAGCTATCATCCAGGAGTATATAAACAATAGTATATGCTATCTTTATTATCTTAAATACATACTCTGCAGTTAATTGTACCGAAAACGTGATTTCCGATCACGTTTCTTTGTTGTGCTCCTCACACGCCACGCAAACTAATGCTCGCCTGTACGTAAGCTTAAGCGATGATTTAGGCATATCGTAAAGTCATATTTCTATGAAATGATGTACATAAGATACCCCTCAGTCTTTGCCTAAGCTTAGTGCAGACGGATATTAAAAGTATCAATCGCAACAGTCAATGCCCTTGTTGTTGTAGATGCCATAAGGCCGAGATATAACATACTAGCTACTGCCCTCGGCTTCACCCGCGTGGTAACGGGATAAAAAGTAGCCGATCAAAAATAAAAATGCATTCGCTCGCGAACAGCCCTTTTATTATGAAGGGATAATATTTTGCCTTTGTCCACCCTGAAAGTTCGTATTGGTGAAAAAATTTTTTGAAATCGGATGTTTAGTTTCGGTGATTTCCCCCTACATACAAACTTACAAACTTTACATCTTTATAATAAGACTATAGAAAACAAATTTAAAAAAATCTTTACAGTGCAACGAATTAAAAAATACTAAAAGTAAACATGACATCAATGTGCATGGAATGTGTGGTGAAAAGGGTACAAACATTAACTCTTTATAATATGAGTATAAAAAGTAAATTAAAATATAATCTATATTGTACAACGTAAAAAATACTAAAAGTAAACATGACATCAATGTGCATGGAATGTGTGGTGAAAAGTGTACAAACTTTATCTCTTTATAAAATGAGTATAAAAAGCAAATTAAAAAATAATCTATAAGTATTGTACAACGTAAAAAATACTAAAAGTAAACATGACATCAAAGTGCATGGAATGTGTGGTGAAAAGGGTACAAACTTTATCTCTTTATAATATGAGTTTAAAAAGCAAATTAAAAAATAATCTATATTATACAACGTAAAAAATACTAAAAGTAAACATGACATCAATGTGCATGGAATGTGTGGTGAAGAGGGCACTATTCAAACGCAACTAAAAATTTACGATGTTACTGATAGCATCGTAAATTTTAATAGAAAAGCTAAATTAACTTAAATGAATACTGCATATTGACAACATCAATTTAAAATATAATTTGTGATATTCCAGGATTCCTATTTCGCACGCTCGACTCTAGCGGTGGAACGCCTTGTCAAGCTAGTAATTTTCTGCGTGCTTTCCGCACTATACCTGAGGCGGCAGCCTTAGGGCTGATCCTGACGGACCGCGCACCCGACCCGAGAGTTGATTTAGTTGCTTTAATACAGGTATGTGTATTCTAATCAGCATCTAAGCAGAGCTTGTATTATGGGAACTACAAGACTGATATATACTACTTATATACTTTTTTTTTGTTATTACATACATATTATACCTAGATATTAAAATACACATCCAACAGGCACATACGTCATAGGCATGCCCCACACTAGAATTCTTAGTATCGTGGGTATCAGGAACTATGAGTACCGTGGTACCACAGCGCCCGGACCCTGAACAAATATGAAAATATTTGTCCCGCTGCCAATCATTATGACCTCGTAAACACGAGTGCCTGACCACGGCCTTTCCCACGTGGTACGCGGATTAGAAAGAAGTAGCCTATGTGTTATTTTACATTTTTCTATCACACAAATCGGTTCAGAAGAAACTTCCGAACATGGATACTTTCGCTCTTTTTGTATTTGTATCTATTGTGTGAAAAAATACCAGCATTATTTATTTATTTATTTATTTATTAATCATATATTCGGGGGATGTCCAAGAATATATTAATATCCATTTTTCGTCAACCCTGAAAATGTGAGTGGCTCTTAACTCTTCTCATATTCTAAATTTAAGTATGACTCGCTTCGCTCTTAAATACCAGCAATAGCAGACACTCTAGTGGCTCACTGTTCATACCAACTTATATAAATGAATTAAGTTCTATATAGTGTCTATGGAAGGTGATTTAGATCTTATTCCCTTTACCAGGTGTATTACCTTACCTTTACCATAGTGCTATAACTGATGTATGAGCATCATTCTAATTTAATTTATATTTATATTACAGAGTTGGAACCGTTTTATCCTACACCAAATGCACTATGAAATACTAGAAACGCGACGGAAAGAGTTAGAACTACAAATGCTGGCCAACAGTCCACCAAAAAGTCGCATCAGCTCCATGAAACAGAACGGTCCAATACCAATGCCGCCTATGAATGGACATTACGACAAGTACGAATTCACTGAGGTAGAGTTTCTGGGACAGACTGAATCCGAGCCGGAGGATTTGAGAGATGAACCATGGTACGCGAGCCGCGAGGAAGGTTAGTGTCTCCTTTGTATTTGCATTTATAGTTAACTTTTCCTATTCTCCATACTTTCAGTTCGGCTGATGTAAATAGAACGCCCTGAAGTTGATTTTTGTTAACAAATTGCGTACTGATTAACGAAACGGTACTAACTTCAGGTTCTAGTTATAACGGCATAACTAGATTGGCTAAATACTAATTATGCTTTTAACGTTGATTCTAATTATAATCAACGTTTGAGTGGGTATGAATGATTGAAATCGAAGTCGAAATTGCTTTAGTCCTCGGATGGTTTATTTGGTTTGTCACTATTAAAGCATAAAGTAGAATCTTACGAAATAGCGTGCACACCTATGTTTTAGAACAGCGTTTGTTTTTTATGCCATTTTCGAAATCGAAAACATAATACGTGACCCATGTGATTCACCGGCCATGCCTGACAACAAAAACTACTGTTTCAAAGTTTTGAAAAGTTTATTTACAAAAAGAATCGTGCTTGTCGACCTTGTGCCTTTATAAGCTTCCATGATTCCTTGACCATTACATCTAATTTCACTTTTTTTTTCCTACCTTTTATTGAAACCCTAGCAGCAAATACGCCTCATTTGAATCCCCGTAAACTAATAAAATTTTATAAAAAAACACTTTTGTTCCTACATTCGTCAGTAAAAAAGCCTTTATTGTTGCAGAAAATGCAGACCACACAACAAGCGTCGACGAAGAAAGCTTTACTAACGAATGTAGTGACCAAAATGCAACTCACAAATGCTACTGCGTTAGTGACAACCAACTAAATGCGTCTCTCAAATACTGCAGTGATAGTGACAACCAACTAAATACTCCTCCCAAAGACAATGCTGATAGTGACAACCAAGTAGAAGAATCTCTCAAATACTGCAGTGATTGTGACAGCCAATTAAAGTCACCTCCCCAAAATAAAAGTGATCATAACAATCAGTTCAGTGTAACTCTAAAATACCTTTGTCATAATAACAACCTACAAAGAACATCTCTTAAATACTGTAGTAATATCGGCAACCAATTAAAGGCAACTCTCAAAGACTATCGTTATAGGTTACTTGTTTATTCGTAGCTTTGGTTTTTTTTATTTTTCTGTGTAAATTGGTACTTAAATCGATAGTATGCAATTTTATTTAAACGTATTGATTATCTATACTGAGTTTAAATTTGTCGAAAGTTCACCATTTCGACCTGAATGTAAAACTCAGCTTAAAGACTCTGTAGATATAATGACAATCAACTAAATGCAACTTTTAAAAACTTAATATATACTAATAATATAATATATAACAGTATACTGTAATTTGCAATTCAGTGATAGAAAGCTTTTTACGTGTCTACATGCGCGGTTAGAACAGTATGTTATTAAAAAAAGTAATTATGTAGTTGTATCTCTCTGTAGTCACTAGAGAATACCTATTTATTCTTAGCTATGGTACCAGAGTTTTTTGCCGATTCTTCTCTGTTTAGATTGTAACTTGCATCGGTGATATATAATTCAGTGTTAGAATACTTTTTACGTGTCTACATGCGCGGTTAGTTTGATATGTTATTCAAAAAAAGTAATTAGTTGTATCTGTCTTAATCACTAGAGTATACTTATTTATGTTTAGCTATGGTACCAGAGTTTCTTGCCGATTCTTCTCTGATTAGACTGTACCTTGAATCGGTGATATGTTGAACTTAGTTATACTGCATTTCTAGTGTAATCAACTTAATGCAGCTCTCAAACTAGTTACAATCTATACTTAATTAGAGTAAACATGGTGATTTAATTATATCTTACAAACACCAATGGGTAAACACACCGGCTAATCTTACAGAATAGTACTTTCCCATTTATAGTAGATTATATACATACATAGGTACATGTTTATTGGTAGCTTTGGTGCGTACAGAGTTTCTTGCCGATTCTTCTCTGTATAGAAACTTTGAATCGTTGAGTGGTAGTAATCTTTATTTTGAGACAGATGATAGAAACAGGTTCTTGCATTCTGAATCGTCAAACGTGAATTTAAAAAAAATGTGATTTTTATTTATTTAATTGATTTACCCTTGTTATATTTTGTTATAGCGATCGCGTTAGTGCGGTGCGCTTAATTTATTTTATTTTTAGAATTTGGAATTGTGATCTTTGCGTCGTGTCTAAGTGATGATGATGATTTTCAGTATTATTTGTTTTAACTTTCATTCCAATGAATTCATACCCACTCGAATAAGCGTAAACTTTTATGGCCTTTCTTAAAGATTTTTAAACAGTTATTTTGCTAAACAGTATTTTAATAAAAGTGTTTTCTTCAAAACTTTTTAGAAATCTTTCGAAGTAAAGCCTTTACCGCTTTTTAATTTTAGGCATAAATTAACACATTTATTTGTTGGCTTGTTCAAATAAATTCCTCATTTGTACATGTAACGTAATTTTATTTATTCACAATATAATTATGCCCAAATACTAATTATTTTAGTAAACATTGCATGAGCGATGCGATAGCAATTGCAAAAATTAGACAATTCATTCTTAAAGCGGAGTGGGCCAAAAGGTGTGTTATTCCGTGGTCTCGTATTACGTAACAAATCAATATGTAATTAGCCAAATTATAGTATCTATGTATAGTATGTAGTATGTATAGTAATTTGGTTAATTTCATAATTTCGTCCAGAATATGAACCATCTTAAACCGTACCAGAAGCGGGTATCGAATCGATTGTCAAGGCGGCAGGCAGTCCAAGATCTCTGGAACACACCAATGAACCTACTTGGAGTTCAACAGAATTACTGGCATGTGATATGCTCGCGAGAATCTGTGGTGATATATTACGATGGCGCGAAAAGTAGGATTTACAAAATAGAGATAACAATGAAATATATGGAAAATTTATGTTTTGTTTTGTTCCATCTGATTTCTAAGATCAATTTAATAACCTTTTAAAATATCTTGTAAATCCGTCCTCGATGACGTTTCGCGTCATCGTATTTTCCACAAATAATTTATATCACAGATTCTCGCGTGCATATCACATGCCTAAGATGTTATTGGCTAATATTTAAAATATTAGCCAATAACATCTTAGGCATGTGATCTTGTCTTAAATATTGTATTACGTTAGGTAACTAAACTAACATTGATGGTGAAATGTGATTGTTTCATGCAGTTGTCTATGGATTTCCAGATTGTGGAGGTATATATGTCGTCATTTCTCCATTCTCGGTCACATAGCAAGTGTAAACTTGAGGTGTGGATAAAGTTAATCGAAAGCGTTGAGGAGAGATTATGTAATTTTTTCTTGTTTAAAAAAATAATATAAAAGAACTCTTTAAGTGGCAATGTGCAGGCAATATAGCTCGCTGGCAAGTGTGAAATGCACAACTAGTTGTGCATACCTTTTGCTCTGTGAGGAACTCGCTCTCGCTTGACCACCCCCGCTGGGTTATGAGAAAAGTCTAGCAAACAACTTCATGATAGGAAGATACAAGCTTCTTCCAAAGACTGTCACAACGAACGGTCCATATCCATCCACCGACTTTTCGTAACATTCACTATATCATCGGCCCATTGAGTGGAAGGTCTTTTCCTATACTGCGTGGTCGGTATTGCGACCACGCAGTATAGACACGCAGTGCTTTCTAATTCTTAGAACTACGGTGACTTTGATTTTTCTACTTCGTATGAGATGGCACGTTACATAATATACCTCTCAATGCCCCATAAAAGACGATTAAATGCTGACTATTGATGATGTGAGAGAAACAGTGTGCTTCAAACGCGGTAAATTCGAACCTATGACATTTTTCCATGGTTCGTAGATTTGATCTTTGTTTCGCAATAAACTTGCAATGAAATGTGACTTTTCCCAGCTAGTGGCCTAGCCAGATGAGTTTCTTGTTTGAAAACCGCGTATCATCTTAATTTTATCTTACGAGAGCCGAGATGTTGTAGTGAATCTACACAGAATGTGTACAGATTAATAAACAACCGACCATGCGTGCAACCATACTAATTGTCTACATTTATCACAAGATTCTCTAACTCAAGGATTCCGCTAATTAACCTGCAAATAATAGCTCCTAGGGTTTCTCATTGTGAATTCTAGGTGTCTGCGAGTCGGCACCGATAATGCCAATACAAACTGTGCCAAACAGCGAAAATCATGAATTGGGTGATAAAAAATCGGAAAAGGAAGAGTCTTATATCTCACGACTCTTCGCTATTAGAAGGCATCAGCTGAATAAGTGTCTCAAGTGTAACAAAGAGGTAAAAACTTGATTACTATGCAATTTGTATGAAACCAACAAACCAACTTAATACTTGTAGGTAAGACTTCTTTCCACGGTAAACATTACAGGGAATTTATCATATAGATTTTCTTCTGAGTACCCTTTACTTGGTAAAGGGTTCTCACGGATCTGCGTAGTGAAGATCTTTTCGTTTTGCTAATAGAATGATATTTAAAAAAAATACAAATTTGATTACTCAAGTATTTCTGGAACCGGTAGACTTTATTTCAAAATATTGGGGTCAATATTTGGCATAATCTAAAGTTACTATTTTCGTGTTAAACCTGAAAATAAAAAGTAAACTGCTTTTGTCGCTGACTGTAGGTAGGTACCGACTTTTCTTAATTGATGACTGAAGATAAACTGAAGACGCTACAAAGAAAGTTTCGTCAGTGTTCCCAGCAAAAACACTGCAGCTGCAGTATGTTTTATACGTTTTTTAGGAAGTTCGTGAATCAGTAGTTCTAGCATGTGCCCTGCAATACCCCCCAATCACATCACGAGAGAACGAGCCGAAAGGGAGTTTCATAGAACTTATACGAGCGTCTTTGTCGTCGAGAAGGAGCACGCCCGCTTGGTGCGAACAGTGTGGGAAATTCACGCCGACATCACAACGTGGGCGTCTTATCAGGTAAAGAACAACATGAGTACAACCTACAAAATGAGGAAGTTTACCCCCCCGCAACGTAAGAAGCCCGTATATGAGTTTGCCTTATGAAGATGTTTGTGACTTGCCATATATATCTCCGAAACAGCTTATCTGATTGAAATATGGTTTTTAAAATCGTATTACAATTAAAATTGTATTAGGTACTTCAAGGAAGGTTCTTAGATAGACCGGGTTTTAATTTTATACGTATATACGTATGGCAGGTTAGTTTGTTTGTCTATTACCATGTATCTCTTAAAAAAACATATCTGATTAAAGTGTTTTTTTGAAATAGGTTGTGTATGACATCAAGGATGTCTTAGACAGGCTGCATCGCTACAAGTAACCAGCCACGAAGGATCTTAAAACGACTTTACCGATCAGATTTTTATCGTTTAGTATGACCTCAAGGCTAGAACATCACTAGGGGGCGCTGCCTATATATGTCAGGTTTTCAACATTATGACAAAAATACGAAATTGAAGAGAAGTTTTAATGAAATCACATAAAACAAAACTAACGGAGCTCTCAGAAACCTAAAAATCATTGGTATTTTTATATTGTTGTAATTTTCAGGTTACCACCAATTCTAGCGATAAACTGCGGGGGCGTTAACGTCCGGGAAAAGGCGTATTGGGCAAAAGGATCCCAGAAAGACATGGTAATTACTCCGACTCTGTCACATACTGCCCGCTGTTTAGATATCCTTCTTAAAAAACTAGTAGGATCTAACCTACCCCTGAAACATATCGCGCAAAGCTTTTTTTTTCTGAAAAAAATATATTTCGAATATCTGATAAAAAGTACAATATAAAATTTCATACCCCATTTTTTCACCCATAGGTGTGGTATTTTTTCATAAAATGTATAACTGTATATGTATATCCTTGAATTATACCCTACCCATTAAAAAAAACACTAAACCCGGTTCACAATTGGCGGAGATATCGCGTAACATACATACACGCATAAAAAACATATAGTTTAAATAAGAACCTACTTTTTTGCAGTCGCTTGAAAATACGGCTACCAATGACTTAGTGTTTTCGTCATCAAAACCACCCTACTACTATTATAAACGCTAAAGTTTGTGAGGATGGATGTTTGTTACTCTTTAACGCAAAAACTACTAAACGGATTTTTATGAAACTTTACATTAATATAGCTTATACATCAGAATAACACATAGGCTACTTTTTATCCGGGTATCACGCTTGCAAAAGCTAGTCTATCATATTTAGAAATTGAAATTAATTATTTACTAATACTACTAGTGTAGTGAAATACCGCCCATTGTGCATTTCTTTAATTGTTGTTAATTTATTATGTTTCCGTGTTTTGTATTGTAAAATGGTGTTATACACAATAGAGTTTATCTATCTATCTCTTAAACTAAAACAATGGTATCTATATTTATGTTCAGCCGGAAGCGAAGCGAGGCGCTAGCAGTAAACCATGCAGATACGGCCTTCACTGCGCGAGGCCTGGCTGCCACTTCAAGCATCCAGAAAGGTAATATTTAATTAATAAAGTCTCTTCAAAGGTTGTCTGGAAGATATGACTTGTAAGCGGCAAGACCGCCCATTTTACTTCAAATTTGTTTTTTTTAGTTTTGTTAAGCTGTATCTATTTTTGTTACGGTGTAACAATAAATTATTTTGATTCATGCATTGCAATAATAAAGCTCAAGGTTGCGGGTTCGATTCCCGCTGCGGGACAAATGTTGTATGATCTGCAAATATTTGTGTCGGTTCTGGGTGTTTTCTATGTATAATAAAATTCGGGATATATTTACAAAAAAAAGTATATGTATTTATTACTATTTCAACATCCACTAATATTTCCTACCTGGGTTTAGATAAATACCTTACGCTTACTTTTTATTTCACGCTAACGCAAATTTGTCAAGGTAAAACTTGGCAGCGGTCACGTGACATTTCCACAACTAACATTTCCATACTATTAAATCTTATCGCAGGCGTTAGCGCCAGCTGAAAGTGGTATTTGTCTAGCCCTTGATATTTTTTTTTCTGTTTACAGCCCGAATTCATCCCAGACCAGTTCTTCCAAGAGTCTAACGCACGAGTCGCCGAGCTGTGTACTACCACACCAGCTTCTGATTCGGTTAAAGTCGGATGGTGACGTCATTGTGAACGATACGGTATGCATCCGACCATCTTGGCGGCGCAGCGTGCGATTTGCCGGCTGCAACGCAAAAGATGCGGGTTCGATTCCTGCCGTAGAACTAATATTTACATTAGTGTTTTTCAAATTTTTAATTTAGATAAAGATGATAAGATAAATATATTTTTTGTGTCACATAAAGAAAAAAGGAGTCCATGTTTGAGTTATTAAATAATTGAGATTGACCACGAAAACGGCTGCAACTCAGCACTATGAAGATGCACTTTGCGCTACCAAAAAAGGAAAAAATGGTTTTTATACAAATGATAATTGGTAAATTTGCCCGCAATATGTAAAAACGGATGTTTCTTGCTCCCATACAAACTGTTCTTTGTTTTATTCCAAAAAATAACTTTCTTGTTCTTTGCTGCCGAATTATAATTCCGTTTTTTAAGTTCAGAATAAAGTTTTTATGGAATCTGGTAGCGCGAGTGCGCGTGACGCCTAACCTGTTCTCCTAGTTACAGTACGAAACTTCAACATCCGAGCCGAATTCGCCCAACTATAGAATTGACGGGAAATTTAAAAGGAAAAACATCAGCGCTGCCTCCGATGAAGAATATACCCTGACAGCTGCGGTAATATGCGTCGAAGACAACCCTAAGAACCTGGTTGCGTTCATACAGATGGAGGGAAGAGACTCGGATTGGTACATGTTCAATGATCTTAGGTGAGAGTTAAAGCCTTTTCACTATGCAATCTGAAAAAGCATGCGTTAAATTGCATTATTGCACACTGCTTAGGGCGAGTTCCAAGTATACGGATGATGTAACGTTTTTCTATGAAAAGCTCTCAAAATATGCTCCCAACCGATTGCAAGTACCTAATTTAGCAGAAATCTAAAACCCCTTATCTCATTCATGAATAAATACGATATTTACTTATTTATTTGATCTACCTGTGGGTGTTACAATAATACTATCTAAAAATAACAAGCATATTATGCACAATCAGTTATATGTGGACACTGCATGCTTAAAAATAACAACAGGAAAGACAACTTAAGTAACAATAAAGAACTCTTTCTTTATTGTTACTTAAGTAATAGAGGTGAAAATTTCAAAATTTCACCAAGCAAGATATTGAGTAGGTAGAACAAAATGAGTTGTACAGTTTTTTTTTTACAACTTGGCGGTGGTTAAATTGACACCCAAACTCCAAACTTATTTTTAACTTAAATGACTAGGTACTTGGCTTATATATTCTATTGAATGAATTATTTAGAACTTGTCAAGTTCTCTGATAAGAACTTACGGAACATCGGTAGCTATATTGAGAAAATATCAATCTGAACGCAATGATTGTTAAATGCCTTGCTGATCCTGGGGATGGTCGCCTCTCCACAGCGATAATAATTTGATAAGTTATGGAGAACACGGTTGGTATTGTGGCCTCCATTTGCTGTGGGGAAGATCTTCCACGGGGCTGATCCATCTGATCTACTTGCCCGGGGTTCTAGGACCGACAGTTGTTTGTCGGAGGTATTATATATGTTCAAGTTGCGTGAATCTAGACACTCCAATGCAGCGCCATCTGTGTTAGCTCTCCGTTGATGTGATGTAACGTAGTTCAGTCATGTGGCGAGAGATGTCGCTACAGAGTCATAGGCCTGTCACGTAATTTAGGTAGGTATATTTTTTTACGCTTTTTTACATGTTTCACCTATGACAATAAAGCTTTTCTATTCTATTCTACTATTTATAAAGTTTTTGTACAATTTTATGTATGTTAGTCTATCAGGTATTTATAAATATGGGCCTTTCTAATCATAATTTTGTTCAAATGTTGCCTGAAATAAACGTTTGTATTATTGTATTTTTTTCAGTATAACTCCAGTAAGCGTAGATGAGGTGGTACAATTCAGTGCGTGGTGGAAAACTCCCTGCGTCCTTTTCTATACCTCAGCGCAAATCCGCAACGCGTCGGAACCGTACTCATAGCCGATGCTTCTGTATGGACCCTATGGAGAGTGGTAATATATTCATATTGTAAAATTTACGGGAATTTTCATTTACCGTGCTATCGGTGAATGCGTCGACTAAGTTTCGACTCATTCCGTCAGTCTTCATCAGGGTGAGTGATCGTGGCGTTCTACACCCGCGTCGCATCGTACCAAAAAGTGGTAATATATACTTTTTTTAATAGGAAAGAACACTGATTTTCACTCTGATATATACTCAGTGTCTTTGAGGATACCAAGGATTAATATTATACAAATTATAGGTAAAGTACAAAGTATTTTTCGTAGATTATTTCTAAAAGGCAATAAAAAACTTAAATACTACGAGTACAATGTATTCAAAATATAAAAAAAAAAACAGAATAGTTGAATACCGCATTTTAACTATTTGTGTAAGTTACTGGTTTATTTGCCCATTTGATGTTTAATAAGCTACCCAAATACGGGTAACCCAGGCCATAACCCATAATACGTATTATTACAAAAACTAGCTTTACAAACAAAACAGGAGTGGTAGCACAGAGAGCGAACGATCTGTTTCTGGCATTCGAGCTGAGAGCTAAATGAACTTAAAGAGCGACTTTTTTCGCGAAGGAGTTGCGAACTAAACTGAACGAACGCGCAAGACTACCGTTGCAGTGCTATTTCACAGATAATATATCACCACTGATCCTCGCGAGCGTGTCAATGTCAGAATGACATTGACAGTATCCAGGTACTTGGTAGGATCACACTATAGATATTGGACTGCATGTCGATGCCGCCTTGCTCTTTAGAAACCACCTTGAATTTCAAGACAGAGATTTCAAGCTGTACGAGTGTCACACTATAGTTTTTTGTTTTTTTTTTCAGTGCTCCGGTTCCATACGTTTGCAGTGCGTACTATCAACTGTCTACTCGAGTACAGTATAGTTATATCTTTTAAATTATCTTAAAACACGACTTTTTTCACAGATCTTGCTCGCTATGCAATAAATTAAAAATAATTTCTATATTTTTTTAATACGTATCTTCATTATTTAGTATTTACGACGTGTGCGTGTTTAATATGCATCATAAAACTATTCCCGCCAGATACAGAGAGTAATGATAAGTGTTGCTTAACTATAAATAGTTGATGTCAAAAGAGTGTTGCAGAATCTATGGAAGTAAGTCGTTGGAACGCAGCATTGTATTTTGTCGATTGGTAATAAATAATAGTAAATAAATAAAAAAATAGTCTTTGTTGGAAGATATTCATAGTTTCAAGGTTTTTCCTTACATTTTTACTGTAGCCAGTATTTGCTTGTGGAAACGAATTCTAAGGTTTATGTTCCATATTCCAAGAATATCGGGTTCTCTAGACAAATACCACTTTCTGTTGGCGTCAACGCCTGCGGAAATATTGAATTGTATGGAAAAGAGCTGTGGAAATGTCACTTCTACCATTTTTTTTCTTGCCAAATTTCCGTTAGCGCGATGGAAAAGTAAGCGTGAGGTATTTGTCTAGACCCCTGCATACTTTCTCAATCAACAAAATAGCAATGCACGGATTAAGCTCAAATAAGTTCCATATTATTAAGGCACAAAAATTCGTTATTATTGTGATAGAATAGCTAGGTTAAAATTAAAAGTTACGTGAAAATGTGATGTGTGAATTTATACGTCCATGTTGTACGGGTGGATGGCAGTTTTTGACACAGAGCCTACGAAGTTACAGAAAGACATGCCACAAAGATTGAGACTGTCGACATATTTCTATGGTTTCGTTTATTAAAAAACCAAGAACACAAAAATACTGAAACTGTTTTCAGTAATGGTGGTTTAAAAGTATCTATAGATATTATTTTCTGGGTTCTGCTCTGCTGATTATGTTACTATTTCAAGCAATTATATCAGAATTCTGGGGTTAGGGAACGGGCCTAATCATTGTCATCTTAATGTCTGTAGAATCCAATTGCTTTCCTCAAAAGAGTGCGGTGACGATTTTGAACCAACTTCAACTACTGACTTTCCGCAACGTTACACTGTAACAGTTTTATTGCAAAAGTTGCAGGTTTCAATGTTGTTTACCTCTTTATAAGAAATAAGTATTTTAAAACTGATAAAAATGGATGACACACAATTATTTTAAATAAAGTATTAATAACAGATAAATATATTTAAAGTGTAAATAAACAATCAGAATCATGTTATGGAAGTTAACAATGATTGGTATTCTTTTTAATCTGTGACATGCAGTGGTTTCCTGAAACTTGATAGATGGCACTCTATGTGTCTGGTCATTTGTCTGGGAAAGAATATTATGCAGCAAAATGTTTGTCAATTTCCCATCTTTTGGTACAACGCAATCTGCGTCACTTTCAAGAACTATAAAATGACACTTTCCACAGATAAAGTATAATACCTGTCATTGACATTGCAATACTTTTCCTTCTGAAGCACTGTGCCTATGACAAATAAAATAATAGCAATACAAGGGCCCATAAAGCCCAAAAAAATATTTTTAAAGTTGCCTTATACTACACCATTTTAACTGAAATATTTACAGAAATAGCATATTTTTCTATTCTAATAGATTTTATAAGCAGAATTTATTTCTGTTTGGTTGTGAATTGTATAAATTGCTGTGTTTTTCACGTCCTGTATTTTACAAGGTAAGTTATTTGGTAATAATTTATGAATGTGTATTAACTTTCGATTGATTAATTATTATTATTATTGATTGAGCTTACTGGAAAGGTATTTAAGTCTTAGATACTCCGGGTACCCATACGTAGAATATGTCACTAAAATATTCTGTGTGCATGAATGATTTGCGTAAACTTCACATTAGCGACCCATCGAATTAAATCTACGTTTGTCTACATACTCACTTTTAAAGCCAACTAGATAGGCCTTCCTGAAAGAGTGCCATGACGAACGATCTTGGGCTACCTCCATCCACCGATTTCTGTGAAATACGTTACTAAACGAAATATTTGTGTTTCTTCGACAAATCAAATTCAATCCACAGATCGGCTATCCGCCAAATGTTATTTTATACAGCTATGTAATAGGTAGCTATACCTGCATATTCAGTATTCTAATTGCACCCTGCTCCCAGAACGTAAAATAGTAAATTCTGTTTATAATCCAATGTATTAAAATATAGGTAATTAGTTAAAAAATAAAGTGTTTTATGTTTTTTAATTTGTTTGCTTATCGTCGGAAAAGGCTTTTAATGAAAAGAAAACGGATTTTAATAAAAAAATTAGCCTAAATTTGAATATTATTTTTTTATGCTAGAATGGCTATAATAATAGTAAATAATAATCGCATCGCTAATGTTAAGTTTACGGGAAACGTTCATGCTTTCGGTCTCGGCTTCTATTTGTCACCTTTTCCTGGAACACCCTATAGCAGGCACTTTGTTTTTATTTCAGTTCTTGATTTCCTTATCTACATTAACTAACTATCACGAACTTCTTGCTTACTAGTAATTAGCTGCTTTAGACAGAAATGAGAAAATTGGGCATAAGGTGAAATGGGGACGACATATTTCTATTAAAAAAAAAAAACAAAAAAATCTTGATGGTATGCATATAACGACAACTGACATGTATCTACATTTGAATTTTTTTGAACAGTCAGTTGTTATATAAACGAGCTTGGATCACTGTTTATCAAGATAATTGGTCAGGCAACGGTGAATTCGAACCCAGATTCAAGGTCCATTTATCAAAAACCTATTTTTTGTCTTCTCCCGCGTTTCCTCTTAACATTCCTGTAATTATTATATCAGTTGATAAACAACTTATCTTTTTTATATAAATTTCTTGAAGTATGTTTACTAAATGTTACTTTTTAAAGACTGCTGTTAAATTCTTTCACTGAGAAAGAAATAATATATATTTTATGATAAATAATGAATTGTAATAGGTAATTATGATTAATATCCCACAGACTGTGCATGGCTACAACGAATTTTAATTGTTATAAGAGTATCGGTAAACATTGCCAACTAACCCAACTTTGCCTAGAGTCCTTATCACTGTTACTTTGGCTAAAGAGTCACTGAGATTTCTCTAACTGACCTAGCTAGGTTTTGTTTGAATTCAAAGACATTTTTACTCCGTGTTATAATTAAATACATATTTGTAGTACACAAATATGAATATATTATATATGTATCTTAACATACATATTTATTATAGACCATATGTATAGTATTTCAGTAAAAATCTTGACCTTTTATTATTATTTTTATGTATACCACTGCCGCTCTTTTAATCTCTTATCATCTTCTCCATCCGAAGGTTGTCTGGAAGAGATAAGCAATAAGACCTCCCAGTTTGGGTACTTTCATAAGAATAAGATTTTGTTTTTTTTATTTATTTATGGTGTACAATAATGTATTTTCATTCATTCATTCTTACTATCATAATGTACCTATCTAGTATGATGGGGTGTCGATGACGTGAGTCACTGTATTGTACGGCCATGGAATGCCCAACTTTGGAAAGCACAGCCGCCATTATTTCAAATACTGGTTGCGTAATACTGGGCGTACATTCCTGGAAAATGACCCACTTTCACGTTCTGTTTTCATGTGCGAGTGCTATCAAGTTTTGTTATTTTGGACCCAAGTTTGTTGGATAAGTTCGGATAGCAATCGTCCCTTGCTCGGTGGTTCTAAAACCAGGGGTGTGCTTTCCATGAGTTTGCTTTCCAAGAACGTACCTACAATACGATCTCAAGATGACTTCAGGCAATAAGGCTTGTTCGGCAAAGATTACACGGAATATTGTCATTGGATTTAGAAACCCAATACTGTTGATGCATTTTCGGTCAAATTGAATACGTTTTTGGTCTCTAAATTTTACTGCTTAGACTGGTGGCTGGTTGAAAATAAAATGAAAATATTTTGATATCGTGTTTTATTGATATATATGTACCTTTTCGTAAATAAATGATTAGTTTCCTACAAGAACAACAGTAGGTTCTTTTTAATATAATCAATACTAATTATAATAAATTTGAAGAGTTTGTTTTTGTTTAAACGCGCAAGGCAATAAGGTAGTAACAGTAGGATTAGAAAAAAATGCATTGGAGACGAATTCATGAGGAAGGTTCTAGGCTATTTAATGTATAACAAAGTAATAATAATAAATAATGCTGGACATTTTTCACACAGCATCATCTAGCCCCAAACTAAGCTTATATTATGGGAACTACATGACTGATATACTACTTATATACGTTTTTTTGTAAATACATCCATATTATACGTAGGTAATAGATGGGTCAAGGGCCGAGGGCGGCCGTGACACAGCTTACCTACTAGTCTACAATAACATATATTAAGGTCACGTATATTAAACTTGCCTCTGCCTACAGGTTCACCCGCGTGGTACGCGTACCTAGAACCTACGTGGTGAAAAGTTGCCTTTGTATTATTCTTGGTCACGAACATCGAGCAGGTAACCGCACCCGCACGTAAGCACATAAGGGGTTATGTGCTCGATGGTGATGAGCTATAGGTAGGTACCTGTTTCAATCCGTTATGGACATTATTAACAACAAACATCTTAACTTCGACATTAGTATGAATTGTTAACATCATTATGATTTTATACAGGTGTCCCAGAACATGAGTACCATCCCGTAATGGGTATGTAATTCTGCCCATGAAAGTCAACAAGTTTTCTTATAAAACAAATCGAATGTCGAATTGAGCAGTTATTTGTATAAAGGAGACCCCTAAAGGAGATGGATGAATTGTCCATACAAACTTAATACCAAAATAATTTGTAATAAGAATTTCCACCACATTATGCTATTATTTGTATTCGAATAGTAGGTACCTGGATATATATTTTTTTTCAAAATACTTACCCAAAATGAAATGTAAACAAATCGCATATTTTTACGTCATACATGACATGTTTTCATCTTATTTTTTTCGTATTATAAACTACAATATCTTCGTATTGTTTGATTTGGTACATAGCTTATACTTTCTAGTTACAGAATAACAACACGATGTGAATTTTTGGTATTACGGAACATCAAATTTATAACAAATTCTGAACGGCTAATAGTGCTATCGCGCAAGCACGGGCGGGCCTGCATCAACCAAAATGAAATAGCGATATTTTGGCCGATTTTAGGATGCACCTCGAAAATAAATAATCTATCTATCTATATTATAATAAGAATGTAACAGGTCAAATTCAGTACATTAAAGATATTTTTTATACTACGGAGCAGGACATGGGATACTTTTTATCTCGAAATTCAGCACGATTACCTACTTAGTTGTAATTCATTAATGCGTAGTCCGATTACATTAATTCTTTTTTTGTTAGAAACTTGTTAGAACTTTAAAGATTGTTCTTTAATTGTTGTGATAGTTTTAATTATTCGTAGTCCAAACAAAAAAAAACACGCTCACGACTCATCCCAATGGTGGACATATCAAGTAGGGGGTGTTAATTCTTCACGAATTAATGGTTGATAGTCAGAGGCACGTCCAAACATTACATTAGGTACGTGCAAGTTAGCATTCCACGTGACAGGTTGCAAGCCCATCGCCGCTTATTTTGGCACATGCCTTCAAATTTTTGGTTAAAAGGCATGCCGGTTTCCTCACCGTTTTGTGCACGTGTTAATGCGTAGGGGAAAGGTGTACAAGATGATTCCCTTAAGGGAGAATGTTTGTAACTTAAAGGATATACAATTTAATCTAGATGTGAAAGTGTTTATTGGTAGCAAATTTATCTATCTAACTGCAGTCATTCTTAAAATGTTTAATTTATTATTTTTTTATTATTATTTTTCATTTTTTTTAAAACCCTACCAAAGGATCATCTTGGACACCCCGGTCTCCAAGATGATCCCTAGGGTATGGGAAAGATGATCATCCGGATCAACTTGCCCTAGTTTGAAAAAGTTCTGGAATATTGTAACTAAAAAAAATATTTTTTTACAATTGCTTTATTTGGTTGATCTTGGTTATATAAAACGGCACTTAACTAGGTTTTTTATCTTAATCATCTAGACTTAAAATGAGCCAGTCTTCTAATTAGCCAGTCTCAAAATTACTGAGTTATTTTACCTACATTAATAATTATTTATGAGATCTAGCAACAAGTTAAATTAATAACAAAAATAGAAAGGAATCTTCTAAAAAATATTAAAAGACAAATCACTTCATAATCAACATCAAATACTTATAAGAAATCTTCTCAAAATTCAATCTAAAATTCCAATCGCTTTTTGCCTGGTAATTCCATACACAAATTTGATATTTATTTGGTCTTTTTTTATTTTCTTTTTCAACCTTTGTCTTTTTAATAACATAATAGAAACTGAAAACTCTTTACTTGCCGATCTATATGGCATGCCATTTTTCACGGCATCGAGCGCTTTAATAATAGTCTTCTGACCAGCCCCCACGAGTGGTTTTCCTTTTATAATTGCGTGGCATAGTTAGTCTTAAAAAGAAAAAGTAAGTACATTCAACATTATGCATGGTACAAGACAACATGAGGTACAAGATGATCCATCAAGATGACATGGATCATCTCGTACACTAACAAAATAATCATCTTACCCCAAATTCAACTTTGTCATTCTTTGTTCGATAACTTAACCTAAATTGCTGGCATGCCGTTCAAAAAAGAAAATTTAGCATTTTAGAAAGCCTTAAATATAACAGTAATAGCAATTGACTACGTATAAAAAAAGTAACATAAGCCCAAAGTCACCCTTACATTAGATCAAAGCCACACAATTTTTGTTTTTGTCTCTAAATACTCCCTCGTCACTCACACCGCCATTACGGATTGACTGTTGCGGGGGGGTATTGGAAGCTATGTTTTGTCATAAAAACAACTAATAGATGGCGTTCAGTTGCGCCACAATTTAAAAGGATCATCTTACCTCAACGGATCATCTTGTACACCTTTCCCCTACCTACATAATTTTTCGCGAGGGGAAAAAACATTGGGCACGACCGGGTTCAAACCCACGACCAGGTCAGAATGAATGAATGAATTAATATATTTATTGCCTCCAGAAGTTGGGGTATCGCCCACTAGGCCAACACTGTTTTAGTTCGATTTAATTTATTATTTTTTGTTAGAAAGGAGGTAGGTACTTTGAAGATTGTCCCGAAAATATTTCGGCTTTTCATCGGTTTTAGAAAATACAGGTAGACTTTACAACCCTCAGTATTAGGTCCAAATAACTTGAAACCTGGAATGTACAGGAACCTTTGAACGTACGGCTCATTGTGTTTTTACGAACAAATTACAAAATTCAAATTGTATCATTTTTAACCGACTTCAAAAAAAGGAAAGGTTCTCAATTTGACTGTATGTTTTTTTATCGTCTGTGTTTTTACGCGATATCTTCGCCAATTGTAAACCGATTTTAAGGATCTTTTTTTGAATCCTGTGTCTTCTGAGAAATACAACCTAGGAGTTTTCAAATCCAAAGTAAAAAGCTCCTTTGTTGATAAGAGTGCTTCACCGCAGTCTACAATATGATATAAGACGTTGCTTAATATAAGATATACTGTGGTCAACTGCGAATTTAGTCGGCAGGGATGGCATCCGCGAACGAAGTCACGGGTACAGCTAGTAATAAATAATACTGGACATTTTTCACACAGCATCATCTAGCCCCAAAGCTTGTGTTATGGGAACTACATGACTGATATACTACTTATATATATTTTTTTATACATATTATTCATAGAAAACACCCAGACCCGAGACAAATATTTGCCGATCAAACAAACATTTGTCCCGCGGCGGGAATTGAGCCCGCAACCTTCTGCGTTTCAGGCGGGCCTTCGCCCACTGCGCCACAGAAGTTAAGTTGGTACTTGATTTATTACATTTAAATTTTGATTTTAAACATAAATTTTATTCCTCTAACAAAAGTGTTGACCTAATTATTCTAGGGCACCTGTACTAAAACTATAGTAGGTAATTTTGTATGAGTGAACCCAACAAACTAAGGCACATAATTTGACCGTAGCGTTTACACTTTAGTACATAAGTACCAAAAAGATTTTGTCTGAACTTTTTTTGAGAACTGAAAATCATAAAAAGGAAAATAAATCACAAGCTAATTATTTAGTAAAAAGTGTCAAAACGTGACTCCCTCTCTTCTATCCTTAGTCCTAACAAAAGAAAGCGATTCTAATTTCACCTGAAAATAAATCAGTTAAGTACTAAAAGCGTTTAAAAACAAACGCCTCTCAAAACATTAACTTCCATGATAGCTCCTATAAATAAAAGTGAATCATAAAACCATTTTGATATACAAAGCCGTATTGTGTCTTAACGTTTTGTCTATGACATTCTGTGAAAACAATGGCTTTTTAGGAAAGCCACTGCTTTTGTGCCGTGATTTATGCTGCTTCGCTGAATAGGAGTGCTTCTTAGATGTTAGGGCGTGCCTTCGGTTGGTGCTTTTTGCTAAGGACTGCTTTATGATATTTTTATGCGGTTTTGGAGATAAATAGCTTGGGTGAATTGTTTTTAACGTAATGTAGGCAAAAGGTAGATGGTGTATAATTTTACTCTCCCCTTTAGCAGTAAGAAATCTATTATTGGCTTGAAAAACGTATGAAATTATGCAGCCAGTTGTAGAAGGTAGTTACTTTTAAGTAATATAAGTAGATATTATAGTCACGGTCTAATATATATATACGGCTATAATATCTAAGTTAGCTCAGCGATACCAACAGAGTTTCGATCTACAAATTATTAAAAGATTAAAAAAGTAGGTATCAACTTTTTGAAGAAGAAAACAAATATACCTATGCGATCTTTGATTTCAAACCTACCTACTTACTAGACCTCATTTTCATACCTAATCAGAATCCCAAAATTAATCAAAATTGAAACTACCCATATCAACATAAACACAGCTTCAATTTTGCTTACAAAAATTGATCACATTTTTATAATCAGCATCTCAAAATTCCTTTCCAAATTAAAATAATACCTACCATGTACCTAGGTTTACCTATGTAACTAATACTTAGGTACCTAGGTACATACCTACTTACCCACCTTACTTGAGTCAACGTAGAGTTTGAGTTTAATTCTGGACTAAAGACGGGTAGATATTGCAGAATTAAGCTGCCTATAATTTTATCAATAACGAGACAGCCGGGCGCGCTTCCGCTCGAATTCAATAAGACTGAAATTTTATTGAGATTTGTTGAAAATGATTCCAATTGGGGCTCATTATGAAAGCGTTCAAATTCAAATGGAGGGGAAAAACTCTGTAGCGATTGGCCTATTGATGGTAGGTAGGTATTTAACTAACTTAATTCAATATTTGAGGAAAGCTGTGGGTAACTATGTAGGTAGGTAGGTATACTTTATAATAGGTACTTTTATCCAACCCACATCAATTGTTTTGCTAATTTTGCTTGTAACATCACATAGAGTTGACCTCCATGTGTGTAGGTAGGTACCTATAATGAATAGGTACCTACCTACACACATATTTATTAAATAAATGAAAAAATAATGTTGGAGGGAATGGATGATACCTATCTGTATTAGATATCAATTCCATGGCTTCGTGGCAGTGTGTCTACCTACCCAACTACCAAATCAAACAATAAATTTGCCTTCTATTTTTTCTAGTATTCGGCATTTATAATGGCACATTATTAAGAATAGGTAATCTGTCCTAAGTAGCTGTCCATTATAATAATAAAATAATTCGAAATATTCCACGACAAAACCCTCAAAAATACGATGATTTCAATATTTGATTTATCAAATATAATTATGAGAAACCACAGATGTTTTATATAAATCACAATGGGTAGGTACTATTAAACCTTTTTACCCATGAACCTTAGTTGGACGGCAATTTAAGATCACTTATTTTAGACTTTTGCAAGAAAACACTTCACTCTCACACGTGCTGCAGTGTAACCTTGACAATGATAGTAGTTATTAAATTGACTTTAGATGTTGTGTTGCCAGGTCATGTATTTTTTTTTTACTATTGTGATATTAGGAATTATGGCATAATGTAACTTGAAATGGGACAGTGTCCCGAATAAACCTTAAATCTTAAATTGCCCCATTCTACGGTACCTATTTATTTACCATTGCCAAAAAAATTGATTTAAAGCTCAAAAAAAGCTTATTTAAGTTGGTCCCTACCAACTTATCTACAGCTTAGGTGGTTAGGTTTAATTTAAGCGAGCGGATTACATTACAAATACAAATACATTTATTTACTACTAAGTAGGTAGGCCTATGTTACAATTATGACATAGGACATATGTACTTAACTTAAGGAAATTTTAGGCACGTACCTACCTACCTACCTATTAGCTTCGGGACCCTAACATAGGGTATCTCGACACGTCTTGGGAGTTCTATTAAAATATAGCTTCAACGAAATATGAAACCGCTGACAACGATTTAATCTACTTTTCGTTTAAGCCCAGTTGAACCTTGCTCACTAAATCACTAGGTCCAGGCAATGCGGAATAGCATAGCATGGAATAACACAGGCCACAGCTGTTAAAAACAGCAGCAACATGAACCCCATAAGATTTTAGATCAAATCCAATAATCTTTATTTATAGATTTCAAACACTGGTATATACATACCTATCTACACAAATTAGGTAGGTATAAAGAGGAAAAATTTTTAAGTTTGAATGTAGGAGGTAATTTTTGAAACTACCTACCTACCAACAGATTTCAAAAAATATTTCTCCAATAGGTGGGTACCTACCTATTTAGAATGGATTGGAGCAGTAAGAGTTTTGTGAAGCCGTGGAAAGTAGCTAGTGTAATTATAAAAAGCATTCGGCTGACAGCCTTCGTCAATCACCCAACGTCCAATCAGACCAGAATCCTGCCCACCTGCTCAGCCTAACAATCCGCACACCCACGTCTTCAACCTTTTTTTTAATACCTTACCACGGATAATATAATACCTACCTACTAGACCTTACTATAGCTATAGTGTTGGTCTTGGGTTAATCGGCGTTCGTAGGTAGGTAGGTACTTTTGTGTTTTAGTAGGAAGAGATCGTGAGAGTATAAATTATTTTACCTACTTATATCAAATGGTAAGAGTGAGCAAGCTAAACCTTTGTCGCTTTGCCTCGTCCTCATAAATCGCTTTGTTTTTAAGAGAACAGACTTAGGTACATATTTTCTCTAATTTAAAAAGAAAAAATAACTTTTCAGGTCAAACCAGCTGTTATGGTAAGTCTGTGCCGCGCATATTTTAATGCGAGACCGGATGCAGCGAAGCGAGAAATAGGAATATTTCTGGATAGTACCTACTAGCTTATGTGTATTACCTACCTATCCGATTATATCTACTGATATAGAGGGATGCTTTCACAAGTACCTACCTATCTAAAACACTTTTCAGTTTTGAGACGGATATGTAGATTTACAAACCACGTCTTTATCAGTCAGAAATAAAAGAACTGTGACTTACATTTCCTTTTAATTCCGATCCATTTCCATAATTGTGATTTTTATCTGTCTGTCTGCAATATATCGCTTCAAATAGATAAGACCGCCCTTCCTTTAAGTTTGTAGTTTTATGGAGTTGTATTTATTCCACTTTTGGTGTAAGTAAGGTTCATTGCATTCATTTTATTCTTTGTAGATCCGGCTCCTAGATCAGAAAGTAAGTAGGTACCTAGGTAGGTACTTACCTACCTACCTATCAATTTCCTATTGTAGCAATAGGCAGCAGATATTAGGTAGGTACCTACATTTTCCAGATTGAATTTTATGGAAATGACATAAGTACCTATTGAAGGTAGTTTTCGTTTCCTTAGTTTTCCTCACACGAAAACTAAGCATGAGGTTGTATTTGTTTCCGCCTAAAGACATCCCCGCTGCCAAAAATGTGAGAAAAACGATAGCTACATTCTTGCCAAAAACGATTGCGACTGAGTTTGAGATGCTTAAACATTATAAGTAGGTAGGCATGATAAATCCAATTTTCTGACAAAAACAAATTTTCTTCAGGGTTTTTTTAACACGGAATAGGTACACAAATTACCTATTATTCCAATTACCTAGTAGGTATTAGGTATAATATCTGTGCAATTACCTACCTACCTACCTACCTACCTCCATTTTACTAAATCCGTTTCCCTAATTCTTTGCGTACGTTCACGTTCCTGCAATTAGAGCTGCAATTCCACAGATGGCGGGAAAATGCTATACAAATACCAGCTACAAATCGGGAATAAATAAACAGGGTTCGGGTACAGAATAACAAATAGGTAGGTAGGTAGGTATCTAAGTAAGTACACGTAATTCGGAACGATTGGAACATCTGCTGACTATTGTTACGTCTTTATCTACCTAGGTAGGTACCTACATGCTTTGTTCCATTCAATTACAGAAGATTTTATACCTACGTCACTAGTGAAATGGACAAGATTTCCATACTGCCCCAGCAAAAAAGATTGTAGGTAACTAATAGGATTTTATTTTCTGTAGTACCACAAGGTAAGTAATTTATTTTTATGCAGGGTTCAATTTAAAAGATGATTGTAAACTATGGTAAAGCAGAAAAATACTTACTTTTCGGGTCGAAAAAGCAATTTTATTTTTTATTTTAATTTATTGTTCAACAAAATCAACAGCTCTTATTTATAAATAGTTCTAACCTTAAAACCAATGCAAACACATAAAAATAATGCTTGGATCAATAATGTTTCAATTGAAACCACCTTACCTACTCTGCCGTCCTTATCATAAGTGATTTTTCACTCGATTTTTGGGCCAAACAGAGTTATATACATATTCGTGATCAGCAAAATGAGATCTACGTTTTCTTCTTTGACAGTTTTTACGTATCTAATACCATTCCCGTTTTTTTTTTTAAGCATAACCGCAATATATTAGGGATTTGGTCTTGGTTTACTTATCAAGAGTGAAATAACTTGAGTTGTGGCAAGGTAAGCTAAAATAATTCATTATATTACTAACGATAACTGCAATAAGTATGGTTAATTTTTTGTTTTTTAGTAAGAACATTCAAAATGAATAGCCTCATTTACTAGACATAAGTGAAATAACTATGAGTTGAGTATGAGCATTCAGATCCTTTTTGGTACATAAACGTGACGCAAAACATGGCAATTGCGACTGGAAAGAATTGGATTTCCTTCAAATAAAAAATAAAAAAAAACCAATCATTTCCTATTGTTCCAAATAAAAGTTCTGTAAGAGGGATAACCAAAGAGCGCAAATAACGAATCATAGCAGATTTGGTACCTTTAATGCCTATAACCAGGAGAGCATTCTGGTTAAATTTACCTGAATCTTCCAGGGTGCCAAACTGAAATTAAGCAAAGTTTAATCTTACTTTGTGTACTGAAAATTATTGAAACTGTATTTAGATTTTTAAAACTTTGATCTCGTTATGCCATAAATAAGGTAAAATACCTAAGATAGTTTCCCTGATTGTTTTAAAAACAGGTATTAGTGAGATTTGTTTTCTTTTTAAGTAGATTCTTATTTCTTAAGTTGTATTATTACTGTTAAAATTGAGATAATTTTATTAATACATAAATATGACTTTTTAGAGTTAAGCTTGCCAGACTGATTAAAGCTGATCTTATTGTGCCTTATTACATTAATGTTTGCATATACATACTTAAGATAGTACGGCTCATTGTTATAAAAAATATTAGTTGTTTAGAGTGGTAGTGAGATTTCTAGAGTTAACTTAAGTACTTAAAAAGTTTCATAAGTTATTATTCCTTACATATTATTAAATTGAGACTATTTTGCTACTAAATAAATATTACTTTTTAGACTTCTAGTAGAAAGAAGTTTTTTAGACTGATTATGTAGGTATGACATACTTTAATTGGAGTATGACAACTGACATCTAAGCTTGTTTTACTAATGAAAACCTAAATATGTCAGACGCTTATTGCACTAATCGGTTGAATATACTAGAAAAAATAGGAATTACCTGCTACTCAAAAGTGAAATTGCTAATGATAAGGGAAATAACTATACTACTTATTTCGGTTATGACTAGTAATCATTCTGTCTATTTATATTAAAGTCCTAAACATAAGTAAAATTCTGTGATTTTAAGTAACTTAGTTAACACTTTTACCAATTCAAGGTACTACATAATATTCTATACATTTTTATCTATACTTGTGAAAGTTTCAAGTCGATACCTTGTATAGAAATTGAGATAAGGGAAAAACAAAAAAAAAATCTTTAGGTACGTTTTTCTCGAAAGTAGCTTTGACCTAGTTATTGCACTTATGATAAGGACGGCAGTACTTACTTTAATAGTTTATTCTCAACCAAAACTACATTCAAATACCCGGGCTTCTTATATAGGTGCTAGGTATAGGTACCCTAGCACTTAGTTTTTCTGGAAGATGATCTGAAGAAACTAGGCAAACAAAATTAAATAGTTATCTTTAAAGGTAGAAACCAAAAGAAGAATACCTATGACGCAATTCATTTTTTTTTAATTAATGGGAGTGATAATCAGATAACATTAATGAAATTGTGTTATCTTTGAGAGGTTAACAACGGTGGACCGCTAAATGATTAAATTCTCCCAAACCTAGGTAGGTACCTAGGTAGACTCAAATGTTTATTCATCACGAACGTTTTAAAGGGCTCTCAACAAAATAGCTTGTGAATAAAGACAGATAGCAAATGAAGAAGAATGGTTCAAAAACTCTCCTTCGGAGAAACATGGGGAATACCTAACAACCTAACAAAACATTCGACCATAATGACCGCCGGAATTCTGCACATGCGCAGTAGAGCCCCTATCCGACACAAAGCGAGACAGCACACTTGTGCTAAACGCGATACACCGAAGATATATTGGTCTGCCAAACAAAACTTTAAATAATCGCTAATTTTATCATAGAAAACCAATTAAATCAACCATAGCTTCGGAAACCGCTAAAAACAATATCTTTCGGGACGGGAATAGCATCACGCACGCGCGGTTCCATGTCAAAACAAACCAGTGCTTTTGTGATGTAAACATGAACGAACGTAAGATCTTGTTTTTTATATTCTTCGCGATAATTTACTGCTGCTATAGTGTACAGATTTGGTTCATGAATCGAAATGTCGAGACTGCAGTTGTGACTGACGTGAAAATCAAAACACCAGAATCCATCGTGAAAAGTCACGTCGCAAAATCTATACGCAAGGTAAAGAAAGCCATTCCACTATCCCTAGAAACTTGCAGTGTTCTAGATACGTTTACGGAGAAACTACCAACAGAAAAAGATAAGCCAGAAAGGATGAGTGCTGATAGCAATACAATCTCTGTCATAGGAATAACAGTTTTCCTAATAATTCTGGTGTTAAATGCTGTTTTGGATGTGCTCAAAGTCAAAGAGGAGGAACGAGCTAGACTAAGACTGAATCCCGACGGAGAAAGACGACAGTCTTTAGCAGAGTTTGCTAACAAGAAGATGTTGCGTCGAGAATCCAGCAAGTTTGGAATCCAACTTTTTCAGATTGCTGAATCGTTTGTTGGTGGTGGAGAAGATAAGAATAAGAAGCAACGAACGTATAAGCGAGGAGATTCCACTAATTCTTATTTGAGTGAAAGAAAGAGTAAACTTGAGTCAGCACCAGGATCAGTAGGCGAAGCATCCGGGGAACCAAAACTTGTGAAAAGGCAGTCTATTGCTAAGCTCGTTGGTATGATCGATTCGTTTACCGCAATTTTCAATTGATGTTTTAATTCTGAATGTCTATTAACCTTCTTCAATCTCTAATATTTCTTTCTATGAACGTTCTCTATTCTGTTTCATTACAAGGTCTGTCTGACGACTGAAAAATACTTTCAGGTAATTGGTGTTTTTATTCACTTTTAGTAGTTTGCGTCTTGTCTTGCTTCTGTGAGTAATTTCTTCCAAAGCTGTAGTAGATATACCTAATTGTTGAATAATGAGTAGCACACCTAATATTGATGCTAAGGTAAGTCATATTTTGTACCTAACAATACCTATAACTTTTATGAAGACAACCATTACCTAAGTATGTACTTATATTAGGTAGGTACCTAGGATACTATTTAAGTTTCAGTAGTATTCATAAAGCTGTAGTAGTATTCATAACGCACTCAGTCAAAGTTAATTATCATCCAAAAGTAGGTAGGTAGGTACCTACATTTCATTTGATTTAATAATTTTACTGTTTAACTGGGGGCCTTATTAGGGCTGGATTTGTAGGTAGTTAGATTGAAGCCAAATCAATAAAATCGTTTGGTTCTCTAAAATATTAATTATGTAGGTACCTTCATAAGGCAATTGTTCCTACCTACGCACGAACGTAACGAACATTATAAGATTATTGTTTACCTATCATAGGTGCCTACCAATCTATAATTAAATAGGTAGAGATATTTAAATCAATTGGAATCACAGCCTAATGAACACATTCCGTGCGGTTGATCAAAGCTAGGTACCTACCTACCTATATCTTCAAACGAACCTTACCTAAAATAGGTAAGTAGCTACCAATGAGGGCACCAGTTGTTTAATTGTGGGCCCATCTCCATCCACTAACTAAATAATGGTCGTGGTAGGGACCTACTTAGGTACGTACATTTTTGTTGTGTTTGTTCAAAGTTAATATTCATTTACTCATTAAGATCACAAGGATCCCTTTTTTTCTGCGCGACTAAGCCGGTATAGAAAGGCAAGAAACATGGCTGGTGAAACATTTACAAAACAAATTGGTATCTACCTACCTACCTACTTAACAGATTTATATATAAAAATAAAAAAAAATCTGGACATTTTTCATACAGCATCAAAACTATTAAGCAGAGCTTGTATTATGGGAACTACATGATTGATAGGTAGGTAATAATTACTTAATACTTTGTTTTAAATACCCGAGACAAATATTTGCAGATCATACATTGTACATAGGTATGTATGCCGCGGCGGGAATCGAACCCACAATCTTCTGCGTCTCAGCCGGGCCTTATAGATGTAGGTAGGTACCTATATAAAACAAGGAAAAGTTCATAGAATTAACTCTATAGGAAAGTCTGTTTAAACCTTTAGCGTAGTGATTCTCTGAAGCCCATTTTAAAAGTTGCACGAACAGCCCTCTTCTGCAGCACAAAAACGGAAGGTGTTAATATCAGAAGCACGGCAGTATACCTATCGTACGACATACTGGAAGTAGGTAGCGGAAGTAAACTATAGTCTAAGTACCTACCTAGCTGTGTCTACGTCTAGTCTGTAAAAAGACGGATCCCTTTGACTGTGTAGGTATGCCGCAGAAATAAGTAGGTACCTATCTTCGACAACTTATCAATGTGAGGGCATAATAATACCTACAGTGGAGTCCACAAGAGCCAACTATCCATCTTTGATTTTAATAGGTATTTGCTTTATGTCTAAACCAACCAACCTACATACTTAAATATTTTGCACGTAATTGATCACGTAAATATTTTGTAAAAATTCAGCTGCAAACTTTTTTTCAAACGTTGATCAAAAGTTCATTCATTTATATAATCAAGTTTACTCGTTTCATTCAATTGAATTGTATATAATTAGGTACCTACTGCTTGTCTGGTACCTACCTAACTCTATCATAAAAAACCATAGACAAGCAGTTGCAAAATCAAACTAGGTAGGTAGGTACCTACCTAGTAGATAATTATCTACCTATACTAATTGTCTTAGAAAGGATTTATGAATGAAACCTATAGACAGGTACATTACCTACCTATGTAGATACCTACTTATTGAATGGTAGGTTGGTACCTACATACCTTAGTTATCTACTTATTTATTATTATTACCTACCTACGAAAAAAATCTCGCACATTGACTTCGCACATTGACTCCATCGGATGACACAACTTTTTTACCCGCGACCTAAGGAGCCCTTACAAGCGTTTGCCGTAAGAGGTTTTTTTATTGTATCTGTATAGGTATGATGGTAGGTAAATAATAAAGATACTTTTTATTCCCGATCTGTGCTGATAGTGTGTGATAAACTTTATCCGATTGAAATGCGGTGTTTTGCTATCAGTTTTTATGACTTCAAGGATGGTTCTTAGATAGGATTTGTCGCCACATGTCACTACGTTCAGTAGACAATGTAAACCACGTCGAAGGTTTTAACATTATGCAAAATCATCTTTTGTGGGTACGAATTAATAATATCGCAAAAATTCAACCAAGGCAGGTCTAGAACTTGCGAATTTGCTCGGTACGCGAGGCTATAGGTACCAAACGTGACCAAACTGAGACAAGTCACGAAATTGATATCAGCTTCGTCGAAATTCTTGCGATGTTTCGACTCGAAGCGTTCGCGCCGAGACTTCACCTACCTCTTTAGTCCCCACTTATACTTTCAATACCGAATAACCAATCAACTTGAAGGTAGGTAATTACCTAAGTAGACACCTACTTTCCTACTCAGTAGACCTACTATTTATTTGTCACAGACTAAGGTGTAACTTATTTTTTTCTTTCCACTAGGAGCTCGCCCTGCTCCCATGGTTCGACGCTCTTCATTCCCAGCCCTACCCTTGAACCCTGAGGTACAAGCCCTGATGCTGGGCCACAAGCAAGCCTCCTTAGATAGTGACGACGAAGACGGCAAGGGACGACGCGTACGCATCATCCGAAGATACTAGAAACACCTCCCAATAGATGTCACTAAAGACTTGGCACGTAAAAGACGTACGTTTAAAATCTCTATATATTATCTGTGAAAATATAAATGTTTTAAGTCTGAGCTAGGTGGAACACAGATGGCGCTGATAAGTGATTTTATTAATCTTGGACTTTACTATTGGTGTCTATTTAAACGATTAAACGTTTTTGATCTCGACTCTATTAGAATAAGTTGTAATTTTTTAATTAGGTCTTCTAGTAATATAAAGGCTTTTATCATACCTACTTATCAACTTGCATTGTAATGACCTTAAATAATTGTAATATATCTCTAAAATCGTTAAAATTATTCTAATGACTAATTAATATTCACAAAATATCCATAAATGTTTGATGTTTCATGAAAGTCTGAATCCGTCTGACCTTACCTATATCTAGCTATTATTAGATAGGAATGTAAATCTTAATGTTTTATTTTAGTCAAATATATATTTAGTCTAATGAACTATGTATTCAATCTTAGTATTTCGAGCACCTTTTAATGTAGGGGAGGGAAGCTTAAAACGGGTACCCTTCCTAAAGCGGGTAGGTCTTTGAATTTTCGCGCCTCTAACGCTAATGAGAATGTGTGCGTGCAAAACGATAGCTTATCCGCCCGCCAATCACAGGCAGTCGGCCCGATTCTCTGGCTCACGCGGTTTCAAGGTAAGACGAAATCAAAAATTTTTGCTCTTTTCACTAAATATTTTCAAGTTACAATATATTCGATTACTTGAAAATTATTTATGATATGCTCTTACTAACTGTATGTTATTATTTTGCAATACTGTGGTCCTATTAATTGTGAAATGGTTTTGCATCTTTTGTTTTGGTTTGAAGGTTATGAGTGTGTTTATAAAATTCATGCTTTTGGGCAAAACGGGTATGGGTATAGCGGGTACTCGTTTTGCCCTTACCCGATTTGCCCTGTATGCTTCCATCAACGGCTTAATAGTTCAGCTAGTTATATATCTATTGCAGATGGTTAATAGATACAAACGAAAAACTACAAACGCATCATGGGATGTGAAGATTATGAAACGTGCGATGGAAGAAGCTAGCAAAACTTCCGTCAATAGTGCAGCCAAAAAATACGGTATCAACTTGTCTACATTACAGAGACACATAAAGAAAGGATGCCCAGAAAAGAAACTTGGAAGATTTTCAACAGTTTTTACAGCAGCTCAAGAATTGGAACTGGTTGAGTATCTATTTCATATGGATAATCTGTTTTTTGGACTGACGAAAACAGAATTTTTGCAATTAGTGTACCAGTATGCAATTTACACTTACCTGTTCTTACCTAATGCAAGGTACCTAGGTACTTACTCTATGGTAGAATATCCTATACAAAATAAATAATTTTCAAAATTGACAAACTGTTTTTAACTAAATTGATCTAAAAGAGATTTCTCTAATAATCTACCTATGTACCTAGGCACATAAAACTAAGTAAGGTAGGCACGTAGGTATATTTTGAATTAGGAAAAATCATGTCTTTAAATTTTCAGCAAGATTTTGCACATTCCAAAATTGCCTATGTAGGTACATACTACTATTTTATGCAATAAAGAATTTTCTATCTACCTACCTATTGCGTCATATACGACGGTAGGTAGACCTCTGTGAGCTGGATTAACCAGTAATTTATCCCGACTAAGACTAACAGTGACTACATTGAAATAGAAGCTCTTTTAACCCTATGCCAGAACCTGGAGATTGAACTCTAGTCAGATGTAACTTGTAAAAACTGAAAATTTTGAGATCAAACCAAAGTTTTAAAAAAACAATGCTTATGGTACTTTCAAAAGAACTTTTCAAAGCTAATGATCCTGAAAACGGCTGCACCAACTTTCTCCAAACAAACAAGCTTTCAACAAAATAACCGCATCCAAATCAGAGCGACTGTTTTGGAGCAACGAGTTTATAACTAGTATTATTAAAATATATATATTGTTAAGGATAGACAAACGGACAAACACACTTTGGCCACAGAATACTTAATAGTGCCGGCACTACGGCATGAAGCATAAAGCACCTATTTTTTAATCGGCGTTTTAAAATGCCTTGGCGAAGACAATCATAATACTTTATGTAATAGCAAAACTTAAACCTATAATGTAGCATAGCTTACTGTATCTCGCGAACTAATTGTTAAAAGGTCTACTTTGATTTTTTTGCAGTTTTATCCTCAAAACAATAACCTTAGAACTTACGAGTTCTTAATAAGAATATATGTTTTATTACCTAATAATAATAATTCCGGAAATTTTTACACAGCAACATCTAGCCCCAAAGTAAGCACAGTTTGTGTACTGGGATGCCTACTTATATATATATATATATATGTATATATTTTATAAATACATCTAAATTATACATAGAAAAACACTTTGTTTTCTGCTCTATCCATGCAGGTTACTGCTTTTTGGGGTTGCACTTTTTTTCGTTATGTTCAATCAAACTGAAATTATTGCCAACTCGTGGTAGCCCCTCACCGGCTAATCTATAAGCTAATCTGTTTGTTGCTTCGCTTACCACAATACGTCAGATGTCCTCGACCCAACACGATTCACACTATTTACTTTGGAGTGCCGCCAAACACTTTGAAGATATAAGCGGTTATTATTGGTTTGGTTGCGTAGAAGGACAGGTTTCAACGTCACAAGAATTTTCAGGGTTCTTACAGATGAAAAGTTTTGCACTAGAAATATTAAGAATTAACAAAAATATTGTCAACATAGAAAATCCAGACACCTATTAGGTACGACATGCTATTAGGTACAAACATACGAGGGTAAATAAATTTGTGAGAACAGATGAATACGATCTGTTCTCAAAAACTATTGAAGTCAAAAAAAAGACACACTTAATAACAGCATCCGTCAGCTGTACATTGTTTATTTATTACAGAAAGGCACTCAATACGTGTTTTATTATTATGAAAAGCTTTTAACTGCGAGTGATTTCAGCCAAAGAAATTATAGTAACCTTGTTATAGATTTAAAAATAATCTACCTTCGGGTCGCTCGATGCAGTCTCTGCTAAACGGGAAGAAAGAGTGCGCGTATTCGGACAGACAAACACACAGTTTGTAGATTAAACATTGAAAAACTTGAAAAAATGAGCCGAAAGTGTAATAAAAGTGGTACTTGATTAAAATAATATGGTAATGTTAAACTAAACAAAAGATATATAAAATAATAAATGAGAAATAAGGTGAAGCAGCAATCATGAACTATCCAGAAATCCTGCCAAGCTCTGTCCTTCACTGGAATTACAGAGGACTAACAGAGTTTCCCATCAAACAGCTTCGTGGCGAAGAAACGGAAGTTACAGATATTTATCTCAAAGAAAACCTTATTTCTCGACTTCCGGATGATATAGGAATGCTAGTGAATCTAGAAAGTTTGTACATCAGTGGAAATGATATAACTGAGCTGCCTAAAGATATATCTAATTTAAAGTGCCTGAAGTGTTTAGATGTAAGTGGGAACAGGTTGAAGAGGATACCGAACGAGATTGGTGAAGTGAAGAGTTTGAAGTTTCTGATACTGGATGAGAATGAGCTGTGTGAATTACCATTGAGAATAGCTGAGCTGAGGTGCCTACGATATCTATCGGTTTGTGGTAAATTAAAGTTTAATTAAACTTTAAAATAAGTGTTGAATATTTTATTCCATAACTATCGTGAATTTGATTAAGTATTCATATTGTAAAAACGGGATTTTCTACGATCATTCACCCTGATGAAGACTCTCGGAATGAGTCGAAACTTAGTCGGTGCTTTCACCGATAGTGCGGTAAAAAAATCCGTTTTTACAATATGAATAATTGTAAGGTTTCATGTAATCTTACTGTAATCTTTATTCGGACAAACTGCAATGCAGGAGTGTCGCCAAACTTTTTATTTTACGTAGTTATAGCAAATATATACGGGTACATACTTATCATACAATCCTAAAAATAATAAAATAAAAAAGCGGCTCTTTATCTTCTTCACTTTAGGGATAGGGATGGAAAAAAATATTTTGTTCGTCTCAGGGAAGACCTTTTTCAAGTGTTTAAGTCGGTTAGCTACACGAACCCGGTAGTTAGCTAATTTATACGTTCCAGTTACCAGTTTAGCAGTCGTAATCGTAAAATAAACTAAAGACAGTCGGTAGGTACAAAAGTAGGTACGATAACAAACTGCTACACATAAATCAAATACGCTTCCTCATTGATCAGTCTGACCTAATTCGGATTACGGTAACCGCCTATCTATAATTAGATTGATTGTAATTTGACTTTATCTGATCCGTAGGTGTTTTATTTATTCTAGTTAATGGATATGCTGCAATGCTGAGAATGAAGCATCTAGTTTATACTTCTCTAAATCTCAGTCACATGAGTGCTTTTCTATGAATTAAGGCAATGTTTTTCATAACTACGAATAAAACCAGCTGACAAAACTGAAAAATTCGTAAAATGATATAGGTAGATAGCAAAGAAACAATACTATCAGCTGCAAGGTTAGGATAAGTTATTTTTAGGAAAGAATAGAAATAATCGTGTTTCATATAATCTGTAGTGTTTAAATTTTGACGATGAAAAAATAAATTATTTGTAGCCTGAATTGATAACTTGCCGTTTTCAGATAATAATTTAAAATGGCTACCACAACGGCCTGTGTACAATTATTACCACTGCGAGCTTAGGTTCTGGAGGAATAGCAATTTAAGGTGCCTGCCCTACTCCCTCTGGTATCACATGTTCAGGAACCAGCAAACAAGAAGTCTCAATATTGCGTAAGTTATAATGATACTTTACAGTTTACCAAACTACTTCGCCATTGACTTGGAATAATAAGCGAATAGAGCGCTCCTGTGAAAGTATGAGCTAGTTATAAAGTATTGTCACGAAAAATTACACAAACTAACTAGAAAAAAAAACGTAGCTTTCAGTATAAAAGTATTGTATTGTTGCGTTCGTTTTTTCAACTCGAAATTTTGTGATCTGAATACGTAGTTTTTTTTAAGTTGTTGTATCTTATGTGATCATACTTTATAACTAACTCATACTTTCACAGGAGCGCTCTCTGAAAAGAGCTATCCAATGGGATATATTTTTTCACTGCGTTTTCACCCATACACCAACACCAACACATAAAAACGGTAAGCGATTTCAATTTTGAAGAATGCGCGATGTTTATAAATCAGTATTTTGTCTTCAAAGTTAAGAAAAACATCAAATTTTCCTCCTATACCTACTGCCATAGAAGATATAAATACGATCCCCCAGTGAAAAGGTGCTCTATGGCTTGTTTATTACTCTCAGTGCATAACTAAAGTAATAAGCAGGGTTCCTACCACCACTGCCTAGGTAACGTGAGCGGAGATTTAGGTAAATTGGGATTTCCGAGTTGGGAAGTCGAAAGGCGAAGTTTAATGCAGGTTAACCTATAGCCATATCAAAAGTTGGGGAATTTATTTGGATACAATTTGAATTTATTGAGGCCCTCTGGAATGATCGTGTTTGGAATTTGATATGTAGGAATTTATAGTTGCGAAGAAATTTCTTATTGAAACAACTTAACATCTTTTCAATAGGTATTTTATTTATTCAGATAGAAATAAGGAAGTATCGATGGTATAATTCTTATTATTTAATTTCAGAATTCTTATTTTTTTCTTTTTAATTTCAGATGCCTGAACTCTGCAAACGATATTAGTTCTATACCGTCAAGAGGACTTCAGAGATGTCGATTAAGATTGAGCCAAGTCTCAAAAGAATGGGACTTCGAAGTAGACTGTCCACCTCAATACAACGTTATACAAGAACTCAACTCCCCACCAAGCTTGTTTGAACTGAGTAAAAGATTGCTATATCATAATATTTCAGAAGCTGCAAAGAAATTGTCTACAGATTCATTCAGCATCTATTCCGAACCAAAATATTATAGTCACAATACAGAAAACAACAATAATGAAACAAATCTACATAGTAATTTCAATAGCATCATTATCAATGAGAATATTAATTCCAATGGGAATATCCAAGAAAATATAACGATGAAAAGAAAGGATTACGTCGTCCCAAAAGATATTATAGAGGACAATTTTAATGTTATACCGAAGTTCATCAAAGATGATTTAGTCAATGGACCCGTTTCAAAATGTGAAAATGCTAATTGTAGAAAACCTGTGTTTGATTACGTTTATTACGAATTTACATTTGGGTAAGTTCAAGTTTTGTTTTGATCTGGATTTACAAAGGTCAAACGGATGGGGTTACTAAAGCGTTTCGAGTTGTAATAAAAAGCATACTACAGTTCTGCTTAAAGCTAACTGTTCTGGGCATGTTTTTTTTTTAATGTTTTTTGATTAACAATTAGAGACCTAATTTATGGGTAAGTATAAGTAGGTACTTATACTTACCCATAAATTAGGGCGCGTTGGTAAAGCGTATTGTGTGCTTGACCCTTAAAATATGGATCGAGTCACTCTTATCTGAAAATAAATGTTCTAGGCAAGACCGATGAAGTTTAGATAGATAGAAAATGCTATATTGAACAAGATAAAACAAGTACATAGACGAACTTAATGCTAATTAGCATTTTCTTCCAGCTAACCTCTGTTTATTGAGTGGGGCGGTAGTGCGTTTGGATGATTGCCAAAATAAGAAAAAAAAATATTGTTAAATTTAATAGCCACCTTTTTTTTTACTACGTTTCACCACCACTGTGGAGCCTTCTTTATTTTATTTTATTTTTTTTATAATTTAATATAGTTATATGTTTTAGTTCTTAAGTAAACATAATTTATAAGTGGTGGATGAATAAATAAATATCTATCTATCTACTTAAATTAGAATTAAAACTACATACAGCTTAAAGTTATGTTTTTCTTATATTTTGTTTGTATTTACAGGAAGCTAATTCTTATCGATAGTGTTAAAGAAGTGGTGCTGAGTGCTGCGTTTTGTTCAAAGACCTGTGCTGTTGCCTGGAGAGGAGATAGACTTACAACAATACCTTGGACTTTGATAAAGCATGGCTTAGCGTCGTGAAGTAAATTATAGAAATCAGGTATTAAATTATTTTTGTGTTTTTAATTTTGTTTTAATCCCTATTACGCTATTACGGATTTACTACACAAAGATCCTTAGGAATATCAATAATATAATTCAAATTAATAAGCTTTCAAGTCGCTGTTTTAGATACAACCTTCTTGGTGGCGAACTTCTTTCGTAAGCAGATCCAAACATGCATCAACCACAGATAGATATTAGACCTATAAGTATATCTGCAGCGTTTCCAAAATTAGCGTTGGTCGTATGTATGTATTCTATGGACATTAGGGCTAGGACACATCTCAATAATTGAGATGATTCAAAAGCGATCAGTCAGGTTTTTATTGTGTAATACAGTGTTAGTAAAAACGACCGACCCCGCGGAGATGTGTCCTGGCCCTTATACCTATAACCATTAGTTTAATGTAGTACTTATTTCCTCTATGTAAGTTTACGCCATAGAAGATATAAACGCTATGTTTATTTTTCCCGTTAGTATCCCTAGTAAGTCTGTGATTTTCGCGGAAAACTCAACATTTTAGGTTCACAGTCTAGCGTAGCGTTACATTCTCTTTGGTTCACAGAATTTTTACTTGGTATTTTATTTCATTTTGCTGTTAGATAATTTGGATAGAGCACCGAGCACAAAGTTTGTACGATAGAGTCAGCATGAAGAATCCGTTGAAAAAAAAGAAAGAACGTACTACAACGTACCACGAGTATTTTAAATCTCACGAGTGTCACCTACCAGCGACTAAAATGACTTTGTTGTATAGGAGGTGTGGTCGACTGAGGAGGTTCATCCTGGACCTGAAAACTGTTAGGCCAGGGGATATCCGCGCGCGGAATATGTACAAGCAAGTACTACTTACCCATTGCTATTGTGTTTTATGTAGGAGCAGCCTCTGCCCTTAGCTTCGCTAAACCAGGATAAAAACTAGGTGTACCTATGTATTATTCTAGGTTACAAGCTATACCTGTTCCAAATTTCATCCCAATCAGTTCAGCTTTTACGAAGTTTATAAGCAACAAACATCCAAATTTTCATATTTATAATAAAATTTAAGTGGGATTTGGACTTGCTTAAACGGGCAAGGGAAATGGTCTGCCCCAGGAAACACGTATTAGAAACTATATTGGAGGCATTTAATATCTTACGATTGTAACCTTGAACAAGCAAGAATTTGAGCAAATGAAAATTTAAAGGCAATGAAGACCACTGCAGGTTAAGTGCTGGAGGTGAAAACAACTACGAACTGGAAGTCGTAATTAAATAAATTCCTCCTTTCACAGCCAATAACCGCTGAAATCCTGATAATTGAATTAAGTTTGCAGACAGAGGTGTGGCTTTTGAGCGTTAGACGTGATAATGGAAACGACAGCGTCGCTATTTCGAGTTGTGACCTCCGTTAGGTCACAACTCGAAATAGCTTTTTGCATCTCTCAATAATTTGTAGAAAAGTTATTTCATGGTTTCCATCTTAATTGTAGGTCTTACGCGGCGCTATGTTTCGAGAAGTACCGCCAGTATCTCTACTATCCAATGTCTATACACCCGTTCAGTAAGCTTAGGATTTGTTGTGAAGCGTACTTTGCCGTTATAATGCTTATATCGAACACGTTGCTCGCGGTGCATTTTAGCGAACCTTTACCGATGGAAAAGGTAACTCAGAAGTCATATTATTAATCACTAGTTTCTGCCCGCGGCTTCGCCCGCGTGTTATGTTGATAAACCACCAACTTCTGAGTGTTGAACCAGGGAATATTTGTTTACTACCCTGTCAAACCGCCTTAAGGGTTAATTTTCGAAAATTAGATTAGCCCTAACCTCAACTATCTACATTCGAAATTTCATCAAAACCGGTTTATTAGCTACGGAGATACGTGGTAACAAACATTCACACACTCAGACTTTCGCATTTATTATATTAGTAGGATAATTATTATAGTAAAAAAATTTAAAGACATATAGAAAGATTATTATTATTATTTTTTGTCATTTTTCACACAACATCATCTAGCCCCAAGGTAAGCAGAGCTTGTTTTATGGGAACTAAATGTCTGATATACTACTTATATACTTATTAGTTATAAGTAGGAAGGTTCTTTACGAGAACATTATTCTAAACATATCCTAATATTCTTCCAGCATTACCACAACGTACTAATGTATACATTCGACATGATGTACGTCATCAACATAATAATGAACTTTTTCACTGGTTACATCGAAGGAGACACATGTCAGTACGTCGTATTAGATTTGAGAAAGATCTTGTTTAAATATGCAACGTCTTGGCTAATCGTGGATTTTATGGTAGTGTTTTCTTTTGTGCCGACCTTGCTGATTGATTACGATAATATTCTGCCTCATATGATCCTAGTTTCAATGAAGCTTCTGAGATTGCCGATTACGCTGAAGTATCTGAATAATGTGATGACAGTTTTGAGACTTGGAGTGAGTCTATTTTATCTTCTAATAGAATCTGCTAGTAACCTCTCTTGCGTATACGGTGTTGTTCAGAATTTCGAAGCCCTATATTTTTTTTTCTTAGTATTTTTTTGTAGATAAATAATAACCTTATTTTTCTATCGACAGTTTTTCAAGAGAACTATAATCCAAATTATAATACTCATCTATTCCTACATAACGTGGAACATCTATTTTCAATTCGTGGTTGAGTATATCCAAGAAGGTGCGTATCAGCCGAATAATCCAAGGACGTGTTCTTGGATCTCAATTGCGAATCTGTGGAATAATACAGTAGAGATACGATTCGTTTATGCCTTGGATAGAGCAGGTTTGTTTTTATGCATAGAGCATTCCAAAAAGAAAACTTAACCTTATTGCTATAAAAAGCAAACTTTATGTAAATGAGTTATTAGTGTTTTAATATGTAAATAAGTACCTACTCCTGGCATGTCCAGTAAACTATTGTCAAATTCTGTTACAGTGGGCATGTTGAGAAAAAACACCAACATAAATCTGATATCAACAGATGGCTGTTTCGAAAACTTCTTCGTTATATCCTGGCTTATCGCTAAAGTAAACAACAAACAATACTAATTGAGTTTTTAGAAGTAATTGGTCATTGACGGAATAAATTGCATCCATAGAAAGTAAATTAATTTAGTGGGACTGGATTGGGCACGTCTGCCGCATGTCGTATGTGTTGTGGGCAAAATCTACCACAGACTGGACACCACGAGACAGGAAACGAGCACGCGGGTCACCACGCCGTAGATAGAGAGATAACTTAACTATAGGAGTTCAGTTACCAATGACTGGTCAACAGCAGTACTCAATAGAGAGGTGTAGAAGGAAGGAAGGGAGGTCTTTGCCCTGCAATGGTTATGAAGATTAAGGCTATAACTTATAATAAAATATATCTATCTAAACAGCTTAAAAGAGTAAGTTTTGATTTCAGCTCGTAGTCTATCACTGCGCTCTGAAATACATAGTGGCTTTATTCGGATCTGAATCGGCGAAGGCCAAGTATTTAATAATGTCGAAGCAGGTGGAAACCTACATGAACATGAGGAAGTTCCCGCCACGGATCAAACAGAAAATTATGAAGTTTTACTCGATTCGCTACCAGTCTAGCTACTTTGCGGTAATATTTCGAATTTTCGAGTAGCCATTGTACAGTCTACTTGTAGAATAACTCGCAAGGATAGAATTTTGAAAAACATTTTTTTCCGCGTCTTTACGCATCAAAAGGAACCTATCCTTCATATTATAGAAGAAGAAATAAAGAAAATACAATTATATGACACACACACACACACACACAATAACACTAATAAAAGGATCCGTACCTACATAAAGTGTCCCTACCGTAGGGAAGCTGGTTTCCCTACGGTATCGGTGGGTCAAACAGGGGTCCTGTCTCAGCATATTTTGCGACTCCACACCACCGGGATGTGAACTTCTGGTTAGGGCTGTGGGTTGTTTGTCAGTCAGATAGTGTGTCACACTACGATTTTAATACCTGTTAAAGTAGATTATATAGATGGGCCATTGAAATTGCTACCCAGATTTAGTTATATTCATAACTAGCTACTGTCCAAGGCTTGATCAACTGTCGATAAAACACATTTGATTCACAGTTTTTTCGTCGACTGACGTTTCAAAAATGGTTCATATGTAAATCTCCTTTATTTAAACGGCATAATATACAGTCCATGTCCACCCTGAAGGTCCATTCTAAATATAGGTTTTTTTTAAACGCATGTTTAGTTTTTAAGGATATAAAAAATACAAAAACATAAAAATATTTATTGCTGTTACTTATTTAAGTGCTTAAGGGTTTGGAGTATTTTAAGCAATTATGTGATTGTATCAGGAAAACCCGCTCTTTTTTATAAAAAAAAACATTTTTATAAATTATATCCAACATCTAATTTTACAAACTTTACCTCTTTGTTAATGTTATATAATATTTAGTGTAGATCTATAGCTATATTTTGTTTTGTATAGGAGTCAAAAATGCTAGCATGCGTGACTGGCCAGCTCCGCGAAGATATTATAATGCATACCGGCAGACAGCTGGTCAGAGAACTTGTGTTTTTAAAGCAGCTACCACGGTCTTTGCTTCTGCAGATTGGCTTGAAACTAAGAATAGTAATATTCATCGCCGGGGATATTATATTCAAAATCAATACTGTTGGTAAGTCTTTGCAGTGTTTTTTTTCTATGCAGGTTTTTAATTGCTTTTCTAGAGCTGCTCTAGACAATAGTAAGACAAAATATACCCTATATTCCGAAGAATGCTGTATCAATGACTGTTTTTCTTAAAATATCGTAAATGCTGGGGTTTATGGATGAGGTTATGTGAACCTCAAATGCGAACCACATATATAGATAGAAAGAATATACTTTCAGCTTTAATAAATACTACAAGCTTTGACAATGTTGTACAAAGGGCGGTCCTATCGCTTATTAGCGATTTCCAACAGACAAAATTAACCAAACATACCGTTACTTCAAATCAAAATCGGTATAGAGAAAAATATATATATTCCTTGCAAATCAATCAGGAACCACTGTCTGGCCGCCGGTATATGCTTTTGCAAGTGTTATTATTGGGTACCCCTGAATATCTGTGCTAATATGGATTTAAGTGTAGACTTTACTTTTTAGGTGTAGACTTAAATCCGAAATAGCTAGTCAGTCATCGGTGGTTTTATCATAAGTGGTTATATTTCTCAAGAAAACGCAACTTATAGCTATACGTGGGTTTATACGAATTTCGTTCTGATGTGTTTGCTATTTCATAATAATATTATTTAGTTGCAGTCTCCAATCAAAAATCCAATCTATTCTTCTATTTCTCTAGGTGACTGCATCTACTTCATCGATAAAGGAACAGTAGCCATATATTCTGAATCCGGCAATGAGATATGTCATCTCGAAGATGGAGATTTCTTCGGAGAGATCGCTCTGGTGATGAAACACTCATTTCGTACTGCGTCCACTGTGGCTGTGACCAATTGCGAACTTTTTCGACTTGATAAGGAAGAATTTGATAACTCAATAGCGTGTTATCCGACCGTGTATGAGACTATAAAAAAAGTAGCTATTAATAGGTTCGAGAAGACGTGTGTGTTAGACGAGCATCACAAGACTGAATTGAACCAGGGACAAGAGTTTAAGAACATGTCCACTGATTATAGTCCTGAAGATGGTTAGAATCTTCCTGACCGTTCCTATAGTTCTATCTTCCTTACATAAGTAATAATTAAAATGGTATGTGGATAAGAAGTTAAATTTAGCTAATTGTTCGAACTGCTTTAATTTGCGAGCTTTTAACGTTCTGAGTTTCGTTGCTATACGACTTTTTGAACAATGCTATGTAATGACAATGATTTTATTTTTACAATAAGAAAGTATGGGCTTACAACTGCACCTGTACCAAACATGGAATGCTATGGGCGTGTGCCAAATATGTTTAGATTTGTTTCTGACTACCCCCTCCTTGGTATTTTCGCGGATCTATTTATAGGGTTAGAGGATGTTTATTTACTGTCGTGAGCCTGTACTTATCTATTATAGCTTTAAATTAAAACTAATGTTTTTTTTTACTTAAGAAAATTAGTCCCTATGTTTTAAATTAAAACTCGATTTCAAAATATTTTATTTTTATTTGTCGGAAATGAAATTGTAAAATTAGGAGATCTTCTATTAATTTGCTTAGACACAGTTATATAGTTAACGGAGAACAAAAAAGAAAAAAACAATTGGGTGTATTTTTATCTAAGCCTCATACTGTTTTCCTTAGATTTTGCACATATCAAAAATAAATGACCTCATTCCTTCATCAAGGATACAAGATTTTACGGAAGTCTATAATACCTATCTATAATATTCACGCCAGTTAACACGTTGCACCTTGCATAACGCCATCCTAACGAAAGTAAGATTATCCGGTCAAGGTGACCGACCTACACAAATACTCAATTTGCGAGGTCTTAAGGTTAAAATTGGTAGACTTGTTTTAGATACCTAGATATTTTTTTGTTTTCACTTTTTATATATTTTTCTTCATTTCTATGTAAGCTTAGGCAAATACTTACTGGAAACGAAATTAAAAAGTTTTCTATATTGGGGATATCAGAAACTACGAGTACCGTGGTACTGCAACACGTTTGCACGTTGAAAACGTTTGTGTCGAAGTGGGAATCGAATCCGCAACTCTTGCTTCGCATCCAGCCACTCATCCACCACGCCGTCAAGGTCGAAATAGCCGTGGCATAGCTATTTATATATTAATAAATAGCTATACCAAGGCCGCGCTTGGCCCCCGACACATAGCGCACCATGTTGCATCGCCCGACCGCGCTATTACTTCGTTTGCTTCTAATGCTCTTTCTGGCTTGTAAGGGTCGTAGCGTGATGTTTAAAAGCCTCCTTCAAGAATTGGACGATCAATACATTTTTTTTTTAAGATCCAATAAAAAAAATCTTAGTTTTATATATAAGTATAGGTGTGTGTTTAAAGACGTCACTGTATGTAACTATGCATAACATCTAAGACTTTTGGAAAAAAGTCTAAATCAATAAATAGTTCCCACTAACTTATACAATTTACAAACTGTTGCCTAGCTAGGTAAATCATTATACCTATCTGCTTAAAAGTATAAAAATTTCTTTAAGCGTTTTGTGAAATATTGTAAACGAATTTAAAATTAAAATGTCAAGCGCACAACCGTTGTCGTTAAGAAAAATGCTGACCTTTTCTCCTTGCGAAGACCTAGGCAAGTATGATATCATTATTTTATATTCTTAGGCATGTATAAAAGAACATGAAGCCTCCGAATATCATTAGATTCAACTTGTAGTTCGAATACACAACACAATAATGGTGAGTTAAAAATCGTTATTATTTAATCAAATAAATAATTAAAATAATGCTGGACATTTTTCACACAGCATCATCTAGCCCTAAAGTAAGCAGAGCTTGTATTTTGGGAACTACATGACATATACTTTTGTAAAAACATACATTATTATATATAGAAAACACCCAGATCCCGAGACAAATATTTGCAGATGCAAACATTTGTCCCTCGGCGGGAATCGAACCCGGAACCTTCTGCGTCTCAGGCGGGCATTAATAAAAAACGTTTCTTTGAACTAAAATACTTATTACTACTTATTATTAATAAGTAGGTTAGTATGTGCCGAACGGTTTCGTCGTCTACTAGGCAAATAACATGAATAGATAAATTTGTTTTACAATCAAACTGGTGAATATTTTGAAGTGTATTAAAATTGATTTAATATGGGGATGTATTTTTAAGTTAAAACATTAATTGTGACTTAAATAAAGTAAGGTATTATTTTTACTACAAATTAGCTGACTTGAGTAATGATTTGATTGTTTGTTATCAATTATTATTAATTATGTATAAAGCTAAAACTTTTTTATTGATGATTCCTTTTTACATTTTGAATGTCCCAGAATATATTTACTGATAAGAAGTGAGATTCATTTAAATTATTTTATAAAAATAAAAATTAACAATTTATATAATTTTTCAGGAAAACTTTTTCACCTTCTTGGGTAGAATCACTCCCTTTATGGCTAGTTTGTTCAGGGACTGTATTTATTTTAAAGAAGTTTAAAGAACCTAGATAACTTCTGTATTGTAAATATAATTATATATTTAATGTCGGTTTTATGTTCACAGAAATCCTTTGTAGTAGCTCTGTGCTTGGTCGCCGTCGCGGCTGCGTCTTCCTCAGACCAGACCGCCCAGGTTCTACGCAGTGACAGTCAGCAAGACCCTGCGGGAAACTTCAACTATGCATTCGAGACCGACAACGGTATCGCAGCACAGGCCGCTGGAATCGTCAAGGCCATTGGCAATGTATGAGACACTCAATTATAATAAGAACATAAATAATTTGACCCATATCACCAAAAACTGCGATTGGTATTGCCCCGATACCAAAAAGGCACTATGCGTAACATTGGTCCGTTATTTATAATGTCTAATATAACCAAAATGTCAAAACTGACAGTTAGTATTTTAAATAATGGTCGAAGTTTCAAAACATTTGCGTTTTATTAAGTGCTAAGTTATTTATTTGTTTAAATAATGTAATGACATATTTTTCTAATCTGTAATAATATTAGACCCGTATTTATTCTAAAAAACTTTAGCTAATAACTTTTGAAACTTACAAACGGATCGGACAAATTAACACTTTGACATTTTAGCATAGTAGGTACTGGTACTTACCTAACTATTTCTATTTGACTGTATAGTATAGATTATGAATTTGAAATTTGTTGACTCAAGGCCATTTAACCACGCCGTAAGGAGCCCGTATGTGTGTTAATGTTACTTGTTTGTGTATTTCACTCGTATCTCCGAGACGTATTTTCAGATTGCAATGCGGTTTTCGAAATAGATTTGTATGTCTTCAAGAATTGTTACAATGGCAATTAAATCCGTTTTAAAATTCATCAAAAAAATAAAATTTTTTACAGTATAACATTGATGTATTCTCGACTGAGATTTATCTCATTATCGCGAAATACAGTCAACGCTTTAACACTGATTTTTATTTACAGGAAATCGCCCTGACTGTAACAGGCTCTAACCAGCACAAATCCCCCGAGGGTGAAACCTTCCAATTGAGCTACGTCGCCGACGAAAACGGATACCATCCCACTGTAAGTTAACAGACAGTTTTCAATAACAACCGATGCCCCACATGACCAAGTGGTCTATTATCATTGCAATTATAAATTCGTGCAATTTGTTGCTCTTGAATGCAACACTAGCGCACAATTTGAATAAGTATTGGGTGGAATTTTATTGAACTAAATGAAATCGACTATGCCATTTATTGGTAGTCATTTTGACGTAGACAGTCGAGATGGGAGTAGTTATCGATATAAATTTCACAGGCTGGGAGATTTCAAAAGAGAACAAAACTATTGAAGTATTTATATCGAGTGTAGCCCCTCAGAATATCTTACTTTTTGTGACTTTAGTTCTTGGGCTTTATTAACACCATAATTAAAAAAAACTACTTACAGATTAAGCTCATTCGAACTTAAAAGAATCTATTAGATACATATTCAACAAGTTTTAACAAGATTGTATTATCTAACGGTTTGGTAGTTAACGTCGTTAACCATAAATACAAACGCCGGATTGCCCAAGTAGAGTAGTGTTTTTTGGTAGCAAACAAGCTTTCTTCTGCAAAAAATGATAAATGCTTCTGCAACAAAGGCAACACATTTGCAACCAGCAATGTCACAAGTGGCATTGCTAAAATGTCACCATAAAGGCAAATTTGAAAAGTATTATGTGCCTTAAATTTCATCGGAACCCACACAACTAAAACACACAATGCGTGCTGCTTGGTACAGAAATAGTAAATGTGGTAATTCACCTGGCTTTTCTCAGAATCATTTAGAATCCTCTCCATCCAAAGGTTTTCTGGAAGAAATCGTTTTTAGCTTTTTTGTATATTTACAATTGAGTATTTTCATTTATTCATTCCCGGACAAGTTATTTCACAAAGGAGCTGTGCTATTGAGATCTACACGTATTAAGACTTACCTATTTTTTACAGGGTGCTCATCTCCCCACTGCCCCTCCCCCGGAACCCATTCCCGAATACATTCGTCGCTCTCTCGAATACATCGCGGCTCACCCTTACGTTGAACCTAAGAAGCTGTGAAAAACTAAGCTGACCCAAAATGACGACGTACTGTGAATGGCTTTAAGTAATTTTTCAGTTTGAGTATAAAATAATAGGATATAATAAAAATGTGAACCTACCAGCTGTTTTTTATTTTTGCTTATCAATTTTCTATCACCTTCAGGTTAGATTAACATAATCTTTGCATAATAATATTATGTTTTAATGAAAAGAAGTTTCTATTGGTTTTGTAACTAAGTTCCCGCCGTCTTTTATTAATTTTATAACTCCGCATGTCATTTAATGTTTTTGGAATAATGCTTTTTTTATCATTCGAAAGAGGATGTTTTGTTCTACCGCTCGAGATTGGTATCTAGAGCCTAGGCTACTTTGATTTACTACGTAAAACCTTTTACCTAAAACCTAATCTTCTTTTTAATCGGGAAGGCGCGGGCAATGCCGTGGGTATATGCAATGCAAAATAATTATTAAAATTAAACATTCAAAAAAAAATGCAATCTCGAAACGAAATGGTGAAATACGAAATACGTTCGTCGAAATTCCGCTATATAAATTAGAATCTATTATAAGTTTTGTTGAGTTTTTGAATTTTTTTATCAACGAAATGTTAGATTACCCTTAATAAATGTATAAATCTAATAGCATACACTTATCAACGCTACCTAAATGTCATTTCAAAGGTCAAGATCGCGGGATGGTATAATTTCATGCTATAGACGGCCTGTTGCCTAGGGCGTCTAATCTTGGTAGCTAGGTAGGTGACATGGGTAAAATTGGCCCCACGTTCAAGTGAGTAAGTAACCAAATTAGTATTTTAAGTTGTAAGGCTAGTGATGGCAATATAGGTAAGTAAATTGCATTATAATATCTGTGGCAAAGGTAAGATTTACATTCTAATGTAGGGCCACTTTAATAGGTCCATTTGGAATTTGTTAGTTTTAATTCATAGTGAGGTGACCTGCTTAAAATTATCGTTTGAATTTAATTAATCGATATGGTTTTCAAACATCTGATAATCAAATGCAGTTATTAGATAAGCTCGAGCAGTCTAATAAAAAAAGGCGGAAATATAAAATAACAGAGAAGGCACTAAACAATTAAAACTGCGAATTTTCTTTGTAAAAAATATAATCTAGATTTTCTGTCATATTTTTGGTGAAGTGAACAAGAAGTTGTGTACCTACAACATTAAAATGTTTAAAATATTAAAAGCAAAATAAATACTAGTGGTGTCCCCACTTGTATTTAGGAGTTTATATGGCCTAAAAATTTTATATCAATGATTTTGTAATTCATCATGATTTGTGCCCAAATATGCTCGATAAAATTTTAATTGACGACTCGAACAAAAAATAGCACGAAATCGTTAGATTTTTTGGGTAACATCCATAGTGAAACGTGTATACTAAACAATTTAAAATAATGCTTGTATTTTTTTCACATCATCTAGTCCCAAACTAAGCAGAGCTTATATTATGCGAACTACATGACTTATATGTATACACTTTATATTTTTTTTTTGTAAATATGTAACATACATATGATACATAGAAAAAACCAAGTGCCGTGTCTTATATAGGGTCTTTCATTAAGCATGTCTTATCTTTAAATTTAAATAAAACAAAGTGCGTGTGAGATATTATCGAAATTATTTATTTATTTGAAAGATGTAGGTAGTGATGCCATTATGTGTGGAATATGACATCATTCAAATGTCCGCCACGGCTTCTCAGGGTGGTGCGCATGCGAGATATCCAATTTTCCATGAATATTGCGCATAAATCAGGCTGAATTTGACCTATGGCATAGGTTATGTTGGCTTTGAGGGCCGCTGTGGTTTGTGGTTTATTCGCATAGACCTGCGACTTAAGAAAACCCCACAAGAAAAAGTCTAGCGGGGTTAAGTCACACGATCTCGGTGGCCAGTTCACATCAGCTCCACGTGAGATGACCATGCCCTCAAATCTCTCATGCAGAATATTCAATTTGGCATGAGCTGTGTGGCACGTAGCGCCGTCTTGTTGAAACCACATGTCGTTGGTGTTCAGATGATAAAGTTCATGCTAAAAAAAGTTGGTAATCATCGCCCTATAGCGCTAGCCGTTGACAGTGATGGCCTGGCCAACGTTGTTCTCAAAGAAATATGGCCCGATGACGCCGCCAGCCCAAAACCCACACCAAACTGTAACTTTTTCGGGATGCATTGGACGCTCTTGGATCTCATGTGGATCATTGGTCGATCATTTACCGAACCAGTGGACTCAAATTTATCCACCACACGACGAATAGTCCTCTCGGTAGGACGATTATGGCGACCGTAAAATGGGCGAAGCGCGCGGTGCGTTGCCCGAACAGAACACTCATTTTGATAAAACAATTTTATCATTTGTACGTGTTGTTGAATGCTATAGCTATCCATGATGATTTGGCAAAACAGAATGAATAAATGACAACCAATTTGACAGATGAAGCTTCAACAAGATGGCCGCTACCAACTGCCAAAGTTCGGATGTGCCTATTGGAAGACCAGTTACCTATATGCAAATATTTGTCCTGCGGGAATCGACCCCCAACCTTCTGCGTCTCAGACGGGCCTTCGCCCACTGCGCCACAATACCGCCAATACTGACCTTATAATGACGTTCAGTTATTTAGAATAAAAATTGTTTATTATGTGTAGAAAGTGAAAATGTGTTATAAGGTAAGATATTAGTTAAAGTAAATTGTAAAATTTTTCATTATTAAAATAAATATATATTTAGTAACTAAAATTGACTAATTATGCCGTAGTCGTTACAAGATTATTTTTATTAAGTGTCAAATGTAACCTATTCAAATGTCTTATTCCACAAATCCCCTGCGACAATTCCCTTCCGGTACTCAAACGGGAAACTAAGGGGTTTTGTGAACAAGAGTTTCAGAAATCCCCTGATCCATTTATTTACACTGCAATTAAAAAAAACAAAAATACTAAATAGGTAATCACAGTCTACTAAACTCTTTATGACACTTGTGGACTCACTAAAACCCTCCAGGTTCGTTGGATGTCAAGAGGCTCCAGGATCTCTAAAGACAAGATTCCAATATAAGTACTTAGGTCAGGTATGCGAGTTTAAGTGGATACTTCAGAATGGTATCTACCCGTTATTATTCTAGTAAAAAAGTTAAAAACTAACCATTAACTCGGATATTTTTTTAACTACCTCAGATTTATTACCATTTTAAATAAGGCTCAGTCAAAAACTAGTGACATATTTTTCATGTCAAAACGACCGCCACTGGTGCCAGCTTTAGTAGTGGTTGTTGGAAATGAACGAAATAGTGCACCTAGAAATATCTACTTAAACACGCGGCGTACTATGCCTAAGTTAATTTCGCCTTGCATTATGGAATATGTATCAATTTATCATACGTAATTGTTTAAAGCCTCATCAAAAATTTCAAGCTATTTGCAATCGAAAAAACGCAAAAACGCAAGCTCACACAATGAAATCTTGTAAAATCAACATGTAGGTATGTACAACCAACGCTAGAAGTAACTAAGGGATTTTTTTACACGAGTATTAATAAAAATATCAGTTTGAATCGCACCCAGTCCTGTCCGTTATTGTATATAGTATTTGTCTAGAAACGACAAGCCGCAGGATTAAAAAAAAAACATTATCCGACTTATTCATAATAAGTTATTAGGTAAGGACGCGAAACTTGGGTATCCCTGTCCGAGCCCTTGGCGACTGGCGAGTGTTTTGTAAGTTTTCCTCAGGGTCTGTATTCTGTGTATAGTTGATGGTAAAATTCTTATTTTTTTAAGTGTGCTATTTCTATATCAAGGCATTCCATAATACTGTGGGGACATTAATCTCTGGAAGGTTTTTGTTTGTTATTAATTTTCAAAATAACTTACAAAAAAAAACTATTAGATGTTGTCTAACTTACGAGGTGTACTTGTGAATTTTTCAAATAAATAAAAACCTTTCTTGCTCACTGTACATTTCTCAATGACGGTGGTGTGATCAAAGATTTTGATTAGAGGCTTAGAGAATGTTTGAGGTACGTGGCAAATACCATAGACAATTAGTCTAGCGTGTGCGTTGGGAGGGGGTTCCCCTGTCGCGTCGTCGTTTGGAGAACACAGTGTAGGTAGGCCTAATAGGGGCTTCAATAATTTATATGACATTAAAATGTCTAAAAACAGACTTTAAATAACGGGAAATAAAATTATTTAATCAATATGAATTTTCATCATAAATTTTTTCACCCTTAGGCGTGTTCGTTTTTTCAAGCCATTATTAATGCCTATAAATTATAATATTTAGTCATTTATTGTCTCGATCGAAGAGACAATAGGTCAACTCTTTCGTTTGCTTTAAGGTTTATTATTACCATTGTTTGAGTGAATCGAACCAGGTAATATTTATTTCCATAAAAAATTCAAAACTTTATTGCACACCGTCTCGGGGTTGTTTTGTAAAAATAAAAAATACGTGTTTCATTATTTTCTTGAAAGTTTATTTATACCGAGTATTGAGTGAATCGAACCAGAATAAAATAAGTCCATATAAACTTTAGAGACTTAAAAAATATATACGTTTTTTAGTATTTATTTTAAAGTTAATATGAATCTACCGAGTTTTGAGCGAATCTAACAAGGAATAAAATTTTCCATAGAAACTTTACGACCCTGTTTAACCTACTTAGGGGTTGATTAGAAAATTAGACTCATCTATTCATCATTCGATAATTGTATCTCAGTTTTTAATCTATGACTAGTTGACTACGAGGAAAGCTGTGTCTTAAGCCTTTAATTAAATTAGCAGCTAAAGTTATACGAACTTTATACGCAAAAGGTTACGTAAAAATCAGAGCCGATTTAAATATACATCCAATTATGAGCATTCTTTTCAAATGTCACCTATGCCTTAAACGATATTAGGCGTTTTTATGTCGACGGTACCTAGGTACATCTTTTGCCAAAATAAAGTACCCACTATTAACTTGGTTAAACCATTTATTAATTTCTTATTTTAAAAACAACTGTCCTGCAACTGCTTATTCTAAAATTTACATCAAGTTATTCTAAAGAGTACCTACACAAAAACGTAATTCACACACAAAAACGTAATTACAAAAATACGGTAGGTTTACGTATTTAATAATAAAATAATTAAATACGTAAACCTTTTCCATAAGAAATGAAAGCAGGACATAAAATAGCCTTAGAAAGATAGAAAATTCTTTATTGCACAAAAAATATGAGTACATAGGCAAACTTAATGCTAAAAATCATTCTCTTCCAGATAACCTTAGTTCTTGAACTATAAAAATCGTAGAATAATGTGGAGTGATTCTTGCTGTCAACAGGGTGCCCCATCACCCTGCTTCTTTTGAATTATGGTGCCATAATCATCTTGTATATATATGTATTTTATTTTTTGTTCCACTGATTTCTCCTTCAACATGAATTGAGTCGGAGACATTTTTCAGCATAATAATAACGCACTTGAGCGGTTCTTTTCTATTGTGTGATATACAGGTATATTGTAAGTACATACATAGCTTTTTGTTTTTGATTTAGGGTTCCGTACTTAAATGGTGCATCTGGACCCTATTATTATTATTAAAACTACGCACTGGCCGTCCTATGACTGTCAGTATAACGTCCATTCACATTTTTTTTTACAAAATATGGTGTATCTTTTTAACCGTGTTATGAAGCCAGTAGATATTTTTAAATCATTTGATGGTGTAAAAAGTAAAACTACATAACTTGGATATTAATATTTTATTCTAATGACTGTTGTTTGAAAGTTTAGTAACAAGTTATATTAACTCGCTCACGGCTGTCATCAAATTCTCAGATTCATAATCAGTACGCAAATGTGTGAGGATACTAGGTAGGGGGTAGTCAGAGACACGACCAAACAATGTATTTGGCACATGCCCGCGTTTTACATTAGCATTTCGAAAACCCTTGGTACTAAAATAGCATTGAAATCAGAGCACACGTTGCATTTTAGATCCCGTTAATCTTATGCTGGTTTTCATCATCAGACCCTGGAATATTTGATTGCATATAGATATTTGGCCTTCAAAAATGAAGGTCTAGCTTAAGTTGGTAGGTATTATGAGAAGGTAGGTGCAGTGAATGATTGGTTACCTGAGGCTGAAATCCGTACTCATTAGCAAAGTACGTCAATTCAATAGAGATTCCTTCGGGAGACTGGTACTTGAAGGCACCCTTGACTTCAATGGAGGGGTATTCCTGAAATAGACACTGATTGTTAGGTCTACAAGGCATCCCAGAATATTCTGCAAAAAATCATAATCATATTTTTTATATCTCTTTGTACATGACATGTTACGTATGTTTTGAATCGTCAAACAAACAACTTACTGACGGACTGACTGATCTATAAACACACAGCCATAACTAATTAGTTGTCTAGAAAGCTGAAAAAAAATAAAAATAGGTTTATTTTATAACGTGAGTTTTTTCTTCCTGGGCGGTGATGCTATTACCGATTAGATAACTATACCAATAGGTGTTGTCGGTCAGAATGACTTTGACATTCTTTTCTTTTCTACATTGGCTAGGGACACATCGCTGCCACACACGCCATGGCGACAGTGAGGACTACAAGGTACTGCTGCAAGAAAAATAAAAGTTCTACGAAATAAATAAATAAATAATTCTGGACATTTTTCACACAGCATCATCTAGCACCAAACTAAGCTGAGCTTGTATTATGGGAACTACATGACTGATATACTATTTATATACTTTTTTTTGTAAATACATACATATTATACATAGAAAACATCCAGACCCGAGACAAGCAGCGGGAATCGAACCCGAAAACAACAACAAAACAATGCAAAAACCTTTTGTAATGCCTAAACTAAAGCTGACTTCTGAGGTGTTTCTGCTGAACTATAATATGACCTGCTCTGAATCACTCTAAAAAAGAGTGATTCAGAGTAGGCAACACATCAGCAGTGCTCCAGGTGTTGCAGATGCCAACGGCGATGGTAACCGTTTCTCATCAGGAGGACCGTATGCTTTCGACATTACGAAAAGCAATGAAACTGAGTTTCAATAAATGAATAAACTCCCAACAGACACACGTAGTCCTGTCCCCACACTAGGATTTCCTGTGCCATATCAGGAACTACGAGTACCTTACCACAACACCCAGTTCACTTTCTATTCATATTAGTGCTGTTAAATAACTTTTACTGTCTTATTCAGAAATGTTCATAAGCAAAGTCCGAAATTTTGATAAAAATGTTAACTTGTAAATAATGTTATTATTTACAAGTGGATTATCTTGTACTATCTTATGGATTATCTTGTACGGTTCAGAAGAATCTGGTAAAAATCTTTCTCTAACCTGTACAGGCCTGTTATTATCTGGTCGAACCCGTACCTTGCTTTTTTTGGTTAGTTTCGTTATAATACCTTTTGGAGATCACAGAACAAGCTTAATAAGACAAAGGGTTCACAAGAAAGAGACGTTGCGCAAAATCACTTACTCAATCTTGGAGGTGACATAATTATTAAGCTTTTGACGGGGTGGCAGCGCATTTTTCCAGTTTCTACAAAATTATAGCATTTATAGTGGTTTGGTACCATTTTAATATATTATAACAATCATACAAATTACTTTACTATCCTCATATTGACTGTGTAAAATAGCTGCACTATAAATTCCCAGCAGGAGATTAGTTAATTACGTGGTATAGTCATAATAATATAATGCTAAAACTTGCAAAATTGTTGAGCGTTTTCACTTTTACCGAATTCTCGCGGACGATTTTCTCTAGTCAGATTTAGGTTTAGCTTTCGTTAGAATTTGTATGAAATAACGAATCAAATAGGTTTCGGTTAAAAAATGAAGGCAAATCTAGAGAAATTCACTCATAGACATTGTTGTCTTCAAATTCAGCATCAGTCCATTCAGTGCTGTAACTTAAGAGTTATGAAAAGCACTATGCATGGATAAATAAATAATGCTGGTCATTTTTTAAATAGCACCATCTAGCCCCAAAATAAGCAGAGCTTGTGTTACGGGAACTACATGACCGATATACATACATATTGTACATGGAAAACACTCAGACCGGAGACAAATATCTGCAGATTATACAAACATTAAGAATAGAACTCGTGATGGGAATCGAACCCGCAACCTTTTGCGTCTTAGACGGGCCTTCGCCCACTCAGGTGGAAACATCAGAGTAGGCGAAAGTCACTCTTTTTACTTGACTAATGACTAGATTTTAAGTTGCATACTTTGAAGTTTTTTAGTACTTATGCTTAACATTATCACACATTCGACCCCATCTGTTTTGTATAATGGAATCCAGATCGCGTATTCTGATACAGCAAAAAATCTAGGTGTCATCTTTGATAAACAGCTATCCTGGTCAAGTCATATTAATGAGGTCAGTAGAAGGGTAAACTTTACGCATATATTTTGTAATATGCTTAGGTAAATTATGTATTATATATATTATTTGTATTTATGTATAAATTATACTGTATTTATTTAAGGTGTATGTGTATTCATAGGTAGTTCAGTATATAATATGTGGTTTATTAAAACAAAGTGGTTTTTTTAAGTATAATTATAGTTAGTTTCTTCTTTCTTGACTTTGTGTTACTTTACTTTCCATAAAACAGTATGTGGCTTAGTAACAATTTTGACAGTGAGCTCCGCACTAGGTCTGGGCTGTATCGCGGAAGCCCAGATTGCGTTTGACAAAACACTATTAGAAACAAAAATCCTTAACAGTTATTTGTGAGGAAGATTTTGCGGTATTTCAGTATTTTTTTAACGTTTCCGTCTCATAGTGCAACAGTTTTTAGATAGCCAGCTGGTTCATCTGTATTTTTTGTATGAGGAAGTTTCAAATCACAATAATGTGAATTATTATTTAAATAAACAAAAATATAATTTAAATTATTATCATCAGCATTATCCACGGCCCGACTTCACCCTAGCCTCCTTCAAGTTGACCTTCAGTTTGACCATCTCACGGACGTACAACGTTCTGTAACCACTTCTCGGCCACCGTTCAGTTATCACCACCAGTTTATTTTATACTATGAAAGTGGAAAATCAACATACTGCCTACCTGGTGGTAAGCGGTTACCGTAGCCTATGGACGCTAGGAGGTATCACTCACGAGTTGCCTCCCTGAAATATCAATATCTCATGTTCCTATAATGTCACCGGTAACCATACCCTTTAAGACCTTTGTGGCGCAGTGGGAGACGGCCCGCCTGAGACGCAGAAGGTTGCGGGTTCGATTCCCGCTGCGGGATGAATGTTTGTAATATTAGCTAATGTTTGTCTAGGGTCTGGGTGTTTTCTATGTATAATATGTATGTATTTACAAAAAAAAAGTATATAGTTGTTAAGTTAGTTTGGGGCTAGATGATGCTGTGTGAAAAATATCCAGCATTATTTATTTATTATTTATTAAAAAAAAGCGGCACCTAGCAACGATACTGTTTTGCGACAGTAATAATCCTGAAGCCTTTAGAATTGATTAAAATAGCTGAGATTCTTGTTTTCAGTGCTCTTTATTAATTTATAAAACATCTCACATGCATGTCAATAAAAAAATAAAACCTTCGTAACGCTCGTTTGATGATTCAACCTTGAATCTTAAACAGATCCCAAGCTCTACGTTCACCTACTTGGATAGCATAAATTTTTGTGAATATCAGGCTAATAATATAGTATTGGATAGACACCTACATGGTCAAAGAATGGCGTAAAGATGAGACAAACTTGTGAGATAATAAAATAAAATAATAAGAATATAGAGAGTTTTTTTTATGATTATTGGGCAGACTGCCCTATCTGAACAGGTGGATGCGGATAGTGATGGGATCCACCTGATTAAAATGGATGCCATCACTATCTGCAATTTAATTCAAATGTTTGTGTATCTAATCATATTAATTTTGTGTAACATTTTATGTTATCCTATTTTAAATTTACTGTGACATTTTATTGAATTATTTTTGTCATGCTATGTATCGTATGGATTTTTATGATCTAATTCATATCATATCATTATTAAAAATAATAATGATAATTTGCCTTCCAACCTTAGATCTTGTAGAGTGCAGTCGATATCCATTTCAATTTCGGAACCATTTTATTTATCTTATATTTATGTGGTCATTATCAAAATTACGGAAAAGCAGAAACGAATTCAAATGAGAAATATAAAAAAAAGTTTTGCATGTTCCGAAAGGTAAAGGCATCTGTGGGAAAGTCGTCTGCATTATAACCACTTAAATGCAACCTATTTGTACCAAGCTCGATGAAAGAGATCCAAATTCAAATAAAGAAAAAGTCTTGTCGTAGTCGTGGGCAATGGATTTCCATACAACATTGCAGCCGCGTTTTTGTTCCAAATTCAAAACTGTGTACGTAAATACTATACTTACTTCGTATGTTCTTTTGTCGAAACTAATGACAATATTTCCTCGCACGATTGAGAAAATTACCTTTAAAGAAGTTTTTTGCTGATCGAATTTAAAAAAAAAACCATCTAGTTACTGAACTTGCATTTAGCACAAGCAGATGGGGTTCTGCTTGTGCTTAGTACAAGTTCAACTTAAAACTTTCGATAAAAACTCGAGCTGCTCGAACGTAATAAGTTTTCTAATGGTACTGAAACCAAAATAACCCTGCGTGTGAATTATGATGTGAACTTGTGCCTTGTAAAATACATAAATTAGCAATTAAGTTATCTTGAAGGTGAACTAGAAATGTAGAATATTAATACAAGAAGGTCCCATCTGCGTTGGCATCTTTGTACCTACTGATTTTCATCTATGACAGACGGATCAACGGGTCATACTCGACTTAAAAAAAAGTTGTCTACATTTAGATTCAGAACATGCAATATATAAAGAGGATTTCAAATATTTCCAATCATTGTCAGTCAACTGCGCAAACAACCTAGCAAAATGGTAGATACTTTTAGAAATTCTAAATTAAAAAGTAAAAATAGCATTAACCAAAGCTTTAGAAGTATTGTTGCAAACTTTACCTTTACAATCGTACGATATATTTATTATCATCAAACATAACATAAAAGTGCATAATAGAAAACAACTTTTTCAATCAATACTACAGAAATCAAACATTTTTAGTAGTCGACGATTCAAAGTTTTAGGACCATCTGAAAACCCTATAGATAAACTTGTAAGGGTTTTTAATATCCAAAAAAGGTTATACTTCGGAGTTATTGCTCGTGTGTTGTGCTTTTCCTTTTTATTGACATAGAAAGAACTCAGTGAACGTATTAAGGTCGACCCTATAGTTAGGTTAGGGATTTTGTGTACCAGTTACAGTTAATTATTTTTTTGTTATTTCCAGAAATTCCTCGTAGTTCTCTCTGTAGCCGTGGCGTGCGTGGCCGCCGATGTGTCCCACCTCGACTCCCAGGCGCCGATCCAAAGGTCATCCTACGAGATCAACCCCGAAGGCAACTTCCAGTACGCGTATGAGACCGGCAATGGTATCGTCGCTCAGGCGCAGGGAGTCCTAAAGCCGGGTTCATCTAACGTGAGTTTGAACTTTACACCAGTGAAGTCACTATAAGGGGCGATGCAATTGACACTAGAAAAAAGTTGAAGCTTTCAAAATTTGCGAACTTTGACAACTAAATTTTTTTTTTTAATTATATTATCCCCCTCTCTTCATGATAAGAGTTGAGTTCCTTTGTGTAATGCAGCGCCCTATAAATAAATATCCATAAACGTGTGATATTTCAACATGTATAACGACCTTTCTGTACCTAAAAGCCACACAAAGCATCAGATTGAAAAAAAAGAAATGTTAAAAAATGATTTACTCGAATGACCGTATTCAATAACTGGCCTTATTTTTTTTATATAAAACTGCATAAGTGGTTATCTTTAAAAGTTAGGTTACGTCTCTTTAAATCATTTTCTTGTGCAACGGTTCTATCTGACCTATCTTAACTTTCCACAATTTATACTGGCATCTTTAATTCATAAATTCTGACAAAATCAATATCTTAGAATGGTAATCACATATATATAACCAAGGTACAATTCATGACTTTTAGAATAATAACTGTCAAGGCTAAATTGAAATTAAAATTCTAATGGTTTGTTGAATACCTAATTAAATGAATAGAAAAATATATATATTAAATACAAATACAAATAGACGCTCCAAATCCTAAGGGTGTATTCAAACGGACGATACCATAACGAAACCACAACCACAAGACAGCGATAAAGAAGTGATCAAGCACGAATTTGCATGAGAATAAAAACGCGTCGTTCCATTCACACGAACGACCCGTGCGGTCTTTTCAACGCGACAGTCGCAAACATATGAACGAATCTGACTTCAACGCAGCCATATATAAGTCACATTGTAGCGTGCGCGCGTACATATAGCCACAATCCGCTTCTCCGTCAGATTGTTCACTTGTGCCTGGAATCTGTATATTTCCCAATTGTTGGTCGCGACAGTTTCAGGCAGGTACAGAGAAACCATTCAAAAACGAGCACTGCATTTATTGTAACTTCGGTGTCGTCCGTCTGAAGAAGCCTTTAGCTAATTGGTCTTAGCATGCTATCACTGCGTGCTCACAGTTTTGTGACATATTATAATATTATAATTTTAGTTTCTACCCGCGGTTTCGCTTGCGAGATATACGAATTTAATTATCTGAGTTAAATTCAAATGTATTTAGATATGTTATAATTTAATAGCTACATTTATTCATACAACTATATACAAGTATATAAAAAAAATACAGATGAAACAGCTAGCTATCTAAAGACCGTTGCAAACGATCTATAGATAGCTCAACTGATCCAGATCACTACCAGGCGGAAGCGTTCCCAAAATACTGGCCGCATTGCCACGCTGAATGGGGATGCTAATGCGTTGACCCAGATAAGAGCCAGCTCTCTTGTCACAAGTCGCTTCGACCAGTCGCCTTGAAAGAATTTTAAAAACGCGAACGGCCCCGGTTCCCCACGGACCCAGAGTCTCAACCCCAAAAGGCTCAAATAAGTAAGCTCTCTCGAGACTTCTATATTTGCGCCTCTTGAGATCCTCGGCCGAATCATCCGCTGCACCGGCTCTAACTGAAGTCCCCGACAGATGAGATGGTGCTAGGGTATCTACGCATGTGGCGTCACATACCAAAGGCCTTCCCTTCTCCCAAGGGACAAGAGTCATGCCGTCAGGCCGCTTACCATCGTCACGTAGTAGACCATTCAAATTTCACTAAAATCATCAAAAGATTATCATACACCATTACAATAACAGACATACTTTTTAATTTGAATTATATTGGGAGGTCAATTAAAGTGGCATTAGGGGGAATTAAAAAAACTACAAAAAAAAAAACGGGAAAATAAGGAAGTCATTAAATATATAAAATATTGTTCTATAAAAATGTTAATATTTATTGTTATGGGCCGTCACGCGTATAAAATATTAGTTTTATAGAATTTGTTAATCGAATATGGCTTTAATTATATTTAACCTGTCGTTTTGTCGGTTTTGTTAATTTTGGTCATAGAACCTATACGAATCAATTATCATTATTATTCCATTTTAATAAACTAAAGAATAAAGTCAGACGGTTGTTTTCGAGTTATACAGATTGTCCCAAAATATGTACACTACCTCGAAAAATTTACATTATACATGTAATAGGCGACAAATCTTGATCTACGACTTTTTGAGGATTTGCTATTTTCCTTTACTTTAAAAAGGTGTTACAAGTAATAGCGCGGACATCGCCCGCCCGCGCTATTACTTCTTTTGCTTAGTTCTCTCATGGGGTGATTATAAAGTATTTAAATCTTCCTTAAGAACTGGCCTATCAAATGCAAAAATATTTTTTCAAATTCACTTTTCAAATTCAGAGATTAAAGCATTCAAACAAACTTTTGATTATTTTTTTCTTTCCAGGAAAACCCCGCTTTGGAAATCCAGGGTGCTTACAAATACAACGCTCCCGACGGTTCCCCCGTTGAGATTTCCTACGTCGCTAACGAACACGGATACCAGGCTACTGTAAGTATCTTAGACATTTACAATAATGCAAGAGGTGCGGGTTCGATTCCCCCTTCGAGACAAATGTTTGCATGGTCATTTCTGAGTCTGGGTGCTGTGGTAGGTACTTGCATGTGACATGTGCCAAATTTAATGTTTGCATGTTTTGTCATTAACTACCCTCGACTTGGTATCATGTAAAATCTACTCTATGCCACATTCGAAAGCAACCTGCCACATTCGAAGGTTGCGGGTTCGATTCCCGCCGTGGGACAAATGTTTGTATGATCTGCAAATATTTGTCTCGGGTCTGGGGTTTTTTCTATGTATAATATGTATGTATTTACAAAAAAAATATTCAAGTAGTATATCAGTCATACTACATGACTGATATACTACTTGAATATTTTTATAACACAAGCTCTGCTTACTTTGGGGTTAGATGATGCTGTGTGAAAAATGTCCAGCATTATTATATCTGACGATGCCCACCACGAAGGATGCACAGTTGTGAGTTTTTTTTGTTTATATTTTATTTTTATTTATTTTTTCAACAGGGCAGCGCTATCCCCACCCCCCACCCGTACCCCCAGCACGTCGTTAACAGCCTCGCCTATATCGCGGCTCACCCTGCACAGGAAGTCCCGTACGCGAAGCCCTCCAAGCCTGCCTACCTCCTAGGCTAAGCCAGACTTGACTCCGCTAACGATGTACAAACTGCCATAATATATTAAAGTTAATAAAGTTAAACTGTTAAATCTTGTTTGGAATATTTTTACCCGAACCACACGCTGCGCCGGGGCACCGCAACGATAATAATTATAGTCGCAACGCATAGTGTAGTATGGCCTTTACCACCATTTAATCATATTAATAATGGATGGAGGTATCTCAAGAACACTTCCTATAACAAAGGTGTGACTGTGAATCTTGACCAATTATTCGCACCGAAATAAAAACAACACTGTAAGTTTTTAACTGTCATTTTACCCGTTGTTATTATTTCATATTTAAATTTAATTTAATTTTTACGTCATGAGGAGGAAATAATGACACTCTTCTCGTAATGAGAAGACTGTTAAATATGAATGTGGATGGAAATAAAAGCAGAAGAAAAGATGGACGGATTGTGCGAAGGAAAGGATTGAGTACTGAGATGACGGCTGATAGAGGAGAGTGGAAGAAGAAAACATGTTGTGCCGACCCCACGTCGTGGGTGGGTTAAGGAAAAGAAGATACTGTTATTTTTTAATTTAATTTTCTATAACAGTCTAACGGACGTTATTTGAAAAATGTATGTGCGCATTTTCACGCGCTCAAAAAGTAAAACAGAACATTCAAGGCGTTTGCCATCGGTTTGTATTCTAATAAGCGACGATGTACTTGTCACCTGTCACATGGAATACTAACTGCTTGGCAAAAGCGCGGGTATGTGCCATATATCATTTGTTAACGTGCCTCTGACTACCCTCTACTTGCTTGTTGGGTATTTTTACATCCATCAGAGTTCAATATCTTTGGTTCCCACGGAACAACCACAGCGCTATATTTTTTACTCATATAAAAGCTCGTATATAATAGGTTGGGGAAAAAGTTTCTTCGCATTTTTTAAGAAAATTCAAAACATTTTTTAATATAGTTTATTTACATTTAACTAAAGTATGTAGGTACCATTTTGTTCGATAACTTTTTGCCATTTTGTAGGCAGGGACATGATCCCATTGCTATAAAAACTTTGGGGCTTCTGTTCAAAATACCGCGACAAGTGGTTTTGGCAGTCCTCTCGTGATGTTAACCTGACACTGCCTAAAGAATTCTGAAGAGACCGAAACAGGTGGAAATCTGAAGGTGCAAGGTCAGGACTATACGGCGGATGCATTAACACATCCCAGCCAAACTCTCTTAATTTTTGCTGAGTGGCTAAAGATGTGTGAGGTCAAAAATGGTCAAAAATTTCTTCAAAAATGGTTCGGTTTCATTACGTCGTAATAAAGAATCACAAATGAGAACACGGTTCATTAGGTTTCTTTCAGTGAGCTCGTGAGGTACCCAAATATCGAGCTTTTTTGTGTACCCAGTTTTTTTCAAATGCGCCAAAACTGTTTTGTGGTCAATTCCCAGTTCTTCAGCTACGTCGTAACTACTGATATGCCGATCTTGCTCCACTTTTTCAAAAATGGCATCCATTTTATCCGTAATAGGGCGACCAGAGCGACGTGCATCTTTGACATCAAAATTTCCGGATTGAAAACGCTTAAACCAAATTTGTGCTACTCTCACAGACACTGCACTAGGTCCATAAACATCGCAAATTTTTTTCGCGGCTTGCGTTGCATTTTTACCTTTTTTGTAGTAAAATTTTAAAATGTATCGAATTTCTTCATTAGATTCACTCATCTTAACAGTACGAAAAACAAATAAAAATCACACATTTTCCTAATTTGAATTTGGAATTATCTTCTTTAAAATTTAAACTTTTAATGATACCAAAACCAGCCAGATACAAATAGTATAGCCAAAGAGATTTTATTACAAGTTCATACATACAATAATGCGAAAAGACTTTTTCTCCAACCTAATACGTTTGCCATTAGAGTTTATTTGTTTGTCTGTTACCACTTTAACGTATAAAATTTTAATGCGTTTTTTTTCGATCTCCACAAGTCACTATAAATTGATTATGGAAATACACGTCAGAGGTTTTCAAATTTTGTACAAAAACATTATATCCGACTACAGCAGATCTAAACTAAGTTTATTTCTATTTAGTAGATACCTTAGCGACTTCAATTGCACTAAAATAACTTCAGAATTCATCAATAATTTATCAAATCACGGCTACGAATCGCGCATATTGATCCACAGATTCTCGAAATACAATTTGATTCCCCCAGGAGAAGTACAATGCTGATATTAGATAATAATGTGACAGAAATGTGAGAGAAAGAGCAATATTAAAATAGAAAGAAAGAAGAAAGAAAAATGTTTTATATCTTCCCCATACACACAGTTGTAAATAATATTAGACATAAAACAGATACATATACAAAACAAAACTAAGAAAAGACTAGGTGCCCTATTTCGTGTTGTGTGGGGTCAAATAGAGCCCCAAATAGAAAGCTTTTATTCCTAAAGTCTCTAAAAAGTGGAACGAAAAGGCGTATTTGTGTAAAGCAAAGCACAATTACTTAAATTTGACTTTAAAACAAAGACATTATCTTGTTACACTAACTAAGCTAAAAACTGACGCACTTTTTAACTAGCAGTAACAAAAAAGAGATAGCAACAATTTTAGTGCTGTCAAATTAGTCAGATTTAAGTTTTCCTTATAAGTTGAGTCGCGACATAACATGCTGACTAATAAACACGAATAAGAGCGACACGTAAACTAATTTGAGATCAGTAAAATTATTGTCATCTCTTTATTGCGTGCGCTATCCCTAAAACAGTTTAAATTAAGTTTATGTATAAGAGAATCGACGCCATTCAATGGCGTATATATATTCCAAACAGGCTTCGGCGATCAAGGTTGTTGTTTTTAAAACTTGATACCCAGCAAGATGTGTCGAACAATGGCTTGGACAGTGTGCAAGCGATTTTGAGCGTACGAGGAACCGTATTACAATACGAATAAAAATAATATTAATTTTCGTTTTTACGTACATAATTGCAGTAAAAATTGACTTGTACTGAATATTAAGGAGATCCCAAAAGTTTATACAAAACATGTCGGCATAATATTTGTTTTTTGAATAAGTTTTCATCGTGTTTTGTTTTCAAGTTTCATGTGCTAAAATTCAGCTCACGCCTAAAGAAAATGGCATTTGTCTAGACACATAGATGGCTTAACATCACCAATTCGGCGATAGTGGCCTCTGAAGTAGTGGAGCGCCCAGTTTTATATAATTTCTATACAGAAACTAAGAAACATGCCTTCATTACACTAAATAATTAAAATTACTCTGTACAAATTCGTCACACCTTCATGTTTCGAAAACGCTCAGATAAATTCAATTTTACGAGCTATTTAAATTTAATTGCTTTACCATAAATGGTGGTACCTACTCTCATCTTCGTGAGCAATGAGGGTGTCGGCATATCGATGAAGATGGTTTCAATAATAATGTTCAAGACCTCGATAATAAGATAAGTACTTACGAAGAATTTATAAAGTATAAAAAAAAACAAGCACGCTCACGACTGTTCCCCATGGTAGACATCCTCAGATATATACCGAGTGAGTAGATATTTAAGGATGCCAAGTAGGGGGTAGTCAGAGGCAATTCCAAACATTACATTTGGTACATGCCCGCGTTTTGCAAGTAGTAAGCATTCCACGTGACAGGTTGCAAGCCCATCGCCGCTTATTGGAACGCTAACTGTTGGCACATGCCTTCGAATTTTTGGTTCTATGGCATGCCAGTTACCTCATGATGTTTTCCTTTACCGTTTTGAGCACGTGTTAATGCGCACATAAATTTTTCGATCGGAAAAATCCATTGGTGCACGACCGGGTTCGAACCCACGACCTCCGGATCAAAAGTCGGGGTATCGCCCACTAGGCCAACACGGCTCTATTATTATTTTTTAAGTATCATTTTACAAATTAATGAATAATTCATTAATTTGCAAAATAGGAGGTACTATACAATTTTCAACATAATTATCAGTATTTAAAAAAAGTCTCCATGTTAATCAAATTTTTTTTTCGTTTTGGAAATGTTTACTGTCTTTTACAGATACCGCCAAAATCTACAATCGAAGCGTGTTGCAACAGATAATTGAGACATGGTAGCTTGCTATTGGCCAGCGATTTTGAGCTTATACTCAAGGTCACGCAGCTAGTTATGGAGAGATGCGAAACTCCTATGCTTGGGGTTTCACAACATTATATAATCTGAAACGAGGATGTCCATAGAAGAACGAAACAAGATTTTAAGAGTAGTAGTTCTGTGAAAGTTTGCGTCCGGGTGCTAACACCACGCTTATTTCTGCCGCCAAGCAGTAATGCTCTCATTGTCGTGTTCTGGTACTCCTCAGGGTATGTTTGCCGGTGAAATTACAGGTGCATGAGATCTTTCAACTTGATATTTCAGGTAGGCAACGCGTCAGTGATACTTTTGGTATTGCAAGCGTCCATAGGCCGTAACCGCTTACCAATAGGCTTCTAATGAGGCGCTGGCTGGTGGAACTTGGGCCGATCTCTCGCCTGGTCTCCAAATAGTTGCATTAAGTAGGTTATAATTTGTAAAAAAAAGGATTTATTAAAGTGATTTAATTTAATTTACTAATATAGTTAGGTACCTATTATGCAATACTAACTCAATATGGATCTTGGTCTGAAATAAACAAATATAATTATTATAATAAGCGAGCCGTATGTTTGATTGCATCTAGAGAGTTTTTAACTCTAGTAGTGTTTAAAAAAAAAAACCGACACAGTTCTTAGATAAATGTTTAATGTGGCTAATGGGCCACTTGTAACCTATGGACGCTTGCAATGCCAAGCAAGATACACTATCATTATCTTGTATTAGCAAGAAGTACTATTAATGTTGAAATGCCTAGGGTCAGGCAATATAGAAAAACTAAAAACTTCGCCCTTGAATAAGGGTTTTTGAGTCCACTATGAACTTGACAATAAGGTACGCAGTGTAAGAAGATCTACAGTCCGATGAACCGATAACAACTTTAAGTTTATAGGGAGTCGTTGGATAGAGGTGACCGTACGTCATGGCACACTTTTGGGGGAAGATTGTTGAGCAATCTTCTACAGGCTGCCGATGATGATGACACTGTTAATCTTCATGCCTATTCCCAATTAGATAGAAAGGAAAAAAAAAACATACCGGTTTAAGTACTTTGAGGGAATTGAGATGATAAAAATCTTGGAATAGACGTTGCTCCAACTCGTTGAAAAATGTACTTTTTGTTGTAATAAGATAATTAGCCTTTCTTTCCTAGTTTGGTCGCAGTGGAACAGGCAGTAGGTAAAATCGACGTTTCAAAATGATCCTTGTGATTTTATTGAATAAATGAATTTTGCCTATCACTTGACTCTGACTTTTTGATACCCAATTCATTAACTCCTTCGATAAGGTTGTGTTTTTCACAAAAAAAAACACTACTTCGATAAGGTTAAAATTGACATGGGAAAGACGGGTGGACCATGAACTTTTCACAGATTTTGATAGTCGAAATAATTGACTAAACGCCAAAAACAAATATAATTTTTGAGAACATTTTTAATAAAACATTCTAGTTATATGTTCGCACGAATTTTAGACTTGTATGTCTCCGAGTGGGAATGTCTCCGAAAATTAGATAAAAAAAAAACATCTACCAACGTTGAGCTGAATATAAAATGCCCAATCAATTAGGATACTGCGTCACTCGATTCATGGCGGAATTGATCAATGCGTTGGCGATCAGAAGCAAAGACGCGGGTTCGAGTCCCACTGAATCAAACTTTTTGGATCACATTTAAATTTAAACAGGACTTTGGTTCTTCCGCCTCGCTATCACGGTTTTGCCAATAATTGGGAATACCTGAGCTAATAAATGTGAGTTATGCCAGATTTGTTACCAGATATTTCGGTAGATGTAAATCACGAAAAAAAATTGAGTCAACGTGGAAGTTAAATAAAATAAAATAAAATAATAATGCTGGACATTTTTGAGGTTGAGACTCTGGGTCAATCTATAGATCCTATCTATAGATCGTTTGTAACGGTTTTTAGATAGATAGCTGTTTCATCTATATGTTTAGTTTATACCTACTTATAAATATAGTATCTTCAAACGGAATTCCCGCGACTTCGTTCAAAGTTTTTGTTCTTCTTCCCGCATTTCTTGAATGGATGTAAATTCAAATTAAAAATGCACCTAAAACTAACATAATTATCCTCGTAATCTCAGATCTCTAGGACTTACAGTAATGAGTCAGTTGTCAGTCGGTCAGTAAGACCATGGAAAGGTTTTATATATATAGAAGAAGAAGAACACAATCTATTACGTATTCATTAAGTAATTTAATTCTAGTTTAAAGGTTAGAGTTGAAATGATTGTGTAAAGGTTAACTTTTCAATGTAAAAACACGAACAAATATTATTGTATTATAACGTTTTTGAAATAATCTTGTACCCTAGGTATCAAACAAAAGCTGCGAAGCAGGAGATGCGGTTTCGATTGAAATGTTTGCATATTCTGTGGATATTAGTTCTGGGTCTACAGATACAGAGTCCTAGCATGGGATTAGGATTAAGTATGTATGTCTGTTGGGTGCTAATTTATTTATATTTTGTTAAGAATAAGTAATTATTAAAAGCTACTGGGTTTTGGTTACATACTGCATAGATGTACAATTCGACGATTCATCTGCGTCTCAACATTCTAAAATCGCTGGATCACTGTAGGCTATGATTATGAATGTATGCCGCTGCCTACGGCGGTGTCAACTTTGACATTGTCTATTCTTGCCAACAGCTTATGAAATTAGGGGGCCTATTTTGCAAGCGAAATAATCGAACTCACATTGATGATATAAAAAAATGCGCGTATTTATTATCGGTTTAATTTTCGTTTTAAATTTTAAATTTTTCATGCTGTAATGCAGCTTATGTACCCATTATATTTTGTATTGTTGAAGATAGCATAGCTATAATAACTTTATACACAAGGAAGGAAAGATAATGAAAGGAAGCCAATTCTGTAGATTGGATCATGAGATAGTTATTACAGCAGGTAGAACAAGCACAAGACTGAGATAAGACGAAAGGATTGGTTAGTTTCATTTTGTTGGTTTATGTCAGTTTTTATTGGAACTTTGAGTCTGACTTGTCAGCCCATTATATTAATCAAAAAGTTTCCTAAGTTAATTGAACTTCATTATAAAAAAATAACTAGTTACTCAATATAAAATGTCATTATTTAATATAAAAATCTTGCTGTTATTATTATATCAATTCAATTCAATAATGTTTATTTCAGACAAATATAAAAATAACACAAATAAATAAAGAATGTTGTCTATATTAAAAAGATTACGTATTATTAAATTAAAACTACAGTCTAGGTAGGAGATAAATTAGGACATAATCAATGTTGTTGATTTTCTAATAATCTTTTACAATCAAGATTTTTAGTCGATATTATATTATATATCTCGCACGCGCTCGATAAATTATCGAGCTTCATTGGAATAAGTCCCGAGATATGTGAATGTAGGTCCTTCAACATCTGTCAATCTTATCTTTAGACATGATAACTACTATTAATTTTGATCATCGTTTTCCTCATCCTATTCTACTACTATTATAAACGCGAAAGATTGTAAGGATGGATGTTTGTTACTCTTTCACGCAAAACCTACTGAACGGATTTTAATGAAACTTTACAGTAATATAGCCTATACATCAGAATAACACATAGACAAGTTTTTATACCGGTACTACGCGGGCGAAGCCGTGAGCAAAAGCTAGTATTAAATAAATAAACACCCAACAGTCATAGTTTTGAGCCTACACTAGGATTCCCTGTGTCGTGGATATCATTAACTCCAAGTAACATGGTACCACAAGACCCAGAGATGGGACAAACATCTTCAGAACTAACATATTTTGTTCCGCAACGGGAATAGTGCCCGCACCTCTGGCGTCGCTGCCGGCTACTCGGCCGCTCGCACCACCGAAGTCGTCTCCTTATAATTGCGTAACTGAAATAAAGAGGCAAATGATCTTTAGTTTTTTGCTTCTTTACTATAGGTACGTAGTTATTTTGATGTATGAAATAAATGGTACTTCATAATTTGCGATATTAATTATATTACTAAGCTTAAAACATCGGAGATCTGTATTTTATTTTATGTTGAGACAAACAGGAATCCCCACTGATTGTAAGTGGTTACCATCGCCTATTGACATTTGCAACACATGGGGGATTGCTGAATGAGATTTTCCCCTTTTTTATTAAATTAATTAATCAAAGGCTGTATGGAACAGGTAGCTTTTAAGCTATAAGCCCATTGTACCTTTAATTTTAATATGTTGTGTATTTTGTTTATTTAATAAGGTGTACAATTATGAATTTTCATTCAAATTAAAATAGATTACATCAGTAAATTTCAAAGATACAAAATTAAATTAAAACTTAATAAAATACTCCCGATTTCCTTCGTTTTGATAATCACTATAATCACCTCCTCTAACATCAAAAATTTGCTGGAATAAAACTCATTTTAGAGGCTAAGTTCGCCTGTGTACATGTCACATCATTCTTTTTTTTCATTATACTTTTATTGTCTATATTATAAAATTTAAAAAAAAATGATGAAACTGTTTTGATGATAGTTTCAATGGTTAGTTTAAAAGGATAATATTTTTTAGACACACTATTTTGTTAATTAAAAATATTTTTTATCTTATTGGGTTCTGAAGATTGCTGCACTTTAAAATCAGCTTAAACTTTTATTATGCAGTTTATTTGAAGGTAAGGGAGGGATATGTTCATAGAAAGTCCCTACTTTGAATATGATTATTAACTAGTACACAAGAATCCTCACGAAACTATTAAAAAAAAAACAATTAATAAAATACACATACTAGGATTCCCTGTATTGTGGGTATCAGGAACAACAAACACCGTGGACCACAACACCCTGACCCAGAACATATATCCCGCTGCAGCAAAAGCGTCCCAGACGACAACTCGCTCGCCGCGCCACCAATCACGTCGATTTACAAGCGACTTGTAATATTTCCAAATAAAAAGATGCCATCGTAAGATACAAGGTCTCTTAACATTGAACTTCAATTCAAAGCATATACCTACCTTATACAAGGTTGTTTGTAATAGTTGGGTATTATTTAAAAGCGCCTTTTAATATTGTATCAATTAGTTTTGAAGGTAAAGTAAAATGACCCACATTTTTAACCGTTTTTTAAAGGAAGGTTCACAATTCATTTGTATTTTTTTTACTGATTTTGATGATTTTTCGGGTTATTCCCGTTGTCCCCCGATCTTCGGCCCCATCGGGGGACAACGGGATGTTCTTTTGTTGTATAGAGGTGGTCCCATAAAAATGTATTCCTGAGATATTGCTATTTATCCCGTATAACTTAAAAAATATTATCTTATGGAATCACGACTAGCCGAATCATTATTTGTGGGCAATTTTTCTTTTGAGTGTGATCCCATGTACTCGTGAGGATATGATAGAGGACCTACAGTATAGAAACGGTATTCTTGGAACTGCAAGCGTATAGAGATTGTCGTGATTAAATTATTATCAACTGACATAAAAAAAGGAGGAGGTTCTCAATTCGTCTTTATGTTTTTTTTTATATACTTGTAAGGTTGAGAACATGGATGATAACTTTTTATCAATTTTCCTTTATTTGAAGTCGGTTTTTTGATATTTAATGTCTTATAAAATATACAACTCATACTTCATTATTTTGGAGTTTAAGTTGTTATCTCACACTTAAGGGAATCTCAAGATTTTCTATTATCCGTGGCTATGTTAACTAAACCACGAGATTGCTAATGGCCCGGTCGATAAGAATTTCGACCAAGGTGACCAAGGTTTCTAGATAAATACCTCACTCTTAGTTTTCCTTTCACGCTAACGCAAATTTGTCCAGGAAAAACTTGGCAGCAGACATGTGTTTTTTCACAGCTAATATAATTCCTATACTATTCAATCTTTCCGCCGACGTTAACGTCAACAAAAGTGGTATTTGTCTAGACACCCAGGTCGGTATCGATTTCGTGGTTTTGTTAGTCCTCTAGTACCAAGCGAGGTACTTAAGCGCCGAGGTTGAATTATTGGTAAGTATATAAAATCTTGTACTAATATGTTTGGTAAATTCATGCAGTGGATATCCTTACAACTTACCAACTTTTTATTGAATATACGAATAGTCACTACCCCTCTGGACTACACCTAGTAGGAACTATGGGATTAAATGTTAATTTAATTATTTCGACTATCGCATCTTAGTCTCGAAACTCTTTACATTCAAATGGGCATGTAAATGGGAAAATGGGCATTAATGTTTTAAAATAAAATGGAATTAATTGTGTAAAATACGGTATAGATTACAGATCAAAGTCAAAGTCAAAGTCAAAGTCAAAGTCAAAGTCAAAGTCAATAGGTTTTTATTCATTGAAATCACAATGATCATATAGAAACGTCAACTTAAAAACTAGGTGAATTTACAACTCTCGTTTATAGAAAAAAGTACTAATCAAAGAATAAAATCAAGTCTAAAAAAGTATCAGTAAAAGAATACAAAAAAGTATACAAAGCCCCAATGAAATAATGCAAAACTTAAAAAAAATGAGAATGTCGTTGTAGCTACTTTTTTGGGTAATTTTTTTTATTCAAAGTTATACCTACACACCTCCTTGTCATAGTCACATACAGCCACAGACGAATGCGAAATGCGTAGAGCTATAAATCGATCAGATTCTTTTACTATAACATAAATACAAATATCTTCTATGATAATTAACAGAACTAATATAACAATTATGATATCAATAAACTTATTCATAAATCAATTTATTATAATAAAAACAATTTGGGGTGTCTGAGTTTTTGCGACCCTACACAATTAATTATAAATAAAACATTTTGATAACATTTTCCTGAATAATGGCGATTGCCAAAGTTGGTTAAGTCGTTAACTTGGTTCCGATCATTAATGAAGAAATAATATCAGTTGCATTTTTGTAACAGTTCAAAATCTATATGATCGTATATCGATATCTAATCAAACCCTTTTGCCTGCATGCGGACAAGCTAAAATTAAACACGGATGGAGTTAGCCCCACGAACCCCTACCCCGTTCACCTTGTAATCGCAAATCATGAAGAGCAGAAATCGAAACATCTTGTTGCCAAATAATGTAAACTTGATACAGACCATATTCGACGGGTATAAAACAGCGCTCGTTTAATATAATCACAGTTACACATCGTCTGTTAACTTTGATACACGAGATGGTGAGTCGATATTTTAAACCAATTTCCATCTGATTCTTTGTACAATTTTTTTTTTATTGTATATCTATTTAGTCATAGTATGTAGGTCTTTATATATACTTTATATAACAGTTTGATTAAACATATATTTATTATGTTTAATCAAACTGTTATATGCACGCTGACTTCATATGTTATTGAAATTACATGTAAATATGTCTATTTCCAGGAACTGTAGGAATCCTGTCGATGTTCCTAATAAATAAATGAAAATAAAGATAGCAATTCAAAAGTCTTATTTTATCAGATATCTTCAGTAAACAGAATCAAATAAAATTATTGGCGTCACGAGTTTCTTGTGATTAACTCCTTTTTATACACACATTATTATGAGTGTTTTAATATTTTATTATGGAATTATAACTTGTTGTTAAGATTAAGATTCAGCTGTTATTTTATCTTGATTATGGTTTTTTCAAGTGACAAGACTTTTTTTTTGCATTGCCTGTTTGCTTTGAGCATGAAGGGAAATATCTAGTACTCCTACTATCTCTTTCCATCTGTGTTTTACATGTAATCGGCCAAAAAAAAGTATATAAAAGTGACCTCTAGATTAGCTATCTGAACTAAGTAGTTCAAACCTTTGCCTGCATAGTTCAAAATCTATGTAGCCATGTTGACTTTCTACAATTGACTCTAATAAAGTATGTGAATCACAAAATCATCTTGCCTCGAGCATTTTTCTGAATTTCTTACTGTTTACAGAAATCCTTTGTCGCAATTCTCGCCCTCGTGGCCGTAGCCGCCGCCGATGTGGCCCACATTGTGAAAAGGCAAAACGATGAGCAAAACGCGCAAATTGTCTCGCAAGACGCTGATGTCTTCCCCGACCAGTACAGATACGGTTTTGAGACCTCCAACGGAATTGCAGCCAACGAGGAGGGAGTGCTGAAGAATGCTGGCCGAGTAAGTGCATAAATTACTGAAAATAATATGTCTGAGGAGAAAGAACCAGTGTAATGGAAATATTTAATTAACCTCGTAAGAATGCCATCACATAGTAATAAAAAGAGGCGAATAAAATATGAAACAGTGCAAACTAGATTTTTGCAAATTACACGAGATTTAAGTCAAAAACCAACTACAATTTATTGTTAAGAAAATCAAAAGCCAAACATTTTTTTCTCAAACAAGTCTGACTCGGCGATTAATTATCGCCGAGTCAGAGAACTCTTTTTTTTTATAAGCATGTTAAAATTAGATTGGTTAAATCACAGTCCGTCCAAGTCAAGGCTAATGAAGATGGACCACAAAATATTGTTTAAAGCTCATTACAAGAATATTCGAGACTAATACAATAAACCAAATCAAATTCGATTTATGTTCTTCATCATCACACTATTATAGTGGATACTCGCTGAAGGTCAAGGTCAAAGAACGGTCTTGCGTTGCTTTTACCCATCTCGTCCAACTAGAATCATCTCGAAAACCGGGGCCAAATGTAAATACATTATGAATGAAAACCTTGATATTTCGTCTAAGGTCAAGTTTTACGCAATAATAGAATCTTCGTTTTTGGATCACAATTTTAGTTAAAGTAGTTGACCTCATGATGTCATAGGCACCTTCTTAATATCTTGCCAAGACATACTTATTTGCTTATAAATGATGCTTCATTGAATAAGATATTTCTCATAGTTCGGGCCTGATTTGAATTTGGATGAGATAGATGAGACAATTGGTATTTTGCCACCGTTTATATTCATTCCAACCTGATCAAGGTAAGAATTAATATATTTATTAATTTTCTCATGATTTAATATTTTTTCCTAAAAACTTCAACTTAGGTTTTCGTAAAAGGAAAACGGGACTCTAATCTACCAAAGTACACCTCTTTTTACAAAATTTGAAAACTGTAGACCCATCTACAGTTTTCAAAGTTCCATCATCGATTACAGCAGTCCCCTAGTAACTTGTGTCTATTAAATATTTCTTAGAACTATTCTTGAAGACATACAAATCGATTGCAAAAACCACATTTTCAATTGTATTTTCTTTTCTGAACACGGGATAATATTGTTGTGGTCCCATGAAACATTTTATAAATCACACTTGATATCTGAAATACCACGTTACATAGACTTTCGTTACAAAATAAATTCCAACATCACTAGAGGGCGCTGCAAAACAAGCATACGGCTCACCTGATGCAAAGCGGTTACTGTCACCTATCAGCAATATCTGAGACGCTAATGCGTTACCTGCTCTAAAATTAACTTAATTTTTGTTCTTTTCCAGGAGGATGAAGCTATTTCTGTACAAGGATCCAACAGATACACTGCTCCAGACGGCTCTCCTATCAGTATCTCTTATATTGCTGACGAGAACGGATACCAGCCCCAGGTAAGCGCTAAAAGAACAAAAGAACAAGTACAGACGGGTCCACATTATGAGATATTTCAACATACACTCCACGATATGTCACAGTAATTACCGTATTGGTATTTTGTTCACGTGACAAATATCATCCATACGTTGTCACGCGTTTCTGCTACAATCACGAATTCATGAAGGTTGAAATCTCACAAATGGTCTACATTTGTGAAATTTCTATTACAATTTTCTGTCTCGAACAATCAATACGCGCCGAAAATAGGTGACACCACCCATTTTTTTATGTCTCGTGTTTTATTATTTTTATTTTGTTCCAGGGTGCCCATCTGCCTACCGCCCCTCCTCCCCAGCCCATCCCAGAATACATCCTCCGTTCCCTGGAATACATCAGAACTCACGCCCCCAAGCCAGACGCGAAGTACAATTAAGGTTCTTTCTTAAATTCAAATCCTAGGTTAAGAAACACCAAAAGCTGACACTGCCTCTCTAGTCGCACTTTGAATGTGAATAAAACTTTGTGCTGTATAGTTTTGGACTTTATTCTTATAATTTTACGATTGTTTATCCTCACGTCATCATAGGTTTTATTTACTTTTGTTATACAACTTTTCTCCATGTCGCAAATTAATAAATCGTTAGAGCCCTTTTCTAATTCCAACTACTTTTCCTACAAACTTCACCATCAAATTTTAAGGGGAAAATATATATTTCTCAATTATAGACATATACAAAACAAAAAAAACGCTAATGTCTGTTCCCCTTGATGGGCATTACAGATACAAACTCAGTGCGTAATTCTTTGAGGATATCATGTAGGGGTAGTCAGACGAACGTCCAAATATTACATTTGACACATGTCCGATTTTTTGCAAGTAGTTGGCATTCCACGTTACAGGTTGCAAGCCTTACTGATGGCACATGCCGAGTTTTTGGTTCTAGAACATGCCGGTTCCATACCATATTTTCCTTCTCCGTTTTGAGCACGTCTTTATGCGCACATAACTTTTCCCAGTGGATAAATACATTCATGCATGACTGGTCTCGAACTCACAACTTCCGGGTTGAAAGTCGAGGTACATTCCACTAGGCTAATGTGACTCTTTTGCATACAAATATATTTGTCATTATCATTAAGTCTTTAGCCTCTAGCCATTCCTGAGGAAAAGGGTCTTGACAGTTGGACAGACAAACAGACCAACAACAAAGGTCCTATAGGGATACTATATACAAACTACTGGATAAATATAATTATATACCTACATACACAGTAATAAACTACACAATATACAAACATTTAGATACATATAAATATATATACTTCTAATTTTATATATAGAAAAGTAAAATAATATAATTTCTTAATTAAGTAAGCAGAGCTTGTGTTATAGGAACTACATGACATACTTATATACATTTTTTTAAGATACCTAAATATTATACATAGAAAACACATAGACTACTCGTATTATAAACGCGAAAGTTTGTGATGATGGATGTTTGTTACTCTTTCACGCAAAAACTACTGAATGGATTTTTATGAAACTTTACAGTAATATAGCTTATACATCAGAATGACACATAGGCTACTTTTTATCTGGGTGCCACGCGGGCGAAGCCGTATTCAGAAGCTAGTATTTGATAAAAATATGTTTTTAGTAAAACTAATTCATATTATTACGGCTATAACACGTTTCCCCTACAGACATTTTGTTGATCGTTTAGAGGTCCTTCCTCACGAGCGCCGTCCGCGACCACGCTCGACTTTTGTTAGACGGGAACCTTTATAGTCTGTTACTATAATCTTTGGACGGGAACCTTTATGGTCTGTTAGTGTAATCTTTGGACGGGAAAGAGTAAACTGTGACGGGAACTGACTTGGCCTGAGATCATGGCGGGAGATCATGGAAAAGCTCTTCGTCGCATGCGTCAAAAAAAATAAGAACTCCCTTTCAGCTTACTAATTAATATTAAACTTAAACATAGGTTTTCTGTGACTTAAACTCTGTTTCCTACCTGTAGTCCTATCACTACAGATACAGAACAGTCTTCTTTTCCTATTTTAATATTATGTAGATAGATATTTTTTTCGGTTTTTGAAGTAGTTCTAGTAACCAATTATATATGTATACATACGTGTTCTTGGCACGTACCTACTTAACGTTGTTCCCAGAAACATCAATAGGTAACTGTATGTAGTATATCTAAAACTGATAAAATTACTTGATAAATTATTTAAATACTAATTAAAGTTTTTTGCCGTTGAAATGAGAGCTTTGAGAAGTATGAGTGGTTTGACTTTGAGAGATAGAGTGAGGAGAGTGTGATAAAGGAGAGTTGTGGAGAAAAAAAAAGATGTAGTGACAAGAATAGAGAAAAGTATGCTAAGGTAGTTTGGGCATGTAGAAAGGATGGACGAAATGATATTAACAAAACATGTATATAAGGGAAGCGGGGTACTCTGACCATTGGAGACGTTCTGGAGAAAGGTCAAGAGTACCATAACCCAGCGAGCATGTATAAAGAATGCTATGAAAGCGAAAGAAGCAATAGTTTTATCAGGATCGTAGCTAATGGAAATCCGTAGTCTCTGTCTACCTCTCCGGGAAACAGGCGGGAGTTTATGTATGAATGTGTAATTATTATTAGGTAGGTACTTTTAGCACCATTTAAATAGCCACCGATACAATTGCAATACATCAGCAATACAAACGCAATTGAACATAGATCAGAGGCCTTACGAGAGGATTCTCGTAATTCTTTCACAACGAAGTCTCGATTTAATATTACGTCAGTCTTCTGTCCATACTTTCAATCTCAATCACAAACTTACTAGAGATGGATGGATGTATATTTAAATTTGAAGAAGCAAGTATTTTCATATATTCATATTGTAAAAACGGGATTTTTTATGTATCGCACTATCGGTGAAGGCGCCGACTAAGTTTCGACTCATTCTGAGAGTCTTTATAAGGGTGAGAGATCGCGACGCTCTCCCTCCGCGTCGCGTCGTGCATGTGAAAAATCCTGTTTTTATAATATGAATAATCAAATTCACGATTTTTGGAATAAAATATTCATATATTATGTTTTGAATACAATAACGGACGAAATTTTGACGGTTATGTGATCGAGATTTTGGTTTGCCAATTGTTACAAAAACACGAAATAGGCTTCAGCTTCTATAGATATCGCGTCTTTGCAATTCAACGTTAACTATCGATTCATTGACTCCTCGCTCTAAATATACTTATTTAGAGCGAGGTGTCGCGATGTAGACGCGGTGGATCTCTGCTTCGGCTATTTATATAGATAAAGTTTTGTTTTCTTCCAATATAATTATCATGAGATGTAAAAACAAAAACAAATATATATAAACCTAATGAACATAAACTAGTTCTAACATAGTTATACAAAAAATACAGTTGAAACAGCTAGCTATCTAAAGACCGTTGCAAACGATCTATAGATTGCTCACAACAAAATACAAAATTATCTATATATTATCTATCTATCTATATACCTAAATTTTTTGGGTGTATGTAGGTAAATGGTTTGTAAATAAACATAAAACAAATTACAAAATCCAACCGTTCAAGTTAGTTCCGTTTTGATTGTTCTTCCGTAGTCCTGAATTCATAATCTGCACATTTCAAGCCTTAAATGACACTTTAATTGAATTCCCGTAAAAACTTTCTCATGAAATAATTTACTAACTCACGCCATTCGAGAGCTAATGGAATTAAAAATTAAAAATACTTCGAACACTTTGCAGAAAGGTGGACTTTGTGATTTAGAGATTTGCAACCTGCAAAGCGACTTTATAAAGCACTAGCTTCTGCCCCCACAGCTCGCGTGGTACCCGTATAAAAAGTAACCTATATGTTATTCTGATGTATAAGCTATATAACTGTAAAGTTTCATCTAAATCCGTTCAGTAGCTTTGCGTGAAAGTGTAACAAACATCCATCCTCACAAACTTTCGAGTTTATAATAGTATTAGGATTAGGATTAGGATGCTGCTCCTTACCTGGTCATACCTGATAGATAATTATGACCTATCTTACATGAGGGCTTCCATTTAATTAGTCCTAGTCAATTAGTCTCGTAGCGACTGCTTTACTGGGAGTGAGGGCCTTCGTGCATGTAACTTACATAGCTATAACATTATCATGTTTTTTTAACGTACTTCATAAGTAAACGTTTTTTTACGCAATATCTTCAATCAATCAATAAAATAATTTATTTGCAAGATCACATATTTTATACCTAATTAAGGTCTCAAACATTATGATTGTGAATGTACTCAGCCTGGATGCAGGCGTGCAAATATTAAAAATGTCAAGAAAAAAATGGGTTTGCAACTATCAAGGAACCAAGCCTTATTAATGACTAGGATGCATCTCTTCT